>CANUEZ040000028.1:2853333-4280000 GCA_948099385.1 Fasciola hepatica | reverse complement strand
TCCAATGATCGACACAGTAACTATCGTGGTTCTAATCATTGGGCTAGCCTCGTCGGTCACTTCCCAATGGGACGAACAGCACACAGATGAACGTGATCCATTGGACATTGAAATATATATACACATATATATTCACAGAATGTATTGTTCGCACGAGGAGCCTGAATCTCATGTAATGGAAAATGCGCTTGGATATTTCACATGGAAATGTCTGACTTCGCGAGGTGGAATCGAACACGGCCGACTCTCAGCATACCGGGCACATGCTCTACCAGCTGAGCTATCGCCGTCCACACAATCGGTTCTGAATAACCAAAGTGAATAATCGGTCATGCGCGAACCACTATTCCAATGATCGACACAGTAACTATCGTGGTTCTAATCATTGGGCTAGCCTCGTCGGTCACTTCCCAATGGGACGAACAGCACACAGATGAACGTGATCCATTGGACATTGAAATATATATATGTATATATATATTCACAGAATGTATTGTTCGCACGAGGAGCCTGAATCTCATGTGATGGAAAATGCACTTGGATATTTCACATGGAAATGTCTGACTTCGCGAGGTGGAATCGAACACGGCCGACTCTCAGCATACCGGGCACATGCTCTACCAGCTGAGCTATCGCCGTCCACACAATCGGTTCTGAATAACCAAAGTGAATAATCGGTCATGCGCGAACCACTATTCCAATGATCGACACAGTAACTATCGTGGTTCTAATCATTGGGCTAGCCTCGTCGGTCACTTCCCAATGGGACGAACAGCACACAGATGAACGTGATCCATGGGACATTGAAATATATATATGTATATATATATTCACAGAATGTATTGTTCGCACGAGGAGCCTGAATCTCATGTGATGGAAAATGCACTTGGATATTTCACATGGAAATGTCTGACTTCGCGAGGTGGAATCGAACACGGCCGACTCTCAGCATACCGGGCACATGCTCTACCAGCTGAGCTATCGCCGTCCACACAATCGGTTCTGAATAACCAAAGTGAATAATCGGTCATGCGCGAACCACTATTCCAATGATCGACACAGTAACTATCGTGGTTCTAATCATTGGGCTGGCCTCGTCGGTCACTTCCCAATGGGACGAACAGCACACAGATGAACGTGATCCATTGGACATTGAAATATGTATATATATATATATATATACATATATATTTATATATATATTCACAGAATGTATTGTTCGCACGAGGAGCCTGAATCTCATGTAATGGAAAATGCACTTGGATATTTCACATGGAAATGTCTGACTTCGCGAGGTGGAATCGAACACGGCCGACTCTCAGCATACCGGGCACATGCTCTACCAGCTGAGCTATCGCCGTCCACACAATCGGTTCTGAATAACCAAAGTGAATAATCGGTCATGCGCGAACCACTATTCCAATGATCGACACAGTAACTATCGTGGTTCTAATCATTGGGCTAGCCTCGTCGGTCACTTCCCAATGGGACGAACAGCACACAGATGAATGTGATCCATTGGACATTGAAATATATATATGTATATATATATATTCACAGAATGTATTGTTCGCACGAGGAGCCTGAATCTCATGTAATGGAAAATGCACTTGGATATTTCACATGGAAATGTCTGACTTCGCGAGGTGGAATCGAACACGGCCGACTCTCAGCATACCGGGCACATGCTCTACCAGCTGAGCTATCGCCGTCCACACAATCGGTTCTGAATAACCAAAGTGAATAATCGGTCATGCGCGAACCACTATTCCAATGATCGACACAGTAACTATCGTGGTTCTAATCATTGGGCTAGCCTCGTCGGTCACTTCCCAATGGGACAAACAGCACACAGATGAACGTGATCCATTGGACATTGAAATATATATATGTATATATATATTCACAGAATGTATTGTTCGCACGAGGAGCCTGAATCTCATGTGATGGAAAATGCACTTGGATATTTCACATGGAAATGTCTGACTTCGCGAGGTGGAATCGAACACGGCCGACTCTCAGCATACCGGGCACATGCTCTACCAGCTGAGCTATCGCCGTCCACACAATCGGTTCTGAATAACCAAAGTGAATAATCGGTCATGCGCGAACCACTATTCCAATGATCGACACAGTAACTATCGTGGTTCTAATCATTGGGCTAGCCTCGTCGGTCACTTCCCAATGGGACGAACAGCACACAGATGAACGTGATCCATTGGACATTGAAATATATATATATATATATATATATTCACAGAATGTATTGTTCGCACGAGGAGCCTGAATCTCATGTAATGGAAAATGCACTTGGATATTTCACATGGAAATGTCTGACTTCGCGAGGTGGAATCGAACACGGCCGACTCTCAGCATACCGGGCACATGCTCTTCCAGCTGAGCTATCGCCGTCCACACAATCGGTTCTGAATAACCAAAGTGAATAATCGGTCATGCGCGAACCACTATTCCAATGATCGACACAGTAACTATCGTGGTTCTAATCATTGGGCTAGCCTCGTCGGTCACTTCCCAATGGGACGAACAGCACACAGATGAACGTGATCCATTGGACATTGAAATATATATATGTATATATATTCACAGAATGTATTGTTCGCACGAGGAGCCTGAATCTCATGTGATGGAAAATGCACTTGGATATTTCACATGGAAATGTCTGACTTCGCGAGGTGGAATCGAACACGGCCGACTCTCAGCATACCGGGCACATGCTCTACCAGCTGAGCTATCGCCGTCCACACAATCGGTTCTGAATAACCAAAGTGAATAATCGGTCATGCGCGAACCACTATTCCAATGATCGACACAGTAACTATCGTGGTTCTAATCATTGGGCTAGCCTCGTCGGTCACTTCCCAATGGGACGAACAGCACACAGATGAACGTGATCCATTGCACATTGAAATTTATATATATATATATATATATATATATATATATATATATATATATTCACAGAATGTATTGTTCGCACGAGGAGCCTGAATCTCATGTAATGGAAAATGCACTTGGATATTTCACATGGAAATGTCTGACTTCGCGAGGTGGAATCGAACACGGCCGACTCTCAGCATACCGGGCACATGCTCTACCAGCTGAGCTATCGCCGTCCACACAATCGGTTCTGAATAACCAAAGTGAATAATCGGTCATGCGCGAACCACTATTCCAATGATCGACACAGTAACTATCGTGGTTCTAATCATTGGGCTAGCCTCGTCGGTCACTTCCCAATGGGACGAACAGCACACAGATGAACGTGATCCATTGGACATTGAAATATATATACACATATATATTCACAGAATGTATTGTTCGCACGAGGAGCCTGAATCTCATGTAATGGAAAATGCGCTTGGATATTTCACATGGAAATGTCTGACTTCGCGAGGTGGAATCGAACACGGCCGACTCTCAGCATACCGGGCACATGCTCTACCAGCTGAGCTATCGCCGTCCACACAATCGGTTCTGAATAACCAAAGTGAATAATCGGTCATGCGCGAACCACTATTCCAATGATCGACACAGTAACTATCGTGGTTCTAATCATTGGGCTAGCCTCGTCGGTCACTTCCCAATGGGACGAACAGCACACAGATGAACGTGATCCATTGGACATTGAAATATATATATATATATATATATATTCACAGAATGTATTGTTCGCACGAGGAGCCTGAATCTCATGTAATGGAAAATGCACTTGGATATTTCACATGGAAATGTCTGACTTCGCGAGGTGGAATCGAACACGGCCGACTCTCAGCATACCGGGCACATGCTCTTCCAGCTGAGCTATCGCCGTCCACACAATCGGTTCTGAATAACCAAAGTGAATAATCGGTCATGCGCGAACCACTATTCCAATGATCGACACAGTAACTATCGTGGTTCTAATCATTGGGCTAGCCTCGTCGGTCACTTCCCAATGGGACGAACAGCACACAGATGAACGTGATCCATTGGACATTGAAATATATATATGTATATATATTCACAGAATGTATTGTTCGCACGAGGAGCCTGAATCTCATGTGATGGAAAATGCACTTGGATATTTCACATGGAAATGTCTGACTTCGCGAGGTGGAATCGAACACGGCCGACTCTCAGCATACCGGGCACATGCTCTACCAGCTGAGCTATCGCCGTCCACACAATCGGTTCTGAATAACCAAAGTGAATAATCGGTCATGCGCGAACCACTATTCCAATGATCGACACAGTAACTATCGTGGTTCTAATCATTGGGCTAGCCTCGTCGGTCACTTCCCAATGGGACGAACAGCACACAGATGAACGTGATCCATTGCACATTGAAATTTATATATATATATATATATATATATATATATATATATTCACAGAATGTATTGTTCGCACGAGGAGCCTGAATCTCATGTAATGGAAAATGCACTTGGATATTTCACATGGAAATGTCTGACTTCGCGAGGTGGAATCGAACACGGCCGACTCTCAGCATACCGGGCACATGCTCTACCAGCTGAGCTATCGCCGTCCACACAATCGGTTCTGAATAACCAAAGTGAATAATCGGTCATGCGCGAACCACTATTCCAATGATCGACACAGTAACTATCGTGGTTCTAATCATTGGGCTAGCCTCGTCGGTCACTTCCCAATGGGACGAACAGCACACAGATGAACGTGATCCATTGGACATTGAAATATATATATGTATATATATATTCACAGAATGTATTGTTCGCACGAGGAGCCTGAATCTCATGTAATGGAAAATGCACTTGGATATTTCACATGGAAATGTCTGACTTCGCGAGGTGGAATCGAACACGGCCGACTCTCAGCATACCGGGCACATGCTCTACCAGCTGAGCTATCGCCGTCCACACAATCGGTTCTGAATAACCAAAGTGAATAATCGGTCATGCGCGAACCACTATTCCAATGATCGACACAGTAACTATCGTGGTTCTAATCATTGGGCTAGCCTCGTCGGTCACTTCCCAATGGGACGAACAGCACACAGATGAACGTGATCCCTTGGACATTGAAATATATATATATATATATATTCAGAGAATGTATTGTTCGCACGAGGAGCCTGAATCTCATGTGATGGAAAATGCACTTGGATATTTCACATGGAAATGTCTGACTTCGCGAGGTGGAATCGAACACGGCCGACTCTCAGCATACCGGGCACATGCTCTACCAGCTGAGCTATCGCCGTCCACACAATCGGTTCTGAATAACCAAAGTGAATAATCGGTCATGCGCGAACCACTATTCCAATGATCGACACAGTAACTATCGTGGTTCTAATCATTGGGCTAGCCTCGTCGGTCACTTCCCAATGGGACGAACAGCACACAGATGAACGTGATCCATTGGACATTGAAATATATATATATATATATATATATATATATATATATATATTCACAGAATGTATTGTTCGCACGAGGAGCCTGAATCTCATGTGATGGAAAATGCACTTGGATATTTCACATGGAAATGTCTGACTTCGCGAGGTGGAATCGAACACGGCCGACTCTCAGCATACCGGGCACATGCTCTACCAGCTGAGCTATCGCCGTCCACACAATCGGTTCTGAATAACCAAAGTGAATAATCGGTCATGCGCGAACCACTATTCCAATGATCGACACAGTAACTATCGTGGTTCTAATCATTGGGCTAGCCTCGTCGGTCACTTCCCAATGGGACGAACAGCACACAGATGAACGTGATCCATTGGACATTGAAATATATATATATATATATATATATTCACAGAATGTATTGTTCGCACGAGGAGCCTGAATCTCATGTAATGGAAAATGCGCTTGGATATTTCACATGGGAATGTCTGACTTCGCGAGGTGGAATCGAACACGGCCGACTCTCAGCATACCGGGCACATGCTCTACCAGCTGAGCTATCGCCGTCCACACAATCGGTTCTGAATAACCAAAGTGAATAATCGGTCATGCGCGAACCACTATTCCAATGATCGACACAGTAACTATCGTGGTTCTAATCATTGGGCTAGCCTCGTCGGTCACTTCCCAATGAGACGAACAGCACACAGATGAACGTGATCCATTGGACATTGAAATATATATATGTATATATATATATATATATATATATATATATATATATATATATTCAGAGAATGTATTGTTCGCACGAGGAGCCTGAATCTCATGTAATGGAAAATGCACTTGGATATTTCACATGGAAATGTCTGACTTTGCGAGGTGGAATCGAACACGGCCGACTCTCAGCATACCGGGCACATGCTCTACCAGCTGAGCTATCGCCGTCCACACAATCGGTTCTGAATAACCAAAGTGAATAATCGGTCATGCGCGAACCACTATTCCAATGATCGACACAGTAACTATCGTGGTTCTAATCATTGATCTAGCCTCGTCGGTCACTTCCCAATGGGACGAACAGCACACAGATGAACGTGATCCATTGGACATTGAAATATATATACACATATATATTCACAGAATGTATTGTTCGCACGAGGAGCCTGAATCTCATGTGATGGAAAATGCACTTGGATATTTCACATGGAAATGTCTGACTTCGCGAGGTGGAATCGAACACGGCCGACTCTCAGCATACCGGGCACATGCTCTACCAGCTGAGCTATCGCCGTCCACACAATCGGTTCTGAATAACCAAAGTGAATAATCGGTCATGCGCGAACCACTATTCCAATGATCGACACAGTAACTATCGTGGTTCTAATCATTGGGCTAGCCTCGTCGGTCACTTCCCAATGGGACGAACAGCACACAGATGAACGTGATCCATTGGACATTGAAATATATATATGTATATATATATTCACAGAATGTATTGTTCGCACGAGGAGCCTGAATCTCATGTAATGGAAAATGCACTTGGATATTTCACATGGAAATGTCTGACTTCGCGAGGTGGAATCGAGCACGGCCGACTCTCAGCATACCGGGCACATGCTCTACCAGCTGAGCTATCGCCGTCCACACAATCGGTTCTGAATAACCAAAGTGAATAATCGGTCATGCGCGAACCACTATTCCAATGATCGACACAGTAACTATCGTGGTTCTAATCATTGGGCTAGCCTCGTCGGTCACTTCCCAATGAGACGAACAGCACACAGATGAACGTGATCCATTGGACATTGAAATATATATATGTATATATATATATATATATATATATATATATATATATATATATATATATATATATATATATTCAGAGAATGTATTGTTCGCACGAGGAGCCTGAATCTCATGTAATGGAAAATGCACTTGGATATTTCACATGGAAATGTCTGACTTTGCGAGGTGGAATCGAACACGGCCGACTCTCAGCATACCGGGCACATGCTCTACCAGCTGAGCTATCGCCGTCCACACAATCGGTTCTGAATAACCAAAGTGAATAATCGGTCATGCGCGAACCACTATTCCAATGATCGACACAGTAACTATCGTGGTTCTAATCATTGGGCTAGCCTCGTCGGTCACTTCCCAATGGGACGAACAGCACACAGATGAACGTGATCCATTGGACATTGAAATATATATATGTATATATATATTCACAGAATGTATTGTTCGCACGAGGAGCCTGAATCTCATGTAATGGAAAATGCACTTGGATATTTCACATGGAAATGTCTGACTTCGCGAGGTGGAATCGAACACGGCCGACTCTCAGCATACCGGGCACATGCTCTACCAGCTGAGCTATCGCCGTCCACACAATCGGTTCTGAATAACCAAAGTGAATAATCGGTCATGCGCGAACCACTATTCCAATGATCGACACAGTAACTATCGTGGTTCTAATCATTGGGCTAGCCTCGTCGGTCACTTCCCAATGGGACGAACAGCACACAGATGAACGTGATCCCTTGGACATTGAAATATATATATATATATATTCACAGAATGTATTGTTCGCACGAGGAGCCTGAATCTCATGTGATGGAAAATGCACTTGGATATTTCACATGGAAATGTCTGACTTCGCGAGGTGGAATCGAACACGGCCGACTCTCAGCATACCGGGCACATGCTCTACCAGCTGAGCTATCGCCGTCCACACAATCGGTTCTGAATAACCAAAGTGAATAATCGGTCATGCGCGAACCACTATTCCAATGATCGACACAGTAACTATCGTGGTTCTAATCATTGGGCTAGCCTCGTCGGTCACTTCCCAATGGGACGAACAGCACACAGATGAACGTGATCCATTGGACATTGAAATATATATATATATATATATATATATATTCACAGAATGTATTGTTCGCACGAGGAGCCTGAATCTCATGTAATGGAAAATGCGCTTGGATATTTCACATGGGAATGCCTGACTTTGCGAGGTGGAATCGAACACGGCCGACTCTCAGCATACCGGGCACATGCTCTACCAGCTGAGCTATCGCCGTCCACACAATCGGTTCTGAATAACCAAAGTGAATAATCGGTCATGCGCGAACCACTATTCCAATGATCGACACAGTAACTATCGTGGTTCTAATCATTGGGCTAGCCTCGTCGGTCACTTCCCAATGAGACGAACAGCACACAGATGAACGTGATCCATTGGACATTGAAATATATATATGTATATATATATATATATATATATATATATATATATATATATATATTCAGAGAATGTATTGTTCGCACGAGGAGCCTGAATCTCATGTAATGGAAAATGCACTTGGATATTTCACATGGAAATGTCTGACTTTGCGAGGTGGAATCGAACACGGCCGACTCTCAGCATACCGGGCACATGCTCTACCAGCTGAGCTATCGCCGTCCACACAATCGGTTCTGAATAACCAAAGTGAATAATCGGTCATGCGCGAACCACTATTCCAATGATCGACACAGTAACTATCGTGGTTCTAATCATTGATCTAGCCTCGTCGGTCACTTCCCAATGGGACGAACAGCACACAGATGAACGTGATCCATTGGACATTGAAATATATATACACATATATATTCACAGAATGTATTGTTCGCACGAGGAGCCTGAATCTCATGTGATGGAAAATGCACTTGGATATTTCACATGGAAATGTCTGACTTCGCGAGGTGGAATCGAACACGGCCGACTCTCAGCATACCGGGCACATGCTCTACCAGCTGAGCTATCGCCGTCCACACAATCGGTTCTGAATAACCAAAGTGAATAATCGGTCATGCGCGAACCACTATTCCAATGATCGACACAGTAACTATCGTGGTTCTAATCATTGGGCTAGCCTCGTCGGTCACTTCCCAATGGGACGAACAGCACACAGATGAACGTGATCCATTGGACATTGAAATATATATATATATATATATATATATATATATATTCACAGAATGTATTGTTCGCACGAGGAGCCTGAATCTCATGTAATGGAAAATGCACTTGGATATTTCACATGGAAATGTCTGACTTCGCGAGGTGGAATCGAGCACGGCCGACTCTCAGCATACCGGGCACATGCTCTACCAGCTGAGCTATCGCCGTCCACACAATCGGTTCTGAATAACCAAAGTGAATAATCGGTCATGCGCGAACCACTATTCCAATGATCGACACAGTAACTATCGTGGTTCTAATCATTGGGCTAGCCTCGTCGGTCACTTCCCAATGGGACGAACAGCACACAGATGAACGTGATCCATTGGACATTGAAATATATATATGTATATATATATATTCACAGAATGTATTGTTCGCACGAGGAGCCTGAATCTCATGTAATGGAAAATGCACTTGGATATTTCACATGGAAATGTCTGACTTCGCGAGGTGGAATCGAACACGGCCGACTCTCAGCATACCGGGCACATGCTCTACCAGCTGAGCTATCGCCGTCCACACAATCGGTTCTGAATAACCAAAGTGAATAATCGGTCATGCGCGAACCACTATTCCAATGATCGACACAGTAACTATCGTGGTTCTAATCATTGGGCTAGCCTCGTCGGTCACTTCCCAATGGGACGAACAGCACACAGATGAACGTGATCCATTGGACATTGAAATATATATATGTATATATATATTCACAGAATGTATTAATCGCACGAGGAGCCTGAATCTCATGTAATGGAAAATGCGCTTGGATATTTCACATGGAAATGTCTGACTTCGCGAGGTGGAATCGAACACGGCCGACTCTCAGCATACCGGGCACATGCTCTACCAGCTGAGCTATCGCCGTCCACACAATCGGTTCTGAATAACCAAAGTGAATAATCGGTCATGCGCGAACCACTATTCCAATGATCGACACAGTAACTATCGTGGTTCTAATCATTGGGCTAGCCTCGTCGGTCACTTCCCAATGGGACGAACAGCACACAGATGAACGTGATCCATTGGACATTGGAATATATATACACATATATATTCACAGAATGTATTGTTCGCACGAGGAGCCTGAATCTCATGTAATGGAAAATGCACGTGGATATTTCACATGGAAATGTCTGACTTCGCGAGGTGGAATCGAACACGGCCGACTCTCAGCATACCGGGCACATGCTCTACCAGCTGAGCTATCGCCGTCCACACAATCGGTTCTGAATAACCAAAGTGAATAATCGGTCATGCGCGAACCACTATTCCAATGATCGACACAGTAACTATCGTGGTTCTAATCATTGGGCTAGCCTCGTCGGTCACTTCCCAATGGGACGAACAGCACACAGATGAACGTGATCCATTGGACATTGAAATATATATATACATATATAATCACAGAATGTATTGTTCGCACGAGGAGCCTGAATCTCATGTAATGGAAAATGCACTTGGATATTCACATGGAAATGTCTGACTTCGCGAGGTGGAATCGAACACGGCCGACTCTCAGCATACCGGGCACATGCTCTACCAGCTGAGCTATCGCCGTCCACACAATCGGTTCTGAATAACCAAAGTGAATAATCGGTCATGCGCGAACCACTATTCCAATGATCGACACAGTAACTATCGTGGTTCTAATCATTGGGCTAGCCTCGTCGGTCACTTCCCAATGGGACGAACAGCACACAGATGAACGTGATCCATTGGACATTGGAATATATATACACATATATATTCACAGAATGTATTGTTCGCACGAGGAGCCTGAATCTCATGTAATGGAAAATGCACTTGGATATTTCACATGGAAATGTCTGACTTCGCGAGGTGGAATCGAACACGGCCGACTCTCAGCATACCGGGCACATGCTCTACCAGCTGAGCTATCGCCGTCCACACAATCGGTTCTGAATAACCAAAGTGAATAATCGGTCATGCGCGAACCACTATTCCAATGATCGACACAGTAACTATCGTGGTTCTAATCATTGGGCTAGCCTCGTCGGTCACTTCCCAATGGGACGAACAGCACACAGATGAATGTGATCCATTGGACATTGAATATATATATATATATATATATATATATATATATATATATATATATATTCACAGAATGTATTGTTCGCACGAGGAGCCTGAATCTCATGTAATGGAAAATGCACTTGGATATTTCACATGGAAATGTCTGACTTCGCGAGGTGGAATCGAACACGGCCGACTCTCAGCATACCGGGCACATGCTCTACCAGCTGAGCTATCGCCGTCCACACAATCGGTTCTGAATAACCAAAGTGAATAATCGGTCATGCGCGAACCACTATTCCAATGATCGACACAGTAACTATCGTGGTTCTAATCATTGGGCTAGCCTCGTCGGTCACTTCCCAATGGGACGAACAGCACACAGATGAACGTGATCCATTGGACATTGAAATTTATATATATATATATATATATCTACATATATTCACAGAATTTATTGTTCGCACGAGGAGCCTGAATCTCTTGTAATGGAAAATGCACTTGGATATTTCACATGGAAATGTCTGACTTCGCGAGGTGGAATCGAACACGGCCGACTCTCAGCATACCGGGCACATGCTCTACCAGCTGAGCTATCGCCGTCCACACAATCGGTTCTGAATAACCAAAGTGAATAATCGGTCATGCGCGAACCACTATTCCAATGATCGACACAGTAACTATCGTGGTTCTAATCATTGGGCTAGCCTCGTCGGTCACTTCCCAATGGGACGAACAGCACACAGATGAATGTGATCCATTGGACATTGAAATATATATATCTATATTCACAGAATGTATTGTTCGCACGAGGAGCCTGAATCTCATGTGATGGAAAATGCACTTGGATATTTCACATGGAAATGTCTGACTTCGCGAGGTGGAATCGAACACGGCCGACTCTCAGCATACCGGGCACATGCTCTACCAGCTGAGCTATCGCCGTCCACACAATCGGTTCTGAATAACCAAAGTGAATAATCGGTCATGCGCGAACCACTATTCCAATGATCGACACAGTAACTATCGTGGTTCTAATCATTGGGCTAGCCTCGTCGGTCACTTCCCAATGGGACGAACAGCACACAGATGAACGTGATCCATTGGACATTGAAATGTATATATATATATATATATATATATATATATATATGTAATTATATATATATATATATATATATATATATATATATATTCACAGAATGTATTTTTCGCTCGAGGAGCCTGAATCTCATGTAATGGAAAATGCACTTGGATATTTCACATGGAAATGTCTGACTTCGCGAAGTGGAATCGAACACGGCCGACTCTCAGCATACCGGGCACATGCTCTACCAGCTGAGCTATCGCCGTCCACACAATCGGTTTTGAATAACCAAAGTGAATAATCGGTCATGCGCGAACCACTATTCCAATGATCGACACAGTAACTATCGTGGTTCTAATCATTGGGCTGGCCTCGTCGGTCACTTCCCAATGGGACGAACAGCACACAGATGAACGTGATCCATTGGACATTGAAATATATATATACACATATATATTCACAGAATGTATTGTTCGCACGAGGAGCCTGAATCTCATGTAATGGAAAATGCACTTGGATATTTCAAATGGAAATGTCTGACTTCGCGAGGTGGAATCGAACACGGCCGACTCTCAGCATACCGGGCACATGCTCTACCAGCTGAGCTATCGCCGTCCACACAATCGGTTCTGAATAACCAAAGTGAATAATCGGTCATGCGCGAACCACTATTCCAATGATCGACACAGTAACTATCGTGGTTCTAATCATTGGGCTAGCCTCGTCGGTCACTTCCCAATGGGACGAACAGCACACAGATGAACGTGATCCATTGGACATTGAAATATATATATATATATATATATATATTCACAGAATGTATTGTTCGCACGAGGAGCCTGAATCTCATGTAATGGAAAATGCACTTGGATATTTCACATGGAAATGTCTGACTTCGCGAGGTGGAATCGAACACGGCCGACTCTCAGCATACCGGGCACATGCTCTACCAGCTGAGCTATCGCCGTCCACACAATCGGTTCTGAATAACCAAAGTGAATAATCGGTCATGCGCGAACCACTATTCCAATGATCGACACAGTAACTATCGTGGTTCTAATCATTGGGCTAGCCTCGTCGGTCACTTCCCAATGGGACGAACAGCACACAGATGAACGTGATCCATTGGAAATTGGGATATGTATATATTCACAGAATGTATTGTTCGCACGAGGAGCCTGAATCTCATGTGATGGAAAATGCACTTGGATATTTCACATGGAAATGTCTGACTTCGCGAGGTGGAATCGAACACGGCCGACTCTCAGCATACCGGGCACATGCTCTACCAGCTGAGCTATCGCCGTCCACACAATCGGTTCTGAATAACCAAAGTGAATAATCGGTCATGCGCGAACCACTATTCCAATGATCGACACAGTAACTATCGTGGTTCTAATCATTGGGCTAGCCTCGTCGGTCACTTCCCAATGGGACGAACAGCACACAGATGAACGTGATCCATTGGACATTGAAATGTATATATATATATATATATATATGTAATTATATATATATATATATATATATATATATATATATATATTCACAGAATGTATTTTTCGCACGAGGAGCCTGAATCTCATGTAATGGAAAATGCACTTGGATATTTCACATGGAAATGTCTGACTTCGCGAAGTGGAATCGAACACGGCCGACTCTCAGCATACCGGGCACATGCTCTACCAGCTGAGCTATCGCCGTCCACACAATCGGTTCTGAATAACCAAAGTGAATAATCGGTCATGCGCGAACCACTATTCCAATGATCGACACAGTAACTATCGTGGTTCTAATCATTGGGCTGGCCTCGTCGGTCACTTCCCAATGGGACGAACAGCACACAGATGAACGTGATCCATTGGACATTGAAATATATATACACATATATATTCACAGAATGTATTGTTCGCACAAGGAGCCTGAATCTCATGTAATGGAAAATGCACTTGGATATTTCACATGGAAATGTCTGACTTCGCGAGGTGGAATCGAACACGGCCGACTCTCAGCATACCGGGCACATGCTCTACCAGCTGAGCTATCGCCGTCCACACAATCGGTTCTGAATAACCAAAGTGAATAATCGGTCATGCGCGAACCACTATTCCAATGATCGACACAGTAACTATCGTGGTTCTAATCATTGGGCTAGCCTCGTCGGTCACTTCCCAATGGGACGAACAGCACACAGATGAATGTGATCCATTGGACATTGAAATATATATACACATATATATTCACAGAATGTATTGTTCGCACGAGGAGCCTGAATCTCATGTGATGGAAAATGCACTTGGATATTTCACATGGAAATGTCTGACTTCGCGAGGTGGAATCGAACACGGCCGACTCTCAGCATACCGGGCACATGCTCTACCAGCTGAGCTATCGCCGTCCACACAATCGGTTCTGAATAACCAAAGTGAATAATCGGTCATGCGCGAACCACTATTCCAATGATCGACACAGTAACTATCGTGGTTCTAATCATTGGGCTAGCCTCGTCGGTCACTTCCCAATGGGACGAACAGCACACAGATGAACGTGATCCATTGGACATTGAAATATATATATGTATATATATATATTCACAGAATGTATTGTTCGCACGAGGAGCCTGAATCTCATGTGATGGAAAATGCACTTGGATATTTCACATGGAAATGTCTGACTTCGCGAGGTGGAATCGAACACGGCCGACTCTCAGCATACCGGGCACATGCTCTACCAGCTGAGCTATCGCCGTCCACACAATCGGTTCTGAATAACCAAAGTGAATAATCGGTCATGCGCGAACCACTATTCCAATGATCGACACAGTAACTATCGTGGTTCTAATCATTGGGCTAGCCTCGTCGGTCACTTCCCAATGGGACGAACAGCACACAGATGAATGTGATCCATTGGACATTGAAATATATATACACATATATATTCACAGAATGTATTGTTCGCACGAGGAGCCTGAATCTCATGTGATGGAAAATGCACTTGGATATTTCACATGGAAATGTCTGACTTCGCGAGGTGGAATCGAACACGGCCGACTCTCAGCACACCGGGCACATGCTCTACCAGCTGAGCTATCGCCGTCCACACAATCGGTTCTGAATAACCAAAGTGAATAATCGGTCATGCGCGAACCACTATTCCAATGATCGACACAGTAACTATCGTGGTTCTAATCATTGGGCTAGCCTCGTCGGTCACTTCCCAATGGGACGAACAGCACACAGATGAACGTGATCCATTGGACATTGAAATATGTATATATTCACAGAATGTATTGTTCGCACGAGGAGCCTGAATCTCATGTGATGGAAAATGCACTTGGATATTTCACATGGAAATGTCTGACTTCGCGAGGTGGAATCGAACACGGCCGACTCTCAGCATACCGGGCACATGCTCTACCAGCTGAGCTATCGCCGTCCACACAATCGGTTCTGAATAACCAAAGTGAATAATCGGTCATGCGCGAACCACTATTCCAATGATCGACACAGTAACTATCGTGGTTCTAATCATTGATCTAGCCTCGTCGGTCACTTCCCAATGGGACGAACAGCACACAGATGAACGTGATCCATTGGACATTGAAATATATATATGTATATATATTCACAGAATGTATTGTTCGCACGAGGAGCCTGAATCTCATGTAATGGAAAATGCACTTGGATATTTCACATGGAAATGTCTGACTTCGCGAGGTGGAATCGAACACGGCCGACTCTCAGCATACCGGGCACATGCTCTACCAGCTGAGCTATCGCCGTCCACACAATCGGTTCTGAATAACCAAAGTGAATAATCGGTCATGCGCGAACCACTATTCCAATGATCGACACAGTAACTATCGTGGTTCTAATCATTGGGCTAGCCTCGTCGGTCACTTCCCAATGGGACGAACAGCACACAGATGAACGTGATCCATTGGACATTGAAATATGTATATATTCACAGAATGTATTGTTCGCACGAGGAGCCTGAATCTCATGTGATGGAAAATGCACTTGGATATTTCACATGGAAATGTCTGACTTCGCGAGGTGGAATCGAACACGGCCGACTCTCAGCATACCGGGCACATGCTCTACCAGCTGAGCTATCGCCGTCCACACAATCGGTTCTGAATAACCAAAGTGAATAATCGGTCATGCGCGAACCACTATTCCAATGATCGACACAGTAACTATCGTGGTTCTAATCATTGGGCTAGCCTCGTCGGTCACTTCCCAATGGGACGAACAGCACACAGATGAATGTGATCCATTGGACATTGAAATATATATACACATATATATTCACAGAATGTATTGTTCGCACGAGGAGCCTGAATCTCATGTGATGGAAAATGCACTTGGATATTTCACATGGAAATGTCTGACTTCGCGAGGTGGAATCGAACACGGCCGACTCTCAGCATACCGGGCACATGCTCTACCAGCTGAGCTATCGCCGTCCACACAATCGGTTCTGAATAACCAAAGTGAATAATCGGTCATGCGCGAACCACTATTCCAATGATCGACACAGTAACTATCGTGGTTCTAATCATTGGGCTAGCCTCGTCGGTCACTTCCCAATGGGACGAACAGCACACAGATGAATGTGATCCATTGGACATTGAAATATATATACACATATATATTCACAGAATGTATTGTTCGCACGAGGAGCCTGAATCTCATGTGATGGAAAATGCACTTGGATATTTCACATGGAAATGTCTGACTTCGCGAGGTGGAATCGAACACGGCCGACTCTCAGCACACCGGGCACATGCTCTACCAGCTGAGCTATCGCCGTCCACACAATCGGTTCTGAATAACCAAAGTGAATAATCGGTCATGCGCGAACCACTATTCCAATGATCGACACAGTAACTATCGTGGTTCTAATCATTGGGCTAGCCTCGTCGGTCACTTCCCAATGGGACGAACAGCACACAGATGAACGTGATCCATTGGACATTGAAATATGTATATATTCACAGAATGTATTGTTCGCACGAGGAGCCTGAATCTCATGTGATGGAAAATGCACTTGGATATTTCACATGGAAATGTCTGACTTCGCGAGGTGGAATCGAACACGGCCGACTCTCAGCATACCGGGCACATGCTCTACCAGCTGAGCTATCGCCGTCCACACAATCGGTTCTGAATAACCAAAGTGAATAATCGGTCATGCGCGAACCACTATTCCAATGATCGACACAGTAACTATCGTGGTTCTAATCATTGGGCTAGCCTCGTCGGTCACTTCCCAATGGGACGAACAGCACACAGATGAACGTGATCCATTGGACATTGAAATATATATATATATATATTCACAGAATGTATTGTTCGCACGAGGAGCCTGAATCTCATGTAATGGAAAATGCACTTGGATATTTCACATGGAAATGTCTGACTTCGCGAGGTGGAATCGAACACGGCCGACTCTCAGCATACCGGGCACATGCTCTACCAGCTGAGCTATCGCCGTCCACACAATCGGTTTTGAATAACCAAAGTGAATAATCGGTCATGCGCGAACCACTATTCCAATGATCGACACAGTAACTATCGTGGTTCTAATCATTGGGCTAGCCTCGTCGGTCACTTCCCAATGGGACGAACAGCACACAGATGAACGTGATCCATTGGACATTGAAATATATATATATATATATATATATATATATATATATATATATATATATTCACAGAATGTATTGTTCGCACGAGGAGCCTGAATCTCATGTGATGGAAAATGCACTTGGATATTTCACATGGAAATGTCTGACTTCGCGAGGTGGAATCGAACACGGCCGACTCTCAGCATACCGGGCACATGCTCTACCAGCTGAGCTATCGCCGTCCACACAATCGGTTCTGAATAACCAAAGTGAATAATCGGTCATGCGCGAACCACTATTCCAATGATCGACACAGTAACTATCGTGGTTCTAATCATTGGGCTAGCCTCGTCGGTCACTTCCCAATGGGACGAACAGCACACAGATGAACGTGATCCATTGGACATTGAAATATGTATATATTCACAGAATGTATTGTTCGCACGAGGAGCCTGAATCTCATGTGATGGAAAATGCACTTGGATATTTCACATGGAAATGTCTGACTTCGCGAGGTGGAATCGAACACGGCCGACTCTCAGCATACCGGGCACATGCTCTACCAGCTGAGCTATCGCCGTCCACACAATCGGTTCTGAATAACCAAAGTGAATAATCGGTCATGCGCGAACCACTATTCCAATGATCGACACAGTAACTATCGTGGTTCTAATCATTGGGCTAGCCTCGTCGGTCACTTCCCAATGGGACGAACAGCACACAGATGAATGTGATCCATTGGACATTGAAATATATATACACATATATATTCACAGAATGTATTGTTCGCACGAGGAGCCTGAATCTCATGTGATGGAAAATGCACTTGGATATTTCACATGGAAATGTCTGACTTCGCGAGGTGGAATCGAACACGGCCGACTCTCAGCATACCGGGCACATGCTCTACCAGCTGAGCTATCGCCGTCCACACAATCGGTTCTGAATAACCAAAGTGAATAATCGGTCATGCGCGAACCACTATTCCAATGATCGACACAGTAACTATCGTGGTTCTAATCATTGGGCTAGCCTCGTCGGTCACTTCCCAATGGGACGAACAGCACACAGATGAACGTGATCCATTGGACATTGAAATATGTATATATTCACAGAATGTATTGTTCGCACGAGGAGCCTGAATCTCATGTGATGGAAAATGCACTTGGATATTTCACATGGAAATGTCTGACTTCGCGAGGTGGAATCGAACACGGCCGACTCTCAGCATACCGGGCACATGCTCTACCAGCTGAGCTATCGCCGTCCACACAATCGGTTCTGAATAACCAAAGTGAATAATCGGTCATGCGCGAACCACTATTCCAATGATCGACACAGTAACTATCGTGGTTCTAATCATTGGGCTAGCCTCGTCGGTCACTTCCCAATGGGACGAACAGCACACAGATGAACGTGATCCATTGGACATTGAAATATATATATGTATATATATTCACAGAATGTATTGTTCGCACGAGGAGCCTGAATCTCATGTAATGGAAAATGCACTTGGATATTTCACATGGAAATGTCTGACTTCGCGAGGTGGAATCGAACACGGCCGACTCTCAGCATACCGGGCACATGCTCTACCAGCTGAGCTATCGCCGTCCACACAATCGGTTCTGAATAACCAAAGTGAATAATCGGTCATGCGCGAACCACTATTCCAATGATCGACACAGTAACTATCGTGGTTCTAATCATTGGGCTAGCCTCGTCGGTCACTTCCCAATGGGACGAACAGCACACAGATGAATGTGATCCATTGGACATTGAAATATATATACACATATATATTCACAGAATGTATTGTTCGCACGAGGAGCCTGAATCTCATGTGATGGAAAATGCACTTGGATATTTCACATGGAAATGTCTGACTTCGCGAGGTGGAATCGAACACGGCCGACTCTCAGCATACCGGGCACATGCTCTACCAGCTGAGCTATCGCCGTCCACACAATCGGTTCTGAATAACCAAAGTGAATAATCGGTCATGCGCGAACCACTATTCCAATGATCGACACAGTAACTATCGTGGTTCTAATCATTGGGCTAGCCTCGTCGGTCACTTCCCAATGGGACGAACAGCACACAGATGAACGTGATCCATTGGACATTGAAATATATATACACATATATATTCACAGAATGTATTGTTCGCACGAGGAGCCTGAATCTCATGTGATGGAAAATGCACTTGGATATTTCACATGGAAATGTCTGACTTCGCGAGGTGGAATCGAACACGGCCGACTCTCAGCATACCGGGCACATGCTCTACCAGCTGAGCTATCGCCGTCCACACAATCGGTTCTGAATAACCAAAGTGAATAATCGGTCATGCGCGAACCACTATTCCAATGATCGACACAGTAACTATCGTGGTTCTAATCATTGGGCTAGCCTCGTCGGTCACTTCCCAATGGGACGAACAGCACACAGATGAACGTGATCCATTGGACATTGAAATATATGTATGTATATATAGATTCACAGAATTTATTGTTCGCACGAGGAGCCTGAATCTCATGTAATGGAAAATGCACTTGGATATTTCACATGGAAATGTCTGACTTCGCGAGGTGGAATCGAACACGGCCGACTCTCAGCATACCGGGCACATGCTCTACCAGCTGAGCTATCGCCGTCCACACAATCGGTTCTGAATAACCAAAGTGAATAATCGGTCATGCGCGAACCACTATTCCAATGATCGACACAGTAACTATCGTGGTTCTAATCATTGATCTAGCCTCGTCGGTCACTTCCCAATGGGACGAACAGCACACAGATGAACGTGATCCATTGGACATTGAAATATATATATATATATATATATATATATATATGTATATATATATATATTCACAGAATGTATTGTTCGCACGAGGAGCCTGAATCTCATGTAATGGAAAATGCACTTGGATATTTCACATGGAAATGTCTGACTTCGCGAGGTGGAATCGAACACGGCCGACTCTCAGCATACCGGGCACATGCTCTACCAGCTGAGCTATCGCCGTCCACACAATCGGTTCTGAATAACCAAAGTGAATAATCGGTCATGCGCGAACCACTATTCCAATGATCGACACAGTAACTATCGTGGTTCTAATCATTGGGCTAGCCTCGTCGGTCACTTCCCAATGGGACGAACAGCACACAGATGAACGTGATCCATTGGAAATTGGGATATGTATATATTCACAGAATGTATTGTTCGCACGAGGAGCCTGAATCTCATGTGATGGAAAATGCACTTGGATATTTCACATGGAAATGTCTGACTTCGCGAGGTGGAATCGAACACGGCCGACTCTCAGCATACCGGGCACATGCTCTACCAGCTGAGCTATCGCCGTCCACACAATCGGTTCTGAATAACCAAAGTGAATAATCGGTCATGCGCGAACCACTATTCCAATGATCGACACAGTAACTATCGTGGTTCTAATCATTGGGCTAGCCTCGTCGGTCACTTCCCAATGGGACGAACAGCACACAGATGAACGTGATCCATTGGACATTGAAATATATATATGTATATATTCACAGAATGTATTGTTCGCACGAGGAGCCTGAATCTCATGTAATGGAAAATGCACTTGGATATTTCACATGGAAATGTCTGACTTCGCGAGGTGGAATCGAACACGGCCGACTCTCAGCATACCGGGCACATGCTCTACCAGCTGAGCTATCGCCGTCCACACAATCGGTTCTGAATAACCAAAGTGAATAATCGGTCATGCGCGAACCACTATTCCAATGATCGACACAGTAACTATCGTGGTTCTAATCATTGGGCTAGCCTCGTCGGTCACTTCCCAATGGGACGAACAGCACACAGATGAACGTGATCCATTGGACATTGAAATATATATATACATATATATTCACAGAATGTATTGTTCGCACGAGGAGCCTGAATCTCATGTAATGGAAAATGCACTTGGATATTTCACATGGAAATGTCTGACTTCGCGAGGTGGAATCGAACACGGCCGACTCTCAGCATACCGGGCACATGCTCTACCAGCTGAGCTATCGCCGTCCACACAATCGGTTCTGAATAACCAAAGTGAATAATCGGTCATGCGCGAACCACTATTCCAATGATCGACACAGTAACTATCATGGATCTAATCATTGATCTAGCCTCGTCGGTCACTTCCCAATGGGACGAACAGCACACAGATGAACGTGATCCATTGGACATTGAAATATGTATATATTCACAGAATGTATTGTTCGCACGAGGAGCCTGAATCTCATGTGATGGAAAATGCACTTGGATATTTCACATGGAAATGTCTGACTTCGCGAGGTGGAATCGAACACGGCCGACTCTCAGCATACCGGGCACATGCTCTACCAGCTGAGCTATCGCCGTCCACACAATCGGTTCTGAATAGCCAAAGTGAATAATCGGTCATGCGCGAACCACTATTCCAATGATCGACACAGTAACTATCGTGGTTCTAATCATTGGGCTAGCCTCGTCGGTCACTTCCCAATGGGACGAACAGCACACAGATGAACGTGATCCATTGGACATTGAAATATATATATATATATATATATATATATTCACAGAATGTATTGTTCGCACGATGAGCCTGAATCTCATGTAATGGAAAATGCGCTTGGATATTTCACATGGAAATGTCTGACTTCGCGAGGTGGAATCGAACACGGCCGACTCTCAGCATACCGGGCACATGCTCTACCAGCTGAGCTATCGCCGTCCACACAATCGGTTCTGAATAACCAAAGTGAATAATCGGTCATGCGCGAACCACTATTCCAATGATCGACACAGTAACTATCGTGGTTCTAATCATTGGGCTAGCCTCGTCGGTCACTTCCCAATGGGACGAACAGCACACAGATGAACGTGATCCATTGGACATTGAAATATATATATATATATATATGTATATATTTATTCACAGAATGTATTGTTCGCACGAGGAGCCTGAATCTCATGTGATGGAAAATGCACTTGGATATTTCACATGGAAATGTCTGACTTCGCGAGGTGGAATCGAACACGGCCGACTCTCAGCATACCGGGCACATGCTCTACCAGCTGAGCTATCGCCGTCCACACAATCGGTTCTGAATAGCCAAAGTGAATAATCGGTCATGCGCGAACCACTATTCCAATGATCGACACAGTAACTATCGTGGTTCTAATCATTGGGCTAGCCTCGTCGGTCACTTCCCAATGGGACGAACAGCACACAGATGAACGTGATCCATTGGACATTGAAATATATGTATATATATATATATATTCACAGAATGTATTGTTCGCACGATGAGCCTGAATCTCATGTAATGGAAAATGCGCTTGGATATTTCACATGGAAATGCCTGACTTCGCGAGGTGGAATCGAACACGGCCGACTCTCAGCATACCGGGCACATGCTCTACCAGCTGAGCTATCGCCGTCCACACAATCGGTTCTGAATAGCCAAAGTGAATAATCGGTCATGCGCGAACCACTATTCCAATGATCGACACAGTAACTATCGTGGTTCTAATCATTGGGCTAGCCTCGTCGGTCACTTCCCAATGGGACGAACAGCACACAGATGAACGTGATCCATTGGACATTGAAATATATATATGTATATATATATTCACAGAATTTATTGTTCGCACGAGGAGCCTGAATCTCATGTAATGGAAAATGCACTTGGATATTTCACATGGAAATGTCTGACTTCGCGAGGTGGAATCGAACACGGCCGACTCTCAGCATACCGGGCACATGCTCTACCAGCTGAGCTATCGCCGTCCACACAATCGGTTCTGAATAACCAAAGTGAATAATCGGTCATGCGCGAACCACTATTCCAATGATCGACACAGTAACTATCATGGTTCTAATCATTGATCTAGCCTCGTCGGTCACTTCCCAATGGGACGAACAGCACACAGATGAACGTGATCCATTGGACATTGAAATATATATATATATATATATTCACAGAATGTATTGTTCGCACGAGGAGCCTGAATCTCATGTAATGGAAAATGCACTTGGATATTTCACATGGAAATGCCTGACTTCGCGAGGTGGAATCGAACACGGCCGACTCTCAGCATACCGGGCACATGCTCTACCAGCTGAGCTATCGCCGTCCACACAATCGGTTCTGAATAGCCAAAGTGAATAATCGGTCATGCGCGAACCACTATTCCAATGATCGACACAGTAACTATCGTGGTTCTAATCATTGGGCTAGCCTCGTCGGTCACTTCCCAATGGGACGAACAGCACACAGATGAACGTGATCCATTGGACATTGAAATATATATATATATATATATATATTCACAGAATGTATTGTTCGCACGATGAGCCTGAATCTCATGTAATGGAAAATGCGCTTGGATATTTCACATGGAAATGTCTGACTTCGCGAGGTGGAATCGAACACGGCCGACTCTCAGCATACCGGGCACATGCTCTACCAGCTGAGCTATCGCCGTCCACACAATCGGTTCTGAATAACCAAAGTGAATAATCGGTCATGCGCGAACCACTATTCCAATGATCGACACAGTAACTATCGTGGTTCTAATCATTGGGCTAGCCTCGTCGGTCACTTCCCAATGGGACGAACAGCACACAGATGAACGTGATCCATTGGAAATTGAGATATGTATATATTCACTGAATGTATTGTTCGCACGAGGAGCCTGAATCTCATGTAATGGAAAATGCACTTGGATATTTCACATGGAAATGTCTGACTTCGCGAGGTGGAATCGAACACGGCCGACTCTCAGCATACCGGGCACATGCTCTACCAGCTGAGCTATCGCCGTCCACACAATCGGTTCTGAATAACCAAAGTGAATAATCGGTCATGCGCGAACCACTATTCCAATGATCGACACAGTAACTATCGTGGTTCTAATCATTGGGCTAGCCTCGTCGGTCACTTCCCAATGGGACGAACAGCACACAGATGAATGTGATCCATTGGACATTGAAATATATATACACATATATATTCACAGAATGTATTGTTCGCACGAGGAGCCTGAATCTCATGTGATGGAAAATGCACTTGGATATTTCACATGGAAATGTCTGACTTCGCGAGGTGGAATCGAACACGGCCGACTCTCAGCATACCGGGCACATGCTCTACCAGCTGAGCTATCGCCGTCCACACAATCGGTTCTGAATAACCAAAGTGAATAATCGGTCATGCGCGAACCACTATTCCAATGATCGACACAGTAACTATCGTGGTTCTAATCATTGGGCTAGCCTCGTCGGTCACTTCCCAATGGGACGAACAGCACACAGATGAACGTGATCCATTGGACATTGAAATATGTATATATTCACAGAATGTATTGTTCGCACGAGGAGCCTGAATCTCATGTAATGGAAAATGCACTCGGATATTTCACATGGAAATGTCTGACTTCGCGAGGTGGAATCGAACACGGCCGACTCTCAGCATACCGGGCACATGCTCTACCAGCTGAGCTATCGCCGTCCACACAATCGGTTCTGAATAACCAAAGTGAATAATCGGTCATGCGCGAACCACTATTCCAATGATCGACACAGTAACTATCGTGGTTCTAATCATTGGGCTAGCCTCGTCGGTCACTTCCCAATGGGACGAACAGCACACAGATGAACGTGATCCATTGGACATTGAAATATATATATATATATATATATATATATATATATTCACAGAATTTATTGTTCGCACGAGGAGCCTGAATCTCATGTAATGGAAAATGCACTTGGATATTTCACATGGAAATGTCTGACTTCGCGATGTGGAATCGAACACGGCCGACTCTCAGCATACCGGGCACATGCTCTACCAGCTGAGCTATCGCCGTCCACACAATCGGTTCTGAATAACCAAAGTGAATAATCGGTCATGCGCGAACCACTATTCCAATGATCGACACAGTAACTATCGTGGTTCTAATCATTGGGCTAGCCTCGTCGGTCACTTCCCAATGGGACGAACAGCACACAGATGAACGTGATCCATTGGACATTGAAATATATATATGTATATATTCACAGAATGTATTGTTCGCACGAGGAGCCTGAATCTCATGTAATGGAAAATGCACTTGGATATTTCACATGGAAATGTCTGACTTCGCGATGTGGAATCGAACACGGCCGACTCTCAGCATACCGGGCACATGCTCTACCAGCTGAGCTATCGCCGTCCACACAATCGGTTCTGAATAACCAAAGTGAATAATCGGTCATGCGCGAACCACTATTCCAATGATCGACACAGTAACTATCGCGGTTCTAATCATTGATCTAGCCTCGTCGGTCACTTCCCAATGGGACGAACAGCACACAGATGAACGTGATCCATTGGACATTGAAATATATATATATATATATATATATATATAAATTTATATATATATTCACAGAATGTATTGTTCGCACGAGGAGCCTGAATCTCATGTGATGGAAAATGCACTTGGATATTTCACATGGAAATGTCTGACTTCGCGAGGTGGAATCGAACACGGCCGACTCTCAGCATACCGGGCACATGCTCTACCAGCTGAGCTATCGCCGTCCACACAATCGGTTCTGAATAACCAAAGTGAATAATCGGTCATGCGCGAACCACTATTCCAATGATCGACACAGTAACTATCGTGGTTTTAATCATTGGGCTAGCCTCGTCGGTCACTTCCCAATGGGACGAACAGCACACAGATGAATGTGATCCATTGGACATTGAAATATATATATCTATATTCACAGAATGTATTGTTCGCACGAGGAGCCTGAATCTCATGTGATGGAAAATGCACTTGGATATTTCACATGGAAATGTCTGACTTCGCGAGGTGGAATCGAACACGGCCGACTCTCAGCATACCGGGCACATGCTCTTCCAGCTGACCTATCGCCGTCCACACAATCGGTTCTGAATAACCAAAGTGAATAATCGGTCATGCGCGAAACACTATTCCAATGATCGACACAGTAACTATCGTGGTTCTAATCATTGGGCTAGCCTCGTCGGTCACTTCCCAATGGGACGAACAGCACACAGATGAACGTGATCCATTGGACATTGAAATATATATATATATATATTCACAGAATGTATTGTTCGCACGAGGAGCCTGAATCTCATGTAATGGAAAATGCACTTGGATATTTCACATGGAAATGTCTGACTTCGCGAGGTGGAATCGAACACGGCCGACTCTCAGCATACCGGGCACATGCTCTACCAGCTGAGCTATCGCCGTCCACACAATCGGTTCTGAATAACCAAAGTGAATAATCGGTCATGCGCGAACCACTATTCCAATGATCGACACAGTAACTATCGTGGTTCTAATCCTTGGGCTAGCCTCGTCGGTCACTTCCCAATGGGACGAACAGCACACAGATGAACGTGATCCATTGGACATTGAAATATATATATGTATATATATTCACAGAATGTATTGTTCGCACGAGGAGCCTGAATCTCATGTAATGGAAAATGCACTTGGATATTTCACATGGAAATGTCTGACTTCGCGAGGTGGAATCGAACACGGCCGACTCTCAGCATACCGGGCACATGCTCTACCAGCTGAGCTATCGCCGTCCACACAATCGGTTCTGAATAACCAAAGTGAATAATCGGTCATGCGCGAACCACTATTCCAATGATCGACACAGTAACTATCGTGGTTCTAATCATTGGGCTAGCCTCGTCGGTCACTTCCCAATGGGACGAACAGCACACAGATGAACGTGATCCATTGCACATTGAATTATGTATATATACACAGAATGTATTGTTCGCACGAGGAGCCTGAATCTCATGTTATGGAAAATGCACTTGGATATTTCACATGGAAATGTCTGACTTCGCGAGGTGGAATCGAACACGGCCGACTCTCAGCATACCGGGCACATGCTCTACCAGCTGAGCTATCGCCGTCCACACAATCGGTTCTGAATAACCAAAGTGAATAATCGGTCATGCGCGAACCACTATTCCAATGATCGACACAGTAACTATCGTGGTTCTAATCATTGGGCTAGCCTCGTCGGTCACTTCCCAATGGGACGAACAGCACACAGATGAACGTGATCCATTGGACATTGAAATATATTTATGTATATATATATTCACAGAATGTATTGTTCGCACGAGGAGCCTGAATCTCATGTAATGGAAAATGCACTTGGATATTTCACATGGAAATGTCTGACTTCGCGATGTGGAATCGAACACGGCCGACTCTCATCATACAGGGCACATGCTCTACCAGCTGAGCTATCGCCGTCCACACAATCGGTTCTGAATAACCAAAGTGAATAATCGGTCATGCGCGAACCACTATTCCAATGATCGACACAGTAACTATCGTGGTTCTAATCATTGGGCTAGCCTCGTCGGTCACTTCCCAATGGGACGAACAGCACACAGATGAACGTGATCCATTGGACATTGAAATATATATATGTATATATATATTCACAGAATGTATTGTTCGCACGAGGAGCCTGAATCTCATGTAATGGAAAATGCACTTGGATATTTCACATGGAAATGTCTGACTTCGCGAGGTGGAATCGAACACGGCCGACTCTCAGCATACCGGGCACATGCTCTACCAGCTGAGCTATCGCCGTCCACACAATCGGTTCTGAATAACCAAAGTGAATAATCGGTCATGCGCGAACCACTATTCCAATGATCGACACAGTAACTATCGTGGTTCTAATCATTGGGCTAGCCTCGTCGGTCACTTCCCAATGGGACGAACAGCACACAGATGAACGTGATCCATTGGACATTGAAATATATATATGTATATATATTCACAGAATGTATTGTTCGCACGAGGAGCCTGAATCTCATGTAATGGAAAATGCACTTGGATATTTCACATGGAAATGTCTGACTTCGCGAGGTGGAATCGAACACGGCCGACTCTCAGCATACCGGGCACATGCTCTACCAGCTGAGCTATCGCCGTCCACACAATCGGTTCTGAATAACCAAAGTGAATAATCGGTCATGCGCGAACCACTATTCCAATGATCGACACAGTAACTATCGTGGTTCTAATCATTGGGCTAGCCTCGTCGGTCACTTCCCAATGGGACGAACAGCACACAGATGAACGTGATCCATTGGACATTGAAATATATATATATATATTCACAGAATGTATTGTTCGCACGAGGAGCCTGAATCTCATGTAATGGAAAATGCACTTGGATATTTCACATGGAAATGTCTGACTTCGCGAGGTGGAATCGAACACGGCCGACTCTCAGCATACCGGGCACATGCTCTACCAGCTGAGCTATCGCCGTCCACACAATCGGTTCTGAATAACCAAAGTGAATAATCGGTCATGCGCGAACCACTATTCCAATGATCGACACAGTAACTATCGTGGTTCTAATCATTGGGCTAGCCTCGTCGGTCACTTCCCAATGGGACGAACAGCACACAGATGAACGTGATCCATTGGACATTGAAATATATTTATGTATATATATATTCACAGAATGTATTGTTCGCACGAGGAGCCTGAATCTCATGTAATGGAAAATGCACTTGGATATTTCACATGGAAATGTCTGACTTCGCGAGGTGGAATCGAACACGGCCGACTCTCAGCATACCGGGCACATGCTCTACCAGCTGAGCTATCGCCGTCCACACAATCGGTTCTGAATAACCAAAGTGAATAATCGGTCATGCGCGAACCACTATTCCAATGATCGACACAGTAACTATCGTGGTTCTAATCATTGGGCTAGCCTCGTCGGTCACTTCCCAATGGGACGAACAGCACACAGATGAACGTGATCCATTGGAAATTGGGATATGTATATATTCACAGAATGTATTGTTCGCACGAGGAGCCTGAATCTCATGTAATGGAAAATGCACTTGGATATTTCAAATGGAAATGTCTGACTTCGCGAGGTGGAATCGAACACGGCCGACTCTCAGCATACCGGGCACATGCTCTACCAGCTGAGCTATCTCCGTCCACACAATCGGTTCTGAATAACCAAAGTGAATAATCGGTCATGCGCGAACCACTATTCCAATGATCGACACAGTAACTATCGTGGTTCTACTCATTGGGCTAGCCTCGTCGGTCACTTCCCAATGGGTTGAACAGCACACAGATGAATGTGATCCATTGGAAATTGAGATATATATATATTCACAGAATGTATTGTTCGCACGAGGAGCCTGAATCTCATGTGATGGAAAATGCACTTGGATATTTCACATGGAAATGTCTGACTTCGCGAGGTGGAATCGAACACGGCCGACTCTCAGCATACCGGGCACATGCTCTACCAGCTGAGCTATCGCCGTCCACACAATCGGTTCTGAATAACCAAAGTGAATAATCGGTCATGCGCGAACCACTATTCCAATGATCGACACAGTAACTATCGTGGTTCTAATCATTGGGCTAGCCTCGTCGGTCACTTCCCAATGGGACGAACAGCACACAGATGAACGTGATCCATTGGACATTGAAATATATATATATATATATATATATATATATATATATATTCACAGAATGTATTGTTCGCACGAGGAGCCTGAATCTCATGTAATGGAAAATGCGCTTGGATATTTCACATGGAAATGTCTGACTTCGCGAGGTGGAATCGAACACGGCCGACTCTCAGCATACCGGGCACATGCTCTACCAGCTGAGCTATCGCCGTCCACACAATCGGTTCTGAATAACCAAAGTGAATAATCGGTCATGCGCGAACCACTATTCCAATGATCGACACAGTAACTATCGTGGTTCTAATCATTGGGCTAGCCTCGTCGGTCACTTCCCAATGGGACGAACAGCACAGAGATGAATGTGATCCATTGGACATTGAAATATATATATATATATATTCACAGAATGTATTGTTCGCACGAGGAGCCTGAATCTCATGTAATGGAAAATGCACTTGGATATTTCACATGGAAATGTCTGACTTCGCGAGGTGGAATCGAACACGGCCGACTCTCAGCATACCGGGCACATGCTCTACCAGCTGAGCTATCGCCGTCCACACAATCGGTTCTGAATAACCAAAGTGAATAATCGGTCATGCGCGAACCACTATTCCAATGATCGACACAGTAACTATCGTGGTTCTAATCATTGGGCTAGCCTCGTCGGTCACTTCCCAATGGGACGAACAGCACACAGATGAATGTGATCCATTGGAAATTGAGATATATATATATTCACAGAATGTATTGTTCGCACGAGGAGCCTGAATCTCATGTAATGGAAAATGCACTTGGATATTTCACATGGAAATGTCTGACTTCGCGAGGTGGAATCGAACACGGCCGACTCTCAGCATACCGGGCACATGCTCTACCAGCTGAGCTATCGCCGTCCACACAATCGGTTCTGAATAACCAAAGTGAATAATCGGTCATGCGCGAACCACTATTCCAATGATCGACACAGTAACTATCGTGGTTCTAATCATTGGGCTAGCCTCGTCGGTCACTTCCCAATGGGACGAACAGCACACAGATGAACGTGATCCATTGGACATTGAAATATATATATATATATATATATTCGCAGAATGTATCGTTCGCACGAGGAGCCTGAATCTCATGTTATGGAAAATGCACTTGGATATTTCACATGGAAATGTCTGACTTCGCGAGGTGGATTCGAACACGGCCGACTCTCAGCATACCGGGCACATGCTCTACCAGCTGAGCTATCGCCGTCCACACAATCGGTTCTGAATAACCAAAGTGAATAATCGGTCATGCGCGAACCACTATTCCAATGATCGACACAGTAACTATCGTGGTTCTAATCATTGGGCTAGCCTCGTCGGTCACTTCCCAATGGGACGAACAGCACACAGATGAACGTGATCCATTGGACATTGAAATATATATATATATATATATGTATATATTTATTCACAGAATGTATTGTTCGCACGAGGAGCCTGAATCTCATGTGATGGAAAATGCACTTGGATATTTCACATGGAAATGTCTGACTTCGCGAGGTGGAATCGAACACGGCCGACTCTCAGCATACCGGACACATGCTCTACCAGCTGAGCTATCGCCGTCCACACAATCGGTTCTGAATAACCAAAGTGAATAATCGGTCATGCGCGAACCACTATTCCAATGATCGACACAGTAACTATCGTGGTTCTAATCATTGGGCTAGCCTCGTCGGTCACTTCCCAATGGGACGAACAGCACACAGATGAATGTGATCCATTGGAAATTGAGATATATATATATATATACAGAGAATGTATTGTTCGCACGAGGAGCCTGAATCTCATGTAATGGAAAATGCACTTGGATATTTCACATGGAAATGTCTGACTTCGCGAGGTGGAATCGAACACGGCCGACTCTCAGCATACCGGGCACATGCTCTACCAGCTGAGCTATCGCCGTCCACACAATCGGTTCTGAATAACCAAAGTGAATAATCGGTCATGCGCGAACCACTATTCCAACGATCGACACAGTAACTATCGTGGTTCTAATCATTGGGCTAGCCTCGTCGGTCACTTCCCAATGGGACGAACAGCACACAGATGAACGTGATCCATTGGACATTGAAATATATGTATATATATATATATATATATATATATATATATATATATATATATTCACAGAATTTATTGTTCGCACGAGGAGCCTGAATCTCATGTGATGGAAAATGCACTTGGATATTTCACATGGAAATGTCTGACTTCGCGAGGTGGAATCGAACACGGCCGACTCTCAGCATACCGGGCACATGCTCTTCCAGCTGACCTATCGCCGTCCACACAATCGGTTCTGAATAACCAAAGTGAATAATCGGTCATGCGCGAACCACTATTCCAATGATCGACACAGTAACTATCGTGGTTCTAATCATTGGGCTAGCCTCGTCGGTCACTTCCCAATGGGACGAACAGCACACAGATGAATGTGATCCATTGGACATTGAAATATATGTATATATATATATATATTCACAGAATGTATTTTTGGCACGAGGAGACTGAATCTCACGTAATGGAAAATGCGCTGGGATATTTCACATGGAAATGTCTGACTTCGCGAGGTGGAATCGAACACGGCCGACTCTCAGCATACCGGGCACATGCTCTACCAGCTGAGCTATCGCCGTCCACACAATCGGTTCTGAATAACCAAAGTGAATAATCGGTCATGCGCGAACCACTATTCCAATGATCGACACAGTAACTATCGTGGTTCTAATCATTGGGCTAGCCTCGTCGGTCACTTCCCAATGGGACGAACAGCACACAGATGAATGTGATCCATTGGAAATTGAGATATGTATATATACAGAGAATGTATTGTTCGCACGAGGAGCCTGAATCTCATGTAATGGAAAATGCACTTGGATATTTCACATGGAAATGTCTGACTTCGCGAGGTGGAATCGAACACGGCCGACTCTCAGCATACCGGGCACATGCTCTACCAGCTGAGCTATCGCCGTCCACACAATCGGTTCTGAATAACCAAAGTGAATAATCGGTCATGCGCGAACCACTATTCCAATGATCGACACAGTAACTATCGTGGTTCTAATCATTGGGCTAGCCTCGTCGGTCACTTCCCAATGGGACGAACAGCACACAGATGAACGTGATCCATTGGACATTGAAATATATGTATATATATATATATATATATATATATATATATATATATATATATATATATATATATATTCACAGAATTTATTGTTCGCACGGGGAGCCTGAATCTCATGTGATGGAAAATGCACTTGGATATTTCACATGGAAATGTCTGACTTCGCGAGGTGGAATCGAACACGGCCGACTCTCAGCATACCGGGCACATGCTCTTCCAGCTGACCTATCGCCGTCCACACAATCGGTTCTGAATAACCAAAGTGAATAATCGGTCATGCGCGAACCACTATTCCAATGATCGACACAGTAACTATCGTGGTTCTAATCATTGGGCTAGCCTCGTCGGTCACTTCCCAATGGGACGAACAGCACACAGATGAATGTGATCCATTGGACATTGAAATATATGTATATATATATATATATATTCACAGAATGTATTTTTGGCACGAGGAGACTGAATCTCACGTAATGGAAAATGCGCTGGGATATTTCACATGGAAATGTCTGACTTCGCGAGGTGGAATCGAACACGGCCGACTCTCAGCATACCGGGCACATGCTCTACCAGCTGAGCTATCGCCGTCCACACAATCGGTTCTGAATAACCAAAGTGAATAATCGGTCATGCGCGAACCACTATTCCAATGATCGACACAGTAACTATCGTGGTTCTAATCATTGGGCTAGCCTCGTCGGTCACTTCCCAATGGGACGAACAGCACACAGATGAATGTGATCCATTGGAAATTGAGATATGTATATATTCACAGAATGTATTGTTCGCACGAGGAGCCTGAATCTCATGTGATGGAAAATGCACTTGGATATTTCACATGGAAATGTCTGACTTCGCGAGGTGGAATCGAACACGGCCGACTCTCAGCATACCGGGCACATGCTCTACCAGCTGAGCTATCGCCGTCCACACAATCGGTTCTGAATAACCAAAGTGAATAATCGGTCATGCGCGAACCACTATTCCAATGATCGACACAGTAACTATCGTGGTTCTAATCATTGGGCTAGCCTCGTCGGTCACATCCCAATGGGACGAACAGCACACAGATGAACGTGATCCATTGGACATTGAAATATATATATATATATATCTATATTCGGAGAATGTATCGTTCGCACGAGGAGCCTGAATCTCATGTAATGGAAAATGCACTTGGATATTTCACATGGAAATGTCTGACTTCGCGAGGTGGAATCGAACACGGCCGACTCTCAGCATACCGGGCACATGCTCTACCAGCTGAGCTATCGCCGTCCACACAATCGGTTCTGAATAACCAAAGTGAATAATCGGTCATGCGCGAACCACTATTCCAATGATCGACACAGTAACTATCGTGGTTCTAATCAATGGGCTAGCCTCGTCGGTCACTTCCCAATGGGACGAACAGCACACAGATGAACGTGATCCATTGGACATTGAAATATATATATATATATATATATATATATATATATATATATATATATTCACAGAATGTATTGTTCGCACGAGGAGCCTGAATCTCATGTGATGGAAAATGCACTTGGATATTTCACGTGGAATTGTCTGACTTCGCGAGGTGGATTCGAACACGGCCGACTCTCAGCATACCGGGCACATGCTCTACCAGCTGACCTATCGCCGTCCACACAATCGGTTCTGAATAACCAAAGTGAATAATCGGTCATGCGCGAACCACTATTCCAATGATCGACACAGTAACTATCGTGGTTCTAATCATTGGGCTAGCCTCGTCGGTCACTTCCCAATGGGACGAACAGCACACAGATGAATGTGATCCATTGGAAATTGAGATATGTATATATACACAGAATGTATTGTTCGCACGAGGAGCCTGAATCTCATGTAATGGAAAATGCACTTGGATATTTCACATGGAAATGTCTGACTTCGCGAGGTGGAATCGAACACGGCCGACTCTCAGCATACCGGGCACATGCTCTACCAGCTGAGCTATCGCCGTCCACACAATCGGTTCTGAATAACCAAAGTGAATAATCGGTCATGCGCGAACCACTATTCCAACGATCGACACAGTAACTATCGTGGTTCTAATCATTGGGCTAGCCTCGTCGGTCACTTCCCAATGGGACGAACAGCACACAGATGAACGTGATCCATTGGACATTGAAATATATATATATGTATATATATATTCACAGAATGTATTTTTGGCACGAGGAGACTGAATCTCACGTAATGGAAAATGCGCTGGGATATTTCACATGGAAATGTCTGACTTCGCGAGGTGGAATCGAACACGGCCGACTCTCAGCATACCGGGCACATGCTCTACCAGCTGAGCTATCGCCGTCCACACAATCGGTTCTGAATAACCAAAGTGAATAATCGGTCATGCGCGAACCACTATTCCAATGATCGACACAGTAACTATCGTGGTTCTAATCATTGGGCTAGCCTCGTCGGTCACTTCCCAATGGGACGAACAGCACACAGATGAACGTGATCAATTTGACAATCAAATATATGTATATATATATATTCACAGAATGTATCGTTCGCACGAGGAGCCTGAATCTCATGTGATGGAAAATGCACTTGGATATTTCACGTGGAATTGTCTGACTTCGCGAGGTGGATTCGAACACGGCCGACTCTCAGCATACCGGGCACATGCTCTACCAGCTGAGCTATCGCCGTCCACACAATCGGTTCTGAATAACCAAAGTGAATAATCGGTCATGCGCGAACCACTATTCCAATGATCGACACAGTAACTATCGTGGTTCTAATCATTGGGCTAGCCTCGTCGGTCACTTCCCAATGGGACGAACAGCACACAGATGAATGTGATCCATTGGAAATTGAGATATGTATATATACAAAGAATGTATTGTTCGCACGAGGAGCCTGAATCTCATGTGATGGAAAATGCACTTGGATATTTCACATGGAAATGTCTGACTTCGCGAGGTGGAATCGAACACGGCCGACTCTCAGCATACCGGGCACATGCTCTACCAGCTGAGCTATCGCCGTCCACACAATCGGTTCTGAATAACCAAAGTGAATAATCGGTCATGCGCGAACCACTATTCCAATGATCGACACAGTAACTATCGTGGTTCTAATCATTGGGCTAGCCTCGTCGGTCACATCCCAATGGGACGAACAGCACACAGATGAACGTGATCCATTGGACATTGAAATATATATATATATATATCTATATTCGGAGAATGTATCGTTCGCACGAGGAGCCTGAATCTCATGTAATGGAAAATGCACTTGGATATTTCACATGGAAATGTCTGACTTCGCGAGGTGGATTCGAACACGGCCGACTCTCAGCATACCGGGCACATGCTCTACCAGCTGAGCTATCGCCGTCCACACAATCGGTTCTGAATAACCAAAGTGAATAATCGGTCATGCGCGAACCACTATTCCAACGATCGACACAGTAACTATCGTGGTTCTAATCATTGGGCTAGCCTCGTCGGTCACATCCCAATGGGACGAACAGCACACAGATGAACGTGATCCATTGGACATTCAAATATACATATATATATATATATATATATATATATATATATTCACAGAATTTATTGTTCGCACGAGGAGCCTGAATCTCATGTGATGGAAAATGCACTTGGATATTTCACATTGAAATGTCTGACTTCGCGAGGTGGAATCGAACACGTCAGACTCTCGGCATACTGGGCACATGCTCTACCAGCTGAGCTATCGCCGTCCACACAATCGGTTCTGAATAACCAAAGTGAATAATCGGTCATGCGCGAACCACTATTCCAATGATCGACACAGTAACTATCGTGGTTCTAATCATTGGGCTAGCCTCGTCGGTCACTTCCCAATGGGACGAACAGCACACAGATGAATGTGATCCATTGGACATTGAAATATATGTATATATATATATATATATTCACAGAATGTATTTTTGGCACGAGGAGACTGAATCTCACGTAATGGAAAATGCGCTGGGATATTTCACATGGAAATGTCTGACTTCGCGAGGTGGAATCGAACACGGCCGACTCTCAGCATACTGGGCACATGCTCTACCAGCTGAGCTATCGCCGTCCACACAATCGGTTCTGAATAACCAAAGTGAATAATCGGTCATGCGCGAACCACTATTCCAATGATCGACACAGTAACTATCGTGGTTCTAATCATTGGGCTAGCCTCGTCGGTCACTTCCCAATGGGACGAACAGCACACAGATGAATGTGATCCATTGGAAATTGAGATATGTATATATTCACAGAATTTATTGTTCGCACGAGGAGCCTGAATCTCATGTGATGGAAAATGCACTTGGATATTTCACATGGAAATGTCTGACTTCGCGAGGTGGAATCGAACACGGCCGACTCTCAGCATACCGGGCACATGCTCTACCAGCTGAGCTATCGCCGTCCACACAATCGGTTCTGAATAACCAAAGTGAATAATCGGTCATGCGCGAACCACTATTCCAATGATCGACACAGTAACTATCGTGGTTCTAATCATTGGGCTAGCCTCGTCGGTCACTTCCCAATGGGACGAACAGCACACAGATGAACGTGATCCATTGGACATTGAAATATATATATGTATATATATATTCGCAGAATGTATCGTTCGCACGAGGAGCCTGAATCTCATGTAATGGAAAATGCACTTGGATATTTCACATGGAAATGTCTGACTTCGCGAGGTGGAATCGAACACGGCCGACTCTCAGCATACCGGGCACATGCTCTACCAGCTGAGCTATCGCCGTCCACACAATCGGTTCTGAATAACCAAAGTGAATAATCGGTCATGCGCGAACCACTATTCCAACGATCGACACAGTAACTATCGTGGTTCTAATCATTGGGCTAGCCTCGTCGGTCACATCCCAATGGGACGAACAGCACACAGATGAACGTGATCCATTGGACATTCAAATATACATATATATATATATATATATATATATATATATATATATTCACAGAATTTATTGTTCGCACGAGGAGCCTGAATCTCATGTGATGGAAAATGCACTTGGATATTTCACATTGAAATGTCTGACTTCGCGAGGTGGAATCGAACACGTCAGACTCTCGGCATACTGGGCACATGCTCTACCAGCTGAGCTATCGCCGTCCACACAATCGGTTCTGAATAACCAAAGTGAATAATCGGTCATGCGCGAACCACTATTCCAATGATCGACACAGTAACTATCGTGGTTCTAATCATTGGGCTAGCCTCGTCGGTCACTTCCCAATGGGACGAACAGCACACAGATGAATGTGATCCATTGGACATTGAAATATATGTATATATATATTTATATATTCACAGAATGTATTTTTGGCACGAGGAGACTGAATCTCACGTAATGGAAAATGCGCTGGGATATTTCACATGGAAATGTCTGACTTCGCGAGGTGGAATCGAACACGGCCGACTCTCAGCATACTGGGCACATGCTCTACCAGCTGAGCTATCGCCGTCCACACAATCGGTTCTGAATAACCAAAGTGAATAATCGGTCATGCGCGAACCACTATTCCAATGATCGACACAGTAACTATCGTGGTTCTAATCATTGGGCTAGCCTCGTCGGTCACTTCCCAATGGGACGAACAGCACACAGATGAATGTGATCCATTGGAAATTGAGATATGTATATATTCACAGAATTTATTGTTCGCACGAGGAGCCTGAATCTCATGTGATGGAAAATGCACTTGGATATTTCACATGGAAATGTCTGACTTCGCGAGGTGGAATCGAACACGGCCGACTCTCAGCATACCGGGCACATGCTCTACCAGCTGAGCTATCGCCGTCCACACAATCGGTTCTGAATAACCAAAGTGAATAATCGGTCATGCGCGAACCACTATTCCAATGATCGACACAGTAACTATCGTGGTTCTAATCATTGGGCTAGCCTCGTCGGTCACTTCCCAATGGGACGAACAGCACACAGATGAACGTGATCCATTGGACATTGAAATATATATATGTATATATATATTCGCAGAATGTATCGTTCGCACGAGGAGCCTGAATCTCATGTAATGGAAAATGCACTTGGATATTTCACATGGAAATGTCTGACTTCGCGAGGTGGAATCGAACACGGCCGACTCTCAGCATACCGGGCACATGCTCTACCAGCTGAGCTATCGCCGTCCACACAATCGGTTCTGAATAACCAAAGTGAATAATCGGTCATGCGCGAACCACTATTCCAACGATCGACACAGTAACTATCGTGGTTCTAATCATTGGGCTAGCCTCGTCGGTCACTTCCCAATGGGACGAACAGCACACAGATGAACGTGATCCATTGGACATTCAAATATATGTATATATATATATATATATATATATATATATATTCACAGACATTATTGTTCGCACGAGGAGCCTGAATCTCATGTGATGGAAAATGCACTTGGATATTTCACATGGAAATGTCTGACTTCGCGAGGTGGAATCGAACACGTCAGACTATCGGCATACTGGGCACATGCTCTACCAGCTGAGCTATCGCCGTCCACACAATCGGTTCTGAATAACCAAAGTGAATAATCGGTCATGCGCGAACCACTATTCCAATGATCGACACAGTAACTATCGTGGTTCTAATCATTGGGCTAGCCTCGTCGGTCACTTCCCAATGGGACGAACAGCACACAGATGAATGTGATCCATTGGACATTGAAATATATATATGTATATATATATTCACAGAATGTATTGTTCGCACGAGGAGCCTGAATCTCATGTAATGGAAAATGCACTTGGATATTTCACATGGAAATGTCTGACTTCGCGAGGTGGAATCGAACACGGCCGACTCTCAGCATACCGGGCACATGCTCTACCAGCTGAGCTATCGCCGTCCACACAATCGGTTCTGAATAACCAAAGTGAATAATCGGTCATGCGCGAACCACTATTCCAATGATCGACACAGTAACTATCGTGGTTCTAATCATTGGGCTAGCCTCGTCGGTCACTTCCCAATGGGACGAACAGCACACAGATGAACGTGATCCATTGGACATTGAAATATATATATATATATATTCACAGAATGTATTGTTCGTACGAGGAGCCTGAATCTCATGTAATGGAAAATGCACTTGGATATTTCACATGGAAATGTCTGACTTCGCCAGGTGGAATCGAACACGGCCGACTCTCAGCATACCGGGCACATGCTCTACCAGCTGAGCTATCGCCGTCCACACAATCGGTTCTGAATAACCAAAGTGAATAATCGGTCATGCGCGAACCACTATTCCAATGATCGACACAGTAACTATCGTGGTTCTAATCATTGGGCTAGCCTCGTCGGTCACATCCCAATGGGACGAACAGCACACAGATGAACGTGATCCATTGGACATTGAAATATATATATATATATATATTCGCAGAATGTATCGTTCGCACGAGGAGCCTGAATCTCATGTAATGGAAAATGCACTTGGATATTTCACATGGAAATGTCTGACTTCGCGAGGTGGAATCGAACACGGCCGACTCTCAGCATACCGGGCACATGCTCTACCAGCTGAGCTATCGCCGTCCACACAATCGGTTCTGAATAACCAAAGTGAATAATCGGTCATGCGCGAACCACTATTCCAATGATCGACACAGTAACTATCGTGGTTCTAATCATTGGGCTAGCCTCGTCGGTCACTTCCCAATGGGACGAACAGCACACAGATGAATGTGATCCATTGGAAATTGAGATATGTATATATTCACAGAATGTATTGTTCGCACGAGGAGACTGAATCTCATGTGATGGAAAATGCACTTGGATATTTCACATGGAAATGTCTGACTTCGCGAGGTGGAATCGAACACGGCCGACTCTCAGCATACCGGGCACATGCTCTACCAGCTGAGCTATCGCCGTCCACACAATCGGTTCTGAATAACCAAAGTGAATAATCGGTCATGCGCGAACCACTATTCCAATGATCGACACAGTAACTATCGTGGTTCTAATCATTGGGCTAGCCTCGTCGGTCACTTCCCAATGGGACGAACAGCACACAGATGAATGTGATCCATTGGACATTGAAATACATATATCTATATTCACAGAATGTATTGTTCGCACGAGGAGCCTGAATCTCATGTAATGGAAAATGCACTTGGATATTTCACATGGAAATGTCTGACTTCGCCAGGTGGAATCGAACACGGCCGACTCTCAGCATACCGGGCACATGCTCTACCAGCTGAGCTATCGCCGTCCACACAATCGGTTCTGAATAACCAAAGTGAATAATCGGTCATGCGCGAACCACTATTCCAATGATCGACACAGTAACTATCGTGGTTCTAATCATTGGGCTAGCCTCGTCGGTCACTTCCCAATGGGACGAACAGCACACAGATGAATGTGATCCATTGGACATTGAAATATATGTATATATATATATATATTCACAGAATGTATTTTTGGCACGAGGAGCCTGAATCTCATGTGATGGAAAATGCGCTGGGATATTTCACATGGAAATGTCTGACTTCGCGAGGTGGAATCGAACACGGCCGACTCTCAGCATACCGGGCACATGCTCTACCAGCTGAGCTATCGCCGTCCACACAATCGGTTCTGAATAACCAAAGTGAATAATCGGTCATGCGCGAACCACTATTCCAATGATCGACACAGTAACTATCGTGGTTCTAATCATTGGGCTAGCCTCGTCGGTCACTTCCCAATGGGACGAACAGCACACAGATGAACGTGATCCATTGGACATTGAAATATATATATGTATATATATATTCACAGAATGTATTGTTCGCACGAGGAGCCTGAATCTCATGTGATGGAAAATGCACTTGGATATTTCACATGGAAATGTCTGACTTCGCGAGGTGGAATTGAACACGGCCGACTCTCAGCATACCGGGCACATGCTCTACCAGCTGAGCTATCGCCGTCCACACAATCGGTTCTGAATAACCAAAGTGAATAATCGGTCATGCGCGAACCACTATTCCAATGATCGACACAGTAACTATCGTGGTTCTAATCATTGGGCTAGCCTCGTCGGTCACATCCCAATGGGACGAACAGCACACAGATGAACGTGATCCATTGGACATTGAAATATATATATATATATATATATATATATATATATATATATTCGCAGAATGTATTGTTCGCACGAGGAGCCTGAATCTCATGTGATGGAAAATGCACTTGGATATTTCACATGGAAATGTCTGACTTCGCGAGGTGGAATCGAACACGGCCGACTCTCAGCATACCGGGCACATGCTCTACCAGCTGAGCTATCGCCGTCCACACAATCGGTTCTGAATAACCAAAGTGAATAATCGGTCATGCGCGAACCACTATTCCAATGATCGACACAGTAACTATCGTGGTTCTAATCATTGGGCTAGCCTCGTCGGTCACTTCCCAATGGGACGAACAGCACACAGATGAATGTGATCCATTGGACATTGAAATATATATATGTATATATATATTCACAGAATGTATTGTTCGCACGAGGAGCCTGAATCTCATGTAATGGAAAATGCACTTGGATATTTCACATGGAAATGTCTGACTTCGCGAGGTGGAATCGAACACGGCCGACTCTCAGCATACCGGGCACATGCTCTACCAGCTGAGCTATCGCCGTCCACACAATCGGTTCTGAATAACCAAAGTGAATAATCGGTCATGCGCGAACCACTATTCCAATGATCGACACAGTAACTATCGTGGTTCTAATCATTGGGCTAGCCTCGTCGGTCACTTCCCAATGGGACGAACAGCACACAGATGAACGTGATCCATTGGACATTGAAATATATATATATATATATATATATATATATATATATATATATAATCACAGAATGTATTGTTCGCACGAGGAGCCTGAATCTCATGTGATGGAAAATGCACTTGGATATTTCACATGGAAATGTCTGACTTCGCGAGGTGGAATCGAACACGGCCGACTCTCAGCATACCGGGCACATGCTCTACCAGCTGAGCTATCGCCGTCCACACAATCGGTTCTGAATAACCAAAGTGAATAATCGGTCATGCGCGAACCACTATTCCAATGATCGACACAGTAACTATCGTGGTTCTAATCATTGGGCTAGCCTCGTCGGTCACATCCCAATGGGACGAACAGCACACAGATGAACGTGATCCATTGGACATTGAAATATATATATATATATATATTCGCAGAATGTATCGTTCGCACGAGGAGCCTGAATCTCATGTGATGGAAAATGCACTTGGATATTTCACATGGAAATGTCTGACTTCGCGAGGTGGAATCGAACACGGCCGACTCTCAGCATACCGGGCACATGCTCTACCAGCTGAGCTATCGCCGTCCACACAATCGGTTCTGAATAACCAAAGTGAATAATCGGTCATGCGCGAACCACTATTCCAATGATCGACACAGTAACTATCGTGGTTCTACTCATTGGGCTAGCCTCGTCGGTCACTTCCCAATGGGACGAACAGCACACAGATGAATGTGATCCATTGGAAATTGAGACATGTATATATACAAAGAATGTATTGTTCGCACGAGGAGCCTGAATCTCATGTAATGGAAAATGCACTTGGATATTTCACATTGAAATGTCTGACTTCGCGAGGTGGAATCGAACACGTCAGACTCTCGGCATACTGGGCACATGCACTACCAGCTGAGCTATCGCCGTCCACACAATCGGTTCTGAATAACCAAAGTGAATAATCGGTCATGCGCGAACCACTATTCCAATGATCGACACAGTAACTATCGTGGTTCTAATCATTGGGCTAGCCTCGTCGGTCACTTCCCAATGGGACGAAAAGCACACAGATGAATGTGATCCATTGGACATTGAAATATATATATATATATATTCACAGAATGTATTGTTCGCACGAGGAGCCTGAATCTCATGTGATGGAAAATGCACTTGGATATTTCACATGGAAATGTCTGACTTCGCGAGGTGGAATCGAACACGGCCGACTCTCAGCATACCGGGCACATGCTCTACCAGCTGAGCTATCGCCGTCCACACAATCGGTTCTGAATAACCAAAGTGAATAATCGGTCATGCGCGAACCACTATTCCAATGATCGACACAGTAACTATCGTGGTTCTAATCATTGGGCTAGCCTCGTCGGTCACTTCCCAATGGGACGAACAGCACACAGATGAATGTGATCCATTGGACATTGAAATATATGTATATATATATATATATTCACAGAATGTATTTTTGGCACGAGGAGACTGAATCTCACGTAATGGAAAATGCGCTGGGATATTTCACATGGAAATGTCTGACTTCGCGAGGTGGATTCGAACACGGCCGACTCTCAGCATACCGGGCACATGCTCTACCAGCTGAGCTATCGCCGTCCACACAATCGGTTCTGAATAACCAAAGTGAATAATCGGTCATGCGCGAACCACTATTCCAATGATCGACACAGTAACTATCGTGGTTCTAATCATTGGGCTAGCCTCGTCGGTCACTTCCCAATGGGACGAACAGCACACAGATGAACGTGATCCATTGGACATTGAAATATTTATATCTATATTCACAGAATGTATTGTTCGCACGAGGAGCCTGAATCTCATGTAATGGAAAATGCACTTGGATATTTCACATGGAAATGTCTGACTTCGCGAGGTGGAATCGAACACGGCCGACTCTCAGCATACCGGGCACATGCTCTACCAGCTGAGCTATCGCCGTCCACACAATCGGTTCTGAATAACCAAAGTGAATAATCGGTCATGCGCGAACCACTATTCCAATGATCGACACAGTAACTATCGTGGTTCTAATCATTGGGCTAGCCTCGTCGGTCACTTCCCAAAGGGACGAACAGCACACAGATGAACGTGATCCATTGGACATTGATATATATATATATATATATATATATATATTCACAGAATGTATTGTTCGCACGAGGAGCCTGAATCTCATGTGATGGAAAATGCACTTGGATATTTCACATGGAAATGTCTGACTTCGCGAGGTGGAATCGAACACGGCCGACTCTCAGCATACCGGGCACATTCTCTACCAGCTGAGCTATCGCCGTCCACACAATCGGTTCTGAATAACCAAAGTGAATAATCGGTCATGCGCGAACCACTATTCCAATGATCGACACAGTAACTATCGTGGTTCTAATCATTGGGCTAGCCTCGTCGGTCACTTCCCAATGGGACGAACAGCACACAGATGAATGTGATCCATTGGACATTGAAATATATGTATATATATATATATATTCACAGAATGTATTTTGGCACGAGGAGACTGAATCTCACGTAATGGAAATTTGCGCTGGGATATTTCACATGGAAATGTCTGACTTCGCGAGGTGGATTCGAACACGGCCGACTCTCAGCATACCGGGCACATGCTCTACCAGCTGAGCTATCGCCGTCCACACAATCGGTTCTGAATAACCAAAGTGAATAATCGGTCATGCGCGAACCACTATTCCAATGATCGACACAGTAACTATCGTGGTTCTAATCATTGGGCTAGCCTCGTCGGTCACTTCCCAATGGGACGAACAGCACACAGATGAACGTGATCCATTGGACATTGAAATATATATATCTATATTCACAGAATGTATTGTTCGCACGAGGAGCCTGAATCTCATGTAATGGAAAATGCACTTGGATATTTCACATGGAAATGTCTGACTTCGCGAGGTGGAATCGAACACGGCCGACTCTCAGCATACCGGGCACATGCTCTACCAGCTGAGCTATCGCCGTCCACACAATCGGTTCTGAATAACCAAAGTGAATAATCGGTCATGCGCGAACCACTATTCCAATGATCGACACAGTAACTATCGTGGTTCTAATCATTGGGCTAGCCTCGTCGGTCACTTCCCAAAGGGACGAACAGCACACAGATGAACGTGATCCATTGGACATTGATATATATATATATATATATATATATATATATATATATATATATATATATATATTCACAGAATGTATTGTTCGCACGAGGAGCCTGAATCTCATGTGATGGAAAATGCACTTGGATATTTCACATGGAAATGTCTGACTTCGCGAGGTGGAATCGAACACGGCCGACTCTCAGCATACCGGGCACATGCTCTACCAGCTGAGCTATCGCCGTCCACACAATCGGTTCTGAATAACCAAAGTGAATAATCGGTCATGCGCGAACCACTATTCCAATGATCGACACAGTAACTATCGTGGTTCTAATCATTGGGCTAGCCTCGTCGGTCACATCCCAATGGGACGAACAGCACACAGATGAACGTGATCCATTGGACATTGAAATATATATATATATATATATATTCACAGAATGTATCGTTCGCACGAGGAGCCTGAATCTCATGTGATGGAAAATGCACTTGGATATTTCACATGGAAATGTCTGACTTCGCGAGGTGGAATCGAACACGGCCGACTCTCAGCATACCGGGCACATGCTCTACCAGCTGAGCTATCGCCGTCCACACAATCGGTTCTGAATAACCAAAGTGAATAATCGGTCATGCGCGAACCACTATTCCAATGATCGACACAGTAACTATCGTGGTTCTACTCATTGGGCTAGCCTCGTCGGTCACTTCCCAATGGGACGAACAGCACACAGATGAATGTGATCCATTGGAAATTGAGATATGTATATATACAAAGAATGTATTGTTCGCACGAGGAGCCTGAATCTCATGTAATGGAAAATGCACTTGGATATTTCACATGGAAATGTCTGACTTCGCGAGGTGGAATCGAACACGGCCGACTCTCGGCATACCGGGCACATGCTCTTCCAGCTGAGCTATCGCCGTCCACACAATCGGTTCTGAATAACCAAAGTGAATAATCGGTCATGCGCGAACCACTATTCCAATGATCGACACAGTAACTATCGTGGTTCTAATCATTGGGCTAGCCTCGTCGGTCACTTCCCAATGGGACGAACAGCACACAGATGAACGTGATCCATTGGACATTGAAATATATATATATATATATTCACAGAATGTATTGTTCGCACGAGGAGCCTGAATCTCATGTAATGGAAAATGCACTTGGATATTTCACATGGAAATGTCTGACTTCGCGAGGTGGAATCGAACACGGCCGACTCTCAGCATACCGGGCACATGCTCTACCAGCTGAGCTATCGCCGTCCACACAATCGGTTCTGAATAACCAAAGTGAATATTCGGTCATGCGCGAACCACTATTCCAATGATCGACACAGTAACTATCGTGGTTCTAATCATTGGGCTAGCCTCGTCGGTCACTTCCCAATGGGACGAACAGCACACAGATGAATGTGATCCATTGGACATTGAAATATATATATCTATATTCACAGAATGTATTGTTCGCACGAGGAGCCTGAATCTCATGTGATGGAAAATGCACTTGGATATTTCACATGGAAATGTCTGACTTCGCGAGGTGGAATCGAACACGGCCGACTCTCAGCATACCGGGTACATGCTCTACCAGCTGAGCTATCGCCGTCCACACAATCGGTTCTGAATAACCAAAGTGAATAATCGGTCATGCGCGAACCACTATTCCAATGATCGACACAGTAACTATCGTGGTTCTAATCATTGGGCTAGCCTCGTCGGTCACTTCCCAATGGGACGAACAGCACACAGATGAATGTGATCCATTGGACATTGAAATATATATATCTATATTCACAGAATGTATTGTTCGCACGAGGAGCCTGAATCTCATGTAATGGAAAATGCACTTGGATATTTCACATGGAAATGTCTGACTTCGCGAGGTGGAATCGAACACGGCCGACTCTCAGCATACCGGGCACATGCTCTACCAGCTGAGCTATCGCCGTCCACACAATCGGTTCTGAATTACCAAAGTGAATAATCGGTCATGCGCGAACCACTATTCCAATGATCGACACAGTAACTATCGTGGTTCTACTCATTGGGCTAGCCTCGTCGGTCACTTCCCAATGGGACGAACAGCACACAGATGAATGTGATCCATTGGACATTGAAATATATATATCTATATTCACAGAATGTATTGTTCGCACGAGGAGCCTGAATCTCATGTGATGGAAAATGCACTTGGATATTTCACATGGAAATGTCTGACTTCGCGAGGTGGAATTGAACACGGCCGACTCTCAGCATACCGGGCACATGCTCTACCAGCTGAGCTATCGCCGTCCACACAATCGGTTCTGAATAACCAAAGTGAATAATCGGTCATGCGCGAACCACTATTCCAATGATCGACACAGTAACTATCGTGGTTCTAATCATTGGGCTAGCCTCGTCGGTCACTTCCCAATGGGACGAACAGCACACAGATGAATGTGATCCATTGGACATTGAAATATATATATCTATATTAACAGAATGTATTGTTCGCACGAGGAGCCTGAATCTCATGTAATGGAAAATGCACTTGGATATTTCACATGGAAATGTCTGACTTCGCGAGGTGGAATCGAACACGGCCGACTCTCAGCATACCGGGCACATGCTCTACCAGCTGAGCTATCGCCGTCCACACAATCGGTTCTGAATAACCAAAGTGAATAATCGGTCATGCGCGAACCACTATTCCAATGATCGACACAGTAACTATCGTGGTTCTAATCATTGGGCTAGCCTCGTCGGTCACTTCCCAATGGGACGAACAGCACACAGATGAATGTGATCCATTGGACATTGAAATATATATATCTATATTCACAGAATGTATTGTTCGCACGAGGAGCCTGAATCTCATGTGATGGAAAATGCACTTGGATATTTCACATGGAAATGTCTGACTTCGCGAGGTGGAATCGAACACGGCCGACTCTCAGCATACCGGGCACATGCTCTACCAGCTGAGCTATCGCCGTCCACACAATCGGTTCTGAATAACCAAAGTGAATAATCGGTCATGCGCGAACCACTATTCCAATGATCGACACAGTAACTATCGTGGTTCTAATCATTGGGCTAGCCTCGTCGGTCACATCCCAATGGGACGAACAGCACACAGATGAACGTGATCCATTGGACATTGAAATATATATATATATATATATTCGCAGAATGTATCGTTCGCACGAGGAGCCTGAATCTCATGTGATGGAAAATGCACTTGGATATTTCACATGGAAATGTCTGACTTCGCGAGGTGGAATCGAACACGGCCGACTCTCAGCATACCGGGCACATGCTCTACCAGCTGAGCTATCGCCGTCCACACAATCGGTTCTGAATAACCAAAGTGAATAATCGGTCATGCGCGAACCACTATTCCAATGATCGACACAGTAACTATCGTGGTTCTACTCATTGGGCTAGCCTCGTCGGTCACTTCCCAATGGGACGAACAGCACACAGATGAATGTGATCCATTGGAAATTGAGATATGTATATATACAAAGAATGTATTGTTCGCACGAGGAGCCTGAATCTCATGTAATGGAAAATGCACTTGGATATTTCACATGGAAATGTCTGACTTCGCGAGGTGGAATCGAACACGGCCGACTCTCGGCATACCGGGCACATGCTCTTCCAGCTGAGCTATCGCCGTCCACACAATCGGTTCTGAATAACCAAAGTGAATATTCGGTCATGCGCGAACCACTATTCCAATGATCGACACAGTAACTATCGTGGTTCTAATCATTGGGCTAGCCTCGTCGGTCACTTCCCAATGGGACGAACAGCACACAGATGAACGTGATCCATTGGACATTGAAATATATATACACATATATATTCACAGAATGTATTGTTCGCACGAGGAGCCTGAATCTCATGTAATGGAAAATGCACTTGGATATTTCACATGGAAATGTCTGACTTCGCGAGGTGGAATCGAACACGGCCGACTCTCAGCATACCGGGCACATGCTCTACCAGCTGAGCTATCGCCGTCCACACAATCGGTTCTGAATAACCAAAGTGAATATTCGGTCATGCGCGAACCACTATTCCAATGATCGACACAGTAACTATCGTGGTTCTAATCATTGGGCTAGCCTCGTCGGTCACTTCCCAATGGGACGAACAGCACACAGATGAATGTGATCCATTGGACATTGAAATATATATATCTATATTCACAGAATGTATTGTTCGCACGAGGAGCCTGAATCTCATGTAATGGAAAATGCACTTGGATATTTCACATGGAAATGTCTGACTTCGCGAGGTGGAATCGAACACGGCCGACTCTCGGCATACCGGGCACATGCTCTTCCAGCTGAGCTATCGCCGTCCACACAATCGGTTCTGAATAACCAAAGTGAATAATCGGTCATGCGCGAACCACTATTCCAATGATCGACACAGTAACTATCGTGGTTCTAATCATTGGGCTAGCCTCGTCGGTCACTTCCCAATGGGACGAACAGCACACAGATGAACGTGATCCATTGGACATTGAAATATATATATATATATATTCACAGAATGTATTGTTCGCACGAGGAGCCTGAATCTCATGTAATGGGAAATGCACTTGGATATTTCACATGGAAATGTCTGACTTCGCCAGGTGGAATCGAACACGGCCGACTCTCAGCATACCGGGCACATGCTCTACCAGCTGAGCTATCGCCGTCCACACAATCGGTTCTGAATAACCAAAGTGAATATTCGGTCATGCGCGAACCACTATTCCAATGATCGACACAGTAACTATCGTGGTTCTAATCATTGGGCTAGCCTCGTCGGTCACTTCCCAATGGGACGAACAGCACACAGATGAATGTGATCCATTGGACATTGAAATATATATATCTATATATATATTCAGAGAATGTATTGTTCGCACGAGGAGCCTGAATCTCATGTGATGGAAAATGCACTTGGATATTTCACATGGAAATGTCTGACTTCGCGAGGTGGAATCGAACACGGCCGACTCTCAGCATACCGGGCACATGCTCTACCAGCTGAGCTATCGCCGTCCACACAATCGGTTCTGAATAACCAAAGTGAATAATCGGTCATGCGCGAACCACTATTCCAATGATCGACACAGTAACTATCGTGGTTCTAATCATTGGGCTAGCCTCGTCGGTCACTTCCCAATGGGACGAACAGCACACAGATGAATGTGATCCATTGGACATTGAAATATATATATCTATATTCACAGAATGTATTGTTCGCACGAGGAGCCTGAATCTCATGTAATGGAAAATGCACTTGGATATTTCACATGGAAATGTCTGACTTCGCGAGGTGGAATCGAACACGGCCGACTCTCAGCATACCGGGCACATGCTCTACCAGCTGAGCTATCGCCGTCCACACAATCGGTTCTGAATTACCAAAGTGAATAATCGGTCATGCGCGAACCACTATTCCAATGATCGACACAGTAACTATCGTGGTTCTAATCATTGGGCTAGCCTCGTCGGTCACTTCCCAATGGGACGAACAGCACACAGATGAATGTGATCCATTGGACATTGAAATATATATATCTATATTCACAGAATGTATTGTTCGCACGAGGAGCCTGAATCTCATGTGATGGAAAATGCACTTGGATATTTCACATGGAAATGTCTGACTTCGCGAGGTGGAATTGAACACGGCCGACTCTCAGCATACCGGGCACATGCTCTACCAGCTGAGCTATCGCCGTCCACACAATCGGTTCTGAATAACCAAAGTGAATAATCGGTCATGCGCGAACCACTATTCCAATGATCGACACAGTAACTATCGTGGTTCTAATCATTGGGCTAGGCTCGTCGGTCACTTCCCAATGGGACGAACAGCACACAGATGAACGTGATCCATTGGACATTGAAATATATATATATACATATATAATCACAGAATGTATTGTTCGCACGAGGAGCCTGAATCTCATGTAATGGAAAATGCACTTGGATATTTCACATGGAAATGTCTGACTTCGCGAGGTGGAATCGAACACGGCCGACTCTCAGCATGCCGGGCACATGCTCTTCCAGCTGAGCTATCGCCGTCCACACAATCGGTTCTGAATAACCAAAGTGAATAATCGGTCATGCGCGAACCACTATTCCAATGATCGACACAGTAACTATCGTGGTTCTAATCATTGGGCTAGCCTCGTCGGTCACTTCCCAATGGGACGAACAGCACACAGATGAATGTGATCCATTGGACATTGAAATATATATATGTATATATTCACAGAATGTATTGTTCGCACGAGGAGCCTGAATCTCATGTAATGGAAAATGCACTTGGATATTTCACATGGAAATGTCTGACTTCGCGAGGTGGAATCGAACACGGCCGACTCTCAGCATACCGGGCACATGCTCTACCAGCTGAGCTATCGCCGTCCACACAATCGGTTCTGAATAACCAAAGTGAATAATCGGTCATGCGCGAACCACTATTCCAATGATCGACACAGTAACTATCGTGGTTCTAATCATTGGGCTAGCCTCGTCGGTCACTTCCCAATGGGACGAACAGCACACAGATGAATGTGATCCATTGGGCATTGAAATATATATATATATATATTCACAGAATGTATTGTTCGCACGAGGAGCCTGAATCTCATGTGATGGAAAATGCACTTGGATATTTCACATGGAAATGTCTGACTTCGCGAGGTGGAATCGAACACGGCCGACTCTCAGCATACCGGGCACATGCTCTACCAGCTGAGCTATCGCCGTCCACACAATCGGTTCTGAATAACCAAAGTGAATAATCGGTCATGCGCGAACCACTATTCCAATGATCGACACAGTAACTATCGTGGTTCTAATCATTGGGCTAGCCTCGTCGGTCACTTCCCAATGGGACGAACAGCACACAGATGAATGTGATCCATTGGACATTGAAATATATATATATATATATATATATATATATATATATATATATATATTCACAGAATGTATTGTTCGCACGAGGAGCCTGAATCTCATGTAATGGAAAATGCACTTGGATATTTCACATGGAAATGTCTGACTTCGCGAGGTGGAATCGAACACGGCCGACTCTCAGCATACCGGGCACATGCTCTACCAGCTGAGCTATCGCCGTCCACACAATCGGTTCTGAATTACCAAAGTGAATAATCGGTCATGCGCGAACCACTATTCCAATGATCGACACAGTAACTATCGTGGTTCTAATCATTGGGCTAGCCTCGTCGGTCACTTCCCAATGGGACGAACAGCACACAGATGAATGTGATCCATTGGACATTGAAATATATATATCTATATTCACAGAATGTATTGTTCGCACGAGGAGCCTGAATATCAGGTAATGGAAAATGCACTTGGATATTTCACATGGAAATGTCTGACTTCGCGAGGTGGAATCGAACACGGCCGACTCTCGGCATACCGGGCACATGCTCTTCCAGCTGAGCTATCGCCGTCCACACAATCGGTTCTGAATAACCAAAGTGAATAATCGGTCATGCGCGAACCACTATTCCAATGGTCGACACAGTAACTATCGTGGTTCTAATCATTGGGCTAGCCTCGTCGGTCACTTCCCAATGGGACGAACAGCACACAGATGAACGTGATCCATTGGACATTGAAATATATATATATATATATTCACAGAATGTATTGTTCGCACGAGGAGCCTGAATCTCATGTAATGGAAAATGCACTTGGATATTTCACATGGAAATGTCTGACTTCGCGAGGTGGAATCGAACACGGCCGACTCTCGGCATACCGGGCACATGCTCTTCCAGCTGAGCTATCGCCGTCCACACAATCGGTTCTGAATAACCAAAGTGAATAATCGGTCATGCGCGAACCACTATTCCAATGATCGACACAGTAACTATCGTGGTTCTAATCATTGGGCTAGCCTCGTCGGTCACTTCCCAATGGGACGAAAAGCACACAGATGAATGTGATCCATTGGACATTGAAATATATATATATATATATATTCACAGAATGTATTGTTCGCACGAGGAGCCTGAATCTCATGTGATGGAAAATGCACTTGGATATTTCACATGGAAATGTCTGACTTCGCGAGGTGGAATCGAACACGGCCGACTCTCAGCATACCGGGCACATGCTCTACCAGCTGAGCTATCGCCGTCCACACAATCGGTTCTGAATAACCAAAGTGAATAATCGGTCATGCGCGAACCACTATTCCAATGATCGACACAGTAACTATCGTGGTTCTAATCATTGGGCTAGCCTCGTCGGTCACTTCCCAATGGGACGAACAGCACACAGATGAATGTGATCCATTGGACATTGAAATATATATATCTATATTCACAGAATGTATTGTTCGCACGAGGAGCCTGAATCTCATGTAATGGAAAATGCACTTGGATATTTCACATGGAAATGTCTGACTTCGCGAGGTGGAATCGAACACGGCCGACTCTCGGCATACCGGGCACATGCTCTTCCAGCTGAGCTATCGCCGTCCACACAATCGGTTCTGAATAACCAAAGTGAATAATCGGTCATGCGCGAACCACTATTCCAATGATCGACACAGTAACTATCGTGGTTCTAATCATTGGGCTAGCCTCGTCGGTCACTTCCCAATGGGACGAACAGCACACAGATGAACGTGATCCATTGGACATTGAAATATATATATATATATATTCACAGAATGTATTGTTCGCACGAGGAGCCTGAATCTCATGTAATGGAAAATGCACTTGGATATTTCACATGGAAATGTCTGACTTCGCGAGGTGGAATCGAACACGGCCGACTCTCAGCATACCGGGCACATGCTCTACCAGCTGAGCTATCGCCGTCCACACAATCGGTTCTGAATAACCAAAGTGAATATTCGGTCATGCGCGAACCACTATTCCAATGATCGACACAGTAACTATCGTGGTTCTAATCATTGGGCTAGCCTCGTCGGTCACTTCCCAATGGGACGAACAGCACACAGATGAATGTGATCCATTGGACATTGAAATATATATATCTATATATATATTCAGAGAATGTATTGTTCGCACGAGGAGCCTGAATCTCATGTGATGGAAAATGCACTTGGATATTTCACATGGAAATGTCTGACTTCGCGAGGTGGAATCGAACACGGCCGACTCTCAGCATACCGGGCACATGCTCTACCAGCTGAGCTATCGCCGTCCACACAATCGGTTCTGAATAACCAAAGTGAATAATCGGTCATGCGCGAACCACTATTCCAATGATCGACACAGTAACTATCGTGGTTCTAATCATTGGGCTAGCCTCGTCGGTCACTTCCCAATGGGACGAACAGCACACAGATGAAAGTTATCAATTTGACAATCAAATATATGTATATATATATATTCACAGAATGTATTGTTCGCACGAGGAGCCTGAATCTCATGTAATGGAAAATGCACTTGGATATTTCACATGGAAATGTCTGACTTCGCGAGGTGGAATTGAACACGGCCGACTCTCAGCATACCGGGCACATGCTCTACCAGCTGAGCTATCGCCGTCCACACAATCGGTTCTGAATTACCAAAGTGAATAATCGGTCATGCGCGAACCACTATTCCAATGATCGACACAGTAACTATCGTGGTTCTAATCATTGGGCTAGCCTCGTCGGTCACTTCCCAATGGGACGAACAGCACACAGATGAATGTGATCCATTGGACATTGAAATATATATATATATATATATTCACAGAATGTATTGTTCGCACGAGGAGCCTGAATCTCATGTAATGGAAAATGCACTTGGATATTTCACATGGAAATGTCTGACTTCGCGAGGTGGAATCGAACACGGCCGACTCTCAGCATACCGGGCACATGCTCTTCCAGCTGAGCTATCGCCGTCCACACAATCGGTTCTGAATAACCAAAGTGAATAATCGGTCATGCGCGAACCACTATTCCAATGATCGACACAGTAACTATCGTGGTTCTAATCATTGGGCTAGCCTCGTCGGTCACTTCCCAATGGGACGAACAGCACACAGATGAATGTGATCCATTGGACATTGAAATATATATATATCTATATTCACAGAATGTATTGTTCGCACGAGGAGCCTGAATCTCATGTAATGGAAAATGCACTTGGATATTTCACATGGAAATGTCTGACTTTGCGAGGTGGAATCGAACACGGCCGACTCTCAGCATACCGGGCACATGCTCTACCAGCTGAGCTATTGCCGTCCACACAATCGGTTCTGAATAACCAAAGTGAATAATCGGTCATGCGCGAACCACTATTCCAATGATCGACACAGTAACTATCGTGGTTCTAATCATTGGGCTAGCCTCGTCGGTCACTTCCCAATGGGACGAACAGCACACAGATGAACGTGATCCATTGGACATTGAAATATATATATGTATATATTCACAGAATGTATTGTTCGCACGAGGAGCCTGAATCTCATGTAATGGAAAATGCACTTGGATATTTCACATGGAAATGTCTGACTTCGCGAGGTGGAATCGAACACGGCCGACTCTCAGCATACCGGGCACATGCTCTACCAGCTGAGCTATCGCCGTCCACACAATCGGTTCTGAATAACCAAAGTGAATAATCGGTCATGCGCGAACCACTATTCCAATGATCGACACAGTAACTATCGTGGTTCTAATCATTGGGCTAGCCTCGTCGGTCACTTCCCAATGGGACGAACAGCACACAGATGAATGTGATCCATTGGACATTGAAATATATATATCTATATATATATTCAGAGAATGTATTGTTCGCACGAGGAGCCTGAATCTCATGTGATGGAAAATGCACTTGGATATTTCACATGGAAATGTCTGACTTCGCGAGGTGGAATCGAACACGGCCGACTCTCAGCATACCGGGCACATGCTCTACCAGCTGAGCTATCGCCGTCCACACAATCGGTTCTGAATAACCAAAGTGAATAATCGGTCATGCGCGAACCACTATTCCAATGATCGACACAGTAACTATCGTGGTTCTAATCATTGGGCTAGCCTCGTCGGTCACTTCCCAATGGGACGAACAGCACACAGATGAATGTGATCCATTGGACATTGAAATATATATATCTATATTCACAGAATGTATTGTTCGCACGAGGAGCCTGAATCTCATGTAATGGAAAATGCACTTGGATATTTCACATGGAAATGTCTGACTTCGCGAGGTGGAATCGAACACGGCCGACTCTCAGCATACCGGGTACATGCTCTACCAGCTGAGCTATCGCCGTCCACACAATCGGTTCTGAATAACCAAAGTGAATAATCGGTCATGCGCGAACCACTATTCCAATGATCGACACAGTAACTATCGTGGTTCTAATCATTGGGCTAGCCTCGTCGGTCACTTCCCAATGGGACGAACAGCACACAGATGAATGTGATCCATTGGACATTGAAATATATATATCTATATTCACAGAATGTATTGTTCGCACGAGGAGCCTGAATCTCATGTGATGGAAAATGCACTTGGATATTTCACATGGAAATGTCTGACTTCGCGAGGTGGAATTGAACACGGCCGACTCTCAGCATACCGGGCACATGCTCTACCAGCTGAGCTATCGCCGTCCACACAATCGGTTCTGAATTACCAAAGTGAATAATCGGTCATGCGCGAACCACTATTCCAATGATCGACACAGTAACTATCGTGGTTCTAATCATTGGGCTAGCCTCGTCGGTCACTTCCCAATGGGACGAACAGCACACAGATGAATGTGATCCATTGGACATTGAAATATATATATCTATATTCACAGAATGTATTGTTCGCACGAGGAGCCTGAATATCATGTGATGGAAAATGCACTTGGATATTTCACATGGAAATGTCTGACTTCGCGAGGTGGAATCGAACACGGCCGACTCTCAGCATGCCGGGCACATGCTCTACCAGCTGAGCTATCGCCGTCCACACAATCGGTTCTGAATAACCAAAGTGAATAATCGGTCATGCGCGAACCACTATTCCAATGATCGACACAGTAACTATCGTGGTTCTAATCATTGGGCTAGCCTCGTCGGTCACTTCCCAATGGGACGAACAGCACACAGATGAACGTGATCCATTGGACATTGAAATATATATATATGTATATATTCACAGAATGTATTGTTCGCACGAGGAGCCTGAATCTCATGTAATGGAAAATGCACTTGGATATTTCACATGGAAATGTCTGACTTCGCGAGGTGGAATCGAACACGGCCGACTCTCAGCATACCGGGCACATGCTCTACCAGCTGAGCTATCGCCGTCCACACAATCGGTTCTGAATAACCAAAGTGAATAATCGGTCATGCGCGAACCACTATTCCAATGATCGACACAGTAACTATCGTGGTTCTAATCATTGGGCTAGCCTCGTCGGTCACTTCCCAATGGGACGAACAGCACACAGATGAATGTGATCCATTGGACATTGAAATATATATATATATACATATATATATGTATATATATTCACAGAATGTATTGTTCGCACGAGGAGCCTGAATCTCATGTAATGGAAAATGCACTTGGATATTTCACATGGAAATGTCTGACTTCGCGAGGTGGAATCGAACACGGCCGACTCTCAGCATACCGGGCACATGCTCTACCAGCTGAGCTATCGCCGTCCACACAATCGGTTCTGAATAACCAAAGTGAATAATCGGTCATGCGCGAACCACTATTCCAATGATCGACACAGTAACTATCGTGGTTCTAATCATTGGGCTAGCCTCGTCGGTCACTTCCCAATGGGACGAACAGCACACAGATGAATGTGATCCATTGGACATTGAAATATATATATCTATATTCACAGAATGTATTGTTCGCACGAGGAGCCTGAATATCAGGTAATGGAAAATGCACTTGGATATTTCACATGGAAATGTCTGACTTCGCGAGGTGGAATCGAACACGGCCGACTCTCGGCATACCGGGCACATGCTCTACCAGCTGAGCTATCGCCGTCCACACAATCGGTTCTGAATAACCAAAGTGAATAATCGGTCATGCGCGAACCACTATTCCAATGATCGACACAGTAACTATCGTGGTTCTAATCATTGGGCTAGCCTCGTCGGTCACTTCCCAATGGGACGAACAGCACACAGATGAATGTGATCCATTGGACATTGAAATATATATATATATATACATATATATATGTATATATATTCACAGAATGTATTGTTCGCACGAGGAGCCTGAATCTCATGTGATGGAAAATGCACTTGGATATTTCACATGGAAATGTCTGACTTCGCGAGGTGGAATCGAACACGGCCGACTCTCAGCATACCGGGCACATGCTCTACCAGCTGAGCTATCGCCGTCCACACAATCGGTTCTGAATAACCAAAGTGAATAATCGGTCATGCGCGAACCACTATTCCAATGATCGACACAGTAACTATCGTGGTTCTAATCATTGGGCTAGCCTCGTCGGTCACTTCCCAATGGGACGAACAGCACACAGATGAATGTGATCCATTGGACATTGAAATATATATATGTATATATATATTCACAGAATGTATTGTTCGCACGAGGAGCCTGAATCTCATGTATCGGAAAATGCACTTGGATATTTCACATGGAAATGTCTGACTTCGCGAGGTGGAATCGAACACGGCCGACTCTCAGCATACCGGGCACATGCTCTACCAGCTGAGCTATCGCCGTCCACACAATCGGTTCTGAATAACCAAAGTGAATAATCGGTCATGCGCGAACCACTATTCCAATGATCGACACAGTAACTATCGTGGTTCTAATCATTAGGCTAGCCTCGTCGGTCACTTCCCAATGGGACGAACAGCACACAGATGAATGTGATCCATTGGATATTGAAATATATATATATATATATATATATATATATATATATATATACATATTCACAGAATGAATTGTTCGCACGAGGAGCCTGAATCTCATGTGATGGAAAATGCACTTGGATATTTCACATGGAAATGTCTGACTTCGCGAGGTGGAATCGAACACGGCCGACTCTCAGCATACCGGGCACATGCTCTACCAGCTGAGCTATCGCCGTCCACACAATCGGTTCTGAATAACCAAAGTGAATAATCGGTCATGCGCGAACCACTATTCCAATGATCGACACAGTAACTATCGTGGTTCTAATCATTGGGCTAGCCTCGTCGGTCACTTCCCAATGGGACGAACAGCACACAGATGAATGTGATCCATTGGACATTGAAATATATATAGATACATATATATATATATATATATATTCACAGAATGTATTGTTCGCACGAGGAGCCTGAATCTCATGTAATGGAAAATGCACTTGGATATTTCACATGGAAATGTCTGACTTCGCGAGGTGGAATCGAACACGGCCGACTCTCAGCATACCGGGCACATGCTCTACCAGCTGAGCTATCGCCGTCCACACAATCGGTTCTGAATAACCAAAGTGAATAATCGGTCATGCGCGAACCACTATTCCAATGATCGACACAGTAACTATCGTGGTTCTAATCATTGGGCTAGCCTCGTCGGTCACTTCCCAATGGGACGAACAGCACACAGATGAATGTGATCCATTGGACATTGAAATATATATATGTATATATATATTCACAGAATGTATTGTTCGCACGAGGAGCCTGAATCTCATGTGATGGAAAATGCACTTGGATATTTCACATGGAAATGTCTGACTTCGCGAGGTGGAATCGAACACGGCCGACTCTCAGCATACCGGGCACATGCTCTACCAGCTGAGCTATCGCCGTCCACACAATCGGTTCTGAATTACCAAAGTGAATAATCGGTCATGCGCGAACCACTATTCCAATGATCGACACAGTAACTATCGTGGTTCTAATCATTGGGCTAGCCTCGTCGGTCACTTCCCAATGGGACGAACAGCACACAGATGAACGTGATCCATTGGACATTGATATATATATATATATATATATATATATATATATTCACAGAATGTATTGTTCGCACGAGGAGCCTGAATCTCATGTGATGGAAAATGCACTTGGATATTTCACATGGAAATGTCTGACTTCGCGAGGTGGAATCGAACACGGCCGACTCTCAGCATACCGGGCACATGCTCTACCAGCTGAGCTATCGCCGTCCACACAATCGGTTCTGAATTACCAAAGTGAATAATCGGTCATGCGCGAACCACTATTCCAATGATCGACACAGTAACTATCGTGGTTCTAATCATTGGGCTAGCCTCGTCGGTCACATCCCAATGGGACGAACAGCACACAGATGAATGTGATCCATTGGACATTGAAATATATATATATATATACATATTCACAGAATGTATTGTTCGCACGAGGAGCCTGAATCTCATGTGATGGAAAATGCACTTGGATATTTCACATGGAAATGTCTGACTTCGCGAGGTGGAATCGAACACGGCCGACTCTCAGCATACCGGGCACATGCTCTACCAGCTGAGCTATCGCCGTCCACACAATCGGTTCTGAATAACCAAAGTGAATAATCGGTCATGCGCGAACCACTATTCCAATGATCGACACAGTAACTATCGTGGTTCTAATCATTGGGCTAGCCTCGTCGGTCACTTCCCAATGGGACGAACAGCACACAGATGAACGTGATCCATTGGACATTGAAATATATATATATATATATATATATTCACAAAATGTATTGTTCGCACGAGGAGCCTGAATCACAGGTAATGGAAAATGCACTTGGATATTTCACATGGAAATGTCTGACTTTGCGAGGTGGAATCGAACACGGCCGACTCTCGGCATACCGGGCACATGCTCTTCCAGCTGAGCTATCGCCGTCCACACAATCGGTTCTGAATAACCAAAGTGAATAATCGGTCATGCGCGAACCACTATTCCAATGGTCGACACAGAAACTATCGTGGTTCTAATCATTGGGCTAGCCTCGTCGGTCACTTCCCAATGGGACGAACAGCACACAGATGAATGTGATCCATTGTACATTGAAATATATATATATATATATTCACAGAATGTATTGTTCGCACGAGGAGCCTGAATCTCATGTGATGGAAAATGCACTTGGATATTTCACATGGAAATGTCTGACTTCGCGAGGTGGAATCGAACACGGCCGACTCTCAGCATACCGGGCACATGCTCTACCAGCTGAGCTATCGCCGTCCACACAATCGGTTCTGAATAACCAAAGTGAATAATCGGTCATGCGCGAACCACTATTCCAATGATCGACACAGTAACTATCGTGGTTCTAATCATTAGGCTAGCCTCGTCGGTCACTTCCCAATGGGACGAACAGCACACAGATGAATGTGATCCATTGGACATTGAAATATATATATGTATATATATATTCACAGAATGTATTGTTCGCACGAGGAGCCTGAATCTCATGTAATTGAAAATGCACTTGGATATTTCACATGGAAATGTCTGACTTCGCGAGGTGGAATCGAACACGGCCGACTCTCAGCATACCGGGCACATGCTCTACCAGCTGAGCTATCGCCGTCCACACAATCGGTTCTGAATAACCAAAGTGAATAATCGGTCATGCGCGAACCACTATTCCAATGATCGACACAGTAACTATCGTGGTTCTAATCATTAGGCTAGCCTCGTCGGTCACTTCCCAATGGGACGAACAGCACACAGATGAATGTGATCCATTGGACATTGAAATATATATATATATATATATATATATATATATATACATATTCACAGAATGAATTGTTCGCACGAGGAGCCTGAATCTCATGTGATGGAAAATGCACTTGGATATTTCACATGGAAATGTCTGACTTCGCGAGGTGGAATCGAACACGGCCGACTCTCAGCATACCGGGCACATGCTCTACCAGCTGAGCTATCGCCGTCCACACAATCGGTTCTGAATAACCAAAGTGAATAATCGGTCATGCGCGAACCACTATTCCAATGATCGACACAGTAACTATCGTGGTTCTAATCATTGGGCTAGCCTCGTCGGTCACTTCCCAATGGGACGAACAGCACACAGATGAATGTGATCCATTGGACATTGAAATATATATATATATATATATATATATATATATATATATATATTCACAGAATGTATTGTTCGCACGAGGAGCCTGAATCTCATGTAATGGAAAATGCACTTGGATATTTCACATGGAAATGTCTGACTTCGCCAGGTGGAATCGAACACGGCCGACTCTCAGCATACCGGGCACATGCTCTACCAGCTGAGCTATCGCCGTCCACACAATCGGTTCTGAATAACCAAAGTGAATAATCGGTCATGCGCGAACCACTATTCCAATGATCGACACAGTAACTATCGTGGTTCTAATCATTGGGCTAGCCTCGTCGGTCACTTCCCAATGGGACGAACAGCACACAGATGAATGTGATCCATTGGACATTGAAATATATATACACATATATATTCACAGAATGTATTGTTCGCACGAGGAGCCTGAATCTCATGTGATGGAAAATGCACTTGGATATTTCACATGGAAATGTCTGACTTTGCGAGGTGGAATCGAACACGGCCGACTCTCAGCATACCGGGCACATGCTCTACCAGCTGAGCTATCGCCGTCCACACAATCGGTTCTGAATTACCAAAGTGAATAATCGGTCATGCGCGAACCACTATTCCAATGATCGACACAGTAACTATCGTGGTTCTAATCATTGGGCTAGCCTCGTCGGTCACTTCCCAATGGGACGAACAGCACACAGATGAACGTGATCCATTGGACATTGAAATATATATATCTATATTCACAGAATGTATTGTTCGCACGAGGAGCCTGAATCTCATGTGATGGAAAATGCACTTGGATATTTCACATGGAAATGTCTGACTTTGCGAGGTGGAATCGAACACGGCCGACTCTCGGCATACCGGGCACATGCTCTTCCAGCTGAGCTATCGCCGTCCACACAATCGGTTCTGAATAACCAAAGTGAATAATCGGTCATGCGCGAACCACTATTCCAATGGTCGACACAGAAACTATCGTGGTTCTAATCATTGGGCTAGCCTCGTCGGTCACATCCCAATGGGACGAACAGCACACAGATGAACGTGATCCATTGGACATTGAAATATATATATATATACATATTCACAGAATGTATTGTTCGCACGAGGAGCCTGAATCTCATGTGATGGAAAATGCACTTGGATATTTCACATGGAAATGTCTGACTTCGCGAGGTGGAATCGAACACGGCCGACTCTCAGCATACCGGGCACATGCTCTACCAGCTGAGCTATCGCCGTCCACACAATCGGTTCTGAATAACCAAAGTGAATAATCGGTCATGCGCGAACCACTATTCCAATGATCGACACAGTAACTATCGTGGTTCTAATCATTGGGCTAGCCTCGTCGGTCACTTCCCAATGGGACGAACAGCACACAGATGAATGTGATCCATTGGACATTGAAATATATATATCTATATTCACAGAATGTATTGTTCGCACGAGGAGCCTGAATCTCATGTAATGGAAAATGCGCTTGGATATTTCACATGGAAATGTCTGACTTCGCGAGGTGGAATCGAACACGGCCGACTCTCGGCATACCGGGCACATGCTCTTCCAGCTGAGCTATCGCCGTCCACACAATCGGTTCTGAATAACCAAAGTGAATAATCGGTCATGCGCGAACCACTATTCCAATGATCGACACAGTAACTATCGTGGTTCTAATCATTAGGCTAGCCTCGTCGGTCACTTCCCAATGGGACGAACAGCACACAGATGAATGTGATCCATTGGACATTGAAATATATATATATATATATATATATATATATATATATTCACAGAATGTATTGTTCGCACGAGGAGCCTGAATCTCATGTAATGGAAAATGCACTTGGATATTTCACATGGAAATGTCTGACTTCGCGAGGTGGAATCGAACACGGCCGACTCTCGGCATACCGGGCACATGCTCTACCAGCTGAGCTATCGCCGTCCACACAATCGGTTCTGAATAACCAAAGTGAATAATCGGTCATGCGCGAACCACTATTCCAATGATCGACACAGTAACTATCGTGGTTCTAATCATTGGGCTAGCCTCGTCGGTCACTTCCCAATGGGACGAACAGCACACAGATGAACGTGAAAAATTTGACAATCAAATATATATATATATATATATTCACAGAATGTATTGTTCGCACGAGGAGCCTGAATCTCATGTAATGGAAAATGCACTTGGATATTTCACATGGAAATGTCTGACTTCGCGAGGTGGAATCGAACACGGCCGACTCTCGGCATACCGGGCACATGCTCTACCAGCTGAGCTATCGCCGTCCACACAATCGGTTCTGAATTACCAAAGTGAATAATCGGTCATGCGCGAACCACTATTCCAATGATCGACACAGTAACTATCGTGGTTCTAATCATTGGGCTAGCCTCGTCGGTCACTTCCCAATGGGACGAACAGCACACAGATGAATGTGATCCATTGGACATTGATATATATATACATATATATATATATATATATATTCACAGAATGTATTGTTCGCACGAGGAGCCTGAATCTCATGTGATGGAAAATGCACTTGGATATTTCACATGGAAATGTCTGACTTCGCGAGGTGGAATCGAACACGGCCGACTCTCGGCATACCGGGCACATGCTCTTCCAGCTGAGCTATCGCCGTCCACACAATCGGTTCTGAATAACCAAAGTGAATAATCGGTCATGCGCGAACCACTATTCCAATGATCGACACAGTAACTATCGTGGTTCTAATCATTGGGCTAGCCTCGTCGGTCACTTCCCAATGGGACGAACAGCACACAGATGAACGTGATCCATTTTACAATGAAATATATTTATGTATATATATATTCACAGAATGTATTGTTCGCACGAGGAGCCTGAATCTCATGTAATGGAAAATGCACTTGGATATTTCACATGGAAATGTCTGACTTCGCGAGGTGGAATCGAACACGGCCGACTCTCAGCATACCGGGCACATGCTCTACCAGCTGAGCTATCGCCGTCCACACAATCGGTTCTGAATAACCAAAGTGAATAATCGGTCATGCGCGAACCACTATTCCAATGATCGACACAGTAACTATCGTGGTTCTAATCATTGGGCTAGCCTCGTCGGTCACTTCCCAATGGGACGAACAGCACACAGATGAATGTGATCCATTGGACATTGAAATATATATACATATATAGATATATATATATATTCACAGAATGTATTGTTCGCACGAGGAGCCTGAATATCAGGTAATGGAAAATGCACTTGGATATTTCACATGGAAATGTCTGACTTCGCGAGGTGGAATCGAACACGGCCGACTCTCGGCATACCGGGCACATGCTCTTCCAGCTGAGCTATCGCCGTCCACACAATCGGTTCTGAATAACCAAAGTGAATAATCGGTCATGCGCGAACCACTATTCCAATGGTCGACACAGTAACTATCGTGGTTCTAATCATTGGGCTAGCCTCGTCGGTCACTTCCCAATGGGACGAACAGCACACAGATGAACGTGATCCATTGGACATTGAAATATATAAATATATACATATTCACAGAATGTATTGTTCGCACGAGGAGCCTGAATCTCATGTGATGGAAAATGCACTTGGATATTTCACATGGAAATGTCTGACTTCGCGAGGTGGAATCGAACACGGCCGACTCTCGGCATACCGGGCACATGCTCTTCCAGCTGAGCTATCGCCGTCCACACAATCGGTTCTGAATAACCAAAGTGAATAATCGGTCATGCGCGAACCACTATTCCAATGATCGACACAGTAACTATCGTGGTTCTAATCATTGGGCTAGCCTCGTCGGTCACTTCCCAATGGGACGAACAGCACACAGATGAACGTGATCCATTGGACATTGAATATATATATATATATATATATATATATATATATATATATTCACAGAATGTATTGTTCGCACGAGGAGCCTGAATCTCATGTGATGGAAAATGCACTTGGATATTTCACATGGAAATGTCTGACTTCGCGAGGTGGAATCGAACACGGCCGACTCTCAGCATACCGGGCACATGCTCTACCAGCTGAGCTATCGCCGTCCACACAATCGGTTCTGAATTACCAAAGTGAATAATCGGTCATGCGCGAACCACTATTCCAATGATCGACACAGTAACTATCGTGGTTCTAATCATTGGGCTAGCCTCGTCGGTCACTTCCCAATGGGACGAACAGCACACAGATGAATGTGATCCATTGGACATTGAAATATATATATATATATATATATATATATATATATATTCACAGAATGTATTGTTCGCACGAGGAGCCTGAATCTCATGTGATGGAAAATGCACTTGGATATTTCACATGGAAATGTCTGACTTCGCGAGGTGGAATCGAACACGGCCGACTCTCAGCATACCGGGCACATGCTCTACCAGCTGAGCTATCGCCGTCCACACAATCGGTTCTGAATAACCAAAGTGAATAATCGGTCATGCGCGAACCACTATTCCAATGATCGACACAGTAACTATCGTGGTTCTAATCATTGGGCTAGCCTCGTCGGTCACTTCCCAATGGGACGAACAGCACACAGATGAATGTGATCCATTGGACATTGAAATATATATATATATATATATATATATATATATATATATATATATATATATATATATATATATTCACAGAATGTATTGTTCGCACGAGGAGCCTGAATCTCATGTGATGGAAAATGCACTTGGATATTTCACATGGAAATGTCTGACTTCGCGAGGTGGAATCGAACACGGCCGACTCTCAGCATACCGGGCACATGCTCTACCAGCTGAGCTATCGCCGTCCACACAATCGGTTCTGAATTACCAAAGTGAATAATCGGTCATGCGCGAACCACTATTCCAATGATCGACACAGTAACTATCGTGGTTCTAATCATTAGGCTAGCCTCGTCGGTCACTTCCCAATGGGACGAACAGCACACAGATGAATGTGATCCATTGGACATTGAAATATATATATATATATATATATATATATATATATATATATTCACAGAATGTATTGTTCGCACGAGGAGCCTGAATCTCATGTGATGGAAAATGCACTTGGATATTTCACATGGAAATGTCTGACTTCGCGAGGTGGAATCGAACACGGCCGACTCTCAGCATACCGGGCACATGCTCTACCAGCTGAGCTATCGCCGTCCACACAATCGGTTCTGAATAACCAAAGTGAATAATCGGTCATGCGCGAACCACTATTCCAATGATCGACACAGTAACTATCGTGGTTCTAATCATTAGGCTAGCCTCGTCGGTCACTTCCCAATGGGACGAACAGCACACAGATGAATGTGATCCATTGGACATTGAAATATATATATATATATATATATATATATTCACAGAATGTATTGTTCGCACGAGGAGCCTGAATCTCATGTGATGGAAAATGCACTTGGATATTTCACATGGAAATGTCTGACTTCGCGAGGTGGAATCGAACACGGCCGACTCTCAGCATACCGGGCACATGCTCTACCAGCTGAGCTATCGCCGTCCACACAATCGGTTCCGAATAACCAAAGAGAATAATCGGTCATGCGCGAACCACTATTCCAATGATCGACACAGTAACTATCGTGGTTCTAATCATTGGGCTAGCCTCGTCGGTCACTTCCCAATGGGACGAACAGCACACAGATGAACGTGATCCATTGGACATTGAAATAAATATATATATATATATATATGTATATATATATATAAATATATATATATATTCACAGAATGTATTAATCGCACGAGGAGCCTGAATCTCATGTGATGGAAAATGCACTTGGATATTTCACATGGAAATGTCTGACTTCGCGAGGTGGAATCGAACACGGCCGACTCTCAGCATACCGGGCACATGCTCTACCAGCTGAGCTATCGCCGTCCACACAATCGGTTCTGAATAACCAAAGTGAATAATCGGTCATGCGCGAACCACTATTCCAATGATCGACACAGTAACTATCGTGGTTCTAATCATTGGGCTAGCCTCGTCGGTCACTTCCCAATGGGACGAACAGCACACAGATGAATGTGATCCATTGGACATTGAAATATATATATATATATATATATATATATATATATATATTCACAGAATGTATTGTTCGCACGAGGAGCCTGAATCTCATGTGATGGAAAATGCACTTGGATATTTCACATGGAAATGTCTGACTTCGCGAGGTGGAATCGAACACGGCCGACTCTCAGCATACCGGGCACATGCTCTTCCAGCTGAGCTATCGCCGTCCACACAATCGGTTCTGAATAACCAAAGTGAATAATCGGTCATGCGCGAACCACTATTCCAATGATCGACACAGTAACTATCGTGGTTCTAATCATTAGGCTAGCCTCGTCGGTCACTTCCCAATGGGACGAACAGCACACAGATGAATGTGATCCATTGGACATTGAAATATATATATATATATATATATATATATATATATATATATTCACAGAATGTATTGTTCGCACGAGGAGCCTGAATCTCATGTGATGGAAAATGCACTTGGATATTTCACATGGAAATGTCTGACTTCGCGAGGTGGAATCGAACACGGCCGACTCTCAGCATACCGGGCACATGCTCTACCAGCTGAGCTATCGCCGTCCACACAATCGGTTCTGAATTACCAAAGTGAATAATCGGTCATGCGCGAACCACTATTCCAATGATCGACACAGTAACTATCGTGGTTCTAATCATTGGGCTAGCCTCGTCGGTCACTTCCCAATGGGACGAACAGCACACAGATGAATGTGATCCATTGGACATTGAAATATATATATATATATATATATATATATATATATATATTCACAGAATGTATTGTTCGCACGAGGAGCCTGAATCTCATGTGATGGAAAATGCACTTGGATATTTCACATGGAAATGTCTGACTTCGCGAGGTGGAATCGAACACGGCCGACTCTCAGCATACCGGGCACATGCTCTACCAGCTGAGCTATCGCCGTCCACACAATCGGTTCCGAATAACCAAAGTGAATAATCGGTCATGCGCGATCCACTATTCCAATGATCGACACAGTAACTATCGTGGTTCTAATCATTGGGCTAGCCTCGTCGGTCACTTCCCAATGGGACGAACAGCACACAGATGAACGTGATCCATTTTACATTGAAATATATTTATGTATATATATATTCACAGAATGTATTGTTCGCACGAGGAGCCTGAATCTCATGTAATGGAAAATGCACTTGGATATTTCACATGGAAATGCCTGACTTCGCGAGGTGGAATCGAACACGGCCGACTCTCAGCATACCGGGCACATGCTCTACCAGCTGAGCTATCGCCGTCCACACAATCGGTTCTGAATAACCAAAGTGAATAATCGGTCATGCGCGAACCACTATTCCAATGATCGACACAGTAACTATCGTGGTTCTAATCATTGGGCTAGCCTCGTCGGTCACTTCCCAATGGGACGAACAGCACACAGATGAATGTCATCCATTGGACATTGAAATATATATATATATATATATATATATATATATATATATATATATTCACAGAATGTATTGTTCGCACGAGGAGCCTGAATCTCATGTGATGGAAAATGCACTTGGATATTTCACATGGAAATGTCTGACTTCGCGAGGTGGAATCGAACACGGCCGACTCTCAGCATACCGGGCACATGCTCTACCAGCTGAGCTATCGCCGTCCACACAATCGGTTCTGAATAACCAAAGTGAATAATCGGTCATGCGCGAACCACTATTCCAATGATCGACACAGTAACTATCGTGGTTCTAATCATTGGGCTAGCCTCGTCGGTCACTTCCCAATGGGACGAACAGCACACAGATGAATGTGATCCATTGGACATTGAAATATATATATATATATATATATATATATATATATATATATTCACAGAATGTATTGTTCGCACGAGGAGCTTGAATCTCATGTAATGGAAAATGCACTTGGATATTTCACATGGAAATGTCTGACTTTGCGAGGTGGAATCGAACACGGCCGACTCTCAGCATACCGGGCACATGTTCTACCAGCTGAGCTATCGCCGTCCACACAATCGGTTCTGAATTACCAAAGTGAATAATCGGTCATGCGCGAACCACTATTCCAATGATCGACACAGTAACTATCGTGGTTCTAATCATTGGGCTAGCCTCGTCGGTCACTTCCCAATGGGACGAACAGCACACAGATGAACGTGATCCATTTTACAATGAAATATATTTATGTATATATATATTCACAGAATGTATTGTTCGCACGAGGAGCCTGAATCTCATGTAATGGAAAATGCACTTGGATATTTCACATGGAAATGCCTGACTTCGCGAGGTGGAATCGAACACGGCCGACTCTCAGCATACCGGGCACATGCTCTACCAGCTGAGCTATCGCCGTCCACACAATCGGTTCTGAATAACCAAAGTGAATAATCGGTCATGCGCGAACCACTATTCCAATGATCGACACAGTAACTATCGTGGTTCTAATCATTGGGCTAGCCTCGTCGGTCACTTCCCAATGGGACGAACAGCACACAGATGAATGTGATCCATTGGACATTGAAATACATATATATATATATATATATATATATATATATATATATATATATATATATATAGAATGTATTGTTCGCACGAGGAGCCTGAATCTCATGTGATGGAAAATGCACTTGGATATTTCACATGGAAATGTCTGACTTCGCGAGGTGGAATCGAACACGGCCGACTCTCAGCATACCGGGCACATGCTCTACCAGCTGAGCTATCGCCGTCCACACAATCGGTTCTGAATAACCAAAGTGAATAATCGGTCATGCGCGAACCACTATTCCAATGATCGACACAGTAACTATCGTGGTTCTAATCATTGGGCTAGCCTCGTCGGTCACTTCCCAATGGGACGAACAGCACACAGATGAATGTGATCCATTGGACATTGAAATATATATATATATATATATATATATATATATTCACAGAATGTATTGTTCGCACGAGGAGCCTGAATCTCATGTAATGGAAAATGCACTTGGATATTTCACATGGAAATGTCTGACTTCGCGAGGTGGAATCGAACACGGCCGACTCTCGGCATACCGGGCACATGCTCTTCCAGCTGAGCTATCGCCGTCCACACAATCGGTTCTGAATAACCAAAGTGAATAATCGGTCATGCGCGAACCACTATTCCAATGATCGACACAGTAACTATCGTGGTTCTAATCATTGGGCTAGCCTCGTCGGTCACTTCCCAATGGGACGAACAGCACACAGATGAATGTGATCCATTGTACATTGAAATATATATATATATATTCACAGAATGTATTGTTCGCACGAGGAGCCTGAATCTCATGTGATGGAAAATGCACTTGGATATTTCACATGGAAATGTCTGACTTCGCGAGGTGGAATCGAACACGGCCGACTCTCAGCATACCGGGCACATGCTCTACCAGCTGAGCTATCGCCGTCCACACAATCGGTTCTGAATAACCAAAGTGAATAATCGGTCATGCGCGAACCACTATTCCAATGATCGACACAGTAACTATCGTGGTTCTAATCATTGGGCTAGCCTCGTCGGTCACTTCCCAATGGGACGAACAGCACACAGATGAATGTGATCCATTGGATATTGAAATATATATATATATATATTCACAGAATGAATTGTTCGCACGAGGAGCCTGAATCTCATGTGATGGAAAATGCACTTGGATATTTCACATGGAAATGTCTGACTTCGCGAGGTGGAATCGAACACGGCCGACTCTCAGCATACCGGGCACATGCTCTACCAGCTGAGCTATCGCCGTCCACACAATCGGTTCTGAATAACCAAAGTGAATAATCGGTCATGCGCGAACCACTATTCCAATGATCGACACAGTAACTATCGTGGTTCTAATCATTGGGCTAGCCTCGTCGGTCACTTCCCAATGGGACGAACAGCACACAGATGAATGTGATCCATTGGACATTGAAATAAATATAAATATATATATATATATATATATATATATATATATATTCACAGAATTTATTGTTCGCACGAGGAGCTTGAATCTCATGTAATTGAAAATGCACTTGGATATTTCACATGGAAATGTCTGACTTCGCGAGGTGGAATCGAACACGGCCGACTCTCAGCATACCGGGCACATGCTCTACCAGCTGAGCTATCGCCGTCCACACAATCGGTTCTGAATAACCAAAGTGAATAATCGGTCATGCGCGAACCACTATTCCAATGATCGACACAGTAACTATCGTGGTTCTAATCATTGGGCTAGCCTCGTCGGTCACTTCCCAATGGGACGAACAGCACACAGATGAACGTGATCCATTGGACATTGAAATATATATATATATATATATATATATATATATATATATATATATATATATATATTCAGATAATGTATTGTTCGCACGAGGAGCCTGAATCTCATGTGATGGAAAATGCACTTGGATATTTCACATGGAAATGTCTGACTTCGCGAGGTGGAATCGAACACGGCCGACTCTCAGCATACCGGGCACATGCTCTACCAGCTGAGCTATCGCCGTCCACACAATCGGTTCTGAATAACCAAAGTGAATAATCGGTCATGCGCGAACCACTATTCCAATGATCGACACAGTAACTATCGTGGTTCTAATCATTGGGCTAGCCTCGTCGGTCACTTCCCAATGGGACGAACAGCACACAGATGAATGTGATCCATTTTACATTGAAATATATATATATATATATTCACAGAATGTATTGTTCGCACGAGGAGCCTGAATCTCATGTGATGGAAAATGCACTTGGATATTTCACATGGAAATGTCTGACTTCGCGAGGTGGAATCGAACACGGCCGACTCTCAGCATACCGGGCACATGCTCTACCAGCTGAGCTATCGCCGTCCACACAATCGGTTCTGAATAACCAAAGTGAATAATCGGTCATGCGCGAACCACTATTCCAATGATCGACACAGTAACTATCGTGGTTCTAATCATTGGGCTAGCCTCGTCGGTCACTTCCCAATGGGACGAACAGCACACAGATGAATGTGATCCATTGGACATTGAAAATATATATATATATATATATATATATATATATATATATATATATATATATATATTCACAGAATTTATTGTTCGCACGAGGAGCTTGAATCTCATGTGATGGAAAATGCACTTGGATATTTCACATGGAAATGTCTGACTTCGCGAGGTGGAATCGAACACGGCCGACTCTCAGCATACCGGGCACATGCTCTACCAGCTGAGCTATCGCCGTCCACACAATCGGTTCTGAATAACCAAAGTGAATAATCGGTCATGCGCGAACCACTATTCCAATGATCGACACAGTAACTATCGTGGTTCTAATCATTGGGCTAGCCTCGTCGGTCACTTCCCAATGGGACGAACAGCACACAGATGAATGTGATCCATTGGACATTGAAATATATATATATATATATATATATATATATATATATATATATATATTCACAGAATGTATTGTTCGCACGAGGAGCCTGAATCTCATGTAATGGAAAATGCACTTGGATATTTCACATGGAAATGTCTGACTTCGCGAGGTGGAATCGAACACGGCCGACTCTCAGCATACCGGGCACATGCTCTACCAGCTGAGCTATCGCCGTCCACACAATCGGTTCTGAATAACCAAAGTGAATAATCGGTCATGCGCGAACCACTATTCCAATGATCGACACAGTAACTATCGTGGTTCTAATCATTGGGCTAGCCTCGTCGGTCACTTCCCAATGGGACGAACAGCACACAGATGAACGTGATCCATTGGACATTGAAATATATATATATATATGTATGTATATATATATATATATTCACAGAATTTATTGTTCGCACGAGGAGCCTGAATCTCATGTAATGGAAAATGCACTTGGATATTTCACATGGAAATGTCTGACTTCGCGAGGTGGAATCGAACATGGCCGACTCTCGGCATACCGGGCACATGCTCTACCAGCTGAGCTATCGCCGTCCACACAATCGGTTCTGAATAACCAAAGTGAATAATCGGTCATGCGCGAACCACTATTCCAATGATCGACACAGTAACTATCGTGGTTCTAATCATTGGGCTAGCCTCGTCGGTCACTTCCCAATGGGACGAACAGCACACAGATGAACGTGATCCATTGGACATTGAAATATATATATATATATATTCACAGAATGTATTGTTCGCACGAGGAGCCTGAATCTCATGTGATGGAAAATGCACTTGGATATTTCACATGGAAATGTCTGACTTCGCGAGGTGGAATCGAACACGGCCGACTCTCAGCATACCGGGCACATGCTCTACCAGCTGAGCTATCGCCGTCCACACAATCGGTTCTGAATTACCAAAGTGAATAATCGGTCATGCGCGAACCACTATTCCAATGATCGACACAGTAACTATCGTGGTTCTAATCATTGGGCTAGCCTCGTCGGTCACTTCCCAATGGGACGAACAGCACACAGATGAACGTGATCCATTGGACATTGAAATATATATATATATATATATATATATATATATATATATATATATATATATTCACAGAATTTATTGTTCGCACGAGGAGCCTGAATCTCATGTGATGGAAAATGCACTTGGATATTTCACATGGAAATGTCTGACTTCGCGAGGTGGAATCGAACACGGCCGACTCTCAGCATACCGGGCACATGCTCTACCAGCTGAGCTATCGCCGTCCACACAATCGGTTCTGAATAACCAAAGTGAATAATCGGTCATGCGCGAACCACTATTCCAATGATCGACACAGTAACTATCGTGGTTCTAATCATTGGGCTAGCCTCGTCGGTCACTTCCCAATGGGACGAACAGCACACAGATGAATGTGATCCATTGGACATTGAAATATATATATCTATATTCACAGAATGTATTGTTCGCACGAGGAGCCTGAATCTCATGTGATGGAAAATGCACTTGGATATTTCACATGGAAATGTCTGACTTCGCGAGGTGGAATCGAACACGGCCGACTCTCAGCATACCGGGCACATGCTCTACCAGCTGAGCTATCGCCGTCCACACAATCGGTTCTGAATAACCAAAGTGAATAATCGGTCATGCGCGAACCACTATTCCAATGATCGACACAGTAACTATCGTGGTTCTAATCATTGGGCTAGCCTCGTCGGTCACTTCCCAATGGGACGAACAGCACACAGATGAACGTGATCCATTGGACATTGAAATATATATATATATATATATATATATATATATATATTTACAGAATGTATTGTTCGCACGAGGAGCCTGAATCTCATGTGATGGAAAATGCACTTGGATATTTCACATGGAAATGCCTGACTTCGCGAGGTGGAATCGAACACGGCCGACTCTCAGCATACCGGGCACATGCTCTACCAGCTGAGCTATCGCCGTCCACACAATCGGTTCTGAATTACCAAAGTGAATAATCGGTCATGCGCGAACCACTATTCCAATGATCGACACAGTAACTATCGTGGTTCTAATCATTGGGCTAGCCTCGTCGGTCACTTCCCAATGGGACGAACAGCACACAGATGAATGTGATCCATTGGACATTGAAATATATATATATATATATATATATATATATATTCACAGAATGTATTGTTCGCACGAGGAGCCTGAATCTCATGTAATGGAAAATGCACTTGGATATTTCACATGGAAATGTCTGACTTCGCGAGGTGGAATCGAACACGGCCGACTCTCAGCATACCGGGCACATGCTCTACCAGCTGAGCTATCGCCGTCCACACAATCGGTTCTGAATAACCAAAGTGAATAATCGGTCATGCGCGAACCACTATTCCAATGATCGACACAGTAACTATCGTGGTTCTAATCATTGGGCTAGCCTCGTCGGTCACTTCCCAATGGGACGAACAGCACACAGATGAACGTGATCCATTGGACATTGAAATATATATATATATATATATATATATATATATATATATATATATATATATATTCACAGAATGTATTGTTCGCACGAGGAGCCTGAATCTCATGTAATTGAAAATGCACTTGGATATTTCACATGGAAATGTCTGACTTCGCGAGGTGGAATCGAACACGGCCGACTCTCAGCATACCGGGCACATGCTCTACCAGCTGAGCTATCGCCGTCCACACAATCGGTTCTGAATAACCAAAGTGAATAATCGGTCATGCGCGAACCACTATTCCATTGATCGACACAGTAACTATCGTGGTTCTAATCATTGGGCTAGCCTCGTCGGTCACTTCCCAATGGGACGAACAGCACACAGATGAATGTGATCCATTGGACATTGAAATATATATACATATATATATATATATATATTCACAGAATGTATTGTTCGCACGAGGAGCCTGAATCTCATGTGATGGAAAATGCACTTGGATATTTCACATGGAAATGTCTGACTTCGCGAGGTGGAATCGAACACGGCCGACTCTCAGCATACCGGGCACATGCTCTACCAGCTGAGCTATCGCCGTCCACACAATCGGTTCTGAATAACCAAAGTGAATAATCGGTCATGCGCGAACCACTATTCCAATGATCGACACAGTAACTATCGTGGTTCTAATCATTGGGCTAGCCTCGTCGGTCACTTCCCAATGGGACGAACAGCACACAGATGAACGTGATCCATTGGACATTGAAATATATATATGTATATATATATTCACAGAATGTATTGTTCGCACGAGGAGCCTGAATCTCATGTAATGGAAAATGCACTTGGATATTTCACATGGAAATGTCTGACTTCGCGAGGTGGAATCGAACACGGCCGACTCTCAGCATACCGGGCACATGCTCTACCAGCTGAGCTATCGCCGTCCACACAATCGGTTCTGAATAACCAAAGTGAATAATCGGTCATGCGCGAACCACTATTCCAATGATCGACACAGTAACTATCGTGGTTCTAATCATTGGGCTAGCCTCGTCGGTCACTTCCCAATGGGACGAACAGCACACAGATGAACGTGATCCATTGTACATTGAATATATATATATATATATATATATATATATATATATATATATATATATACAGAATGTATTGTTCGCACGAGGAGCCTGAATCTCATGTTATGGAAAATGCACTTGGATATTTCACATGGAAATGTCTGACTTCGCGAGGTGGAATCGAACACGGCCGACTCTCAGCATACCGGGCACATGCTCTTCCAGCTGAGCTATCGCCGTCCACACAATCGGTTCTGAATAACCAAAGTGAATAATCGGTCATGCGCGAACCACTATTCCAATGATCCACACAGTAACTATCGTGGTTCTAATCATTGGGCTAGCCTCGTCGGTCACTTCCCAATGGGACGAACAGCACACAGATGAACGTGATCCATTGGACATTGAAATATATATATATATATATATATATATATATATATATTCACAGAATTTATTGTTCGCACGAGGAGCCTGAATCTCATGTGATGGAAAATGCACTTGGATATTTCACATGGAAATGTCTGACTTCGCGAGGTGGAATCGAACACGGCCGACTCTCAGCATACCGGGCACATGCTCTACCAGCTGAGCTATCGCCGTCCACACAATCGGTTCTGAATAACCAAAGTGAATAATCGGTCATGCGCGAACCACTATTCCAATGATCGACACAGTAACTATCGTGGTTCTAATCATTGGGCTAGCCTCGTCGGTCACTTCCCAATGGGACGAACAGCACACAGATGAATGTGATCCATTGGACATTGAAATATGTATATATTCACAGAATGTATTGTTCGCACGAGGAGCCTGAATCTCATGTGATGGAAAATGCACTTGGATATTTCACATGGAAATGTCTGACTTCGCGAGGTGGAATCGAACACGGCCGACTCTCAGCATACCGGGCACATGCTCTACCAGCTGAGCTATCGCCGTCCACACAATCGGTTCTGAATAACCAAAGTGAATAATCGGTCATGCGCGAACCACTATTCCAATGATCGACACAGTAACTATCGTGGTTCTAATCATTGGGCTAGCCTCGTCGGTCACTTCCCAATGGGACGAACAGCACACAGATGAACGTGATCCCTTGGACATTGAAATATATATATATATATATATATATATATATATATATGTATATATATATTCACAGAATGTATTGTTCGCACGAGGAGCCTGAATCTCATGTAATGGAAAATGCACTTGGATATTTCACATGGAAATGTCTGACTTCGCGAGGTGGAATCGAACACGGCCGACTCTCAGCATACCGGGCACATGCTCTACCAGCTGAGCTATCGCCGTCCACACAATCGGTTCTGAATAACCAAAGTGAATAATCGGTCATGCGCGAACCACTATTCCAATGATCGACACAGTAACTATCGTGGTTCTAATCATTGGGCTAGCCTCGTCGGTCACTTCCCAATGGGACGAACAGCACACAGATGAATGTGATCCATTGGACATTGAAATATATATATCTATCTTCACGGAATGTATTGTTCGCACGAGGAGCCTGAATCTCATGTAATGGAAAATGCACTTGGATATTTCACATGGAAATGTCTGACTTCGCGAGGTGGAATCGAACACGGCCGACTCTCAGCATACCGGGCACATGCTCTACCAGCTGAGCTATCGCCGTCCACACAATCGGTTCTGAATAACCAAAGTGAATAATCGGTCATGCGCGAACCACTATTCCAATGATCGACACAGTAACTATCGTGGTTCTAATCATTGGGCTAGCCTCGTCGGTCACTTCCCAATGGGACGAACAGCACACAGATGAACGTGATCCCTTGGACATTGAATATATATATATATATATATATATATATATATATATATATATATATATATATATATATATATATATATGTATATATATATTCACAGAATGTATTGTTCGCACGAGGAGCCTGAATCTCATGTAATGGAAAATGCACTTGGATATTTCACATGGAAATGTCTGACTTCGCGAGGTGGAATCGAACACGGCCGACTCTCAGCATACCGGGCACATGCTCTACCAGCTGAGCTATCGCCGTCCACACAATCGGTTCTGAATAACCAAAGTGAATAATCGGTCATGCGCGAACCACTATTCCAATGATCCACACAGTAACTATCGTGGTTCTAATCATTGGGCTAGCCTCGTCGGTCACTTCCCAATGGGACGAACAGCACACAGATGAATGTGATCCATTGGACATTGAAATATATATATCTATATTCACGGAATGTATTGTTCGCACGAGGAGCCTGAATCTCATGTAATGGAAAATGCACTTGGATATTTCACATGGAAATGTCTGACTTCGCGAGGTGGAATCGAACACGGCCGACTCTCAGCATACCGGGCACATGCTCTACCAGCTGAGCTATCGCCGTCCACACAATCGGTTCTGAATAACCAAAGTGAATAATCGGTCATGCGCGAACCACTATTCCAATGATCGACACAGTAACTATCGTGGTTCTAATCATTGGGCTAGCCTCGTCGGTCACTTCCCAATGGGACGAACAGCACACAGATGAACGTGATCCATTGGACATTGAAATATATATATATATATATATATATATATATATATATATATATATATTTATATATTCACAGAATGTATTGTTCGCACGAGGAGCCTGAATCTCATGTAATGGAAAATGCACTTGGATATTTCACATGGAAATGTCTGACTTCGCGAGGTGGAATCGAACACGGCCGACTCTCAGCATACCGGGCACATGCTCTACCAGCTGAGCTATCGCCGTCCACACAATCGGTTCTGAATAACCAAAGTGAATAATCGGTCATGCGCGAACCACTATTCCAATGATCGACACAGTAACTATCGTGGTTCTAATCATTGGGCTGGCCTCGTCGGTCACTTTCCAATGGGACGAACAGCGCACAGATGAACGTGATCCATTGGACATTGAAACATATTTATGTATATATATATTCACAGAATGTATTGTTCGCACGAGGAGCCTGAATCTCATGTAATGGAAAATGCACTTGGATATTTCACATGGAAATGTCTGACTTCGCGAGGTGGAATCGAACACGGCCGACTCTCAGCATACCGGGCACATGCTCTACCAGCTGAGCTATCGCCGTCCACACAATCGGTTCTGAATAACCAAAGTGAATAATCGGTCATGCGCGAACCACTATTCCAATGATCGACACAGTAACTATCGTGGTTCTAATCATTGGGCTAGCCTCGTTGGTCACTTCCCAATGGGACGAACAGCACACAGATGAACGTGATCCATTGGAAATTGAGATATGTATATATTCACAGAATGTATTGTTCGCACGAGGAGCCTGAATCTCATGTGATGGAAAATGCACTTGGATATTTCACATGGAAATGTCTGACTTCGCGAGGTGGAATCGAACACGGCCGACTCTCAGCATACCGGGCACATGCTCTACCAGCTGAGCTATCGCCGTCCACACAATCGGTTCTGAATAACCAAAGTGAATAATCGGTCATGCGCGAACCACTATTCCAATGATCCACACAGTAACTATCGTGGTTCTAATCATTGGGCTAGCCTCGTCGGTCACTTCCCAATGGGACGAACAGCACACAGATGAACGTGATCCATTGGAAATTGAGATATGTATATATTCACAGAATGTATTGTTCGCACGAGGAGCCTGAATCTCATGTAATGGAAAATGCACTTGGATATTTCACATGGAAATGTCTGACTTCGCGAGGTGGAATCGAACACGGCCGACTCTCAGCATACCGGGCACATGCTCTACCAGCTGAGCTATCGCCGTCCACACAATCGGTTCTGAATAACCAAAGTGAATAATCGGTCATGCGCGAACCACTATTCCAATGATCGACAGAGTAACTATCGTGGTTCTAATCATTGGGCTAGCCTCGTCGGTCACTTCCCAATGGGACGAACAGCACACAGATGAACGTGATCCATTGGACATTGAAACATATTTATGTATATATATATTCGAGCAATGTATTTTTCGCACGAGGAGCCTGAATCTCATGTAATGGAAAATGCACTTGGATATTTCACATGGAAATGTCTGACTTCGCGAGGTGGAATCGAACACAGCCGACTCTCAGCATGCCGGGCACATGCTCTTCCAGCTGAGCTATCGCCGTCCACACAATCGGTTCTGAATAACCAAAGTGAATAATCGGTCATGCGCGAACCACTATTCCAATGATCGACACAGTAACTATCGTGGTTCTAATCATTGGGCTAGCCTCGTCGGTCACATCCCAATGGGACGAACAGCACACAGATGAACGTGATCCATTGGAAATTGAGATATGTATATATTCACAGAATGTATTGTTCGCACGAGGAGCCTGAATCTCATGTAATGGAAAATGCACTTGGATATTTCACATGGAAATGTCTGACTTCGCGAGGTGGAATCGAACACGGCCGACTCTCAGCATACCGGGCACATGCTCCACCAGCTGAGCTATCGCCGTCCACACAATCGGTTCTGAATAACCAAAGTGAATAATCGGTCATGCGCGAACCACTATTCCAATGATCGACACAGTAACTATCGTGGTTCTAATCATTGGGCTAGCCTCGTCGGTCACTTCCCAATGGGACGAACAGCACACAGATGAACGTGATCCATTGGACATTGAAATATATATATGTATATATATATTCGAAGAATGTATTGTTCGCACGAGGAGCCTGAATCTCATGTAATGGAAAATGCACTTGGATATTTCACATGGAAATGTCTGACTTCGCGAGGTGGAATCGAACACGGCCGACTCTCAGCATACCGGGCACATGCTCTACCAGCTGAGCTATCGCCGTCCACACAATCGGTTCTGAATAACCAAAGTGAATAATCGGTCATGCGCGAACCACTATTCCAATGATCGACACAGTAACTATCGTGGTTCTAATCATTGGGCTAGCCTCGTCGGTCACTTCCCAATGGGACGAACAGCACACAGATGAATGTCATCCATTGGACATTGAAATATATATATATATATATATATATATATATATATATATATATATATTCACAGAATGTATTGTTCGCACGAGGAGCCTGAATCTCATGTAATGGAAAATGCACTTGGATATTTCACATGGAAATGTCTGACTTCGCGAGGTGGAATCGAACACGGCCGACTCTCAGCATACCGGGCACATGCTCTACCAGCTGAGCTATCGCCGTCCACACAATCGGTTCTGAATAACCAAAGTGAATAATCGGTCATGCGCGAACCACTATTCCAATGATCGACACAGTAACTATCGTGGTTCTAATCATTGGGCTAGCCTCGTCGGTCACATCCCAATGGGACGAACAGCACACAGATGAATGTGATCCATTGGACATTGAAATATATGTATATATATATTCACAGAATGTATCGTTCGCACGAGGAGCCTGAATCTCATGTAATGGAAAATGCACTTGGATATTTCACATGGAAATGTCTGACTTCGCGAGGTGGAATCGAACACGGCCGACTCTCAGCATACCGGGCACATGCTCTACCAGCTGAGCTATCGCCGTCCACACAATCGGTTCTGAATAACCAAAGTGAATAATCGGTCATGCGCGAACCACTATTCCAATGATCGACACAGTAACTATCGTGGTTCTAATCATTGGGCTAGCCTCGTCGGTCACTTCCCAATGGGACGAACAGCACACAGATGAACGTGATCCATTGGACATTGAAATATATATATATATATATATATATATATATATATATATATATATATATAGAAAGTATTGTTCGCACGAGGAGCCTGAATCTCATGTAATGGAAAATGCACTTGGATATTTCACATGGAAATGTCTGACTTCGCGAGGTGGAATCGAACACGGCCGACTCTCAGCATACCGGGCACATGCTCTACCAGCTGAGCTATCGCCGTCCACACAATCGGTTCTGAATAACCAAAGTGAATAATCGGTCATGCGCGAACCACTATTCCAATGATCGACACAGTAACTATCGTGGTTCTAATCATTGGGCTAGCCTCGTCGGTCACTTCCCAATGGGACGAACAGCACACAGATGAATGTGATCCATTGGACATTGAAATATATATATATATAATAACAGAATGTATTGTTCGTACGAGGAGCCTGAATCTCATGTAATGGAAAATGCACTTGGATATTTCACATGGAAATGTCTGACTTCGCGAGGTGGAATCGAACACGGCCGACTCTCAGCATACCGGGCACATGCTTTACCAGCTGAGCTATCGCCGTCCACACAATCGGTTCTGAATAACCACAGTGAATAATCGGTCATGCGCGAACCACTATTCCAATGATCGACACAGTAACTATCGTGGTTCTAATCCTTGGGCTAGCCTCGTCGGTCACTTCCCAATGGGACGAACAGCACACAGATGAACGTGATCCCTTGGACATTGAAATATATATATATATATATATATATATATATATATATATATATATATATATATATATATATATATATATATATATTCACAGAATGTATTGTTCGCACGAGGAGCCTGAATCTCATGTGATGGAAAATGCACTTGGATATTTCACATGGAAATGTCTGACTTCGCGAGGTGGAATCGAACACGGCCGACTCTCAGCATACCGGGCACATGCTCTACCAGCTGAGCTATCGCCGTCCACACAATCGGTTCTGAATAACCAAAGTGAATAATCGGTCATGCGCGAACCACTATTCCAATGATCGACACAGTAACTATCGTGGTTCTAATCATTGGGCTAGCCTCGTCGGTCACTTCCCAATGGGACGAACAGCACACAGATGAATGTGATCCATTGGACATTGAAATATATATGTATATATATATATATAAATATATATATATATTCACAGAATGTATTGTTCGCACGAGGAGCCTGAATCTCATGTGATGGAAAATGCACTTGGATATTTCACATGGAAATGTCTGACTTCGCGAGGTGGAATCGAACACGGCCGACTCTCAGCATACCGGGCACATGCTCTACCAGCTGAGCTATCGCCGTCCACACAATCGGTTCTGAATAACCAAAGTGAATAATCGGTCATGCGCGAACCACTATTCCAATGATCGACACAGTAACTATCGTGGTTCTAATCATTGGGCTAGCCTCGTCGGTCACTTCCCAATGGGACGAACAGCACACAGATGAATGTGATCCATTGGACATTGAAATATATATATGTATATATATATTCACAGAATGTATTGTTCGCACGAGGAGCCTGAATCTCATGTAATGGAAAATGCACTTGGATATTTCACATGGAAATGTCTGACTTCGCGAGGTGGAATCGAACACGGCCGACTCTCAGCATACCGGGCACATGCTCCACCAGCTGAGCTATCGCCGTCCACACAATCGGTTCTGAATAACCAAAGTGAATAATCGGTCATGCGCGAACCACTATTCCAATGATCGACACAGTAACTATCGTGGTTCTAATCATTGGGCTAGCCTCGTCGGTCACTTCCCAATGGGACGAACAGCACACAGATGAACGTGATCCATTGGACATTGAAATATATATATATATATACATATTCACAGAATGTATTGTTCGCACGAGGAGCCTGAATCTCATGTAATGGAAAATGCACTTGGATATTTCACATGGAAATGTCTGACTTCGCGAGGTGGAATCGAACACGGCCGACTCTCAGCATACCGGGCACATGCTCTACCAGCTGAGCTATCGCCGTCCACACAATCGGTTCTGAATAACCAAAGTGAATAATCGGTCATGCGCGAACCACTATTCCAATGATCGACACAGTAACTATCGTGGTTCTAATCATTGGGCTAGCCTCGTCGGTCACATCCCAATGGGACGAACAGCACACAGATGAACGTGATCCATTGGAAATTGAGATATGTATATATTCACAGAATGTATTGTTCGCACGAGGAGCCTGAATCTCATGTAATGGAAAATGCACTTGGATATTTCACATGGAAATGTCTGACTTCGCGAGGTGGAATCGAACACGGCCGACTCTCAGCATACCGGGCACATGCTCCACCAGCTGAGCTATCGCCGTCCACACAATCGGTTCTGAATAACCAAAGTGAATAATCGGTCATGCGCGAACCACTATTCCAATGATCGACACAGTAACTATCGTGGTTCTAATCATTGGGCTAGCCTCGTCGGTCACTTCCCAATGGGACGAACAGCACACAGATGAACGTGATCCATTGGACATTGAAATATATATATGTATATATATATTCACAGAATGTATTGTTCGCACGAGGAGCCTGAATCTCATGTGATGGAAAATGCACTTGGATATTTCACATGGAAATGTCTGACTTCGCGAGGTGGAATCGAACACGGCCGACTCTCGGCATACCGGGCACATGCTCTACCAGCTGAGCTATCGCCGTCCACACAATCGGTTCTGAATAACCAAAGTGAATAATCGGTCATGCGCGAACCACTATTCCAATGATCGACACAGTAACTATCGTGGTTCTAATCATTGGGCTAGCCTCGTCGGTCACTTCCCAATGGGACGAACAGCACACAGATGAATGTGATCCATTGGACATTGAAATATATATATGTATATATATATTCGCAGAATGTATTGTTCGCACGAGGAGCCTGAATCTCATGTAATGGAAAATGCACTTGGATATTTCACATGGAAATGTCTGACTTCGCGAGGTGGAATCGAACACGGCCGACTCTCAGCATACCGGGCACATGCTCCACCAGCTGAGCTATCGCCGTCCACACAATCGGTTCTGAATAACCAAAGTGAATAATCGGTCATGCGCGAACCACTATTCCAATGATCGACACAGTAACTATCGTGGTTCTAATCATTGGGCTAGCCTCGTCGGTCACTTCCCAATGGGACGAACAGCACACAGATGAACGTGATCCATTGGACATTGAAATATATATATATATATACATATTCACAGAATGTATTGTTCGCACGAGGAGCCTGAATCTCATGTAATGGAAAATGCACTTGGATATTTCACATGGAAATGTCTGACTTCGCGAGGTGGAATCGAACACGGCCGACTCTCAGCATACCGGGCACATGCTCTACCAGCTGAGCTATCGCCGTCCACACAATCGGTTCTGAATAACCAAAGTGAATAATCGGTCATGCGCGAACCACTATTCCAATGATCGACACAGTAACTATCGTGGTTCTAATCATTGGGCTAGCCTCGTCGGTCACATCCCAATGGGACGAACAGCACACAGATGAACGTGATCCATTGGAAATTGAGATATGTATATATTCACAGAATGTATTGTTCGCACGAGGAGCCTGAATCTCATGTAATGGAAAATGCACTTGGATATTTCACATGGAAATGTCTGACTTCGCGAGGTGGAATCGAACACGGCCGACTCTCAGCATACCGGGCACATGCTCCACCAGCTGAGCTATCGCCGTCCACACAATCGGTTCTGAATAACCAAAGTGAATAATCGGTCATGCGCGAACCACTATTCCAATGATCGACACAGTAACTATCGTGGTTCTAATCATTGGGCTAGCCTCGTCGGTCACTTCCCAATGGGACGAACAGCACACAGATGAACGTGATCCATTGGACATTGAAATATATATATGTATATATATATTCACAGAATGTATTGTTCGCACGAGGAGCCTGAATCTCATGTGATGGAAAATGCACTTGGATATTTCACATGGAAATGTCTGACTTCGCGAGGTGGAATCGAACACGGCCGACTCTCGGCATACCGGGCACATGCTCTACCAGCTGAGCTATCGCCGTCCACACAATCGGTTCTGAATAACCAAAGTGAATAATCGGTCATGCGCGAACCACTATTCCAATGATCGACACAGTAACTATCGTGGTTCTAATCATTGGGCTAGCCTCGTCGGTCACTTCCCAATGGGACGAACAGCACACAGATGAACGTGATCCATTGGACATTGAAATATATATATATATATATATATATATATATATATATATATATATATATATATGTATATATTCACAGAATGTATTGTTCGCACGAGGAGCCTAAATCTCATGTAATGGAAAATGCACTTGGATATTTCACATGGAAATGTCTGACTTCGCGAGGTGGAATCGAACACGGCCGACTCTCAGCATACCGGGCACATGCTCTACCAGCTGAGCTATCGCCGTCCACACAATCGGTTCTGAATAACCAAAGTGAATAATCGGTCATGCGCGAACCACTATTCCAATGATCGACACAGTAACTATCGTGGTTCTAATCATTGGGCTAGCCTCGTCGGTCACATCCCAATGGGACGAACAGCACACAGATGAATGTGATCCATTGGACATTGAAATATATGTATATATATATTCACAGAATGTATTGTTCGCACGAGGAGCCTGAATCTCATGTAATGGAAAATGCACTTGGATATTTCACATGGAAATGTCTGACTTCGCGAGGTGGAATCGAACACGGCCGACTCTCAGCATACCGGGCACATGCTCTACCAGCTGAGCTATCGCCGTCCACACAATCGGTTCTGAATAACCAAAGTGAATAATCGGTCATGCGCGAACCACTATTCCAATGATCGACACAGTAACTATCGTGGTTCTAATCATTGGGCTAGCCTCGTCGGTCACTTCCCAATGGGACGAACAGCACACAGATGAACGTGATCCATTGGACATTGAAATATATATATATATATATATATATATATATATATATATATATATATATATATATATATATATATATATATATATATATATATATATATAGAATGTAATGTTCGCACGAGGAGCCTGAATCTCATGTAATGGAAAATGCACTTGGATATTTCACATGGAAATGTCTGACTTCGCGAGGTGGAATCGAACACGGCCGACTCTCAGCATGCCGGGCACATGCTCTACCAGCTGAGCTATCGCCGTCCACACAATCGGTTCTGAATAACCAAAGTGAATAATCGGTCATGCGCGAACCACTATTCCAATGATCGACACAGTAACTATCGTGGTTCTAATCATTGGGCTAGCCTCGTCGGTCACTTCCCAATGGGACGAACAGCACACAGATGAATGTGATCCATTGGACATTGAAATATATATATACATATATATATTCACAGAATGTATTGTTCGTACGAGGAGCCTGAATCTCATGTAATGGAAAATGCACTTGGATATTTCACATGGAAATGTCTGACTTCGCGAGGTGGAATCGAACACGGCCGACTCTCAGCATACCGGGCACATGCTTTACCAGCTGAGCTATCGCCGTCCACACAATCGGTTCTGAATAACCACAGTGAATAATCGGTCATGCGCGAACCACTATTCCAATGATCGACACAGTAACTATCGTGGTTCTAATCCTTGGGCTAGCCTCGTCGGTCACTTCCCAATGGGACGAACAGCACACAGATGAACGTGATCCATTGGACATTGAAATATATATATATATATATATATATATATATATATATATATATATATATATTCACAGAATGTATTGTTCGCACGAGGAGCCTGAATCTCATGTGATGGAAAATGCACTTGGATATTTCACATGGAAATGTCTGACTTCGCGAGGTGGAATCGAACACGGCCGACTCTCAGCATACCGGGCACATGCTCTACCAGCTGAGCTATCGCCGTCCACACAATCGGTTCTGAATAACCAAAGTGAATAATCGGTCATGCGCGAACCACTATTCCAATGATCGACACAGTAACTATCGTGGTTCTAATCATTGGGCTAGCCTCGTCGGTCACTTCCCAATGGGACGAACAGCACACAGATGAATGTGATCCATTGGACATTGAAATATATATGTATATATATATATATAAATATATATATATATATTCACAGAATGTATTGTTCGCACGAGGAGCCTGAATCTCATGTTATGGAAAATGCACTTGGATATTTCACATGGAAATGTCTGACTTCGCGAGGTGGAATCGAACACGGCCGACTCTCAGCATACCGGGCACATGCTCTACCAGCTGAGCTATCGCCGTCCACACAATCGGTTCTGAATAACCAAAGTGAATAATCGGTCATGCGCGAACCACTATTCCAATGATCGACACAGTAACTATCGTGGTTCTAATCATTGGGCTAGCCTCGTCGGTCACTTCCCAATGGGACGAACAGCACACAGATGAATGTGATCCATTGGACATTGAAATATATATATGTATATATATATTCGCAGAATGTATTGTTCGCACGAGGAGCCTGAATCTCATGTAATGGAAAATGCACTTGGATATTTCACATGGAAATGTCTGACTTCGCGAGGTGGAATCGAACACGGCCGACTCTCAGCATACCGGGCACATTCTCTACCAGCTGAGCTATCGCCGTCCACACAATCGGTTCTGAATAACCAAAGTGAATAATCGGTCATGCGCGAACCACTATTCCAATGATCGACACAGTAACTATCGTGGTTCTAATCATTGGGCTAGCCTCGTCGGTCACTTCCCAATGGGACGAACAGCACACAGATGAACGTGATCCATTGGACACTGAAATGTATATATATAGATATATATATATATATACAGAATATATTGTTCGCACGAGGAGCCTGAATCTCATGTAATGGAAAATGCACTTGGATATTTCACATGGAAATGTCTGACTTCGCGAGGTGGAATCGAACACGGCCGACTCTCAGCATACCGGGCACATGCTCTACCAGCTGAGCTATCGCCGTCCACACAATCGGTTCTGAATAACCAAAGTGAATAATCGGTCATGCGCGAACCACTATTCCAATGATCGACACAGTAACTATCGTGGTTCTAATCCTTGGGCTAGCCTCGTCGGTCACTTCCCAATGGGACGAACAGCACACAGATGAACGTGATCCATTGGACATTGAAATATATATATGTATATATATATTCACAGAATGTATTGTTCGCACGAGGAGCCTGAATCTCATGTAATGGAAAATGCACTTGGATATTTCACATGGAAATGTCTGACTTCGCGAGGTGGAATCGAACACGGCCGACTCTCAGCATACCGGGCACATGCTCTACCAGCTGAGCTATCGCCGTCCACACAATCGGTTCTGAATAACCAAAGTGAATAATCGGTCATGCGCGAACCACTATTCCAATGATCGACACAGTAACTATCGTGGTTCTAATCATTGGGCTAGCCTCGTCGGTCACTTCCCAATGGGACGAACAGCACACAGATGAACGTGATCCATTGGACATTGAAATATATATATGTATATATATATTCGAAGAATGTATTTTTCGCACGAGGAGCCTGAATCTCATGTAATGGAAAATGCACTTGGATATTTCACATGGAAATGTCTGACTTCGCGAGGTGGAATCGAACACGTCAGACTCTCGGCATACTGGGCACATGCTCTACCAGCTGAGCTATCGCCGTCCACACAATCGGTTCTGAATAACCACAGTGATTAATCGGTCATGCGCGAACCACTATTCCAATGATCGACACAGTAACTATCGTGGTTCTAATCATTGGGCTAGCCTCGTCGGTCACTTCCCAATGGGACGAACAGCACACAGATGAACGTGATCCATTGGAAATTGAGATATGTATATATTCACAGAATGTATTGTTCGCACGAGGAGCCTGAATCTCATGTAATGGAAAATGCACTTGGATATTTCACATGGAAATGTCTGACTTCGCGAGGTGGAATCGAACACGGCCGACTCTCAGCATACCGGGCACATGCTCTACCAGCTGAGCTATCGCCGTCCACACAATCGGTTCTGAATAACCAAAGTGAATAATCGGTCATGCGCGAACCACTATTCCAATGATCGACACAGTAACTATCGTGGTTCTAATCATTGGGCTAGCCTCGTCGGTCACTTCCCAATGGGACGAACAGCACACAGATGAACGTGATCCATTGGACATTGAAATATATATATATATATATATATATATTCGAAGAATGCATTGTTCGCACGAGGAGCCTGAATCTCATGTAATGGAAAATGCACTTGGATATTTCACATGGAAATGTCTGACTTCGCGAGGTGGAATCGAACACGGCCGACTCTCAGCATACCGGGCACATGCTCTACCAGCTGAGCTATCGCCGTCCACACAATCGGTTCTGAATAACCAAAGTGAATAATCGGTCATGCGCGAACCACTATTCCAATGATCGACACAGTAACTATCGTGGTTCTAATCATTGGGCTAGCCTCGTTGGTCACTTCCCAATGGGACGAACAGCACACAGATGAACGTGATCCATTGGACATTGAAATATATATATATGTATATATATATTCGAAGAATGTATTTTTCGCACGAGGAGCCTGAATCTCATGTAATGGAAAATGCACTTGGATATTTCACATGGAAATGTCTGACTTCGCGAGGTGGAATCGAACACGGCCGACTCTCAGCATACCGGGCACATGCTCTACCAGCTGAGCTATCGCCGTCCACACAATCGGTTCTGAATAACCAAAGTGAATAATCGGTCATGCGCGAACCACTATTCCAATGATCGACACAGTAACTATCGTGGTTCTAATCATTGGGCTAGCCTCGTCGGTCACTTCCCAATGGGACGAACAGCACACAGATGAATGTGATCCATTGGACATTGAAATATATATATATATATATATATATATATATATATATATATATATATATTCACAGAATGTATTGTTCGCACGAGGAGCCTGAATCTCATGTGATGGAAAATGCACTTGGATATTTCACATGGAAATGTCTGACTTCGCGAGGTGGAATCGAACACGGCCGACTCTCAGCATACCGGGCACATGCTCTACCAGCTGAGCTATCGCCGTCCACACAATCGGTTCTGAATAACCAAAGTGAATAATCGGTCATGCGCGAACCACTATTCCAATGATCGACACAGTAACTATCGTGGTTCTAATCATTGGGCTAGCCTCGTCGGTCACTTCCCAATGGGACGAACAGCACACAGATGAACGTGATCCATTGGACATTGATATATATATATATATATATATATATATATATATATATATATATATATATATATATATATATTCACAGAATGTATTGTTCGCACGAGGAGCCTGAATCTCATGTAATGGAAAATGCACTTGGATATTTCACATGGAAATGTCTGACTTCGCGAGGTGGAATCGAACACGGCCGACTCTCAGCATACCGGGCACATGCTCTACCAGCTGAGCTATCGCCGTCCACACAATCGGTTCTGAATAACCAAAGTGAATAATCGGTCATGCGCGAACCACTATTCCAATGATCGACACAGTAACTATCGTGGTTCTAATCATTGGGCTAGCCTCGTCGGTCACTTCCCAATGGGACGAACAGCACACAGATGAATGTGATCCATTGGACATTGAAATATATATGTATATATATATATATAAATATATATATATATTCACAGAATGTATTGTTCGCACGAGGAGCCTGAATCTCATGTAATGGAAAATGCACTTGGATATTTCACATGGAAATGTCTGACTTCGCGAGGTGGAATCGAACACGGCCGACTCTCAGCATACTGGGCACATGCTCTACCAGCTGAGCTATCGCCGTCCACACAATCGGTTCTGAATAACCAAAGTGAATAATCGGTCATGCGCGAACCACTATTCCAATGATCGACACAGTAACTATCGTGGTTCTAATCATTGGGCTAGCCTCGTTGGTCACTTCCCAATGGGACGAACAGCACACAGATGAACGTGATCCATTGGACATTGAAATATATATATACATATATATATTCACAGAATGTATTGTTCGCACGAGGTGCCTGAATCTCATGTAATGGAAAATGCACTTGGATATTTCACATGGAAATGTCTGACTTCGCGAGGTGGAATCGAACACGGCCGACTCTCAGCATACTGGGCACATGCTCTACCAGCTGAGCTATCGCCGTCCACACAATCGGTTCTGAATAACCAAAGTGAATAATCGGTCATGCGCGAACCACTATTCCAATGATCGACACAGTAACTATCGTGGTTCTAATCATTGGGCTAGCCTCGTCGGTCACTTCCCAATGGGACGAACAGCACACAGATGAACGTGATCCATTGGAAATTGGGATATGTATATATTCACAGAATGTATTGTTCGCACGAGGAGCCTGAATCTCATGTAATGGAAAATGCACTTGGATATTTCACATGGAAATGTCTGACTTCGCGAGGTGGAATCGAACACGGCCGACTCTCAGCATACCGGGCACATGCTCTACCAGCTGAGCTATCGCCGTCCACACAATCGGTTCTGAATAACCAAAGTGAATAATCGGTCATGCGCGAACCACTATTCCAATGATCGACACAGTAACTATCGTGGTTCTAATCATTGGGCTAGCCTCGTCGGTCACTTCCCAATGGGACGAACAGCACACAGATGAACGTGATCCATTGGACATTGAAATATATATATGTATATATATATTCGAAGAATGCATTGTTCGCACGAGGAGCCTGAATCTCATGTAATGGAAAATGCACTTGGATATTTCACATGGAAATGTCTGACTTCGCGAGGTGGAATCGAACACGGCCGACTCTCAGCATACCGGGCACATGCTCTACCAGCTGAGCTATCGCCGTCCACACAATCGGTTCTGAATAACCAAAGTGAATAATCGGTCATGCGCGAACCACTATTCCAATGATCGACACAGTAACTATCGTGGTTCTTATCCTTGGGCTAGCCTCGTCGGTCACTTCCCAATGGGACCAACAGCACACAGATGAACGTGATCCATTGGAAATTGGGATATGTATATATTCACAGAATGTATTGTTCGCACGAGGAGCCTGAATCTCATGTAATGGAAAATGCACTTGGATATTTCACATGGAAATGTCTGACTTCGCGAGGTGGAATCGAACACGGCCGACTCTCAGCATACCGGGCACATGCTCTACCAGCTGAGCTATCGCCGTCCACACAATCGGTTCTGAATAACTAAAGTGAATAATCGGTCATGCGCGAACCACTATTCCAATGATCGACACAGTAACTATCGTGGTTCTAATCATTGGGCTAGCCTCGTCGGTCACTTCCCAATGGGACGAACAGCACACAGATGAACGTGATCCATTGGACATTGAAATATATATATGTATATATATATTCGAAGAATGTATTTTTCGCACGAGGAGCCTGAATCTCATGTAATGGAAAATGCACTTGGATATTTCACATGGAAATGTCTGACTTCGCGAGGTGGAATCGAACACGGCCGACTCTCAGCATACCGGGCACATGCTCTACCAGCTGAGCTATCGCCGTCCACACAATCGGTTCTGAATAACCAAAGTGAATAATCGGTCATGCGCGAACCACTATTCCAATGATCGACACAGTAACTATCGTGGTTCTAATCATTGGGCTAGCCTCGTTGGTCACTTCCCAATGGGACGAACAGCACACAGATGAACGTGATCCATTGGACATTGAAATATATATATCTATATTCACAGAATGTATTGTTCGCACGAGGAGCCTGAATCTCATGTGATGGAAAATGCACTTGGATATTTCACATGGAAATGTCTGACTTCGCGAGGTGGAATCGAACACGGCCGACTCTCAGCATACTGGGCACATGCTCTACCAGCTGAGCTATCGCCGTCCACACAATCGGTTCTGAATAACCAAAGTGAATAATCGGTCATGCGCGAACCACTATTCCAATGATCGACACAGTAACTATCGTGGTTCTTATCCTTGGGCTAGCCTCGTCGGTCACTTCCCAATGGGACCAACAGCACACAGATGAACGTGATCCATTGGAAATTGGGATATGTATATATTCACAGAATGTATTGTTCGCACGAGGAGCCTGAATCTCATGTAATGGAAAATGCACTTGGATATTTCACATGGAAATGTCTGACTTCGCGAGGTGGAATCGAACACGGCCGACTCTCAGCATACCGGGCACATGCTCTACCAGCTGAGCTATCGCCGTCCACACAATCGGTTCTGAATAACCAAAGTGAATAATCGGTCATGCGCGAACCACTATTCCAATGATCGACACAGTAACTATCGTGGTTCTAATCATTGGGCTAGCCTCGTCGGTCACTTCCCAATGGGACGAACAGCACACAGATGAACGTGATCCATTGGACATTGAAATATATATATGTATATATATATTCGAAGAATGTATTTTTCGCACGAGGAGCCTGAATCTCATGTAATGGAAAATGCACTTGGATATTTCACATGGAAATGTCTGACTTCGCGAGGTGGAATCGAACACGGCCGACTCTCAGCATACCGGGCACATGCTCTACCAGCTGAGCTATCGCCGTCCACACAATCGGTTCTGAATAACCAAAGTGAATAATCGGTCATGCGCGAACCACTATTCCAATGATCGACACAGTAACTATCGTGGTTCTAATCATTGGGCTAGCCTCGTTGGTCACTTCCCAATGGGACGAACAGCACACAGATGAACGTGATCCATTGGACATTGAAATATATATATACATATATATATTCACAGAATGTATTGTTCGCACGAGGAGCCTGAATCTCATGTGATGGAAAATGCACTTGGATATTTCACATGGAAATGTCTGACTTCGCGAGGTGGAATCGAACACGGCCGACTCTCAGCATACTGGGCACATGCTCTACCAGCTGAGCTATCGCCGTCCACACAATCGGTTCTGAATAACCAAAGTGAATAATCGGTCATGCGCGAACCACTATTCCAATGATCGACACAGTAACTATCGTGGTTCTTATCCTTGGGCTAGCCTCGTCGGTCACTTCCCAATGGGACCAACAGCACACAGATGAACGTGATCCATTGGAAATTGGGATATGTATATATTCACAGAATGTATTGTTCGCACGAGGAGCCTGAATCTCACGTAATGGGAAAAGCACTTGGATATTTCACATGGAAATGTCTGACTTCGCGAGGTGGAATCGAACACGGCCGACTCTCAGCATACCGGGCACATGCTCTACCAGCTGAGCTATCGCCGTCCACACAATCGGTTCTGAATAACCAAAGTGAATAATCGGTCATGCGCGAACCACTATTCCAATGATCGACACAGTAACTATCGTGGTTCTAATCATTGGGCTAGCCTCGTCGGTCACTTCCCAATGGGACGAACAGCACACAGATGAATGTGATCCATTGGACATTGAGATATATATATATATATATTCACAGAATGTATTGTTCGCACGAGGAGCCTGAATCTCATGTAATGGAAAATGCACTTGGATATTTCACATGGAAATGTCTGACTTCGCGAGGTGGAATCGAACACGGCCGACTCTCAGCATACCGGGCACATGCTCTACCAGCTGAGCTATCGCCGTCCACACAATCGGTTCTGAATAACCAAAGTGAATAATCGGTCATGCGCGAACCACTATTCCAATGATCGACACAGTAACTATCGTGGTTCTAATCATTGGGCTAGCCTCGTCGGTCACATCCCAATGGGACCAACAGCACACAGATGAATGTGATCCATTGGACATTGAGATATATATATCTATATATTCACAGAATGTATTGTTCGCACGAGGAGCCTGAATCTCATGTAATGGAAAATGCACTTGGATATTTCACATGGAAATGTCTGACTTCGCGAGGTGGAATCGAACACGGCCGACTCTCAGCATACCGGGCACATGCTCTACCAGCTGAGCTATCGCCGTCCACACAATCGGTTCTGAATAACCAAAGTGAATAATCGGTCATGCGCGAACCACTATTCCAATGATCGACACAGTAACTATCGTGGTTCTAATCATTGGGCTAGCCTCGTCGGTCACATCCCAATGGGACCAACAGCACACAGATGAACGTGATCCATTGGACATTGAAATATATATATGTATATATATATTCGAAGAATGTATTTTTCGCACGAGGAGCCTGAATCTCATGTAATGGAAAATGCACTTGGATATTTCACATGGAAATGTCTGACTTCGCGAGGTGGAATCGAACACGGCCGACTCTCAGCATACCGGGCACATGCTCTACCAGCTGAGCTATCGCCGTCCACACAATCGGTTCTGAATAACCAAAGTGAATAATCGGTCATGCGCGAACCACTATTCCAATGATCGACACAGTAACTATCGTGGTTCTAATCATTGGGCTAGCCTCGTCGGTCACTTCCCAATGGGACGAACAGCACACAGATGAATGTGATCCATTGGACATTGAAATATATATATATATATTCACAGAATGTATTGTTCGCACGAGGAGCCTGAATCTCATGTAATGGAAAATGCACTTGGATATTTCACATGGAAATGTCTGACTTCGCGAGGTGGAATCGAACACGGCCGACTCTCAGCATACCGGGCACATGCTCTACCAGCTGAGCTATCGCCGTCCACACAATCGGTTCTGAATAACCAAAGTGAATAATCGGTCATGCGCGAACCACTATTCCAATGATCGACACAGTAACTATCGTGGTTCTAATCATTGGGCTAGCCTCGTCGGTCACTTCCCAATGGGACGAACAGCACACAGATGAATGTGATCCATTGGACATTGAAATTTATATATATATATATATATATATATATATATATATATATGTATATATATACAGAATGTATTGTTCGCACGAGGAGCCTGAATCTCACGTAATGGAAAATGCACTTGGATATTTCACATGGAAATGTCTGACTTCGCGAGGTGGAATCGAACACGGCCGACTCTCAGCATACTGGGCACATGCTCTACCAGCTGAGCTATCGCCGTCCACACAATCGGTTCTGAATAACCAAAGTGAATAATCGGTCATGCGCGAACCACTATTCCAATGATCGACACAGTAACTGTCGTGGTTCTAATCATTGGGCTAGCCTCGTCGGTCACCTCCCAATGGGACGAACAGCACACAGATCAATGTGATCGATTGATCTTTGAATTGTGTATTCAACGATTATAATATTTTCTTCAATTTTTTTGGTTTTTCTTTTAAATGATTTTGTGTATCCTTTTTTTGGTGTACGTCCTCTTCCTTATATTGATGTTTTTTTCTTTGGAAGCCATATTCATACATGCCTCATTTTCTTTAATTCCTCCCACTTCTCTCTTTGTTCTCAGGTAATCCTCTGCTCGCTTCAGAGTCGTGTTGGAAATTTTTTCATCTACGCTAACCTGTCTGCTCTTACGCTGGTTTCCACGGTGTCGTCTTCTGATATTTCCTCTGAGCTCGCAACGAATTCAGTTCTTTTTCCGGCTTGTTTGCTGAAATACTCGGCTGTACTCACAGTATTCTTCTTGATAAAGCCGGTGTGGTTTTGGTCAGAAGTCACCTGGAATTCCACAATGATCTCTATTTTTGTTTGCGAGGAAATCGTGAGTTGTCCTCATACCTATAGTTCAAATGACATGCTTCGTCCTCAAATGGCAACAGTTTCCTCCGCCCACAACATTACGCCTTCCTTTAGTAGAAAGCCTGTGCCCTAGTCACTAGAGTAAATAAATGTTTCGATTTAATGCAGTTTTGGGTTGCGTCCTTGTTTTACCCTGTTTTTCGTAGGAATAAGAGCATTGGCTTTTTCCAGTGACTTTGTTCAGGCAACTGAAGGGAATTGCTGCCCACCATAGTGGCAAACCGGGACATTGATGGGATTCGGCGTGCCACCCAGGGATACCAAACTTTTTCTCGGAGATGGCGATGATGATACCTGAAGGTAGTATAAAGCTGCTTTCCGATTATGGATGCAGTACTTAAGTACCACCTCTAATCACCAGCTTGGATTGAAAAATGTCTTACAGACCAGCATCATCAACCGACAGAGTTGGTGACAAATGGTCACTCCGGGAATGCTATGGATACGATGGCACGCGGAGTGCTCAACGTGTTTGGTGAGGTCCAGCGGTACACGTCTAACTGCTCTATTTAGTTAGCGGTTCGGCCATGGCTCCGACGGGAAGTGTATTTAGAATAGATATGCCAAGCACCACTGTGAACATGAGATTTCAGCGGGGATCTGATTTAGACAGGTCGTTTGAGCAGGGGTAAGGATTGTAGTTTTCAGAATGTAGCATCAATAACCAACCAGTCACTGAACAGCATGGAAGCGCTGCACAGCAGAAGTTTCCCCGGGGAACTCTTAATCGAGGAGAATTATTGTGAGTGAAATAACTGTCTACCAGGCTAACCGATATGGATCTTTACTCTTTATTGGGATGCATACACTGATGAACATAATATATGTATGGACATATATATATATATATATATATATATATATATATATATATACAAGGAATAAACAGCTGTACAATGTTTTCACGACCAATAACTTCTATTTGAAAGTTGTTGTGATACGTTGAACACATAACATATTATTGTGGTTTCTTGTGAAGCCAATATGGATACATATTTGTCACTGTGCCTGTGTAGACTGAACTGAGTGATTGCTTTTTAAGTCCCACTACGGAATTGTACCTGTACTTCAGTAGCATTTAGCACTCTGTGGTGCCTACCTGGTGTGTGGTTTGGGAGACAACCACAATTTTGGTTTAGAGACGAGTAGTTTTCAGGAAGTTTTGGGGTATTCGATACTACGAGTTTACGACTCGTTGAAACCCTTATTAGTGATGCCATTATGGACCATGACATCGTTCAGTATTACGTTCAATGGTTGAAGACATTAGAATATAGTGTGAAACAGTACTGCGTGAATAAAGCTTGACTGTTTCTTCGACATTGAGTCATCGTAGGTATTTGAGTTTTATGAAGTTTTCTCAGCTTTCATGTCATACTGGATCGAGTTTACGCAGGAGAATACTTTCTTTATCTTGCGTAGCCCCAGCAAATCAAAATACCACCTCAGAACACTTGTATCAGAAGTTAAGTTATTAGGAGTATTTAGGCAAATCGATGGTGCTTTCAGTAATCGACCGACTGTGAACTACCGGCTGAGAGGGGTTTTACAGCTGGTGAACTGGATTCCTAAGTCTTAGAGCTTCCATGAAGTCCATTGCTGTTGCAAAGAATGCTTGGAAAAACAGCACAGAAATCAACCGTCGTGACTGAAATGCGCACTAAATCTTACGATGGTGCTTCATAACTACTACAATGTACTTCTGTCGCCCGGGGAAATATTTTATCGCAAGTTCTCAGCACCCTAATCTTCGTCGACTGGACAAATAAACGGCGGTACTGAATTTCCGATGTGGGATTGTTGTGGTACGGGTAGGCGATTTCGTACTGATCACGTTTCTCAAATTTTGAATACGTAACTTAACTGGATTTGGTTGAACGTGAATGAACAAGGTGCCCTGACCGTGTTAACAACGTATCGTATAGTACTTCGGCGAAGCCTTGTTTGAAATAAAAGACTGAGTCGTACCCTCCATGAATATCTTGATCAGAATAATTTAGGAAATACCCACAAATATTCAGAGGTTGCTCCATGGAAAAGGAGCAACGTTGACAAGATCAGAGTTCAGTAAGTCAAGGTCCGTGACTCAACTGAGATATTTTGTGCTAGTAATCTGTTATTGACCATTCAGGTCGAACATACGGTACCTCCGTGAATCTTCATTCATCTTGATTATGCATTTAGACATACTCCAATGTCTATGATACACGACTATGAATACTGTTCAAGTGATTTGAGATACTGCATCATACATGTTGGTTGGTGCTGTTGGCACTGTCACTGCGTTTGATATCGTCCACAAGAAGTGGGCCGAAAAGCTTATTGCAAAATATTTCAAACAGTGATAATCCAACCTGACTTTCAATCGATTTTTATCCTCAATCCGGTAGATTACGGTTTTTAATTGCTGACTACATATCGTTCTTTGTATCAATGAGATTTTGGAGGAACATAATGGGTGTCCGCGAGAAACTTTACTACATTTAGCTTACATTCTATTCTGTCTTGAACAACCCACAGTTGTATCAACTTCTCTTGGTGCGTATGTGCTTGAGCATCACCTGTGAATTCCTCATTCCACCACATTGTCACAGCATCAACAGAAATGGCGTTTATAAAAATTCGTACAAACCAGCCACGTTTCTAAAGGTATTTGGAAACTCCATATCTATGTAGTAATTCGAAGGTGTGATTCATATGCAATGCTGTTCCTTGGGGAAATTTCGTCTGCAAACGGCAACGTCTTCCTCTCAGCGAATACTCTGTGGACAGAGTAAACGCTTTTGAGCCAGCATAAGACAACTTGTGATTTGTTCGTTCGAAATAAATAACATTTTTCTTCACTCAAAAGATGATAGTTCTCTGCTATTCTCGGAATTTGCTTTCGGTGCACATTCTCCAGACTTATCATGTATGTGAAATAAGCTGAGGACGAAATCAGGCATTTATAAAACAGCAGGATACTCCTTCGTTTTGTCAGACCTCCCACTACATGTTTACGTCTTCACCTGATCAAAAATGGAACCCACTGGAAGTGAAAATCATTTTTGGAAAACTCCCACGCATGGTTTCTTTGAGGTTCTCTCTGTGTACATGACACGAATTATGGGGTACGTATATCATTCTGATTCGCTGATCACTCGCAAGTGGCATTTTGTAATTTTATTGATCTAACTGATCGAATAAGCATTCAGATTGTCTTCATAATTCACGAATATTAGGTAAAACAGTAAGTTCTGTAATTTTATGGACACAAATGTCTCAGACATCACCGCACTCATTCTTTGTAACCAAATTTTCTTAGGTATTCAATCCCTATTTTTATTTCCAACGTGGAGAATACTTCTGCCCAATTATAGGTGATTTTTAATGTCTCTTGAAACGGTTATTGTTTACTTGTACAATTCAACTGGAACTCTAATTGAAACACGGTTATGCACCCTCTTTTACTGACCTCAAATTCACTGGGACACATCTCCGTCCACGGCCTTACAGCCCGGGAAAGTGGAACTAAAGGGTAAACAGTCAGAAAATTCGCCAGCAGAACTGCACACACGTGAGCATAAATCTATTGGGAAATCAACAGTTTTCAAAGTGAAATGTCCTGTGCCGTAACAAATATTAGGTTCATCGTCCTAATTAGGTCGTGAATTCGTGTGACTTCTTGTGTTCCTGGTGTCGAAACTGCAAGATTCCAGGAAATTGGTCGAGCAAGTTTGACAAATCAGTCAACTGGCTTTAAGACAAAATAAAAAGAGTGAGTGATAGATTAAGCATTGGCACGCATGAAACATCTGTTCAACTAGAATGTGCTTGCGTATCTGCTAACATGGGAATGATCTCAACATCGCCAAAACTATCAGTTCTAACAAATACCCGTCACATCTTGGTGTTTATTTATTTATTCTTGGTTGTCACGTAAAGTCATTAAGATAAGCCAAAAATTTAGTAAAATACGTTCTTTCAAACCATAGTGCTCTCCTTTTGTCTTTTCATTATAATTCAGAAAATGTAACAGACAATGACCTCGGATCCAGTGAAAGCACAACGACTTGCCAGATAAATAGGAATGTTAAACAAATTATCCATTTTCTTCAACTCTGACGACGTTTTTGAAATTCACGTGTTATCAGAAAGAAACCTCGGCACTGGAATAAAATCTGATTGTAAAACAAAACAATGTGCATCAATCCATATTGTTAAAACCGTGTCAGGAAAACAATGGCGTGGTTAAAAGCAGGTACAGAGTCTATGTTATCCGGTCGTACAAATCAGATGAATCATATGCAGTGGTAGTTGTGTTTCTTTGATAAATAAATGACAATAGATACAAATAACGAAAAAATGTTCCATCATACGGCAGCAAAGCTCGAAGTATCCTTAATATCCACCACTCTCACTCAAAACATGATGCGGGAATTCAAGTTATCTCTGTTCCGCAGTTCTATCCTCTGCTAACCTAATATTCATGTCATAGCTGATATAGCACTGATTGTATGATTAAAAATGCTATATTTTTATTGAGAATATTTATTATTTGATACGAATTCTTGGTATTGCGGATGAGCCGGGGTCACGAAAAGTGATCTTTGGGAAGGGTATCGCTGCACTTACAGAACGGAATATGGGATAGTTAGAGCTGACATCGGAGTTGACAACACAAGAACACAAAATTTCGTGCACGAGGAACTCTGATGAATGGCATTCTTCAGCTTTCCGATGCAAACTGATATTAACCGAATCCGTAAAATGCTTTTTTCTTTCCTACGACATATATATATATATATATATATATATATATATATATATATATATGTCCACATGAAATTCGAAGAATGCGATTCTATCCGGAACTTTTTGAAGTTTCCATTCGGACGGACAATTAACCATCAGCTATATAGTGACAACAACCAGGAAGACAGAACGAATTAGGCATTGTGTTGAAGAAGTTTATAAAGTGATAACGATCATTTTGCGTTTTTAGAAAAGCCCAATAGAATCAGGCAATCTTACATATTTGCGCATTTGATTATATTTTAATAGGATTCAGTGGTATATTGCGTGGGCCATTCCAGTAAACTGTTTTAAGCGTAGTTTTCCCCTAATTACCACTATTATGCGCAAATGGGTCAACTACAACGGCCTCATGACTACGTGATCCTAGACAACTCACTTTGGATATAACCGTTTTATTAGTTCAGTAACTTTATCGGGATTGGCCAGCATTTTTCACATCCAAATTAACTTAATCGGATGGAATTACAAACGCACTAGAAAGATAAAAATACTTAACCACATCACTAAGTAGATATAACCTGTCTCTTTGCTGCGTCAATTACAGTTTATCTCTCGAGAGAGGTCGCAGATATACTTCTGCGAAGGCACTTTCTACGAATGGAAAATTTGGTCAATATAAACACACTGACAAAGTAAGCGATATTTTTTATTTGGATTCAATGATAATCCCAGCGAATTCGACTTCCGGACAGTGACTGACAGTCTGACAATTTTTCACGGAACGTACGAAAGTACACACTGCACATGATACATTCGTGTTTCTTGAACGGTTACCTTTCTTCGGTTTTGTTTCAGATTTGCTTTAAACAGCAGCCTACCATATTACTAATATATGGAGTGTCAGTAATCACTAGTACACGAACTTCTCTGCATAACGATCTTTCAGTGTACACTATAATTCAAGCTTCACGCTACAAAGTGAAATCAAAGGACTATCTACTGTCAAAGCATTGTGTGGTGTACCACATTCTTCCGCAAAAGTAAGTCAGACCAGTGATGGACTGGAAGCAGTTCATTAAGCAAAGGGAACCAGTAATTTTGTTCAAAAATGGCAGAAAGAATGTCTAAAGCAAGGCATCAAGTATACATCCCTTCGTTTCTACGTATATTACCATGTGAAATATGACACCTTCTTCGTGAATTTCCATGTCTGTAATATATACATAATGAACTCACTCGTTGAGAACTGATCGCACGACACAAACTTCCGATACTTTATTCGGTCAAACACAATCATCCATAAAAGACATGAATGAATGCCTGTAGTTTCTTAGATATTTAGCTAATACTGCTTCGTTTCAATGAATGCTTACATTCTGGAACATGAGGATTCACTCCAACGAATTCAGGTGTTGCATATGAAAATAACTTTGTATTATTCGTATCTTAGTCTCGCTTTATCCCATTTTACCCAATGAGCTGGAAGCATTTTATTATCAGTATTTTCCAAACACGCAAATATGTGATATGGTTCAAACGAACGGCATGAATTTTAATTTGTTTCTGTTCCGAAGGTCACATTTGTGAGCCCCCAGGTTTCGCCGTAGATGGCACAACGAAAAACGATAACTAGAACGATTTGCAAATAATGGATGTATTTTTTCCGGAGAAGCTTTCACCTTTGTCCCAGTTTTATGTACATCATATTTTGTTGGGTCACCACGTTTTGCATAAGTGAAGAGTAACGAATATTACCTAATTCGCAGTAGAAATAAGGACTAAGCTTAGTTGGTCAAGGTGTATTTACTACCTTCCCGTCTTCTTTAATAATTTGGCCACGTTTTCCGATTTCCAAAGAATCTTTCTTCAAAGAAGTTAAAACGAAGTAGATATTGATAGCGTCATAAAAATTTGACCTTGAATTCCGTGTCAGGCATTCCAGATAAACCCAAAGCATTCCCTCGCCGAGGCTACTATCCACCGAGATCTGGATCTTGAACTGTATGGTAACACAGTATTCTCCAAATATATTGGTTGTTTTTTCTTTTGGGCAGACTTGTCAGTCAATTTTTTAACAGAATGTTTCTATTAGGAACAACATACATTTATCACTTCTCAAACCATCCTTGGGGAAATTTACATTCGTCGCTTGAACAATAACGCACGGTAAACATTTTACTAATTTACAACTCCCGAACTTTAAAAGAATGTTTCTAGTAGGGACAACATACATTTGTCACTTCAGTTGTTGTACATCGTTGTATAATAATTAAAAAAGCAGTAAAAAGCTGCCGAAGAAGGGAGTCGGCTTGATAGATGAATGTTCATTTTAGGGCCCATGTGAAGAGGTTCTTACTGTGACTGAGCTATGTTTGCACCGTTTATAGATCATATTTTACCGAAAAATGAGGCGGGGTGAATAAATTTGATGAATACATGTACCTTGACTCTCCTGTTTTTTCAGTATGGTCAGAGATGACCAAACCTTATTCTCCTGAATTGAACTGCTGGAGGATCACGTGAGGATACCTCTTGCATTTTGTCCTTACCAAAGACGATTTTGCCTTGTGCGAATATCAAAATGCGTGAATTCTTATCATCGTAAAATGTAATATTTTAGGCACGTACAAACTTTTACCATTATGAGCACTGCTTGGAGACATTTGCTGTGTCTTGAATCAGTATTTTCCAATGACAACTGAAATAAAAGCGATCCGAATACTTGTGCTCCTCTACGACTAAATAGAAATGTAGTAATATCTTAATTTCTAAGCAGCAAATTATCGGAAAATATACGCTCGAGGAGTTATTTGGTTCAAAGCATCCCAGCAAAGGCCATATTAGGTAAAGTTGGTATTCAACAAAACTGGGTCCCATCGGAACCGAGTCTTTGTTTATATGAATACGGGAACTGTGTATGCAGACATTCCTTTTAGGCACGATGTAAGGACTTATCGAAAATGGACAAGAAAATTCAGCTCCCCGTATCCAGAAATTCGGCTGAACTAGTTCAGTCTGGTTCCCACGCTTCTAGTCATAATTTTACTTTGTGTTAACCAAACATTTTGCTTGCCTTTCATGCACTTTCACCAATAAGTTCCACGCCGACCATACCCTTAGGCTTCCTCACCCATGTGACAATTTGTTTGTTCAGCCCTATGGCGTCAAGCAATTTTCAGTCTTGTTTCTATGCCAAGTGTCTATTAACCTCGATTGTCAAGAGTCTAACTGTTTATCTCGTCTGTTCGAAGTTACTGTTTGCATAACTTACCCTGTCGTGTCCCGAATGATCCACGTGATCATTGCCTGGGTTACATGACGAGGCCCTGAAGTTCGGACATATGCATATTCTCCTCCCGATCTGCCTTATCCGTGTGAATGACTGAACTTGGCCATCTACCTGTGATCTTGCATTTTCTCATAACCAGGTTACTCCACTTGTTTTTCATTCACGCTTGTGTGAGTGTAATTTCCCCCATACCATCAGTTTTCTTCTGTTCTTTGATCGGGCACAATGTCCCTCATTAATGAGGACCTTATTTGTAAAACATCTGACTCGTTCCTGCATTGCCTTCTCGAGCTTTCCCTGTCTTTTTAGCTTTGGGGTGTTGAAGCCATTTTTGACTGCATTGATTCTGTAGTTGGTTTGCGCATAATTTGAGGTAAATTAACGTTATTGTTTGATCATCTGTCTTCTAGTAGGCTTAAAAACACAGGCTTGTGTTCTCTGCCTTGGGACTTGGGTTTCGTTTATCTACGAGTCACTCAGTTAGGGGACAACAACCCTGTACACACGACGTCTTATTGTGATTTGTTGACCATATGACAGTCGGCAACTGTTCATCGGAAATGTATCGACACATTCGATTAACCTCATCGGATCTTGCTGAATTTTTGCAACACAACTCGAAAATACTGATAATTGCATTGACCAAGTAGGTTACCAGTTACGTTTGACGGTACGTGCTTAGTTTACCCACGCTTCTATCAAGAAAACATTCTTTAGATGGGACGTTATCTGTTTGATGAAAATATTTTTTGTCCTAGATACGGATCTGAAAGATTTTGCTGAGCTATGGACAAAAACAGTTCTCAAAAACCTTCGGGAGTGTGAGGGATTTGTATGAACTCGTTTGAAGTGAATTGCTGCCTACATCAAGATGGTTCGAGAAGATATCACTCCAGTTGGTTGATTACGACAAACTGTTTATGAACAGTGCATATTCAGTTTATGAGTCGGACTCTAGGACTGATTTTGGGTATCCCGGAACAACCAAGGCGTCATTGTGACGCTAAGCACAAACTCAACATGAGGAATGGAGACAAACATTGTGTACAATTAGCAGCATGCATTTTTTGCTAATATAATGTGCAAGTTGTTGTAGTCCATCTGATCCTGCATGAAATTAGCCCGTGGAGCTAAGTGCAACCATCAATCTCAAGAATATCGTATTCGGTTTCTCCACATGGAAAAGTAAACGAAATAACATTTGTAATTATACCGAAGAAGCCCTTGATTATCATCAGAAAACATGACTTACTCGGACATGTTTTCGATAATTTCATTCTCTAGTCGCAGGTTATCTTTACATGTGTGATTATCTTCTCAAATTAGCTTGCATATAAATGTGGTTGTAACTGGCTTGAAGAAGGAGTTCATCAAAAGCCAGTTCCGTTGCATCCAAATGCACATGCACCACATCATTACTTAAGATCGCGCGAAAGAGAACACACCGGGTTATTTGGTGGAAACTGGGCAATTAAAATTATAAAACTAAGATCCCGTATCACCTACACTCAGAGTATTCTTAATTATACTTAAATAAAACAGACTCTATGTGTCCACACAATGGTATTTCTGTAGTACAAGTGACACACATTCAGGTATTCATGTGAGAATTGTCTGTACGCTGATCTCTGTGCTTGTTTGATTTTCCACAAGGTACTACATTTCTAATTTTTATCGCTCTTGACACGAACACATTTAGTCACCACAAACTGTATGTACGGAGCTCCCACTCACTTGGGCACAGACATAGAACACAAAATCATTTGTTGTCTCATTATTCCCAGTGAGCACATTATGAGAAGAGAGACTGGCGAACAAGCTCGTTTTCAGTGATTCATACTCACGTCATTACATCACAATATATTAAGACACGTTGAGGAATTGGACCAATTAGATACATAGGAAAAGATAGAAATTATTGGTGACATAATAAAGGGAAGAAAACAGTTATAATCCAGGCTCAATCAAGACCCGATGTGGAATAATCCTACCATAATATGTCAGTTTTCATCTGGTCCGTGGCCTGTTGTAGAGTGGAGGGAGGGGCCAGGGTAGCTCAAGAGCACACACAAATTGTTTTCGGGCTCACATAGGGGGGCTGTGTAGACGGTTGCTGAAAGCCTCAGCAGTGGCCAGGGTGCGACATTTTGTCTGTCTTGGTTATCGATCCCGGATCTTATACAGGGCACTAAAAGCCTCGGACACGTTTACTGTGTGACTGAACTCAGCTAGGCGTGAAACGACTGCACTAGTGGACGATTTAATTGCTCCAGTGTTCATTCATGCAGGGTGGTCTTTGTGAGTTTTTTCTAAGGTAAACATACGGAATTATAGTACGCTCATTTGGGTTGAATGTTTTGTTGCACTAAAACAGCGCCTGACGCCACGAATGCCCATAGGCTTCGGCACTATAATGGGTTGAGGAGCGATCGCCTCGTTGCAGTGGCGAGTCTCGATATGCGATGGGAATCAGCGTGGGTAATCCGTTTCAAAATCGTAGTTGCTAGGGTTTTACCCCGTGCACCCGCCTCATACTTGTTTTTGATCAAATGATCAGTGTTGGATTCCGGTCTTTGAGTGTCACATGTTTGCTTTGCTGAATACGGCAGAGTTAAATTTGCTTCATGCTCTTTAAATCTATTCACGTCTGTTGACCTTTACTCGTACAGGTAACTGCTGTTCGCACGGAAACTGTGCGGCAGTCGTCGCAGCATCTTGCTTGTCTACTGAAATAAAGTAACTAACCTGTATCGTGTTCATTCATAGAGGAGGTAGCCTTTCGGTTACGGCCGGCCTCTGGCGATTCCGAATCCTTTGTTATCTCCAAGATGAAGTCAGTGTGACAGATGGCATTATATTTGCGATCAAATTGGATACACTTAGGGCACAATAATCGTTTCTTTCAAACATATGGTCACTCAAGGTAAATGTTCACATCAAAAATCGTATATATTTAGTCCTTATTGTCAGAAAGTTCCTATCGAACAAATTTGGAGAACATAGTTTGGAGAACAACCACTTTTTCAGTGATTCACACTCAGGTTATTAAGCCAAAACATACTGCCACAAGTGAAGAGATTGGACCTGTTAGATAAATATGAATTGTTAGAGAGTAGTGGTGACGAAAAATAAAAGGAAAGAAAACACTGTAACCCAGGCCCAATTCTAAACGAGATTTGAATTGTTTCTCACTTGATACGTCAGCTTTTATGCCGCCTGTGGGCTGTTGTAGGATGGAAGGTGGTCTATGGCTGCTTGAGAACACACATTGTTTTTGAGCACACAGCGGAGGAGGGGGATTGTAAAGATGGATAATGCCAGCCTCAGCTGTGTCTACCATACGACATTTTGTCGGTCTTGATAGCTGGTGACGAACCTTAAATAGAGCAGGAAAAGCCTCAGTCAAGTTTACTGTGTGGTCAGCTCTATTGTTTCACCACTTGCTCAGACTAAGCACAAAGCAAACGGAAAGGAACGTCGGTGTCCTTTTGCTCTGTCACACTTCGCTTTGTCTTCCTGACTGAGCTTAATATTGCCATTGATTTTACAGAGCCTCTGATACTATAGAACGAACAATTTCAACAATCCTCTAAGGTGCATTTTGTGCCAAGTTACTAGCATAGGGAATAAAACCAGAGCACGCATCTTATGTTCCAACTAAACACGTACATTACCTCCGTAAACCAAAAATATATAGCTAATTCCAATACAGTGAGATTCCAAAAATGTTTACTTTTTCAAATGTTTTATCAAATAAAATCATCCACAGCAATACACACGAGGTCACTGGGTGAAAAAAACCGTAGTCCGTCGAATCACAAGAAAAACGAAACAGGTTGATGATCGTTCTGTAAATGAATATAATGTTGGATTATATGAGTTTTTTTCAATGAAAAGTATTGGATTGGAACATTCGCATTCATCAAATGCTCAAGGCACTAATTTCACCCAGAATATACGGAGTATGCCGACAAATAAAACAGTAAATATACTCTCAAACAAAAAAGTAATTATCAGAGTATAATCCTCAAAGCATTCACAAACAACGAATGAGTAAGATTCGTTTTATTCAGCCAAACGGTTATTCATTCAAATGCTAACAAGTATTTATGAACAGGCTGTGTTATTATTCGGTTCCATATATAGACGTAGTAAATAAAAATAGAAATGTAAATAGAGTCCTGATTTTCTGTGGTCCGATACGTTGCTAAGGCAAGTAAAACCCAAAAAAACGAATGATTCGTCACTGAGATTGAATGGATATTCCAATCAAAACTTCGGTTTCAAAATATGTCTATTCAGTTTCGCATAACGCTTCGTTCCCAACTATTTGGAATCAATGTGCACAGTAGGTGATTCGTGATGATGGAAAACGAATAAACTAGAGCAGTACTTCGGGTTCAGTGTCCTCAAGTATAGCCAGAATAACAATACATACTACTATGAACTAAACGAAGACAAAAAATTGCCCGGGGTGCAAGTTTGAACCTTCCCACATCATACCATTCATTTTATGATCACCAATGATGTTGACATACAATATCAACCAACTCCTAACAATCTTGTAAAACACAAGTTATTCGCCTGATATTGCAAATACTCTTTCAGCTTATCCTTTTCTATCAAAAGTATCTGCCCAAGCTAACATTCACATTTCATGAGGAATAAAGATCCACAGTTCGAAAAAGTATCCCATGAAACTAAAATAAAACCCATTTCGCTCTCTAAATAGAGAGCAGCCGAGTTAACTGCGTTTTAACTATGCTGAGCACATAGAACCGGTTATAATAAAGCAGAAAAATTCATGAGCCAGATGTATGATCATGTGGTGTAAAATATACAAAAAAATACTTTAACTATATTCTGTTGGCCTATTCGGTGATAACGAATGTGGTTGAATGGCAACGATCACTGAAAAGACCTGAGAAAGTGACGTTTGCTTCTTCTTTCAGTCATATAACGATTGAGAAGGCAAACTTCACTGAAACTCGCCCGAGCTATTATTTTTTTTCAAAGGACTGATTTTCGTTTTTCTTACAATTAAGTTAGACACAGTACTCCATCATTTATCTAAATGATCCAGATTTATCTTTAGCCAATTGTTAAACAAGTGTGAATTCTTGTAACGTACCTCAGTAGGCATCCACTGGGCAAAAAGGGGAATGAAAATGAAAATTGGTTTGCTTTTTTTTGTATTGAATCTTTGACCAGCAAACTAGTTCAGCAAGACGATGCCTTCAACCAGGATCGGTGGGCTTATACGTCAACCTGGTAATTCCGAAGATACTCTGGTCGTCTGGAACTAATCTAACTAAAAATATTATATGAAATACGTAGCCAGGTTCTGTCAAGAGGCCTCTGCTTCATATCAGTTGCTGCGTAGACGGAGCGCATTGCTCTGCATCAACAAGAGAAATAAAGTTATAACCATCAGTGAACCAATGTTGTCCTTGATAAATAATTGATTTTCCTCTGCTGGATTATATAATAGGAAGGTGAGCGACGGTAAAATGGGATTATGGAAAGTCCAAGTATCACTGTCATTGCAACAACGTATTGTGTGCAAGAATAAAATGCTAATGTATTTCTGCATTCATCAATTGAGTCAGTATAGCTCGGATTAAAAAAACTATTTATGCTTTGCGTCCCATTTCGAAAACTCCTAACTCAATATAATCAAGTATCTGATGACTGAACAGTTCATGTGAATTATGAAACTTATTGTAAGTTCTCATCAATTGTGTAAACTGCATCACATTAGTATTTCGAAGAAATGCGAACTTTATTTAGTCACCATTTTACCCCTGAGGAAAGAAATAAAATTCAAAGCCTTTCGAAGCTTTTCGCTGGGTTGAGATCTGGCAAAAATGAGACACTTTTTCCAGTCAGTCCTAAGTATGCCTTGCTACTATTCCAGTATTACGAGCGGTAGTTGGATAATAATTGCATTCCGTCATCAGTTTTGACTAGTACAAACCCCGCATCAACTGCAGTGTCTCCGACAGTTCTATCCCTTTCAGTACCGAAAGCACACTATACAGGCCAGCATGAATGAAGGGAAGGCAGGTTGACAACTACACACTACGATATCAAATATGTAAAGGAATCGCGGTAATTCAATAGCAACACTATTCGTACCACCGAGCCACATCGTCTGTCTTCCGTAAAGTTGATAGAGTGTTTCGCCTAAGGATAACAACCTGAGCAGCTTTTACACCACGCTGGGTTAAACACACCGTCCCGAATTGTAACATATTTCCCTCACATCTTGTTTTGCTTATCTTCACTCAACTGCTGACCCAGCGCCACTTAAACGAACGGCACGCTAAAAGAGATTATATCGGGGATCAAAAGCAACATAATTCCTAGTCACCGTAAACTCGTGAGCACGACTGCTGAATCAATTTTCTTACTTATTCTAGCTAATACACGATACCTAAGCGTATCGTTGGTGATACGATGATTATTACAGTTGGAAAACTATACGCTCCTTCTGCACACTTGAAGAAACTTCAACCAATAATTCAGCTGTGACTGAAATACATCTGCGCCGAAAGCAACTGCGCATTACACTATGCGGTTGAATGGTGTTCCAGCAGAAGCAACTTCCTCTTTGAAAGCAGAAAATGCATCCACAATATGGTACTAAACAGTTAGTCTTCTTCTTTCGGAAAAGCTGCCAGTACCTATATTTTTATTTAAAAGGCTATTGTCATCCACATATTCCGAACCCGAAACCTTCGCCTCTGAGAAAGCTTCATTTCAGACATTATTTACGTACCAATTTGTCGAGAAGAACAAGCCAGTAGCAAAAGAGAACATCTTATACTAATCACTGAGTTGAGAAATGTGACTAAACAAAACCAAAAGCTGGAATTCAAGTTTGGTTGCTCATGTGACATGCATATCTTTGAGGCATGCTTATATAAGAAGAAAGCTGGGTGAACCACATGCTAGACAAAGTAAAAGTGTGCGTTCAGGTTAAAGGAAACATAGATCTTAGGCCTATAATGTTATCCCAGTGTTTCAAAAGCAAAAAAATGGTAGAGGTGCTTAAAATATTCTTCACAGTATTCGACCATGACTAGGGTAGGGCACAGGTATTGATCATAAAAAAATCAGGTGGTCTTAGGGAGCATTTACAATAAACAGTCCAGATAAGTCCCTAGCCTAAAATATTCCTCCGTGATTTTTAACGGAGAAAGTTTCACCATTATGATAAACCACTAAAAACACTGACTGACCAAACTTCCCGAGTTTGCTGTTAGATTCCTGGTAGACCGAGTAATTCTATCTCTGGAATTGCCTAGTCTGGGACAAAGTCTTTTTTGTGATGCCGAAGTTACGGATCTGGTCCAGCAGCTCTGGTTTTTCAAACGTAGTATGTTGTACTAGGATCTCTGTTTCTGAGGGCCGATCCACCTCCATAAATGATGCTATACACACATTTTGCCATTCATCCCAACAGTCGTGAATAAGGGGCTGTTAGAATATAGCAGAATTGGTGGGCTCACTGTCGGATATCATTCACTCGAGTCTGATATAGCATATATATAATACCCCTGGACAGATCGTCCATAGTTATTTCCAGAGAATGGTATTCTTTATAGAATGAAAACTAAGACATATAATTTTACATGTGCTTGCACGGCACCATACGCATTTGCCTAAGACTAGTTCTAATGCTGGAAACCAGCTGAGATATACGTACATGTATATATATATATATATATATATATATATATATATATGGTGGGTTTTGGTCCGCGATATTCATGAGGAGGATTGATCTTCTACCAGGAGACAGTAGTATAATATGGAGTTAGCATACATGTACCCAGGTGCCTTCTACAGAGAAGTGTGCTGTATATTACCGAAGATGCTTTCGCTGTATTTCTGACATACCAATTTCGTTTCCACTTCGAACTAAAAAAAGGGAACACAAGCCACATAGTGGGCGGTGTGTGGTCGACATAAAAGAAACCCAAGAATGTGAAAGTAAAGCTGATTGATACAGTTGTGATAGAATCTGACCTCTGTGTGAAGCGCCAGATAATATATATTTTGTCATAGCGAGAGAAAAACTGTTCTAATTATGGGAATATTTCTGAATCGTTTTCGAAACTGCTCCGATTAAACTCATTTTCTGGTTATTCGTGATAGACCCTGCATAGGTCATTCGAGTTCTGGTATTTTCATGGTGTACTGACTTATTTTTCATCAGAATGAAGTAAGACGAACGACAGTTTCATGGAATGCTGACTCAAATAAACATGGATATCATCCTCAAACATTGTTTATGTTTGAGAAGTACCTACTTGAAGTCACACAGTAGAGATAAGTGAATGTAAGTTAACTCGGTTGAAATTATTTTAATCCTGCAGACAATAATCCCAAGAAACCGAATTTAATTGTGTTATGTGACATTCACGTTCTCGTAAAATACTCGTGCACTAAGTATGCACAATTCAGCTCGTTTTATTGTCAGTGATAATAAACTAATGCGAGATTACCTTGTGAGCCTATTCTGGTCTGATTCAGTGAACGATCCCAATAACAACTCCGAAGTGATTTGAAGTATACTTGGTTATCTCTTTTAAAGTTCAGTTGAAGCTTTAGCTAAGCAACTTCACGTTAGATATGATGGCTCCATAAAACCATCTAGAAGCATGCAAAAAGCCACCTTGAGCAAACTGTACTCTATTTTGTGATGAAATACCATAATGTATTACAAAAGTGATTAACGCTGATTTCACCGTTGATTATGAATGTGGTCGAAAAAATGAATTAATTGATAGGTATCAACTGTATATCATCTATTAGCCTTCCCAGCCGTTTTAGGATTTATTTTGTCAGATTGAAAGGAAAAGGTAAAAAGCAGCTAAATCACAGGGCATAGACTTTCTCGAACACATCGATCTTCTCTGTTGCCTTCCAAACAGTCAGAATACACATGAAGGTTTCAGGTTGCCTACCATCATTCCTATTTTATTGAAGTAGAGTCTGACTCACTTCACCCGGTCACAGTTTATTGATATCATACATGACTCAGTTGATCCGGTAAATTCGAATGACTATTGACTCAAGGATATTGCAAGTGTGGTGTTAAATGGAACCTAGACGCTACCAGTGAATATGTTCATTTGAACTTACATCCATAAATAGCGCCTGGGAGAATAAATAAATAAATAATAATATCGTACGTTACTTTGGTATTTGCAGGCACTCGTCTCCAGATAACTTGTCCATGATATGCCCGATGCTTTTTATGGAAATTCTCGTTGTTCGTTTGAAAAAGCACCTATTTGTACAAAAGTACCAGTTTTAAATATCTTTAACGAATAAAACAATCACGATCAGATTGTTATTTTCAATTTTTGAATTGAACAAACCATTTTACTTTGACACCATATTGTTCCACAAATTATTACAACTTGCTCAATAGTGTGTTTTTCCCCCCAAGTGGATGGGATATGAACCCACTCAAGGGTGGGGAAGAAAATTTATTATGCTTTTTCAATTCATTGTTTGCCAGATATTTGCCGCATTTAAAGGACGTCTCTAAACACGTATAATGGTGATGTTTTTGATTTGTTCTGGTCAGTCTTGTAACTGTTTCTCTAATATGTGTGTCGTGACTCAGAAAAAAGATGAACAATAGAGGAAACAAAACGGAATTTTGATTCAGTTCTTTGCGCTGATAACCACGGGAAACGAGACGGACAATCTGCTTGCGTATTTTTTCTGTCAAGATCAGTGTTATAATTATCACCTCCCATGCACTGCAAGCTCGACACTGTCAACATTCTTCATTCCTTTCCCTTTTATTACAATTGGTCGAATATTGGTTTCCAAGTAGCTACTTCACTTACCTTCTCTCTTCGGTTTCTCGTCTAAAAATCAACCAAGGCAAGGCAGGAAAATTCAGTTACAATAGAAGTAAGGGAATTTGAGCCACACATTTTGTCGTCTGTGGTTGACATGGGACATTGAAATGTCAAAGTGGGATCGATGTACACAGTCGTTAAAATTCTGATAGCTGTGTTCAGAGAAAGCCAGCTGCGGTTGTGAGTTATTTGAAACTCAATTCTCGATAATGTTCTCACACAAAATGCAGTCAGGGAGATGTGATTTGTACACCAGATCGTTAAAGTTCGTTATTTTTACGCACTATGAGCTTCCACTTTGACACAAAGAGTGAAATAAATGGAGATTAGATTTGTATATGATTCATCATGCAGCTTGAACGCTGAACTCACCATTGAAAGCCTTGGAAGCACTGTACAGCTGTTTCATTCTTGGGGAGGGGGTGGATGTGCACTGCTGATGATTCCCAACAAGGATGAAACATCTGTACAGTGCTTACATGGTTTATGGTTTTCTTGATGGTATTGCTGGCGTGAAAGACAATTCCTCCCGGATATTTGTTCTGCCCTAAATGACTTACAGACACTCTCTACATGTTGTTGGCTTAGCTGAACTGATTTTCAGCACATTTGCGCACGTTGATATGATCGGCGAAGAAGAATCTGTTTGCAAAGCAAGACGTGTAATAAACAGTTTTCAGGGAATAATTGGTCTTGTTACCTGCACTGATGAGTGCATGTAAGAAGGAAGACATCGCGCTCGTTGTGTCGCATTCAACACCTCAGTCATTTGTGTATCTTCGTATGAAGCATCAACGGCAATGAAAGCCGCCGTCGAAGAACAATTTCCAAACAGATAAATCGGTTGGCGTTCTGCTCCATTATGCGTAGTCATGGACATCATATCACATATCTGGAGTCACGTGTGTTGCAAATTTTGGCATACACCTATGTGACGTTTGGCCAACAGAAAAAACGCCAGCTACACTTAATGTTCATAGGATTCACTGGTTTTGATCTAATTCATGTACGCTAGTGTTTATATGGCTTCGTTACTCTTATTGAATATTCTTACTAACTGTTCATGGGAAATAATTGCACTGACTGTGCATACCGAACACTCTCTGTATACAAACTAAACACCGATGTTGTTCCAATTTGTCCAGTGCGCTAATGACCAAGGAGTAATTTGCGTCCATTAGTTGCTCAGTATACCATTTTATGAATATATGGAAAAGAACTCGAGAACAATTGATTTCACCAGCATCCAGAATGAAGAGTTACAATAGTTGATTTTATATGAAACATTTAAAGTGTATTCGAATACGTCATATTTTTCACTCACGTAAATCTGTAACACATGATGAGCAGGAATATTTAAGTAAAATCAAGAAACCGACTTCCATGCATAAAGTGAAGAACTTTGGAATCGACTCGAGTAGCAGGTATGGTAAACAAGGTGACCACTTTTTGTGGTGGCAAAGATTGCACCAATAAATATAGAAAACAGCTTAAAAACGTGATGGTTTTCCAATAAGTGGGGAGCAATTAAAGTAAAGTGTTTACCAAAAGAATGCACATTTTTTATATTGACTGCCAAACGTACGCGAGAATATTTCGGCTGCATAAAATATAAAAAACATGTTAAACATATGTTATGGGGAAGACAAATACACCGACGGGACCCCAAGGCCAACCGATTGATGCAGTCTAAGGGCAATTATTACGACGGTATTGATAATGAGTTAACATAGCACTACCGGTTACATCCAGCTGCACAGTAGTTCGATGCATCGGATTTTTTCTGAAAGTATACCGCATTCTATTAATCGGGAAACGGGAGCACTGTTTGCCTTCATTCTCCGAAATCTCTCGGGAAAACCCGACGAAATCTCTAATTATTGGCAAAACGCAGCTGACTTCCTTCTTGATACCGATGACTGAGTCTTATATGAAATTGGTTGGGAAGAAACAATAAGACTTCACCAGATCGACGTTGGCCGCAACGATTACATTCCTAGGTGATACCCTGATGCCACTCGCAAAAAGTCGATTCTTCAAAAACCGTTTTGAAATCATGCTTGAGCTACGCCTGAAACACCTAATTACTTCCTGAAAAGGTTTGTGGTATTCGTGATAGTGAGCGTGACTGATCGAGTCCCATAGTCATATTCGTACAATTTCCTCAACCTCGTACTCTATAGTACAACCAGGAAATGAAATCAGTCTCCTTCCTTTATGAAAGCTCCCCCAAAATGACCGACACACAGACAAAACCTTTGAAAAAGAATGACCAGTAATTGTCATTTAAATTGAAGAGTATAGAAGTTGTTTAATAAAACAGCTCATATGACTCACACTCAGATTCTGCAACGATAGGTCGAAAACGCGATAAATTTCAATTCCCTAACAAACTAAAGTTGAAAAACATATCACAAGAAAAGTCTGCCATCATTCAATTTCCTCATCAAGGAGACAATATCTGGTTTTGAATTTACCCTGCTTGATTTGTAAGATCAGTTTAGAATAATCTATATCACACAAAATAAGAGATAGGAATTTGGTGGACAGTCTAGTTCTTTTAAAGGATTAAGTCTCAAGCATCATCATACAATAGTAAACTGGAGTATCAGTTAGGCGAAATCTCTCTTCAAATGTACCCGAGATTTAGCTTTGTTGATCACAAAACAAGATTTATGATAGATGCAGGTCAGGGGAAAATCGCTATCCTGATAACATTTGATCTTTTCAAATGACAACAGTGGTGGGAATTCAATCATTCCGTTGCATTTTTATGATCCAAACGGTGGATGTGTTGACGGTCCAGAAAGTGGCTTTGATCTGCTGCTATGAACAAAATCTCACGATTCTGAGAATTCAATATATTTCAGTGAAGAAACCATCTAGGGTCACCTTTAAGGGCGATCAATATGATATAAACTGGTACGAGACAATATTGATCGCGAAAACTGTCCAGATGTAACAGCAGTGCCAACTGGGTTAAGTTAGTTGAATTTGTCCGAAAATTTCGGTGGTATGCGAAATCACAATCACCAAGTGTTCGCATGATGGTCCTAGCGCCCAAAGTCCGAAAACTTGCGAGCATATGGTGTTTGTCATTGGTAAATAAACTATTTCATACAGTCTCTCTAATTCTTCATTTTAGCAATAAAAACATGAGAAACTGATTGGGTATCTTTGAGGAAAACCAGATTTTCGCGTCCTAACTCCTCCACTTATATTTTACTTAGTAATGGGTGTTTGGTCGTTCTGGTCAAATGTGCTTTCGTAGAAGAATACGGAACCGGAAATATGTGGAGAATGGGGGGAATCCTAAACATCTGTCGCGCAGTGCATGAGTTACGCACGTGGGGCATTCAGTGACATCAATCGAGTACCAATCCATCTTGGTTTTAGTTTTCGATTGTCGCATAGGGCATTCTGGGTCGAGCGTAGCACGACCTTCAAAAGGCTTATTTCGCACTTTGTTGATGTTCTGAGCTTATTTTTGGACTTGTGTGCTAGGCAAATCAAATGAAAATAAATTCAGATTCCATAGTGGGATTGAGCAAAAATTAGGAAGTGAACATTTTCAGAAGCTATTAGTTTAGGACGCAATCTTCAGCCACTGATGGGCTGAATAAATTAAAAATTGAAATTGAATTTCATTTCATGGGATTTAAGGAAGGGTGCAATATTCTGTGTGGCTTTGCCGAATCATGTATAAGGCACACATTCAGTTTTAGGTCCTACAGAATTTCAATTAGTCGCTTATTTCGACCTATAAGAACTTTTCAACCTTATGCTATACATTTGCAAAAGCCGAAATTAAGGGGAGCGAACTTTTCTTGCTTAGCCATTTCCTGGATTCACTCATTCGAAGTTAAAACACCGTGGGTAATACTAACAAACCACCATCATTACCATTGTTTCAATACACTTAGTTTGACCGGATTTGACACTACTATCACGTGGTCGATGACTCCAAAATCCTCTTTGCTCCATTTTCTGGAATTCAAATCCCTACATATCATCCGCTTCGACCTGTAAGACAAAATACCCAATATTCCACTCTTTACACAAGGTGCGGGACAGCCAGTCCTAGAGATGCTGGACAGTGGCCCCTCATTTGTGTTTCAAGTCTCCTAAACCGTGGCGCAGGAATCCTAAACTAGGGCACAATGCTCCTAAACAGCGGCGTTTGGCTCTTCAGTTACGGATAATACTGTAGTATACCATGTGTGCACAAGAGTGTTAGGCATGGAACAGACGGTTTGATTTACCCCGGAAAATGTTCCTGAGAAGGTATAAAATATTACTAAACCCACTTCTAGACCAATGGCGAAAACATCGAATTAGCTTTCAGACGCAAAGACTTCGGTCGTCACTGATAGTTTGCGATATTCTGTGATTTGTTATTGAGGATTATTCAAGTCACAGTTGAATAATGGACAAAGCTAACCCATGCTGCGCACTCTGATTAGAATCAGTGACCACTCGTTTATGAAAACGGAGGGATTATGCAAAGGTCCGAGGCTTTCTGAGCTGAAACAAGCACTAATGGAAGTATAAATACTGGGGAATAAACAAGCTCCGGACCCACTAGAAGTTTCCAGATGGATAATAGTTACTGATAACATTTTAAAGGATCTCAGTCATTATGTCGTTAAGACACATTGTATATTCGACGAATAATCTCCAAGCAGGACACGAGAAGGTTTGCACGTGCTTCAAATCAGCTGACGAGCACATTGAAGCTGTAGCAGTCCCTGCAGCGGAACGCAAGCTTTTGACATCCATAGCAACCCACAAAAACTGCTTCACATGCGTAGTACAGAAAGATGAAATAAAAGTCTTCGATGACTGACAGTCGCCTTGAAGATCAAATTAGATGTGTCAGAAACCACATCAGCTTAAGTGCTGTATGGAATAATTTGGTATATACCAATGAGAACAGTTTTAATTCCGATGGTCTCCAAAGAACGTTGCACTAACATATGACTTCAAATGAAGCATACTGAGCCTCAGTTGTTGAGTTATTGGTGGTCTCTTCGCGGTGCTCTGGATAATGTTTTTTGTAGATGAGAAATCCCAGCTAGAGGTATTGGAATGAAAATGAACCCCTGGCTCACTCGTCAGAACAATGATTGAATCTTTACTCGGGATCATTCCGGTAAATTCGTTGAGAACCACAGAATGTCATCTCGACAGTCCATTCCCATATAAAGCCCAAATCACCAGAATGTAGCTACTGTACCGGAACATCAAGACAAAGGACTGGCTCGCGCACAATCCGAATCTGAATCAAATTAGAAACGTTTGCCAGGCGAGAATAAGTGGATACAATGGTCTTTGGCACATGGTAAGCGATGATGTCCTAAGTCATTACTGAATGGGACAGCTTAAAGCTTAGGACGGTCTGCAGTACAACTGGTAGCCCATTTGTAAGCTGTGTTCCAGTTTTCAGCAATAAATCAGAGGGTTGTTTTTGCCTTTGATCCACACGTGGGTTTCAAAAAATTTCTGGCCATATCGGGAACGTTGCCCAGATGAATCAAATTATCCGCTTCATGGTTAAGATCCGCGTGAATATCTGGTAATGGAGTGAGTTCATATATTACCATATCACATTCGGTCAATCTCAGTGACTTGGATCGAGAGCCAATGTAAGGAACGCTTGAATGCTCTGTTCGAAAGTCAAAGTACATATTATCGAGCCACCAATAAAAAATCCCCGTACTTATATTCAGATGCACCAATCGGAAGACGATGAATGCTCATCATGAGTTTACAAGCGTAACCTATTATTATGAACTTGAACGCCTCAAGAGGTATCAAACTAACTAGAGTTGAACAGATGCCATCGAATATATGCGCACACTGTCAACTAATCACCTTGATATTGTTTGACTGCCGTCATTGGATTATGCTTCTGTATTTCCAGTAAATCAATACAAACAGATGACGGATATTCATCACATTTTGAACTGAATCACGCATCACTGACGGATAGCCAGAGTGAATCACTGATTACGATACGACGATAGTGTTTCAAAAGTACAGATAAATTTACGCAAACCAGAGGAGAAATCAAACAGACCGATACCGAGCACCAATCCGTTGCCCTAAGAATTTTGGCATAAATTTATGGAATCTCTATACGAAGTACTGGTATTCAGTGAGCACTCACATTCCTAGGATTATGGACAACACATATATTCAGATTAGCTCTCGAGTATGTTCTCATTTGTTCGCGGAGAATTATTTGGTAGGATATCATTTTCTACAGTTTGTTGGTAGTGATTCCAATGGTCGTTGCAATGGATGCCACAATATTTGCGCTTACCTGAACGGCCCGAAGGTTGAACATTTTCTGGGAATCAATACAAATATTCAAGAATCCGTTTCAGTAGGTGAATATGTGTCGCACAAATCAATGAACAAACTGTATGCCAATATATGTACTAATGTGTCCCATTCGGACGACGATGAATGCCCTTCATAAATTTACAGGCTCAACCAGTTAAGATGAACTTGAACGCCTCAAGAGGTACCAAAATACCTAGAGTTGAACAGATGCACCTAACCGGTAGGCCACGTTTGTCCTTTTGCACAGTTAGCAGTCAAGGGTGAACTAAAACTGCCGAATAGGAAAAGATTGAACGTGCCCGCGGCGACGACAGTTACTAGCTTGCGGATGATCGAAAAATGAATACGCAGAGGTTATTAACGTGCAATCGACAAAACGATTGAGGATCTTTACTCACGCGGAGTGGTGTTACACCAGGGTTATAACTGCAACTCCCAACCCAACAGATAGTTAACTCTGAAAGATACAGCTCATTTTCTCAAGCTAGCTTCCGTTCACTAAACAGCATCACATCTCATATACTGGAGTACGCATCCTCTAGACACCTACAGTTGTTCCGCTTTGTACTTCTTCTACTTTGCACTCACCGCCAGTTATATGACCCCGGTTACAATATGGTGTCCAGTCTACGAAAATGAACCGATTCATGATTGAAATATCGATGCCCATTCTGACTTCTAATTTATAGTCGCACACATCCACGTACACATTCAGTTTTTAATTTCCTAGTCCCCATTCGTATGTCATTCCATACATCATTTTCAACGGGATAAGTGAAGTCTCGTCTGTACCAGCAAATGGAATGCCAGTAATACGCGTCATTTACTCTACTCATTGATTGGTCGTCCATTCAGTACGCGTGCACACATTACACAACCGCACCTAGTTAGACCATGTTCTCTTGCCAATCAGGATTATCGATCCATTTTTCTACTCGGCCGCACGCAACCATATACGACGGGATTGCTTGTGTGGACGTTTTGGCTGAGCCACGTTTTTGAGCTCATATTCGCCTTGTTGCTCATTACACCATTCCAGATGCAGTGCTGAATACACGCTGGTGTAAATTGTACTTACCTTCTCATTGTGTGCGAATAACGGGATACAACAAAATCCTTTCTAACGGAACCTTGAATGTGTACATTCAGATTGTTGAAAGCATACCTTCGTCCCATCTCTGACTGCACAAAATTGCCGAACTCATTTAATTAACAGATCGCCGTATGTGTCAATGGAAAAGCAACATTGTATGGCTTCGATTTCCTAACGTTTGACAGAATGAGTGACGAGATTGTTGCAAATATGGAGAATGTCTTCATTCGGTTGCATAAATATCGTTCATAAACATTTGGTGTATGGTATTTGGAAAATATGTTCACAGTGTGCTTAACAAATATCAACTTTTATCTTGAATGATAAATTGAATTTGAATATGTGAGAAGTCGAAGTATGAATTTATCAAACAATCTGTGACAAAAGCAAATCATATTTTTTGTCAAAACTCACGTTGCTTTCGGCGAAAGAAATCTGCAAATTCAATGAACATTAACGGTTTGTGTTACGCAGTCATACATTCGTTCAGAAAATGCACATTATGACTGTTTCAGGAGTGGATCAGCTGTTGCATAAACTTAGATTTTATGAATAGAACAAGGAAAGGCTGAGGGTTCATCGAAAGTAGTATTGTTCATGCTATCAGCAATCGTGTGTATTCACAATATATACAAGTGATTTATGATAATTCATGCCTTACAATTAGTGCCCGCGAGAAAGTTCTTCATTTGCCATACATCTACTGACGTTGACTGTCATTTCGTACAATGATCAACGTGTAGCTATTTGATATGACAGTGTGGGTTTAGTGCAAGCTGATGGTAGAATTCTCTTCAAAAATGTTTAAATCCACAGAAACCCTCATAGAATCTCAAATGTGGACTGGAGTTATTGAATACAATGAAGACAAATGAACATGAGGGCTTGTGACGTGTTGACGTTGAACGAACTTCGCATCGCCGTAACTATACAAGATGAATACTGCATAATCCTACGGGACAGACATTGTGAATTAGGAATAAGCATATGAGGTTATCTGTCGTATTTGGGTAGTTATCTCACTGCAATGCAATATATAACTAGCAGCAAATAATCGACAAACTTCACATAACGTAGCTAAAAACAATATTAATGCTCACTTCGAAAGAGGTTTTTCTTTTTCGCTGAGGTGCAAGATCGAACGAGATGTGTGCAATTATTGCAGTAATAGAATGGAAATATGCAGGCAAGAAATTTTATGCAGAATATGAATTACTGTTTCCACAAATCACGGACCCCAGCAATCAGATATTAGTATAATTAGGTCACTGAACGGAACCAAGAAGATGCAGAAGTCAGCGCATTACATAGCAAAAATTCAGTTATCGTTTACTAGGATATTTATCTGAATCGCAATTCGATGGATTACAGAATTCCTGAGAGATAAATCTCTGGGCATTTGAGGGCAACACATATATGCTCGTCGATGACGAATCGGTGTGCAATATTTTCATCCTTGAATAGTAAATATTGATCCAATATGAATGGTGAAGTGAGAAGTGAATCTAGTTCCAACCACTGCTTGTCTCTTACCTACTAGATACTGTTCATATATTGGTCAGGCCACCGTTCTATGGTATTGTATGTAAATACTCACAATGGATCGGTACCATTGTGTATTTGATCCATCTGCTGCAGCATAGTGAGCTGATTTCCCTAGGAAGGTTTCGTGAACTTCACTCAAAACAATGTCCGTATTTTCACATGTCACACAATATTACTTCAACAGAAAAAGCTAACCTTCCTCCGAGAACAACTGGTATTGACAATTAGGCTAGTTCTTACGCAAATGTTCAAATCATTTGCTTTTCTAGTCTTGAATTTCAGTTGGTATGGCTGAAGTTCCGATTTTTCTATTTATTCATGCTTTTGTGTTGTTCCTAGTCCATCCAGCAGTAGTGACTCATAGATCTTCGACTTCTTGTTTTCGAACATCATACTCTTCTTTGTGTCAGTTCCCAAAAACAAATCACCAATTTAAGAGATTTTATTGTTCACTATTGAAATTGTTTCATCCACACATCGGGCACCTCGGCTTTGAGACGCGAAACCGAAAATTACTCCCTGGTCAATAAACTGTTTCAGTTAGTTGACCTCCCCACACCTTACCCCGATTGAGCCAGTGACCGTCACCATACCCTTGATCTTATCCTCACATATGTTACACCATCTTCTAAGGCATCTCCGCCCTTCCTTTACTTGTCTCATCCGATCACTGAGTTATTTCCTGCTCCATCAGTTTTACTCGCCCTGATTCTCCACCCACCCTGTGACACATTTTGATACTACAATTCACGATTTCCCAGCTTCCTACCATCAGAAAAATTGCTGCTTTACTCCGGACTTTTCTGCTTCCGTCTCTTACTTCACTGACGTTGTTATTCGAAGTATGCAAATTTTTATTCCTCATTTTTCCAAACCGGGCAAGCCCGAATCCTTCAAATGATTCAACCGCGCATGTAATCGCGCCGTACGCTTGAGGTGTTCAGCTTTCCACTGGAAATGTGAGGGCTCATTCCGATCTGTCACCGGTAGCGGAAACTTTCGGTCCCTTGCCAAAGCAGTCTCCCACAAATTGTATCCTTCGAATTTCGCAACCATCTGTAATTCTTCTGAAGAACTTGTTCGTAAACCACAAGGGGAAGCTGAGGTTTTGGTTTCCCGGTTTGCATCCAACTTCAAATTACGGCTTACTCCACTCCCCTGGTTATTTCTGCTCGTTTTGTACCCCATTTTCGACCTTCAAATAGTAGTGAGTAGATACGTTAAGAGCTGCTTTCTCTAGACGGATTCAGACCACTCGCTCCGGAGAGTATACTACCTATGGTCCTCAAAATGTGTGCCCCCCAAATGACCTCTCTTTTAGGTCCTCCTTTCTACACCTCTCTCTCCAACTTTCTTCTCTTCCATCCACCTGGAGAGACGTTGTGGTTTTTCCCGCACCCAAACGAGTTAAGCTTTCTGACTCGGGAAAGCATCGTCCAATTTCCCTCACATCTATTACTCCTATAGAATTCAAAACTGTCATCTTCCACCAACTGCGTACATTTCTCGAACACAAAGGACTACAGCTCGATCATGTATACGGATTCCGACCATGCCGTTCTACCGGTGATCTGTTGGCTCTCGTCTCACAGTGCTGGTCGGCTTCATTGGATAACCAGTGGAAAACACTCACGATCTCCTTCGATATCTCTGAAACCTTTGACCGAGTCTAGCACAAAGATCTTCTGGCAAAACTGCCCACTTTCGGGTTCTCTGCTCCTGCATCGTGGACAACAAGTTAGTGAACTATCTTCGTCCGAGTTGATGAGGATCGGTTCAAGCCGTTTCCTGTGAATGCTGACCTTATTCAAGGTTCAGTACTCGGGACCGCCCCTTTTCTAAAATTCATGATTGATCTTCTATCCACTATTTCCAAGTCTATTTATTTTTTGTCGATGACGCCTCCCTTCGTTCTTCTTTTTCTTTCCTCACACCTCGCCATCCTAACACCAACATCGATGGTGACCACTGTGTAATCAGTGTATCTTTAGACTCTGATCTGGCAAACATTTCTTCCTGGGGTCCTACATACAAATAGCTTTGAGAGCTTACAAAACCTCTCTTCTATCAATGCATTTGAAGCGTCCTTCATTCTCCCCTTGTTTATCCTTTATTCAATGGATTCTCTCGCTCTTCTTAGCTTATTTACAACTTCCCCTCTACTTTGGTCTACTTTCACATTTGATCTCTCCTCCCGTGCGGCAAGCAAAGTAGGTTTTCTGTTTCGTGCCAGACTTTCCTTCATACCAGTTCATTTTCTGACCTACAAATCTCAAACCGTCTTGTACTTGATAACTGCAGTAGCCTGTAAGCTGGATTTTTCTCTTGTTTACTCTTCTTGACCGGATTCAACGGAAGGCCACCGGGCTGGTCGACCACCCTACTCTAACCTCCAATATGCAGTCGCAAGCCAGTCGCCGTCCTGTTGATACGTTGCCCCTCTTCTGCCGGTAGTATTCTGGATTTTGTTATTCTGAGCTTGCCTCAGCAGTTCCTTTTCCCAAAACACTGTCTCGATCATCTAGCGGCCAGGAAGGCATTCATAGTTGTTGTTGAACCTGTCATGCCTATTTGCCAAAGTCCTCGGTTTTGCGTTGTCCTGGGTCACTGTTCATTTTCGTTGTGATCGATTTTCTTTGGGATTGGTTATTATTCTAGCTGATTATCTCTCTCACGCATACACAAATTCACACGGTTACATGCATGTGCACGTGTACACAGACACCCACATCTCACGGGTTATTCCATGCATGCCCTGCATTCTTGATCTTCTACACAGACGTGACCCGTGCTACCCTGTTCGACATTGCTCGCTTGACTTGTTTTCCTTCCCCCACTCCTGACTGGACAGCGAGCGACTCTTAGACCAATGCTACTTTTCAGCCAAGCCAGTTGACTTTTGTAACGGAAAATCCACTTGCTTTTTTCACATCGAAAAATTGACTTTGTTAGGCGGTCGGAGGTGTAGTCGGTTGAACTGGCCCGCTGGCCCTAGATTCGGGTTTATTGTTTCGCTCGGTTTCTTTGGTATTGAATGGCCTGTGAACTTCCTGGTGAAAGCCGCCAATAGAGGTTTGTGCAATTCGTTAATTTGTAATTACTCCCATGAAGCAACGCATGCAGAAACACATAAATACCACCATTGGCTGGACTTCGTTTTCTGACGTTGTGCGTAATTCTTACACTGGTCTGGACACCGGACGTACTCTATAGCATTTGAATTAGCTCGTGGATTGAACAGTCATTATTTCCTATCACCAGATGCCGTACGTCTGTCGTACAGTCTTCTTTTAATCCCCGGGACAGGTAAACTAAGCAATACTCTCCCTCGTCCTGACTGCCCGCTCACTCAAAACCTACCTGACTTTAAAATCAGCATCATCAAACTGGTTCCTACGTGAACGTTCACCCATACAACACTTTTTACAGTGGAGTTTACCCTTAAGGGTGACGTTCATTTTATGAGACGAAAAAATGCCCCATAAAGAATTCGTAGCATCCCATCACAGAGTTGACACTCAAATGCACATTTGTGTACGCAACTAACGAAAGACTGAAATGATATCCAATCTAATTCAGATTGCATCATCTCCTTCTCCCAGAGAAGATAAACCACACTGAAACAATGTGCGTATGACTAAAGAATTGAATAGTCGTATGCAAATCCTTTAGTTTTTCAGCAAGTAGGCTAGATGAAGCGACATTTCAGCAACAATGAAGCATCGGAATTGAATCGCAACTCGCAAACTCGAAATTATGAAAGATCTCAGCTCTCTACAGTGTGCTTTCACCCATCGAATATATGCGCACACACTGTCAACTAATCACCTTGATATTGTTTGACTGCCGTCATTGGATTATGCTTCTGTATTTCCAGTAAATCAATACAAACAGATGACGGATATTCATCACATTTTGAACTGAATCACGCATCACTGACGGATAGCCAGAGTGAATCACTGATTACGATACGACGATAGTGTTTCAAAAGTACAGATAAATTTACGCAAACCAGAGGAGAAATCAAACAGACCGATACCGAGCACCAATCCGTTGCCCTAAGAATTTTGGCATAAATTTATGGAATCTCTATACGAAGTACTGGTATTCAGTGAGCACTCACATTCCTAGGATTATGGACAACACATATATTCAGATTAGCTCTCGAGTATGTTCTCATTTGTTCGCGGAGAATTATTTGGTAGGATATCATTTTCTACAGTTTGTTGGTAGTGATTCCAATGGTCGTTGCAATGGATGCCACAATATTTGCGCTTACCTGAACGGCCCGAAGGTTGAACATTTTCTGGGAATCAATACAAATATTCAAGAATCCGTTTCAGTAGGTGAATATGTGTCGCACAAATCAATGAACAAACTGTATGCCAATATATGTACTAATGTGTCCCATTCGGACGACGATGAATGCCCTTCATAAATTTACAGGCTCAACCAGTTAAGATGAACTTGAACGCCTCAAGAGGTACCAAAATACCTAGAGTTGAACAGATGCACCTAACCGGTAGGCCACGTTTGTCCTTTTGCACAGTTAGCAGTCAAGGGTGAACTAAAACTGCCGAATAGGAAAAGATTGAACGTGCCCGCGGCGACGACAGTTACTAGCTTGCGGATGATCGAAAAATGAATACGCAGAGGTTATTAACGTGCAATCGACAAAACGATTGAGGATCTTTACTCACGCGGAGTGGTGTTACACCAGGGTTATAACTGCAACTCCCAACCCAACAGATAGTTAACTCTGAAAGATACAGCTCATTTTCTCAAGCTAGCTTCCGTTCACTAAACAGCATCACATCTCATATACTGGAGTACGCATCCTCTAGACACCTACAGTTGTTCCGCTTTGTACTTCTTCTACTTTGCACTCACCGCCAGTTATATGACCCCGGTTACAATATGGTGTCCAGTCTACGAAAATGAACCGATTCATGATTGAAATATCGATGCCCATTCTGACTTCTAATTTATAGTCGCACACATCCACGTACACATTCAGTTTTTAATTTCCTAGTCCCCATTCGTATGTCATTCCATACATCATTTTCAACGGGATAAGTGAAGTCTCGTCTGTACCAGCAAATGGAATGCCAGTAATACGCGTCATTTACTCTACTCATTGATTGGTCGTCCATTCAGTACGCGTGCACACATTACACAACCGCACCTAGTTAGACCATGTTCTCTTGCCAATCAGGATTATCGATCCATTTTTCTACTCGGCCGCACGCAACCATATACGACGGGATTGCTTGTGTGGACGTTTTGGCTGAGCCACGTTTTTGAGCTCATATTCGCCTTGTTGCTCATTACACCATTCCAGATGCAGTGCTGAATACACGCTGGTGTAAATTGTACTTACCTTCTCATTGTGTGCGAATAACGGGATACAACAAAATCCTTTCTAACGGAACCTTGAATGTGTACATTCAGATTGTTGAAAGCATACCTTCGTCCCATCTCTGACTGCACAAAATTGCCGAACTCATTTAATTAACAGATCGCCGTATGTGTCAATGGAAAAGCAACATTGTATGGCTTCGATTTCCTAACGTTTGACAGAATGAGTGACGAGATTGTTGCAAATATGGAGAATGTCTTCATTCGGTTGCATAAATATCGTTCATAAACATTTGGTGTATGGTATTTGGAAAATATGTTCACAGTGTGCTTAACAAATATCAACTTTTATCTTGAATGATAAATTGAATTTGAATATGTGAGAAGTCGAAGTATGAATTTATCAAACAATCTGTGACAAAAGCAAATCATATTTTTTGTCAAAACTCACGTTGCTTTCGGCGAAAGAAATCTGCAAATTCAATGAACATTAACGGTTTGTGTTACGCAGTCATACATTCGTTCAGAAAATGCACATTATGACTGTTTCAGGAGTGGATCAGCTGTTGCATAAACTTAGATTTTATGAATAGAACAAGGAAAGGCTGAGGGTTCATCGAAAGTAGTATTGTTCATGCTATCAGCAATCGTGTGTATTCACAATATATACAAGTGATTTATGATAATTCATGCCTTACAATTAGTGCCCGCGAGAAAGTTCTTCATTTGCCATACATCTACTGACGTTGACTGTCATTTCGTACAATGATCAACGTGTAGCTATTTGATATGACAGTGTGGGTTTAGTGCAAGCTGATGGTAGAATTCTCTTCAAAAATGTTTAAATCCACAGAAACCCTCATAGAATCTCAAATGTGGACTGGAGTTATTGAATACAATGAAGACAAATGAACATGAGGGCTTGTGACGTGTTGACGTTGAACGAACTTCGCATCGCCGTAACTATACAAGATGAATACTGCATAATCCTACGGGACAGACATTGTGAATTAGGAATAAGCATATGAGGTTATCTGTCGTATTTGGGTAGTTATCTCACTGCAATGCAATATATAACTAGCAGCAAATAATCGACAAACTTCACATAACGTAGCTAAAAACAATATTAATGCTCACTTCGAAAGAGGTTTTTCTTTTTCGCTGAGGTGCAAGATCGAACGAGATGTGTGCAATTATTGCAGTAATAGAATGGAAATATGCAGGCAAGAAATTTTATGCAGAATATGAATTACTGTTTCCACAAATCACGGACCCCAGCAATCAGATATTAGTATAATTAGGTCACTGAACGGAACCAAGAAGATGCAGAAGTCAGCGCATTACATAGCAAAAATTCAGTTATCGTTTACTAGGATATTTATCTGAATCGCAATTCGATGGATTACAGAATTCCTGAGAGATAAATCTCTGGGCATTTGAGGGCAACACATATATGCTCGTCGATGACGAATCGGTGTGCAATATTTTCATCCTTGAATAGTAAATATTGATCCAATATGAATGGTGAAGTGAGAAGTGAATCTAGTTCCAACCACTGCTTGTCTCTTACCTACTAGATACTGTTCATATATTGGTCAGGCCACCGTTCTATGGTATTGTATGTAAATACTCACAATGGATCGGTACCATTGTGTATTTGATCCATCTGCTGCAGCATAGTGAGCTGATTTCCCTAGGAAGGTTTCGTGAACTTCACTCAAAACAATGTCCGTATTTTCACATGTCACACAATATTACTTCAACAGAAAAAGCTAACCTTCCTCCGAGAACAACTGGTATTGACAATTAGGCTAGTTCTTACGCAAATGTTCAAATCATTTGCTTTTCTAGTCTTGAATTTCAGTTGGTATGGCTGAAGTTCCGATTTTTCTATTTATTCATGCTTTTGTGTTGTTCCTAGTCCATCCAGCAGTAGTGACTCATAGATCTTCGACTTCTTGTTTTCGAACATCATACTCTTCTTTGTGTCAGTTCCCAAAAACAAATCACCAATTTAAGAGATTTTATTGTTCACTATTGAAATTGTTTCATCCACACATCGGGCACCTCGGCTTTGAGACGCGAAACCGAAAATTACTCCCTGGTCAATAAACTGTTTCAGTTAGTTGACCTCCCCACACCTTACCCCGATTGAGCCAGTGACCGTCACCATACCCTTGATCTTATCCTCACATATGTTACACCATCTTCTAAGGCATCTCCGCCCTTCCTTTACTTGGCTCATCCGATCACTGAGTTATTTCCTGCTCCATCAGTTTTACTCGCCCTGATTCTCCACCCACCCTGTGACACATTTTGATACTACAATTCACGATTTCCCAGCTTCCTACCATCAGAAAAATTGCTGCTTTACTCCGGACTTTTCTGCTTCCGTCTCTTACTTCACTGACGTTGTTATTCGAAGTATGCAAATTTTTATTCCTCATTTTTCCAAACCGGGCAAGCCCGAATCCTTCAAATGATTCAACCGCGCATGTAATCGCGCCGTACGCTTGAGGTGTTCAGCTTTCCACTGGAAATGTGAGGGCTCATTCCGATCTGTCACCGGTAGCGGAAACTTTCGGTCCCTTGCCAAAGCAGTCTCCCACAAATTGTATCCTTCGAATTTCGCAACCATCTGTAATTCTTCTGAAGAACTTGTTCGTAAACCACAAGGGGAAGCTGAGGTTTTGGTTTCCCGGTTTGCATCCAACTTCAAATTACGGCTTACTCCACTCCCCTGGTTATTTCTGCTCGTTTTGTACCCCATTTTCGACCTTCAAATAGTAGTGAGTAGATACGTTAAGAGCTGCTTTCTCTAGACGGATTCAGACCACTCGCTCCGGAGAGTATACTACCTATGGTCCTCAAAATGTGTGCCCCCCAAATGACCTCTCTTTTAGGTCCTCCTTTCTACACCTCTCTCTCCAACTTTCTTCTCTTCCATCCACCTGGAGAGACGTTGTGGTTTTTCCCGCACCCAAACGAGTTAAGCTTTCTGACTCGGGAAAGCATCGTCCAATTTCCCTCACATCTATTACTCCTATAGAATTCAAAACTGTCATCTTCCACCAACTGCGTACATTTCTCGAACACAAAGGACTACAGCTCGATCATGTATACGGATTCCGACCATGCCGTTCTACCGGTGATCTGTTGGCTCTCGTCTCACAGTGCTGGTCGGCTTCATTGGATAACCAGTGGAAAACACTCACGATCTCCTTCGATATCTCTGAAACCTTTGACCGAGTCTAGCACAAAGATCTTCTGGCAAAACTGCCCACTTTCGGGTTCTCTGCTCCTGCATCGTGGACAACAAGTTAGTGAACTATCTTCGTCCGAGTTGATGAGGATCGGTTCAAGCCGTTTCCTGTGAATGCTGACCTTATTCAAGGTTCAGTACTCGGGACCGCCCCTTTTCTAAAATTCATGATTGATCTTCTATCCACTATTTCCAAGTCTATTTATTTTTTGTCGATGACGCCTCCCTTCGTTCTTCTTTTTCTTTCCTCACACCTCACCATCCTAACACCAACATCGATGGTGACCACTGTGTAATCAGTGTATCTTTAGACTCTGATCTGGCAAACATTTCTTCCTGGGGTCCTACATACAAATAGCTTTGAGAGCTTACAAAACCTCTCTTCTATCAATGCATTTGAAGCGTCCTTCATTCTCCCCTTGTTTATCCTTTATTCAATGGATTCTCTCGCTCTTCTTAGCTTATTTACAACTTCCCCTCTACTTTGGTCTACTTTCACATTTGATCTCTACCTCCATTTGGCACTGAGTAGATACTCCAAGAGCTGATTTCTTTAGACTTGTGATGACGACAATGATGATGACGACGATGATGATGATGATGATGATGATGATGATGATGATGATTATGATGATGATGTGTTTGGTGTTGATGATGAATATTCGAATGATGATGATATCGATGATGATGATGATGATGATGATGAAGTTGTTGATGATGAATATGCGGATGATGATGATTGTGATAATGATGATAATGATGCTAGAGATGATGATTACGATGAGACTGGTGTTGATGATAAATATTCGAATGATGATGATGATGTTGTTGTTGTTGATGATGATGATGATGATGTAGATGATTCTGATTGTGTTGTTTATGATGATAATGATGAAGATGTTGTTACTTGTGTTGATGACGACAGTGTTGATTATGTTCATAAAGCATTTGATGACGACGAATAATTGTTCGACGGTTATTATAGGAATTTTTTGATGAAATTTCGAAGCAGGTCCTGTTGGATTTGTTCCATGGGGTTTTTGTATATTTCCTTTTTTCAAACAGTTTAAAAAAGCATACGGAAAAGGTGTTGTTATGACTGGAAATCAATGCCTGCTTTAACTTCCCATCATCTTATTCCCGCAGCTCATATATTTTGTCCCTCGTGTTCCTCGTACATTTTGAACTACAAAATCTCTGCTCACCTGAACGACCTAAGGGCTCAACTTTTGCTATGGGTAAATCAAAATGATGGGAATAGAAGCCAAAGAAATAATCAATTTCTCAAATAAGAAAATAAAAAACCGATGTCGACAAATGCGCACTTATATTCCTAAGGATCAAACGTGATAGGTTTCTACATATAAACCTGGCTGCTTATCATTCAATCCATTCAACGTTTTGTGATCGAAGCTCATCAGTCAATATGATGATGTTGTATTGCATATTACAGCAATTCATCAGTCATCATTGAAAGCCCAAATAACGGGTTGGATTTACATGGATCATGTTCTCCGGGAGGGAAGGATCAAAACCCAGCCTCGATGATCTCCGTGTTTCTCAAACCCGATGAAATGCTTCATCAAGGTGGCTTCAGTAAAGGGAATTCGTGACTTTACTTCAGGTCACTTATCAGGAAAAAATGTCTGTTTATTTAGGGGCCAAGAATCGTCCTCATCAATGGTTGAACGGCAAATAAATTTGCCCAACATGCCATCAGATAACGACTATTGAGGTATGCAGAATGATGGCGCGACCAGCCACCTAGATGAAGGCATTCCTTTGTTGTTTTATCGTTAAGTGGTCAGATCACTCAAAACGTGAGCAGAATGTTTAGGCCCTTATGGCCAACTGATTTTGTTTGCACACTGATGACGAGTAAGCCCCTATGCTGAAAAGATTATTTACCGAATAATGTGGTGGTGGAAACAAAAATAGGAAAGGACCAACCGCAATGGAAAGTGAGTATTTCACACATCTTGAAATGGATTGGGATCACACTAAGAAAAATATGTCATTAGGATAAAAAATTCAGCATTATTTTTCACCAACAAGTAACAAACGGATAAAGATAGAGTATAAAAGTCAAAAGTCCAAGAAGAAAGAATATGGAAGCGAAGTATTGCAGCCTCAAATATGGTTCACATGGAACATAGAAAAAAACACAGGATAAACAGAATAATTAGGAGAAATCTGGAGTAAGATGATGAAAAGAAGATAATAGACTTCGCCAGTGCGGGCAGCCGCGAAGAATGATTCGCCCAGAAACCTCCAGTATCTTCCCTGTAAACGGCCTTACCAATTTTACCTCTTTCAATTTAAGGCCGATGAAAAACGCCACGGGTAATTGCGGCTGTGATGAAAGCCGTAGTTCGGGAGCTGGGTATAAATCAAATGCACTTAATAAGCCTAAGTGTTCACTTCACTCGGCTGCCTTTAACGTCCGCACACTATGTCAGATAGGGCAACAGGCTGCCCTCGCTAAAAGACTTGACACTTCTAAAATAGATGTACATTGTGTTTCCGAAACACGCATACAAGACCCCACCTCTGTGCTACCTTTTCGCACTCCAGATGCAACCTCAGTCTCTCGCTTCACTCTTCGTGTGTCGGGTGATTCGGTGTCTAGAGCTCGTGGTCAGGCTAGCGCTGGGATTGCTTTGAGCATGAAAGCTGAGCGTGCACTGTTAGACTGGATTCCAATTATCAGTCGTTTGTGTGCAGTTCGATTTTTGCTCATGGCATTAAACTCTCTGACTTGCAATATGCGGGCGATATTGTTCTTCAGAGTGAAGATCCAGGTAAGTTGCAAGCTGTCATGGATAGTCTTTACAACAGTGTAACGATGTTTGGAATGCGTTTTGCACCTTCAAAGTGTGAAATGCCGCTGGAGGACTGGGTTGGCTCAACACCAAACCTCTTCTTGGTGGGTAAAACTCTAACTTAAGTGGATAAATTTTGTTACCTGGGCAGTTACATCTCACCAGTTAGACAGACATCGGATGAAGTGTCATCGCGTATACAGAAGGCAAGTTTGGCTTTTGCCAACCTCCGTCATCTTTGGCGTCGGCGTGACATCCGATTGTCGGTTAAGGGTAGAGTGTACAATGCGGTGGTTAGGTCTGTTCTTCTATACGGTCCACAAACATGGCCGTTGTGGTTAGAAGATAGGTAAAGACTGTCGGTTTTCGAGCAACGATGTCTCTGTAGAGTTTCCCGAGTATGGCGGGAATACCGTGTCAGCAATGCTGAGGTTAGACCCAAAGTGTTGGGAACGAGAGATAAGTCTGTGACTCGAATACTGAGTCTAGGGGGGTGAAGATGGCTGGGACATGCGTCACGCTTGTCCACCGATAGGCTTCCTCGGCGTACGCTGTTCTCTGAGGCAAGTGGTGATTGGAAAGTAAGTTGAGGTGGTCAGTCCATGACATGGGATAAAGGTATGAGAATCTTGACCAGTAGACTTGACCACGTAGGACTTGTTGGACTTCCAGGTTGGGGTCTGTGTGATCCGCCTACCTAATGGTTGCAGACATTAAGTGGTACGGCTGGCTGTCGCGGTCAGTGGCGTAGTTCCATTCGCACTCTTTTCTTGTTCACCAAACAAATTGTGGTATAAATTCGACATCTATTCATCCATCACAAACAAATGGTATGAGAATAGCACGCCTTTCGAACAACAATTCAAAGTTACTCGATAATTAGTTCACTTTACCCCAACACAGCACGAACATTCAAACGCACATCAATTCCGTATGCACATTATTAAAGGCTCCCAATAGATCAGATCTACTTCCAATCCCATTGTCGCCTTCTCTCAAGGATCAATACTCACAATGACAGAACTAACTGGTCACTGTAGAGATAAATAGCTGTGTCCATACCGCGTGAATTTTCAGCACGTAGATCGGGCACAGCGAATTTCAGTCATCTATGAAGCTTGGTATGTGTGCAATCGAATTCCGATTTCTATCGCATTTTGTCGAGTGAAAAATAAAACAGATTTCAGTTCTCAGCAGTTCCCATTCAGTCATCGAATTAGCGCACAAGCACCGTCTAATCAACAACTTGTTATCGTTTGATTAACCATCGACCAGTTGGTTGTGTGAATGACTGATCACAATACAATGATCGTGCTGCAAACGTGTAGGTGAATTGATACGGAAATCGTACAGAAATCGAATGACCGATGCCGTGGTCCCAATAATTTTAATTCATTTTTTCTTTGTTCTATATACGAAATGCTGGTATTAAGTGAGTATTCACGATTTACAACACATGGACAATGAAGCAGTTCGAATACGTACAAGGGTACGTTTCAAATTCATTTAGGTGAATTATTTGGATAGGAATAACTCTGCACGATTTCTTGGAAGTGATTCGAACGGTCATTCCAAATGAAACTACAAGATTCGCGCTTACCTGAACGGCCCAGTTGTTGAACATTTCCTGGGAATACATCAAGATTATCACGAATAACAATTAGAAAACCGATGCGTCTCTTCAAACTGAATCCTCAAGTCGGATGACAATGAATATATACACATTCTCGTCATTTACGATCAAATATGCAGACTTTTCTTCATCACTTAATAACCATTGGTTCACAGAGAGGTAAACACGTGTCTGGCGGGTATTACAGAATAAGGTATCAATTAAATTCCATCTAATTCCCATCACTGCAACTCCAATGTTTCTTTTCTATTCGAAAGTGAACGCTATATTCCGTTTATATATTGATTTGCCTAAAATAGAGCACTCAAAGACTGTACACGAGGACACAAAATCAGGTCACCCATTCTTAAACCAATCACTACGTGGAAGACTGCAACATTTGCTATCATATTTCATTCACTTCACAAACCATTACAAATTTCTTCAGGCATTGTTATTTGGAATATCACCAACGCTAACTCGCGTCATGCAATTATTCATGCTTGACCGTGTGTCCCAAATAAATGCACAGCGTATCGTATTGATGCTCTCGTGAGAGGACAAAATACGTGGATTCACATAATTTCGTTAAATACATTATGTCGACATACTCATCAAATCACGTACTATTCGAAGGATAAACGCACAACTCGCATCACCGAATCAATACTCAGTAACCTAATGACAATAATAATTCAAAACATTCTATTCCAAATAAACAACTCACCATAAATGTGTTCTATGGAGATCAATCATATGTGTTTTTATGTAAAAATCTAAGTTGATCAGATTTATTACCATCAGTTACAATCGTTTTTGCAATCCTTTACTACACCCAAACCGGATTGAACTATATAACTAGAATCGCACATCTCTCCAATGAAACAGCTATTCCACATTTCGCACATTGACAGTTCCATCGTTCCACCTCATAATCTCAACAAATGATACGAAATATCATAAAAGTATCTGAGGATTCCAGCACAATCAACCAAAATACACAATATTAGCACATTCTAAATGATTCAATGAAAATGTATTATAAAAATTTGGTCATTCAAATAAACAAACGGCATGTTTGCCGTCAATCAAAATTCCAGTGCTTCAAATCCGTACACATTCATAATGGAATAACCATGAACGTGCACAAATCCACACTGAAATTGGTGTAATTCATGTTTGTATTTCAACAGTCATTATGTTCCAGAAACGATGGCAAATTTTTGGCTAATAGACCACAACATGTGAAATAATTTCGTTCGCAAATATCGCACCTAGCATTCTCGTCTTTTGATCTGTTGTTCGAATGTGTTCTCTGTATACAGGAATTTCAAAACAAATTTGTTTCTGTTATTCAATTTAATTTCCTCCCAACAATGAAAATGTGAGACATGTTATTTTCATTCTCCGTAGTTCACTTCTGTCCATTCTCTTCCGCCTCCCATTCCATCTTAATAAGTTCTTGAATCAATTGCAGATTTAGGTGAGAGAATCGAGGAATGCAAAAGTGACACATTTTATTTCATCCGATAGGTTATGATAGATTGTGCCACTCATATCATGTATTAACGGCGGCTTCACTTAAGCGTTCAAACTCACTATGTGAGTCTCCACAATGCGTGGTTGTGATTTATGGCATAGGTTGTACACAGCATTCTTTGTGAAAAGCAGAACCGATAACTCCCTCATGTTTATTAAATTTGGATCAGAGGTCAGCCTCAGACAAGTGGCCTTGAAATCTGATTGGTTCTGCATAAAATTCTAATCAACTAGTCATATACTTTCCACGCAGCCATCCCATCTGTGGCAGTTGCACAAAAGCAAACATTGATAGCACTGAAAGATCGTCGCACACTAGTACTATTGAACATTTCTCGGAATACTTGTATTTTTCTCTCAATCAGCCCAAAACACCAAACTTTATCTCATCACACAGGTCGATATTGTGAATCACATTCTCGTCGAACAGATGTCCTCAAAACGAAAAACACGTTCAATTCGTTCATTCGGTAGAATCAGATACACTAAGAATAGCTGGCATAGAACATTGTAAACTAGTGGTCCTTTGAGAATGGAAATAGAGAGTATCAACAACGTATGCGGGTGCTTCCATCATAAAATATCACATTGAAAATATGGAATCATAATCTCGTCATTTCGATGAAATGGGTCAACCACGGTTATGATTAGGCACTGCACTTCCATCATATAACAATCTACGCGCAGTTTTGATTCGGTCATTACCATGACATATATTGTTTACCTTCGGAACCAGAACCGGTACTTCCTATAAATCGGCAGTGCGAATAGAGAATAAATTACGGTTAGTATCTACTGAGTACCAACTCTCTCATATCCAGCGTATCACTTCTTCAATTAATAATGCCATAATTCTTTAAAGAGTGAAACGATGTTTTTAACTTCAACTCAAATAGAAATTTAACACAGCAGTGTCTCAGAAGGATGCCTATCAATATACTAATTCATTAGGATGATATTTGCCTAAGTTATAATAGCACTGTTTCAATCAGTCTATTTCAATTACCCGATGTGTTTCTTATCAATCGTTCAAAACGACAAGCGTGACAGATTAGGAGATAAATATTATTGGACGGAGTAGAACATTACTCCGAGATGCTTTTTCCTCTCTCGACTTAACTGCACCTTGGCGGGGTTTGATGGCTTGCGTGCCTTCATGACCCAAGGAGCTATGCAAGATGGCTTCCATAAGCCGGATATCTAATCATACCTGATAGGTCAATGGGTAGATGCCAGACGAAATCCAGTCTCAGAATCAGTTGATGCGCAACGTCTGATTCTATTCACTTTACCCATCTGGAGAGGACACACCAGAAAATAAACCCGGAGAGAATCGTTTTACCGGCCTAAAAACCTCCGCTAGATGGACTTGGTAGTGGAGTACTTCGAGTTTCTCTCGACGGTGATAGAGATCATCGTACTTCATTAAGAAGCTGTCGCCTGCCCAAGTCAGACAAACTCCGGTCCAAAGGATACTGTCCCGTCCACGTTCCGCTTGCTCCATTGGGTGCATGCGGCTAAAGACTGAATTCGAAAAGCGGATTAACAACTAAGCACGGCGACGACAGGACAGAACGTTTGAAACAATCAGGTCTCACTTGACAGACCAGAAGAAGTTTTTTTCACGGGGTCTTCGGTTACGTTCTCGTGCTGGGTTAATGCCTCACTGCCTTGTGGGCGAGACTTTTGAGTCAAAGGCTCCAGTTAGGGCTCCCAAGGAAAAACCCCTTCTGCGGTGTGAGCAGCCGCGAAGAATGATTCGCCCAGAAACCTCCAGTATCTTCCCTGTAAACGGCCTTACCAATTTTACCTCTTTCAATTTAAGGCCGATGAAAAACGCCACGGGTAATTGCGGCTGTGATGAAAGCCGTAGTTCGGGAGCTGGGTATAAATCAAATGCACTGAATAAGCCTAAGTGTTCACTTCACTCGGCTGCCTTTAACGTCCGCACACTATGTCAGATAGGGCAACAGGCTGCCCTCGCTAAAAGACTTGACACTTCTAAAATAGATGTACATTGTGTTTCCGAAACACGCATACAAGACCCCACCTCTGTGCTACCTTTTCGCACTCCAGATGCAACCTCAGTCTCTCGCTTCACTCTTCGTGTGTCGGGTGATTCGGTGTCTAGAGCTCGTGGTCAGGCTAGCGCTGGGATTGCTTTGAGCATGAAAGCTGAGCGTGCACTGTTAGACTGGATTCCAATTATCAGTCGTTTGTGTGCAGTTCGATTTTTGCTCATGGCATTAAACTCTCTGACTTGCAATATGCGGGCGATATTGTTCTTCAGAGTGAAGATCCAGGTAAGTTGCAAGCTGTCATGGATAGTCTTTACAACAGTGTAACGATGTTTGGAATGCGTTTTGCACCTTCAAAGTGTGAAATGCCGCTGGAGGACTGGGTTGGCTCAACACCAAACCTCTTCTTGGTGGGTAAAACTCTAACTTAAGTGGATAAATTTTGTTACCTGGGCAGTTACATCTCACCAGTTAGACAGACATCGGATGAAGTGTCATCGCGTATACAGAAGGCAAGTTTGGCTTTTGCCAACCTCCGTCATCTTTGGCGTCGGTGTGACATCCGATTGTCGGTTAAGGGTAGAGTGTACAATGCGGTGGTTAGGTCTGTTCTTCTATACGGTCCACAAACATGGCCGTTGTGGTTAGAAGATAGGTAAAGACTGTCGGTTTTCGAGCAACGATGTCTCTGTAGAGTTTCCCGAGTATGGCGGGAATACCGTGTCAGCAATGCTGAGGTTAGACCCAAAGTGTTGGGAACGAGAGATAAGTCTGTGACTCGAATACTGAGTCTAGGGGGGTGAAGATGGCTGGGACATGCGTCACACTTGTCCACCGATAGGCTTCCTCGGCGTACGCTGTTCTCTGAGGCAAGTGGTGATTGGAAAGTAAGTTGAGGTGGTCAGTCCATGACATGGGATAAAGGTATGAGAATCTTGACCAGTAGACTTGACCACGTAGGACTTGTTGGACTTCCAGGTTGGGGTCTGTGTGATCCGCCTACCTAATGGTTGCAGACATTAAGTGGTATGGCTGGCTGTCGCGGTCAGTGGCGTAGTTCCATTCGCACTCTTTTCTTGTTCACCAAACAAATTGTGGTATAAATTCGACATCTATTCATCCATCACAAACAAATGGTATGAGAATAGCACGCCTTTCGAACAACAATTCAAAGTTACTCGATAATTAGTTCACTTTACCCCAACACAGCACGAACATTCAAACGCACATCAATTCCGTATGCACATTATTAAAGGCTCCCAATAGATCAGATCTACTTCCAATCCCATTGTCGCCTTCTCTCAAGGATCAATACTCACAATGACAGAACTAACTGGTCACTGTAGAGATAAATAGCTGTGTCCATACCGCGTGAATTTTCAGCACGTAGATCGGGCACAGCGAATTTCAGTCATCTATGAAGCTTGGTATGTGTGCAATCGAATTCCGATTTCTATCGCATTTTGTCGAGTGAAAAATAAAACAGATTTCAGTTCTCAGCAGTTCCCATTCAGTCATCGAATTAGCGCACAAGCACCGTCTAGTCAACAACTTGTTATCGTTTGATTAACCATCGACCAGTTGGTTGTGTGAATGACTGATCACAATACAATGATCGTGCTGCAAACGTGTAGGTGAATTGATACGGAAATCGTACAGAAATCGAATGACCGATGCCGTGGTCCCAATAATTTTAATTCATTTTTTCTTTGTTCTATATACGAAATGCTGGTATTAAGTGAGTATTCACGATTTACAACACATGGACAATGAAGCAGTTCGAATACGTACAAGGGTACGTTTCAAATTCATTTAGGTGAATTATTTGGATAGGAATAACTCTGCACGATTTCTTGGAAGTGATTCGAACGGTCATTCCAAATGAAACTACAAGATTCGCGCTTACCTGAACGGCCCAGTTGTTGAACATTTCCTGGGAATACATCAAGATTATCACGAATAACAATTAGAAAACCGATGCGTCTCTTCAAACTGAATCCTCAAATCGGATGACAATGAATATATACACATTCTCGTCATTTACGATCAAATATGCAGACTTTTCTTCATCACTTAATAACCATTGGTTCACAGAGAGGTAAACACGTGTCTGGCGGGTATTACAGAATAAGGTATCAATTAAATTCCATCTAATTCCCATCACTGCAACTCCAATGTTTCTTTTCTATTCGAAAGTGAACGCTATATTCCGTTTATATATTGATTTGCCTAAAATAGAGCACTCAAAGACTGTACACGAGGACACAAAATCAGGTCACCCATTCTTAAACCAATCACTACGTGGAAGACTGCAACATTTGCTATCATATTTCATTCACTTCACAAACCATTACAAATTTCTTCAGGCATTGTTATTTGGAATATCACCAACGCTAACTCGCGTCATGCAATTATTCATGCTTGACCGTGTGTCCCAAATAAATGCACAGCGTATCGTATTGATGCTCTCGTGAGAGGACAAAATACGTGGATTCACATAATTTCGTTAAATACATTATGTCGACATACTCATCAAATCACGTACTATTCGAAGGATAAACGCACAATTCGCATCACCGAATCAATACTCAGTAACACAATGACAATAATAATTCAAAGCATTCTATTCCAAATAAACAACTCACCATAAATGTGTTCTATGGAGATCAATCATATGTGTTTTTATGTACAAAAACTAAGTTGATCAGATTTATTACCATCAGTTACAATCGTTTTTGCAATCCTTTACCACACCCCAACCGGATTGAACTATATAACTAGAAACGCGCATCTCTCCAATGAAACAGCTATTCCACATTACGCACATTGACAGTTCCATCGTTCCACCTCATAATCTCAACAAATGATACGAAATATCATAAAAGTATCTGAGGATTCCAGCACAATCAACCAAAATACACAATATTAGCACATTCTAAATGATTCAATGAAAATGTATTATAAAAATTTGGTCATTCAAATAAACAAACGGCATGTTTGCCGTCAATCAAAATTCCAGTGCTTCAAATCCGTACACATTCATAATGGAATAACCATGAACGTGCACAAATCCACACTGAAATTGGTGTAATTCATGTTTGTATTTCAACAGTCATTATGTTCCAGAAACGATGGCAAATTTTTGGCTAATAGACCACAACATGTGAAATAATTTCGTTCGCAAATATCGCACCTAGCATTCTCGTCTTTTGATCTGTTGTTCGAATGTGTTCTCTGTATACAGGAATTTCAAAACAAATTTGTTTCTGTTATTCAATTTAATTTCCTCCCAACAATGAAAATGTGAGACATGTTATTTTCATTCTCCGTAGTTCACTTCTGTCCATTCTCTTCCGCCTCCCATTCCATCTTAATAAGTTCTTGAATCAATTGCAGATTTAGGTGAGAGAATCGAGGAATGCAAAAGTGACACATTTTATTTCATCCGATAGGTTATGATAGATTGTGCCACTCATATCATGTATTAACGGCGGCTTCACTTAAGCGTTCAAACTCACTATGTGAGTCTCCACAATGCGTGGTTGTGATTTATGGCATAGGTTGTACACAGCATTCTTTGTGAAAAGCAGAACCGATAACTCCCTCATGTTTATTAAATTTGGATCAGAGGTCAGCCTCAGACAAGTGGCCTTGAAATCTGATTGGTTCTGCATAAAATTCTAATCAACTAGTCATATACTTTCCACGCAGCCATCCCATCTGTGGCAGTTGCACAAAAGCAAACATTGATAGCACTGAAAGATCGTCGCACACTAGTACTATTGAACATTTCTCGGAATACTTGTATTTTTCTCTCAATCAGCCCAAAACACCAAACTTTATCTCATCACACAGGTCGATATTGTGAATCACATTCTCGTCGAACAGATGTCCTCAAAACGAAAAACACGTTCAATTCGTTCATTCGGTAGAATCAGATACACTAAGAATAGCTGGCATAGAACATTGTAAACTAGTGGTCCTTTGAGAATGGAAATAGAGAGTATCAACACCGTATGCGGGTGCTTCCATCATAAAATATCACATTGAAAATATGGAATCATAATCTCGTCATTTCGATGAAATGGGTCAACCACGGTTATGATTAGGCACTGCACTTCCATCATATAACAATCTACGCGCAGTTTTGATTCGGTCATTACCATGACATATATTGTTTACCTTCGGAACCAGAACCGGTACTTCCTATAAATCGGCAGTGCGAATAGAGAATAAATTACGGTTAGTATCTACTGAGTACCAACTCTCTCATATCCAGCGTATCACTTCTTCAATTAATAATGCCATAATTCTTTAAAGAGTGAAACGATGTTTTTAACTTCAACTCAAATAGAAATTTAACACAGCAGTGTCTCAGAAGGATGCCTATCAATATACTAATTCATTAGGATGATATTTGCCTAAGTTATAATAGCACTGTTTCAATCAGTCTATTTCAATTACCCGATGTGTTTCTTATCAATCGTTCAAAACGACAAGCGTGACAGATTAGGAGATAAATATTATTGGACGGAGTAGAACATTACTCCGAGATGCTTTTTCCTCTCTCGACTTAACTGCACCTTGGCGGGGTTTGATGGCTTGCGTGCCTTCATGACCCAAGGAGCTATGCAAGATGGCTTCCATAAGCCGGATATCTAATCATACCTGATAGGTCAATGGGTAGATGCCAGACGAAATCCAGTCTCAGAATCAGTTGATGCGCAACGTCTGATTCTATTCACTTTACCCATCTGGAGAGGACACACCAGAAAATAAACCCGGAGAGAATCGTTTTACCGGCCTAAAAACCTCCGCTAGATGGACTTGGTAGTGGAGTACTTCGAGTTTCTCTCGACGGTGATAGAGATCATCGTACTTCATTAAGAAGCTGTCGCCTGCCCAAGTCAGACAAACTCCGGTCCAAAGGATACTGTCCCGTCCACGTTCCGCTTGCTCCATTGGGTGCATGCGGCTAAAGACTGAATTCGAAAAGCGGATTAACAACTAAGCACGGCGACGACAGGACAGAACGTTTGAAACAATCAGGTCTCACTTGACAGACCAGAAGAAGTTTTTTTCACGGGGTCTTCGGTTACGTTCTCGTGCTGGGTTAATGCCTCACTGCCTTGTGGGCGAGACTTTTGAGTCAAAGGCTCCAGTTAGGGCTCCCAAGGAAAAACCCCTTCTGCGGTGTGAGCAGCCGCGAAGAATGATTCGCCCAGAAACCTCCAGTATCTTCCCTGTAAACGGCCTTACCAATTTTACCTCTTTCAATTTAAGGCCGATGAAAAACGCCACGGGTAATTGCGGCTGTGATGAAAGCCGTAGTTCGGGAGCTGGGTATAAATCAAATGCACTGAATAAGCCTAAGTGTTCACTTCACTCGGCTGCCTTTAACGTCCGCACACTATGTCAGATAGGGCAACAGGCTGCCCTCGCTAAAAGACTTGACACTTCTAAAATAGATGTACATTGTGTTTCCGAAACACGCATACAAGACCCCACCTCTGTGCTACCTTTTCGCACTCCAGATGCAACCTCAGTCTCTCGCTTCACTCTTCGTGTGTCGGGTGATTCGGTGTCTAGAGCTCGTGGTCAGGCTAGCGCTGGGATTGCTTTGAGCATGAAAGCTGAGCGTGCACTGTTAGACTGGATTCCAATTATCAGTCGTTTGTGTGCAGTTCGATTTTTGCTCATGGCATTAAACTCTCTGACTTGCAATATGCGGGCGATATTGTTCTTCAGAGTGAAGATCCAGGTAAGTTGCAAGCTGTCATGGATAGTCTTTACAACAGTGTAACGATGTTTGGAATGCGTTTTGCACCTTCAAAGTGTGAAATGCCGCTGGAGGACTGGGTTGGCTCAACACCAAACCTCTTCTTGGTGGGTAAAACTCTAACTTAAGTGGATAAATTTTGTTACCTGGGCAGTTACATCTCACCAGTTAGACAGACATCGGATGAAGTGTCATCGCGTATACAGAAGGCAAGTTTGGCTTTTGCCAACCTCCGTCATCTTTGGCGTCGGTGTGACATCCGATTGTCGGTTAAGGGTAGAGTGTACAATGCGGTGGTTAGGTCTGTTCTTCTATACGGTCCACAAACATGGCCGTTGTGGTTAGAAGATAGGTAAAGACTGTCGGTTTTCGAGCAACGATGTCTCTGTAGAGTTTCCCGAGTATGTCAGCAATGCTGAGGTTAGACCCAAAGTGTTGGGCACGAGAGATAAGTCTGTGACTCGAATACTGAGTCTAGGGGGGTGAAGATGGCTAGGACATGCGTCACGCTTGTCCACCGATAGACTTCCTCAGCGTACGCTGTTCTCTGAGGCAAGTGGTGATTGGAAAGTAAGTTGAGGTGGTCAGTCCATGACATGGGATAAAGGTATGAGAATCTTGACCAGTAGACTTGACCACGTAGGACTTGTTGGACTTCCAGGTTGGGGTCTGTGTGATCCGCCTACCTAATGGTTGCAGACATTAAGTGGTACGGCTGGCTGTCGCGGTCAGTGGCGTAGTTCCATTCGCACTCTTTTCTTGTTCACCAAACAAATTGTGGTATAAATTCGACATCTATTCATCCATCACAAACAAATGGTATGAGAATAGCACGCCTTTCGAACAACAATTCAAAGTTACTCGATAATTAGTTCACTTTACCCCAACACAGCACGAACATTCAAACGCACATCAATTCCGTATGCACATTATTAAAGGCTCCCAATAGATCAGATCTACTTCCAATCCCATTGTCGCCTTCTCTCAAGGATCAATACTCACAATGACAGAACTAACTGGTCACTGTAGAGATAAATAGCTGTGTCCATACCGCGTGAATTTTCAGCACGTAGATCGGGCACAGCGAATTTCAGTCATCTATGAAGCTTGGTATGTGTGCAATCGAATTCCGATTTCTATCGCATTTTGTCGAGTGAAAAATAAAACAGATTTCAGTTCTCAGCAGTTCCCATTCAGTCATCGAATTAGCGCACAAGCACCGTCTAGTCAACAACTTGTTATCGTTTGATTAACCATCAACCAGTTGGTTGTGTGAATGACTGATCACAATACAATGATCGTGCTGCAAACGTGTAGGTGAATTGATACGGAAATCGTACAGAAATCGAATGACCGATGCCGTGGTCCCAATAATTTTAATTCATTTTTTCTTTGTTCTATATACGAAATGCTGGTATTAAGTGAGTATTCACGATTTACAACACATGGACAATGAAGCAGTTCGAATACGTACAAGGGTACGTTTCAAATTCATTTAGGTGAATTATTTGGATAGGAATAACTCTGCACGATTTCTTGGAAGTGATTCGAACGGTCATTCCAAATGAAACTACAAGATTCGCGCTTACCTGAACGGCCCAGTTGTTGAACATTTCCTGGGAATACATCAAGATTATCACGAATAACAATTAGAAAACCGATGCGTCTCTTCAAACTGAATCCTCAAGTCGGATGACAATGAATATATACACATTCTCGTCATTTACGATCAAATATGCAGACTTTTCTTCATCACTTAATAACCATTGGTTCACAGAGAGGTAAACACGTGTCTGGCGGGTATTACAGAATAAGGTATCAATTAAATTCCATCTAATTCCCATCACTGCAACTCCAATGTTTCTTTTCTATTCGAAAGTGAACGCTATATTCCGTTTATATATTGATTTGCCTAAAATAGAGCACTCAAAGACTGTACACGAGGACACAAAATCAGGTCACCCATTCTTAAACCAATCACTACGTGGAAGACTGCAACATTTGCTATCATATTTCATTCACTTCACAAACCATTACAAATTTCTTCAGGCATTGTTATTTGGAATATCACCAACGCTAACTCGCGTCATGCAATTATTCATGCTTGACCGTGTGTCCCAAATAAATGCACAGCGTATCGTATTGATGCTCTCGTGAGAGGACAAAATACGTGGATTCACATAATTTCGTTAAATACATTATGTCGACATACTCATCAAATCACGTACTATTCGAAGGATAAACGCACAATTCGCATCACCGAATCAATACTCAGTAACACAATGACAATAATAATTCAAAGCATTCTATTCCAAATAAACAACTCACCATAAATGTGTTCTATGGAGATCAATCATATGTGTTTTTATGTACAAAAACTAAGTTGATCAGATTTATTACCATCAGTTACAATCCTTTTTTGTATTCCCAGTTTTCATAACACTCTCAATTTTCCAACTCCGCTAAATAACATGCAATATTTTTCTTTCATCATATAACTGCTGGTCTGATCTACTCAATCTCTCTTTTGTTTTTTCGTCTGGATCTTCTTCTTGTTACTCCCTTTTTTGATTTCGAGCTATTGTCTGCCTTATTTTCTTTTGTTTTTCGTCAACCTCGTTTTTTCCCTTAATCTGAATCGAAATTTGTCTGATCAGGAGAACTAGGCGAGCTGCAAACTGATTCGTTTGCTGCTCCCTCGGCTTCTTCGGTTATCTGAGATCTTTTTTTTTCTTGAATTTCACAGTGCTCTTCGTGGCTTTTATGGGCGCTCTGACACGTCAACCGATTTTATTTGTCCGTGGCTCACCATATTTTGGCCTGTTCTGTTTGAAATCTTTCGCATTCAGCGACCCGAAAATCCCCACTGCATAAGTGGATGAAACACAGTAACAGCGCTGGCACTCCTTATTTGGTACAATTAGATTTTTCAAGAAATTTCTTAAGAATATCATACAGGTTTGTAAATCTATGTTTCCAAACTCTGTTTCCATAATGTCAAATAATGTCAAATTTACTTCTAATACTTGACTAGTCCAAGTTAATCTCGACAAAAAGCACTGAAACAAAATAATTGGTATATTCTGTTCTCACTAACAATGATGTACAAAGGTCGACGAGTCATGTTTTTTTAAATAATCCCGGTTAACTCACCCGTATTTATTTGCATTGTGCTCACGCAAAACGTTAACAGCAGAGACAAAATCAGAAGCTGGTGCATTTTCAATTTTAGAATGAAAAATATTGCTGAAACCCAACGGACGCTGCTCACGTAGATATATATATATATATATATATATATATATATATATATATAAATGTTAATTGAGAAAGACACAATCAGTACCACCAAAAAATAAGTCTCCTGAGGGTCTTCATCAAAATGTGAGCCTTGTTGGCCAGAAAGTAACCTTCCAGTTCATTGGCTAGACGAACCATCGCACATCGGTCAACCCTGTCCTTACCACTGACTATCTTCTACTACGCCGACTTTTAGCGAATGTTTGTAAGAAAAGTAGAAAAAGTCTTGCCAATAGAAAATTGAAGCAAACCTCATCGGTGTTTTTGACTCCCTTGGGTGTTCCGCAGCAAATGTACCACCAGAGAAGAAGTAACAGAATGTGGCTTATGTGCAGTACCTCTGTCAGTATAGACCTCAGTAGGATTGATAGATCGGGCGAACTCTTACATAGAGGATATATTGATTGCAAAACAGACTAAGAAAATCAGTTCAACTGTGATAGTATTTCTCTCTAGTGATTGCACGAAGAAAACCTAACTACCCACAAACTTAACTCACTTGGTGTGCGGGTCAGAGGGAGATTATCAGTTAATGAACCTGGCCTCTATTCGTCTGCAGATTAGTGACACTTGTCCGATGACAAGAAATTATTTATGCAATATCCCGTTACATTACGCCTGGAAAATCAAGTTTCTCTCATAGCGTTCAGTTCAAAATCAACAAATCAACATATTTTACTCGCACTCTCATAATAAGCTCATTTGTGCCTCAGTATTGACAGTCTGTATTATCTCACTTTTGCAATACCTTTATTGGATCCTAATAGTCCATTGAGATAAGTTTGGGCAGAATATTTTGCTAATCTCTGACACTATTTCTGAGGTTACGTTTGCTTAGGAATCTTTGTTATACGGCTATGTCCCTGTTATCACCCATCGCTTAGAACCCCGTTGTAGCTAATCGTATAAGGAAAACGTTGTGCGACAAAATATGAACTTGAAATGATGAGAGGAAAGTTGGTGGGATATTTGCTTCTTTCCTTCGGTTGAATTTACATAGACTATTTGAGGCACTGCAAATTATGAAATAGCTGGTGGCTTGCAGTAACTGGGACGCAGGACGTGGTGCTTGGCCTCTGTAAGACTTACGATTTCAGACACACAATCGTCATGTTTCTTATACTGGGCGAAGTCTTGAGTGATACCGTTGAAGTCAATCTCCAAAAATAGGTTGGACTTGGAAGTAGCTGCTTTGGTGGTTACAATAGAGCAACTAATAAAAAGTTGACTCACAATTACTCGGAGTAAAGTCTTTCTTTGGACGAAATTGGCCGTCTTTCAAATTACGATGTAGAACGAGAAAACCATTTTAATACGGTTGTGATTAATCCTGTCTCAGAAATAAGAGATCAGTCGCGACCATAGATTTATATTATACTTCTGCAATATCTTTAGCAATTTCCCTCGGTGCAGGTGTTCACAGAATCAGTAGCTTGACTGCTGAGGTTCAAGCAGTTCGTTCTTATTTTACGAGAGGACAATCAAGTGTGTCTGTGAGAACCTGTTACGTACTGTGCAGGACATGAGTCAGCCCCTGTAAATACTGTAGGTAGTAAAGAAAGAAAGCTTCGTGCAGAAACTGCAGTTTTAAAGCCACAATGCAATAAGGGACATAGAAACTCAATGAAACATTCAGACCCTTGCTAATGAGTAGAATATCATGCCGGATGATATCTTTGGTAGGCAAGTATACGGAGCACTGTGAGGATTCCGGTTATTCCAGCAAACAGGCCCAATAATAAATGCATAAAAACTAGCTATTATTGTGAGTCTGAACGACACTTGGGTCCGCTGACGTTTTATCGGTTGTGTGCGAAAGATTCTGGATTAAGCGTAAAATCGGTAAATGTCCAGGTTGTAGAAGAAAAACGGTATACCTATTGAACCACCCTATGGCTGTCTCACGAAAGCATGAACCCAATGTGAGTGCAGGGCTTTTTTCAGTTTAGCGTAGGTTATTTCGAATCTCTATGGTGTATTGCCCAAGCTGTAAGCCACCATATAGTGGTTCGGCTAATTGGAGGTGCCTGTTAGTAAACTTACTGAGCCTCAGCTCATGGACTTTTCATTCCCTTGTGTTTTGCAGACTGAAGATATGTAAATCCCCAGCGGTCAGAGTTTACGTTGTGCAGACCATCTAAATCAATGTCTTTTTACCTGCTTTACCTTGTTTTATTCTCCTGAAAACGCAGTCCACGAGGATTTCCAGGGATATTGCAAGTAACTTTGAGGGGTCATAGGTAAACTCACACATCGGAATACAAAAGCAGTCGCAGCATAAAAAAAAAGTTTGGATGATTCAGGACAAAATGGTTATTTGACGCCCAGAGTATATATTATAGAGGCGTATGAGTCAGAATGGTCCGATCAGTTGGTAAGTTACTACGGACAATATCACAGTGATAGCTTATAGACGATATTGACGACATATCTCGCGGAAGTTGTAAGTGACCTGAATGACCGCCTACTGGTACAGCTCGCTTACGATCCCAAGGATTTGGTATCCCTACACCAGGTAAGCTACTGTTACAAACAATGATACTCTAATGAGTTGCGTAAGCTGTAAAGCAAAAAGAGAATACCAACTCCATTCACTTGTCCTCTCAAAAAGTGTATTATGGAGTAGAAAGATAGCTACCTCCGGATAACAAAATTGAGAAGCAGAGAAAATGCTTTACAAATCACATAAATGAGTGCGAATGACAATGAAGGAACTCAAAGAGTGATGAATCAATATCGGTTGGGGACAGACCCCTTGGTCACTGAATGAGGGACTACTTATCCTGTGCTCAAATTCAGTAGGAGACGTGATTAATTCGATCATCTTGGGGGATGGACTAATTTGAGCCGATAGCTGCGAAATTTGTTGAGTGAATAAGACGAGCAAAAATAGACAATTGCGTAGCGGAGAATAAACTGGTTGAACAATCGATGACCGAAAGCGAGAAAAATTGTTACTCCTGTTCGATCGCTAAAAATTCCGAAAAAATTACAATAGAACATCGAACGAAATCCCGAAACGTATTCACTTGGGAGACGAAAATCATAGCACCTCGCATCTTGCGAAGACCGAACAAACATAAAAACTCGAGAAGAAAACAAAGCAAAACTACGTTGCACAAATAGTACCGGGATAGATTTCGCCAAATCTCATCAGGTACATACTATAGTAAATAATATAAGAAAAATAGCAATTATAGGACAACATTAACTGTGATAGGTTCAAAAAAGTGATTTTATTGCCAAAACAAGGCCAGGGTACTGAATAAATTCTTTTAATTACACAAACTAGGTTACCATCTTCGGACAGCAATTGCTTCGGGAAATAATAGCAGACGTGAATAGATGGCAGAGATGATCACAAAGAACTCATTTATGCGGTCGATCCGGAGTTTTGTATCAAGCAAATCAGATCTGGAATGTAAAGTTTTCGGGTCCAGCTGTACATGGCTCCCACTAGTCCAGTTTGTAGCTAAGGGCACAAAAATCGTAAAATGCAGCTACCGTCCTAACCATGTATGCTTATGGTATACGGAGTGATGACTCTACTGTGTGGATGCCTGATTATCATAGTCTCAAGATACGCAAACCTATTATCAGAATACCACTCCAAGAAAGCCGTATGTTCAAATGAATTGTATTGAGTTTTGGAAGAGGTTGACAGAGTCCTACTCTAAGTAGCTGGTAACAAAGATATCATCGAGGTATCTCCCGTAATGATGCATATCACGGATGGTGTCTTTTAATAAATTCTAAGACTTGCTATAAAAATGCCGGCCAAGATAGGGCCCGATGGAATCCCCATTGTGAAGCCAATAATTTGGTGACAATAATTCCCGAAGAACTGAAATTATATTAGGCGTTTCATTTTCATCACCGGGATTTTGAGGTAAACATTTTCGTTGTGAAAGTAATCACAAATAAAACCAACGGTTTCGTGCAGGAGCAATTTGGGGGATAGTAACATAACTGCCATGCTTCAAACATGTCGACTTCAGATACTGATGTTGTCCAGAGCTTCAGCTAGCTCGAAGCCATCTTTAAGATTGTGTTACCACAACTTGTTGGTAACTGGCTTTAGTGTTTTGACCAACCAGTTTTCTAACTTGTGTTACGGTGAGTTGGTCATTGACAATGGGTATCAGAGGCACACCGGACTTGTGTAGCTTAGGTAGGCCATAGAGCTGTGGCAGATGATTGCCACGAGGGTTAATTTGTTTTGCAGTGAATTCATCAATAAACCCACCTTCGAGTAGCAGCTATACATCTTGTGAGATGATTCTTTTTAAAGCTGTTACGAAGCTTCTTTGCTACATACTTTAAATTTGGCTAAGCCTCTCAGAACAGCTTCTATTTTTCCTATGTAATTTGTCTTACTTATGATGACCACCCCAGATCATTTGTCCGGTTGTACTGTGACGACCTTTTATTACATCTCAATTGGTACAACGCTTTCAGGTGATTTTCATTCAAAAGGCTCAGCTGTCGAGATGAAGTGCATTTGTATTGACATTTGAGACCAACCGGTCTTGTCTAAAGCCAAGTTTTGCGTCCGTCAGGTTCGGTTACAGGGATGACAACTGACCAAAGAAACATTCGAAAATGGTTGTGATTCTAGGATATTTATCTTTTAGGGGGGTACGGAATTTTTCAAACCCAATGACAGAGCATCGATTTGGTATTGGTTAAGGACGATAGATGATTGATTCCTAATGTAATTCTCAGGGTTACTTACGTCAAGCGAAGCACCGAATCGACCGCATAAATGAGTTCTTTGTGATCATCTCTGCCATCTATTCACGTCTACTACTATTTTCCGAAGCAATAGCTGTCCGAAGATGGTAACCTAGTTTGTGTAATTAAAAGGATTTATTCAGTATCCTGGCCTTGTTTTGGTAATAAAATCACTTTTTTGAACCTATCACAGTTAATGTTGTCCTACAATTGCTATTTTTCTTATATTATTTACTATAGTATGTACCTGATGAGATTTGGCGAAATCTATCCGGAGACACCTTGTGCTGTGTTTCCCTCCACTTCACATCGAGAATCGTTTGACTCGGATATGTAGAATTTGGTTCGAAAATCAACATTAGTTCCTTCTCGGCGAAGAGCCAGAGATTTTGATCATCTGTGACTATAAGCTGATCATACTGATTGCAGTTTAATTTAAATTTGAGCTTCACTTTTATGTTCAGTTTGAGGAATTGTATCGATGTAAGCAGTATAAAGAAAAATAACGGTTCATGGGAAACTTGGCCAGTTTCGACATTCGAGTAATCCAGTAGCACGTGGAAAATCAGTGCAATTAGAACAACATAAGTCTAGTGTCCTCGTAGGAAGAGTTTTCATGAGTGAGTACGCTTTACCAAAGTAAATCGAGAGAATAAAATCCCAGAACCAAATGATTGATATGGTGACTTTCATAAACCTGGTCTTGAAGCAGCAAATTACCATGAAATTTTCTCACTATGATTCCCGTTCATCAGTGAGAGATAAATGACAAAAGGTTTGAAATAAATACGAATTTAAATAAAACTGTATTTATAATGGCTAATAGAAAAAAAACGGAGAAATCATTACCTTTGAGATATTTGACCTCTGCATGTTGTGCGGTTGGGGTGCATCGGAGAAATAATACCAGTCGACAGATTTAGAGAAGTAAGCACTTCAATGAAAACAGCTACAAAAGAGAAAGACCAAAGCATTTTCAATTCATCCATATTGATTACAATCGAAAACGTCTGATTATTCTTGAAAGAAAACCCATTCTAGTTCATACACAGTGCAGTGAAAGGTATCCATGAACTTTGTTGACCTGGTGTTTGTTCTTCGGTCAGTGTGTACCAGAGAAATAATATCAGCCGACAGCTTACAAGTCGTCCACCTGTCAATGTAGACCACAGTAGAAATGATAGGTCTTATAAAGATTCATATGAATGACATACTGATTAACAAGCAGATTGAGAAAATTATCTTATTTGCGAAAGTTCACCACTCGGGGGAGTGTAAGGTGAAAATAAGTTAACTACAAAATTGATTAACCAGATTTTGTTCTGCGGCCAAAGTGGGCCAGATAAATGTTGTCAGTCAATAAACATGGAACCATAACACAACATATATTCAACAGAGTTTGTGGGTTAGTAACGCTTGCCCGACAGCAAATTACACGGTGTCCAATATTTCATCTTGTCAATCCGGAAATAGCAAAGAGACTTAGCTAAGTAACTTCCGTATTTGAACTGCTGCTCAAAGCTATCATTTCTGTCGTAGTAAATTCTTTATGCATGCTACCATAATCAGAGCCTTTGTGATGCACTACACACAGTATGCGATGAGTAGTGTCTAAATCTCCGCAATTTTATGATGCTATTTGACACCCACTGTCAGCTGTCAGATCCTCGACAAAACCATGGCAGCTACCAACAGCTACTTCATTCTTGTTAGGAATGAGCGATGAAGCTCATCTGTCGAACTCGCACTAGGACTTGAACCAGAGGTGTATGACTGTGAAATGAATACCAAAACCCCCGACTATTCGGGGCTTGCTCTCAGTGGTTTGCTAAATTTATACCCCGCACGATACAGCTCTTTTTCGACACTGACTTTTTATGTTAACAAAGAGCTTCTCAAGCTGCGATCGACTACGACGATAAAATGCCTATTTGAAGGGTCCTCAGTAAGGCAAAGGTGTTTCGTTAGACGGCCTCAGGAGTTTCGTTACTTCGAGGATGTTCAATTCTCACTTTCCACTCGTGGCTTGGTATGAGTGCTCTTTTCGTAATTGCTATCACAGATGAAACGGTTGAACAGCTATTGCGTGGTTTCCGTGGAGATCCTAGCTTTCAAAAGGCATGATGGATTATGTTATGGTAAATGTGATCTGTTTCTACTAGTGAGGTTTTATATTTTTTTGAAAATCCATTTAGACATGGTTGAGTTTGATGAACTGCTCATCTCAGTCACCGTTTCCAAGGTTACGGTTAACCCATTAAGTGCTGGTGAGTGCTAACCTATCAGTACAAACATGTAGTGAAGCTCGTTCAGCTTTGCAAGTAATGATGTGCGTAAAAGGACAAAGAGATAGGTAATGATATATCTACTGTATGGTGATCAGCACGATTATTCACTGCGGTAAAGATTTCTCGATGGAACTCATACTGGCAACGCGGAGTATAGGAAAATTAGGAATCGCTGGCGTACTGCAACTGCTCGATGACATAATACTTTTCGCGACCTCCGTCATATTCCTTATAATTGATGAGGTCGAAAGTAGCACCCCCAGTTTCGACCAGGATATATATAGATTTGGCTTGATAACTGCGATCTGGTGAGTTAAAACAGTATGATGAGTAGACATTTAACTGGGGAATACCTTACGTGACTCCACTTTCTGGACAGACTTGGTGGTTTTTCAACGTAACATACGGAATGAAAAAACAAGTACTGCTACATATGTTGCTAATTCTGTCTCTAGAACGGAAGACAACTTGTAGCCGTAACCATAGGTGTCTGTTGCCGGGAAGTTTAACTCTGCGGATTTAACCTCACGTGGGATGAAAGCGTAAAAGGAACAGTATGCGCTATGATTCGTAGGTCCCAGCTTCAAGCTGATGATTCAAGCAATTCTATATTCGTCATAAAGGAAAACACCAGTCCCCATGAAGAAAGCTGGATTCGAATTTGGGGCAGTAACAAAACTCGTCTACCCATCATACATTTTACCGTTCCTGTGGCTGATTACCACTTTCTGATGGGCTAGTAGGCCTAGACTGATGGTAGACAAAACTGGTGGGAAATTGTTTGAAGTTAGCAACTTTGTGATGTTCAAAAATTACGTACAGCAGCAATAGCTGATTTTACTGTGACATTATGTCAACAACTAAAATAGCGGTTTCTTTTACGCGGAAACCTACAGGCCAGTGCGTCGTGAGGTAACGTCTGACGCGTAAGTTCCTTTAATCGTGATTCCCCACTTAATGGCTGTCCTCTTAAAGTCTGTTTCTAGAGTACCAATTCAGAGGGCTGAATGCTTTAAAGTGATTATCGGACACGATGATCCACTGCCGACTTTGTGCAAGCTATGACGACTTGTTTTAATATTCCTTTGCTCCGAGTGGAGATGATAACGTCCCCCACTTGCAATGTCTCTTGGGAAGGCACTTGGCATGCTGACCATCTTAAAAGGTTGGTGTCGCTAGTAAATCAGGGATTCTCAAATTTTTGTTCGACTAGCGTGAACCACAGTTACGGAACTGAGAGCTCTGATAACGGTATGTGAAACGGAATAGCTCAGGCACCAGGGTTTGTTCAGTAAATTGATAAGTGGCTAGTGGGTGACTTGCAAGAGCAAAAACCTCAATGATAATGGTGATAAAAAATTGCTGCCATGATAGGAAAAATATAAGACGATCAGGATAAACCGTAAGTCCAAAATATATTTATACGTATATGTGATAGGGAAAACTACCAAAATTGATAATAAAAACACAGACATGGAAGGGACTTTAAACGGTGAAAGAAAGAGAGACGTGCGTAACCAAGTAATCATATCATGCTCACTGGTTGCAAGTTCGGTGGACCCTCCACGTTATTTCTTTGGTAAATGCTTTCGTCGGTTGATTCTGTTAAGCGTATTCGACCTGTCTGTTACTCTTATTTTGGGCATTATGCGAGCATGAGAACCAAACAGTGCTTCTCAATACCTGTGACGACCAGAAGAGAATTAGGAGAGACGGTGGTTAGAGTGCATTTGCGAGAACCGGCGTGAGGAGGATGCAAGAGCAACGGCCAGTTGACCACCAAACTCGACAGGCAGAGTTCAGTTAAACCAGAATGCGTGTTGAAAGAATGAGTTAAAGTGAGTCTCGCTATTATAAATACATGTAAACTTATTGAAAAACGGTAGCCAAGTAAAACTCCAGTGAACCTCAATCCTATCTCAGTTGGTTATGACGAAATCAGATATAATCGAGTGAAGTCAATAAAAGCTTCTTTGCACGGGTAGTAAGGTGATTTCTCAGCACGCACGTGATTTATAATGTATTCCAAGAAAATATTATGAAGATTATTTTCAATATGGAGAGGAAACCGCAGAAGCAAAAAGGTGTATTAGATACACTTAAGGTAACGACGAAAACGAGCAACGTGATCACTGACAACTTGGCCACGGTTTAGGAGTGGGTGGACAAGACTATGGCTGGAGGCTGTCTCAGCATACAGACTGGCGGGAAGGGCACATTCTGAATACAGAGTGAGTGAAAGAGCAACAGAGGGTTTTAGAGAGTGCAGAGTGAAGGTGAGGGCCAATGCCAGATAATAAACTACTTGGGAGTTTGTCCCAAGCTTTATATTATTGAATAGAAAAGCCAGAGTTGCAACGAACCACGATTTATGTTCGGGACGATTTCGCTGCATCTCAACATGGTGCATACTGCAGAACGATACTGTTTATATAGGTCCATGTAAAACCATATTGTTCGATAAATATAGGGAGAAATTACAATAGTCAAGCTACATCACCATGGTAAAGACACATTAACAAAGAGCTGTTTCTGCTGACACAATATGGGTTTCCATCGATGTATGGCAACAGCTTCAGCAAACCTCAAAATCAACCATTAGGTCTCTCGATGACCTAGTCAGAGTGAGATGTCAAATTGCCACGATTCGAGTCCGTAATAAATTTCTGGAACAATGCGTCCATTGCAACAGATACCCGATTACATTTTGTAAACGCTTCCGGAGGAATGAGATGTGTGCCTCTACCAGGAATTTGAGACTTTTGCTGCGATGTCAGATTGATATTTATAAAGAAAAACTAACGACACTTCAGACAACTTGCATCGAAAGATCAATAATTCTTGACGAACTAAGCCTCGTTAGCCGAATCAAAATTACCAACTTCTGTCTTAAGAACATCCGAAAAGCCAAACTTTGTAGACTCAACAAGCTTTAGAAATCCATTGTTCACAAGTTAGCTGAACCGAATTTTCCAAGACAACCAAAAACGTTCGTGAAGAATTCGTCATCGGTTGCACTGAATCAACTTCAACTACAGGCTATTTCCTGTGTTACACGTTTCTGCAAACCGCCGAGTAAAATAAACAGCATAGAAACACAGGCGCAATTCGAATTTCTATTCGAACAACTAAAAATAGTCAAACCAACTTCAAAAGATGCGGAGACTTGGTTCAAAGCAAAGCTGGTTGACTTGGAACGACAGTACCGGATGACATCGTCCAGACGTCAGTCACTCCTCACACCTGAGCACACATCCGCCATTAAAGAGCTACAGTTGCGACCTGATTTGTTAATTTTACGCCCTGACAAGGGGTCCGGAGTAGTGCTGATGGATCGGAATGATTATGAGAAGAAGATGGAAAGTATTCTTGACCATCCCTTCAGGTTTGTACGCGAAGATAACTGTGATGACCCTAAAGAACTAGAACAACGGATATCGATAGAAGTACAGTTCCACCTAGAAGGACACTTCATCAACGAAAGCACAGCTCACCATCTGGAGCCAAAAGGAACTCAAACTCCACAACTGTATGGTTTACCGAAACTACACAAACCCGGAGTGTTACTTCGACCAATACTATCTATGACAAATTCACCACAACACGAATTGGCGAAATGGCTGGTGAAATTGCTTGAGCCAGTTCATAAGTCAATGATCAGAAACACTATCAAAGGCAGTTTCGAAATAGTAAAGCTTTTGGACCAGAATAATGTGAAAGGGAAACACATGGCTTTATTTGATGTCCAATCAAGGTTTACGAATGTCCCCGTTCGGGAGGTCATACGCATCATCTGTGACCATGTCGAGCAAAACCAACTCAAAATCGGTATACCATTATCCGTTCTGGAATGACAGTTACTACTGTACACAACAAACGTATCGTTTTCCTTCCTTAGTCGGGCTTACAGACAAATTGACGGTGTCGCAATGGGAAATCCATTGGGTCCCATTCTGGCAGATATATTTATGGTTCATCCTGAAGAAAAGGCGAGCAAAGTCCTGGAAAGTTCAGAACTTTACAAACGATACGTTGATGACGCTCTAATCATCACAAAAAGTCTAGAAGAGACAATATGGATTATGGATGAACTCAATCGTCTGCATCCGAATATACGATTTACGAAGGAAGCAGAAATGGAAGACACACTGTACTTCCTTGACAATAATATGCCTAGGAGGAATGATGGAACAATCGCCAGATCTGTTTACCGAAAAGAAACATGGACAGGCCAATACTTGCACTTTGACAGCTTTGTGCCTGTGGAATACAAATGTGGCCTGGTCCGAACACTTTTTCAGAGCTTGACGTATCTGTACAGAAGACATGACTGACAACGAACTACGACAGCTGAAAGAAGCCTTGACTGAAAACGCTTATGGCGATGCGTTTATCCAAAAGCACAGCAAGCCTAAAGTCATCAGACTAACGAATTGTTCAGTAGAAAAATTACTAGTCACCCTTTGTGTCCCAGAGCTAGCCCGAACATATTACGCAGCTGACCTCAAAACTGTTCATCGAACGATTGAGATCCCCACACCCTGAGTGAAACAACGTCCACCTCCGTACACCAAATCGAATAGTATTAACCAGTTTCATTGTAGTTGCGGAGCAACCTACGTGGGTCGAACAGAGCGGCAGTTACGTAACCGATTGTTTGAACACATTCCAAATTGGGTACAACTTTTTGTGATGCAATCAGGGTCAGATCGAAGGCATAATGACAACGTTCGAAACCATAAGATCCCGTTGTCGGCCGTTGCTCGTCATCTTCTGATGACGCAACATCCAGCTGACCGAAGCACTGCTTTTCGGGTCATTTATGGGGCAAAGAATACCAGGCTTTTGAGGTTTGCTGAAGCTGTTGCCATACATCGATGGAAACCCATATTGTGTCAGCAGAAACAGCTCTTTGTTAATGTGTCTTTACCATGGTGATGTAGCTTGACTATTGTAATTTCTCCCTATATTTATCGAACAATATGGTTTTACATGGACCTATATAAACAGTATCGTTCTGCAGTATGCACCACGTTGAGATGCAGCGAAATCGTCCCGGACATAAATCGTGGTTTGTTTCAGCTCAGGCTTTTCTTTTCAAGATTATTTCGGAAAAGCATGTTTCAATTTCCTCATTATATTATTGAAAACATAACTTTCCCGACACAAATTTCAACATAGAAGTCAATAGCATTAGATTGCACGATGTATTCCGGACCATCGGTAGAACGGAGAGTCAACTGCATAATAGAATGGTTGAACATATTGCTGTTTGGTTACAAAGAACAATGAACGGACAGATACAATCAGTGACGTCATCGAACGCACGCAGAACACTCATGTCTTCCCTTACGAAACACCTGTGGGAGACAAATCACTGTGTTAATCTGAGCACGGCGTTCACCGTCACTTATGTCACAAACAATCAACGATTATTGAGATACGCGGAGGCACTAGCAATTACCCAACGTCACCCCCAATTGTGCAAACAGCGAGAATGGATGATTACGTTAGCCTTGCCTTGGTAACGCGTTTTTATTTGTTATCATTAGTTAAGTGTGTATGCAATTTTGCCTTTGATCTCATGAGAACGTTCAATTTACCATTTATAAATCATCACCTTGACTGCAGTATGCACTAGTGAAGATGCAGCGAAATGGTCCGGAATACGTCGTGCAATCTAATTCTATTGTTTTCTACGTTATATTATTGCCGAAGATGATGTCAGTGGAAATATCATTGTTATTTTTGATTCCAAGCGAAGGCAATTTCAGAAACTTTGAGTTAAGATCGAATTCACTCCACTATAAACAAGGAAACCTTATGGGAAACTGTAAGGCTGATGACAGAGAACACAAAATGTACAGCATTTCAAGGTACCTCAAGTTTTTTGCTAAACGATACAAAAGCAATCTTTCTGACTTTGCTGAAAAATGCTTCAACATTGCTACTATAACAAAGGTTCTGATTTCGAGCTATGCGGAGAATCTATTTATCATTGGAAACGTACGAAAAGTTATTGAAAATAGTCTGAAAGATTGAAGGGACAATCAACGCATATCAGGACGGCAAGAGAAGGAGAATGAAAACGGGGCCAACAAAGAACGTCGTTCAGACTATTACGAATAAATTCAAATTTTCCGTTTTTAATAAAAGGTTACAGAAGCACAGTATCATTGAAGTATTTTAGTTAGCGAAACTGGGTAAAAAGGGAGAGCTTATTGATATATAGAGAAAAAAATAAACAGGAATAGATCTGCACCCTTAAAATCAGCAGAGTAAAGTTAATGAGAAGACCACTGCGTGTTGTCACGAGAAGGGAACTGTATCGGATTAATAAATTGTAACAAATTGTATTTAGAGTGTGACAGTCGACCCGCTTTCATGTAGAATGCGCTGAAAGTGGTCACGATTCACAGGACGAAAAGCACTTGAGCAGCCAAGAAAATTTAGCCTCACATTACAGCCCTTATGATCACAAGTAGAACCAATGAACGGTGTTGCCTAGGCGTCAAGAGTTAATAAAGTGGGTTTTTAGGTAAATTGTGTTGGGTCAGGAGAAAGCACTTGGGGAATCTTGCGGTGGAGAAGCACATTCTCAAACGTTTTCAGCAAAGTAAATATCCACGTACTGGATGATATTATATGGATCCTTTCTTAGTGATGGCAGTGATGAGTACAGCTTTTTACCAGTCAGAAGCGATTCCGAAATCTAAACAAAGACTAGACAGATCAGTCAAAGTGGGCATGAGTTTGAAAGAGCAGGCTTTTAGTAGTTTTGGTAATAATCCCAGACCACCAGACTTATGGCTCATTATTCACTGTAGAATTCTAACGACAGAGTCTGGTCCAACGGAGTTGGATACACACGTTACAAAATATTGAGGAATAAGTGAGGGTGCTTTGGAGATTACAGTGAATTGGTGTTTCAGATCTCCAATGTCCAGAGTCAGCTTTGGCTTGGCTTAGTAAAACTGCTTCCGGGCCTTCCATATCTTACCGCAGTACTTGTTACCCAGCAACGTATATATACATACAGACTATTCAGACATCGTACTTCCGTGCTGATGAGTGCAAAAAACTATTTTACGGCATGACATTGGCCAGATTTTACGCCCTTTCCTTAGCTCCAATGCGCCTCTTTAAGCAGGGGGAGGCGAACCAAACCGGCTGAACGTAACAGGTTTCAATCAAGCAACACAAGTCGTATCAAACTTTGAGGTAGTCCGTTAAGTGTTCATATTATGAAGACAAATCACGGAAAGTAAATAAAGAAAATTTTCTGAAGCCTGTGGAAATTTCGACTGGTGAAGGAATGTGTACATACCTTGCGTGGGTTGTCTAACAATTTGCTTAACAAAAAAGTTTAAATAAAAAAGCTGAGCTCAGTACCAAAAATGCTACAAAGGGAGCTTTCCTACACAGTTGATTTGTGCTGATAGTTAACTAATGCGGAGACAAAACGGGCAATATATAGCATTGGGAACTGTACAAAATTTATTAAACCAAAAGCGATGAAAAAGGATAAGTCAGATCTGAAGAAATTGTCTGCTGTTTTAAACTAATCAAAACTTGCAGTGATATAGATAAAGATGTTATCTATGAACAGTCCGATATCAACAGTGGAGGTATCTGGTGTACCATGTACTGACTAGGACGAGACGTCGAAAGGATATTGGACAGTTTGGCTTGTCTCAAATGGCCTTGCTCATGATCTCCATCGTACTGAATGGAAATGAGAGATGGGAACATTTCACAATATTTGACATAAACAATGATTTACCCCCACCTTGATGGTTTTTGTTCTACTCTTTTATATTGTATGGTATTGAAGACCTCCTCAGGCTAAGCTTACATATCAAACAAAAGGGGGGAAACTGATTTCTGCCATTCCGTAGAGAAAAGGAAAAAATATATCAGACGCGAAAACTGGCTCCCTTCACCGAGAGTCACAAAAAATACCTGGGTAACTTACGCTTTTTTAACCAGAAAACGAACTACATAAAACACTGGAGTTGTAACCGACATTTTTACGGAAGTCGTTAGGTCTAAATAGTTAACGCGTACAGCGATATGAACGGCTTACAGATAAACCATGATACAATTGGTGTGTTGGGTCTGCAAGGATTTTCTTGACGAGTTTTCCACAGGTCGAAATTTGTAAATCGTAAATTTTGGAGATTAGTCAGCCTATAGGAATCAAAGAAACATAACTGGTTATAGCGTCAAAGATAAAAACTTCACTTATTAGACCGGGGAGGATTACGGGAAAGTACTCTAGTAAGATATGGAGAATCCATTAATGGAGAGAGTAAAAGGTAACAGCTCTTCTGGAGCCAAACTGGCTTATCCTTAGAATTTGAAAAGAAAGTCCAGGTAGTTTCCCTATACAATCCAGAATACAGGAAAACCATTAAAAAATCTTTTTTTATTGTAAAACCTACTTATCTGTCCGAATCAGCTCTGGAAATAGGAACAGTGTAGGTGAAAAATAGCTCGCTGGACTAACAGAAACGAGAAAGGAAGTATTGAGAAGTAGGCATTAAAGCGAGGAAACGTTCTGTGTATAACCTAAGTTCTGAGGAAAAACTTGGTTAATTTGAGATGGACTACTGGAGAACCACGTCACCGGCGCACCGAAATATAGTGCATGTAATGTAGTGGACACGTCGCTAAGATGTGTGTCGGAGTGCGAACGAACAGTGCGCTGAAATACAGTAGAGCTGGTAAACTAGAGACTCGATAAACTTTTGTCAACTTTGTAAATTTATATCTGTTGAGAAATTAGGCTATTAGCTATGAAAATAGAAAGGTGGGACAATCCAAAGATTCCAGCTTTTCAAAGTGTAAAGAAAAGGAAAGCCAAAACAAAATCAGAGGCACATCCTGGGAAAATACGGCGAATTGTATCCGTGGAATTATTGAAGCTCTTCGAAACAAATGGGACAGTGAAGCAACTGAGTACAGCAAGAATCTGCTGAGTTCGTATAAAAACGGATCGAGGTTTTCAGGAGCAACAAAAAATGATCGCGAGCGGTTTGAACTTGCGGGCCGATCGCCCCTGAAAACGTCATACCACTCAATATGGACAATACTATCAACAGTTTTTTCAAAAATAAGCATTTTCTGGAAGGAACACATCCAGCAAGGGTTATGATCCGTGGTGCAGTGTGATACTGTACACACCGTCACATTTCCCCAGAATGGAATACAGGAAATGGAATTTCAAAACAATGTAATGTTTGAGAGTGGCTTGATTAGGAATGCATTCGAAAAAGCATGAAAATTTTATCTGAGCAAGAAAAAATGCACAAAACTGAGGAAATTGCCGTTTTAACATAAAACATATATCTCAGAAAAAACAATTTTGACGAATATGATGTTGTTGTTGTTGATGCCGATGAAGACGACGAAGAAGAACATGCTTATGAAAAATATAATGATCATCACCACAAAATCAATGATGGTGACCATAATGACAATGATGATGATGATGATGATGATGATGATGATGATGATGATGATGATGATGATGATGATGATGATGATGATGATGATGATGATGATGATGATGATGATGATGATGATGATGATGATGATGATGATGATGATGATGATGATGATGATGATGATGATGATTATGATGATGATGATGATGATGATGATGATGATGATGATGATGATGATGATGATGATGATGATGATGATGATGATGATCATGATGATGATGTTGATGATGATTAGGATTATGAGGCTAATGATGCTGATGATGCTGATTCGGATGATAACGGTGATGATGACGATGGTGATGATGTTCGTCATGGTGATGGGGATGATGAAGTTGATGTCATTAACTTTTCACATGGAGATTTCGTTTTTACAATGATGATGAATTGGATATCCTATCTTTTGACCATCATAAATGCTATTCGTTTTTTCTCAATGATTTTTATGCCGGTGACATTTCATTATGGATGACCTTAGGTAAATAAGTCGTCGTTTGCGGTATTGGATATGAATTAGGCGATTATTTTTGGATGAGGAACTGGAACATGTTGATGGTCATTATGATCATGATCATGAAATTGATCGCCCGAAAAAGGAACATGGTGGAATTGCTATTATTGGTGATAATTCGTCTCAGGACGATGATAATGATGATGAAGATGATGATGATGATGTTGATGGTGATAAGTTTTACGATGATAAAAATAATAATGGTGGTTATGATGATGATGTTGGCGGTTATGATGATGGCGGCGATTTTGATGACGATATTCCGGATGACGATGATGATGACGATTATGGTCATCTTGATTCAGATGCTGTTGCTGATTCGGATGATTATAATGACGACGTCATTACCGACGATGTTGGTGATGATAATGATTATGGTGATGATGATGGTGATGATGATGATAATGATGATGATGATGATTCGGTTTGTGATTCGCAAGACGATAATGATGATGAGGTTGTTGATGATTAGGATGATAGTGATGATGATAATGATGGTGAGGATGATGGTGGTGATGATGTTTATGATGATCAGTTTGATGAAAACTTCTTTGGTCTTTGACTGTGATAATGGTGTTGATTATTTTAGTGACAATCAATATTGGTAATTTGTGACCACGATATGATTGTTCCTCTGTTGATAATTGCCTTGCTTGTTACTAACTTTCATTGTATTTAGTCGTTTTTTATTTCCTATTTGCCCCACGTTCTTCATGGAGTAAGTCCTTGGAAATAAATTTTGCAGTTAACTTATTTTCACCTTACACTCACCCGAGTGGTGAACTTTCGCAAATAAGATAATTTTCTCAATCTGCTTGTTAATCAGTATGTCATTCATATGAATCTTTATAAGACCTATCATTTCTACTGTGGTCTACATTGACAAGTGGACGACTTGTAAGCTGTCGGCTGATATTATTTCTCTGATACACACTGACCGAAGAACAAACACCAGGTCAACAAAGTTCATGGATACCCTTCACTTCACCTTTCATGAACTAGAATGGGTTTTCTTTCAGGAAAAGTCAGACGTTCTCGATCTACATTGTAATCAATACCGTTAAAGTAAACAATAGAAATACATATACTCAAACAAACTCGAGGTTTCCGCTCAATCAGAGTTAACCATTCACATGTATCGAGGGTTTCCCATTCGACCCAAAAAGGGCATCCATGCAGGCTGGTAGGCTGCACTCAGTTGCAACACTCTGCTGAAGATATCCGTCCCGTAGCCGTTCAGTACCAACACACATCCCCTGTTCACTAAGAAGCCGCATCTAACCCTAGTTCTTCGTTATCACTTTCATGTTCATACTTGTGTGGTCTGCCTTCAAGAATCGCGGATAAACCCGCATGTTGCTGAATCGGTCTAGTCAATAGACGGCTTCAGGTTCTACCGGCGAGACACTCATTCCACCAGCAAGGAGACGGGGGTCGGAGTGTTCACGTAAGCCAACTCCACCTGGTGTGGCAAGTCTGAATTCTTTTATACGTACTCAGCGAATGGCTCTGTTTGTTTAGATGGAAAATTCCGTCCTGAATTATCTCTTCAGGTGTGCACCAACATGAAAAACTTATACCAAACTCTATTTTGTACTCGAAGCGCTATTCCGTCTTTCCATGACTAGTTTCGCCTTTCGGTGTTCATTAGGTAACAGTACGTACATCATAGTAGGTGATTTCAACCACACTTCACTCTTTAGTTTAACTGGTCTTTGCTTTTCTCCAACCCGAAGCATCTCTCCTTTAGACACGATTATCACTCATAATCCTGGAATGATTCCCCTTAAGTTGTGTGCCATAGCCTCAACCAGTAAACTATGTCTGCTTCAGTGGCTTTCACTCTTTCAGTCTAACCATTTTAAGCAAAATCTGCCTACGAAACGTTTAAGGCAACTACATTCTTTCCCTACGAAAGTCCTTTTCCTGTGCATCATTCTGGTTTGCTTTCAAATCTTCACCAAGTGGCAATGTCGAAATTTCGTAAAGACGGTCAATTTGAAAGTAAGACACTGTTTCAATAGAGAAGAACTCAAGCACACCAACTCGCCATGTGTTACTCAGTTCGTTTGCAGTCACGATAAGTACCGGATATGTTAAGGCTTTCGACTTCTGTGTGGAAAGAAAATAAAACAGTTGAGCTGCGCTGCGGGAGCTGATAGCAGAAACAATGCATTCATCCACTTATCAAAGGACTGTCAAACATTCCAGAATATAGGGTTCACGTAACCCAGTACTCTGCAGAGGAATTTTAGCTGCTTTGTAGTTCCAAAATAACCTTCACGCACTGGTTCTCATGGCCTATCGTCTTCACTTTCAGACACATTACTGCTGCTCCGGTCGATGCGCGTACTCGTTTTTTAAACACGTTTATGCCTGTATTTTATTCCCGACTGTTGATGACCCGTTACTATTGTTCCCACATCCAAACCTTGTGATTCTAGTGTCATAACTAGAAGCCTTCAACTCAATGCACTAACTTCATCTGGTCTTAAACTTACAGTTCGTGCGATTCTTAAAAATGTGCTTTCTTCCATACAACCTCCCAATGAATCGTGGCAGTTTATCCGTAAGCCAAAAAGATTCACCAAGTATGCTCTCGCTTCCTTAGTCCATCATATAACGAAGTCTTGAGATGGATCGGTGAAGTTTGTGCGGTGTGCTTTTCTGGACTACTCATTTGCTTTTGACTCAGATCCGCGGTCTCCCCACATCTTTAAACTAGAATTTTCCGGCTGTCTCCAGCCTTTATTATCATGGTTTTCTGATTACTCTTCCCACAGAACTCAGTGGACAAGACTGGGTTTTAGGACTTCTAAACACTTGGTGAATCGCTCAGGAGTGCTTCAGAGAGCAGTCCTTTCCCTCGATTAAATTTTCACCTACACTAGTGGCTATTCATCCAGTTTTCCCGCATATTCATTTACAGGTGTCTTTAATGTGGCTGTTTTTCAAGCTGTTTCTGTAACCTAGCACTATGATAATTTCTTCTGTTTCATGTCTCTTATTTACGACTTCTCTGTCGGATCAGACTTAACTTCAAGTTGGTCCATATGCTATAAACGCATACTTACTCCTTCTCGATTGGCTTACCCTGTGATCCATCTGTCCATTTTGACGAGACTGCAAGTTGACGTGGTGTGACGATCTGCGTGCCTCCATGACCGAAAAAGCTATGCAAAATGGCTTCCTAAGCCGGAGATGCAATCATGCCTCACAAATCAAAGAACAGACAACAGAAGATCAATCCCTGAACCAGTTGATGGGCTACATAAGGTCCTATTCACTGTGCCCCTGGAGAGGACACTGCAGGGAACAAATACGGAGGGGAACAGTTTGCCTGTTTAAAATCTTCCACTGATGGACATAAGAGTGGTGCACCTGGGGTTTATCTCGAAGCTAGGAGAAGTCATCGCACTTCATTAGGCAGCTATCGCCGGCTTAAGATGGATAGACCTCAGCCCAAGTTATGCTGTCCCGTCCACGTTCAGTTTGCTCCATGGGGTGCATAGGGCTAAGGCCCATTTCCGAAAGGCGGATCGATAACAGAGCACTAACCAAGACAAGACAACAAGGTTGCAAAAAGCAGGTTTGACATGACACCAGAATAAGTTCCTTCAATGTACTTCGGTCACGTTCCCGTGCTGGGTTAATGCTCCACTGCTCTGTAGGTCAGAATTTTGAGTAGAAGGCTCTGGTTAGGTTTCCCAAAAACATTTTTTCTGTGATGTGGGTAGCCCCGAAATCTCCATCACCCTCGGGAAACGTTTTGTATCCCTCTGTTTTTCATCCTTTGAGTTCCTATTCTAAATGGGTACGTGAGGCTACAATAAATCGTGAACAAGAAATTGCAGCTCCCCGTTAGGGCAACAACTTGGCGACAAAAGAAAAAGAGAACCAATTCTCAGACCTATGCACCCGCTTCACTGTACTGCTTTCAAAGTCCTCACACTTTGCTAACAGAGGCAACTGGCTGCCCAGGCTAGAACTTATGAAACCTTCCAAATAGATGTGTAATGTCTCCGAAACACTTAAAAGACCCAAACTCAGTGTAAACACCACGACCTCCAGGAACAGGCTCGGCCTCTCATTTCCATCTTCGTGTGTCAGGTGATTTGCTGTCCAATGCTCGTGATAAGGCTAGAGATGACATCACTTTGAGCATGAAAGCTGAGTGTGCACTGCTTGACTAGATCCCAGTCAGCAGCCGTCTCTACGAGGTACGGTTGAATGATTCTGTGCATATCAACAGCACCAGACTGAAGCGCTGATGCCTATTTGTTTTTTCTGTACATGCCCCAACTGACTTTAGTTCTCCTGAGACTAAAGACGAATTCTACCAAGATTTGTCTCAACTGCTCCGTAGCTTGACCTCTACGGACATCATGGTTGTTGCTGGTGATTTCAACGCTCAATTTAGAAGCCTAGACAAGACGAAGAGGATTATGGGAGGCCGATATTGCCTTCCAGCCGATCGAACTGATAACGGTGATCAACTCATTCAACTATGTTCCAGCCATGAATTATTCCCAGCGAGTACGAATTTCTCATGTGAAAAGATGGTCTAGCAAACATAGCGTACTCCTGCACCTTCCCACTTCTAGACTCAGATCGATCACATTGCTATGGGTTACCGCTTGCTCGGATCAATTCAAGATTGTCGATCTTTTTGGTCTACGTCTGCAGACACTGATCACGCTTTTGACTGCGCGCGCTTCAGCCGATGACCAAAATAACACCAAAGCTAACCGAACCCGCAGCTGCTACTGGATGGTACCCACAGATCGGCTTTTCAAGCAGAGTTATCCACCGGGTTATCGATGCAGTCATTTACCCAGGATCCCGGAGGGATGGACAGAGATCAAGCAGGCCGTAAATGGGGCTGCTGATGCTGTCCAAGGTCCAGCAACCTTATCTAGACTGTTAGATGCGCGCAGATCGATTCCCCTGGATTCCAGATAAGGTGATGCACGGAGATGCCCTAAACGCCAACAGATTCGGAACCTGAGAAAAGACCCTGAGCAGTGATGGACTGCGATTTGCTATATCCACAACGGGTTTGCTCACCTGCATGATGGTTACGGCTCTAATTTTGGACATCAGTTCTCCGTCAGGAGCGGGGATACCTCGTGAGATAACCTACCTAAAACGACATAAGATCACCGGTTTGGTTGCCTTAGTCCATTTTCAAAGATAGCCGCTCACCGCTTTTACTGCAATTGATCAAACTCATGGGTTTGATACGGTAGAAAAACGAGTTCCAAAGAGTAGGTGCGATTCCGTGATCGTACCAATTTATAAAAAATCGACAAGTCCTCCTGCGAAAACCACGGGGGAGTAAGTCTGGTTAACATCGCACCCAAACAGCTCACTAGAGTTTTTCTCTACTGCGTACCTCACGCTCATGAACAGTGCTCGCGCGAGAATCAAGCTGGATTTAGGCTTGGTCGAATTTGCATTGATCACATCTTTGAAGGCTTTTAGATCGTAGAACACCTACAGTAGGCCCACTATCTCCGTTTTTCTTGATCCTAAAGTGGCTTTCGACTCGATCGACCGAGCAGTACTCTGGCTCTGCCTCTTGTTGAAGGGTGTACCACAGAAATTCATTTCCATCATAAAGTCCCTGCGCAAGAATAGCCGAAGCCGAGTTCTGGATTACGGTAATCTTTAACTCGAGCTAACCACAAGAAATGGTGTACATCGGAGTGGATCATCTATCCTTGATCTTTAGATTTGCGATTGTTACGGTCCTAGAGATAGCTCTGTTTCAGGTGATGATGGTGGTTTTCAAATTCGCTCGAGTGCAAAATTGTCAGGCCTTGAATATGCGGACAATGCAGTTTTTACAAGTAAAGATCCGGGTAAGTTGCAAGCTTTTCTGGATAGCTAAAAAGATTGCTTAGCTATGTTTGGTATGCGTTTTGCATTTTCAAAGTGCAAGATGCTGTTGCAGGACTGTGTTGGCCCAACTCCAAGCACTTCAGTGTCTGGGGAAACCATAGACCAGAGACAGTTCTGTTATCTAGGGAGTTGCATTTCACTTGAAGCTCGGATATCGGATGAGGTGTCTTTGTGTGTACAGAAGACTGGTTTGGTATTTGCCAACCTGAGTCACCTGTGGCGTCGATATGACATTCGGTTAACTATCAAGGGTTGAGAGTACGCTGTAGTAGTCAGGCCCGTACTTCCGTATGGTTCGGAGACATGGTGACTGCGGGTGGAGGAAATATGAAGATTGGCGGCATTCAAACACCGATGTCTTCGTGGCATTGCCCAAATATAACGGGACTACCGTACGAGCAACGCTGAGGTTCGGAGGAGGGTCACAGGTTCGTGGATCGAACCTTTAGTTGAAAAGCTTGAGCTCACCAGCCTAAGATGTTTGGGACATGTGTTGCGCATGTCCCCTAAAAGGATTCCTTGGCGTACAATGTTTACTGAGGCTGATAACGGTTGGCAGACGAGTAAGGGTGGTCAGTCTACGACACTGATGAAAGGCATGAAAAGCCTAACCAGCGAACTTGGCCTTGTAGGGCGAGTTAGGCTTCCTGGGTGGCTTCCCAGAGGCCCTCACACTCTGAGGTTAGATACATTGGAGAATATGTCCAGGTGTCGCAATCAGTGACGCTTTTACATTCACAAACTTTTTTTTATCAACTTGACAAACATTTTCGTAGTTCTCCTAATACTCCTTTCACATTCTTTTTTTCATTATTCCCTATTGAAGTTGCCGCTACGGGATAGCAACCAAAGCCGCCGCACCCAGTGCATCGTTATCAGCTATTTTCCTTGAAATTAACTGTATTCATCAGTCATCCCCACAGAACCAATAACAAGAGTAGATTCAGTTAAAATACTTTGGAATCATCATTGACGAAAACTTAATTTGGTCATCTCTCACATTTCACACAGTGTGAAAAAAATGCACAGTCTATCTTACCAAATTCAAAAGGTTAGACTTTCGAAAGTTAAGCAGAGCACTTTTTCGCATTTTGCCTATATGTGTTTTTTCCTGGCCTACTGTACTGTTCTCTGTTATTTTCGCTGGTTTACTGAAATGAGAATCCACCTTTCTTCGTGAAAATTTCTCCCACAAAACCATTTCGGACTCCACTCGTTCATTATTCAATGATCTACCTAAGTGTGACTATCTGGCTTCTACACGTTTCTCCATAACCTCGAGCATTAGCATCTAAAAAAGCTCTACTATTCTCTAACTGGCTCGAATGGTCACAAAACAGGAGCAGGTGTATGCAAATTTATAAGCCATTTTGATAAAAGATCGTTGCACTCCATCCTTTTGATTCGGGGAATTACTTAGTGTAAACCTTTTCTGATGGAAAGGTAACGTCTGCCTATGCAAACCTCTGATGAAATACAAGTACAGCACAACTATACCAGTATATCATGCACAATTCACCCCCCTATTTCATCACATTTTATCATCATTATTTTTGTTCTTTGATTTTCCGACGCCGTGCACTTTTGTCTATGATTAACACTGCGTTACGTTTTACAATTGAACTAGCAAAATGCACCCGCTGGAAAAGGAAACTGACTTTTGTCTGGGCATGTATTTCGGACAGAGGCGTTTTCCTGGACGTCAAATCATCGGAGGCAAAGCACTTTTTGTACCCAGGTTTTTCGGAAGATGTGTTAACACTGAAATGACAATAGAAGGCAACGATCACGAAAGCTTTCGCAAACAATGTGCGAGCTCAGATGCATAGTTATAATAAGAGAGATAGATAGAGAGGGCAGTTTGAAATATAAGAAACGCACCGCGATCTTCCACCTTAGCAGTCTAATGTAACCTAGGGAATGAAAATCATATTAGTCAACGGAAGTGGATATATATATATATATATATATATATATATATATATATATATATATGATGAATGTAAGTCTACTGAACATAAGCAATACGCCCTGCTATTTAAGGTTTTACGATAATGATAAGGATGATAATCGTTATATATATTTATATATCACTAGCATAGTCGTCATCATTATCGTGCAACCTTAAATATCAGGGCGAGCCCCACTGATAAATGCATTAGGCACTATGTTGCAAGTAGAAATAGGAAGACTGAATATACGAGGTGGGCAGGAAGCGGACCTGCAGGGGTGGGAGAAGAAAAGAACGCCCTAGCAGCCAGCACAAGGAATACACAGTCTAACTGTACAAACACACATTGTTGAATCATTCCTATTCAACAGAAATTGACAACACGATCACCACTGTTCATGGTTCGCTCCCATATCCTTCATTGTCTCTAGCCAACTGGCTGAGGAGTCTGTTGGACCTCAACAACGAGGAAGTGAGGCACCTACTTTTTCCTAAGTCTGTTGTACATTTTCTCATTCCTCGTAGCCACGTCATCTGTTGACCTCCACGTGGTTTCTTTCAGTCTCCAGGAAGAACGTAAAATAGAACACGGCATGATAGACGTGTGTTTTTCATACGTAGCACATGCCCCAACCAACCAAGTCTACTGCTGAACCGGTACCCAATACTCGACTTCCGACCCCACCATTGCTCACTCGGTTATTCCATCCAATCTTAGGGATACCACGCAAACATCGATGGTCGAAAACCTCAAGAAGACGAACATCTTCCACATGCAAACCCCAAGTCTCACAACTAAACAACAAAACTGAAAGCACCGTGACACAGCACACACGATCTTTCAAATTCAGCAAAATATCAGGTCGACGTCACGAGTGTTTCAGTTCAGAGTACTCCACTCGAGACTTGGATATACTCGTGCTCACTTCTACTACAGTGCTCCCATCCGTGATCGGGCTGTTGTCGAGGCAAATGAAGCGGTCGACAATTGCTAGTACCTCCCCATCGAGCACCAAGCTCGAAATCGTCGACGTACTGTCTTGCAACACCACTGTACACTTTGAAGGTTCAAAGTGCATTCCCAATGGGGATCCAGCACTGATGAGTTTGTCTAGTTCATATGGTGCATGATAGGTGCAGTCAAACAAGCATACAAGGTCGTCAGCGTAGTCTAGGTCACACTGCTTTTCACTATTTGCTAACTAAAAGCCCATATCCTGAAGCTCTCGTAAGGCATTCTCCATTATCTCGTCCATGACGAATTTGAACAAAAACGTCAAAAGGGGACATCCTTGTCGAACACCACTGATTGCTTCGAACAGAATAAATAGATCACTGCAAGCCCTCAAGCGGTAAGAAGTATTAGAATAATATGATCCCAGTAGATTCACGAACTTCTGTCGCATACCGTTTCGGTTAACAGCATTGAATAGCTCTGTCCGGTCAAATGAGTCAAAAGCTCCCTTCAAGTCCAGGAAAAACATTAACGTCGGTTGACGGTGCGAGTGGTGCCTTTTAGGTAATTGGCGAAGAGTAAAATTCTGGTCAATGGGTCTTCGCCCTGAGAGGAATCCGGCCCGCTGCTTGGGGGGGGGGGCTCCTCTCGCGAGCCGGTGTCAGACGAAGCAGAAAAATCCAGGCTAATACTTTGGTGGTTATCAAAAATCAGTTGATCGGACAGCGAGTGCTACAAGCACTGTGTATTGCCCTCTTGAGGATGACCGTATTCAATGATTCACCTTATGATTACAGAATACACTCGTCTTTCCAACGGTCACGAAGCAAAGTGGTAAGTGATTTTATCAAAGCTCCACTGTCCAGTAAGCAAGCGACTGAGGGAAGTTTGGCGGGACCGGCCGCTGTTCAATTCTTTAGTAATCAAAAGCTTTATTCTACTTCCACTTGAAATACGGATCAAGTCATACCCCCAGGGAATGACAGTTTTTGGCGTCGGAGTAACCACATAAGCGCGGGGTCAGTTAAACTACTCCCTGAATTATTCGGCCCAAAGGTCAAGAGTTTGCTGCTTGCCATGAATGGGCTCTCCATTTGCACTGAATATCGTTTCGCTGACCGCGGTTCGCCGCCCACCAGTGTCGCGAGTATGTCTGAACAGTCTTTGACTGTTACCTGAAGTAAAGGCTACTTCCATTTCTTCAACTATCTTGACCCACCAATTTTTGTTATCCTCCTTTAGGCTTTTGTAACTTACTTTTGTAGATGTCTTCATATGTTATTCCTCTCTTTACAGTTCGAGAGCTGACGTTTTTGGTGCATTAGACTCGGCGTCTCTTGAGAGATCCATTGTTTCCGACATACATCGGATCTAGGAGAGCGGGGTTATCTGATTCCAGGTGCACAGCCTGTTTGATCTGGATCTAGCGGTTATCTATATTACTGTTGGTAGTTCCTAGTTCATGTGCGAATTTCGGCTCATGACTGGTGTGAATTTTTAAATCAGATAAACGGTTTATGAGTGCAATCATATATATATATATATTATATATATATATATATATATATATATATATATATATATATATATATATATATGTCCTAATAAATCTAAATGAACTTGTGCGTCAGAATTGAGACAACTTACACCGGTAGTAAATCCATAAACCTGCTCCCGTTTCTTCGAAAGTCGTTGGTATGAAATTCAAAAATTGTTGGCCTCGCTGATGGAAAAGCAATGACTTCATTTTTTTGACGTCTGGATAAAGAATAGACCACAAATCCCTTTAACAATTTGTTTGCGCTGTTCGTCATATAACAGATCCTCAAAACACATTGTTCTGACATAAAGCTGCCCTCCCCCTCCCGTTGTTTGTCAGAGATTTATGGATTCAGAAGGCAACACCAAAAGTAAACCAACCATCTGCTGTAGCGAACCACACTGTACGATTTTGAACAGCCAAAAACGGTTGTTCCGCATTGTGCCATGTTCATTCGCTATGGAATACTAGATAGCAAGATCAATGGCAGTGCCAGCAACGGAATGATCCTTGGAAGCTCAGCCGCTGTGAAACAAATAAGTGTAGTATCCCGAATGATTGTCACGTTCGATACTTTATTTCTTAATCCCTTGTTTACGAAATACTTTTGATAAAACATCTTATTCAAATCTTCAGTTTCTTTCAGCAGGTTGATTTTACGGATATTGTGTTGCAATTTTCTTGTGGTTTCAACCTCTTATTTATATCAACCAATAGTTTGAATGACAGTTCTATCTAACCCATTACAGTCTAACTGTTTAGGTTTCCTTTAGTTCAGCAAACTATTTTACTGACTTCGGAATGAGAGCGGAAGAGCAATGTCTTTGTTTTCATTATGATTATCCAAAGTTTAGAAACTATTTTTCCAAGAAAACGTTTTCTGAAACAAATATTATCAGGAATGAATTAACGACACGATTAAGTTTAATCAAAATAGTCATTTTCTAAGCATATCTTTGCTAATTCAAATGCTCGTGCTATAAGAAATAGGCCAAATGACGTATAAGCTAGTGCACCAATTCACTTCCTTGTTGAAGACGATGCTTGAACGAATTTTACCAGCGAATAAGTCATTACTACCTGTGAGAACGAAACATTTCGCCGTTACTTATCATTAGGTTCAAGCAAGAGTCACTTTTCCAATAATGAGCAGCTTATAACCCACGAGGAGTTGTTTTTCTCCAAGGCAAACGTTCCGCTTAGGCAAATGGTCAAACAAATAGAAATCCTCGGTTGCGGAAGAGCTAAAACCTATGCGTAGTAGCCACTCAAGAGTCCGCTCTGTTAACTGGTCAATATGGCACCGCCTCTAATTTCAGTCAGTTTACAAAACGGTAATGTTGGTCAAACATCAAAACTTTCAGGGCGCTTTGCATCCATTTTTAGGGCTGTCTTCAACCAAACTCTACTGTCTGGATGGTTAGGAATATGGCGTTGATAAAATTCGTTTCTTTAGATTGTACCGAATGTTGTACGGAGAAATTTGTTTTCGAAAATTGAATTTAAGGGATTGTGTCAGCCAGAGAGAGATTTGCGTATAACATGCACAGTCAACGGTAAGCAGTTTGAGCTTAATCACCAGGGCAGGAAAAGTCTGATAAATTGCTATTTTCATTGGCGGCCTACCACATATCGTCAATGCTCAAATCATCAATTAGGTATTGTAGGGCCGTCTATTAACCACTGCTGACTTCGCGTTCAGTCTCGCTGGGGTTCGAAATGGGGGTGAGCTGATGCTCGGTGGTTATACTTATCTTGTGATGAGAAAAGTATACGGCAAGAGGTTAAAGTCAAACTTTTAGTGGATCATGATAGCGCACGTGGGTGACCCTAGTAAATAGTAATTCTTTGATTTTTGATTCGCATTACGTCTTTCATCATTTAACTTCCTCCCTCATCAAGGTTATCAGCAACTTTCAATAGTTACCCGGGATATCTTCCTTGAGTGCACCAAAAAGTACACAAAACCGCGGCTGATTATTTGTGCAGTGTGGACAAAAAATCTGAGTACACTCTAGGTAGGCTGAATTTCGCAACACACTACTCAGAGGCTTTTATTAGGCAAATAAGTCAAATACCACATGGTGTATAATCAAGTCGGCTAGAAATGTGTACCTTGACTGAAGTACGCACCGGTCAAGATGCGGCGAAATGTTCCGAAATATACCGTAAAAGCCAATACTCTTGACTTGTTGGGTTATAGACCCACTTTGCGTCGAAAGTCCTCCGAGATAAGAACAACTGGCCTGGTCGGCTTTATTGTCGTCACATCAAAGCTTCATTGGATATCATTGTACATCGTGAACTATCTACTTTGTTTTTCGCTCTATATGAAATGCAAAGTAGTTAGTATTTGTACCCAAGATCATAATATGAGCTCAGTAAAATAGCGGGAGAAACACTGCGAAATATATTAGTTGAACATGGTAACCTTTCATCTACCGGCCTTTAATCAGAACCCTTTACCAGTCGAGACTGGTAAACACTTTTGCTTGGGCACGAAGTCTTATCTAGTTTAAACGAGAGACGTTCTTCAGGGTATTATTCTACCACTCTGTTCCCATCGCAAATTGCTATAGTTTTCGCAAACTAGCATTTTACTTCAATGAACGACTTATGGACCGATCTAATTTCTTTCATCATTTACTCGTAATTCATCATCCAAAACTTACGTGGTCGAATCATTTCCATCTTACGTTAACCTTGCGAGTATTTTGCCACCAGGCATCATCATCACGTGATGAAATATACGTGGTCCACCAAGTCCACTAAAACTGAGTAATAGTTTGCGCCAGTATCATCATCTTTGCAACTTAGTTTTACTTCGAATATAAACTATCGATATCCCGAAATGAGAATTCCTGCAATCGAACAAGGCCTCGCTCCAATCATGGGACACAATCATTTAGTTACAAAATATAAATTCTCCTTGAGCATGGCCGGTATTTCACCAGCTTCCTCCATTTATGAGTGACACAACCAAAGTTAAAGTTTACTAACTGCAAGTTAATCTGAAGTTGAGCGTTCGTGGGTATCAGTCGGTCATTGGACACAAATAACTCTTGACCAGAGGATCGAGGCACAATTGGTATTGAACAGACGGAGTCCAAGGATGAGGAATATCTGATCAAACGCACTACCTTAGGAGTGTGTACTGACGAATGTAACACAAACACCAGTTTACGCGACGAAGTGCGTATGAGATCGAGATAAGCATATCATGCACAAAAAATGGAGGTTATTATCCACTCACACATTTTGATGCTCCAATTATCAATCATGTATTAGGTCCTACTCTACCAGTAGCCATATTAGTTTTGTCCAGTCGTTTACTGCTGTTCACAGGAATGTCTGCAATCGCCGTGTTGCTCGGAACGAAAGCAGAATGCCCGCGAACTTGCAATTCGATGTGTTCAGTTCTTACCGTACAGGAAGCGGCATTTTATGCACAGTAAGATTACACAAAAACGAATAAGCAAACAACTACGCAGTGTGTAAAGTTTAGCATTGTCAATCGACACAGTTCGACCGAAAGTTTGACTGCCAGGAAGTAACAGTGAAATAACACCACCAGGGTATGAAGATGAATGAACCACATTTCTTTGATGAGGCTGACTGCGTGAAAGTCTATATTGTATTGTTCGTCAAGTTAGATTAAGGGAACTTTGACATTGACTAGGTTCATCTTGTTGATTGTACGTATACCAATTACTCATCTCACTGTCTTTATTCATTCCAGTATAAACAATATCAGTTCCGTCGCTCTAAACCTCATGCAAATGAAGGCCTTTGAAATGAGCAAAGAACCGGGCTTTCGAATTTAAAATACCCACATTCTTAAGGTAAGATTTAATAAAACAAGTTTTTGCTTTTGTCACACAGTTACTTGTGAATGGTATGTGGGATCGATAATACTTATCTTGCTGAGTGTCCTTTGCACTCCACCTCTCACGCACAAATCTCAGGTCATCTGATCAACCTAGCACTCAGTAGCACTGCACTCGAGTTTTGCTCTTGTTAAAGCTCATCAATGGTGGATATCCTCTGCCACACCCACACGCGCTTTCGAGTCGAAAAGGCCTGGGTTCAAAACCTGGGTGTATCAGGTGATATGCACCACCGATGAGCTCTAACAAGAGCGAAAATAGAGTCTTGTGCTACCTAGTGTTGATTGATCGGATGACCTGCGATCTGTACGTGAAAGGTGAAATCCAAAGAAAAACTGTCACTCAAACGAAGAAACAAGAAGTGTAGGTATATCAGAGAACTCCTCCGCCGGTAACCTAGGGATCGATTGCGGATACCTTAACTTAATGCTGCCGGGAGCTTCAGATTGCGTATAGGAGGGAGTTTACTCCGGTGGTAAACCACCAATGGGGCAGCGCCAACTCTCCAAAAAAGCGGCCATGAACAATCAGCTGTGGCTGCCCGAGGACCTGGGGGGTTTTCGTTTGGCTTCGTACCCCCTTAACATCAAAGAATCACATCACCGTAACGAAAGCGAATAAGGTCTACCAAAAAAACTTTCACTGCCTATTGGTTCTGCTTGAGTAAATATAGTGAAATTCACGAAAGAGCTAGAAGGAACCCAGAACCGGGCACTGGTCCGTCCGAATACCTACCATCCGAGGATACGTTGATAATCCTGGATCGTCACAAGAACCGAAGGGCTTATGAACCATATATGGTCAACGGCTTCAAACAAAAAGAGTTGACTTTATTTTAGAGGGGTCATTTTGTATTGGGCTTGACATCTTGTATAATATGCCTGTGTTTCTTCATGAATTTTGTCCGTGCCAAGCATTCTCATCACGCTACAAGGTCCTCGGTAAGAGATGCGCTCTGTGCTGGGAACTTTATTATTAGGTCACGTATACACGTAGCTCGCTGGTTCTTGATAACTCTTTTAGACACATGTAGTGAGCGAGTCAGCAAGCTCACTCTCCTCAACTTAAAAAAATGACATGGTTTGTCCTGCTGAGATAATCAAACTTACCCCGGCACTTAAAAAATAATAGAACCACATGTGAGCACACTCTACTGGATGTATTATAGTGGGCTGATGAAGACATCTGGGCTTGACCTCTGGAAAACCAGTTTCACCAAGGATAACCATAGTGCGGTTCAGGGGTACTTCATTTAATGTAACCGTGATTGCAACCTATGCCCTGATCCTACATGGTGAACCATGCACCAAATACGCGTTTCACAGCGATCGCTAGAACTAAATCTATCGGATCCCGAGGCATGACATCTTAAACGTTGCATGAGAGACTGAACGCACGCACAGACCTTAGCGGTGAGCACACGAAACATATACTGGGAAAATTTGGCCTCGGTGAGTAAGACAAAAATGGCAACCGCCAAGTTGCATTTGAAATTCTTGGTCAAGTAGCCCTCACCAATACCTGTTTCATACATCCACAGAAACACTTGCTAAGGTGGTAGTCAGACGGCGGTAATACAGCGCACCAAATCGATTATATCTTGATGAGATCCTGCTGGGTTTCTTTGGTCAAGAACTGTCAAGCGTGTCGCCGTGGCAAAACTGAAAATATCAATAACACTGACCACGCTCTCGTACTCTCCTGTCTCAAGATCCATCTCTCATCTCGAAGGATGCCTCATCTCTAAGGCAGAAGTATTGTCGTTCATTTGGCAATCCCAGACAAATCTCAGGCTTTGTCAAACACAACCAACTCCAAACTGAACGCCAGTCGTGTTACCGGGAGTGTAGATGCACCATGAACAGTGCTATACGCAACCATAATAGAAATCGCCCTCCAAAAATTCAGCAAGGTTTCACGGCTTAAAAATTATGGATCTCTCAAAGCTAGAGGAGTGAGTCTCCGTAATTCACGCGATCTCTTCAGCACCCACCGGTGACCTAAACACTCTGCAAACAGTGATCGTAAAAGGTACGGGTACAAAATAGCAGGTTAAATGGAGGCCGTATCCACAGTGGTAAATTTTACGAAACTCTTCTTTAGGGAAAATATACTCGCACTTTTCTTGTTACGTGACAAAAATGGACATCTGCTATCCCGGACCTAACAGAAACACCTTAGATGGCTCGAGCTTTTCAGCGAGCTACTAAACCAACCTTCTCGCAACCAAACTAGGGTTGCCAGACAAAGTTGAGTCGTATGAAGTTAACCAAGACCCAGCCAGCCTGAGGGAGGTAGCTTCTGCCATCCAGAAAATGAAGAATTGGAAATCCCCAACGAAGATCTGTCTCCCGAGGCTTCGAGGTCTTCTTATTTCGCCATTTTGTTCAATCTGGGGAAACGAAATATTCCTAAAGACAAGGGCAAACCCTATCGTGCTTCTCTTACCAAAAAGGCAACAAAACCTTCTGCACAAACTACAGGGGAATCAGCCTCACTGACATAGCAGCTGAGCTTTCCTCCAATATTTGTCTAAATGGCTTTGTTACCGTAAAGGGTGCAGGGTTACACCTAAACAAAAGTGGCTTTCACAGACAAAAGAAATAATTTTGATCAAATATTCGTGCTATGACGATTTCTTGAACGGCTTTACAAATTCCAACAATCGACCACAGCCTTCTTTGTTTAATTTTAGGCTACCTCTAATTATGTCAAAAAAAGATGGCTCTGGAGCCCATGGTGAGCCGAAAAGTTGACCAGAAATTAAAAAGACTGCTGGCGTCACTTTATTTGGTTACGCAATTGAGTTTTCGCGACTGGTGTGAGAAACCTCCCGAGTTTCACTTGACTCTGGCGTCATCGAAGCTGTCCATTGCCACCACTCTTTTTCAGATACACTATAGACTAGAGGGTGTTTTGTTTTCTTAGTGAATACCGGGGAATTCAGTTAAGTCAGGAGACTCGGATCTCAGATCTTGAAGTCAGCGATGACGTTGCTGATCTTAGGAGAGAACCGGATAGTCTACAGCCGGTCTTAGACCGCATCGAGTAGGATGTCAGAGCTATCGGTCTGGAGATATACCCATCGAAAACGAAGATCTTCACAAGTTCTTGTCAAACAGGCCCCATCTGAGACAACACACAGTTCCTGGAGCCTATGCGCAACTAGTGGTACATTAGATCTAGAATACAAACAAATGGTCAGGCTAAAGAAGAAATCGAACTTCGAATGGACTCCGCTAGGACAAAGTTCCTGCATATTCGCAATTATCCATGGTCCCGCAGTGAAATAAGCCCCAGCAAGAAACTGCGCGCTTACCGTAAGATGGTCCCACCAATTCTCACATATACTTGAGTGTAGAGGATGCGAAGCATCTAAAAAGCTTCGACCTTTGATGCCTATAAATCAAATGGAATGTTCGTGTTCCAAACTCAGCTGCACGACAGCAATGCTCAAATATAGCTGTGCTCCCTCTTTTGTCCAGCAACGCCTTGTCCAGTGGTTTGGCCGTGCCGTCCGCCGACCGGAATCGGAACTCTTTCTGTCACTTTGTCCAGGTCAGACGTGTCGCCTCGGAGGTCAGTTAAAGACGTGGATCAACAAGGTCAAAGAGGAAGTGGAGCTTCCAGGCCTTCTCTCGGCCTTTCAACTTTGCAACGCAAGAACTGGATTTTACTGGATACCAACCTAGCCACTGATCCTGAAGCTTGGAAAGCCTCCGTCAAAGACATTCATGAAGCTGACTTGTCCTCACGCAACAGTTATCCGCTTAAAAGAAAAAGTGAGTAAGTGAAAATACCAAAAGGGGCCATAATCGACCTGGTAAGATGTTTGTCGTTTCCCATAACAGAACGTGTTTGATACGGTCCCTGCGTAAATTATGTCGTTACAAAACCATTCGAACTAGCGTGGGGACATTTTAGCTAAGTTCTCTCACGGGCTTATGCAAACTTTTCTCGAAATATTCCAGCCTATTTCACATTATTTCTACTTCAGAGTATAAACAATTCGGCCTCGTAATTCTGTATTGAATTCCATTGGATAAAACGTTCGATTTGTTGTGGAGTGAAACAAAACCATGCTCTGTCGACAATTTAAAAATCCGTTACACAATACTGTATGAAAAACTTTTAAATCACTTGAGAGAACTATTCGTAGAAGTGCACATGTGAATACCGTAAACTCCACTTGAGCGGAAAAATGCGAAATTAAGTCGAATGGCTACATGCTGTGTCATTATTTTCATTCACCAAAATGCAAGTGTGATCGAAGAAGGCAGCCTTCTAGAGTATTTCATACTGAATCTTCAATCTCAGATAGCCAAACTAGCAAACACCTCAAACAAAAGCTGCATAAGAATGAGTGCCCTGGTGCAGATTGTTTTAATCAACCTGGAAGAAATCAGATCGGATGTACAGTGGGTCTACAGAACAGACCCGTAAGTTTCACTGTGACCGTTTATAAATGCTACTTCGTCGCAACTAAATAAACGTAACTGAATAATCATAAAATCGCAGCGGGTAATTAAGATAGCTACCTCACTTAATTAACAATAATATAGGTCTTCTACCTTCTTAATTTATTGTACGACAATGTACATTATTTCCGAAGATGGGCCACGCACAATCAAAGGTTGCCGAATACGGAAAGGACAAGAGCTGGATGGAATCAAACTCGGGACGTTAAGACCTAAATTACGCGATGATTCCTGTTTGACCACTGCACGTCGATCCACAACGAGTGCGTTAACTTGCTATGGTGCATCTACTCGCTAGCCTTGTTCAAAAGTTTCGCGTTCAGACTCAAACGTCTACCAACTTGTTGACTTCATCATAACCTGAACTGCAATGATTGATCACGTATTGTTCGAAGTGATAGGACAAGTTGTTTCGACGTCCACGATGAGAACTTAGCCGGAGGAGTCTTGTGAATTAAAATGGATATGTTTTCAGTTGGATTGCTTACGCTGTCATCAGCCTAGGACAAAATATTACTCATAGACAAACACGTGAATATCCTTTCATTTCTTCGACCTGCCACTTCGTTACCATACAATAGATGTTTGGTTAATTTCCACATAGCAATCAAGTTCCTCCTGTTTCTATTGTTAAATTTTGCAAAACGCTGTGAGATAAATTTAGCAAGGACGCGCTGGCTACATTCACATAATAGAGCGAAAGCTAACCGACTTTTATTGTAGGCTTTCGTTGTCCATTCTACTTGAGCATTTAATCGAGGGCAGATTTCCATAAGGGTCACCGCGTATGTTGAACACCAAAGAATGAAATAGTAACGTGACCTTTATATGAAAGACAGAATGCTGCCATTCATTGAATGAAGTATTCGCTTAGTTCTTACTTGAATTCAGTCATATCTTTTGAAAACATGAGTCGATAGTGGCCAGCAAACTGCTTTGTTCGATCGTTTGTGATCTCATACCGCGGTAAACCAGGGAAAGAGTCGCAAAAATAGTTCTTACTGTGTGTGTGGCAAACGATAAGCAGTAGCGCAGCAAGTTGAGTTGGACATTCAGGATGACAGGTAAAATTAGCTCCATACAGAGCCTTCTCCCAAAGACAAAACCTCACAAAGGATTGACTTAATGTATCTTCTATTTCCAGAAGACAGCTTCTGTGAGCAACACCTCCGTAACTCGTTTAACGTGAGGCAAATGTAGGGTATTTTTCTTGTAATGGACTTAAGTACTGTTTCGAGGATGAGGCTTGGGTATAAGGGGATCAAAATAACCGAAAGACTAGAAGACTTTCGGAAGAGGTAGTTCTTTATCTCATTATTATCCACAACCTGTTCTACGTGTGAGCCCGTATCATCGTCATATGTTTTGCCGTTTTTATAATGTACTTTCTTCAGATAAGCTGAATATCGCAGCTTCTCTATATTTTTATCCTAATCCGTTCATTTTATAGGCCATTGGGTCTTATCAGCACTATTAGAACTGTTATCTTTACTGATGACGATGTATCAAGAGACCGCTGACATACTACTAAAGTAATTGTCACAGGGTTGGAGTGTATGAATTTTTGATCATTCCGAGAACACAAAGTGTGTCATATTTTGCGGCTGATCACTTTGCTGAAAAGTTTCAATGCGTGCCAGCTGAATATAACCAATGCTTCCTATAAACAGGGATTAGACAATTCATAATGCTCTAACTACTTTTGATCAATGGACTCATCGGTTTACGCAACTTGAGATTTAGACATAACCTGATTATTTTGCCCATAAGTTGGTGCCACTGGACAGATAAAGGTGAAAAATGGGTGAAAGTTGATAAGTTTAAATGAACGTCAAATGACTCATGATTTGATGAGTGTGAAACATTATTTCATTGATTCATTGTTTTAAAAGGCGTTTTTGAATCTTTACACGACTTTTTATTCCACAAATCTACCTACAGACGTTGTGAGATGAAAGCTACATAATCATACGGCTCTACTGTAATAACAAAACGAAATACTGACCACGATATCGAGATTTGAAGCCAAGAATTATATGACGTAATAACGAGCAGGACAAAAGCAGTTTCGAGTGAAATACTTGAGGTTCAGTTCTACTTCATCAGACACGATAAACTTAGACCTATACCAACCAACTATCATCGGTCAGGAACAACCAATTTGAATAAAGGACTGTCGCCCCTTACGATCTGAATACTCATCTTCTGACGAAGGAGAAATTCATTAGATTCTGCTTAAAACCGTTGTTTTTCGTATTGGGTCTTGATCCTGTTTCAGCGGTTTGAGTTTAAATTAAGTTCAACAATCACGGGTTTACTTTACACCTCAGTCATATTGTCAAGATCCGGCTGAGTAACGGGGAAAACAAACACTTCACCAGTTGAGTCAGAGAGCTAGAAAACCTGCACCAAGTATGGCATAGTCTGTTGGGTGAGGACTGTCGTCAAACTCCTAAACGAATGGAATATTTGCCCGGAGAGCTAGCAACATATCATACGTAATTTACCCGATCTTACTACGTGAAACTACATCGCAACCCCCATTTGCTTAACTGATGAGTAACTGGAGAACAAATCGATCACTTCGTATTGATTTACTAGGTAGATTTCCAAAGGGGATGGAGGTATATTCGTGTTCAGTTATATAGGAAGCCAGATGTTTCTTGGTCGCTTAATTTGGTCAGATTTGGCATGCTGATGTTTCAACCTGCTGCTATACTAAAAGTGCACTTGGATTGAAATCAGAACGAATAAAAATTCATTTATCCCGGAAAGTGTGAATGAGGGGTTGCGGAATGCTATCAAAACCATTTTTGGAAGAATCGCAATAAAACCGAAATAGCTGACAAACACAACGATCTTCGTCATCGAGGGCTCTTTTTTGATACTAGGAGATGTTTTATTGTTCACATCAGGCGTGGTTAATAGTCTAGCTTTATTAAAGCTATATATTCTAGTTAGAAGTAGAAATCTCTCATTTATGAAAGTAAAGAGATGGCGCGAAATCCAAGGCTATTTGAACCGAAACAAACGAAAATGTTGACACATGTAAACTCAGGGATAAGCATGTGGCAGATTTTCGGAAAAACTTCCAAGTCCACAACAGCTTGAACTATTTTGGATGGATCTTTAGAAAAAAAGTAGAGTTCGAAGAAAAATATCCTACTGGATAAAGAGGAAACTATGGTGCAGTGCTTGGAACCCAACTACGAGTTCATGTTCGTAGAGGTCTTTCCATCTGAGTATGAAAGCTTGGCTTGTGCAGCATCTTCTACAACTACTTGTTTGCATTTGGGAAATATGACGTCATTGCCTTAGATAAATGACCATCAAGATCGAAAGGGAAGCACCTTTCTTGTAAAGCTGGATAAAGTAACGTGAAACTTACCGATGGAAAAAAAGCTTAATTTGGACGGCCCTGATAGAATCACGTATCCACAACATGGCCTCAGGAAAAACAAGCTGAATCTTGGTTGGCGAGCTTTCGGAGGTGGATCTGTGACAGTCTGTTGCGTGTTTCTTGAATATAAAAAATCGCAGCTAATATTCTCAGATGGAAGTAGAAGGCTGACTTAAATATCTCAGCTCTGAAAGTATTTTGCTCCAGATGACACTCGAAAACTAGCCAAGGTCCGAAAAGTTTCAAGAATAATAAACAAACACACATGCAGATAACCTTATGAAAATGTGATTAGTGTATCGGAACACCCAGACCATGAAAGGGTTCACCCTCAAGCCCAGACTTGATACAGACCGAAAAGTTCTCGAGTCCGTCGGTTAGGAGAGTCTTTACGGATGAAAGAGACTTCATGAATCTGCACAAGTTGTCATCAGCCATTCTTGATGAATGGGACAACTCAGAGCATGAGACCACTTCGAACATAATTGAAAGCCTACCTGGATATTGTGTTCCAGTTACTACCAAATGAGGTCACTTCGTTTCATAATCACTTGGTAGTTTCTGTCGCTCGTCCGAGGATGTGCATACTCAATTCCATTACGGAGCCTGAATTTAATAACATTTGATTTGCCTAACTGGCAAAGCCAGAAATAAGCTCAGAACACCAGCAAAGTGTGAAATTAGCCTTGTGAGGACCACACTAACCCCACCCGGAAAGTAATACGCCACAATAGCTAGTTGAACCAAGATGGACTGGTACTCGAATAAAGTCACTGAATATCTCATGTGCGTGAATTATGCACTGCGCGACAGAGGTTTAGGATTCCCCTAATTTTCCACATATTTCCGGTTCTGTATTCTCCTACGAAAGCACATCGGACCAGAACTATTGAATACCCATTACAATATAGAATACAACTGAAGGAGTTGGGACGCATAATATTGCGTCACTTCAAAGATGCCAAATCAGTTTCCCATGCTTGTAATGCTAACGTAAAAAAGTCGAGCGGCTATAGAAAGTAGACGCCGTGTGCTTGTACGCAGCACTGGGTATTGAGATTATAGAAAAATAAGCCAAAATTATTAGGACAACAGATTAGTGCTCGGTATCGGTCAGTGTGATTCCTCCTCAGTTATCGCGTGAATTCATCTGTACATGTGCAACACGGTCGTCGTATCGTGATCATTGATTCACACTGGCGATCCGTCAACGGGGCATGGTTCACTTCATAATAGGATGACTATCCATCATCTGTTGGAGAAGAATCCAGTGATCGCAATCAAACTATATCGAGGTGATTAGCTGACGTGTTTGAGCATTTATTCGATGGCTGGAAGCAAACTGCGAAGAGCTGAGATGTATTCTATTTTCCAGTTCGCGAAGTGTGATTTAATTCCGAAATTAGTTACTCTAGTAACACGATTAACTGATATCTAAAACTAGGCTGTGCACCATTCAGTTACTAGAAAAACACGCGATAGGCATACTGCCATTCATTGCAGCAGTTATATGCAAGAGTTGTCAAAGTCAGTATACATCTAGGACAGAAGGTATCAATACAATCCGAATTAGGTTCGACGTTTCAGCCTTCTTTATAAGTGAGCATATGGGAATGTCTTACAGTTGGATTTTAGTTCTGTGCTGAGTTGTAGTGAATTCATTTTTGAATATTTTTGTCCTTGCTATCAATGCTCCTGGTTCCTAAAGACACGCTTCTTATCAGAGTTCTTTTTGTTTCTTTTTTAGCGCTAGAAGCTTCCGAAAATAAGGCATCACCCTGACTCATCCACGTGGTAATTCTGATCAATTCAGCTAGTAGTGAAATAGCTTCTAACGTGCAATGCGTGAGTTATGGCACGTCGATTGATTCACGCATAATACGAGGTGTGACGTAATATTTTGCTCGTGATAGGACGAGCATCAGAAAACAAGAGGAGAAAAATTCAGGTTATTTTCGAATATAATTCAGGGCAAAATAAGCATCACCGAATGTCGGAAAGTTCACATTTTATTAGCTCATCAATGAGCTATACACTTTCAGGATCGTATGTGAAGCAAGCTTGCAATTCCGATTAAACAAGGTCATCGTGGCACGTGACCGACTTACAAGCGAATGCATGGAGCTATTCAGATGATGTAATTTCTTCTCCATTACTTGGACGGAAGTCAAAAAAGGAAGGAGTTGCGGATCCACTTTATATCCTTTGAATATCACTCACCTCTTACTCTATATGATTTTTGTTGTTTTTAGCGGTTTATAAGAAACACATTGGATAATTGAAAGGGGTATATTTACAAGTGTTTTCAGAAGTTAGGCCAATGTCCTCTTGATGAATCTGTAAAATGACGTGCATTACTCTGATGAAGTTAAGTGTCAAATTCCAATTTCAGATGAAATTGGAGAATGCTTTTTTACATTTCATAGTATTATGACAATGCTCAATGAAAAAATAATCCGCTGGATACAGCGGACTTTTTACTTGCCAAATACTAACTGCAATTTATTTGCTATTTGCACTGCCATTTCATAGGAAGTACTGGTTTCGATTCCCAAGATAAACAATACATGCACCATTACTAACCATACTGAAGTCGCTCTTAGAGGGTTATACGATGGAACTAGTACCTGACCATAACAGTAGACGAAACCTTTCATCGAAATATCAGAAATTTTGATTCTGGCTGACAAAGTTATTTATAAAGTCCCAAATTGACAAAACAATTTACAACTGGGAAAATCGGCTTGTCAAAGTATTTCTAATCATTTTCCATCGAAAGCCGCATGCGCAATTATGTTGACCATCCTTTCGCTTACAGTTAAAACTTGCCATCGGTTCCACAAATGGAAACGAGTTAGTATTTTTAATAAATCTAAGCAATAACTGTGACTATTGTTATCTTCCAGAATAGAGGTTGTTTTCATCGCCAATGCAACGGTTTCAATCTTATTGTTCAACTGAACGTTTTCACTGCGCAAGGAGAGCATAATTATTCATCTGAGGCACGCGTCGGAAATTTAGGTTTTATTGCAATATTATTCAGGGAAACAAACAGGAAAAAGTGATTAAATTCCCACTATTTTTGTAACTTAAATCCATCACGTGTCATCTGGATAGAGACTTTCCCTTAAACTGCATTTGCAATCCATCTTGTGATCGAACATAGCATAATCACTGGCACGTTTAGAGGGAAATTTCGGCTAATTGATAATCCAAATTGTTAAGGTGGAGTAAACACTTAAAATGAATCTTTCGGGAGGATTTGTCTGCTTACCAAATTTTGGTATCTTGTTTGATAAGTATTATTTGAATTTATTGTTAGGAATCAAGCCGGGTAATTTTTAAACAGAATATTATCATCTAGATGAGATAGATGAATGTTTGTCTGTTTTGTTTGTGGTATTTTTCCTGATTTTGAATTATTACTAAATAAAAGGAATCGCGTTTCCACCTAGTATTTCGGTTATCGATTACAAAATAAGAACTTTGGTTATAGGACGTGTGTATATGCACAGCGTTTGAAAATATATATGTGCTTCCGCACGTGTCTTGCTTAGAGATATCAAATGGCTCACCTGCAGACTGCTTCATGGCTCTACAACTGAATGGCCGATACTGATCATTTAAACAGTATTATCAGCGCGTGTCATCCTCGGGAGCTTTATTGAATTACCGAGATTGATTTTCCCCTAATTTTGTATTGTTGAATGCAAGAGAGATGAAAATGTACAAATGTATCCATGAAACGCTCGATAATTCACGGTCTTTATCACGAATAACACAGACGTTTTCAGTACATACTAAGAGGTTTTGGGCGTTATTTAGTCATGGAGTGAAGAAGAACTTTGTATAATCGACTTATTGTGAGAGACAATAGGATACCATGTAAGAATAAAATTGTGGCCATCGATTTTCATCTGGTTATGTAGAGAACTTAATAATATTCCAGAAATAATTCCATGCATGAGACTACGGTGCAGCTGGATGTAACCGGTAGGGCTATGTTGACTCATTATCAATACCGTCGTAATAATTGCCCTTAGACTGCATCAGTCGGTTGGCCTTGGGGTCCCGTCGGTGTATTTTTCTTCCCCATTACATATGTTTAACATGTTTTTTATATTTTATGCAGCCGAAATATTCTCGCGTACGTTTGGCAGTCAATATAAAAAATGTGCATTCTTTTGGTGAACACTTTACTTTAATTGCTCCCCACTTATTGGAAAACCATCACGTTTTTAAGCTGTTTTCTATATTTATTGGTGCACTCTTTGCCACCACAAAAAGTGGTCACCTTGTTTACCATACCTGCTACTCGAGTCGATTCCAAAGTTCTTCACTTTATGCATGGAAGTCGGTTTCTTGATTTTACTTAAATATTCCTGCTCATCATGTGTTACAGATTTACGTGAGTGAAAAATATGACGTATTCGAATACACTTTAAATGTTTCATATAAAATCAACTATTGTAACTCTTTATTCTGAATGCTGGTGAAATCAATTGTTCTTGAGTTCTTTTCCATATATTCATAAAATGGTATACTGAGCAACTAATGGACGCAAATTACTCTTTGGTCATTAGTGCACTGGACAAATTGGAACAACATCGGTGTTTAGTTTGTATACAGAGAGTGTTCGGTATGCACAGTCAGTGCAATTATTTCCCATGAACAGTTAGTAAGAATATTCAATAAGAGTAACGAAGCCATATAAACACTAGCGTACATGAATTAGATCAAAACCAGTGAATCCTATGAACATTAAGTGTAGCTGGCGTTTTTTCTGTTGGCCAAACGTCACATAGGTGTATGCCAAAATTTGCAACACACGTGACTCCAGATATGTGATATGATGTCCTTGACTACGCATAATGGAGCAGAACGCCAACCGATTTATCTGTTTGGAAATTGTTCTTCGACGGCGGCTTTCATTGCCGTTGTTCTAACTTGGTTTCCATTACTGAAGTTGGGAATTCGCTGTTTCAAGCGACCGAAACTATGTGCTGTGGCCTCAATCATTTGGTCAGGGATTACACTTTCCTAATTATTTGTCATTTTCATTGTGTTCCTTTCTTGTTGAACTCGCCGAAGTGCAAAGTAACAAATTCGGCACCGCAACTGTTGATACAAATTTTTATCTTCCATCACGTGCATTCTTTCACTGACGTCGCGCGTGAATTCATCGTGGCCTAGATATCTGACGAATTTAACTGTGAGTTATACGAAGATCGACATTGGAAAATGCGAAGAAAAAATGTACTCCGACGTTGATGCTTCATGCGAAGATACACAAATGACTGAGGTGTTGAATGCGACACAACGAGCGCGATGTCTTCCTTCCTACATGCACTCATCAGTGCAGGTAACAAGACCAATTATTCCCTGAAAACTGTTTATTACACGTCTTGCTTTGCAACCAGATTCTTCTTCGCCGATCATATCAACGTGCGCAAATGTGCTGAAAATCAGATCAGCTAAATCAACAACATGCAGAGAGTGTCCGTAAGTCATTTAGGGCAGAACAAATATCCGGGAAGAATTGCCTTTCACGCCAGCAATACCATCAAGAAAACCATAAACCATGGAAGCACTGTACAGATGTTTCATCCTTGTTGGGAATCATCAGCAGTGATTATCCACCCCCTCCTCGAGAATGAAACAGCTGTACAGTGCTTCCAAGGCTTTCAATGGTGAGTTCAGCGTTCAAGCTGCATGATGAATCATATACAAATCTAATTTCCATTTATTTCACTCTTTGTGTCAAAGTGGAAGCTCATGGTGCGTAAAAATAACGAACTTTAACGATCTGGTGTACAAACCACATCTCCCTGACTGCATTTTGTGTGAGAACATTATCGAGAATTGAGTTTCAAATAACTCGCAACCGCAGCTGGCTTTCTCTGAACACAGCTATCAGAATTTTAGCGACTGTGTACATCGATCCTACTTTGACATCTCAATGTCCTATGTTAACCACAGACGACAAAATGTGTGGCTCAAATGCCCTTACTTCTATTGTAACTGAATTTTCCTGCTTTGTCTTGGTTGATTTTTAGACGAGAAACCGAAGAGAGAAGGTAAGTGAAGTAGCTACTTGGAAACCAATATTCGACCAATTGTAATAAAAGGGAAAGGACTGAAGAATGTTGACAGTAGCGAGCTTGCAGTGCATGGGAGATGACAATTATAACACTGATCTTGACAGAAAAAATACGCAAGCAGATTGTCCGTCTCGTTTCCCGTGGTTATCAGCGCAAAGAACTGAATCAAAATTCCGTTTTGTTTCCTCTGTTGTTCATCTTTTTTCTGAGTCACGACACACATATTAGAGAAACAGTTACAAGACCGACCGGAACAAATCAAAAACATTACCATTATACGTGTTTAGAGACGTCCTTTAAATGCGGCAAATATCTGGCAAACTATGAATTGAAATAGCATAATAAATTTTCTTCCCCACCCTTGAGTGGGTTCGTATCCCATCCACTTGGGGGGAAAAACACACTATGGAGCAAGTTGTAATAATTTGTGGAACAGTATGGTGTCAAAGTAAAATGGTTTGTTCAATTCAAAAATTGAAAATAACAATCTGATCGTGATTGTTTTATTCGTTAAAGATATTTAAAACTGGTACTTTTGAACAAATAGGTGCTTTTTCAAACGAACAACGAGAATTTCCATAAAAAGCATCGGGCATATCATGGACAAGTTATCTGGGGACGAGTGCCTGCAAATACCAAAGTAACGTACGATATTATTATTTATTTATTTATTCTCCCAGGCGCTATTTATGGATGTAAGTTCAAATGAACATATTCACTGGTAGCGTCTAGGTTCCATTTAACACCACACTCGCAATATCCTTGAGTCAATAGTCATTCGAATTTACCGGATTAACTGAGTCATGTATGATATCAATAAACTGTGACCGGGTGAAGTGAGTCAGACTCTACTTCAATAAAATAGGAATGATGGTAGGCAACCTGAAACCTTCATGTGTATTCTGACTGTTTGGAAGGCAACAGAGAAGATCGATGTGTTTGAGAAAGTTTATGCCCTGTGATTTAGCTGCTTTTTACCTTTTCCTTTCAATCTGACAAAATAAATCCTAAAACGGCTGGGAAGGCTAATAGATGATATACACTTGATACCTATCAATTAATTCATTTTGTCGACCACATTCATAATCAACGGTGAAATCAGCGTTATTCACTTTTGTAATACATTATGGTATTTCGTCACAAAATAGAGTACAGTTTGCTCAAGGTGGCTTTTTGCATGCTTCTAGATGGTTTTATGGAGCCATCATATCTAACGTGAAGTTGCTCAGCTAAAGCTTCAACTGAACTTTAAAAGAGATAACCAAGTATACTTCAAATCACTTCGGAGCTGTTATTGGGATCGTTCACTGAATCAGACCAGAATAGGCTCACAAGGTAATCTCGCATTAGTTTATTATCACTGACAATAAAACGAGCTGAATGGTGCATACTTAGTGCACGAGTATTTTACGAGAACGTGAATGTCACATAACACAATTAAATTCGGTTTCTTGGGATTATTGTCTGCAGGATTAAAATAATTTCAACCGAGTTAACTTACATTCACTTATCTCTGCTGTGTGACTTCAAGTAGGTACTTTCCAATACAAATATTCTTTTAGGATGATATCCAAATACACAGTGAATTCTACTCGTGTTTGTTTGAGTCAGCATTCCATGAAACTGTCGTTCGTCTTACTTCATTCTGATGAAAAATAAGTCAGTACACCATGAAAATACCATAACTCGAATGACCTATGCAGGGTCTATCACGAATAACCAGAAAATGAGTTTATGCTGAGCAGTTTCGAAAACGATTCGGAAATATTCCCATAATAAGAGCAGTTTTTCTCTCGCTATGACAAAATATATATTATCTGGCGCTTCACGCAGAGATCGCGTTCGATCACAACTGTCTCAATCAGCTATACTTTCACATTCTTGCGTTTCTTTCGTGTCGACCACACCCCACCCACTATGTGGCTTGAGTTCCTTTTTTTAGTTCAAAGTAGAAATAAAATAGGTACGTCAGGAAGCACTAAAAATAGATGAACTGTTTAAAGTAAGAAATACGATGAAGCATCTTCATTAATCTACAGCTTACTTCTCTGTAGAAAGCACCTGGATATTGATATATTTACTCTACTTTATCCGACTATCTCCTGAAAGAAGATGGATGGTCCATTTGGATATGGCAAGATCAACACCTACCATGCACTGCCGTTGAATGCAAGGTCGGAGCAAATTGTGATCCAGATTTGCTTCCAGTGACCACGTTATGAATGACTGATATATGTGTATTACTTTCTTCCCAAAAATGATAAATTATGCACGGTGGTGGTAATATAATTATTTTGAGAGTGCCCGACAAAAACATTGTTGGATGATGCACAAGTAACAATCAAGTCATCGGTTATGGTTTAACGTGTCTGTCTTATGGGCGGCCTTCCCTGAGGATTTCATTGTTTTTCCTGTGGAACACAGTAACTTCTGAAGAACAATACTGTAATTTTCAAACATCCGTTGTACTGCCAGTTTCAACTTTGTCTGGTGGGAACTAGCCATTGTCACTTCATACTCTTTTTCCGCAAGGCGGATTCGGGCTTTGTCTTGATGTTGGCACTGGATTTACTTTGTCTAGAGTACAAGAAAAGTGCATTAGTAGTACCAAATGTTACAAATAAGATACATCAGTAAAGTCATTGACTTTTACTGGAAGACCGCGAGAGTAATATTTTTCAAAAATTATTTTCTTCTCTATTTTATTGTCATTGATGTTTACAGGAATACTGTCATCATAAATCGTGCTTTTTCCCCTCTTGTTTCACAAATTAGTATCTGCATCATCAGTGGTCACTTCTGACTGCTATCATCTATGGGCTGTGTGTACAAGACGTATGTAGAAAGCGACATGGCCACGACTCAGTATCACATACATTTACCAAATATTTATTGATTAGTGAGAACCGAATAAACAACAGTTTTCTTCAGTTTTCAGCTCACTGATCCAGTCTTGTGTCTGTGCGTGTTTTTTACAAGCGTAATAATCTTCCTTGTCTTTTAGGGCATTTTTATATTTCTGGACTCTATCTGTACAAATTGCATAAACTGTATTGAGCGAAACAGGAAATGCTCCCGTGACTAAATCTTCCCTTCGACCAAGAAACATAACTTATTTAACAGATAACACGCAAAACTTTTTATCAGATAGTTCAGTTAAATCTTTAAACGACCTTATTAAGAATGCTTATCGGAACGAAACTGTATCCCGATTTAGATTAACGGTCTGCTGTACCCGAAAACCCAAAATGCTACGAAAGAAGGTATGCATGTATTGGTAGATAACGTGCCGATCAATCACGAAGCAATTTTTCTGAATCTTCGCGATCTAACTCTCACGATCCTGCTTCACATGACTGGTCTGAAACTAATAATTAAGCTTTTGCGCACCGGAATGCATGTGAATGCTCTCGAATCCCTAAAGTTCTCCTCTCGCCATAAGAATAAACGAGATTTCTTTGATACGATCAAGCTGCTATAATATTCGGGCCCTCGGATACTCAGGTTTTTACATCAACAGCCACTCCTTCCAAGTGCCGTCAGTTTTAAAAATTTGAAAACGTAAAACAAATTTGCACCAGTTAAAATACGAATCGGTCTTTACGACTGCATCCGCATCACCCAGGCACTCTGGGATAATGTCAGCAGCTCCTTCTGCCAAAGTGGTTTGTTATTCCATGGAATTTATGTAAAACACAGCAAACGAAACCAGTGCACCACGGATTTCATAATTTTCAAATGAGTTGCTTTCATTAGGGCCTGTTACTGCTGAAGGGTTGACCCTAACTTCTCCACTGAAATTAACATTCTGGGTTCCAAATGATATGCATCTGTAGTTGTTAACTCCGTTGTCAATTTGTTATGTCCCTTGAGTTCTGTTCTTCCATTTCTACGAATAGCCTATGAACCGGACCTATACTTGCAATTCTAATCTCATCATCCCGAAAACGTAAGCCAGAGTACGACCGCTCAGCGTGGCAATTTGTGATTTTATTTGCACGCAAGAACGACATGATATTTTAAGCAAGAATAGAATAGTCCCGAACTGGGTTTCTAAACAAGCTTTCACCTTGTCGGGTCAGTTGGGTTATAAAGAAGCGGACCAGCGTGGTTGATTGTTTTTTGACCACAGTTATGTTGGACTTCTCATCAGAGTTCGATCAGGTGTAACGGTAAACCACATGTGGAGTGGGAGCCTGTTGATTGCAGACTGATATACCCAGCATAGTACACTCTAGCTGATCAGTAACTCCGATTCCGGGGTATTTCCGCTACTCGTTGTTAAAAAAGACCTTTATCCTACACGTTCAAAGTTTACTTCACTTTCAGTCTTGCGAAATAAAATATGTAAAAATACTTTTTTGCACCATGGGTGACTGAAGGCAACATACTTAAATTTGAATCAGAAGCGAGAGATTTGAGGGGATTATGAAGTAATTCATCATCCCTAAAGCTAAATTATTCGTTTAAGTTCATGAAAGCATTCCTCATTTATCCTTACCTCGTTAAGAATCATCAACAGTGAATATCCTTCGAGACTTCACTGGAACTGAAACCCGGGGAGAATGATTATTAGTCGAACACCGAATTACCGAGATATCCAGGCCGGCTGTCTTATTTATGCAGCTTAAGAGCGGTATGACAGTGCGTTTCTGTCCCTAACGGTTCAGAGACGAAAACTCGCTCCTATACCGGAGGAATTGTCCATTTAAGTCCCAGCTTTGGATCAGAGGATGCACTGTGCTTACAAGATTTTCAATGGCGAGATAAGCTCTGATACTGCCTTGATGAATCACTCCACAATCCACTCAAGTGTGATACTTTCGATACAAACTCATGTATGTCCCAGTTGAACAGATTGTAAGTTTCTTTTTTGGAAGGGAAGAAACTGAATATGTGTGCTAACTGTGGATCAACTATCTGATGGGTGAAACCAGTCGGTTGTCGGGTTACCCTATCGCGTGAACGTAAAAAACGGTTAATTTCCTGTGTACATCGGGTGTCCGTGGAAAATCGGAATTCACAGTTATTTTCATCTAGTTGGTTCTATGTTGGTTCTCAAGCTATAGTAACTCCCATTCGTCACAGCAACATTACAATACAACTAGACATAAAACTTACCATCCTGAAACCCAAGTCTCAGTAACAAACTAGACACAGTGGATATCTGTTCTTTCCAAGGATTAAATAGTCACATAGACTGTTTTCAGAGCTAGTCAGTGATTAATTAAGCCTTAATACTGAAGCTAAAAAATCTAAAAATCACTTTGTCTTCTTTCCAACCACACTCTTCAGTTAGCGCTATACTGACTAATGGCAAAACTCTGTAGCTGACACGGATTACTTTTGGTTACTGGCCATTTTACCGCGCACAATTAGTGGAATATGAATGAAGGATTTGAAAAGCAGATTGAAAAGATACGAAGCGCATCCTTAATGCTCAGAACCACCGAAAAGTAGTGCAAGAATCTATCTGTTTATGTTGGTGATTAAATCCAGATGGCTTCAAGCTGCATCAGCTGTTCGGAAGAAGGAGTGACAAGGCACAATTAAAGTTGTCTAAATTGAAGTGTTGACCAATTGTTGCTGGATTATTTTACCTTCACGGGCTTGGTCTGTATTCGATGGTGCCTGGGCATCATAAATGGAAAGCAGAGCAGCTTGTTCTTCACGTTGTTCGAGGTTCTACTCGAGTACAAATAACAGATTGTGTTATTAACGGGACCACATTAAGGGTCATTTTTGCGTGAATTTGACATAATGGAGGTTTGTTTGCAGAATAAGGTGTCATTTATTATTGTATTTTAATTTATTCACACGTCATTCAAAAATGTGTTCCTTATTTGACTTGCCGTGGTCAAACGGTCATCAGTTTGTAATTCAGACCATTCTGTTCGGAGTTGAAACCCTCTTACTTTGGCCGGTCAATTCCGTTACGACAGTCTTCGTTGGTTTGCTACCCCCTTCCTGAATTGTTGCACCATAATCACAAAAGAAAGAAGTAACTTAAGGAGGAAAAGAAGGAATATTTTGCTATTGTACCGCACATGTTGATTGCTCTCTGGCTCAGGGTTTGCACGGAATGATAATGAAGCCGCTTTGCAAATAGAATCAAACTGCCTTCGTTTTCATATTCGATTGCGGCATGTTACTCGTACGACTATAGCGGGATAGGTGAATTCCCCCTTACCACGGATGATTTGTTCCAACTAATCAGAACTGGCACTACGTAATACTTACTTGTCGATTGATCGCTCGCCGAGCTGCCCTGCTTGATCGCACGCTATTACATGAGTAGCTTATGCGTGTGATAGGCAATTCCCTGTTCACTCGCCTGCTTACTTACATAAGAATAAACGGATTTTATACGCCCTATCGGCTATCAGTATTACCATGAACAATAGGTATCGTGAGCAGTGGTGCTGTTTGGCTACTGAACATGTCTCCTTTTCAAAAAGACGATTCGGATTCAGGGAATGCATTCACCTCTCTCTCGTCACTCGTAAACACTCCCCTTTCTCGATGGACCTTTTTCATCTTTTTCGGTTGTTTTCTTTCGGTACTTTTTTTGAATACTAGATTTATTTGACCTGGGTTGTTCAAACAAAACTGTGTTCTTCAACAATGGCAAAATAGCCGTTCAGTTGCTTAGATCTCTAACCAGGCAAATGAACATGCCTATCAACTACGCGACCAGGTTTCTGTGGGACTGCATTCTATTCTGATCAAAAAAGCGATATAAATGTGGAGTAGGTCATCCGTTCATAAAACTCTTTGGCTCGGAATCCAGAAAATAAGCGGATAACGAGTTCAATCAAGAAAATACAATAAGAATGGCAATGGTCTAACAACAGTGTAGATCCCTCATTGCACGGATAAACTACCAAGACCATTGGGATCCCTCAGAAATGAATTCGTTTTCTTCAGCAGAAGTCTAAAACGACTTCCTACTTCGAAAACAACTTCTGCTGCGGGTTCAGACGGATTTTCTTACAACCTTCTCGAATTTGGAGCAAGTTCACTATCAGAAATAATTGTAACGAAGAGGGGAAGGCGTTTGAGATAAGTCTGTATTCGACCAGCCAGAAACTTCGAGTAGGTAAAGCATGCTCAACGGTTAGGGCAGTACTTTTTCCAGTTCGTTCTGTTGCAATATCGATGCACGGGCTGTCTGAGCTCATCCGATACTTTATAGTCAGATACCAGCTGACGTTTGGACGATTCTCTTGCCCTCCATTCCGGTTTTGTTCTTCCGATTGCTCCCGTTAATCACTAAATCGGCAACTCGCTGCATGAATTATATTACTTACAGCATGACATCCAGATCAGGCCAATTTTAAGCCCTCACGGCTGCTTTTGTCTGTTCTGGGGAGCTTCCAACACAATCACTGTCACCTCTTTTGTCTTCGGCTCTCTACTGACTAACTCGATCACTAACAGATTTCGCTTATCGTCTATCTCCTCGATGTGACTGTGAGCACATCTCAACGGTTGCAACGCCAATCCCTCCAGTTCCTTGAGATGGTGAGTTGACAAAGATAGGTGATTTTCAGTGTTAAGCCACACGTCCAGGTAGGTTCTGGGTCCTGGTTGGGGTTATGCTGACCTCGAGCAGAGCTGCATGCTACGGAGCGCCTCCTCAGGTTGGTTGGTCGTGAATAATGTGGGTTTGGGCTCACTGAATAAGCGGCCCTGGGTGAGCAGCGGCAGTGCCTGACGGTTTGGTGGGTTTTTGCTGGGTTAGCGTTTTCCTTTATAAATTACCTCATGGGTCTATTGACTCCACTGCGACGTGGCGCATTTGGCCTGTCACCAAACAAGGCCATTACCCCTGCTCCCTTGCAGGTTGCACTTGGGTGTGAAAAGGCTAGAAGTCCACTCTCGAATAAAGGCCGGACTGGGCTACCATTTATCATAAACGTCTCCAAAGGTGCTGGGGACACTGCTTTGTACAACTACTCCCAAAATTCTTTAAGCGCTCTCATCATGCTTTGGCGTGCCCGGTAAGCGACACATCTCGTATGCCAGTGGTCGAGACGACATGACAGCAAGCCGGAACTATCTACTGCAAAAAACAGATAAAAGTAACCTGTCGGAATGTGAGGGTGCTACTAGATGTAGGTAGCCAGAGTATTACAGTGAGAAAACTACTTGATTACGACATAGACATTGCCTGTATTTCGGAAGTTCGACTACCCTGTTCGGTGTGTTAAGGTTTTGGGAGTGGAAACAGTTTGTGGTTATATCACTTTTGGCCTGAGGACAGCTGCAGAAGCCATAGTGTCATATTCGCTCTGAGAAAAAAGGCTGATGATTGCTAGGTGGCCACTGAGACCCAATTTGTAGGCGCTTTCAAGTCCCTCCTAACTCTTTCCAATCAGCTTCTTTTACCATTGAGTTTATAAGCTTCCACCTTTCTCCCACGGAGGACTCATCAATTTGCCCTCCGGTTATAATAGCCAGTTGGGCTGTGGTAGGGTTCGGTAGAGCGTTGCGCTTTTCCGGCATTTCCAGGTTTGTAAAGTTTATTCGGATCGACGGTGAAACTTTCAGGCCTACGGACAGATGAATTTTGAAGCCGGCGCGTACAAGAACATGGTATGTACCATTCGTATTTTACCTCTGCTGAACAGCCTTGCTCTCGGCAGTTCTTTACTGATGAAACCCAACAAGATCGCTCAAGTATATGATCAGTTCGACTCGCTCTGCAAACTTCGTTTGAGTACCAGACCAGAAAAATGTTTTTGGGGTGTTGGAAAAGCGTACTGAAGATGACTGATTGGTTAACACTGGTCAAATTCACTAGGCAATTTCCATTCAGCAAACTTTCCTAGGACATCGCGACTGGACTCATCTGAGGGGCATGTTTGCTCGCTCCAGTCTCCGAAGGCGAAGACTATGTCACTTCTTCAGACACGATTGATTGCAATTTGTCGTAGACGTTACCTTTTGCTGTGTGTATTTGTTGGTGCGTAGATAGCAATCACCGACAAATTCCGGGAAGAGTCCTTGAAGCTTGCAAGGGCCGCCTTCGAGGAAACCGGTTCCCAAGAAATCAGGGCGCCGCTGGCATTTTTGCTCTGAGCTAATATGACACTATGGCTTCTGCAGCTGTCCTCAGGCCAAAAGTGATATAACCACAAACTGTTTCCACTCCCAAAACCTTAACACACCGAACAGGGTAGTCGAACTTCCGAAATACAGGCAATGTCTATGTCGTAATCAAGTAGTTTTCTCACTGTAATACTCTGGCTACCCACATCTAGCAGCATCCTTACATCCCGACAGGTTACTTTTATCTGTTTTTTGCAGTAGATAGTTCCGGCTTGCTGTCATGTCGTCTCGACCACTGGCATACGAGATGTGTCGCTTACCGGGCACGCCAAAGCATGATGAGAGCGCTTAAAGAATTTTGGGAGTAGTTGTACAAAGCAGTGTCCCCAGCACCTTTGGAGACGTTTATGATAAATGGTAGCCCAGTCCGGCCTTTATTCGAGGGTGGACTTCTAACCTTTTCACACCCAAGTGCAACCTGCAAGGGAGCAGGGGTAATGGCCTTGTTTGGTGACAGGCCAAATGCGCCACGTCACAGTGGAGTCAATAGACCCATGAGGTAATTTATAAAGGAAAACGCTAACCCAGCAAAAACCCACCAAATCCTCAGGTACTGCCGCTGCTCACCCAGGGCCGCTTATTCAGTGAGCCCAAACCCACATTATTCACGACCAACCAACCTGAGGAGGCGCTCCGTAGCATGCAGCTCTGCTCGAGGTCAGTATAACCTCAACCAGGACCTTGAACCTCGCCTTTTCTGCAAGTATTTCTCTGTGGATTTTCCGGATGCACATCAAAGCAAGTTGTAATTTTGCAAGAAGTTTTAGGGTTATTGTTGTTTTCGCTCTTTCACCGTTATTCACTCTGTTTGTCTTTTTTTGCTCTTCAGGATTTGGATCAATTTTCACGTGCCTGAATGTGGTAAATAGAAAGGTTTATTTAGGGTGACTGATGGTAAATAATCAAAATTGATTTGAGCGGTATCTGATCAGTGGAACACCGACCGGAACGCACATATATTCCTTATTGTTTCTGAGCTAGTTTTACTCTTCATCGTTACTTTGAGAATGTATCAACGAAATAACTAAGTTGTGAATTCCAGGAAATCCATCGGTACTCTAATCCCCAAGTACGGGGTGGACAAAGCGTCAGTGTGAGAGATACGTCAAATAATAAATAATAACTCGGACTTCATCCACTTCAGCGGCACTTGATTCATTATCACTTCACATGAAGGAGGAGAGTCCAATTTAGATATTACTAGATAACTGTCTGACAGTTATTTTGTCGGGTAATTAAGGTTAGCCTTCAGAAAGAGGACAGATGGCCCCAAGTTTATATTTCTGATATTGGTAGTATGGAATACCCGAAGAGATAAAAATGGGGAATTAGGTTGTAGTTCTTAAAGCGAACTCTTCACAGATGCACACTCCTAATGATTCGAATGATACTGTAGTACGAAAACGTATTATGGAGTGTAAAAGTATGGGGATGATTCGGCAGGACAGTACCGGTTACGCTTACCTGATGAGCGGCAACTACCGCGAAATCGGTCGAGGGCTTCCGGGAAAATCCTCCCGTGCCATACAAATACGGTACCACTAATATCGAAAATAGAATGTTATCCAGTTGGATGGACAAGTTGACTCAGTAGTTTTCCATCCTTTGGAGTCATATTATCAGAGATACATACTGCATCTGTTCAAAAGCGTGTAATACTGCTGGCGATTATTTGTACGTTCCCTCATTCAGTGGCGCTTCTTCGACACTTCGGTAATTATTTGGCTCATATATCAACTTGTTTTCTGATTTTCGTTTACGTCACACTATCGTGGAGTAAGCATCGGTAAAGAGTCTTCTCTTGTTATATCATGGATGACTTATTGGGGTTGCAATGTGCTGAACGATTTTTAATATCTATGGGTAAGTATCGCTGAAATTTTGCTTTATCACTGGATTTGCTGTGTATAGGTCATCAGACTGCATGTAAGATTTTATTTTTGCTTAAAAAGTTAAACCCATAAAGCAAAATAGAATTCTTGTCACCAAGCCCTACGTCACTTATACAGTCCGTGGTTCAGGGCGTTATTCACCCTCCTAAGGCAACTATAATAGCTCCGCAAGGTCTGATTGAAACAATGGACACAGATAAAAACTCCTCGCTGAAGGCATACTGACATAACAAAAGTATTGCGTCATACCTCCAAAATATTGTGAAAGCAATAAAGGAGATGAAGAGTGAAACGGTAAATGCCAGCTGAAAATATTTGTTGCCGGGAACGACCCTCGGTTCCATGGAATTCTCTCTTGTGGTAAATATAAGACCGGGAATGTGTTCAGGAGTATATAAAGCATTTATAAGAGTTTAAAAAGAATAGATAAGAGAGAAGGCGTGGTATATGGGAGAGTGAGGATTGTTCGTAAAGCATTAGGATATATCTAGACAGTAAAATAATATAATGCTGTTAGTTCGCGAATTTTCATCTGTCGCAGTGGCCTCTGGATAGTAAGCCTCACGACTAGTGACAGTTTGCACATGAAAACTAGAGGCACAGAATGTAAGAAGACTGAAAATTTGCTGCCATTTTCTAAGAAATGTGAGCCTGGCAACTGAAAGAGATTTTCAGCACAATGCAAAAAGGTTGAAATCAAGTTATTATCAGGTGTGATTTTATTTCCTATCAGAAAAGGTGGTTTTACTACATATGTACAAAATATAATTTAAATCAACTGATGAAACATGTAAGGAGGCATTCATACAATTTTCCCATGTGTCTCACTCTTCGCATGACGAATTAACCAGCGTCCACATTCTATCAACACTTCTGTACTCTACTCGATGGCAAAGGAGCCATCACTTGCTGAACGGCAGAGGCAGACAACCTTTTGCTAACCAAACATCTTCCCATCACTAGCCGAAAAGTACTGTTTTATCCGAATATCCAACTTTCCCGACAAATCGCAGCCGGAAACTGCTATTTTCTATTGTGTCCTTCTAGTTAGTGTAAGTACTGAATGATGAGCTCAGTAATACTGTGGCACCTGTGTAAAATCATTAGGTTCCTAAATTGTTCAAGGCATCCCGAACAGTTCAGCTCACCCTAGAACCCGTAACAAACCACCCAACAAAAACCGTTATAGTTTTCCCAGGGTACAGTTTCTAGAGCTGAAAAAGTATTCGTTCCTCGTTAGTCGTTTCACTGAATTGCTGTGTGCTTCTAACTGAACCATTCTGATTGGCCTTTCTAGTCGAAATCGGTTCACTAACTATCAGGTAGCCTATTCTCTGAGGTTCGTTGTTATCCCCTTAGCATGTAATTCAAAAGTACTGAATGAAATCGCTTCAACTACTTGAGACTTTATGTAAAACTGGCAACACATTCACGTCGGATGTCACCGGGATAACCCAAACAGCCGTCCTTTTATGCTATACATCCCCTGGAGTGGGAACCTAAGAAAGCATTGAAATAAAACCGCGATGGTGGAACCAAGGTCTATTCAATCAAGTTTTGAACTAGTTTTTCATATCCCTCACGAAGTCCATTCGACCGGGTTCTCTCCTGATCTGAAATGATTCCACTGGCTTACTTCACAGAACTGATGAATTACACCTAAGTGATTAGCTACGACTAGGCGAAAAAGGGGAGCCTATTACGCTATATAATGTAGAATAGTCATATAACCAGTCCGGAAATGGGCTTCGTCAAAAATACCCATACTCTTTGCTTCCATATTTCACCCTATAGTACACCCAATACGGCTGCCGCCAATTCTATCCTCGATGCTGCGACGGGGTTCATAGGTGCTACCCGTAATTTGCTACAAAGCAGTACACAGTGTAAACCCCTATCCATGGGAACTCGTAGTACGCAAATCACTTAGCCCTATCTGATTTCGGAAGCGTCATAGTACACATTCAGCTTTTTTCGTCCCAATACATCCTCGTTTTCACGTGTATTACTCACTAAAAATACACTAATAAACTCTTACACTAATACACCAATAATACACTAATAATACTCACTAATCTTATTCACACTACGTATGAACCTTACTCACTCTTCCCCAGAATTGGATTTCTTGGGATAGAGTGGTCGCTCCTAACCCGCCTTAGGTTTGCAATAACTGGTGGGGGACGAGGGGTTTAGAAAGTTTGAATACTACATCGGCGATGACAGTTTTGAACCCCGTCACCTCCACTCCCTTTGGTGGTAGAATGTGACTCACTGTTGTCGACTCTTTAACGTACCAGGCATACTGCGGTCTTATAGGGTTCTCCACACTCAGCCTCAGGGTCTGGCTGCCGCTTATTCCTACTACTTCAGTGGGCATTTGAGGCTAAATGGTATACCTTTTTATTGCACTCATGAGCAAGCAAAATACTAAAAACTGGTGGATCAAACTCTTTCTTGTCGGTGTCTGATCAAACAAATGAAACTGGAAAACAAAGACCTCAGAGGTCGTCCCCGTCGAACACAGGGAGTTATCTGACAAGTGTCGAGCAAGTGAAGAAGTTTAACCAAACTGGCCCTTACACCTGGGTCCGGAGATGGACCCGTAAACCGTCGCGAACAAGAAACCCCGTTTTTTTTTAATTAAAACCAGCGCGCATCAACAACTTAGTTATTTCTTTTTCTGAGTCTGTATTTTTAGTGCTGGTTGCAAAGAAGCAAAAGACTCGTCATTATAAAAATAATTTTCTACGGCTTTCAAAAGCACCTGTTCGTCACTCTTTCCAGAATCACACTCGGCATTGCGTAATCAGTGTTGGCACAGAAAGGTGACAAAGTAAACCGAGAAGTTGGGTCTTACGATCTTCTTCAGGTTCCTTCGGCAAGTCCACTTGTGGTCACCATAGGAATACCCATCCCTTCCTGGAACATTCGTTTGCATGAACAACTCCATGTCCATGGCAAAGCTTTACCTGCTGAATCCTAAAAGTATACCAATCGGATGGGCTGTACCGAGAGGGTCGCTTTTTTCAGAACTACACATAGCTTTGCCAGCTTCTTCGGGTTCAATAAGGTGCTGTATCGTAAATACATACAAGGCTGATAGTAAATATTCAACTGTAGAACTGGTAATTCACACCATTTTTACAGTCTCTTCCATTGATTTTGAATACCCAATCCGCAGACTTTCATTGCATACCGAAGGACCTTTTAAATTGTGCAGAGCTGTCAGCGCACATGCATGATTGCCGGGCCCTGTCGACGTAGCTTTCCTTCATGGCAGATGAGCCGTAAAATGAGCCTCGGTGAACTGTGCTCTCAGTTCCACAACTGCAATATCTAGTGTACCCTCTAAAAACCTCTTCATTTAATAACTGAGATTCCTCAAATTCTACGTCATACGTCCGTTGTGCCTGTTCTATTGGTGACAATTCATGTGAACCACACACTCAATTGACTCAGGCAGATGTGTTTTACATTTGATGGGTCAAAAATACCACCAAACCCGACAATGTGCGGACTACATATGGATATTTTATACCTCTGAGCTTCTGGTTTAACACCGAGGGAGCTTCAGATAAGTCACAGCCTGTGATGAGCAGTACTCTCCCGCCAATTTCGTCTACCGAAGAATCAGCTAGATGCCTCCGTTTTCTGATTTCATCCAGTTTTGATCTAGCAGCCTTGGAGCGGGCAAATTTTCAACCAGGATTCTTTTTTGATGTTGATGGTCTCTGCATCATTCAAAGAAAAATTCACCTCAAAAGCCTCACTGGCGGAACCAATTGTCTTAAATCCCGCAGCTGATTTTATTGTCACAGAGTTTTTCGTGGAACTAAGTTAATACGGCACGAAGTTTCTGCTCAGACCAGTGTTGTCTAGCATCGGCTATCCTGAAATGCATATTCGGTTACTTCGCTTTGCACAGATTCAAGTTAGACTGGTAGCAATCCCCGAACAGTGAATGTTAGTCTGGAGTCTATTTGCTCTACAATTACCCTCACCGAGTCGCTTAGCTTTCTTATCAGAGCTCTGCTCATCTACATGTGGTGGTGTCGACTACAGCAACTAGTGGTAACACATCTGGAGTTTGCCCTGCAATGGCACTCAGCGACTTTCTCCGAGGCACTGAAAACAATCCGTTTCCTCATATCTCGTTCCGTCATGACAGTATATTTAACTCGAGCAACTTGGAGCACTGCAACATGATTTTGCATGCTATGTTAATTTCTATCATTGCACTTGATTATAACGTCTATTCGTAATCAGAGTGACGCTTATTCACAGTGTGGGGAACTTGATTAAATTCACTTTTTGTCCCACCTTTGTCTGCTAACCGCCCGAAGCGACTCCACGCTTTTCTCGCACTGGCGGACACAAAATTCGTCAGTACAGCAAAGCTTGACACCCGGTTATTTTCAGTTATCCGACTAACTATCGGCCTATTTAAACTGGAACGAGTACGGTAACCATTTCGCCATTAGGCAAGGCATGATTGACGGAAAATTGGTTAGTGCGATTCACTCAGTACTTGCGAATAATGTACAGCGTGTTTGAAGTAGAGATTTGCCCAAACCCATTTAAACTGCTTTCCGCACCGGGCTACTTCTATGCTTGGCAGTAGGCAAATTACCGAAAAATCCACCTGGACTCTGAGCTTCCAGCCTAAATGCCCGGACCTAGTTTTTTCAAACGGACACAATTATCACCCTTAAAGCTTGTCGTGAAACCGAGACTATCGACGGATAAATATCAGCATATAGTTGTAGTGTAGGCTTCGACTTCTGCTACAATCTGAACTCCCAATATTTTTGCATTCATTCAACCCATTTTTCCGCCCAAGATTCACGATTGATACGATCCTAACCATGACAGCTCATCTTCACACAGATCTTCAATCGATCGCTCGCAATCACACAGTTACTTCTATTCTCACTCTGTGATATTCGGGTCAGTCACACGCGCAATTAAACTGTCTCACTCACACACACGCACGTTGCTCAAAATTCATTCAAATCCTGCCTAGTGCACCAGTCATATTCCACTCCAAAAAACATTAAACAATCAAATATTAGCTTTTGTGACCTATTCTGTCTGTACCTTTGCCTTTCGTTTCCACCAGCACGTGACTCTGGCTAGCGTACCCGCCTGCAGGCTGGCTTCTCTGCTTCTCTGACCTCGATCGTTTGGAGAAAATGACTATTTTCTGGACACCATTTTGGATCTATTTTCTGCACGATCTTTTCTGACGTTTGACATTGACCTCAGTGTTCTCCGGTTGCGTACGTTTTACTGGACTGACTTTCCCGAGGTTTCCGTCAACCTCGTTTCAAATCACTTTCTCTTTCGGTCGTTCGCTCGCGGTTCGCTTTCTGCACAGCCGTCGCGTTTCGTTCCGTTTTCCGTTCGGTGTATCTCTCGTATCGGTACTGTTTAGGTGCCACGATATATAGAATACACCTCGCATCTGTAAACCAACTGGCGTCTTCTCTATTCGCCCGATAGAGGGGATATCGTTGGTATTCGCTGCTAGACCCGATAGGAGACACGTTCGCCAGCCGAACTCGAACGTCTTCTATACATCTCTGCCCACGCTAGCCGCACGCTTGAGCTGCATACATTTGACTGTTGAGAGACCCAGGTAAAGCATGTCACCAAACCCACAAGGCGTTGTACCGATCTCTCTACTTAAACTGCTGGGCACATGAGGAATACAAATTCCGCCACATAGTCGATTCCTGCGAAGTCTACAAATGGTTATCGTAAAGGTTATGAAGACAGTGGTCAAGATTACTTTCCGATAGCCTTATTGCATACGGTAACAAGGTAAAGTTATCAATGCCAACTTCGTCTGAATAAATCTGGCAGTTGAAAAGTTGGATTTGTCGCCCTGGTGATGGAATGAAAAATACGATTTTTATGGTGCAAATAAAATACTTTGAATGCAAGTAAAATATGGAAGCAAAGATTCCTGGCGCAAATCATTTTGAGTATAACCACTCACGTAGCAAATCAGGTGTGGTAGCTTCTGTATAGCAGTAAATGTTTTTCACTCAGTTATCGAGAACCGTAATTGCGTCATGATGTGTGAATGTTCAAAACAGAATGTACAAAATTCCTCATCACAACACAGCTTCATCCTTGTATTCGTTCTGAATTAGCACTTACATTTACCCATTTGCAAACGTAAACATATTAACTTGACAGGAGATTTCATCAGAGCCAGCCATGTAATTGATACCATTATTTATTACACACCTTCCAGATCGTTTATACAGATAGTAAATACTGTACCATATTTAGACAGTGCGGGTGACTTCTGACTAGCCGTATTGTTGATGAACACTTAGGTTTTTCTCACTTTCCCACTGAATCTTGCTAGTATTCTATACCTTTGAGCTTCCCAATCTTGTTCTAAATAATACGAGTTTCGATTATTTGCTCTGTTAGTCATTCGCGTTAGCCCTCTTTGAACTGGAACACATTTTTGGCTTACACGCAGACAGATTTGTATGGTTGTTCAGATACGGCATGCAGAATTTTTACTTGACCGGATTCACTCTTGAGAGGCACTTTGTTATCCATTTCCCTATTTATCTATCCCCTCCTATTCCACACATTGTAGTAAAATTCCACACTTTGGCCTTGGCTGGATAGTAGCTGAGGCTCACGTTTACAGGCTCGCTTCCTTTATAAAGCTGGTCATCGCCGAATAGTACTGTAAAAAAAATTCTCATCATTTCCTCTTCACTGGGATCCGTTTCGGATGAACCAATTTACTCGTTGAAAAACTGATGGATTTATTGTGTTGGGAGGAAAACTGGCTACATACCCCGACTGTAAGCGGTTCATTTCAGAGACCTGCTGACTAACTGCTTTACGACGCTTCGTAGTGGCCCGGAAACTGCTTGATACTTGTTCCTCTAGCAACACGTTTGGCAATTAACAATTAAGTCCTCTTATTTCCTTTTTATTTGTGAATTATCCGTCGTCCTGATCAGTTTTATCAACTGAAATGCTCAACAGGCATGCAGCTGACCAATTAACTATGCGGGAAAAAATTATTTCCATCATCAGCATTTTCCGCACTTCAACCGCCCAAAATCTTGGTGAAACATGCCGGAGGATCCACATCGTCATCTAATATGACATCTACCATTGGTGTTCCTATTAGATCGGTCTTCTACTTGTCACTCTGTCTGGATAGGACGGATCATACGCTATGCACCCAGCTAAATACATACCAAGGCAGCACTAGGGGACACTCGACCGTCACCTGAGTGTCCCCTAGGGGACGGTAGCAGGGAAGCAATGCAATGCCCCCAAAAAGAACTGAAACCTATGTAAAAACCAGAGAATCCGTCACAAATGCAAAAGATTTCGAACGAGAGTCTCTGTTAAGCCACATTTCCGAATATTTAGTAGCTTCGTCCCCATTGGATTCAGACACAGAAATCTCTAGAATCGTGAATGCATGAGAATTCTGAACCTAATATTATATGTTAAAAAACCGTAATAAGAAAAAATTTTGGCATTTACTGTCCATTTCATAGCGTATTATAAATTTAGATGTCCTGTTTGTTTTAATGCATTCCCATCATGGCGGCCAATTTTTGGCGGTGGCTGTTCTTTGTCGCCTCTGAGACTTCACTGCTAGACGTTGCGCTGTGTGTGGTCGGTTTCTAACGTTCTTCGGACGGTAAATCCCATTTATTTTTACTTGTCTCTTCGTCCTTAGATGAAAAAGATGCACCCAAAATTGCGTGGTTGTTCCAGAACTACAATATGGAGGCGCAAGAATCTGATCTCAGTTCGTAGGGTTGTTGGGGGCGATTTCAACTCGTCCCTCATATGCGATGATGGTGTAAAACGTTAGCTGATATGAAGTTCGTTACAAATTAGCAGGCATATGTTCCGTTTCAACGAACAACGAGTCCGATGATTTAATTGATGAGATCGACAGTCCTGAAGAATCGAAGGCCTCATCGGCAGCAGTTGAGGAGCATCAAGTCACAGATGCTACAACCTCTACCGCTGTTAGGTAATGTGTAGTGCTACCAATAAAGCACTCGATGACGAAGACTAACAAATTTGTTTATTTAAACATTGACCGTTTTTGGTGGCACCACTTGCTCCGCCTGTGTACGTCGTCTGCACGCCGTTGCGCTCCTCCAATACACACGTTGTCCCGCTCCAGCGTTTTGAGTTCTGCTTTGCGCGCTGCCGAGTATATTCGCTATCGTGTCACATACCGAGGACCACGGGCTATAGACTCTATACGGGAGCAGGTCCTGACTTAACTGAGACAAATCCTGAACTGGTGAGCCCGAACAACAAATTAATTCTCGAAGGACATTCGTAAGTCCCTCAATCACATTTATTCGTTTACATATACACTTTTCCGATTAATAAACGGTAAATTCCGGATATCAGTTACCATATCCCTTATATATATTTTCTCATATCCATATTATAAGTGTTTCACTTTTGCTGCACTGACCTCTTTATATCATTTTACATTTGATATACCATTGCAACTATGGCTAGCAACGACCGTAAACCTGACCCGGAACCGTCCGTTTCGACAGTCTCTCTAGCCGTCCCTCAGTTTTTTATGACCCTCAACTCCGGTTTCATATGTTGGAGGCAGAGTTTGAATCACATAGAATTACAAGCGAACGAACCCGTTACTTGTGGACTATCGGTCGCCTTCCCCGTGACGTTGCTACTCAGATACACGACGTAATACTTAATAACAGTTCTTACACAGCCGTGAAAGACGCGGTAATCTCCAGTCCTTTACCGTCAGAATCGTCCAGACTAAAACGACTGACCCAAGGGACAGAGTTAGGTAGCAAGAAGCCCTCTGCATTACTGAGAGAAATGCAGCAGCTGGCAGGGCAACTTTTGGAGGAAAACGTCCTTAAAGAGTTGTGGGTACAGCGACTACCACCCAACACTCAAGCACTGCTCGAGGTTTCCAGCCACCTTAAGCTCACAGAAGCGGCTAAACTGGCGGACGGTATTATGGACCGGTACCATCCACAAATTACCGCCGTAACAAACTCGAGCAGCCCCCAGACCACAGCTCCCACCGTAGGAACACACTCCGAGAACACTCTGATAGCTGCTTTCGAGCGGGCTTTCAGACGTTTTTCCTCTCCTGGTTGTTCTCACTGTAGAAACCATGTATCTTATCACAACTCTGACCGACGTGAACGTCTCAGAAGCCCTTCCCCTGACCGCCTGGTTAACCCATCTCGGTCAACGTACTGTCGGTACCACAAACGGTTTGGGGAGAAGGCTCGGCGCTGCGATGCCGGTTGCACCTTCCCAGGTGCCAAACGGGGAAACTAATATCCCGACGCTTTCCGACGACTAACGCGGCCGGCAGCCATAATAGCAGTCGTCTGTTGCATGTCCGAGATTTAGTTTCCAATGGCCTGTTCCTAATTGACACCGGTGCAGCAGTAAGTGTCATTCCAAAGGAGGCAGGTGAGGCAACGAACCCGTCAGTCCAACAACTCCGTGCTGCCAATGGCACTCCCATTGCTACTTACGGCCGTAAGTCACTCACACTCAACTTAGGACTACGTCGCACCTTCCTCTGGGTGTTCATAGTAGCAGACGTCCCTTATCCCATACTAGGCATCGATTTCCTAGACCATTTCGACCTCCTGATCGATGCACGAGGCCGGAGAGTTGTCGACCGGCAGACTTCTCTTTCCGTAACCGGGTCGTATTCCTCCGTGAATCACATCACGCCCCTATACGTCGAACCGCAGGCCGAACACCCGTACGCAGACCTACTTTCAGTTTACCCGGCAATGGTAAGACAATCTGGCCCCCTTCCCGCGGTGACCACTAACGTTACCCACCATATTGTCACTAAAGGACCCCCAGCATTTAGCCGACCACGTCGCTTGACTTTAGACAAGCTCCGCGTAGCACAGGCTGAGTTTGAACACATTTTAGAAATAGGCATAATACGCCCGTCCAGTAGCCCTTGGGCCTCGCCCCTTCACATGGTTCCTAAACCTTATGGCGATTGGCGCCCCTGCGGTGACTACAGGGCCCTCAACTAGGCTACTGTCCCGGACAGGTACCCTATTCCACATATTCAAGATCTTACTTCTACCCTGTCTGGTTGTTCTGTTTTCAGCAGAATCGACCTCGTCAGAGCCTACCACCAAATCCCAGTAGCAGAGGCTGACATCCCTAAAACCGCTGTCACAACTCCATTCGGGCTATTCGAGTTTTTGCGCATACCTTTCGGGCTCAGCAATGCAGCCCAAACCTTTCAAAGGTTTATGCATGAGGCAACACGCGGTTTGAAGAATGTCTATGTGTACTTAGACGATATTTTGGTGGCAAGTTCTTCAAAAGAAGAGCATATGACACACCTGCGTGCTCTTTTTAAGCGCCTTAGCCAACACGGTGTAACCATTAACCCTGCTAAGTGCGAATTAGGTGGGACGACCATCACGTTCCTAGGTCACGAAATCTCAGCCTCAGGCATACAGCCCCTGCCTGACAAGATGGCGGCAATTCGCGACTATCCTGAGCCTCACTCTTACCGACAGCTGCGCCAATTTTCTGGCCTGGTTAACTTTTATCGCCGCTTTATCCCACACTGCGCCGAAATAATGCAGCCTCTAGCAGACCTTTTACGTGGAGGTAAGCGGAAATTCATTTTTCCCAACACGACGCAAGCAGCTTTTACTTTGATCAAGGATGCTTTCGCCAACATAGCACTCCTTGCACATCCCGATCCTTCTGCTCCCCTGGCATAAGGAACAGATGCTTCGGACACGGCTGTTGGAGCAGTGTTGCAGCAATTCGTCAACAATTCATGGCAACCGATAGCTTTCTTCTCCAAGCGACTCCAGCCTTCGGAATCCCGATGAAGTACGTTCAGCAGAGAACTGCTGGTGATCTATTTGGGTATCCGACACTTCCGGCACACACTCGAGGGCCAAACGTTCACAGTGTTCACAGATCATAAACCACTAGTTTACGCCCTCCAGTCAGCTTCTGACCGATATTCGCCACGCGAGATTCGCCACTTAGACTATGTTTCGCAGTTTACTACGGACATTCGACACGTCTCTTGGGCACACAGTCCCGTGGCAGACGCACTCTCACGCGTCCACAATATCGACTACCCACTACCCATGGACATAGACCTAGAAGCAATCGCCGCAGCCCAAACGACAGATCCTGAGGTAGAGCAACTCAGACACAACAGCTCCCTGCACCTAGTTCCAGTGGCCCTTCCAACTTCGGGCGTAACTATCATTTGCGATGTGTCACAAGGTCGACCCCGACCACTAGTTCCTGCCAGTTTTCGCCGACGAGTTTTTACCAGCCTCCACAACTTATCGCACCCTGGGGTAACCGCCTCAGTGAAACTAGTCACCGAGCGATTTGTCTGGCCTTGCGTCAAACGTGACGTACGTCTTTGGGCCCGCGCTTGTCTACAATGCCAACGAGTTAAAATACATTGTCACACCAAATCTACGTTAGGCATATTCTGCGAGCCGGACGCACGCTTTTACCATGTGCGTGTGGATCTCGTAGGGCCACTTCCGCCATCTAATGGCTGCGTCTACATCCTCACTTGCGTAGATCGTTTCACTCGCTGGCCACAGGCCATACCTATTCCTCATCCAACCTCAGAGGAAGCTGCAAAAGCATTTCTAATTGGTTGGGTGAGTCAGTCCGGTTGCCCTGCTATCGTGACCACTGACCGCGGTTATCATTTTGACGGCGCCTTCCACGAGCTACTGAACGCATTCGGTTGCCGACACAACAAGACGACGGCCTATTATCCTCAGGCCAATGGCATGGTGGAGCGATTCCATCGCCAGCTGAAAGCTGCCCTTCATGCTCGTGATAACCCATTATGGAGTGAAGTTTTGCCGATCGTTCTCTTAGGACTGCGTAACACCGTTAAAGCCCATATGGGTGTTACGGCGGCTGAACTGGTTTATGGTTGCACACTACGACTTCCAGGTGAGTTGGTTTCTCCATTACCACCTATGAGTTTTAATCACGGGGATTACGCAAAACGGTTGTCGCACCAAATGCGGGTGATAAAGCCCACCCCACCACGAGAACAAACCCTGAGCAACTGCAAACCTACCGCTCTAGCTACCACCAGCCATGTGTTTATTCGAGAAGATGCAGTGCGATCACCACTCCAGGCGGCTTACTCTGGCCCGTTCCGCGTCGTCCAGCGAAAGGAAAAGAAATACGTGGTGGACGTCGAGGGCAGGAAGGAGACCATCAGCATAGACCGCCTCAAACCAGCCTTCATCGAGACAGAACCCACCTCGAACAACCCTCCCAGTGTCCCTACCTGCTCACAACCTTCGGTTAGTCGTCCCGAGTTGGCCCCTGTTACTCCCACTAACGACCCCTCGTTACCTGTTGCAACAGCAAACTCCACGAAAGACACAGCTGCACCAGTCAACAGGAGGAATCGACGCGGCCGCGAGCTGCGACAGCCAACGAGGTTTTCTGAATATGTGACAGTTGTATATATTTAAGTTTACTCTTCATATTCAACTTGTACATAGTCCTATTATGCATGAATGCACGACCACGTGGTGATCACGACAAGGGTGGCGGCAGCCTGTATTGCGCCGGTATGTCCCTCAGTCTAATATCCAATCGCGCCTCGAGGCGCAGCTTCCTTGTGTTTCTTGCCTTCCAGATCGTCCCGTCAGACAGAACCACATGGAATTCCAGGATCTCGCATGGCTCCAACACAATGCTCACTGGATCGCGACTGGACTCATTTGACGCCGGACGCTGGCTCGCTTACGAAGGCAGTGACAACCACAGGGACACGGAATTTTGGGATATGCCGACAACGACAAACTCTACAACACAATCACCACTGCCAGGTCACGAACAGGATCTACCCCGGTCGGATAACATTTTGAGGAGGACGCAATTTTGCGATCGACGCACAGCGACCAGTGTGAGTCATGGAGAACGGCTTGTGCTGGCCTCGCTGTTGTGTTCGACCGCGGCGGGAGGCATGGAAAACGTCTCTCGCCACCGAATCCGACGTACCCATCACGGGTCGAAGCCCAACTGCGTCGGCCTTCTAGGGGGAGACCCCTGTAGTGCTACCAATAAAGCACTCGATGACGAAGACTAACAAAATTGTTTATTTAAACAATGACCTTTTTGGTGGCACCACTTGCTCCGCCTGTGTACGTCGTCTGCACGCCGTTGCGCTCCTCCAATACGCACGTTGTCCCGCTCCAGCGTTTTGAGTTCTGCTTTGCGCGCTGCCGAGTATATTCGCTATCGTGTCACATACCGAGGACCACGGGCTATAGACTCTATACGGGAGCAGGTCCTGACTTAACTGAGATAAATCCTAAAAATGCACATTGGATTTCTAAATGTGGGTAGTTGTGAGAACACCATGAAGGATAACGCGTACATACCAGAGAAGTGGGAGTCAACTATTCTGGCTGCGACCACCTTCACGAAACGTAAGCTTTATGGTGATCAGCAGTGTGTGCAACAGAATTATTATTTATAGATGGAGAAGTGAAATTTACAACACCGGCCAAAATGATAACTGCCCTCACAGAAGGTAACTGAAATAATAAACCTAATTTTTCCAGCTGTTCCTTCGGCCAAGGATGTTGTGAGGCAGGCTGCTATATAAATGAAATCATCAATGGCCGACTTGCGGATTTTATTACGAGCTCTGAGACGGTTGAAGCTGGACTTGCCATTGGATCCCAGGTCGTTGTTGGGGACGAATTCTTCGACTACCCAATTCCCTCTGGGCATTTGGGCATATTCCTTTGTCACAATTTGTCCGAGAGCACGGTCTGCTACGGTCTAATTGAGGTCATGTGCAAAGGTTTACTGCTACCTTACGGTGAAAAGTGGGTGTTTTATCCCATATTGCACACATGGGCGAATTAACGGTAATTCTACGAAGGTATTCTGTATATATTCCATTTCAGATGTTTGTCGTTGTGCAGTTCTTAGTTGATAACTCCGTTGCTATTTTTAATGAAAAGTGGATGATTGGCCACAGAAAGGTTGGGTGGCCTCGTTGCCCTACCGCCAGAATCCAGAAGCTCGTTCGTGAGGGCCAGCCACCACCACCTATCACTTCTGTTTACGATGTCAAGGTGCATAAAATGTTCGGTAAGTTCCTGATCAGTGTTCGTAACTTGTAGATGCATTCGACGATGCTGTGCGTTGTCAAAGACTTCTCGAAGAATTGTCGGAACTACCATCTTCCGATGCTACAGCGGCGATGGATTTCTGTGCTAAAAGGAAAAGGTATGCGAACTTACGTTGACAGAATACCTTTTTCAGGAAACCGAAACAATTTTCAGATACCAATTCCGACGAGGAACCCAAGCGACGGAAAACAGTACCAGTTGACATTGATTTCTCGCCACCGCCGGTTCTCGAAGATATGTCCACCGCAACATCTCCGAAACGGAGTCAACCGAAGGCAATTGCTAATGTCAGCTGTCTTTGGGGTCCAGTAGTCACCACGTACATCTTTATCTATTTTTATCACTTGTTCAGATCCCAAGTCACCACTCATTCTATTATACCGGCAACATCAACCCCTATTCGAGACACTGGGAGGCACTTTGTACAGTACGTGCATGTTCAAAATAGATTGTCACCTTTTCTACATTTAGGAAAACGGAAACAGTAACGAAGGTGAAAAACACAACAGACAGAGTTTCGAAACACGTTACTTATGGAAAAACTTTGGTTGGTAAGTCTAACTTCGGATGTTACGTTCATTGATTACAGCTATGGTGAATGATTTAACCAATCGGGTTGTGGAACTTCAGAAAACAATTGGGGACGTCAAGTCCAAATTGTGCAGGTTTGAACATGTTGCCGGTGCATCCGTACAGATCATGCATTGCTCTATTCCTGTGCGAAACGCATGGGAGTTCACGAGGTTGAATGAACAATTGGAAGATGAAACTTTCTACGAACAAATGGTAACTTATATTGTTCATAATTTTCTGACTAGAAGTTGCCTTTCCTTGTTGCGACGGGAACGCGAACAGTTGGGGATTGTGTACGTCAGATAATGCGTACACTGATCGCCGATTGCTTTTTGCATAAATTAAACTGGCGCGGTGTCCACGGTCGTCAATCATTTGCCAAAACAACAAGGCTGCGTTACACCGCGTAGCTTTCTCGCTGTTATCGGTATAGTTTTTATTAACCTATCTAGGATAATACCTAAAACTATAGCTCTAAGGCCTGTTGTCCGACCCAGAAAAAATCAAGCAATTTTTTTCTGAACACTATTCCCTGGGACCACCCGGTGGTATAATATACATACAAAAGTGATCATAGGGTAGGAGCTAAGCAAAAAATCAGTCTCAGTCAAACAACACTAGCAGACTCCAAGATACCACTCAGAGAATCACCTCCGTAAAGAGACTATAGCAGTCTTGACTTGCGTAATACATCCGGAAACTTTCAAGCAGCAACATCCGCAGAAACTGCTTGCAATTTTTAGCTGAACAACTGATCCTTAATTAGTTCCGCCGATATTGACCTCCTGTGGCGAGCACTCTCCTCTAAGGCTTAAATACTTTGGCAATACTCTGCACTTAATCCCTTGCTTCCGTATAGCTCTCTAACCCCTGCTTATTGCCACATCTTGTCCGACTGGCCATCCACCTCTTTACCAACATCTCCTCCCAGCCGACCCAAAATCACGGTCAGCACTCGCCGTCGCAAGACCACTAAATTCCAAAACTCACCGGACAACTGCTCAGTCTCTCTGGTAGATATACTTGGAAATGCCAATAGACAATCTACGGAAATGACCAAAACTCTGAGCAGTCTTTTCTCCCGACTTGACTTCGCTGATCTGATTATCGGTCAACTGATGCCTATAGCGTTCTTGCTTGATCCAGCCGCACACCAAACCCCAACCAATCTACTACTGGCCACGAAATTTGTGGACACAATTGCCTCGGAGATCTTCAGAAGGATAAAAAATGCAAACAATGCGATTGTGTTGAACATTCCAAACAGAATACCTCTCTCAGCTGCTAAAAATATGATCTTAAGCGCTTGCAACCTTGGCTCACAACCGTGCCACTGTGTTAGACTCCGCAAAACTTCCCTGCGCACCACCTGTCCACTGCTTTTCCAGTTTACAAACGAAGTTGTCGCCAAGACCTTTATCAGCCGGCAATCGTTAGTCGTAGCCAAAACCGGCTTCAAGTGCACCAAGATACTTCCGGACAAGACCTCACTCCAAAGGGAGGTGCAAAAGAGTCACGCCCAGAACAGTAACCCCGGTGTTGGTGAAACTAACAATCCACCCCGAAACTCTGGTGCACCTATCACTGGCCATCACCCGATGTTGCCATCTATTGCAGATCAAAATGCAACCGTAGATTTAGACAGTACGCCAATTTTCTCACCCAATGAGCCACCTGGCAAACGCCCCAATGTTCAGAATAGCCCAAGCAAGTCTATAGACTGAAACAAGCGCCCCAGCATTCACAAAACTGATGAAGGTTCTTCCGACTCATCCACCCGCGAGCTCATGTTCTCCACAAGCCTAGATGGTTCCATTCCTTCTACTAGCTCCATGTCGGGTTATGCAACCGTACCTAAAAATCACCGCACCATCAACCCACCTCCTTCTACACCCATGCATCCCGTTACCTCTGGCATTTTTGATAACCGAACCAGGCCCCTAAGCGCACCCGCTGCACTCACCCATTCGCCACCAGAATGTATCTGGTTAACAACTAGTGTTACGAACGTTTGAGCAATGCGTAGCCAAATTCGCAACGGATCCCGAAATCAGAAGGCGATTATCCGTGATAATTCTACGATAATAGATTATTAAAATAAACAATGACATAAACAATATACAAACCTCAATAATACGATCACAAAGTCTCAACAACGAGAAACCGAATAGCAGCGTGTGAGCAGACAGCACGTGCGTCACGCAGGTCCTGAACAAGGATGTGCCAAAATAGCGCTCTGGGCGCGAACAAACAACAATTGGTCCAGAAAAACAACCAGTTCGTAAAGACAAATCAATAGTGTATGGAAATGAGTGATGTTGGGAAAAAACACTGAATCGCGAGGGAAAAAAAGGGGGATTTTCCACGACCGGCTGTTACACCGCCCACCAAAATCCTCCTGGATCCTTAGCAGAGTCAAAGGTTCGGTATAAAGGTACTGATTCTTCCTACCTGCCTAGGCCCTGCTGTCAGTGCGCGCGTCTAATGCTCGTCGTCAACGTTCTACTACTGGTCGCACCTAACCCATTGGCTACATAGACGTGAGGCTAGTCTACATCTTCCACAAGACCAAATGACCGATGGCGGGCGTGAATGGTCACATAGACGTTGTCCTCGTAAGGGGCCGTCCGGTCCTGGATGTACGTGCTTGAGTGTGTGTGTGTGTGTGTGCGTGTGTGTGTGTGCCGGGGTTACAATGAAATCACAGGTATGACTACACATCAAAGGAGGACTTTCTGCAATGTCAACAAAAGACCGCGTGGCAAGAAAACGAGTAAATGTAGCATGTGTGTGTGACCTGAGCTCCGCTACTTCCACATGTGCAAGGGGCATTCGGTAGCGTCAACAAAAGGCAAACAAAGAACACTGTCACATGTATGATGGGTTTACGGGATGTAGAGTGCGTCGTGCATGTGTGTATGTATTGGGATGCACAATGGAATCGCATTCATCACCACATATCGGAAAGAACCTTCTGTAATGTCAACGAAAGACCGCGAGCACCTTAACGTGTTTGACGGAGACCGTGTGGTATATATGGTGTTTCTTTATTCACCTCGATTACTGGTGTGAAAAAGGTTTACTAGGCCTCAGGGTTATCAGCTCCTCTGTCTTCGCTCTCGAGTAGGCTAATACTGCGTATGTCACGAATGAGCACTCCGTTAGCTGTCTTCACCTTCACCGTTCTTATCATTTCGTCAGTGCTTTTGATGGTTTCTGTAACTACTCCCAAAGACCAAGCGCTGAAATGTGCGCGTTCGTCGGCGATCATAACCACGTCCCCAACTTTGAATGGTCTTGTTTTGGCCAGCCACTTCTGTCGAGTCTGCAAAGCCGGTAGGTACTCCCGCAGCCATCGCCTCCAGAAGACCTTGGCCAGATAGTTCGCTTGCTTCCACCCGTGGAGGTAGCTCCCACGAAGGTTTACCGGCCCTTGGAAACCCTCGTTCGACCTTAACGTCAATAAGTCGTTTGGGGTGAGCGCCAGGTGGGTGGGGTCGCCGTTCAATACTGGAACCAGGGGGCGGTTGTTCAGGATTCGCTCCACCTCAGTCATGACGGTGTTCAGCGTCTCGTCGTCGGGCGGCTGCTGCTTCATGATTGACAGCAATATCCGTCTGGCGGACCGGATCATGCGTTCCCATATGCCGCCTCGGTGACTGGCCTGTGGGGGGTTGAAATGCCATCGTATGCCGTAGGCCACGGTTCGATTCTGCAGTTCGTCCCTGTTTATGTTCTTGTGCCAACGCTGCAATTCCCGGTGAGCGCCCACAAAGTTCGACCCATTATCTGAGTATATATCGGCCGGTACGCCTCTTTGGTTGATAAATCTTTGCAAGGCCCGTAGAAACGAATCGGTCGTCATCGAATGTGCGACTTCTAGGTGTACCGCACGTGATTTCATGCACGTCATGATACATCCGTATCGCTTTTCTAATCTTTTCCCGCACTTGATCCACAAGGGCCCGAAATAGTCCAACCCGGTGTCACTGAACGGCCACCAGCCCGTAGTCACCCTGCATTCTGGTAGTGGGGCCATGAGTTGTTTGCCTGCTGTGGCACTGCGTCTCCTGCATTGCACACACCGTCGGATTACGCGTTTTACAGTCTCTCGTCCTCTCAACAACCAAAGACACTTTCGGATGACGCTCGTCACGTGACTTTCCCCGGCATGTCCCTCCACGGCGTGGACGTGTTGAATCATTAGCTCCACTACAGGTTGTCTCGCAGGCAGCAGTATAGGATACTTTGTGTCGAAGTTCAGGTGGGCGTTGGTCAGCCTACCATCCACCCGCAGCAATCCGTTGATGAGTTTGGGGTTTAAACGCTTCAGCTCGCCTCTTGGAGATGGCATGTTTTCATTGGTCGGCCCCACTTCTTCCGCCCTCTTGAGTTCTCGGGCGAAAGCCTCGCGTTGTATCATTCTGAAAATATCGTACTCTGCCGCTTGTAGCTCATCGGGACCTATCGGGCCGACCGGTATCCGACCTGAGGGCCGTAGCCCTTTCATGACTAGTAAATTTCTCTTGAACCTGGTTAACCAAACTAGCGAACGAAGCGTCTTCATCCAGGAAGAAAACCTGACCAGTCGCGATAGAATGGATGACGCTTCGACGACGTTGGTTGCTATCACTACGCCTTTGATCTCCAGTTCCACTTCCGTGGGGGGTTTCAATTCGAACACGGGCCAGTCCTGTTTGGGCAATTGCAGGAAGTGTGGCCCTCTCGTCCACGTGTCCAGTTGCCTGAAGTTGTTCGCATCTCGGGAGCACAGGTCGGCCGGATTATCGCCAGACCTGACATGACTCCACTGGTGCGTGGCTGATTCATCGTGGATAATCGTGAGCCGGTTAGCAACGAAAGTACTAAACCGGCTCCGTACGTTGTTATTGTAGTAAAGTACTATCGTTGAATCCGTCCAGAAGCTCACAGACCAAATGTAGAGATCAAAACATCTCTTCACAGCTTGCACCACCCTGACTGCCAACACGGCTGCGCTGAGTTCAAGGCGTGGGATTGAGACCGACTTCAGTGGGGCAACGCGGGCTTTGGCGAACAGGATCCTCGTGGTATATTGTCCATCTCCTGTGCACCATCGTCCGTACACCACAGCTCCATAACCGACTTCGGATGCATCGGAAAAAGCATGTAGTCCTCCAGTCCGTGTCGTATGGCCAGGAGTCAAACATCGTGGGATTCTTATGTCCCCTAATTTCTTCAAGGTGTTCAAAAATTCTTCCCAGTCCAACCGGTCCCCTCGGTCCAGTGACTGGTCCCAATCAACTTTCTTACGGCACAGCCGCTGCAGTAAGATATTTACGAGTAGCAGCCATGGTGAGACGAAACCGAGCGGGTCGAACAAACTTGAGACGGCAGATAGTATGCCACGACGGGTTATTGGCAGCTCGGGAACGTTCAGTTCGAAAACAAAATCGTCCGTTTCCGCGTCCCATTGTATCCCTAAGGTGCGCTCGATAGGAAGTGGAGAGCCGTCCAAATCTCTTACCCTTTCGGCCTTTTCGTGATACGGGATGACCTTCAGCACTTCCGAAGCGTTCGACATCCATTTATTTAGATGGAAGCCGCCCTCTTCCAGCAATCTCGTCAGACCCCTGAACTGCTCTAGAGCTGATTCCACATCATCGAATGACCCAAGGTAGTCGTCGACGTAGAAGTTCCTGCTGACGCTTTCTACCACCGTCCGATGTACTAGATCGCCATGTTTGTTCGCTGATTCTCGGAGGGCGTAGTTTGCACAAAATGGTGACGATATGGCTCCGAAGGGGTGGACGGTCATCCTATAATTCACCACTGCGTTGTCCCGGTCGCTCCCTTCCCACCACAGGAAACGCAAAGCATCTCGTTCTCCTACCGAAATCTTCACCTGATGGAACATTTCCCTAATGTCAGCAGACAAAGCCACTTTACCCACTCTGAAACGGCACAGAACATCGATCAGTGGTGTGGTCCAGTCAGGCCCTTGTAGTAGGCGAACGTTTAACGACCTGCCCTGGAACTTGGCCACACAGTCGAAAACCACTCGCAGTTCATTGGGTTTCTTGGGGTTGATAACCGGATGGTGAGGCAGATACCAGATACCCCTTTTGCTGTCGGATTTGACAGGCACCTTTTCAACGTAACCGAGGGCCTCGTTTCGCTTCATCAAATCCGCGTATCGTTCCCACAGATTCTGGTCTCGAATGAAGCGTTCTTTTAGTCGTAGTAATCGTTGGAGAACATAATTTCTGTTGTCAGTCCACGGGTCGACCGGTGTGCGCCATGGGAGGGGAACCTCGAACTGTTTTTTGAGGCCTCTAGAGCCTTGCCGCACCGTTTGTAGAGCGAAGTGATCCTCTTGAGACAACGTCGGTCTTTCGTCTCCAATGTCATGAAACTCCTTTTCGTACAGCCGTTGCAGATGATACTCTATGCGGTCCGTTTCGGCGGATAAGTAATTCACGGAACCGCGTACCCCTACTGGACCGTATAACATCCATCCCAGAGCCGTGCGTACGGCATAAGGTGCCTGGCGGTCGCCCACTCTTTGGTCAAGCACCCAACGCGACTCTGGCACGTCGCATCCGATGAGAAGATCCACCTCATCATCTTCCCAGTCTACGACGGTTACATCCTGCGGGTGGGGCCACCAAGTCAAGATTGAGTTCACCGATCTTGGTGCTCGCATGGGGAGATCCGCTAACGTGAATGCCTCCGTTGGTTCGATTTCTTCGTTAGTGTCTAGAGAGATGAGTTGCAGCCTTAATCTACCGGCAGTCATTACCTGTGTTCCGCCCACCGTGCTCACTGCTAACGACGTCGCACCTTTAGCCAGTTGGTGTTTGTCGGCAAACCGCTCCTTCACTGAAGTGGTGTCGGATGCACTATCAACGAAAGCCAACGCCTTGACTATCCCAGTCGGAGTCACTACTCCCACGGCCACTACGCCTAAACGTACCGGTTTACTGGCAGATTGTGAAGTTGAACAAATCATGCTGGGCTTGGCAATCGCCTCGGATATGGTTACTCTCGCCTGATGCAGCAGCCGATGGTGTCTGCCCGTGCAGCCCTCGTAACCACATCGATTCCTTGTTCTACAGGCTGCCCGGTGCGTGGTGTTGAGACAGATAAAACATGCTCCTGCCATCCTCGCTATTCCCCACCGTTGGTCTATTGTGGCGTTGCCGAACTTGGGGCATTCTGGTAGGCCATGGCTAGTACCACAGGATCTGCAATTTGGTTTCGCCGTAGCATCTCGCGAAATGACGTGTGTGTTGGTCCAAGGCTGGTACTTTGGATATTCCCGTACAGGGGTTTGGACTTGGCTAGTACCGGGCTTGTTTGCTCGGTTGCTGTCCCGGATGAGTCGGCCGAATCTGCTGTCAGCTATCTTCGTTTGCCTGTCTAAGTATTCAGTCAGGTCTTCGAAGTTGGCTTGGGGTTGATAACCGGATGGCGAGGCAGATACCAGATACCCCTTTTGCTGTCGGATTTGACAGGCACCTTTTCAACGTAACCGAGGGCCTCGTTTCGCTTCATCAAATCCGCGTATCGTTCCCACAGATTCTGGTCTCGAATGAAGCGTTCTTTTAGTCGTAGTAATCGTTGGAGAACATAATTTCTGTTGTCAGTCCACGGGTCGACCGGTGTGCGCCATGGGAGGGGAACCTCGAACTGTTTTTGAGGCCTCTAGAGCCTTGCCGCACCGTTTGTAGAGCGAAGTGATCCTCTTGAGACAACGTCGGTCTTTCGTCTCCAATGTCATGAAACTCCCTTTCGTACAGCCGTTGCAGATGATACTCTATGCGGTCCGTTTCGGCGGATAAGTAATTCACGGAACCGCGTACCCCTACTGGACCGTATAACATCCATCCCAGAGCCGTGCGTACGGCATAAGGTGCCTGGCGGTCGCCCACTCTTTGGTCAAGCACCCAACGCGACTCTGGCACGTCGCATCCGATGAGAAGATCCACCTCATCATCTTCCCAGTCTACGACGGTTACATCCTGCGGGTGGGGCCACCAAGTCAAGATTGAGTTCACCGATCTTGGTGCTCGCATGGGGAGATCCGCTAACGCGAATGCCTCCGTTGGTTCGATTTCTTCGTTAGTGTCTAGAGAGATGAGTTGCAGCCTTAATCTACCGGCAGTCATTACCTGTGTTCCGCCCACCGTGCTCACTGCTAACGACGTCGCACCTTTAGCCAGTTGGTGTTTGTCGGCAAACCGCTCCTTCACTGAAGTGGTGTCGGATGCACTATCAACGAAAGCCAACGCCTTGACTATCCCAGTCGGAGTCACTACTCCCACGGCCACTACGCCTAAACGTACCGGTTTACTGGCAGATTGTGAAGTTGAACAAATCATGCTGGGCTTGGCAATCGCCTCGGATATGGTTACTCTCGCCTGATGCAGCAGCCGATGGTGTCTGCCCGTGCAGCCCTCGTAACCACATCGATTCCTTGTTCTACAGGCTGCCCGGTGCGTGGTGTTGAGACAGATAAAACATGCTCCTGCCATCCTCGCTATTCCCCACCGTTGGTCTATTGTGGCGTTGCCGAACTTGGGGCATTCTGGTAGGCCATGGCTAGTACCACAGGATCTGCAATTTGGTTTCGCCGTAGCATCTCGCGAAATGACGTGTGTGTTGGTCCAAGGCTGGTACTTTGGATATTCCCGTACAGGGGTTTGGACTTGGCTAGTACCGGGCTTGTTTGCTCGGTTGCTGTCCCGGATGAGTCGGCCGAATCTGCTGTCAGCTATCTTCGTTTGCCTGTCTAAGTATTCAGTCAGGTCTTCGAAGTTGGCTTCTCTGTCGCCTCGGCTTATCCGTTCAGCTTCTTCCGCCCACCGACCCTGTAGTTCGGAAGAGAGGTGACGGACTATGCCTTCCAAAGTGTGCATGGCGTCTAGGTCAGCCCTGTAACCTAAATGGTCGAGGGCTATTGGGCAGTTCTGCATCTTAATCACCAGGTCGGCCATTGAGTAGACGTCGCCCTTGGTTCTCTTTGCTTCTGCCATCACGCCCTCTATTAGGTTACGGGCTACTTTGAGAGGTTGGCCAAACAAGTCCCTTAGAATTTTCCTTGCCCTTGTGTAGCCTTGTTCTGGGTCGAGCATGGTGCACCCGTCGATAGCTTCTCGCGCTCGGCCTCGGCAGTAGTGAGTAAGGTAAAGAAGCCTTTGCCCACGGTCGGTTACCTAATTTTCAAAGAATGTCTCGAACTGCCCGATAAACTTGCAGTATTGCTCAGCTCGCCCGTCGAAAACCGTTAACTCCACTCTAGGTAGATCGATCGATGGTTGTTTGCAGTCGGCGACCGGCATGGGGTTTCCTATCTTATTGCACTCTAACCTATCGGAAGTGTCGAAGTCACTGGTCTCATGCTCTCGCTGTTTCTGTGTACACTTCTCTGCTTCATGCGCCTGTAGTCTAGCCAATAGTAACTGTTGCTCTAGTTCTAGTATTCTCAGCTTATATAAATCGACATCCTTACGATCAATATTGCTTTCAATAACACATGAGCTAGCACTGACAGGCCTAGGCGATCTAGCATTAACTAAAGAATCATATGTACCCAAAAATTCCCCAGAGACTTGCCGTATTTCTTCCTGTCCGGATTCGACTGCTTTTGATCCTTTTCTTGGCATTTTTCGTGATTTTTCCTCGTTCCAAATAGATCTATTGAGTATTGTCACGAACGTTTGAGCAACGCGTAGCCAAATTCGCAACGGATCCCGAAATCAGAAGGCGATTATCCGTGATAATTCTACGATACTAGATTATTAAAATAAACAATGACATAAACAATATACAAACCTCAATAATACGATCACAAAGTCTCAACAACGAGAAACCGAATAGCAGCGTGTGAGCAGACAGCACGTGCGTTACGCAGGTCCTGAACAAGGATGTGCCAAAATAGCGCTCTGGGCGCGAACAAACAACAATTGGTCCAGAAAAACAACCAGTTCGTAAAGAAAAGTCAATAGTGTATGGAAATGAGTGATGTTGGGAAAAAACACTGAATCGCGAGGGAAAAAAAGGGGGATTTTCCACGACCGGCTGTTACACCTAGGCCATCACCGCTGGTTAGCCCGTCAGTGTAGACTGACCCTCAGAAGTTAACACTTCGTCGCCAAAAGAACAAGACCCATCAACATAATGCACATGCAAACCATAAGAAAAAAGCTCAGTCGGGCGACATTTTACCAGCCTCTTGTGTGGCTGTGAATCCTACTCTTCCATCTCGGCTAACTGCCTTATCATTTCCACCCTACTTTTACCCACCTTATCCCCCCCAATCACCGCTCCATTACATTACTATCCGCCACACCAACTGCTCTATACCTCTACTGCCACCCAGTCACTCCCTGGGAACCATGTCCGTGCCTTAACCAGCTTCTCACTCCCACAGGACCCATCCACGTCTCTTAGCCTAGCACTGCCATCCATCCGTGGCTGCTTTTTCCCTGCCGGCCCCCTCCGAGAATATTCCCCGCATTCAAACTACTCTTCTTAACAGCACCTCCCCATCCCTCTTTCCTCACACTATCCCCCACCAGGTTATAACTCATCAAATCCGTGGAACAACTGAGGTCCTCCCCCTATCCTTGCCCTATTCTCCACTGGAATTACCACCTTCATCACCACTACCGAACCCCCCACCATATCCACCACCATCGAGGCTTGCATCGTCTCTTTCCGTCATACTCGTAAATGCCCGTTCATTACTGAACAAAACTGAAGCCATCCGCAGCATCGCTCAGCCCTCCAACTTTGACATTATCATTGTAACTGAAACTTGGCTAACGGATTCCGTCCCGTCAGAGCGAGTCTTTCTAGTGGGCTACCAGATGTTCCGAAGGAATAGGCCTCGTCGTGGAGGAGGCTGTCTAATTTATGTCAAAAACACTCTTCAGGCCATTCCACTCTCACAGACAACTCTCGACGCCGTTCAGGATTCTCTGTGGTTAACGATTCCCCTACCTTACTCCTATCTTCATATTGGTTGCATCTATCGGCCACCTGGTTCCAACGCTATGGACCCTAACAAGGTTAGTGACGCGTTTAACTACCTTTCATTGCTGCCCTGTCCCTCCAAACTCATCGCGGGGGACTTCAATGCACCGAGCATCTGTTGGAATACTCTATCTGCCCCAAACAACTTATTAGATTTCATGTCATGCATCCGCGTAGGGCGCTGGATTCAGCATGTAACAGTCCCAACTAGAGATAACAACATCCTTGATTTGTTGTTCACGATTGGTTTATCTGATGTTTCAGCTAGTACGCTCGACCTCTTTCCAGGAAGTGACCACAGAATGGTATCCTGCGTCTTCGCGGTTCTGCAAGCTTTCGATAAATCCCACCCACCCAATCGCTTCTCTTCAGCAGTCAACTGGGACAATCTTATCTGCACGCTTCGTTCGTTAGACTGGGACGACTTCTTCCTGCAAAGCGACCCCCAGCTGGCTGCTGATCTACTATATTCTAACCTTTCATACTTGCTGTCCAAAATCACTACAACTCGTATCATATCAAACCGAGTCCGTAGTCCAGTCCTGAGCCGAATGCAAAACAAATATCTGAAGCTCCAGAAGGTGTATCACAACGGTAGTGACTTATCGTCATTCTTGCAGCTCCAACGTCTCTCGTTAGCAATCAGAATTAAGTCTGACGATATGCTAAAAAAACAAGAAGTATCGGCCTTGCAGTGCCATGATACGTCCTCAAAGTTGGCACGCCTAATGAAGAACAGAAATCAGAGCAAACCGGCAGGTATCCCCTCTCTCATTTTGGAAAATAACGATCACATTACCTCACCTGTAGCGATAGCCCAGGCTCTTAATTCCTACTTTGCTGCATCCATGACTACGGACCCCCTTACTTTACCCCCATGCATAGACCCTGTCACCGAGCACTTAATGTCTGATTTAGAATTTACTCTAAAAGAGGTGACCAACCAGCTTATTCGTGTCCGGAAGTCCTCACACCTTGGCCATGATGGTGTTCCACCGACACTTCTACGCCTTGGAGGAACTGATATCGCAGCCCTACTATTGAAGGTCTACAATCTATCCATCAAGTATGGCATATTTCCTTCACAATGGAAGACTGCGGTCATCATCCCAATCCATAAGAAAGGACCAATACATGACCCCTCCAATTACCGCCCTATCAACCACACTCCAATTGCTTCTAGGTTGATGGAACGCCTCGTCAAACAGCGGATGTCCGACTTCCTATTGTCCCATAACATCATCCATAGTGGGCAGCATGGCTTCTTAAAGTCACGTTCATGCATCACTTGCCAATACGACTTTTTTAACCTCATAACGGCGGCCGCCGACAACAGTCAATCCATCATCATTATATACCTTGATATGACAGAAGCGTTCGACCGCGTCCCTCACGCTTTATTACTAACCAAACTCAAAGCTCGCGGCTTTTCCGGTTCGCTTTTAACGTGATTAACATCATACCTATCGAATCGCTCACAAGTGGTTTCCATTGATGGGTGTTTATCACAGCCTGCTCCAGTCACTAGTGGAGTTATACAAGGCAGTGTACTCGGTCCTTTACTTTTTCTCATCTACATAAATGATATATTTCCCATCTTGCACCATGGCACCCCATTCCTCTTCGCTGATGACGTTAAGATTGTCTATGAGTTTCCTCGTCAGAACCTCAACATTATGCTAGATTAAATTTCTAGTGACCTAAAGAGACTCGGGGATTGGTGCAATTCATGGAGTATGGACTTCTCGGCCTCGAAGAGCTGCTACACAACATTCAGATGTCAAGTGGCCTCCGGAACTCTGCTTATCCACGACCTACCCATCTCGTACAGCCCTTTAGTTCGAGACCTTGGTCTTCATTATTCTTGCAGTTTAGGGTTTTCTGAATATGTTCCACTCCAGATTGCATAGACGAGAGGAACCACTGGTCTCATCTCCAGAACCTTTCGGCTAAATGATTGCAAACTGCTCACTTACAAGTCTCACGCCAGGCCTCTCCTTGAATACTGTCCCATTATCTTCACCAGCATGACGAAATCCGACCGCATTTCTCTGGAGTCCGTGCAACGTCAGTTCACCAAACAATTAGTGGGATTTTCCTCTAGTTTGTGTTACAAGGATCGATGCATCCTACTCAGTCTTGATCCTCTATGGCCGCGTCGCATGAAGCTCAATTTATGCTTTCTGTTTAAGCTGTACCACCGTACGGCCTTTTCGTGTACTGAACCTATTCGTCTCACTCCCTCCACGAATTATGTTCTACGCCATCGGTCATTGCAGTTCTCTATTCCTAGATGCCGAATAGCTTTCGGAGTTTTCGTGGAGCAATCTTTTCTCGCTTGGAGGTTTTTGTGCACTTGGGTCAAAATGTTGTACTCGAGTATTTTGGCCACCTTTTCCTGCTCTTGGTAACCTTCAGTACGCCACGCAACTCTGACCCTTGTCTTGTGTCTCAGTGCGGGAAATGTGTGGTAAATGTTTGGGAATGCGAGGTGCGCAAGAGGTGGGCTCACTCAAGGTGTTCAGGAATGGCAAAGGACACCTATTTTCTTTATTAACAGAGACCATATGCTGAGTAGGTGCCTGTTCCTTGCAAGGAGGCGACCGGCCCCGCCTTCCAACGGCAGAGTTGAGGGTAGGATTAACGCCCACCACGTAGTACCACAGGCTCGAGCTTCGAAGCACCTTTATCAGATAGCAGGAAGTCGTTTACGGAAGTTATAGGCATGCCTGAGAGGACAGCCACTGGGGCTGGTAGGCGAGTTCCAAGAGTTTCCCCTGCCTTCTTCGGCTCAATTCTGTTGGAGCAGACGAGCAAGGGCCACTGAAATGAGCAGAAGCCTGGAAGGGCAAGACGGCCCAAAAAGAAGAATGACTGCAATATTGCAAAAGACGGATCATCTTGGGGCTTACAAACATGCAAAGGCAGATTACACTGATAAGCAGGGTCTCAAGCCCCAGGCTCCTGAGCCCAAACCAGCAGGAACCCATAAAAAGAGTCTCAAGCTAGGTGGGTGTTCTGTATTCTACTGCTCTAAAAAGAGTGCACAGGGTGAGGATGTGGAAACCACCACTACCCTACAAGGGAGAAAACCAATCGAGACCGGTGCTAGTAGAGTACGCTGATGAGGCCACCCAAGATAGACTGCTGGCCAGGGTAGAAGCTGTGGGTCAATTCACCGGGGGCGAATACCAAGTTGCACTAGGCGGTCATAGAGTAAGGCCCGGTGGTCTAGCACCGAGTGGAAACCTGGATAGACCGGCTAGGGCACTGGTGAGAAGCCTTGAGGACAGCAGAATGCCCTACTCGGCCCCTGGGCCCCCGCCTCGACAGCAGCAATGAGGCCATGGGCTTGATCAGAGGTAGTTGTAAATGAAGATAAGTCGGAGGATGAAAAGGGCGGTTATGTCCGAGGGTGGAGGAAGGCGCGACCGTTACCAGTCTGAATGTTATGGCAATTCCTATAGAGATGGACTGGGAGTCGTCGGAAGTCCTAGAACATCAGCCGATGCCATGCACACCTGTGTGGACGACACACACAAGGGGCGTGCCATCTTCTCTGCTTTGCTCCTGAGATTTAGACAGGAGTAAACGATAAGTGACACCTTAGTGACGAGCAAACGCGTATATTACTAAAAACAAATGGATGGAACTCGCTAAAGCCGCCGAGGAGCACCACACGTCAATAATTGCCGTTGCGGAAACATGGCTTTCAAAAGAAGACTGTTACAAGACTAATAAGTAGCGGTTTTTCAATCTGTAGGTAGGATAGAGACCACCACTGCATTGATGGAAGCTACCCGTCCTCATTATCCCAGGTACGAACTTTCTTGATTCTCGGACCGAGATGCGCTCTCGCAACGACCACTTGTGTGCAGTTACAACCGTCCCTCCAGGCAGAAGAGTTAACGTTGTCCTTGTCTATAGGGCACCTAGTACGAACCGAGACAAGGATGTTCTCTCGCTGCCGACCCTAGTTAAGAATCCACAAAAGACCCTCGTAATAGGCGAATTCCATCTTACTCGCCTTAACTGGGTGGTCGAAGTCTGCGTACCATGATATGAGAGGACATCCTACTTAGAATGGCAGCATGCTAAAGCTTCACACCAGCTTACTGAGGAAAATACCAGATATAGGGCCGGATGCTTTTGTTCTTTCTGGACCTAGCAACAACAAATTTCCACAGTGATGCATCCGAACTGCAAAACAGGGTACCTCTGGGCAAGAGTGACAACTTGTGATGTCAAAATCATCCTAAACATGCGGCAGCCTAAGGTACTCTCAAGCCTGGCCAAGAAAATTCGGTGGTATGGCCACAGATGATCTTCGCAATATGGCGATGGGGCGGACGTGGGAGACGGCAGATGGAGCCACTGTCGAGGAGCTCTGCCAGTTCATAAAGCGATTCATAATAATCTTCCGGGAAGGGCTTGCTCTCATGAAAAGAAAGAGTGGGGCGACAAACCTACTTGGTGAGAGGCTGCAATATCCAGGGCCGTCAAAAGCTGAATTCGTAGCTGGAACCATTACAAGGTTTCCAGCAGTCGGCTTGCCTGGACTCGTTATACAAAGATGAGAAACGAGACTGTGAGCCAAACTTCTAAACGAGGACTCCAGCTGAGATTAGCTAGATGGGTAAGAAAGGAACTGAAAAAATTCTATGGCTATGTGCAGTCAAAAGGTTCAACAAGGAGGGCCATAGGTCCACTATCCGCTAGGGACCACGGTGTCGTCACAGATGACGGGGGCAAAGCAGTAGCCGTGGAGGATACTTTATTGGTGTGCTTAGGGTAGTCAGTGGGGCACTCGTCGATTTGGCACTGGTGTCCTACCCAGTAGTTGAACGAGCTAAATCTCTCAGAGGGCATCGTGCTTGAGTGCCTACAGGAACTGAACAGCCACGAGTCCGCGGGTCCTGATGGTATAAGCCCAGCTATCATCGAGCCTTATTGGGGACATCACAGCTCTATCAACAGGTAGGCTGTAGGGGCCCAAATTGGACCAAAGTAAGCAGCCTCGGGACTGGAAAATAGCGGCGGTCGTGACAATACATGGGAGTGTACCTAAGTTATCTATGGGTAACCACAATCCGGTAAGCCTGAGTAGCATCCTACGTATAGTTCTCGGGAGGATCATCCGCGGCCGCATTTGTCAGCACTAACTGGAGCATTTTATGCTAAGCCCGGCCCAGCATGGATTCCTAAGAAACGGATTTTAAGTGACCAACCTCTAGCACTTCTTAAATGAGTTGACTCGAAGACCGGATGAAGTTAAGCAAGTTGAGGTTCAGTTCAGTTCAGTTCAGTTTGCACAGGACAGGTAATGGCCACGGCCAATCGAGCGTCCCGAATTCCCTCGATGGCATGCACACCAGCTATGCACCCACCACTGCCGAGTGCATTTCGTCGAGTCCCCGCTAAAACTGAGAGGGAAACGGGAAACCTCATCGCACATCAACCATGTTCCCTCGAATTCAGCAGGGCGTTCGACTCTGTTATTCATCGCCCTTCGCTGCGCAGGATGGAGACAGGTGGGCCAGTTCCCATAGGTGCCTAGCGTACTTCCGCTGTTACAGGAAGTTTCACTACAAACTAGGGGACAGGTGCTCTGGTTCGGTGAATGTCACCAGCAATGTACCCCAGGGATCCGTCCTGAGACCAGTATTATTCCAGTTGCTCTTTACCGGCCTGTCATTCACCCTTCAATCGCCTAGTTTCATTTTTGCAGAAGTCGCGAAGATTGTTGATCTGAGGGTAGGATCGACCTAGACAGAGATATATGAATAGCCATGGACTGGCCACTTGAGTTGGACGTGAAATCTTGACCTAAACAGCTAATTTAAAAATTCTTGCAAAAGAAGTCTTTGAACTGCTTCCCAGGATATGAACTGAGAGAAACTTGTGTCTAAAATAAGAAAAAGTTGGCACCATCGTGCGCGACTGTGTGGCAGTCTACCACCCAATTCAGCATATTAATTCAGGGAATTCCCTGAAAGAAGTCCTCGTTTAATTTCAGAGACTCTATATCAACAGTTCCACAGTTTTAAGTTTCTTTGATCCAGAGGCACAGAGTTACACGTTTTTATTTCAGTAAGCCTGTACATTGGGGAACGTAAGACTACTCTGTGTATTTAGCTCTCTAGTGCAATCGCGGTCAGTGTTGTAATGCCCAAACTGCCGGCTAGACAAACCGCATCCTCACTGGTTGGTCGTACCAACATCCGACCAAAAGTACTCGCCAAGTCGAAAGTCGCAAAACTCCCACTGAATCCTTGTTCCGTTAGCCTGACCGATGTATTTGGAGGGGCAAACAAAAGGGCAGAGACCATAGAACACAATCTTCTTAATCTCAGTAGCCACATTTCTTTGATTGATACGACCCTATCCAAGCTAATTCCGCTCACGTATATCTCTGACCCTCCAACAAATCCGTCAACCCTAGACCTAGTCACGGCTGGGCGTTTCATAGACGCCATTGCCTCAGAAATAGTTCGAAGAATCAGTAACTCAAAAAATGCTGTGGCATTTAATATTCCCGACAGAATCCCTGTTGAGAAAGTAAAACATAACCTTCTAAGTTCTATTAATATGGCACACCACCCCTGCCAGTGCTTTCGGCTACGAAAGAACAGTCAACGCAAATCCTGTCCAGTGTTGTTCAAATTTCTTGAAGAGGAACCCGCTAAACAATTCATTAAGAGCCAATCCACCGTCGCTTTGAGATCCCCGTTCAAGAACATTAAAATTGCTGCCGACAAAACCCCATTACAAAGGGAATTCGCCAGGTCCACCAGCACGCATTCAGCTTCGTCAAAAATTGTCCGCCCTCAACTATCCGCTTCTTCTCAGTCTGACGATGCGCAAAATACAGGCAATATCAATTCGGCTTCATGTTCACCAGAACATCGATCCCATATGTTTGACGTCGATTTAGATATATCCAGTTCAACGTCACCTCACCAGCCAGCGCCTAAGAAACCAAGAAGCATAGAGTTTACCCCGGGCAAGCTGTCCTCTCTTGGGCTGACTAACTCGATTCCACCATTACCTATCACCGAAATATCGGCCACGATCGATGACGATGCGAACCGCCTAACTGGCTTAACAGCCATACCCAGAAATCCTCAACCCATCAGCGGAGTCACCCCAAATTCTTCTTTGCCATCTCTCCACTCGGCTCCAATAGCCACTCGGCAATCTACGGTGCCTAGGCCATCCCCCAAACCAGCGAAAACATCATTACTAGGTGGACTGCACGTTGTTGACACTACGGTCAACCCTAACTCACTCATCAAGCCACACTCCCAACGGCTAAGGACCCCAAGCGAGGCAACACGGAGTGCAACAATGGACAAGAAAACGTCATTCAAGACCTATCTCCCCAATCCAAACCACCAACCACTAGTTGCACCGTACATTCCACCCAGTATCGCGTTCTCTTCACCTGGTTATCATCCTCATCAGGCTGGTACAACTAACCTCCGGGCCTCTTCAACAACGCCACCATTCATACCAAACGATTACTTTAGTGTTCTACATAACTTCTATCGTAGCCTAAGTAATATTTTCTCACATGAATCTCTTTCCTTTTATCGTTCACATATCTCACCCACCCTGAATCCCTTTTCTACCGCAGGCCACTTACAACAGTACCCACGACCTCCCAGTCTCTACGCCAACCAACACCCGTACATCCCACTTCCATTTCACATTCCCCCTCCAGGTTACAGCCCATCAAAATACTGATGTCAAGAGGGCACCTGTGTTACCGCCCGTATTAAGGCAGGTGACAAGATACCTGAGGCTGCTACACGTCCTTTTTCTTTCCCACTTAACAGCTACTTAACCCTCCCTCCTCATATTTCTACGCCCCAGCCACCAGTATCTACCAATAGTAAAGTACTCGATAGTGATCTTTCGCGGTGTTGTTCCGTGCTAAGTAGACTTACCAACCGCCGACATCCTTCCAATCTAACGAATCTCATCAGTACTAGCCACACCCGGCTTAGCTTAACAACCAAGCTGACTGCCACGCCAGGTGTTTCTACTCAGCTTATTTCACCATCCACATTACCGACTACTCCATCTCAAGGAATAATGATTGCGTCATCCGATCCGCCTTCAGCAAATGCAATTTCGGAATCCTATAAAGATCTTAACGTCAACCTTGACTCCACTAAACAGTTCTCATTGTTTATGCTGAATGCACGCTCAATAGTGAATAAGATGCGAATGCTGCGCATATTACTGCTCACGTCTGATTACGACCTTATTTTAATTACCGAAACCTGGTTGACAGACAACACTCCAAACGAGGATATCGCTATCACCGGATACCAAGCTTTCAGGAAAAATAGACTCACTCAGAGAGGGGGAGGCTGTCTTATATATGTAAGACAAAACATGCGAGCGAAAATATTTCAGCACCCCATACTCGATAACTTGCCGGATTCAGTTTGGCTACAGGTCACTACAGGATGTTCTGACTTCATTGTTAGTTGCATCTACCGCCCCCCGAATACTAGTCAAAACGACTTTCTGCCTATCATAGAGGCGTTAAACGTTGTTGCGGACATACCCGGCCCAAAACTGGTGGCCGGCGACTTTAACGCACCAGGAATACGTTGGTCCACTTTGAAAGCTCCACATCACTTAATACACTTCTTGACCAGCATTCGTTTAGGAGGATGGACTCAACATGTGATGTGCCCAACTAGAGGCAGTAGCATCCTTGAACTCATTTTTACGGTAGGATTATCTCGCGTGCACACATCTATCGTGAACAGCATCCCAGGTTGTGACCACTTGCCGGTAAAATGTGAGTTTTCAGTGCCAGCACGAACCGTTCACAAACCAACCGTTAAAAGACCGTTCCACCAAGCTAGCTGAAACCAATTACCCTCACTCATTCGCTCGCAGAACTGGGATACTTTCTTATTATCTGATGACTTGCATACCGTGGTGGATCATCTTTACTCCACACTAAATGCATGTCTTGACGTAATCACCCCAACCCAAGGTCTACCTGGACGAGATAAACCAAACAGTTTTTGTCGACTAAAGCAGAAGCTTTCTATGCTACAACGCAAATTCCTTAGGTCGAGAGACTTTTCGTTGTTCTTGCAAATGAACCGTTTATCTAATTCTATGAAATTGATTGAAATGTCCCGCAGTAAAAAACAGGAATTAAGGGCGCTGAGTCACCCCAAGAGGTCCGAAGCTTTATCTAAGCTGATGAAACTGAGAAACAGCCAGTGCAGTTCTCCTATCTCATCCGTAATATATAACAACAATTATATAACGAACTCACAAGAAATCTCCGAGGCATTCAGTGCCTATTTTGCTTCGTCTCTAACGACCGATGACTCCCCATGCCTATATCACGTTGAGCCGCTGACATCTGCACAGTTCTCAGCGGTTACATTCCACCCGAACGACTTAACAGTACAGCTAACTAAAATTAGGAGGTCATACCACCCCGGGCCAGATGCCGTACCACCGGCTACTTTTAGTCTAGGTGGCACTGATATCCCATTCTTGCTATCAAAGGTTTTTTAATTTATCTATGAGCAGTAGCGTTTTCCCCTCCCATTGGAAAACATCAGTTATTATCCCAATTCCTAAGAAAGGTTCACGCCAGGACCTAACCAACTATCGACCAGTGAACCACACCCCTATAGTTTCCCGAATTATGGAAAGACTGATAAAAAATAAGCTGACAACTCATTTACTAAACAATAACCTCATTAACACTGGACAGCACGGTTTTCTTCAAAAAAGATCCTGTGCCACCTGTATGTGTGACTTCCTTAACCTAATAACTACGGCCACTAACAGTGGTAAATCAGTGATTGTAATCCTCCTTGACATGACTAAAGCTTTCGATCGAGTATCCCACAATAGGCTCATGGCGAAGATGAAAACCTACGGAATTGTTGACTCGATCCTGAGTTGGTTTTCATCATATCTAACATCCCGAAAGCAGGTGGTGGACGTTGATGGCAGTTTGTCATCACCTCGACCAGTTACTAGTGGAGTTATTCAGGGTAGTGTACTAGGTCCCTTACTTTTTCTTATATATGTTAATGACATTTTCAACGTCATCACACACGGAGCTGCGTTCCTTTTTGCAGATGACATAAAAATTATGTACTCCTTTGAACCTGACGCCTTAGCTTCTACCATTGCTAGCATAACGAGCGATTTACTATCGCTAGACTCATGGAGCAACCAATGGTTGATGAAATTCTCCGCTGTCAAAAGTTGTATCCTTATGTATAAGTGTCAGGTTCCCGCGGGAATGTTTAAAATTAATGATCAGTTCATCCCCAACAGTCCGGAAGTAAGGGACTTGGGATTACAATATTCTTGTACACTTAATTTCTCCGAACATTCGGCCGTGCATGTTGCTAAAGCTAGACGGCCAATTGGTCTGATTAATAGAACCTTCAGTCTTACAGAGAGCAAGCTAAGCATTTTTAAAACTCATGTCAGACCACTTCTGGAATATTGCACTGTCGTCTTTTCTAACATGCGGCAGATTGACAGATTTGCAATTGAGAATGTACAACGTAGATTTACCAAACAACTACTAGGATATTCCTCGCCTTTAAATTATATGGAAAGATGTGAAATATTGCACCTGGAGCCCCTATGGCTGCGCCGTCTACGAATGAACCTGTCTTTCTTTTGCAATATTGTAAAACGTACATCTTGCAATTCAGCCCCCCAGGTCAAAACTCCCTCCAACTATTCTTTACGACATAGGGACTCTATGGTCTTGATTCCAGTATCCAGGACTGCGATGCGGTCAAACTTCTTTATTGTTGAATATTCTTCCCTCTGGAACAACCTCCCACCTCAACTTAGGTCAATGTCTTCGGCCTCTTTATTATTCAAAAAAGAAATAAATAAACATCTAACTGTCCAAAAACTGATCCGTATGCATGATCCCTACATGTCTATTACCCGAGCCTACGAACTGGGCCTGGGATACTAACCAAAAGCTTAACAACTTTGTTCAGTACCAACGGATGGTAAGGAGCATTCTGTATTATAGTTAGCAAATAAAAGCAGTCCAACCTATACTCCATGACTGTCAACAGCACACTCCACGTGTTTGTCTAGCCACTTCCTATTTTCAACGCTTCTGACCACGACCCCCTACTGGCCACCGTTACTCCGGTGATTCTTTTTTCATGCTGTCAGATTTTACCATAGTCGGTTAGGTTCTTTTTTTATCTGCTGCCGCCAGGTATAAGAGCATTTATAATGCTAGAAAATACATAGCAGCATATATAATATGGTCCTCAAGGTACCAGTCTCATCCACGCTTCAACTACTTACTCATTGAGACCCTATTTCAACACAAGATTCCAGGCCTCGTTCTGATGAACGAATCGCCACAATCGATGTGGTGTTCCATAAACCATTCGTCCAACTACACATAAGTATTTGCCCCCAGTGTCGCCTATTCTCGCTTCCTTGCTTTTTTGGTAACTCTCACTAAGCCTCACAAGAATTAGTCGCTAGTACCGGTCTTCTCGCTTTCCGTATGTTGTTTAATCCAAAAAACAAGACCTCAACGTCGCGACCACCCATTTCTGTTGCTGGCATGATATTGGTGTTCTGTCTTTCTCCCCTAACCCACAGCTGGTAGAATTGCCAGACTGCAGCCCTCTCCGTTTTGTTTTCAGAACCTACACCCTAAGGACGATTGTCGCCGTCCACTTCCCAGGAATAACTTGGACCCTCTCTTGCTGGACAGGACAAACGAGATTTACACACAACTTCATTTTCGCCCGTCTCACGATCGCTTTCCCCAAGATTCCCGCCATCGGACTTCTTGGACCTGGACTACTCGATCTCACTGCATTCATACAACTCATTTTAATCCCATATGTCATTATGCCCGTTCCGTGTTAGAACCCGCTAATACTGTTCAAACACTGGCACCTTTATTGTCACTGTTCATTGCTTCATCGGTCACCAAAAAAAACGTCCGGCGCTGACATATCTTTCAGTAGTCTTCCAGTGGGCAGCGAAGTAATTAGTAACTACCTGCACTCTTCATCGGTCCATCCGATCGCATCCGCAATGCTGTTGCATCGAGTGTTCGGGCTCTGTAGATCACTGCGTTCCCTCCACGATTGAACGTCTTCGATACACTTCCCATGCTGCATCGCCGCTCCGTTCCCATCATTTGTTACACCTGTCAAATTGGTCATTAGAAATGTGACATTCACCGTCTACTTACTATACCATCACCGTTATCGAGACCTTTGATTTTCCAGATGTTGCATTCGTGTTATATTACCGAAACTGACCCCGTATGCAGCCTCTAAATCACACCATCTGCACCGGCTGATACATTTTATTTCTATATTCGTTGATCCACGGCCGCTTCCCGCGATATACCTGTGCAGTTTTATTGATCTGTCATTTTTGCATGTTACATACCACACAGCATTCATCTATTGACGTACACTTATCTGTGGATTACTTTACCTTTCCTCTCGCAGAACTGAACACCTGTATAATGGATGTAACCACACGGTCAATATTGATTAGTCTTCCACTTCCGCTTTGACATTTCATACCAACCCTACATAAAGTTAACAACTTGCCGCAAGCTCACCTGTTTTACTCCGGCCGTTCCCTGCCACCATCACTCTGGTAGTATCCCTCCCAAGAAATACGCAATTGTTTGCAACATATATGATTCCTCCAGTATACAGCCACCACTTTATATACTACCATCTTTGCAGACTGAAATATTTCCATGTTAATACTTCTTGACATGCCTGTAGTAAAGTGAATAATTCACCGAACGCTTCGACGAGATTTCTATCCATATGCCCCTCATATTCTGTAGCGCACCAAGAACATTTCCTTTCAATATGTTCGAATTTCCACTAGTGGTAATTATTTCATATACCACTTATGCATGTACTCCAGACCAACTGACATCGTTCGACCTTGACCTTCAAATTTGCCGGGCATTACTACAGTTTTAGTTCACTGTAACACTCTCTCTGATACTCTGCATGCACTTGTTGTACCCTTTTGTGAATTGTCATTCCGGCATCACTATAATCATCTGATCATGCATTCTAGCATGCTTCGGGCGCATCCGAAATATACAATTATTATTATTATTATTACATATTTATATGCGTATGACTTGTTAATCCAGTACCGTAGAAACTACGAATCAATCTTTTTCTGGTTTTGGGATTCGTTTTGGATTGGCTACGCGTTGCTCACAGTCGGAATAACCGTTACAATTGTCCCTCGGCAGCGTGTTTGTGTGAGGTTGTGGGTATGCTTGTGGGTGTGAGTGTCATGGGTTAGGTCGCACCCTGGTATATGGGCAAATAGTAACAACCCTCACTTACGGGAGATATCTGCCCTAATATCAGTGATAAACGGGGAATAATCAGCCCTGCGGCTTGTTTCGATGGTGGTCATGAAGTATATACGTGTAACATGTAAGTGTGTATGTGTCAGGGTGTATGACAGTTCAATGGGTCAGTATTTCGTTAAAGCCCTCACGCATTAAAGCTTCTTTAACCACCTCGATGACGAATGAGGAATATTCCTCTGGGTTTCCGAGTTATCGGCTTCTCCGTCTTCACTCTTGAGGACGCTGATACTGCGCACATCGCGGATAAGCTTTCCGTTGGCGGTCTTCACCTTCACATTCCTTATAATTTTGCCAGAGCTTCCGATGGTTTCCTTAACCACGCCCAAAGGCCAAGTGTTGAAATGCACGTGCTCGTCTGCGATCATCACTACATCCCCAACCTTGAATGGTCTTGTTTTGATCAGCCACTTCTGTCGAGCCTGTACAGCCGGTAGGTACTCTCGCAGCTATCTCCTCTAAAAATCCCAGCAAGGTAGTTTGCCTGCTTCCATCGGTGGAGGGAGCTCTCACGAAGGGTTATCCGTCCTTGGAAACCGTTGTTCGATCTCGACGTCAGTAAGCCGTTCGGGGTGAGCGTTAGACTGGCGGGGTCGCCGTTGGTTACTGGAACTTGTGGGCGGTTGTTCAGAGTTCACTCGACTTGTCATAACATTGCTCAGCATTTCGGCGTCGGGTGGCTGTTGCCCAATAATCGACAGCAATATTCGCCTGGCGGACCGGATCAGGCACTCCCATACGCCGCCGCGGTGACTGGCCTGCGGGGGATGGAAGTGCCATCGTATGCCATAGGCCACCGTACGATTCTGCAGTTCATCTTTGTTCATGTTTTTGTGCCAACGCTGCGGTTCCCGGTGAGTGCCCACGAGGTTCGACTCGTTGTCAGAGTGTATATCTGCCGGTACGCCACCTCGATTGATAAAGCGCTGCAAGGCCCGTAGGAAGGAGTCGGTCTTCATCGAATTTGCAACTTCTAGGTGTACTGCGCGTGACTTCACGCACGTCATGATACATCCATATCGTTTTCCTAATATCTTCCCGCACTTGATCCGCAAAGGCCCGAAATAGTCCAACCCGGTGTGGCTGAACGGCCACCAGCCCGGAGTCACCCTACATTTTGGCAGCGGGGCCATGTGTTGTTTGCCCGCTGTGGCATCGCGTCTCCTACAATGCATGTAACGCAGGATTACAAGTTTTAAAGTCACTCTTCCTCCAAAGGCGCTTTCGGATGGCGCTCGTCAAGTGACTTCCCCCGGCATGTCCCTCGACTGCTTGGATATGCTGGATCATCATCTCTATCACAGGTCGTCATGCCGGCAGCAATATGGGGGTTTTTCGTGTCTAAACTCAGGTGAGAGCTGGTCGGCCTATTATCTACCCGTAGTAGGCCATTATTGAGTCTGGGGCTTAAATGCTTCAAGTCGCTTTTCGGAGACGATATTCCTTTGTCGATTGGTCTCACTTCTTCCGCCTCTCGAGTTCTCGGGTGAGAGCCTCTCGTAGTACCATCTTGAAGATATCGTGTTCTGCGGCTCGTAGTTCATCGGGGCTTATTGGACTCACTTGTATACAGCCGGAAGGACGGAGCCCTTTCATGGCTAGCAAATGTCTCATGAACCTGGCCAAACAAACCAATGCTCGAGGTGTCTTCATCTAGGAAGAACGTCTGATCAATCGTGACAAAATGAATGACGCTTCGACGACCGTGGCCGTCATCACCACGCCTTTGACCTCCAGTTCCAAATCCGGATGGGGAGGGTTGGTTCATACACAGACCAGTCCTGTTTAGGCATTGGCAGGAACTTCGGCTTTCCTGTCCAAGCTTCGAGTGGTCGGAATCTGGTCGCACCCCGGGAGCACAGATGGGTTGGGTTATTTCCAGACTCGACATGAGTTCGTTGGTTGATGGCCGATTCGTCATGGATGATTGTGAGTCGGTTAGCAACGAACGTAGCAAACCGGCTGCTGACGTTAGTGACGTAATACAGTACTACCATTGAGTCCGTCCAAAAACTAGCCGACCAAATGCAGAAGTCAAAACATCTCTTTGCAGCTTATACCGCCCTGACCACCAAGACGACTGCTCTGGGTTCGAGGCGCGGGATCGAAACCGACTTCAGTGGGGCAAAGCGAGCTTTGGCGAACAGGATCCTCGTAGTATATGGTCCATCTCCCGTGTATCATCATCCGTACACAGCAGCTCCGTAACCGACTTTGGATGCATCAGAAAAGGCATGTAGTTCTACCGTCCGTGTATCACGACCAGGGGGTAAATATTGTGGGATCCGTATGTCCCCCAGTCTGTTTAAGGTGTTCAGAAATACTTCCCAGTCCAGCCGGTCTGCTCGGTCCAGTGGCTGGTCCCAAGTAACTTTCTCACGGCAGAGCCACTGAAGCAGGATCTTTTCGGGTAGCAGCCAGGGAGAGACGAAACCGAACGGATCGAACAAACTAAAGATGGCAGATAGCATGCCACTATGGGTTGGTGGCAGCTAGGGAGCCTTTAGCTCGAAAACAAAGTCGTCGGTTTCCGCGTTCCGTTGTATTCCTAGAAAGCGTTCGGTAGGGAGTGGAGAGCCATCCAAATCTCTAACCGTTTTGGTCCTCCCGTGGTACTGGATGACTTTCAGCACCTCTAAAGAGTTTTTTTTAATATAATATAATATTGGTATATTTCTCGGCCATGGTCGAGAGGCACGCGCTAACGCATGATCATGGTGTAACATGTTACTCAATATGGTGAAATATTCACAAAATTCTAAGTATGAAAGTCGAGAGTATCAGAAATGGAAAAACATAGACAGCAACAGTTTGAATGGATCATTTTGATAATGGTTTGCGCGGCAGTTTTGAACCAGTTTCGAATCCGGGCTAGGCAGTGGTGCGCGGTGGAGATGTCGAAGAAATCGTTAACGCAGTGCTAAGGAGGCATTATGAACAAGAATGATGCAAGCCAAGGAAACCGGAGGCCAACTAAGGTTCTGCAGATGGAGTAAATTTTTAACAAGAAGAAGAGGGGGGAAAATCGATGCATGCGAAGAGGATAGCGATCCATGAAGACCCTGAATGACGGATTTACCGGAGTTTGAGAATTGGAATGAGCTTTGAATCAAGGGGACATGAGGCCAATTTCGTGAAAGTGAACTGGTGGGTGTGGGCGAAACAGCAGTCCATAAAAAGGTAAGTTTAGATTCATGGCCAATAACATGTACTATTCAGAAATAAGAAGGCGCAACTGGAAGGTTCTCGAGAAGTGGAGAGTCAATTTCCAGCCGGCTACGGTTCGGAGGAAGGATAACCTGTGGTAACGGATAATAAAGTGGGAAAATCTTCGCATGGACTTCAGCGTTATTATGCTGTTTCCCTGACAAATATATGTATGTGTTGATGCATTTGCCTTCAGTGTTATTTAGCGTCATTTCTGGCAATGTACGGCTTTGAATGCGTAAGTTTCTTCTGGCAGGGCACGGTATGTGTCGGTCGATCAGCCGAGTGTGGCTGTATATTATCGGCATGCGCGTGAACTGGAATTCGTGTTCGTTGCGTTTGAAAACGCTGAACGATCTGATAAGCAATTAGGGGTATCTCCTATTGTGTGGTTTGATTTCAGTCTCAGTTGCTATGGTAGGTTCCACTTGAGTCTCTATCCGTGCGAGTCAAAGCGGCATCCTTGGTTAGCCAATTTGGCGGCTGAGATGGTGAGGGACAACGAACCTGAAATAAAGGGAGATTTCAGTCTGGACGTGGTTCCAGCTGTGGGTTATGATAATATATGAAGACAATAAACAATGGATTGGTTAGGTCTATGTGAGTAGGGCATGGGTAAAATAGACTCGCAGTGGATTTGAGCTATACTGCTGCAGGCCGACGAAGTTGCGTACACCGGCTTGGTAACTGTATGCGTTTAAAAAGATTTGTGATTTGCCCGTGAGCATGGCATCGCTGGGATACTAATAAAATACCTAGGGCTTCACGGTTATGATTGGTTAGTAATGATAACCCTCGATACCGTTTGCTTACGCAGAACGTGGTTAGGCAACGAGGCGACAGGATAGGTTTGAAGTGACAGACTGAGCGAGTAGGACTAACGTACTGTTTGCGTGGCTCTATGCTGTTACTGTCTCTTTCTGTATAGTGGCTATTCTATACTGAGGAGTCAAAGTAGAGGGAACTATTGGGGTGACAGTAGTGATACATTAGAGGTAATTGGTCACTTGTCTTGGAACATTGACGCGAGTTCATCTATGCTCTTCCTCGATAGTGCAATCGTACTGAGATTAAGCTCCAATGTGAGCAAGGAAATCTGATGCGGATATGATTGCATGGTTACTGTGGTATCTTTTTCGCTGTTATCGTGCTGCAAAGCAGGACTACACCAATGTGAGGACTGGTTTGGGGAACCGTGAGAGGTGGGTCCGAATTTTCATCAGGGAAGCAAACTCTAACGGTCTACATTTGGTGCTCATGATAGGCGGCACAAGGGCCAGCTTCAGGTAGAGAGGTAGCACGATACACAACTACTGGCATCCAGCACGTGGCTCTCCAAGAATGATCCACACTTTTTAGACGTTCTTATTATTCTTTTTTTAATGGTTTTATCACAGTCAGGTATCTGGCTGTCAGAGAAGGCGGAGCTGCTTTTGGTGGGCGAACAGGATCCTCGTAGTATATGGTCCATCTCCCGTGTATCATCATCCGTACACAGCAGCTCCGTAACCGACTTCGGATGCATCAGAAAAGGCATGTAGTTCTACCGTCCGTGTATCACGACCAGGAGGCAAATATTGTGGGATCCGTATGTCCCCCAGTCTGTTTAAGGTGTTCAGAAATACTTCCCAGTCCAGCCGGTCTGCTCGGTCCAGTGGCTGGTCCCAAGTAACTTTCTCACGGCAGAGCCACTGAAGCAGGATCTTTTCGGGTAGCAGCCAGGGAGAGACGAAACCGAACGGATCGAACAAACTAAAGATGGCAGATAGCATGCCACTATGGGTTGGTGGCAGCTAGGGAGCCTTTAGCTCGAAAACAAAGTCGTCGGTTTCCGCGTTCCGTTGTATTCCTAGAAAGCGTTCGGTAGGGAGTGGAGAGCCATCCAAATCTCTAACCGTTTTGGTCCTCCCGTGGTACTGGATGACTTTCAGCACCTCTAAAGAGTTCGACTTCCATTTCGTTAAATGGAAGCCGCCCTCCCCTGGCAGTCTTGTTGGACCTCTGAACTGCGCCAGGGCGAGTCCACATAGTCGAACGCCTCAGACAGTTGTCGACGTAGAAGTTTCTGCTGACGCTATCTACCACCGACCGGTGGACCAAATCTCCATGTTTTTTCGCTGATTCTTAAAAGGCGTAGTTCGCACAGAAAGGGGATAATAAGGCTTCGAAGGGTGGACGGTCATCCAGTAATTTACCACCGCGTTGTCTCGGTTGTTCTGTTCCCACCCCAGAAAAAGCAACGCATCTCGTTCTGCCACCGGTTTCTTCACCTGGTGAATCATTTCCCTGATGTCGGCGGACAATGCCTCTCTACCCACCCCGAAAAGGCGCAAAACTTCGACCAGTGGCGCGATCTAGTCAGGCCCTTGTAGTAGGCGATCGATCAACGACCTACCCTGGAACTAGGCTGCATAGTCGAAAACCACCTGCAGTTTTTCGGGCTTCTTGGGGTTAATGACTGAATGGTGAGGTAGATACCAGATACCCTTTCGGCCGTCGGTGTTAGCGGGCGCCTTTTCAAAGTAGCCGAGAGCTTCGTTTCGCTTCAATAATTCCGCATATAATTCCCACAGATCCTGGTCTCGAACGAAGCCTTCCTTCGGTTGCAGCAGTCTTTGCAGAGCATAGTTTCTGTTATCAACCCAAGGGTCTACTGGTGTGCCCCATTGGGGGGAACCTCAAACTGTGTCTCAAGGCGTCTAGTTCCTTGCTGCACTGTTGGCAGAGAGAAGTGGTCTTCTTGCGACAACGACAGTCCTTCGTCTCCGATGTTATGAAACTCCTTTTCATACAGCCGCTGCAATTGATACTCTATGCGGTCCGTTTCGGCGGATAAGTAGCTCACGGAACCACGTCCCCCTACTGGACCATATAATATCCATCCCAGAGCTGTGCTTACGGCATAAGGTGACTGGCGGTCGCCCACTCTCTGATCAAGTACCCAATGTGCCTCTAGTAAGTCGCAGCCGACAAAGGGGTCCACTTCGTCGTCTTTCCAGTCTACAACGGTTACATTTTGCAGGTGGGGCCACCTTTTCAAAATTGCGCTCACTGACCCTGGTGCTCACATGGGAGATCAGTCAATGCAAATGCCTCCGGTGATTCCGTTTGCTCGTTAGTGTCTAAGGAGGTGGGGTATAAATTCAGGTGGCCGGCAGTCCTAACCTGTGTTCCGCCCACCGTGCTCACTGCTAACGACGTCGTACTTTTGGCGAGCCCGTGTTGGTAGGCAGACAGCTCCTCCACTAGGGTGGTGTTTGACCCACTGTCGATGTAAACCAACGCTTTGACCACCGCATTTGGGGTCACCTCTCCCACGGAGACCAGTACTAAAAGTAACGGCCTGCTGGTAGACCACGACGGTAAACAAATGACACTGGGCATGGTGTCCACCTATGATGTGGTTTCTCTCGCCTGGTTTAACAATCGATGGTGTCTGCCCGCGCAACCTTGGTGACCACATCTGGTCTTTGTTCTACAGCCTGCCGCCCGGTGTATGGTGTTGAAGCATATGAAGCACGCTCCTGTGGTCCTCGCCACTCCTCAACGTTCGTCAATCGTGGCGTTGATGAATTGCGGCATTCTAGTAGCCCATGGCTAGCGTAACAGGACCTGCAACTTGGGTGCTCTATAGCCTCGAGTGAAATGGCGTGCGCATTGGTCCAAGGCTGATATTTTGGACGTTCCCGTGCGGTGGTTTGAGCCTTGTTGGAGCTAGATTTGTTTACTCGGTTACTGTCCCGGATGAGTAGGGCAAACCTACGGTCGGCTATCTTGGTTCGCCTGTCCAAGTATTCAGTCATGTTTTCGAAGTTAGCCTCATGGTCGCCTCGGCTTATACGTTCCGCCTCTTCCGCCCACCGAACCTGTGGTTCGGGAGAGAGGTGACGGACTATGCCCTCCGAGGTATGCATTGAATCGAGGTCAGCCCTGTGACCTAATGATCGAGGACTATTGAACAGTTCTGCATTTCGATCTCCAGGTCGGCCACTGTATAGACGACGCCCTTGGTCCTTTTGGCCTCTACCATCATGCCCTCTATTAGGTTACGGGCTACCTTGAAAGGCTGTCTGAACAGGTCCCCAAAAATCCTCCTTGCTCCCGAGTAACCTTGTTCCGGGTCGAGCAAGGTACACCCATTAATAGCTTATCTTGTTCGGCCTCGACAGTGCTGAGTCAGGTAGCGAGGCTTTTGCCAGGGGTTGTTTGCCTTGTTTTAAACGAAAGTTTCGAACTGCCTGATGAACTCGCAGAAGTGCTCAGATCTTCCATCGAAAACTGTTAGTTATACTCTTGGCAGATCGATAGCTGGTTGTGTTGATGTTTTGTATTCGGCGACCGGTGCACAGTCTCCTATTCTATTTTGTCCTGATCTGTCGGTAAGTTCGTAGTTGTTGGCTTTCTGCTCACGCTCGTTCTGCCTATACTTCCCTTTGGCTTCCTGGGCCTGTTGCCTAGCTGATAACAGTTGTTGTTCTGGGTCTAATGCCATTAACTTAAATAGATCGATATTCTTGCAATCCCTATTACCATCAGTAATGCATGAGTTGGCACTGACAGGACTAGATGACCTAGCAATAACCGAAGAATAAAAAGTACCAAAAACTCTCCAGTGACTTGCCGCACTACTTCCCGTCCAGATTCCAACCGCTTCGACCACTTCCTTGGCATTTTGCATATTTTCTCGTTCCAAGTTGATCAAATGGGTATTGTAAGACACATTTGAGCAACGCGTAGCCAAATTCTCAATTGATCCCGAAATCAGAAGGCGATTATCCGTGAAATTCTACGATATTAGATTCTCAAACGAACAACGACACAAAACAGATAAAAACCTTAATTACGCGATCAAAAGGGTTCAAAAAACGAGAGCCGAATTGCGGCTTGCGGGAATGGAGCATGGGCGTCACCCAGGTCCAGAACAAGAAGCAGCACGCTGGACGCGAACAGACAAACTCTGGTTCGTAAAAAATACAGTGCACAAAACAAGTCCATACTGTAAGTAAGGGAGCGATTTTGATGAAAAGTGGAGCTGCTTTGTTTTAGGGAGGATTTACCATGACTGGTTGTTACTGTCGGACTAAGCAAAAGCAAACTTGGACCCTGGATATCTTCAGTCAAATTTCACAGGCCTCTTCTGGCCCACAAAATCCTCACGAACGGTTGCGACACGGTCGGTATATCTTTAAATATTTCAGCCCCAGAAGACTCAAAAGGAGCTTCAGAAGTAAGTGGGATGGTTTTCCATTTGGAAAGATTTCAGCCGCATGCCGAGTTAACTTAATCGATATCAATATAAACGAATAAGGGAGGGCTTCACTGGGGTCCGGAGCTGTAGCACAGAACCCACATTTTCCCACTATCGACCAAGCACTCTTTGATGGCTTTGTTGGCATCATTCAGTCCCGTCCGGGAAAGGTAAACTTTCGAGGCAGAATGCCCACGGCTTACGGAGTTGGCAGCCTTTTCCCGGTTGAGAGGAACTGCCATCAAATAGAAAGTAACTGCTCACCGTGGTTTTTCCTTGGGGCTTTCAAGCACGTAAACTTATGGCAGGAAGTAAGTAGTTCAAACAGACCACAGGCCACTCATAACCATCGCTACAAAACCGCCAAGAGCTGTGCCAAATTTACTGCAAACGGCGTTTACCAGGAGCCACAAGAACTAATATGTTCACGTCTATCTTCCTGGAAGTCAGATATATATGGCAGGAACACTATCCAGAATGTGCGTTTCAAGTAAAAATAGTGTACATCGGGAGTCTGAGCATGTCTCGATAACCGGCTGAAGAGCTTCGGATAAAGGGCTCATCGAAATATGAACGGAGGCCAACGGTGACATTGTCCTACAGGGGCACAGAGAGCTCGTTCTCAAGAAATGGCTCCGGAGAAATGGAGGTTCGCAAAAGCAGATAGCTTCATTGTTCGAAAATCGAGAAATACTACATTTTGGTGGATTGTGGATGTTCAAAGAGCAGCGATTGTTCATCCTGGGACAATTTGTAAGCAGCTTTAAAAGAGACTTCATTCGTGCAACAGCCGGAAGTGGAAAATCCCCCTATTTCCCTCGCGATTCAGTGTTTCTCCCAACATCACTCATTTCCATACACTATTAACTTGTCTTTACGAACTGGTTGTTTTTCTGGACCAATTATTGTTTGTTCGCGCCCAGAGCGCTGTTTTGGCACATCCTTGTTCAGGACCTGCGTGACGCACGTGCTGTCTGCTCACACGCTGCTATTCGGTTTCTCGTTGTTCAGTCCTTGTGATCATATTATTGAGGTTTGTATATTTTTTATGTCATTGTTTATTTTAATAATCTAGTATCGTAGAATATCACGGATAATCGTCTTTTGATTTCGGGATCCGTTGCGAATTTGGCTACGCATTGCTCAAACGTTCGTAACAATACTCAATAGATCTATTTGGAACGAGGAAAAATCACGCAAAATGCCAAGGAAAGGATCAAAAGCAGTCGAATCCGGACAGGAAGTAACACGGCAAGTCTCTGGGGAGGTTTTGGGTACATTTGATTCTTTAGTTAATGCTAGATCGCCTAGGCCTGTCAGTGCTAGTTCGTGTGTTATTGAGAACAATATTGATCGTAAGGATGTCGATTTATATAAACTGAGAATACTAGAACTAGAGCAACAGTTACTATTGGCTAGACTACAGGCGCAGGAAGCAGAGAAGAAGTGTACACAGAAACAGCGAGAGCATGAGACCAGTTTCTTCGATACTTCCGATAGGTTAGAGTGCAATAAGATAGGAAACCCCATGCCGGTCGCCGACTGCAAACCACCATCGATCGATCTACCTAGAGTGGAGTTAACGGTTTTCGACGGGCGAGCTGAGCAATACTGCAAGTTTATCGGGCAGTTCGAGACATTCTTTGAAAATTAGGTAACCGACCGTGGGCAAAGGCTTCTTTACCTTACTCACTACTGCCGAGGCCGAGCGCGAGAAGCTATCGACGGGTGCACCATGCTCGACCCAGAACAAGGCTACACAAGGGCAAGGAAAATTCTAAGGGACTTGTTTGGCCAACCTCTCAAAGTAGCCCGTAACCTAATAGAGGGCGTGATGGCAGAGGCAAAGAGAACCAAGGGCGACGTCTACTCAATGGCCGACCTGGTGATTAAGATGCTCAATAGCCCTCGACCATTTAGGTTACAGGGCTGACCTAGACGCCATGCACACTTTGGAAGGCATAGTCCGTCACCTCTCTTCCGAACTACAGGGTCGGTGTGCGGAAGAAGCAGAACGGATAAGCTGAAGCGACAGAGAAGTCAACTTCGAAGTCCTGACCGAATACTTGGACAGGCAAACGAAGATAGCTGACAGCAGATTCGGCCGACTCATCCGGGACAGCAACCGAGCAAACAAGCCCAGTACTAGCCAAGTCCAACCCCCTGTACGGGAACATACAAAGTACCAGCCTTGGACCAATACACATGTCATTTCACGAGATGCTACGGCGCAACCCAATTGCAGATCCTGTGGTACTAGCCATGGCCTACCAGAATGCCCCAAGTTCGGCAACGCCACAATAGACCAACGGTGGGGAATGGCGAGGATGGCAGGAGCATGTTTTATCTGTCTCAACACCACGTACCGGGCAGCCTGTAGAACAAGGAATCGATGTGGTTACGAGGGCTGCACGGGCAGACACCATCGGCTGCTGCATCAGGCGAGAGTAATCATATCCGAGGCGAGTACCAAGCCCAGCATGATTTGTTCAACTTCACAATCTGCCAGTAAACCGGTACGTTTAGGCGTAGTGGCCGTGGGAGTAGTGACTCCGACTGGGATAGTCAAGGCGTTGGCTTTCGTTGATAGTGCATCCGACACCACTTCAGTGAAAGAGCGGTTTGCCGACAAACACCAACTGGCTAAAGGTGCGACGTCGTTAGCAGTGAGCACGGTGGGCGGAACACAGGTAATGACTGCCGGTAGATTAAGGCTGCAACTCATCTCTCTAGACACTAACGCGGAAATTGAACCAACGGAGGCATTCACGTTAGCGGATCTCCCCATGCGAGCACCAAGGTCGGTGAACTCAATCTTGACTTGGTGGCCCCACCCGCAGGATGTAACCGTCGTAGACTGGGAAGATGATGAGGTGGATCTCCCCATCGGATGCGACGTGCCAGAGGCGCGTTGGGTGCTTGACCAAAGAGTGGGCGACCGCAAGGCAGCTTATGCCGTACGCACGGCTCTGGGATGGATGTTATATGGTCCAGTAGGGGTACGCGGTTCCGTGAATTACTTATCCGCCGAAACGGACCGCATAGAGTATCATCTGCAGCGGCCGTATGAAAAGGAGTTTCATGACATTGGAGACGAAGGACCATCGTTGTCTCAAGAGGATCACTCCGCTCTACAAACGGCATGGCAAGGCTCTAGAGGCCTCAAAAACAGTTTGAGGTTCCCCTCCCATGGCGCACATCGCTCGACCCGTGGACTGATAACAGAAATTATGTTCTCCAACGATTACTACGACTAAAAGAACGCTTCATTCGAGACCAGAATCTGTGGGAACGATACGCGGATTTGATGAAGCGAAACGAGGCCCTCGGTTACGTTGAAAAGGTGCCTGTCAAATCCGACAGCAAAAGAGGTATCTGGTATCTGCCTCACCATCCCGTTACCAACCCCAATAAACCCAAAACGCTACGGGTGGTTTTCAACTGTGCGGCCAAGTTCCAGGGCAAGTCGGTAAACGATCGCCTACTACAAGGGCCTGACTGGACCACACCATTGATCGACGTTTTGTGCCGTTTCAGACTGGGTAAAGTGGCTTTGTCTGCCGACATTAGGGAAATGTTCCATCAGGTGAAGATTCCGGTAGGAGAACGAGATGCTTTGCGTTTCCTGTGATGGGAAGGGAGCGACCGGGACAACGCAGTGGTGAATTATAGGATGACCGTCCACCCCTTCGGAGCCATATCGTCACCATTTTGTGCAAACTACGCCCTCCGAGAATCAGCGAACAAACATGGCGATCTAGTACATCGGACGGTGGTAGAAAGCGTCAGCAGGAACTTCTACGTCGACGACTACCTTGGGTCATTCGATGATGTGGAATCAGCTCTAGAGCAGTTCAGGGGTCTGACGAGATTGCTGGAAGAGGGCGGCTTCCATCTAACTAAATGGATGTCGAACGCTTCGGAAGTGCTGAAGGTCATCCCGTATCACGAAAAGGCCGAAAGGGTAAGAGATTTGGACGGCTCTCCACTTCCTATCGAGCGCACCTTAGGGATACAATGGGACGCGGAAACGGACGATTTTGTTTTCGAACTGAACGTTCCCGAGCTGCCAATAACCCGTCGTGGCATACTATCTGCCGTCTCAAGCTTGCTCGACCCGCTCGGTTTCGTCTCACCATGGCTGCTACTCGTAAATATCTTACTGCAGCGGCTGTGCCGTAAGAAAGTTGATTGGGACCAGTCACTGGACCGAGGGGACCGGTTGGACTGGGAAGAATTTTTGAACACCTTGAAGAAATTAGGGGACATAAGAATCCCACGATGTTTGACTCCTGGCCATACGACACGGACTGGAGAACTACATGCCTTTTCCGATGCATCCGAAGTCGGTTATGGAGCTGTGGTGTACGGACGGTGGTGCGCAGAAGATGGACAATATACCACGAGGATCCTGTTCGCCAAAGCCCGCGTTGCCCCACTGAAGTCGGTCTCAATCCCACGCCTTGAACTCAGCGCAGCCGTGTTGGCAGTCAGGGTGGTGCAAGCTGTGAAGAGATGTTTCGATCTCTACATTTGGTCTGTGAGCTTCTGGACGGATTCAACGATAGTACTTTACTATATCAACAACGTCCGTAGCCGGTTTAGTACTTTCGTTGCTAACCGGCTCACGATTATCCACGATGAATCAGCCACGCACCAGTGGAGTCATGTCAGGTCTGGCGATAATCCGGCCGACCTGTGCTCCCGAGATGCGAACAACTTCAGGCAACTGGACACGTGGACGAGAGGGCCACACTTCCTGCAATTGCCCAAACAGGACTGGCCCGTGTTCGAATTGAAACCCCCCACGGAAGTGGAACTGGAGATCAAAGGCGTAGTGATGGTGGCCAACGTCGTCGAAGCGACATCCATTCTATCGCGACTGGTCAGGTTTTCTTCCTGGATGAAGACGCTTCGTTCGCTAGTTTGGTTAACCAGGTTCAAGAGAAATTTACTACTCATGAAAGAGCTACGGCCCTCAGGCCGGATACGGGTCGGCCCGATAGGTCCCGATGAGCTACAAGCGGCAGAGTACGATATTTTCAGAATGATACAACGCGAAGCTTTCGCCCGAGAACTCAAGAGGGCGGAAGAAGTGGGGCCGACCAATGAAAACATGCCATCTCCAAGAGGCGAGCTGAAACGTTTAAACCCCAAACTCATCGACGGACTGCTGCGGGTGGATGGTAGGCTGACCAACACCCACCTGAACTTCGACACAAAGTATCCTATACTGCTGCCTGCGAGACAACCTGTAGTGGAGCTAATGATTCAACACGTCCACGCCGTGGAGGGACATGCCGGGGAAAGTCACGTGACGAGCGTCATCCGAAAGCGTCTTTGGTTGTTGAGAGGACGAGAGACTGTAAAACGCGTAATCCGACGGTGTGTGCAATGCAGGAGACGCAATGCCACAGCAGGCAAACAACTCATGGCCCAACTACCAGAATGCAGGGTGACTACGGGCTGGTGGCCGTTCAGTGACACCGGGTTGGACTATTTCGAGCCCTTGTGGATCAAGTGCGGGAAAAGATTAGAAAAGCGATACGGATGTATCATGACGTGCATGAAGTCACGTGCGGTACACCTAGAAGTCGCACATTCGATGACGACCGATTCGTTTCTACGGGCCTTGCAAAGATTTATCAACCAAAGAGGCGTACCGGCCGATATATACTCAGATAATGGGTCAAACTTTGTGGGCGCTCACCGGGAATTGCAGCGTTGGCACAAGAACATAAACAGGGACGAACTGCAGGATCGAACCGTGGCCTACGGCATACGATGGCATTTCAACCCCCCACAGGCCAGCCACTGAGGCGGCGTATGGGAACGCATGATCCGGTCCGCCAGACGGATATTGCTGTCAATCATGGAGCAGCAGCCGCCTGACGACGAGACGCTGAACACCGTCATGACTGAGATGGAGCGAATCCTGAACTACCGCCCCCTGGTTCCAGTATTGAACGGCGACCCCACCTACCTGGCGCTCGCCCCAAACGACTTATTGACGTTAAGGTCGAACGAGGGTTTCCAAGGGCCGGTAAACCTTCGTGGGAGCTACCTCCACGGGTGGAAGCAAGCGAACTATCTGGCCAAGGTCTTCTGGAGGCGATGGCTGCGGGAGTACCTACCGGCTTTGCAGACTCGACAGAAGTGGCTGGCCAAAACAAGACCATTCAAAGTTGGGGACGTGGTTATGATCGCCGACGAACGCGCACATTTCAGCACTTGGTCTTTGGGAGTAGTTACGGAAACCATCAAAAGCACTGACGGAATGATAAGAACGGTGAAGGTGAAGACAGCTAACGGAGTGCTCATTCGTGACATACGCAGTATTAGCCTACTCGAGAGCGAAGACAGAGGAGCTGATAACCCTGAGGCCTAGTAAACCTTTTTCACACCAGTAATCGAGGTGGATAAAGAAACACCATATATACCACACGGTCTCCGTCAAACACGTTAAGGTGCTCGCGGTCTTTCGTTGACATTACAGAAGGTTCTTTCCGATATGTGGTGATGAATGCGATTCCATTGTACATCCCAATACATACACACATGCACGACGCACTCTACATCCCGTAAACCCATCAAACATGTGACAGTGTTCGTTGTTTTGCATTTTGTTGACGCTACCGAGTGCCCCTTGCACATGTGGAAGTAGCGGAGCTCAGGTCACACATACATGCTACATTTACTCGTTTTCTTGCCACGCGGTCTTTTGTTGACATTGCAGAAAGTCCTCCTTTGATGTGTAGTCATACCTGTGATTTCACTGTACACCCCGGCACACACACACACATAATCACACACACTCAAGCACGTACATCCAGGACCGGACGGCCCCTTACGAGGACAACGTCTATGTGACCATTCACGCCCGCCATCGGTCATTTGGTCTTGTGGAAGATGTAGACTAGCCTCACGTCTATGTATCCAATGGATTAGGTGCGACCAGTAGTAGAACGTTGACGACGAGCATTAGACGCGCGCACTGACAGCAGGGCCTAGGCAGGTAGGAAGAATCAGTACATTTATACTGAACCTTTCACTCTGCTAAGGATCCAGGTGGATTTTGGTGGGCGGTGTAACAGCCGGTCGTGGAAAATCCCCCTTTTTCCCTCGCGATTCAGTGTTTTTCCCAACATCACTCATTTCCATACACTATTGACTTGTCTTTACGAACTGGTTGTTTTTCTGGACCAATTGTTGTTTGTTCGCGCCCAGAGCGCTGTTTTGGCACATCCTTGTTCAGGACCTGCGTGACGCACGTGCTGTCTGCTCACACGCTGCTATTCGGTTTCTCGTTGTTGAGACTTTGTGATCGTATTATTGAGGTTTGTATATTTTTTATGTCATTGTTTATTGTAATAATCTAGTATCGTAGAATATCACGGATAATCGTCTTTCGATTTCGGGATCCGTTGCGAATTTGGCTACGCATTGCGCAAACGTTCGTCACAATTCTTCACCCCACTGCGTTAGCAGTACCAACTGCAGGTATAAGAGAGTTTTTTGCCAGCCTGGTATTAGTAGTTAGATCAAAGTTCGCTGTAAAAATGTGAACTACGCTAAGCCCCTAATGTCACGCAAAGAAAAGAAATGATGCTGCTTTCAGCAAAACCCATTCGCCTACGGTAGATTTTGACCGCGGACAATTTCGAGCATGAGGAGAGAGAGCTTGTGGCTCCGGCTGAATACTACTCTGAGTTCTTCGTAAGTCGCCTGCCTAATACTAGGAGCATTTTCAAAGTGACCAAGTGATTATGCACCCGCTGCGCCCGATGTGGGATCCCGCGAACTTTGTTTTCCGACAATAGAGCCGGTTCAAGTGTTTAGAGTTCTAGAAGTTCAGACAGGAGTATAAGTTTGAACGTCAGACAGTGAGTCCGTGCTACAGTCAAACCAAAAACAAGCAGGGTCAGCGGTTTTAGCAGCGAAAGCAGTATAATCTCAATCAAGTACTCCTGTGCTGACTATTATTTGACGCTTCTGGAAAAATAAACATGGCGAGCGCCATCCTAGAATGTAGTGCTTCGCAGAAGCTGCTTGGAAGGATAACTCTAGCGTTGCTTTCAGATGCGGGTGAACTCCTAAAGACCGAACCTGAATATGCCAATAGAATACAAGGCCACCTGCAATCGCGAAGAACCAGAAGCTTTTTGCAAACCTCGAGTGGAGAATCTCTCAGAATTGAAGATAGGGGAGAAAATGTGAACTTCAGGCTTGCCAAAAAGGCCCCATCAATAAAAAAACAGGTGTAAATGTCTCGAGAAGTCGTTTTCACGGAGTTGAGGTGGAGAAAATGTTCAAACTATGAGATGCTACATACAAATGCACTCGAAGCGCCAGCAATTTGGAAATAAAGAAAGTTCACAGGAAGCTGCAAGGAAGGGAGACCGATGGTAGCAGACAAGTACAAAGAACATCTTGTTCCGAGATCATTCAGCATGCTTTCCCCCGTTTAGAGCCATGGGAAAGGAGGAGAACGCTGAAGTCGAGTGGTGGACCAATTGGGGAAAAAATATTTTCATAAGTCTTTCCTGGTTACTTTCATAAAAATTGATTGCTTCAGACTATATGATTTGTCCATTGATTCACGCACATCCTATGAAACAAACCGATGATCACTTTTGAAAAGTAGCTGGTATCTGCTCATACACAGTGGTGCAAAATTGACATGACCCCTGAGTAACATGACAATCGTAACTGGTCTCAAAAACCATTTAGGGCTGTAGCTTTTCAGCCAGCGTTGATGTGTGTTCTAATTGTGTCCCTGATTTGAATGTTTAAATCTTGCTAATCCGTCACCTTAGAACTTGCGATTCAGTTTTTTTCTCACTTTAGGGTTTCTTCAATCTGGATACGCTTTTTTCGAGGTCGGCAAAAGGCAACAGCACTAAATTAGGGTTGCTGACAACAAAGGCGATGAAAAATTCCAGGAGGTTGACGAACACAAGCTGACGATGGAAGAGAAGTGAGTGGGAAAGGTTCTGGGGTGCATTTGGATGACTGCAATTCTGTAAGGTTGATTAGACCTTAATTCGCGGTTTCCTTAGTAAACGCGTACTTCGGTCCTTTGTACTGCGTGGACCACCTGCACGTTACTCTAATGTGCGGCACTGCGCAAATATGTTAACCAGAACTGTATTCTCCACGACCCGTGAGAACGAGAAGGCGATTGGGAGAGATAGTTGTTAGCGTGTATTTGGGAGCGTGCGTGAGAGCGTGCGCAAGAGCAACGGTCAAATGGCAACCGCGCTTGGCAGTCAGCGTTCAGTTAAACAATAAACGTGGCAAAAGTACGAATGAATTTGGCAACCGCTACAATTCCATAAGCAATGTTGGGCCCATTAGCCCCGTAGGTGCAACATTTATCTGATTACCGTTCGATAAAACACACTCACATAGTCTGCAGAATAAAGTAATGGCTGATCGAAGGTTGCCTAGGTATTTGTGCTCTACACTTCAATCTACTGAGTACAAGACGGCGAAGTTTACTTAAATTCGGCCCTCGTAATACCTGTCAGTATGTTCTTCCGGTACCCTTACCAACAGATTGATAGGGGTTTGAATTTGTTGTTGTTTACCTAAATGCGTCAAAAGACCTTAGCACTCCTCCTCACCCTCATCCCGTCGCCGAAGTACGTTGCTTTAAACTAACCGACCTTCTCCTCTCTAGGTTAGTGTGCAGGATATTCCGACGGTGGGTGACGCGTAGCCCAATTAACAAATCCCGAAAATGGAACAAAATTGATTCACTGATTCTGCGGCACCGAATCACCAAATCATACGCATAAAAATTATGCGCAATCATCAGCTGTACGCCCACAACGTTTAACGACGAAGACCAGAGTTCGGCGAAGGTCACTGTTGGATACGGCCGTCAGAGCAGTCCGAGGCCAAATCAAAATTATGCCATTGCACTTCGGCAAAATATAGACAAATGTTCAAGTGTAGCGGTTGATGCGCACTGTACTTGCTCGGGGATCAACAAGATAAATGGCTCAGTCTCAAGAAAACTGTATGTTGCAACGACTGTGGAGGGCTTCCAGAAGTGCACGTTACACCGCCCACCAAATCCTCCCATGGGAAGGTCAACACCCGAGGAGTGAATAGGGGTACTGACTCACCCGAACCTACCTAGACCTTAAAGTCAGCCCCCACTTCGGTCACCATGGACTTCATCTGCCGTCAGCTAGCTGTAGACACCCTTACATACTTTCTTGAGATTGTGCTCCGTACATCCGTATCTTGGGGTTTCACCTGAAAATGGTATGTCATTATGGATATGCGAAGAAAGGGGATTCGTTGTGATTGGGATTAGTAGACAGATCAGGAAGTGTAGGGAACAAAAGACTTCTTGACTAAGAGTAAGGTGAATGGCCAAATAAAGACTGAGAATTCTGCATGAAGAATTGAGCTGGCTACAAGGTGCTCGAAACATCTGAGAGTTCAACGCGTGATGTGATAACTGTAAAAGTATCTTTGTATCAGAATTTACATCAATTTGAACACAGATTGGGTAATATTACAGATAGAAAGTTCCGGAAATATGGATGTTTCTACAAAAGGTCAATAAGTGCTTCTTCCGAAGTTTCCGCCACTTCAAAAACCGTTTCGAGCAGTGTGCTAAGTTTGAGTTTCGGCAAACTAATTCCATTGTAAACCGTAAACCATATCAAACTGGATGCAAATGCACTTCGAAGGCTGAGTGAAGGGCTGAGGCCTACAGCAGAATGCGTGAGAGATAAACAAACAAATTCAGCTTTAGTTGACATCAGTAGACTTGCTTGCAGCGTTGTCTGCTGCGTCGAAGTCCTCCTCATGGTTATCCCCTCCAGGCAACCATATAAGGGCGTCTTGCCGTACGTCTACTTTATCCGTTTTCACCACCACCCTACGTACGAGGCCGTCGATTTATGTGGGACAGTTTCTGCTCACTCCTATAGGCCTTCCGTTTTTATGTAAGTGCCCCCCCTCGAGGATGACGACATCGCCACGTCTAAACGACCTCTCTTTGAAAACTCACGCTTGCCGAAGCTGCGGGGTCGGTAAGTACTCCCTTGTCCAAGATTTCTAGAACGTCTGTGCCAAGCGGTTCACTTGTTTTCATCATATGATGCACTTTCAACGCAGGGTTTTCGGAGTGATTGCTCCTAATTTTGACTACAATAATAGCAGAAAATGGGTACTGGGAGCCAGTTCGCCTTCCCGGTCTCTGGGGATCGAGTTCCCTGTTTAACATGCCTCTTGCTTCAGCTGGTAAGGTAATAAGTACCTCGTCACCTGGTGGTCGCTGTGAGGTTAAGGCCATGGGTGTTCTTCTGGTAGATCGTATCAGCCTTTCCCAAAAGCCACCACGATGACTGGAATAGGCCGGGTAAATTGCCATTTCATTTCTTTTGATATGGTCTTTTTTCGTATTTTGGTGTGGTCCAGGAGGTTCCACCACCTCTCTAACTACCAATGAGCTCCGGCGAAGTTCGAGCCATTGTCTGAGTAGATATTTTTGGAAAGCTCCTCCTCGAAACAACGCTTTGGAAGACCGTTAGGAATGAATCGGTTGTCATATTATGTACTACCCCGAGATGGGCAGCTCTGGATTGCAAACTTGTTATCAGGCAGCCATACATCTTTGTCGTACAAGTAACGGACCAAAACAGTCGACTCCGATTTCCAAGAATGTGTACCATCCGGTTTGAACCCCTAAAGTTGTAGAGGGGGCCATCATTTGTTGACCAGGCCTCCAAATTCCAGCCACAGCGAAGGATAAAATTGCCGATGACTAACCTGACTGTCTCTGGACTTTAGTCATCCAAAATCATCGACGGATACTGCTCAGTAGGGGGTTCAAGCCTGCCTGTCCTTCCTCTCGATGACCATGATTTGTCGAGCATTTCGAATGCGGTGGCAACTAGGAGCTATTAGGGACATTTTTCTTCACATCATTGATTTGAATTCGTCAACCGCCTTCCGAATTTCGGTAGCCCGTTGGCTAGCATAGGGTTTACCCTCTAGGTGGTACTGTGTAATAGCCTGCTTCTTCTAGTGTTATCGTCCATCCTAGAAAGCTCACGGGCCTCGAATGGGAGGGCGTTTAGTTGTAGTGAGCGTATGACGTCGATTTTGGCTTGGTTCAACTCGTCCGGTTGCATCGTCCCCCATTTAACCTGTTCTGTGATAGTGTATCTACCAGAATAACTAACATCATTTTTTTCACATCCACCAGACCACGCCTCTCAACGTTTTCATTTAGTCGCGGAAATGACACAGTTTTCCCATCAGGCTTACGCTGACCTGGTGTTTATGGCCAGTTTTAGTCATTTCACCTTAATATCGCCATCTTTAGGCTTGAACGTCTATAATGTTGACGAAAATCTATTTAGATGCTGTTAGTGAGTCCGTTCCCGTTGTCCACATCCGTAGCCTTTCCAGTGTTCTTGGGCCACTCGGGCAGAAGTTGGCCGGGTTACCGGAGGACTACACATAGTGCCATTGATTGGTCTTTGTCGACTCATGAATCACATCAAGTCAGTTTCCCATGAAGGTGGTAAAACGAGTGTCGGTGTTGTTTATGCAATGCAATATAGTGGCTCAGTCAGTCCAAAAGTTTGATTCCCATTTTACCCGATCATAGCACCTTCCGATCAACATCAAGGCTTTCATGGCCAGTGCCGCTGCAATCAACTCTGGCCTCGGAATGTACACGGTCTCCAGAGGAGCTACTCTCGTCTTTGCAAATACTGTCTGATTGTGCAGCCCGCCCTTTTCATCTACCCGACAGCTATGAGCCGCTACCCCGTGAACTACCCTTGATGCATCTGAAAACAGGTGTAGTCGAGCATCGCGTTTACACCTGATTCCTGTCAGGCATCTTGGTTTCTTGATCTCGCCAGGTTGACCTAGGTTGCGCAACCAGTCACGCCATCGCCTGTCCTCATCGTCCCGGAGAGATTCATCTCAACCCATCCTTATTTGGCACAGCAACTGCAGCAAGCACTTTCCCGGTAATAATCATGGCGAGACGAAACCTAAAAGGATCATGGAGACTTCAGACTGATGATAGAACTCCCCTCCGTATGGCTGGTCGTTTGGGTAGGTCCACAGCGCATATGAATTCGCCACCTTCGGGCTTCCATCAAACTCCAAGCAAGCATCCCCTTGTAAAGAGGATCCTAAGGGCTCCCTCTCGCAATCGATCTTCACAGACTTCGGAGTAATATTGATAATCTCAGGACTGTTTGAACCTTGCTGCCTTTAGAGTGGCCGTCAGTTCGGTCATATATAGAATAGCACTATTTCGGTCATTAAAGAAACATAGAAAATCTTCCACGCAGAAATGGTCCACTGCCCCCCCCCCAACAGATTGCCGGTGCCGCGGATAAGCTTGACCGTTTTCTGGACGGCAGTTAGCTCAGATCGGGTATAATACCGCACTAAAGGGATTAACCGTCAACCTGTACTCGTCCGCAATACGATCAACGTCATTTTCAGGCTGCCAGAGAAGACGGAGGGTTGCGCTACCTTTACCGGGCATCTTAGCTTGCAGAAATATTCCACTTATGTCCTCGGAAATGGCCACTTTCCTAGGCGGAAACGGCATAAACCTCTACTATTGGTACTGTCCAATCTGGGCCCAGTAGTATATGGTCGTTGGGTGACACACCCTGACATTTTGAGGCACAATCGATGACAATCCAACAGTTCCCGGCTTTTTTGTGCTCACGACGGGGTGATTGGGTAGGTACTACATCAAGTTCGCTTTGATTACAGCTGTATCTGTATTATCTGTATTTCTTAAGTCGCGTGGCTCACCTACGTGCCATCCTTAATTGCGGTTCTGCAAATAGCTTGTTTTTGAGGAAGTATATTCTTTTCAGCGCTATCCCTCAGCTGTTCGGCATTGGTTTCTTGTTGGGTTTCTAAGGCACAGGGACCTCAAGACGATCGATTATGTGCTTGCTGCTTTCGGCCACCGTTTTCATAACCGACCTATCTTCTCGTGATGGGGCATCTCTATCATGGGCCAGGTTCACAAATTCGGCGTTATGCAGCTGTTGGAATGCCTGTCCAATGTGCACCGCTTCTAACGATGTGCAGTTGATTTGGATCTGTTTGCTGTATCTTCCTTTTGTACTACCATATAGTTTCCAACCAAATATTGTGCGTACTGCACGCGGTGCTTTTCGGCTCCTTATCGTTCGATCCAAGACCAAGTGTGATTCCGGTACGTCACGACCGATCAACAAATCTATCTCATCATTCTGCCACTCCTTGATTGTGAACCTGTCGAGATGCGGCCACTGACTCAAATTGATTGTCTTGGGTTAGTTGCTCTCACTGGCAAATCTTTTGTAGTGGATGCATCTAGACTGTCTGCTTTATTGTCGCTAACGAAGCAGACCAGTCTTTGGTGCAGTTTGGTTGACTGGACGACCAGGATATCACCTACTGTGCTCAGCGACAACGAAGATCGGTCCCCTCAGACCACATATCTCTCTGCGAATTCCCTCATCACCAAAATGGTACCGGGCCACTCCCTACGAGAAGCGAAGGCTCTTATTGTTACGAACGTTTGAGCAATGCGTAGCCAAATTCGCAACGGATCCCGAAATCAGAAGGCGATTATCCGTGATAATTCTACGATAATAGATTATTACAATAAACAATGACATAAACAATATACAAACCTCAATAATACGATCACAAAGTCTCAACAACGAGAAACCGAATAGCAGCGTGTGAGCAGACAGCACGTGCGTCACGCAGGTCCTGAACAAGGATGTGCCAAAATAGCGCTCTGGGCGCGAACAAACAACAATTGGTCCAGAAAACCAACCAGTTCGTAAAGACAAATCAATAATGTATGGAAATGAGTGATGTTGGGAAAAACACTGAATCGCGAGGGAAAAAGGGGGATTTTCCACGACCGGCTGTTACACCGCCCACCAAAATCCTCCTGGATCCTTAGCAGAGTGAAAGGTTCGGTATAAAGGTACTGATTCTTCCTACCTGCCTAGGCCCTGCTGTCAGTGCGCGCGTCTAATGCTCGTCGTCAACGTTCTACTACTGGTCGCACCTAACCCATTGGCTACATAGACGTGAGGCTAGCCTACATCTTCCACAAGACCAAATGACCGATGGCGGGCGTGAATGGTCACATAGATGTTGTCCTCGTAAGGGCCGTCCGGTCCTGGATGTACGTGCTTGAGTGTGTGTGTGTGCGTGTGTGTGTGTGTGCCGGGGTTACAATGAAATCACAGGTATGACTACACATCAAAGGAGGACTTTCTGCAATGTCAACAAAAGACCGCGTGGCAAGAAAACGAGTAAATGTAGCATGTGTGTGTGACCTGAGCTCCGCTACTTCCACATATGCAAGGGGCACTCGGTAGCGTCAACAAAAGGCAAACAAAGAACACTGTCACATGTATGATGGGTTTACGGGATGTAGAGTGCGTCGTGCATGCGTGTATGTATTGGGATGTACAATGGAATCGCATTCATCACCACATATCGGAAAGAACCTTCTGTAATGTCAACGAAAGACCGCGAGCACCTTAACGTGTTTGACGGAGACCGTGTGGTATATATGGTGTTTCTTTATCCACCTCGATTACTGGTGTGAAAAAGGTTTACTAGGCCTCAGGGTTATCAGCTCCTCTGTCTTCGCTCTCGAGTAGGCTAATACTGCGTATGTCACGAATGAGCACTCCGTTAGCTGTCTTCACCTTCACCGTTCTTATCATTCCGTCAGTGCTTTTGATGGTTTCCGTAACTACTCCCAAAGACCAAGTGCTGAAATGTGCGCGTTCGTCGGCGATCATAACCACGTCCCCAACTTTGAATGGTCTTGTTTTGGCCAGCCACTTCTGTCGAGTCTGCAAAGCCGGTAGGTACTCCCGCAGCCATCGCCTCCAGAAGACCTTGGCCAGATAGTTCGCTTGCTTCCACCCGTGGAGGTAGCTCCCACGAAGGTTTACCGGCCCTTGGAAACCCTCGTTCGACCTTAACGTCAATAAGTCGTTCGGGGTGAGCGCCAGGTGGGTGGGGTCGCCGTCCAATACTGGAACCAGGGGGCGGTAGTTCAGGATTCGCTCCATCTCAGTCATGACGGTGTTCAGCGTCTCGTCGTCAGGCGGCTGCTGCTCCATGATTGACAGCAATATCCGTCTGGCGGACCGGATCATGCGTTCCCATATGCCGCCTCGGTGACTGGCCTGTGGGGGGTTGAAATGCCATCGTATGCCGTAGGCCACGGTTCGATTCTGCAGTTCGTCCCTGTTTATGTTCTTGTGCCAACGCTGCAATTCCCGTTGAGCGCCCACAAAGTTCGATCCATTATCGGAGTATATATCGGCCGGTACGCCTCTTTGGTTGATAAATCTTTGCAAGGCCCGTAGAAACGAATCGGTCGTCATCGAATGTGCGACTTCTAGGTGTACCGCACGTGACTTCATGCACGTCATGATACATCCGTATCGCTTTTCTAATCTTTTCCCGCACTTGATCCACAAGGGCCCGAAATAGTCCAACCCGGTGTCACTGAACGGCCACCAGCCCGTAGTCACCCTGCATTCTGGTAGTTGGGCCATGAGTTGTTTGCCTGCTGTGGCATTGCGTCTCCTGCATTGCACACACCGTCGGATTACGCGTTTTACAGTCTCTCGTCCTCTCAACAACCAAAGACGCTTTCGGATGACGCTCGTCACGTGACTTTCCCCGGCATGTCCCTCCACGGCGTGGACGTGTTGAATCATTAGCTCTACTAAAGGTTGTCTCGCAGGCAGCAGTATAGGATACTTTGTGTCGAAGTTCAGGTGGGTGTTGGTCAGCCTACCATCCACCCGCAGCAGTCTGTTGATGAGTTTGGGGTTTAAACGTTTCAGCTCGCCTCTTGGAGATGGCATGTTTTCATTGGTCGGCCCCACTTCTTCCGCCCTCTTGAGTTCTCGGGCGAAAGCTTCGCGTTGTATCATTCTGAAAATATCGTACTCTGCCGCTTGTAGCTCATCGGGACCTATCGGGCCGACCCGTATCCGACCTGAGGGCCGTAGCTCTTTCATGAGTAGTAAATTTCTCTTGAACCTGGTTAACCAAACTAGCGAACGAAGCGTCTTCATCCAGGAAGAAAACCTGACCAGTCGCGATAGAATGGATGTCGCTTCGACGACGTTGGCCACCATCACTACGCCTTTGATCTCCAGTTCCACTTCCGTGGGGGGTTTCAATTCGAACACGGGCCAGTCCTGTTTGGGCAATTGCAGGAAGTGTGGCCCTCTCGTCCACGTGTCCAGTTGCCTGAAGTTGTTCGCATCTCGGGAGCACAGGTCGGCCGGATTATCGCCAGACCTGACATGACTCCACTGGTGCGTGGCTGATTCATCGTGGATAATCGTGAGCCGGTTAGCAACGAAAGTACTAAACCGGCTCCGTACGTTGTTAATGTAGTAAAGTACTATCGTTGAATCCGTCCAGAAGCTCACCGACCAAATGTAGGGATCGAAACATCTCTTCACAGCTTGCACCACCCTGACTGCCAACACGGCTGCGCTGAGTTCAAGGCGTGGGATTGAGACCGACTTCAGTGGGGCAACGCGGGCTTTGGCGAACAGGATCCTCGTGGTATATTGTCCATCTTCTGCGCACCACCGTCCGTACACCACAGCTCCATAACCGACTTCGGATGCATCGGAAAAGGCATGTAGTTCTCCAGTCCGTGTCGTATGGCCAGGAGTCAAACATCGTGGGATTCTTATGTCCCCTAATTTCTTCAAGGTGTTCAAAAATTCTTCCCAGTCCAGCCGGTCCCCTCGGTCCAGTGACTGGTCCCAATCAACTTTCTTACGGCACAGCCGATGCAGAAAGATCTTTCCGGGTAGCAGCCATGGTGAGACGAAACCGAGCGGGTCGAGCAAGCTTGAGACGGCAGAAAGTATGCCACGACGGGTTATTGGCAGCTCGGGAACGTTCAGTTCAAAAACAAAATCGTCCGTTTCCGCGTCCCATTGTATCCCTAAGGTGCGCTCGATAGGAAGTGGAGAGCCGTCCAAATCTTTTACCCTTTCGGCGTTTTCGTAATACGGGATGACCTTCAGCACTTCCGAAGCGTTCGACATCCATTTAGTTAGATGGAAGCCGCCCTCTTCCAGCAATCTCGTCAGACCCCTGAACTGCTCTAGAGCTGATTCCACATCATCGAATGACCCAAGGTAGTCGTCGACGTAGAAGTTCCTGCTGACGCTTTCTACCACCGTCCGATGTACTAGATCGCCATGTTTGTTCGCTGATTCTCGGAGGGCGTAGTTTGCACAAAATGGTGCCGATATGGCTCCGAAGGGGTGGACGGTCACCCTATAGTTCTCCACTGCGTTGTCCCGGTCGCTCCCTTCCCATCACAGGAAACGCAAAGCATCTCGTTCTCCTACCGGAATCTTCACCTGATGGAACATTTCCATAATGTCAGTAGACAAAGCCACTTTACCCACTCTGAAACGGCACAGAACATCGATCAATGGTGTGGTCCAGTCAGGCCCTTGTAGTAGGCGATCGTTTAACGACTTGCCCTGGAACTTGGCCACACAGTCGAAAACCACTCGCAGTTTATTGGGTTTCTTGGGGTTGATAACCGGATGGTGAGGCAGATACCAGATACTCCTTTTGCTGTCGGATTTGACAGGCACCTTTTCAACGTAACCGAGGGCCTCGTTTCGCTTCATCAAATCCGCGTATCGTTCCCACAGATTCTGGTCTCGAATGAAGCGTTCTTTTAGTCGTAGTAATCGTTGGAGAACATAATTTCTGTTGTCAGTCCACGGGTCGACCGGTGTGCGCCATGGGAGGGGAACCTCGAACTGTTTTTTGAGGCCTCTAGAGCCTTGCCGCACCGTTTGTAGAGCGAAGTGATCCTCTTGAGACAACGTCGGTCTTTCGTCTCCAATGTCATGAAACTCCTTTTCGTACAGCCGTTGCAGATGATACTCTATGCGGTCCGTTTCGGCGGATAAGTAATTCACGGAACCGCGTACCCCTACTGGACCGTATAACATCCATCCCAGAGCCGTGCGTACGGCATAAGGTGCCTGGCGGTCGCCCACTCTTTGGTCAAGCACCCAATGCGCCTCTGGCACGTCGCAGCCGATGAGGAGATCCACTTCATCATCTTCCCAGTCTACAACGGTTACATCCTGCAGGTGGGGCCATCGAGTCAAGATTGCGTTCACCGACCTTGGTGCTCGCATGGGGAGATCCGCTAACGTGAATGCCTCCGTTGGTTCAATTTCCTCGTTAGTGTCTAGAGAGATGAGTTGCAGCCTTAATCTACCGGCAGTCATTACCTGTGTTCCGCCCACCGTGCTCACTGCTAACGACGTCGCACCTTTAGCCAGTTGGTGTTTGTCGGCAAACCGCTCCTTCACTGAAGTGGTGTCGGATGCACTATCAACGAAAGCCAACGCCTTGACTATCCCAGTCGGAGTCACTACTCCCACGGCCACTACGCCTAAACGTACCGGTTTACTGGCAGATTGTGAAGTTGAACAAATCACGCTGGGCTTGGCAATCGCCTCGGATATGGTTACTCTCGCCTGATGCAGCAGCCGATGGTGTCTGCCCGTGCAGCCCTCGTAACCACATCGATTCCTTGTTCTACAGGCTGCACGGTACGTGGTGTTGAGACAGATGAAACATGCTCCTGCCATCCTCGCCATTCCCCACCGTTGGTCTATTGTGGCGTTGCCGAACTTGGGGCATTCTGGTAGGCCATGGCTAGTACCACAGGATCTGCAATTGGGTTGCGCCGTAGCATCTCGTGAAATGACGTGTGTGTTGGTCCAAGGCTGGTACTTTGGATATTCCCGTACAGGGGTTTGGACTTGGCTAGTACCGGGCTTGTTTGCTCGGTTGCTGTCCCGGATGAGTCGGCCGAATCTGCTGTCAGCTATCTTCGTTTGCCTGTCTAAGTATTCAGTCAGGTCTTCGAAGTTGGCTTCTCTGTCGCCTCGGCTTATCCGTTCAGCTTCTTCCGCCCACCGACCCTGTAGTTCGGGAGAGAGGTGACGGACTATGCCTTCCAAAGTGTGCATGGCGTCTAGGTCAGCCCTGTAACCTAAATGGTCGAGGGCTATTGGGCAGTTCTGCATCTTGATCACCAGGTCGGCCATGGTGTGGACGTCGCCCTTGGTTCTCTTTGCCTCTGCCATCACGCCCTCTATTAGGTTACGGGCTACTTTGAAAGGTTGGCCAAACAAGTCCCTCAGAATCTTCCTTGCCCTTGTGTAGCCTTGTTCTGGATCGAGCATGGTGCACCCGTCGATAGCTTCTCGCGCTCGGCCTCGGCAGTAGTGAGTAAGGTAAAGAAGCCTTTGCCCACGGTCGGTTACCTTGTTTTCAACGAACGTCTCGAACTGTTTGACAAACTTGCAGTATTGCTCAGCTCGCCCGTCGAAAACCGTTAACTCCACTCTAGGTAGATCGATCGATGGTGGTTTGTATTCGGCGACCGGCGTGGGGTTCCCTACCTTATTGCACTCTAACCTATCGGAAGTGTCGAAGTCACTGGTCTCATGCTCTCGCTGTTTCTGCGTACACTTCTCTGCTTCATGCGCCTGTAGTCTAGCCAATAGTAACTGTTGCTCTAGTTCTAGTATTCTCAGCTTATATAAATCGACATCCTTACGATCAATATTGTTCTCAATAACACACGAACTAGCACTGACAGGACTAGGCGATCTAGCATTAACTAAAGAATCATATGTACCCAAAAATTCCCCAGAGACTTGCCGTATTTCTTCCTGTCCGGATTCGACTGCTTTTGATCCTTTCCTTGGCATTTTGCGTGATTTTTCCTCGTTCCAAATAGATCTATTGAGTATTGTTACGAACGTTTGAGCAATGCGTAGCCAAATTCGCAACGGATCCCGAAATCAGAAGGCGATTATCCGTGATAATTCTACGATACTAGATTATTAAAATAAACAATGACATAAACAATATACAAACCTCAATAATACGATCACAAAGTCTCAACAACGAGAAACCGAATAGCAGCGTGTGAGCAGACAGCACGTGCGTCACGCAGGTCCTGAACAAGGATGTGCCAAAACAGCGCTCTGGGTGCGAACAAAAAACAATTGGTCCAGAAAACCAACCAGTTCGTAAAGACAAGTCAATAGTGTATGGAAATGAGTGATGTTGGGAGAAACACTGAATCGCGAGGGAAAAAGGGGGATTTTCCACGACCGGCTGTTACACTTATCACCCCAACTGGGGCTTCCACTCCGACTGCTGGAACTCCAAAGAGAATGGGTTTGTTACTAAAGCGAGACATTGAGCAGACCACACCTGGTCTCAGGGATTCTTCGGCATTCCATTTCTTGGGTTTGTACGGTGGTTATTGGCGCTTCCTGTGACATCCTTCTCGAAAACAGCTAGTTTTGACTCGACACACCGCTGCACGATGTTGATCGTTGTGACAAACCAAGCAAACACCCAGTCTCAGCCGTTTTCCATCGTTCGTCGACGTCCCCTTTACGGAAGCGAGGACTTCCCACCAGGTGAGGTGGCGCGCCACAAACCTGAGATACGGGCAAGCTTTCACAGTAGTGGGACAGGGTGTGTTTGCCCCTGTTTGATCCCTATAAGGATCCTTGGCACAGCTTTGTGATGTTATCCCAGCTCCGAGTAGCTTTCTAGTCTCATACACTGGTTGACCGAAGAGACTATTTGCTGTTCGGGCTTGACTGTCTATAAGTTGCTTCAGGTCCACAAATATCGTTTCTCGCCCAAAATCCACTGATGCCCTCGGTCTCCTCGACCCGCGTAATATGCGGTTCCGCGGATAAGTTACGTACTATGGTCCCCAATGAGTGAAGTACTTTCAGGTTCTGTCGATAACCTAGGCGATGCAGAGCGATGCTGCAGTTTTGCATTTTCACCGTCGGACTAGCCGGAGAAACTGGCTCGCCTCCGCGACGTCTTGCATCTGATGGTACACCATCGATCGACTTCCGAGCGACCTTAGATTGTTGCCCAAACGGGTCCTTCAAGATTTCACGTGCTCGGGTGTAACCCCCTTCGGTCTGCGTCATCCAACTCCTGTCAGTGACTTCCCTGGCTCTTGCACGACAGTCGTGAAGCAGGTACAATAATCTCTGTCCTAAATCAGATACTCTCCCTTCTGCAAAGTTCTCGTATTGTTTAGGAAATTTGCAGTGCTGTTCCACACTTCCATCAAATGGGGATGATTCCAATTTTGGTAATTCAACTGCATGTGTTCCGCTGGCACAAATCAGTTTCAATCATTCCATGGAGTTGCCAGGCTGAATGTTCGCAAGCTCCGCGGTTCCCAAGGTCACATCTAGCTCCCGTTTTCGAAATTGTTCTTTCCTGGCTGACTGAGCCTTAGCCCTAGCCTGCCTAAGCTGGTTTTCTAGTTCCACTATTCTCAATCTATAAACATCATCACGTTTAAATTGTACATCATCTTCTGGAATGCATGAAGTTGCACCGACGGGACTAGTAGATCTAGCAATGCCTGAAGAATCAGTATCACCCAAAAATACCCAAGGGACCTACCGGGTTACTACTTGTCTAACTACGATTAGCTTTTGCTCTCTTCCAGGCGTTTCTATTCTAGTAACTTACTGGGTTCCCGATGGTGAGTAACGTGCAGCCCAATTAACAAATCCCGAGAATGGAACAAAATTGATTCACTGATTCTGCGGCACCGAATCACCAAATCATACGCATAAAAATTATGCGCAATCATCAGCTGTACGCCCACAACGTTTAACGACGAAGACCAGAGTTCGGGGAAGGTCACTGTTGGATACGGCCGTCAGAGCAGTCCGAGGTCAAATCAAAATTATGCCGTTGCACTTCGGCAAAATATAGACAAATGTTCAAGTGTAGCGGTTGATGCGCACTGTACTTCCTCGAGGATCAATAAGATAAAGAGCACGATCTCAACAATACAAGTATATGACAGGTGCTGGAGAGGATCTCTACACATTTACTTTACACTGATGACCTCGCCGTTTGCAGCCGAGGCCCTCTAAAGTACTCGCGGTTTACCACTCAATTTTATAGGACCATTTTCGTTACCCTCAGGCTTATGATTTTCACGGTTAGAAATATCAAAGAGTGCGGAAATGGATCTGGAGTTTCTTTGCGTTTTTCCGCTGCAGGAAGCGATTTCCATAGATTCATCGCAGTCAGCTGTTATTAGGAATATGAACATCTCCGTGGGGCGTGCATAAAAGGAACTCCAATCCCAGAATCGTCAGCTGATACACCAAAGTGTTCAAAATGTGGATCTGCAGAGTTTTCACAGAGTGTTCCTTGCAAAAGTTCACTTAAGTGAAAAATAAATGGACGTGTATATGATATTTCGTGAGTGAAAACATTTGCTGGTTCTTTGAACCACCGGTAAACAGTGGTGTCATCCAAAATATTTACTGTTTTACCAAAATACTTTTGCACGTTCATAAAACAGTCTGCCCCACCCATAGTGAGAACGGTACTCTGCAGCTTGAGTTTGTTGATTCCATGGGTACGGTGAATCAATAACAGCATACATCATCGGGCTCATCAGGCGGCTGTAGTTATTGGCTTGTGTTGTGGACCCAAGAGGTTCGTCCGAAGTAAATGACTCATGAAGGAAAGCGGAATGTAAGTTCACATTGCCTAACAGTGTGACACCCAAACCTGAGTGGACCAAAATATGAACATTTTATTGCATTCACTAATGCGAACACAGATACTTGAGTTGATAAATAAACCTCGTTAACAGGTTATCTAGCAGTAGAAAATATGGAGAGAAAAAATCACTAGAAAATGTGTGCAAAATAATGGACAGTTTTAAAAGTCTAAACAAGGTAATCTACATTAGATAAATTGCAAATAAACTGGTCCCATATAAAGTGCAAATAGCTGCAGTTAGGTAGGTTCAAAATCTTTCCGGGCGATACAACGGCCTACAAGATGTCAACTTACCGCCTTTTATGATCAAATTCGACAGGTCATCTGGATCCCAACGTCGTAATTTAAGATTCGTATCACTGTCCAACAGAAAAATGATATTGCGAACAACTACTCATAATACCAGATGCATAGGTTCACGAGGGAATGCACCCGTCATACCCACGGGCAATTTCTCACAAGGTGAGCTTGTCAGTTGGCAGTGCCCCGGATGACACTCATGCGAAACGAGGCTTCCGGACAGAGCCAGTTACACAAACCGAGAAGTGCCACACCGCTCGAAGCAAAGACATCTTTGTGGACCCATTTTTCATATTCAAGGTGCCCAGTATATCCACTGATTTGCTTTGCAGATGCTCTGGCAGGGGCGTCAAACACTACCGCTCGTAGATTTGCGTCAGTTTTAGTGGGGGTTCCAGGAGTGAAAATTCCTTGAGTCACAGCCAGCTTATATTCTTAAATTACGTCCTTTTGGTATTCCACCGCGTCAATTGGTTTTTCGCTTCCACGAAAAATCCCGACAACGAGGGAGCACATGAAAATGGGTATCAAGATGTGAAACTGTGTGGGTCAAGAAGCTGTGTGGGACCCTTGATGCAACACATGCAATCAAACGTTAGCTGAATGTGGGTGCAGGTAGGGATCTTTTTCCAACAAACCACGTCACACAGTTTTGCTTTATGCAAGCCCAAATGCACATGGCAACCACGAGGGACGAATCGTAATTCGCATGTACGGGGCGTACCAAGAATAGTTCATGGATCCCGAAGCATTTGGCTAAAATATGAGAGTTACGCATTTTATAAGATGTAAAGGAAAATTATGTAGCTGACTAAAACTTTCCTGCCGGACTGAAGCAAAAAGCAGTCTCGGCGAAATCCGATTTATCTGCTTCTGCTGTTCACCTGTCTGGTGCTCGAAGTAGTCGACGTAGTTTTCGGTTCTTAGCAGACTTCGACGAACCGCGATGGGACAAAGTTCTTCCCGGCTTTGTTCAAATGTTTAGGTATGCATAAAAAAAAAGAAAAGCTGAAAACCTATGACCACCAACGAGCTGTAACTTGGCTCCATAGTTTCAAGTAATAATATGAAGCTGAATGAGTAGATCGTTGCCCTAGGTCCAGAGCTCGCCACTCCAAGCATCACACTGAGAATACGATCCGAAATAAAATGTAGTAACTTCAAAAATCAAATCTTAAGTTTTATGTTAAACTTGGCTAAAAATGTCGTCACCCTAAGAACAGGGCCAAGAAAGAACAGTCGGAACTGGCCACGCTCGAGGGCTCAACAGGGCTGTCTAACGGTTACGCTCCAGAAACTCGTGGCACACTTAAGCAAATCGAAGTCAATCAATCTCCACAGTGCTTTTATTATCGAAAGTTCTTTGCACTATGATGAATTTCCACCCAATGCAAAACATTAGCTTGGCAGCCGTAAACAAAAATATACAATCATCTTGAAAAAAGAACAGAAGTGGTATTTAGGTGGTTAATCTCCCAAATGGAGGGAATTATTCCGTGCTGGCTGGGGAGTACACAAAGGGTTTTTGCTAATCCCCTCTGTCGTAAGGGGCTAGACAAGATGTATTCAGGACAGCTTAAAGAACAACGGAGGTTACGTTTGTCCCCCTTATTCTGCTTCTCCTTAAAGAAGCCGAAATTTCCCTCAGTAGGTGATAAAAGCCGTAATGTCTCCAATTTTAAAAGAAGTAGCCGTCATCTTCGGGAGGTTACAGACCAATCCTTACAACAGTACACCTGGCAGAATGTTTGGAGGCAGTCTCAAGAGTGCGATTCTAGGGCATATTGACTGGCACGGACCACTTGATTCTTCCCGGCAAGGTTTCCTTCCTCACAAGTTTTGCACCGCCCATGAAATGACTGCGACGGACTGCCCGACACAAGCATCAGATGATAACCGGATACTTGATGCCATCTTCATTGACGTTACCGGAGCCCTTGATAGAGTTCCCCATGAACTACTCCAGTCAAAGTCAAGGAGCCATAGCATTACAGGTCGGCTACCGTCAGGTACAGATTGGTCCTTTGCCATTAGAATAGAGCCATTCCATTCTTCTTTATCCCCGGTCTACGTCGAAGTGCCTCACTGGTTAGCACTTGGCCCCCTTCGTTTTCTCATTCATATTACCGACCTGCCTGACGTCATTCCTGCCATTACAGCATTGTATGGCGGTGATCTGAAGGTTTGGGACCAGACCCCATAGAGGTGAAGGTGTATAAGGTTGCAGTAAAAAGCCGGTCTTTTGAATGAGGCCCACCAACCAGTGGTGACAAACGTTTCTGAATGATATTTCGCAGATTTCCTCACCATCCACTCAGGATCAGTAGCAGCATATCAGTGCAGAATATCGATCAGCGCAAAACTCTAGGATTTTTGCTTTGTGATAGTACTTTTTTCTTCTCATCAAGGGAAAGCCTGCAAGCCGGGTTTCGGAATCCTCTGCATGATAAAGCGCTCCTTCCCTCATATTCCAAAAAGGGACAGTAATGGAAAATGCTTCTGTCCTATGCTAGAAAATGGCAGTCAAGTGATATACACCGGTCGTATCAGGAGTCGACACCAACTGAGACGAGTCCAGGGAGAAGCAAAAAAGGTTAATGGCTTGAAACATACCGCTTGTCCAGATAGCCTGACGGGATTGGGTCCCCTTCCTTTAGAAGTAGGAGGCAAACGAGATCTTTTATTTATATACAATTATTTTTCCACAGATTTGGTGCATCATTTTGCTGCACTTCTCAGCCTAGCAAGAAAAAGTTAAAGTCCTGTCTCCGCACATTTGTAGGCCAAAATTTCTCCACCTGAGAAATTTTGCGTTTGTGGAGTAATCTTCCACAGGAAATAATGGAGCCATCACCCAATGAAGCCTTTAGGGTAATTTAGGTCGACAATTGGGGTGAGATCCTCGCAAGCTTTCGGCTTGCTCTTCCCTTTCCTTCATTCTTACCAATCACGGAGATGGAAGAATAAAAAAACGTTAATTGAAAATAATTCAATCCATAAATGAATACATCAATAAGCCAAATAAAGAAGTAAATTAGCAATAAATAAAAGGTGAAAAAGAGACCACAATACCTTCCATTATGAATTTTGGACTGTTATGCACCACCATTTTTCCGAGTTTTTTCCTTCTGTTCTCCCCAGGTAGAACAAAAAAAACTGACTTGTATGCATGCATATAAAAATCAGTCAATAATGAACGTGTGTTTGATTTTTTCTCTTTTTACTAAGCGATGGCTTCTCGTTTACGCGACTGTTTGTCATTGCATGTTGTCCAAGTTCTTTCAATTTCATGCCCTAACGAAAAGAACGCAAGTGCAATATCCAGCAATATTTGGACTTTAGCCTCGTACCCATGAATTACGTCAAGACTTCAAGACATCGAGTGACCACGTGTGTGTCAAAATAGTTCTATGCATGCGGCAACCGAAGGTACCCTCAAGGCTGATTAGGAATTTCGGTAGTATGGACATAGATAGGCTTCGTAATAGGGCGATGGGTTTGACCTGGGACGCGCCAGAGGAGGCCATCGTTGAGGAGCGCTGGCAGGCCATAAAGAGATCCCTGACTGCCCTACAGGAAGAGTTCGCACCCTTCAAACGAAGGAGTGGGGAGGGCAAACCCACGTGGTGGAAGGCTGCAATAGCCAAGGCCATCAGACGTAGAAACCGCTCTTGGAACCAGTACAAAGCTTCCGGCAGTCAGCTAGCCTAGAACCGCTATACGGAGCTGAGAAACGAGACTGTAAGCCTTTTGAAAACTTCTAAGAGGGAATTTGAGCTCAAATTGGCCCAGTCTGTAAGACAACAGCCGAAGAAGTTCTACAGCTATGTACAATCTAAAGGCTCAACAAGAAATGCCGTAGGTCCGCTATCCACTAGAGACTATGGTATTGTCACTGATGACCAGGGCAAAGCAGACGCCCTGGGGGAATACTTTGGTAGTGTACATAGGATAGATAGAGGGGTACGAGTAGATCTGGCCCTGGTGCATCCTCCTCAGCTAAACGAGCTAGATCTCTCAGAGGAGTGCGTGCGTAGGTACCTACAGGAGTTAAACAGCCACAAGTCAGCGGGCCCAGATGGCATTCGTCCAGCTATCATCAAGCCGTTGGCGGATATCATTGCTCCATCGGTATGCAGACTGTACAGATCCACGTTGGACCAGGGTAAGCTGCCTCAGGACTGGAAAGTCGCGGCAGTCGTGGCAATACATAAGAGTGGGCCCAAGTCGGATGTGCAGAACTACAGGCCGGTAAGCCCAACTAGCATTCTCTGTAAAGTCCTCGAGAAGATCATCCGTGCCCATATCTGCCAGCACTTACTGCAGCACTCCATGTTAAGCCCGGCGCAGCATGGATTCCTGAAAAATAGATCTTGCCTGACCAATCTCCTGTGCTTCTTAGATGAAGTAACTCGACGACTGGACGAAGGTAAGGAAGTTGAGGTATGCTACCTCGACTTTAGCAAGGCGTTCGACTCCGTTAATCATCGTCTTTTGTTACGCAAGATGGAGTGTTTCGGTATAGATGGGCCAGTATATAGGTGGCTGGAGGACTTCCTCTCCCACAGGACGCTTTACGTCAAAGTGGGGGACAGGTGCTCCAGTTTGGTGAACGTCACCAGTGGTGTACCTCAGGGATCCGTCCTAGGCCCGGTCTTATTCTTGTTATTTATTAATGACCTAGCATCCACTCTTCAATCGCCCAGCTTTATTTTTGCGGATGATGTGAAGATTGTTGGATCTAAGGGTAGGGCGGACTTGGGCAGGGAAATAGGTACCGTCCTGAACTGGGCATACAAATGGGACTTACCTCTAAACGCTCAAAAAAGCCATTTGTTGTCAAGGGCAACAGAGAGCCTAACTGTCGCTCATGATCAAGGGCTGTTCACCGTAGAGGCAGCCAGTAGGGTTAAAGACCTGGGGGTCATCATGTTTAGTGACTTCAAATGGTCGGAGCAATGCAATGCTGCTGCGCATAAGGCTCGTGGGGAGCACTTTAGACTGCGATCAGCTTTGTCTTGCCGGAAGCCGGAGGTATTCGTACCTATTTACATGGCTATAGTACGACCTCACTTAGAAGGTGGCGTGCAGGCTTAGTCACGCTTCTACAAAAAGGACGCCGCCTGCCTCGAGAAAGTCCAACGTCTCGCCACGCGAATGGTTGAAGGGCAGAGGGGTAAGAATAACGAGCAGAGACTCTGTGACCTGAATCTTTTCTCGTTGGAAAGGAGGAGACGTCGAGGGGATCTCATAGAAACGTTCAAGGTAATGAAGGGCTTTTCTGGCCTTAGACCAGCTAGTCTATCCCAAGTCGCCGTAGACTCCAGAACAAGGGGACACGAAAAGAAGTTGATAAAAGCCCGATCTAGGTTGATGGCTAGATCGCACTTCTTCAGCAACAGGGTTGTGAACAGTTGGAACGGTCTGCCTGGTGAAATGGTAGATCTGCAGACAGTCCAATCCTTCAAAGGTGCCCTAGATCGCAAGTGGTACGAGATCTTTCCTTGTAGTGAGCCTTGAGTATATCAACTAGATGGATGACGGGTAGCACTGTGGTCCTTCTGGAGTATGTTTTAGCAGACTTTCCCCTCATTGCGTACTGTCTCAGTGAACGCTCACGATGCATAGTGTCTCACGCAGTTGATGTGCGATGAGGTTTTTCGTTTCCCTCTCATTTTTAGCCGGGATTCGACGAAATACACTCGGCAGTGGTGGGTGCATAACTGGTGTGCATACCATCGAAGGAATTCTGGACGCTCGATTGGCCGTGGCCATTACCTGTCCTGTGCAGACTGAACTGAACTGAACTGAACTGAAATCGAGATCGGGATCGGGAAATGCGAGCGCTACCGTTGTGCGAATACGGGCTCGGAAAGACCGCCGACCTCCGGGCTCCCCCCAAGGATTGAACTACCATCCACAGTCTGAAGGGAAAAAGATAATTTGCTAATTCTTAGAAATTCTTGAAGGAAATGAATGTTTTCGAACTTCAACCGAAATTTCATTCATCCTTACCCAAGGAGTGGACTCTGTCCTAATTGTTCCTACATTATTTAGGCAAGTCAGCTGGCAGGGTCTGTCGAAAGGGATTAGTGTGGGGTGCTGGTTGACAGGAACCCTCGCGGGGTCGCCAAATTTGAAGTATCCTGGCCTCAGTAAACACGCGGCGACTTGCACGGATCGCCACCGTGATTCTGCAATCAAATCTAGAGTATTCCGATCCAGTCAATTAACAGAGTAGATGTTCTGAAGCCTACTTTAATTGGCCTGGAGGTCTGACTGTCTGTAATGAAGAGCGATTATTGTAGTAGAACACAGAACAATGCAATCAATCACGGCACGGGTAATTCACCCGTTAGAAGGCAGAAGGAGATGCAATAGACGTATATTGTAACAGAGTTACAACAACAACAAGAGATTATCGGACACCACCGTGCGATAAAAAAGTATCAACAGGAGACACAACATCAGCCCGAACAACAAACTGTTCTTTCACTTGGATTTATCTTTCTTCTGCTTCTTCTTGTTCGTCTGTCGTATTCGCTGCCAGGGCATCTGGAATCGCTAGAAAATGGGATGTAGTACTAGTGGCATATATCCAAATTCTTCGACTCATTACAAGCGCTCCTACCCCCTCTCACAGAAGTGCTGTCCCTAACTTGATTAGCTGGCTTGTTATACACTGGTCTACAGACCCATGGGCCCCGTACGTCATCCTAGGAAATGAAGGGAACCAATTACTTCACTCGCTGCACCTGGTCGCTCTGGCCTTATCTACAAACTGTGAATGGTGTGGTTATTTTTATCAAAATAGCCCGGAATACATGCGCGTTTGATCGTCGTTCCAGCCAAGGCAGTCGATAGTTCTTCCCCGCCACCACGAAGAACTCGACTATGCAGACCAAAACAAGCTTTCTGACGCAGCCAGCAGACGATTTTGGCCGACTCATATGCGGCGTGACTTTGCAAATTCCTGTAACGCATGTACGAAGTGTGGTCAATTCAAAAACCCAAACCAGCTATTCGAGCGCTTCTACAATCCATGAGGTCAGGTTTTCCAAACGAACTGGTTGGTATCGATACCGTCGGACCACTGTCACCCGTTCGGGTAACTGCTACGTACTGGTGATGGTCGATTACTTTAATAAGTGGTGTGAAGCCATGCTAATCCCAACCTGCGACGCGTGGACAGAGGTCAAGTCCATACTCTCTGAGTGGTTTGCATGTTGGGGTGTACCTTATCAAGTTCATTCGGACCAAGGATCAGTCTTCGAGAGCGTCCTCTTTTGAAAACTGTGTCACATTCTAAACATCCGGAAATCTCGCACCACGGCCTACCATCTAGAAGCTAATGGGCTGGTTGAACGGACAAACAGAACGTTGAAAGGACTGTTGAAAGCTTTCGTTCGCCATGAAGGTGTAGACTAGCGGGACAGCTTTACCACGTTGTCTTCTAGGGTACAGCGGTACAACTTAGGCATCTACTGGGCAGAAACCGCACTTCATGGTTACTGGACGAGAAATGCGTTTACTATCAAATGCCCTCCTTCCTGGTGCTACCCCAGGAACTCTGTGCGCTTCGCCATTCGTCAGGCGCTTGCAATCTAGCTTTCTCCGTAGTCATCATCTAGCATGCCAACACTTGCAATTCACTCATCGTCAAAAAAGACTATTTTGATCGATGAGCAACGACGGTGGCTTACGAACCAGGGGGTCGTGTGTGGTTATTGGAGCCTGTGCCCGCAGAGGGGGTGCCGGCTAAGCTGCGTCGCCAATGGAAGGAGCCGTACACAATAGAACGAGCGGTATCTGATGTCACCTATCGTCCTTCCATGCCCCATCATCCGCAGCGGTCTCTCTTGGTAAATGTCAATCGTCTCAAGCCAGCTAATTAGGTTTGGGACAGCGCTTCTGTGAGGAGGGGACGTTTGTAATGAGTTGAAAAATTTGGATATATGCCACTAGTCCTACATCCCATTTTTCTAGCGATTCCAGATGCCCTGGCAGCGAATACGACAGACGAACAAGAAGAAGCAGAAGAAAGATAAATCCAAGTGAAAGAACAGTTTGTTGTTCGGGCTGATGTTGTGTCTCCTGTTGATACTTTTTTATCGCACGGTGGTGTCCGATAATCTCTTGTTGTTGTTGTAACTCTGTTACAATATACGTCTATTGCATCTCCTTCTGCCTTCTAACGGGTGAATTACCCGTGCCGTGATTGATTGCATTGTTCTGTGTTCTACTACAATAATCGCTCTTCATTACAGACAGTCAGACCTCCAGGCCAATTAAAGTAGGCTTCAGAACATCTACTCTGTTAATTGACTGGATCGGAATACTCTAGATTTGATTGCAGAATCACGGTGGCGATCCGTGCAAGTCTCCGCGTGTTTACTGAGGCCAGGATACTTCAAATTTGGCGACCCCGCGAGGGTTCCTGTCAACCAGCACCCCACACTAATCCCTTTCGACAGACCCTGCCAGCTGACTTGCCTAAATAATGTAGGAACAATTAGGACAGAGTCCACTCCTTGGGTAAGGATGAATGAAATTTCGGTTGAAGTTCGAAAACATTCATTTCCTTCAAGAATTTCTAAGAATTAGCAAATTATCTTTTTCCCTTCAGACTGTGGATGGTAGTTCAATCCTTGGGGGGAGCCCGGAGGTCGGCGGTCTTTCCGAGCCCGTATTCGCACAACGGTAGCGCTCGCATTTCCCGATCCCGATCTCGATTTCAGTTCAGTTCAGTTCAGTTCAGTCTGCACAGGACAGGTAATGGCCACGGCCAATCGAGCGTCCAGAATTCCTTCGATGGTATGCACACCAGTTATGCACCCACCACTGCCGAGTGTATTTCGTCGAATCCCGGCTAAAAATGAGAGGGAAACGAAAAACCTCATCGCACATCAACTGCGTGAGACACTATGCATCGTGAGCGTTCACTGAGACAGTACGCAATGAGGGGAAAGTCTGCTAAAACATACTCCAGAAGGACCACAGTGCTACCCGTCATCCATCTAGTTGATATACTCAAGGCTCACTACAAGGAAAGATCTCGTACCACTTGCGATCTAGGGCACCTTTGAAGGATTGGACTGTCTGCAGATCTACCATTTCACCAGGCAGACCGTTCCAACTGTTCACAACCCTGTTGCTGAAGAAGTGCGATCTAGCCATCAACCTAGATCGGGCAGCACTTTAGACTGCGATCAGCTTTGTCTTGCCGGAAGCCGGAGGTATTCGTACCTATTTACATGGCTATAGTACGACCTCACTTAGAAGGTGGCGTGCAGGCTTGGTCACGCTTCTACAAAAAGGACGCCGCCTGCCTCGAGAAAGTCCAACGTCTCGCCACGCGAATGGTTGAAGGGCAGAGGGGTAAGAATAACGAGCAGAGACTCTGTGACCTGAATCTTTTCTCGTTGGAAAGGAGGAGACGTCGAGGGGATCTCATAGAAACGTTCAAGGTAATGAAGGGCTTTTCTGGCCTTAGACCAGCTAGTCTATCCCAAGTCGCCGTAGACTCCAGAACAAGGGGACACGAAAAGAAGTTGATAAAAGCCCGATCTAGGTTGATGGCTAGATCGCACTTCTTCAGCAACAGGGTTGTGAACAGTTGGAACGGTCTGCCTGGTGAAATGGTAGATCTGCAGACAGTCCAATCCTTCAAAGGTGCCCTAGATCGCAAGTGGTACGAGATCTTTCCTTGTAGTGAGCCTTGAGTATATCAACTAGATGGATGACGGGTAGCACTGTGGTCCTTCTGGAGTATGTTTTAGCAGACTTTCCCCTCATTGCGTACTGTCTCAGTGAACGCTCACGATGCATAGTGTCTCACGCAGTTGATGTGCGATGAGGTTTTTCGTTTCCCTCTCATTTTTAGCCGGGATTCGACGAAATACACTCGGCAGTGGTGGGTGCATAACTGGTGTGCATACCATCGAAGGAATTCTGGACGCTCGATTGGCCGTGGCCATTACCTGTCCTGTGCAGACTGAACTGAACTGAACTGAACTGAAATCGAGATCGGGATCGGGAAATGCGAGCGCTACCGTTGTGCGAATACGGGCTCGGAAAGACCGCCGACCTCCGGGCTCCCCCCAAGGATTGAACTACCATCCACAGTCTGAAGGGAAAAAGATAATTTGCTAATTCTTAGAAATTCTTGAAGGAAATGAATGTTTTCGAACTTCAACCGAAATTTCATTCATCCTTACCCAAGGAGTGGACTCTGTCCTAATTGTTCCTACATTATTTAGGCAAGTCAGCTGGCAGGGTCTGTCGAAAGGGATTAGTGTGGGGTGCTGGTTGACAGGAACCCTCGCGGGGTCGCCAAATTTGAAGTATCCTGGCCTCAGTAAACACGCGGAGACTTGCACGGATCGCCACCGTGATTCTGCAATCAAATCTAGAGTATTCCGATCCAGTCAATTAACAGAGTAGATGTTCTGAAGCCTACTTTAATTGGCCTGGAGGTCTGACTGTCTGTAATGAAGAGCGATTATTGTAGTAGAACACAGAACAATGCAATCAATCACGGCACGGGTAATTCACCCGTTAGAAGGCAGAAGGAGATGCAATAGACGTATATTGTAACAGAGTTACAACAACAACAAGAGATTATCGGACACCACCGTGCGATAAAAAAGTATCAACAGGAGACACAACATCAGCCCGAACAACAAACTGTTCTTTCACTTGGATTTATCTTTCTTCTGCTTCTTCTTGTTCGTCTGTCGTATTCGCTGCCAGGGCATCTGGAATCGCTAGAAAAATGGGATGTAGGACTAGTGGCATATATCCAAATTTTTCAACTCATTACAAACGTCCCCTCCTCACAGAAGCGCTGTCCCAAACCTAATTAGCTGGCTTGAGACGATTGACATTTACCAAGAGAGACCGCTGCGGATGATGGGGCATGGAAGGACGATAGGTGACATCAGATACCGCTCGTTCTATTGTGTACGGCTCCTTCCATTGGCGACGCAGCTTAGCCGGCACCCCCTCTGCGGGCACAGGCTCCAATAACCACACACGACCCCCTGGTTCGTAAGCCACCGTCGTTGCTCATCGATCAAAATAGTCTTTTTTGACGATGAGTGAATTGCAAGTGTTGGCATGCTAGATGATGACTACGGAGAAAGCTAGATTGCAAGCGCCTGACGAATGGCGAAGCGCACAGAGTTCCTGGGGTAGCACCAGGAAGGAGGGCATTTGATAGTAAACGCATTTCTCGTCCAGTAACCATGAAGTGCGGTTTCTGCCCAGTAGATGCCTAAGTTGTACCGCTGTACCCTAGAAGACAACGTGGTAAAGCTGTCCCGCTAGTCTACACCTTCATGGCGAACGAAAGCTTTCAACAGTCCTTTCAACGTTCTGTTTGTCCGTTCAACCAGCCCATTAGCTTCTAGATGGTAGGCCGTGGTGCGAGATTTCCGGATGTTTAGAATGTGACACAGTTTTCAAAAGAGGACGCTCTCGAAGACTGATCCTTGGTCCGAATGAACTTGATAAGGTACACCCCAACATGCAAACCACTCAGAGAGTATGGACTTGACCTCTGTCCACGCGTCGCAGGTTGGGATTAGCATGGCTTCACACCACTTATTAAAGTAATCGACCATCACCAGTACGTAGCAGTTACCCGAACGGGTGACAGTGGTCCGACGGTATCGATACCAACCAGTTCGTTTGGAAAACCTGACCTCATGGATTGTAGAAGCGCTCGAATAGCTGGTTTGGGTTTTTGAATTGACCACACTTCGTACATGCGTTACAGGAATTTGCAAAGTCACGCCGCATATGAGTCGGCCAAAATCGTCTGCTGGCTGCGTCAGAAAGCTTGTTTTGGTCTGCATAGTCGAGTTCTTCGTGGTGGCGGGGAAGAACTATCGACTGCCTTGGCTGGAACGACGATCAAACGCGCATGTATTCCGGGCTATTTTGATAAAAATAACCACACCATTCACAGTTTGTAGATAAGGCCAGAGCGACCAGGTGCAGCGAGTGAAGTAATTGGTTCCCTTCATTTCCTAGGATGACGTACGGGGCCCATGGGTCTGTAGACCAGTGTATAACAAGCCAGCTAATCAAGTTAGGGACAGCACTTCTGTGAGAGGGGGTAGGAGCGCTTGTAATGAGTCGAAGAATTTGGATATATGCCACTAGTACTACATCCCATTTTCTAGCGATTCCAGATGCCCTGGCAGCGAATACGACAGACGAACAAGAAGAAGCAGAAGAAAGATAAATCCAAGTGAAAGAACAGTTTGTTGTTCGGGCTGATGTTGTGTCTCCTGTTGATACTTTTTTATCGCACGGTGGTGTCCGATAATCTCTTGTTGTTGTTGTAACTCTGTTACAATATACGTCTATTGCATCTCCTTCTGCCTTCTAACGGGTGAATTACCCGTGCCGTGATTGATTGCATTGTTCTGTGTTCTACTACAATAATCGCTCTTCATTACAGACAGTCAGACCTCCAGGCCAATTAAAGTAGGCTTCAGAACATCTACTCTGTTAATTGACTGGATCGGAATACTTTAGATTTGATTGCTGAATCACGGTGGAGATCCGTGCAAGTCTCCGCGTGTTTATTGAGGCCAGGATACTACACAGGTTCAGGTTGACTCCAGGACTGCACGCAGATAGTCCAGGTTCTTGCACGGGTGGACTGCATGGATCCCCCGGTGCTGCGACAGCAGGAGAGACAAGTTCCTCGAGGTCCAGTTTTTGTAACCACTCACTATGCAGTTCACAGTTGGTAACATCGGACCACCACGTGGACGACTTTGTCGGTTAGGTTCAGTAGGAAGGAAGCAGAGGTGGTAGATCAGATGAAGAAGCAAAATAGACAGGACCAAAAGTAATGATGTAAGAGCAGTGAATGGAGACGTGGATGGTGAAAGGAAAACCGCGTATGTAGAGAGATTTGGCTAGAGATGGGGAACAGCAAATGAACAGATACGAAAATAAACAGCAGTGTAAGGACAGAGGAAGGTTGTATGGGGAGGCTTAAAAGGTGGACAAAACGGGAACCTAGAAAACACAAGGTCTAACGGACTGCCACAAATCCACGTATGTTGTCGATCATTGTAGCCCATCATGGTGTATGGGGTGTCTGAGAGGAGTAGCACTTCTGAGTTGGTTGACTGTCGTGTCCCTTGGGGCATCCTCCATCTCTTTGGTCTCCATCATTCACCCAACTCTCACCTGTGGCTCCACGAAGCTGAAGCATGCATCAGCGGCCACACCCCGGCAAACCGCTCGACAGGCGGGCTAAACCAGGTTGAGGGTTACCGAGGTCTAAAAAACTTCGGCGAGACGGTGTTCGGCATGTGAAGACAGATCCTTCTGAATGGGCCGACGAGATCTACTGATCCAACGGCCTCAAAGGAGACCTATTCAACTGCCTGATCCGGCATTCCAGAGGAGGCGAACGAACCGTACAGCAGGTCACCGGCTCCTCTGGGAACATCCTGCTGCCTTGCAGTCTGCACTTGGGTGTGCAAGGGCTAGAGGTGTAACCTCGAACAAAAAGGCCGAACGGTGCTGGGGACACCGCTTTGTACCCTACTCCCGCGACTCTCTATGGTTATTCACGAAACCTTCGCGATATCCATGGAGCCGACTTATCCTCTCGCAGGAGATAGTCGTGTAAAAGTAAGTAAGTAGCCCATCATGAAACACGGGTCCATACCCTGTCCACTCGATGCTTGGACTCAGCTACTGTAGTTACCTCGGTCACTTCCTCCTGGAGTTTATTCCAGTCGCTGAACAGACGTTGCGTGAAGAACTGAGCCCGAAATCTTGTCCGTGACCTGTTCTTCAGCCTGAAGGCTTAGTCTCTCAGGTTTTAGTTTTCTCCCGGCGGCAGAAGGGCATGCATACGAGTGCCTAAGTCGATCCGGCCTGCTAGGATCGTGTATACTATGATGAGTTTCTCTAGTTTCCTTCTCCTTCCCATGGAGTATAAGTTGAAGTACTCTAAGCGTTCCTCATAAGTTTCTCCTCCTAACGTGGGAAAATATCTGACAAATCGTCTTTGAATCTTCTCTACCACTTGCCTATCCTGAACCAGATGTGGACTCCAGGCCTGGCACATTTTTCCAAGTGAGGCCTTACGACGGTCTCGTATAGTGGGACAAGCACTGATGGTCTCCTAGAACTGATTGTTCGACGGAGCTGATAGAGCCCCCTGGAGGCGGTTTTTACCGCTTTGCCACACTGGATTTTGGGTTGGAAACCAGCCCTAACAAGGAGCCCCAAGTCCTGAAACACGTTTTACCGGTACTGCTACTGTCGTACCCTCCGTTTTCGGTGCGCTTAGTCTGTGAGGTAACCCCTCGTCAACCAGGTGCACACGTTTACGCACTTATTTCTGGGTTTCCTCGGTGATAGGGTGTCTTACCCCTACGAAGACGTAGGTGTTTCGTGTGCCGTCGTGTCTTGTGTTATGAGTCTGGTATTATGTTGCCAGCAGGATTTGTGTTATCCAGTCACGTTGGTTCAAGACTTCAGTATGACTATTGCCCAAGTAGCACGCTTCTCACCACTACGCTGATCTTCATTGTGCAAAGTGGGCTAGCTCTAGGCAGGTCATTCTGTTTTATTGATTGTAAAGACCTACATGGGATTTCATGAAGTTTTTGTTTATTACAAATACATTTCCTAGCAATATAAGTCAAGTTAAAATTGCTAAAACGCCTATGTACTTAATAAATCGATCATATGTATCGTTATTGGTAGATTTCGTTCACGTGAATTGGTTGAGTATTGGGCCAGTTTAAACATAAGTGGTGGTGCTAGAATAAACTAAGATTATAAAATGGGAATCGGGGAAGTAAAAAGTAAAAAACGGGCAACTATTGAAATAAAAAAACTCGGACGATGAGCTCAACCCATCCTCGCCCTGGTAGCGGTGCCCGCCATTTTCAGTGGGACTGCCCATCAAATGCGCAGCGTTCTGTAAGGTCGTATAAAACCCCACTATGCTGTTTACTTATCCCACGCGTTCGTTAGTCCTTCCTACTAGGCACAAACCACCCGTTTGTCACCGTGCTGCTTCGCATAACGACGACACGACAACCAGAGTCCTACCTCCCACGACCCATGAGATGGAGAACGCGGTCAATAGAGGGGAAATGATTAGCGTGTCCACGTAATCATTAATGAAAAGTAATGTTTCTGTTCTTGTGGTTTCACCAAAAACAGTATCACACACAATTTAATGTTACTTCAATTGTTTAGTCTATGAAGAACTTACTTCAATTAGTCCTAATTAGAATTTCGTCACTTAGAGAATATTAGTTAAAATAGAAGACGTAGTTGGTATAAATCAAAAAATGCACAGTATATTACCACGTTCTACTTTAAAGCCTTGTTTAGCCTTCGCTATCCTATAATGAAATAATGGCGACTGTCGTACACAGAATGAAGAATTTTGTCTAACGGGATGAGACATGTGCGAACAATGGTCTTTACTATAAGTGGCATGTGTTAAAATATCCAATGACATTATAGTCATACGGAAGACAATGGATAAATTTCGTCGTATGGCTTCCGGGAACAAGAACTGCAGCCCTCTAACGTAATTTAGTTTATCCGTGTACCGAAATCCCGCATACATCATTTGTCGGAATCGTTTCCCGGTTGCTCATATAAACCCGACTTCATAAGAAGAGTTTTATATTATGAAAAGTAAGGTTGGATGTGTACAGTAGATCGTGATAGTGATTTTTCATCATTCATCTCCGTATTGAGGGGTATTTGACAGCTCCTGAAATGATGGAAATAATAGAATTGACTGTTGAAAGAAGATTGTAGAAATAATATGAACTTCATCACTTGTTTCAGTTCGACACATTTTCATTTTGCGGCATTCATACATTATTGTATTGATACTAATATATCGCTTGCCACTGCATACTCACTTGAGCTACGGTTGACTGAACCAAACACCTTGTTAACCACCCACTTGCCAAACGCCAATTTTGCTGACCATTGTTGCGCCACTACGGTAGCATGTTTTCAACAGCCTGTTAAGAAAATCTTTTCCGCATTGGAACTGATTGAAACGCAGTAGCACTTGTTTCCATGTCCAACGTGCGAAATCCCCCCTCTGGTAACCATTCTTCATACCCGCGGGTCTGTCACTATAGCATAGGCGCAGCATATAGCGCGCATGTGCGGTCGCTACCGGCAACAATTTTGCAATGCATTCTCATTGGTAACTGTTTTCTTCACACTACAATCTGATGTTTGATCGCCAGTCACTATGGCGCAACAACAGCTAATCACTCACCCCTTAATGCAGGGAAAAGTCACTTGTCACGGACAGAGGCAAGCCTGACTCGTTCGCGACTAAGGCCCATTTACTATAGATGCAGTAAACAGGGTTAAAGACCTTAGGATCTCGGTGACTTCTGATCTTAAGTGGTTGGATCAGTGTGCGGCAGCTGTACAAAGGACAAACACTTAACCCTTCGGAAGGGGGTCAGCGTTTTTGTGCCGAAAACCAATAGTTTTTGTGCCAGTGTACATGTCTGTTGTTACACCTCTTTTAGAACGCTGTGTTCCGGCATGTTCACCCTTCAAAAAAGGACGTCACCTGTTTAAAGAAGGTACAACATCCTACAAAGCGTATGCTTGTTTCAGTTTATTTAACCGCTAACCTCACAATTCTGTGCTCTGATTTCGGTCGCTGCCTTCCAGCGTCGCCCAGTAAGCGGCAAAAGAATAGAAGCGTGAAGTAAAAAAATCGTAGTATTCAGCGGAAATCACGGAGACAAAGAAAATTCGATTGGAACTACGCCACTGGCCGTGAAACCTAGCCATATCACAATGTCTCCAACCATTTGATGGGCGGATTGAGTGGACCCATCACGACGAGACTGCACCTTGGGGTGGTATGATAGATCGCGTGCCTCCATGACCCAAAGAGCTATGCAGGACGGCTTCCTTAAGCCGGAGATCCAATCATGCCTGACAGGTCAATGGGTAGATGCCAGACGAAATCCAGTCTCAGAATCAGTTGATGGGCAGCATCTGATTCTATTCACTGTACCCATCTGGAGGGGACACACCAGCAAATTAACATGGAGAGAATCATTTTACCGGCCTAAAAACCTCCACTAGATGGACTTGGTAATGAAGTACTTCGAGTTTATCTCGACGGTGATAGAAATCATCGTACTTCATTAGGCAGCTGTCGCCTGCCTAAGCTAGACAGACCCCGGCCCAAAGGATACTGTCCCGTCCACGTTCCGCTTGCTCCATCGGGTGCATGGGGCTAAGGACAGTCCGAAAAGTGGATCGATAACAAAGCACTAGCGAAGACAAAGCAAAACGTTTGCAGTAACCAGGTCTCACTTGACAGACCAGAAGAAGTTCCTTCACGGGTGCTTTGGTCACGTTCCCGTGCTGGGTTAGCGCCCTACTGCCTTGTGAATGGAACTTTTGAGTCAAAGGCTCCGGTTAGGGTTCCCAAGAAAAACCCCTTCTGCGATGTGGGCAGCCGCCAAGTACCATGCGCCCAGAAATCTCCAGTGGTCAATCGGGAAACATTCCTTATCTCTTTGCTCTTCATCCTTTACGTTCCAATTCTAAGTGCCTACGAGTAGCCACAGTAAGTCGTCACTGTGAACTTGTAGCTCTCCAAAAGGGTAGCAAATTAGAGGCAGGGGAAGAAAGAAGATCCTTTCTCCGACCAAAGCATCCTCCTCACTGAGCTGCTTTCAACGTCCGCATATTTTACCAAACGGGGCAACAGGCTGCCCTAGGTAAAACTCTTGAAACCTTTAACAGACGTATGCTGTGTCTCCGAAACACGCATATAAGACCCAACTTCAGTCTTAACACTTCGCTCCCCAGATACAAGCTCAGCTTCTCGTTTCACTCCTTGCGTGTCGGGCGATTCGGCGTCTATTGATCGTGGTCAGGCTGGTGTTGGCATCGCTCTCAGAATGAGAACTGATTGTGCACTGCTCGACTGAACCCCAGTCAGCAGCCGTCTGTGCGCGGTTCGGTTGAATGGTTCTGTGCATATCAGCGGCACTAGACTGAAGCGCTGATGCCTGTTTGTCGTTTCTGTGTATGCCCTAACTGACTGTGGCTCTACTAAGGCTAAAGACGAATTCTACCAGGGGTTTTCTCAACTGCTCCTTGGCGTGAGCTCTACGGACATCATGGTTGTTGCTGGTTATTTCAATGCTCAATTTAGAAGCCTAGACAAGACGAAGAGGATTATGGAAGGCCGATATTGCCTTCCAGCCGATCGAAATGGTAACGGTGATCAACTCATTCATCTATGTTCCGACCATGAATTATTCCTAGCGAGTACAAGTTTCTCGCACAAAAAATGACACCAACTAACCTGGCGTCCTCCTGCGCCTTCACAGCGTTGGACCCAGATCGACCATATTGCTATGGGTTACCGCTGGCGCGGATCAATTCAAGACTGCCGATCATTTTGGTCCACGTCTGTAGACACTGATCACACTCTTGTACACGCGCGCTTCAGCTTGCGCCTCGTCGGTGGCCGAAACAACGCCAGAGCAAACCGCCCCCACAACTGCTACTGGACGATAACCAACGATCTGCTTTCCGAAAAGAATTATCCACCAGGTTATCGATGCAGCGAAGTGCCCAGGATCCAGAAGAGCGATGGACAGAGATCAAACAGGCTCTACGTGCGGCTGCTGATGACACCCAAGGTCCAGCAACTAAACACACACAGAAGTGATGGATATCTGTATCCTCAGTCCCGCCGTTAGATGTGCGTAGACCGATTCATCCGGATTCCAGATACGATGAGGCACAAAGATGCCTTAGACGCCAACTGATTCGTAGCCTGAGAAATGACCGTGAGCAATGGTAAATTGCGAGGTGTAGGGAGATTGAAAAAGCTGCGGCGATTGGCAACAGCCGTAACCTTTTCCGCTAGGATTGAGTGGAATAGCCGAGTGAGCAATGACAAGGCCAGAAAGCGAGTATTGGGTACTAATTCGGAGAACGTTTTGTCACAGCGTATCCAACTTAGTAGGCTTCGTTGACTGGGGCACGTGTTACGTATGTCAAACACACGTCTACCGTACCATGTCCTATTCTCCGTTCCTCCTAGGGTGTGGAAGAGACCACATGGAGGTCAACAGATGACGTGGCAACGAGGAATGAGAAAATGTACAGCAGAAAAGTAGGTACTTCACGTCTTCGTGGTTGGGTCCAAAAGATCCGTCTACCAGTTGGCTGGAGGCACTGAAGGATATGGCAGCGAACCGTGAACAGTGGCGATCGTGTTGTCACTTTCTATCGAATCAGAATGACTGATCGATGTGCGTTTGTACAGTGAGACTGTGTATTCTGTGTGTAGGCTACTACGGCATTCTTTCCTTTTCCCACCCATGTAGGTCCAGTCCCTGTCCATCTTGTATATTCATACTTTCTAATTCAACGTGCAAGATGGCGAGAAGGACAGTGGTTAGTGGGGCTTGCTCTACTGTGTAACACTGTACGATGATTATGATGATGATGCGTTATTGCCTCTTAAAAGTGGTCAGCCATACTGGCAAGCAGAGCAACCTTTTTCAAGAGGAAAATCTAGTCCACCGTGACAGAAGAGATTTCAGTTCGGGGCGACCACTCTCGTTATAGTGCCTTCCACTTTCGTCTGCGACGTGGGGGTGTTCTCCGTTCGTAAACAATTCACTCCTGTTCACACCCGCGCGGGAATTTCGGCCCGTCTTTCCACCTCTCTAGCAGCCGGAAATTCTTCATATCCCTGGAATTAACCCTTTTGTGTTGTCGGCAAATTTAACATTCTATCACCGACCTATCGTCATTTCAGTATGTATGACCGTGAACCAGTTAGCCGTGAAAGTACCGAGGTGGCGCTTTGCGATACTGAAGTAGTACAGCACAATCGTTGAGTCTTTCCAAGACCTTGCTGGCCAGCTACTGGGATAAAAGCACCTCTTCATTGATTGCGTTATCTTACCAGCCAGCAATGCCGCACTAAAATCGAGGTGTTGGGTGGAGACCGATTTGGGAGGTGTAACTCGGGCCTCGACACACAGAATCCTTAGGGTGAAGCACCCATCACCGAACAGTGCTTCCGAGAATCAAGCTGGGTTTAGACCTAAATGAGGTTGTATCAAGCACTTCTTCACTCTTCGACAAATTTTAGCACATAGACACACCTTCTGTAGGCCCACTATCTCCGTTTTTCTTTATTTGAAAGCGGCCTTCGATTCAGTTGACCGCACACTTCTCTGGCGCTACCTCTTGTTGAATGGTGTACCGGAGAAATTCATCTCCATCGCAAAATCCCTTCACAATAATAGCCGCAACAGAGTTTGGGCTTATGTTGATCTTTCACCCGATTTCCTCACGAGAAGTGGTGCATATTAGGATTGTCCCCTCTCTCCTTTCCTCTTTAACTTTGTGATTGATTTGGTCCTGGAGACCGCACGTTTTTCAGGTGGGGATAGCGGCATTGAACTTTTCCCGGGTGAAAAGGTATCAGACCTTGTGTATGCTGACAACATAGTTCTAAGCAAAGATCCAGGTAAGTTGCAAGCTTTTCTGTACAGCTTGAAGGATTGCGTATCAATGTTCGGTGTGCGTTGTGCACCTCCAAATCGTAAGATGCTGTTGCAGGGTTGGGTTGGTTCAACACCAAACCTTTCAGTGTCTGGAGATACTATAAACATGGTAGATAAGTTTTGTTATCTGGGGAGCTGCATCTCACCCGGAGGTCGGATATCGGATGAAGTTTCTCTGCGTATACAGAAGGCTCGCATGGCATTTGCCAACCTGAGTCATCTGTGGCGTCGACATGACATCCGTTTATCTAATAAGAGTCGAGTGTACGCTGTGGCAGTCAGGCCCGTGCTTCTGTATGGTCCGGAGACATGGCCACTGCGGGTGGGGGACATACGAAGATTGTGGGTATGTAAACACCGATGTCTTCGTAGTATTGCTCGAATCTGGTGGGAACACCGTGTGAGAAATGCTGAGGTTCAGCGGGAAGTCTTAGGTTCAAGGACCAAATCATTAGATGAAACACTTAAGCTCACCAGGTTAAGATGGTTGGGACATGTTTTACGAATGTCCCCTGACAGGATTCCTCGATGTTCTATGTATACTGAGGCGGGTATCGGTTAGAAGACGAGTAAGGGTGGTCAGTCCATGACATGGAAGAAAGGTATGAAAAGCCTAACTAGTGGATTTGGCCATTTAAGTAGTGTTAGACTTCCTGGGTGGGGCGCAAGAGACCCTCCCACTCTGGTTAGATACGTTGAACGATATGGCTAGATGGTGCGATCATTGGCGCTCTTGCATCCACAAACTTTCTTTATCGACTTAATTTCAATGTAGTTCTGCTCTTATTCTTTTCATACCCTTTTCTCCTTCATTATTTCCTTTTGAGGTTGCCGCTGGGAGATAGCAACCAAAGCCACTGCGGCCAGTGCATGATTAATGGTTGTCTGAACAGAACAAAACAGAACCCAAACCTTGATGTCTAACGAGTCCTACGTGGCCAAGTCCACTGGTCAAGGTCTTCAAACCTTTTTGCCATGTCAAGGACTGACCACCTCGACCTACCTTCCAACCACTACATGCCTCGGAGAACAGCATACACAGAGGAAGTCTATCGGTAAACATGCGTAACTCATGTTCCATCCACCTTACCCTGTTTAAATTCAGTACTTGATCCACAGACTTACTTCTAGTTCCCAACACCTTACGTATAACCTCAACATTGCTGATACGGTGTTCCCACCATACTCGGGCAATTCTGAGGAGACATCGGTGCCCAAACACTAACAGCTTTCTCCTATCTTCTGTTCCTAACGCCTATGTTTCTGAGCCGTATAAAAGAACGGACCACACCGTTACAGTACACACTTGACCCTTGACGGACAATCGGATATCACGTCGGCGCCACAGATGACGGAGGTTGGCAAAAGCCGAACGCACCTTCTGTATACGCGATGACACTTCATCCATTATCCGACCACCTGGAGGGGTGTAGCTGCCCAGGTAACAAAGCCTCTTTATTTCAGCTAGAGCTTCCCCCGCTAACAGCGACTGTCGTGGAGCCAGTTCTGTCCTGCAGCATCATTTTACACTTCGAAGTTGCAAAACGTATCCCAAACATTACTACACTGTTGTTTAGGGTATGTAGGAGGGCTTTCAACTTTCCTGGATCTTCACTCTGAAGAACAATATCGTTCGCGTATTCCAAATCAGACAGTTCAATATCTGAGCACAAATCGACGCCGTTATTCTCACACGAGGATGGGGTTACCTCAAGAATCATAACAATCGAAAAGGAACATTGTTAGAGGGCGACTCTGATGAACTCAGGTGAAAGATCTCCTTAAGGGCGAACTCGGCTCCGGCTGTTTGCGTACAACCATTGGAAAATAGGAATATCTCTGAAACACCCTTAAATGAGACCCAATGGCAGAGAACTGTGCAGTTAACTGAATCGAAACCACTTTCAGTTCAAGAGAGATTGTGGGCCTACGGGAGGTATGTATGTCTGTAGTATAAGATTCGCCGAAGAGTAAAAATGTGATCGACACAACGCCTACCAGGTCTGAAAGTGGCTTTGATTCTCGCGCGTTCACATTTTGCTTGCACCGGATAATCGGTGGTGAATGTGTCCGGTGAGCAGTTCGGGTGCGATACTTAACAAGCAAATTCCTGTGCGGCTTTCACAATAGAGTCTGCCATATTTCTTGTATGTCGGCACAATCATCGATTCACATCATTTTCTAGGAATCTCCTCGCTATCTCAGATCACCCAGAGGAGTTTTGTGAACTCCGAAACCAAAGCTTCGCCTCCATCCTTGTAAAATAATGGAGACAGCCCATCCAGTTCAGTGGCTTTGTACTTTTTCAAGTAACCTATTTCCTGAGTAATTTCAATTTCCGACCGATGAGTGATATCTACCTGCACTTTCTCGGGCAGGTAAATTCTAAAGGCCCACTGTTGAAGCAGACCAACTGAATTGTTCCTTAAAGTGCTCCGCCCAACAATCCAGACGATGTCATCATCATCGTACAGGGTCAAATAGCAAGTTGAGCCCCACTGACCACTGCCCGAGCCACCAAGTTGCAAGTAGAAATAGAAAAAATGAATGTAAAAGGTCGACAGGGAGTGGACTACAGGGGTGGGAGAAAAGAGCGCCTTAGTAGCCAACACACGGAATACGAAGTCTAACTGTACAAACGTACATTAATCGATCATTCTTATTCGACAGAAAGTGGCAACACGATCATCGCTGTCCACGGGTCGCTGCAATATCCTTCAGTGTCTCCAACCAACTGGTTGAGGGGTCTTCCGGACCCCAATCACAAAGACGTAAGGCACCTAATTTTCCTAAGCTCGCTGTACATTTTTGCATTCCTCGCTGCCACGTCATCTGTTGACCTCCACGTGGTTTTTTTCCACTCCCTAAGAGAAACGGAAAACAGAGCACGGTGCAGTCGACGTGTTTGCCATACGTAACGCGTGCTTCAGCCAACGAAGTTTCCTTGGCCGGAATGCCTCAGTATGGTCGGAAGTGGGTGTCTCAGGCTTCAAGATGGCTACTTGCTCCGAACGCCTCTAGAAATCTTCCTAAATGATCGCGCGACCCAAATGACTCTTGCAGATTAAGTCATACACACTACCTTCTCGGAACGGAGGTGTTTTTTTTCATGTGTGCGGGTGAAGGCGAATGCCCAGCGTTCTCCATCGGGTTGGCTGAATAATAATCACCCTAGGGAAGATGGCTGAACCCTGATTCCAAACCAACCATGAGTAACGTACGAAGTGTGCATTATTGCTCACCGGCATCTGTGTGGCGGATGGGTGTACCGGGCACCTGGGATGTCTAACCTTATCCGAAGGGTGTATGAACTGAGAAATCAGTCACCGGTTTCTATAGTTTCCTGGGAGAGGTGAATGAGCCACATAATTGGTCATCGGTGGGGATCTAGCGGTCTAATGCGTTTGCTCACCACCTCAGAAGTCCGATATTCGAATCACCGGTTACTTTGGTGGTAGACAGTATTCCATTGTCGTCCGGATCGTTACCACACCTGACCTATTGAGATTTTATGTGGTTCTTCGCCACTTCAGGTCTTAGGGTCTGATTGCCGGTTATCCTCAATAGTGCAGTGGGCCTTCGTGGCTATGGGGTATATGCCCCTTCTACTGCTCGCATGCGTAAGCATGTAATAGAAAAAAATGGACCAATGCTGCTGCCTCGCAGAACGCATTTGGTTGCGCAAAGTCTAGAGTTGCATCCTCGAATAAAACTGCCTACTCTGGACCGGGCAACCGCGTAGCACAATAGCCCAGAACGTTAACAACAATGCAGCTGATGGCATCCTTACAAAAAGTTGGCTTCGCTTTTCGAAGACGTGGTTAAAGTGCTGCTCTCACACCCTACACACGTTGATTATTCTAATCCCACACTTCACCCTCCTCCACACACATTTTCATCTTCGGAACTGCAGTCGAGCGTACTTGCGGTAGTGTCTCTGAGGGGAGTCCTGTTCCTGTTCTGTCGCATCCTCCTTCGTCTAGTATCCCAGTCCCACCAAATGCACTTCCCCCAGCTGATACTCTTCTTCGCCCCCGGCGTCCTTTTAAACTGGCCACATTTGATGTGCGAACGCTGCTGCTTATAGGACAACAGGCGTGTTTGGCTGGTACACTGGGCACCCTTGCCGTCAACGTGTGTCATATTCAAGACGCTATCATCAAAGATTCCAGCTCGGTCGCTCGATTACTTTCCTCATCCAATCCTTCTGCAATGCCTCACTTACGTTTGTCTGGAGACCATAAGGCTGCGGTTGCTGGTCTTTCTGACGTAGATGTAGCTCTCAGTGAGGAAGTTGAGACTGTGCTACTTGATTGGATCCCAGTTGACAGGTGGTTGTGCGCAGTGAGACTTGGAGGTTTGTGCTAAGTAAGCAAACGCCGTCCCGATAGATGCAATTAATTTGTCGTCTCAGCTTATGCCCCCACAGATTGCGGCCCAAATGCAATGAACGATGTCTTCTACCAAAAGTCACACGACCCGCTGCGCAGACCAAAATGGAGTGAAATCTTAATTTTAGCTGGAGACATGAATACTAGATTCGGTCGGCTGTCTTCGAACGAGGCGCACTTGAAACGTCCTTTCGGCCTCGATTCCTGTCGTTTAGAAAACGGGAAGCGGTTGTTGCCTCTGTGTTCAGACCACCGCCTGTTTCTCGCTAATACGAACTTCAGACGTTCTAATCGCCGGTACGCTATGTGGCGTCCGCCCTATTCGATTGAGCACTGAACCCAGATAGACGACGTCGCAATTAGCTACAAATGGTGGGGCTTCATACAAGACTGCAAGTCACACTGGAGCACTCCCCTTGATTCCGGCCACGCGTTAGTCTGCACTGAGCTGTCGATGGGCTTCGGTGGGCGTGTCAAACATACGATTCAGCAACGATTAAACTGTGTTATGCTGTTTGGTCCGTTTCACCTCAACTTTCCAAAAGGCTCCAGCTGAAAAGCTAAGATCAGCGCCACCAGATAACATCAAACAGCATTGGTCGCTCATCAAGAATACCTTGTATTCTGCTTTCACAATGAGTTGTGGCCTGACGCGTCGCGTCATAACATCCAGGGTTTCTGTTGAGTCTCTACGTCTTCTTGGTGCACTCTAGTCCATCCCGGCTGACAGTGAACATAGTGAAGTATGGCTCACAATAAGACTTGAGCTCAACGACAGTCTGCATAAGGATCACGCAATCTAATAGTCTGAGAAAGCATCGGAGATGGAACATGCTGCTGCTATGGGCAATTCCCGCAAGCTGTGTCACCTTATCTGAGTCACCGGTAGGAAGCCATTAGGTGTAAGCGAAACGATCTGTGAAGCTGACGGCTCGCCTGTCCACAGTCTGCAAGATGTCCTGTACTCCGGGCGGAGCGCTTTAAAGTACAATTTAGCTGTCCTCTAACATCAGTCCCTCCAATAGCTGTTCCGGCACATCCCGTGATCTTTTTCGGCAGATCTACCTCCTGAGACGGAGATCCGCAAGGAAATCCAAGCCCTAGGACATCAGAAGGCGCCGGCCTCCGATAGCCCTTCCGCCGCCCTATTTAAGGGTGATGTAATGGAGCTTGTTAAGGAGTTTCAAGTTTTGTTCTCCAAGATCTGGCACTCTGAGAAAGTTCCCCTTCTTGTGGAAGAAATCGATCGTTGTCCCCATTTTAAGAAGAGCTCGCGCGGGGCATAGACCTAATCCCGATAGCTTTTAAGCTGCTAGCGTCGGTCATTTTTCGTAGGTTGTAAAACACGCGCGATGAGCATGTTCGCGAGGAACAGGCTGGGTTTCGTACCGGTCGTGGATGCATCGATCAAATCTTCACCCTCCGAATGCTGTTAGAGCGCCGTTACGCCTTCCAAAGACCAACGATTGTTGTTTCTAGACATTCGCGCGGCCTTTGACTCCGTCGATAGGCCTGCACTGAGGCACTGTTGAGAAATTGGGTACCTGAAAAGTGTGCCGGTTTTCAAAAAGTTGTGTCGCCACATCCTGGGTCGGGTTAGGGCTTATGGCAAGCTTTCGCCACCCTTTGCTGTCTCCAGTGGAGTACGACAAAACTGCCCTATACCCCCGTTTCCTTTCAACTTTGCTATAAAGGACGCTGCACAGAACGCTTTATCTGGCCTTTTAAACAGTGGGGTTGAACTCCTCCCAGGAAACAGAGTTTTCGACTTAGAGTACGCCAATGATATAGCCTTGCTGAGGAGCAATGCACAGGCAGTTCAGCACGCACTGAACCGATTGGCAATTGAAGCTTTCCGACATGGTATGTGCTTTGCACCCTGAAAAAGCAAGATACTTCTTCAAGACTGTCAGTAGCATGTGCCTGCATTCATCGTTTGTGGTGGTCAGTTATAGGTAATCAGTAGCTCCAAGTACCTAGGGAGCTTGATCCCAACTGGTGGTGGTGTTGGGGCGATGACGTCACGGATTGCGAAAGCCAGAGCAGCTTTCGCGAAGCTGTACGCCACCATGACATCCGGCTTTCCCTCAAGGGAAGGATGTACAATGCCACAGGTCGTAGTGTTTCTCCCGATTGCGAGACCTGGCTGCATCGCATTGAGGATGCTCGGTGATTTTCTATATTCGACCACCGGCGTCTCCGAAGCATTGCTCGTGTCTGATGGGAACAACGGGTGAGGAATGACGAGGTTCGTCGTCGTGTGTTCGGTGCTGATAGTCGCCCCCTGACAGAGATAATCGCTCTACACCACCTCCGATGGCTCGGGCACGTTTTGCGTATGCCTGCCCGTCGTTTGCCCTTTTTGTGTTCTTTTTGCGTGTGCTGGGCAAAGCTGGAAGAGACGGCTTGGAATAAGAATTTGACTTCGGCTCTGACTTCGGTCGGTGCTTCTTACCTTCCTGGTTGGGGCCCAAGAGATAATGATTGTCGTTGGTTGGCGACGCTGAGATATAGCTCGGAACCGAATCCGGTGGCGCGAATCCTGTATAGCCTGTTTTTGACTTCCTATTTCCCGTAAACAATTGAAAAACACAAAATTTACGAAATATGTACGGTGAAAATACTGAAAAGAATATTTTCTTCACATGTAATCTTTATGTTAACTCCTAATTCCCACTCACGTTTGACAACGAGTCCTAGTTTGGATCGAAACGTCACAATAAACGTTTTACAACTCAGCGTACGCCTTGACTTCTCTATAAAATATATATATATATATATATATATATATACGACTTTTAGGAGGATCTATATTTTGTGTGATCCCTTATTCATTGACCATTCCGTCCTGATTAGGTTTCCGGCTTAGAGTGAATTATCCTAAGCACTTCATTTGGTTATAGAGGCACACGAACCGTCCCACCACGACAAGTTCCATTCGTGCTGTAATTGTTTTCATATAGGAAGTGTACTTTTTGTTGTCTATTTTCTCAGTTTATTCAGTGTTTCACTCGGTCAAATCTCTAGCAACAGTTTTCTTTTTTTGTTTAGGTGAGAAGAGGCGTCAGTGAAGTGAATTATCAGATGCCCCCACTCAGTACCTAATTCACCCCGGATTCATTCAGGCTCAGAATCACATGTTTTCTTTACAAAACTGTGCCATAATCCGCAAACTTGGTCAGGGTGCGTACGGCGAAGTTTACTTGGCCAGACTGAAGGTATTATTCTGTTGTGCCTCTCCTGACCAAAGCTACTGCTATCATAGGTTTCGGAAAAGGTGATGGCTATCAAATGTATACCAAAGACAAAACTAAATAAAAGAGGCCAAGACAATTTGGTTTCAGAAATTTCAATATTGCAAAAGCTGCGGCATCCGCATATAGTTCGTCTCGTTGATTTTTCGGTTAGTGCATCTTTCAGTCGATTTATGTTTATGTATTAAGTGGGACTCTGAGCGAGTGTACCTGTTTATGGAGTATTGCGCTGGTGGTGATCTTAGTCAGTTTATTCGAACAAAGCGGCGCTTATCAGAACAACTCGTTCGTCGTTTCCTGAGACAGCTTGGTATGTTTTCCGTTGTTCTTTACATCTGCCCAGCTTTGGCATTGCAGTATTTGCACAAGAAGAACATAATTCATATGGACCTCAAACCGCAAAATATTTTGTTAACCTCTGGAACTAATCCGGTGCTCAAAGTTAGCGGTAAGCCCTATCATTTGGTTTTGCTAATGGAACTCTGTTATTTATATTTATATTTTAAGTTTTCAAAATGTTTCTTATTGAGGGAGGTGTTGTCTTGATCTTGATTTTGAGTGCTCGTTCGGTCAGACTGGACAAAAGTACTGTTTTAATATGCTTGCATTCTGAACTGACTGCTGATGATTTATTCGCTTGATATGCACGGATTTTAGATTTTGGATTTGCGCAGTGTCACACAGAAACAATTAAAACGAATGAACTTCGGGGAACTCTACTGTATATGGCGCCTGAAATCTACTGCGAAGGAATTTATCATCCCTCTTGTGATCTTTGGTCTGTTGGTGTCATATTATACGGTCAGTTGCGTTGTACCTTCGTATTTGGTGTGCTTTTTACAGCTCACTGTCATCGAGCCTATTACATTGCATCGTTCCCAGTTAATGATTTGAGTCAATAAACTATGTTTGAACACCTGGGTTTAATGAATATATATATATATATATATATATATATATATATATATATATATATATATATATATATATATATATATATATATATATATATATATATATATATATATATAGTGAGTTACAGTATAAGGGGCAAACCCCATAATCAGAAGACACTGTAAAAGTGGGTTGAGGGGAAAAATTCACGTTAGAGCCAGTTTATTGACCCTGATTTTAACGAGGAAAAGGTTGTAAGTGGGTGGGAAGACAGAAAGAGGAAGGGTGTTCCATAATTTAACGGTCCGGGGAAAGAAAGAGGATAGAGATGCGACATCTAGTGACAGGAAGTTGATAAGGATGACTAGTTGCCTGGGTACGTAACGGTCGGGAAAAAATTTTGGGAAGAGTAACTGCCAAAGCAAGCTCAGAAGAACAAAATCCAAAGTAGTATCGGTAGGAAAGAGACAACGAAGCAACAGCCCGATGATGGACTAGTGACTGCAGATTGGAGGTTAAAGTAGGGTTGTCGTTCAGCCGGATGACCTTTCGTTGAACCCGATCAAAAAGAGAAAGAGAGGTAGACGAAGCTCCATCCCACACGTGACTGCAGTATTCAAAGGCGGGGTGGATCTGAGCTTTGTACATCAGAAGATGAGCTGGTGTGAATAAGTGCCTGGCGCGAAAAAGAAAACCAACTTTGCGCGCAACACAAGAGGCAAGCTGAGATATGAAAGTGAACCAACATAGGGAGGAAGTTATAGATAAGCCAAGAAGAGGAATAGAATCTGTAACAGGTAGCACAGTTGAGTCAAAGGATAAATTAGGAGAGAATGGATGATGTTTCAATGAAATTGAGAGAAAAGTTTTGGATGCAATAAATGCAACATGATTGCGGAATCCCCAGGAGGAGATGTGTTCGAGATCGGACTCTAAAGATACACTGATTGCACCGCGGTCACGGTCGATGTTGGTGTTGACATGGCGGGGAATGCGGTAATACAGGGAAGAATGAAGGGTGGCATCATCGGCAGAGAAATGGATTGGGTTGGGAGTAATGGATAAAAGATCGTTATTAAATAAAAAACAGGGTGGGCGCAAGTAGTGAACCTTAGGGACACCAGAATTCACACGAAATGGCTGAGACAGAACCCCATCAACTCGGATGGAAATGTTTGCTCACTGAGGAAACTTGATATCCACGATATGAGTGCGGAGGAGGACCCGAAAGATGGCAGTTTCACCAGAAGACCTTCGTGCCAAACTGGGCCAAGGGCCTTAAAGATGTCGAGCGACACCATGTATTTTTCCCCGTGGTTGTCGAGTGCAGCCGACCAAGAGTGTGAGACAAGAGCCAGAATATCACCGGTGGAACGGCGAGGTCGGAATCCGTATTGGTGATCACTGAGTAGTCCTTCATGTTCGAGAAACGTACGCAGTTGGTCGGAGATAACAGTTTCAAATACTTTCTAAAAACAGATGTGATGGAAATAGGACGACATTTATTTGGATCAGAAGGATCACCGCGTTTGGGAGTAGGAAAATTCACGGCGTGTTTCCAGGGGATCGAAAAAGTAGAAAGCTGCATAGAGAGACAGAAAAGACGACGTAAGAAAGGGGCCAATAAAGGGGCACACATTTTAAGGACGATGGATGGATATACCATCCGAACAGGGTGGTTTTGATACTTTCAGAGAACGCAGCGCTTGGAGGATGTTCCTAGTGCTAATATGAGGTTGAGAACGGGAGATAGAGGGAAGAGAAGGAACCGGAGGAGTAGGATAAGTGGGTAAGTTGGAGTTGGAGGCAAACCGAGATGCGAAAATTTTGGCTTTCTCGTGTGGTTCACAAACAAGATCATCAGAGGAATTACAGATTGGGGGGAAGTTGGAAGGGCGAAAATTGCGGGAAACTGCTTTGGCAAGGGACCAAAATGTTCGGCTACCGGTGGCAGATGAGAGTAAGCGTTCAGCTTTCCAGCGAACGAAGCGTTCTTTGGTTCTCTGTATGGTTGACAAGCATCTGGCTTGCACGAAGCGGCGGTGGAAGTCGGGAGTGGGCGAGTGGCGCCAGCGGCGAAATATTGCTCACTTCAGACGTACAACATGATCACATGCGTGGTTGAACCACACGGGGGATTCTGGTTTGCCGGGTTTGGAAAAGTGAGAAATGAAAGGTTGCCTACCTTGAAGAACAATGCTAGTGAAGTCGGAAACGGAAACGGAAACGTCTGATGTAAAGCAGCAATCATTCCAAGGATAGGAGGCTAGGAAATCGCGCAAACCATCCCAGTTGGCTGAACTGTATCTCCAAAATGTGTGTCTCGAGATGGGTGGAGGATCAGGGCGAGTAAAACTGATGGAACAGGAAATAAAGCAGTGGTCAGATGAGCCAAGTGGAGGGGGAGCAGAGATGCCTGAGAACAGAGAAGGAATAGAAATGAGAATAAGATCAGGAGTATGAGCACGATCGCCAGCCCGATCGGGAATACGTGTGGGGAGGTCAACAGGTTAACACAGATTGTTGACCACGGTGAAATGTTCGGCTTCGCGCCCTAGAGCCGAAGTGTCCGATGAGTGAATCAGCCAATCTCGATTGTGAACATTAAAATCTCCTAGGGTGGTGATATGGCAGTTGGGATCCGCAACAAACAAGTGCTCAGTGTTCGAAGATAAGGAATCAAAGATCGATGGATCGCTACTGTTGGATGAACGGTAAACAACGCAGAAGTAGTGATTAAAATAAGGAAGTCGGAGTTTCAGCCACATCAACTGAAATTCATGATTGGAAAATTTAAGATTCTGCATCCTGGATGTGGCAAGTGACAGGTGAACAAAGGCACAGACACCACCTTTGGGTGAAAAAGAGGAGTGAAAGGTATAGTTGGGAAGTTGGAGGTGAGTGGTGTCCGATGAGAGGGGGATTTGGGCTTCGGTCAAAAATAGGGCAAGTGGAGAGGAAGATTGGAGAGATTGGTGCACAGAATCAATATTATGGTTCATTCCGCGAATATTAGTGAGGGTGGTGAGTTTGATCTTGGTTTTAGGGTGAGCAGAGCGAGCAAAAGAGCGGGTACGCGTATTGTTGTGTATTTTCAGGACTTGTAGTGTGAAGGAAACCGGCAACCATGATCCTGAGACTCAGAGTGGTAACCACATATGACCTCAATAGATCAGGCGTGGTACTGAGCCGCGCGACAGCAGAGCCCTCTACCACCATATATATATATATATATATATATATATATATATATATATATATATATATATATATATATATATATATATATATATATATATATATATATATATATATATATATATATATATATTTCACACACTCATTCACTCACGTTTGACAACGAGTCCTGGTTTGGATCGAAACGTCACAATAAACGTTTTACAACTCAGCGTACGCCTTGACTTCTCTATAATATATATATATATATATATATATATATATATATATATATATATATATATATATATATATATATATATATCCAAGTCTGTGAAATGTCGCACTCCTTGGACTATGTCAGAAGTTGGGATGTTTCGTCACCAACATAATAAGTACCAAATTCCTGATGTTTCTGTTAATAAAGATGAGAAATCACAGTTGCTTTATTGGTTTACCTGTTTCTTTGTTTTTGAATATTTTCAGTTGACTTGAGATTATTCTTAGTTATTTGAAGGTTTAAACGAAAATTTCTTCATATTGATGTTTCTTCCCTTCCATTTTCTAATATTTTACGATACGTTGTAAAGCATAACTCTGATGAAGCCCCATTTATTCGGTTGCCTGCGTTTCCATTAACTTAGAAAGCAGGGAGGTTCCACCGACATCGCTTTTGCACACTTTTGACTTTTCGCTGTCTGTATGCACTCGACTCGCTTTTTGGTCTTAGAAATATCAAGCGTCTCAGCTGAAAACGTTTCTTCGGATTTCCTTATCAGTCAGCTTGAAATTCAGATGAAATGCATTTTGGTTAATGCGGTCTTCCTAGTTTGAAAGCCAAGTGACTGAGGGTGCATATCTGATTATCAATCGACAATTCACTTATCTTAGTTCGCGAAAATTTCGACCGTGGGAATCCTTGGACTGATAAATAAAGTGAGACGCCTGCGAATGCCTCTCAAGTCATTTATCAGTTCGCATGTAGCTGCGGTGACACCTACATAAGCATACCGGATGGACGTCTCAGTCGGGGAATGGGAGAGCATGTGCCGAAGAGGCTGGTGCAGGGAACGAGTCATTCCTCGCCTGGACAACAAACGATCGCGGGAAACCCGGCTTCATCGGTCGCTAAACACATTGTGATCTTTCGGCATCAGATCGATCTAGATCAAACGTTTCGAGGGACTGCATGAAATCGGAACCCAAAGCTCTTAACCTTTTGTGAGGCTGCTTTGATTAGTAGATTAGGAGCACGGTAACTGTTGACTCCTAATGTGTGTCTGCCTTGGCAAATGCCTCAGTATGGTCGGGGGTGGGTGTCTCATGCTCCGAGATGGCTATCCGTCCTGAACGCCTCTCGAAATGTTCTCAAGTAGTCGTACGTCTAACACAGCCCCTGTTGAAGAAGTCCTACTCACTGCCCTCTCGTGGTGGGGGTGTTTCCACCAAAGATGTAGGACGAAAGCGAATACCTGGCGCTTTCCACCGGGTTGGCTGACTAATAATCAGTCCAGGGGAGATGGCTGAACCCTGATTCCAAACCAACCATGGGTGGTGTATGAGACGTACAACGGTATGCTTACCGGCATCTATATATATATATATATATATATATATATATATATATATATATATATATATATATATATATATATATATATATATATATATATATATATATATATATATATATATATATATATATATATATATATATATATATATATATATATATATATATATATATATATACCTGGCGTTAACCAGCCACATTTACCGAACCTTTTCTTAATTGTTCTACTCTGTCTATTCTTATGGCGGCAGCACATTGCGACCACCGGATTTCGCGATCTCGCTTTGCCTTAAGTCTACGTCTAGTAACGGGTTTTCTTCCGGCCGGGATTGATAGACATGCCTCAGAAGGCGTAGTGATTCAGCATAAGTGCGGTGTCGCGACACAACATGACGAGCCACAACTCGGTAGGCTAGCGGAATGCAAGGCTTACGTGATAAGAGACCGGCGCGGTTTGGTGTTATCAGGTGGGGTGACTTCTAGCTTTTCGGCTAGCGCGTTTTGGAAGGTGGATGGCCATGCTGGTTGAGATAGATTATCTCGGTCTAACGGTTGTTGTGACATGCATTTGGAATACCCACTGAGTCACCGGGAAAGCTTGATACAAATTATTTCATGGTCGGAGTCAACGCGATTGACAGTCTCGTGTCCAACCCCGTGATTTGTGGCTTATTGCAATATGATCAATCTCGGCCCATTGCTGGCTCGCAGTGGTCGGATAAGAGGCGGCTTTCCAGCAGTTAAAGCGTCAAGGGTTCGAACTGGCGATGGCCAGAGCGCAGAGCCGAAAACCGTTTCCGGTTTTCCGGAATCTAATTTAAAAGTGTCTCCTAAATGTGCCTGGTTCGATGACAGCCGAACTTCGCTATCATTCATGTATCTTGCCAAAATCACTACATCTACCCATCCGGCTTGGTGTAAGATGTGTTGATTTTGGTAGAAATTATCTTGGATTGAATCTGGGCTGCAATCGGTGAGTGCATACGCCGAAACGACAAATAGATCGCGTCTATTGGCACGGAGACTGCTCACTTTGTACGGACCTCTAAACCTCACTGGTAATAATCGACTGTCTACAGGGGTCCACTCTAGCAGTGAGTCGTCAGCCCTCTCACTATGGACCATACCAACGCCAGCAAGACCAAAAGCCGAAAACCTAAGGTCCCCCGAAAGACCTTGGGGAAACTTCACGAGAGGATTAGGTGGGGATGTCAACAGAATGATGGAACTTAAGACTTGGATGCGAGTTTCCTGGATGCCACATACCGATGATGAGGGTTTGCGGCGCACAAGCTTAAACTGCCTGTTATTCTGTGCGCATTAGGGTTCGCATGTTGAACGTGGCTGGTTTGAATGGACGTTGAGGACGAAGAAGATCATCAGCCGGGGGCAGAAAGTTCGGTGCGACTCGAGAGCTAGTCAAAAAAGGGCGAGAATTCCTGCCGGAGACACTACTGCGAATATGGACGACAGAAGTTGCTATTGGTAGTGAAACGTGTTGGCTGAGGGGAGAAAGCGCGAGGATTTGAGGACACCAGTCATTGTGTACGATGTGAGAGGGCTTTTGACTGTGTGTGAATCATATGTGCGCACGGAGGGACGATCAGTCATGGTAAAATCTTGCAGTCTTGATTGTATTTTGGGCTAACGGGATCCCATCCGGATTTTTATTCGTGGATGCACCTTTAGCCTTTGCGCAGGCAAACGCGTCCCTCAAGGCAGGATCGTTGTTCTGGTTGCACCGGTGACCATTTATACGATTCACTAGCCTCTATTGGGAAACCTTTTGGGTAAATGTAGCATAACAAGACGCTATAGCCTTATGTAGTTATGGGCTACATTCGGCACGCTAGTGCTGTCCGTGGGTTTGTGAATTTCCAAACTGGAGAGCGCTAGCCGTATGAAAAGCCCACTACGCCCTCAAACACTGCAGCGGATCATCTTCGAACGCTTCTTTAGTGTGCTGAAACCAACGTTATTCACAGTTAGCTGTAAAACCGATAGCCATTCTATCCGCGACCTGGGGACGCGTCCGGTAGCACGCTATTCTTCCGGAAGTTCGCAATTATTCCCGAAAGAGATGAGTTTCCCCTCTCATCCGTGCTGTTCCATTATGTAATTGACTGGGCAGTGTTTCAAGCACGGACTGATCGTCCTGGTGTTCAACTGCATCCAACAGTGAGTGTGTCGGGTCTGGAGTTTGCGGACAATATTGTTGTGTTCGGAGATTCCTCATAAACAATGGATGTCTTCGAAATGAGTTGCTCTGTTGGATGCTCGCAGAACCGTTCCTCTGATCAAACGGTTAAGGGTGTGAATAAAAGCAACCTTTTCTATTTTCCTACATTCCGAAATCCACTACTATTCACGACCGTCTCTCAAGTCATCAATCAGTTTGGGCCTCGGGAATTCGCGCACTTCATTGATTTTAGCATCGGCTCTTCTTGGCGTGGGAAGCTCTAGCTGAAGTAGATAAATGTTGTTATCTGGAAAGTTACATTTCACCAGATGGTCAGATATTGGATGAAGTGTCATCGCGTATTCAGAAGGTACGTTTGGCTTTTGCCAACCTCCGTCATCTGCGGCGTCGGCGTGACATCCGATTGTCTGTTAAGGGTGGAAAGTACAACGCGGCGGTTAGGTCCGTTCATTTACACAGTCGAGAAACATGATCATTAAGAGTAAAAGATAGACGAAGGCTATCGGTGTTTGAGCACCGATGTCTCTGTAGAGTTGCTCGAGTATGGTGGGAACACCGTATCAGCAATGCTGAGGCTAGACGAAGGATGTTAGGAACTAGAGGTAAGTCTGTGAATCAAGTGCTGGATTTAAACAGGTTAAGATGAATGGAACATGTGTTGCGCACGACTTCCCCCCCCCACCTGATAGATCGTCTTCGCGCAAGATGTTTTCGGAGGCATTTTCTAGGTGGAAGGTAGGTCGAGGTTGTCAGTCGATAGTATGTCAGAAAGGTATGAAAATCCTTGTCCAGTCGACTTGGCCACGTAGGACTTGTTGGACTTCCAGGTTGGAGTCCACGCGACCCACCTACCAAATGGTTGGAGACATAAAGTGGTATAGCTAGTTGCCGTGGCCAGTTTGAGGTTTGCATTCGATCGCTGTCGTTCCTTGGTGATTCCCGCTTCATACTTTGTTTTTGGTTTTTTTTTATTCTTGGCTCCCAATCTTTTTACCCAAAAGTCGATGTTGATGTGCATTAGCAAGGAAAACCATCGCACAGAATATTTCTGATGTAAGTGGTGTTGTTATCTCTGGATAGAAGGACAAAAGTTCCTCGGAACTTTGACCGGTTTCAAGGTTGTTGCTGCGCATGAGGTATGCGTATCCGGTACTTTCTTGTCCACTCATTCTTGTACTTTTGCACTCCAGGCGATGGTTGAATGAATGCAACTGGTCTGAGCTGAATTACCAAACTAATTTGGATAATAGTGACACACTTGTTGAGGACGCGGCAATTCTGGTTCCGAATATGTGCGTACGATGTAATAAGCTGCTTATTCGTTTTTGCCTACAATGTCGTAGGGCACTTCTCATACGACAGTGACCAAAGACAGTCAGGGGGTCAACGTCGACTGCTCTACTAGGCCAATTCCCGCTCTCTCCGCAGGTAGCGAAGATTTCAGAACGCCGTATGAACCTCCGTATCCTGTTTTCAAGCTCGTTTCAATCAACATTTACTCAAATTCCCAAGTACACAAACTTCTCGATGATCTCTTATTTTTCACCGCCTGGGGTAAATGCAGGAGCTGATCCATGCTCGTCTTGTGTTCGCACTTTGGATGTAAAACGCACATTCCATACTGCAAGTCGGATAATGCTAGGCTAAACTTTGCCACAGTAACGCTGCAAACCAACGCGATATCGTCTGCATAGTCTGTTTCAAAGTCCTTCATCAGGTAGAACCTGAACGCTTTCTTAGATAATGGTTAACCTCTTCAGACAATGCATTTGATCAAAATAGACAATAACACACTTTGCTCATTTCTTTGATATTTTGCTTTTCTGATCTAGAATGTCTCTTTGGGAGCGCGCCGTATGCCTTTTGTGATTCTCGTGCTCTAAGGGAGAAACTGACTTCGGGCGAAGTAATTAAGGTAAGCCCCTGACGGATTACTTAGAATGGGCTTCTAGTCTTATGAGGAAGGAATATTTTTAGTAACTCCCTGTCTTTTTGACTACTTGCTAGGTAATTTACGAAAACTGGGTAAATCCTTGTAAATATGCTACACTATGTTACGAGTAACCTAAATGAAAATGTTTGCGAAGATTGTCGGTCGCAACAGTGCGGAAGTGTTACCTGAAGGATGAACTACCTGGACTCGAGTGCTTATTCAGTATGAATGCACTGTTTAATCAACTGATAGTCCTGTATTTTTACTCTGAGGTAGCTACATTCTGTGTCTCAGGGAATGAACTGGGAGACTGGTCGATTTATATGAATCACGGGCTATGGAAATGAATGTTGGAATCGAACCACTACCGGCATACGTTGGTGTTGAGATATAGTATCGACCGATTCACAAACTGCTGAGGATTTTTGGAGATAACACTTTTAACGTTTTATGTTGAGGTTACCAACTTGTCTCAGATGTACGACGGACCATTGGCTGTGGGACCTGCCATTTCGATTAGGTCCGTGTATAGACATGAAATAGCAGGCGTTTTGCCAGCTTCTGACAAGTATAGTTAGTTAGATCAACATACAGAAGTTATAATTTTATTAGGAGGCAGTAAGTGGAAAACACAAACGTATTGAAAACGGTATTAATGAGTTTAACTACATATCTCTAAATAATACGTTTGCACCCCACAGTTCATTATGGTTGGATCTGATCATATATGCGCATTTATATTTTCGTTCCTCTTTGTCCGCTTGCCTGTGAATGTAAAGCTCTTTCGTTTGTAAAACATTATCGCTGGGTTGGCTTGAGTGTTCCGAACGACTTCTTGTTCTGGAGCTCCCCATCTAGACCTTCTTTCTTTTTGTCGGGGTTCTGACACCTTTTGTGCGTTTCTCAGAATCTGTTCTGTCTGTTGCAAGTCTTTCCTGAATCTATTCGCTCCTCCCTCTTGCTCACATCGCTTGATTAGCAGGCTCGATCAACCCCGTAGCTGTTTCTTTTATTAGCCACCGTGGCACCACCATGGTATGACGGCTTCCAGTTTTCCAAACGAATGGGAGATCATAGCCATAACTAACGTAAAACAATGTAGAACATCCTCTTACGATATCCTGTCTTTAAATACCGCATCGGTCTTTTTTCAAGCGGGACTTGCTATTCACGGAAGAATATCGCTGGTTTATATTGTTTCCAAATCAGGTGATTTTGAGCGCGGTGAACCCTTCGTATATTCAGTGGATTGCATTGCAGATATGTCCGTTTCTCTGCAACCAGTGACTTTTGTAATTATATCAAGCTTGGGGTCTCCTTATGGCGATTTTCTTGTGAATAAAAGTTAGGCATATCAGGAAAGAACTTTTATTGCCTGTTCGGATTGCAGATTCTCGTCAGATGATTTTATGCATTTGAGATAATCATACAACTGGAGTATGGACTTTCTTTGACTCAATTTTCACTCAGTCGGTGCTCTGAGAAACCCCAAATGAGGACACTACTTAGTTGTTAACTAGTTTGAAAGTGTACAGGTAAAAAGTAACCCACTCATCAAAGGTGCCGGGAGTTATCCACGTGTCTACGAAACCGCCCAGTGGTATAAACCACCGCATAAGTTATTTTATTAGTTTCCGGTTTTGTAAGTTTTAAATGATAACAATGACGACTATTATTATTAGAAATGTTTAACTCAGTAGTCTTTTGTTATTGAAAATAATTTAATGTACAATATCAGCGCACTGGTCACCATTAAAAATTGATGGTGCCGTCTCGCACTTGTTGAACACCTTCGGCGGTGCGTATCTGCCGAGTCCGTCTGAGGGCATGGTAATCCTACGCATTAGCTGTTGAGCTATCCGGATTGCCTCTCAATAACTTGCTTCTAGGTAGAAGTCGGGGAAGTCAAAGTGGCGTGGGATAGTTATGAATGCGTAATGACCATAACCAGATAAGTTTTAGGTATAAATGGACTGAGCAATTAACTTCTCAAGTATCCTGTAAAATCCACTGACTAGAATGAAAAACAGTGTCAATATACAACGAGAATAAAGTTTCATCAGATTCTCTAACTGTTTGGTTTACAAGCAACGTTTGTTTCAGACCCCCTCATTATCTTTGTACGGCATTTTGTTTCAGTTACCAACATCTATCTCAATCAGTGCCGATTGTGCTGCTTTGGTGAAAGGCCTGTTAAAGCGCAATCCTTTGGAACGAATAAATCATGAGGATTTTTTCGCCCATCCTTTTTTGGATTTGAAGCACGCTCCCTCGGCTAAAAGTCTAGACAGGGCCGTAAGTTTTGCAATCACAGCATTCTTTCCCGTCAACCTCGCACCCGATTTTTTCAAATTTTAGTAAATGCTTCATGGAAATGAATAGAATTAACACAGTGCTAACTAGCAGATTTCTACCCAAGGTATCAGTAGGAAATCTAGTATGCAGAGTTTTTCTGGATTATGATGCATCATTGATTGCAAAACTTCACCATTTCATCTGATGTCCGACCGCCCGATAAGGAGACCACTGTAAAGCGAGCTCAAGCTCACTGTGTGGCGAAATTCGTTGACTAAGCGTCTCGCATCTTTTGCATACTGGTTACTTCTATCAACCTTTTCTCAGTTAGCGCACGGTGTCCTAAACAGTGCAACGTGAAAGAGCACTTCATGAAATCACTGACCTCCCGTACCCGACGCCCTGTGTCTCACCGATCTTTTACCACAGCGGTATTCTACACTAGTAACATTCCAGTCCCATCTCAGACTTTTTCCTAATTAGGTCCAAGAGTTGTGATACTGTCAACACCTAGCCTGACAACACAAGAGCCCATTGAGTCGTCCGACGTGACGATACATCTACAAGTTTTATAGTGCTCCACCCACAAGTTTTGGCGTACCCAATGTCCGGGTGCCCAACACACGTTGGGAAATTATAAACAAAAATGCCGCTCAGTGCCGCCGGTCGAGCAGTGTGACGGAAAATTGTCAGCTAGATAAAACCATAAAATTCTCGTGTTTCATCGTCGAGCGCTTAAAACTCGCACTCTGTTCCCGGCAGCCTCATGTCAGCATAAAGTGCGGCCCCACCATTACATCTAGTGATGGCTGGTTTTTCAGATGGCTGTTCTGTCGTAAATCTGTGGACATCTTCGCGTGTTTTAAGTGCCCCCGTTCCGAAATTCGACCCTTCAAGGGAACTAATCTAAATGTGATCACAACGCTCGGAACGTAAATCTCGCATGGTTCCAAATGTTGTTCGGCTTACGAAGCCTTTTGCATAAACCAGATTGCTTCCGTTCGATGAACAGAACAGCTTTTTCGAGAAAAGTAGATGGATTCGCAAGGTGTTACATTTTTTCCCCCCAGAATCAATTCGCTGCATTGCAGCTATTTCCTTCTGCAGAGTGATATTTAAGTAAAATTCTGTATCTATGTAGAATGCACAGATAATGATACACAATCCAAGTGCAGTCACCGGAGTAGAGCCAGGTTGACCTAGGGAACTGAATATTGGCGTTGTTCGGAGATAGGGGATTTTCCAAGTAGTCACAACAGTACTAACGCAATGCAACTAAGGGATCATTAGAGTACAGCCACAATGGTGGCAATCAGTCAAGTTATCTATAAATTAAATTTGCTGCATCCTTTAAGGTGAAAATACTTATCACTTGGGAAAGAAACGGGAAAGTGTTTAAAAGTCAGTAACAGATGCAAGACCCGATAAGCTAAGGAAGAATACCATTATGTAAATTTCAGATTGGAGGAATAATATCACACTAAATGTTTCGTTGATCTTCGGTGGTAACTCTTTTAAGGCTTTAACGCTACTTCCATACGTTGAAAATAGAGCAGTAGTTGGGAATGAACAACACTTTCAGTACACCAAAACGTACCCTTTTCACAAATCTTCATTACTGTCGTTGACACAAATAGACTTTTAAATCTCTTCTGAAAAAGTAGTTTCACTTGTGCGTAGATGACTAACAGCGTCATGCAAATCCACCCAGGTATTTGAGTCTTATGTAATTCCTCCTAGAATATATCCTACTTTTTCACTTGCATCGTTTACAGCTTGAGTTCTTGGAATCTGCCTGGGATTTGGAGAAACGTGGTGATTTGAAGCTAGCTCATGAGTGTTACACGCGCGGTCTTGCTCATCTCCTCTCTGCAGTTGAATGTAAGTTCATCGGTTAAGGTGGTTTCATCTACCCACCCTTTAAAGCATTGATTTCCCACTTCCGACAAGAACGCACCTCAACCGTAGTGGTTTGATAAAATTGGCATCTTCACACTAACGCGGATGTCTAGTCGGAACACTTGCACTTCCACAGATAAAGAGATCGTTCGATCGACGGAGACTATACGTACAGCCTAAGACAACAGAGAATACAAACACCTATCCTCTTAACTTTATAGAAGATGGACGTTCCTGCAATAGTACGCAGGTTGGAAACATGGAGAACGAATATATACGACCCAAAAAATCGACAAGTCCCGTCTTTATTTCGTAGTCACACAGCACCGAAAATCTTGACAACGCAGAGTGCGAGATTTCGATAGCTAGGAGAGCCTCTGACGACAGGGTGAGAAGCAGATTCAGACTGATAGAGATGCATATATTGCCTAATTAGAATATGTGAAGATATGCAGATTGATCTACCGTTTACCTCGAATTTTTCCGAGTGGGGTTATCATAACCTTAAAAATTGGTGTAAACGTCAGTGAACCAACAAAACGGGTCAGTTAGGGGAGAGCGAAATGGGCTCATGATGTCTGTTGTTTTCAGGAGAAAGTACTATTTATACCGAATTCATCGACTCAGATTTGGAAAGTGTGATGTTTCTCCAGCACGCACCCAAAGATAGTCGATTTTCGTCTCACGGATTTTGTTTTCTGTTAAAAGCAACATCAGTCTGCTTCAAACACTTTGTTTTACACTGCAAACAGACTTCACTTATAACTACATCTGATCGCTTCCCGGTAGCCATTCTCCAACAGTAAATCGTACTTGCAAAAATGAACGAATCCTTGATCACATTCTTTTTCGGAACGCCGCAGATCGGATGTTGATTTCCATATGACCTCATTCTACGTCATGGCACCATATTCAAGTACTCTGCAGTTCATGTTTCTGTCCGGTACTCATTCGTTCTACACGCTTCTCTCATTCTGGTTTTCAGACCAAACCTCACCAGGAGAACGGGCTGAATTACGGCGGTTGGTGGGTAACACATTTCAGTCACTTATTGCATGTTGAAGATTTCTTTGAAAAATGGGTTTCTGGCGACTGTTTTGTTCTTTCGAGTAATTATTTTATATTTCTTTTACATGCTTCCTTATGAGTACAGTGAAAGGAGTCTGCACCGTAGCCACGAAGACCCACTGCTTTATTAGAGGTGGGAGTAGTAGGAAATTAGACTTTACATAATGTGAGATTCACCGTGCAATTTGAACGTTCAGACCATTGGAAAACCATGGAAGCACTGTACAGCTGTTTCATCCTTGTTAGGAATCACCAACAGTGCACATCCAACGAGTCCCAGCTGAGTCTCGAGCCCGGGATGAAGGATTATGAACGGAACATCCTAGTCACAAGGCTATCCGGGCTGGCACTCAGCGGCTTATTAAACTTATACACTACATGATATAGTGCCCTCCCGACACTGGTTTTGAATGTCAACAGAGCATTTCCCGCACAGTAAGTGACTCTTATGCTGGATGGCTTCTCTGTAGGGGCCTGAGTGCAACGAAGGCATTCCGTGAAACAACATACAGAGCTTGGTCACTGTGTGAGTAGTAGAAGATTAGATTTTACATCATATGAGATTCACCGCGCAATTTGGACGTTCAAACCATTGGAAAACCGTGGAAGCACTGAACAGCTGTTTCATCTTTGTTAGGAATCATCAACAGTGCACATTCAACGTTGTGTTCGATTCACAGTGGTTCACTCCGAGTTTGAGCCCGAGTTGTAACTCGTTGGATGTGCACTGCTGAAGATTCCTAACTAGGGTGAACCAGCTGTACAGTGCTTCCATAGTTTTTCAATGGTTTGAACGTTCACACTGCACGATGAATGTCATTATATTGGGGATAACCGGCAACCAGACTCTTGGACTAAGAATGGATAACCGCATAAGGTTCCAATAGGTTTGGTGTGGTAACGAGCCGGACGATGGTTGAATACCGTGCACACTCTACTTCTGGGACGCGAAGCCAGATCTTTCGTTCTAATCAATAACCTCATCCAAATGTTTGTCCTCTTCATGCGCACTCTCCACTGTGTTGGTGGTCGCGCGCATGCTTGCAGCATTTTTCTCACTTCATCCTGTTTTTTCCCCTCGTGTTAAAATCCTGCTTCCAATTGACTCTAAATACTGTTTCATCCTTCACCACTCCTTCTAGCAACCTCATCTAGACACTTTCTGATGCAGTGACTTGGCCAAATTGGTACCCTATCATTGGAACTAGTGTTCTCTGTAAGAGACGGAGGCATTTCATCCACCAAAAGCCGATCAGCTTGCCTCTCTTTTACCTCTGGTAGAATAGCTACGAGACAACTCAGCTTGGGCTGCCACCATTCGTTGAATGTGGAGGCGAGAAGGAGCTCGATAGGTGCCAACTGCGTGTACTTGGTAAATGGCTGCAAACATAAACCAGACCGTGGCGCGCACTGAGAGCCTGTGTTGGAAGATGCGCTTGCGTGCACGAAACTTACATAAAGAAGGCATAGACGGTAAGAGCACTACGGTGGCCCCCTCCCGGAAGACCCCCGGCTAAAGGGCTTTGATTACATGCTAAATACTTGTGTACCACTGTAAGTGTATGCATGTACGTGCTGGGCAAGGCTGGAAGAAGCGACGTGACGGTCGGACCATAAGTGGACGTAGAGGTATGAATAAGCTAGCATCAACAAAGGCTTCGGTTGGCGCTCCCCGCCTTTGTAGTTGGGGCCAAAGGGGCGAGGATTGTCGTTGGTTAGAGACGTTGTGCAGCCTGTCTTCCGAACTATCGTGCTCCGTAGTCACAAAAACATCGGTCCGATCAACAAATGGACGAATCGAAACATCATAAAGTGTGCGAAGAGAAAGGAAAAAAAATCACATTTTATTTTCTACTAACTGTCTCTTCCGCTGTTTCACGGTCCTTCCTACTTTTGTAATTGTTGTTGTTGCGTTGGCAACATACTCGATTTCAAGCCGGTATATATATATATATATATATATATATATATATATATATATATATATATCGAAGTGCGATTACCGAAAGTCTTCGTATATTCTCCACTTGCGGTGACGATGTTTCTGAACCACACAAAAGAGCTGGCTTGACTGCTAAAGCGTACATTAGGCTCTTGGTAGATAAGGAAAAGTCATGTCGACGGCACCGGTGGTTCAAGTTTGCAAATGCCAAACAAGCCTTCTGTATACTTAAAGATACCTCATTTGATATCCGACCTCCGGGTGAAATGCAACTGCCCAGATAACAGAACTTATCTACTTGGCCTATAATCTCCCTAGATATCGAAATGTTTTATGTTGCATCAGCCCAACCGTGCAACATCATCCCACACCTTTAAGGTGCAAATCGTATACCAATCACTGCTACGCAGTCTGTCAAGCTGCCCAGAAAAGCTTGCAACTTACCTGGATCTTCACTTAGAAGAACTGTTTCATCCGCACATTCAAGGTGCGACAACTTTCCACTGAGGAGGATTTCAATACCACTATACTCACCTGACAAAAGTGCGGTCTCTAGGACCATATCGATCACAAAGTTAAAGAAAAAGGAGGAAGTGTGCAACCTTGACGTGCACCACTTTTCGTTGTGAAGTAGTACGAGAGAACACCGTTAGCCCCAACTCCGTTGCGGTTATTCATGTACAGGGACTTTATGGTGAAGTGAATTTCTCGAGTGCACCCTTCAACAAGAGGCAGTGCCAGAGAACAGATGAAGTGGCGGTGGGGAATGAGAAAATGTACAGCGAACTTAGGAAAATTAGGTGCCTCACGTCTTTGTGATTGGGGTCCAGAAGACCCCTCAACCAGTTGGCTGTATACACTGAAGGATATTGCAGCGAACCGTGAACAGCGGTGATCGTGCTGTCACTTTCTATCGAATAAGAATGATTGATCAATGTGCGTTTGTACAGCTAGACTTCGTATTCCGTGTGTTGGCTACTAAGGCGCTCTTTTCTTCCACCCCTGTAGGTCCACTCTCAGTCCACCTTGTTATATTCATTCTTTCTATATCCGCTTGCAACATGGTAATGAGGGCATTTTGTCAGTGGGGTTCACCTTAGTGTTTAACGCTGTACGATAATGTTGATGAATCAGTGGACCGTCGGATGCCTTGACTACCGCAGTTACATTTGTTGCTATGGTGTCAGCGTGAATGATTTTAGCCATTGCTGATCACAGCCGTCTTCTTCCCTCTTTTGTCCTTTGTACTCCATCACTATTAGCGGTAATTTTTAAAGCTAGATAGTTTACGCTCTATTTAAATCAAGGTCACCGCTTGAATACACGTTGTTTCATCGATGCTCTCTCTTTAAATCGCATATCTGTTGGCGAAAGCAGGCTATTCGGTACTTTGAGCAGGCTGAAAAGGTGAAAAAGCTTCTCGATGAGGAAAAATTGACTTCGGTCAATCGCCCAGAAAGACCCCCTAGGCCAAAATTACTGCCAGTATCCAAAGATCCAGTTGTTGCGGCCAACACTCCAATGGACCGACTTGTGATTCATCAGAAACCATGTGAGTCTCCGGGTGTTTCACTTCTGTTTTCGCACTCATTTATGGAACATTTTATCCAGGTCGTCGATTATCAAATTCAGGTGTACGCAATTTCTTTCCCATCCGCGATTATTCGGCACATTTTTGTTGAGTTGGTAATGTTTCTCAGTACTGGTCCGTTTTAAACGTCAAATATGCCATATACCTTCATCAGGTCTCCGGTGTTGCGTAATGCGCAACGATACTAACTCATTCCATCACAGTACCTTCCTTCATTGGTTTCTGTCAAATTGTTCTGTAGTGTTGTCAGTGAAAATCGATAACATCTCTAACGCCGTTCCTTATGGGTTCTAGTGCAAAATACATTCACTTCACTTGATCACTGTGTGCCTGCAGCTGACGCCAGTTTAGTGTTGGTAACTGTTCCCAATAATTGATTTTCGCTTAATGAAGTCTCTCACGATTGCAGCTGCATTTATGGCATAATCATAAATACAACTTAAACTTCGCGACATTTGGTATCTCAAATGTGCTGTTTGGGGAACTATCCGGACACTGCAAAGCTTCACACTTGAGTCAATATGCAACTTCGTTACAAATTATTCTTCTCTTTTGGATTGAATTTATCAGTGTTTTGGTTGTCCTTTTCGGTGTGAAATTTTAAAAGTTTTATGTATATCTGTGTTTCTCCAGGACTTCTTTTTCTCCTGGTAGTGGTGCCTCTCGCCTGGTAAACAATAGAAATCAGGCAATGTAACCTCAAGTGTATAGGTAGTCCAGCTCCCGAAATTCTCATTTACCCGCAATATTGACTCGCTATGCGCAGGTTTATCGAAGGCTGGATTTTCTTGAGATAATTTAGTCCTGTTCTGCTACAGCTTAAGAATCTCATTTGTGCGTGGATTTATCATGGAGATTCGACCACTGGAACCATTATCAAATCAAACAGCTTTCGCTAACCTGTGACACTTGTGGTGCCGCCGTGACACCCGCCTATTTCTTAAGAGACGGCTATGCATCCTCGCGGTTTGCAATGTTTTATTCTTCGCTTATGAGACCTGGACGCTCTGCGTTGAGGATGCGCACCGTTCTATTAGGTTTGACAACCGATGTCTCCGAAGCATTTTTCGCATTTGGTGGGAACATCGAATGAAGAATGACGAGGTGCATCATCATTTGTTGGTCATAAATAGCTGTCCTCTGACCAAAGCGGTTGTTCTGTGCCGCCTCCGATCGCTCGGACATGTCTTGCAATTTCCCGCCCATCGTCTACCTTTCCCTGTTGTATTCTCACGTGCTGCGTAACGTTCGAAGATGCGATGCAGTGGTCAGGCCATAAATAGGCGTAGTGGTATGGAGAAGCTGGTTTCGATTGATGCTCCTTGGCTTTGTGGTTGGGACCCAAGAGACGAAGATTGTCATTGGTTATAGAGGTTTAGGGATATAACCCAGAATAGAAGTCAACGGCGCGAACGCTGTACTGTCTGCCTAACCAACTCGTGCCCCATAATCACCGAAATTTCACTGGGACACAAAATGGGGTAAAAGAACAAAAAGTGTACGGCCAGAAAACAGAGAAAAGTCACAACACATCATGCCTTTCTACTAATTGCTTCTTGTACTCCGTTGTAATCCCCCTTATGTTTGTAATTATAATTGTTGCTTGATTTTAAGCCGGTATATATATATATATATATATATATATATATATATATATATATATATATATATATATATATATATATATATATATATATATATATAAGATCGAATGTAGTCATGGAGCATCATGAGTCACAGTGCGATATCGGATCCGTTGACATTATTAATCGCAGGCTATTTCAACAGATGGAAAAAAATTTCTGAATATATTTTCGTGTGGTTTTACGAAAATCCCTATAGCTTCCAAACATTGACAGAATTCACGGATTTTATTTTCACGCTCTAAACAGAAGGCTTCAATGGTTGTCACATGTGACTCACTTTCCATCGCTTATCGTTTAAGTAGCCAACTCAAAATTGCTAATAGTTTGTAACTTTCTGTTTTACGGCGAGGCATTTGTAAGCCCAACAACTTCACTCTCAACTCTCTGTATATGATGATAATCCGTGACGAAACTTTTCACTTCATTTTCTATGCCCCAGCAATCGCTGTTGGTTGCTCTCTTGGTCGTGCACAGTTACAACGGCAAATGACCGTTCCCGAGCGACCAGCTATCCTTCCTGAATCTGACTCCACGTGTTCACTAACCAACTCAGTTCCCTCAGGCAGCCATTCCACCTACCTTGGTAACCTCTACAGTACTTTTCGACGGTTGCTACTTGGAGACAAACCGACAGAGAAAACAAAGTCAAATCTGTCTGATACTCACCAGTTTGCCACCCCTGAAGGTTGGTCCTTTGGTTTTCAGTCACTTTTGTTTAATATTTATTACCATTAGCATGGATTAGGTGGCAGACGTCGGACTGCTTGGGATCTTGTTCCTCTGAATTTTTGTTTTCCAATGAAATCGAGCTTCGCTGTATTCTTTTTCTGCATTAAATCTTAATGTAATACAAACAGTGCAAAGTAAGAAATGTGTACTGGTTATTGATATTCTGATCCAGGTTAGTGGTATACCAATGAGTTCCATTGATCAGAGTAAGTGAAATACAATTACGAATCGAAACCTCAATCTAGTACTTCGTAAAACACGCAAGTGGCGCAAACACGGATACCGTTCACGGATAATGCGTCGTTTATGAATCAGTGGACCACTTAGCGAATCACAAGGTGAACAACCCACATTGCAAAGCTTGTCACTTATATCCGGACAAAAGAGAGAAGCAGTATACGCGAGGATCCCTTAACAAACCGGTAGATGCTTCAGGCTACACGGTGACTGGTTTTATCGATATCTGATATATACTTAATTAGACGTCTTCCGCAACAGAGCAATGGTTAAAAATGACGCACCAAAAGAGGCCTGACGTCTGGACTAATAAACATTCCTCGAGGAACATAGTGCCCCGAAAAATGGTTGAGAGGAATTTCCAGTCTGTATTTAGAAAGATTACAAACTAAAGATTATTGGTATGTGTTAGGTTTTTTGGATAGCCAGTGTTTTCCCTAAAGCACTGAAAATTTGGTTTCGGTAATGAGAAAAAAACGTTTAATGTACAGTGTGGGTTGAAAATCTGAAAACGCCCCCCGAAAGGTCTAATCTCGCAGCGTGCTACTCACAATGTTGTTAGTGGGCAAAATTGGCAAATACCACCTCGTGTACAATATAGTCAGCTAGAAAGGTATGCGTGAAAATTGCATGTTAGAGAAGCAAACTAGCGGACTTGACTGATTTTTACTGTAGACTAATGGTCCTAGGCTCTACACTAACCTTAAGCGAAAAGTTTATGTCATGTATTTCTTCTGAGTATGATAAACTCAGCAGTCCGGATGGGTTGCAGCCAAAGAGGCTTACTGAATTTGCCCCCATTTCATCCTGCGCATTAAGATGTTTATTTGGTCAGATTTTGTTCTATGAAAATACCCCGGAATATGCTAGAGTGTCAACCGTGATGCGAGTACATGTTAACCGCCTGGAAGATATTTGGAAGACCAAAAACGATCACAGTGACTGCAAAACTCACTAGTAAAGATGCGGCTAACTGCTCCGGAATATATCGGGCAATCTAATGCCGCTCGGTGTTCAAAGAATCTTATTGTATCGAACGTCTTTTGCGATAGGAACTTACGGTCCGGTCAGCTTTATCATCGCCACTATGTGGTATTTGCCTTATTTTGCCTACCAACAAGCTCTTCAGTAGAAAGTTGTAAATTTTGACCTCCTCAGGGTGTCCTGAGATTTTCTGTCCACACTATATAGTACACTACTGTAAAATTTCAGTTAGGTTGCGTTATTCGTGGTCGTTGTCTTTGGGATGGTTTTCCTGATTTAACTTAATAAGGAATAGCAGATAGCGTTTACTGTTAACCACGAATCACTAAGACATCTGTTCAACTACCTTCCGCAATTGCCGTCAGTGGATTCCACTTAATCTCATTCAGTTCTCGGTAATGTACGTGACTCGGTAGTCTTCTCGTGATCACATCTTGCTGGTCATCAGCTTTAATTTTTACCACTTCAGATGCAGAATGATAGGATCCGCTTTCTTTTTCAGTGAATATCAAATGAGGTTTGCGTTCTGTTATTGTTCTGATTGCCAACGCACTCCCGGTATCCAAGACGAAACACGCGACAAGCCAGGTAGTATTGGTTGAATCCAAGATGGTTCGCGAAGTAACATAAAATCTCGGTCTCTTATTACCTTTAGTTTGTTTAGGCAATGCTCAACCTTCTCGTCAGCATTCTCTTATCATTCAGTCATCTGTACCGTTTGAGCATTCTGTTTAATCCGGGACTCATGCGTTGAGATTCGTCCAGTTGGAGCATTATTCATCGTTTGCTTTGTCCATTTTATGGCCGTGTTGATTTCTCAAGGACCTCATCTTTCATTTCGCGTCCTATGATGATTTTTTAAAATGAATTTCATGAGAATCTATTACATTAATCTAAAAATAAAATTGCATGAGTGAGTACTTGGTGAAACGAACGTCTAAGTTGCAACTGAGGGTGACGACCGTAATAAAATGATTGTTTTAGGCAAAAGCACTATGGTGGTCGGTTTACCACTTTTACGCTTCCTAAAATGATTGAACATTGTGATGGCCTCTCTGAGGAGACTTCTTTTTATGATCGATTTTAGTGATTCGTTAGTATCTGTAGTCAGGATTCGTGGTTAAAGGTTTTTTTGGTCGATTGGTAAGGCGGTAGCTTGAGAATTCATCTACCGTCGATAGAATGGTTGTATTACTGATGACAGTAGGATAGAGTTATCCTATTCCGCGTTCAGTAGAAAGCCGGGGGGCATTGTGCATGATACAAGAAAAACGGTAGACCGAAACCTTGTTCCAGTTTTTAACACAGTACTTTGGGGTTGTGCATTTTTAAAATTTGCAAGGAATACGTCAAGGCCAAGTTGGAAAAAATCCTTACGTGTAATGACCCATGATTGGTCGATGCGAACGAGGCGGCTATGTAGATGTGAGCAGTTGGGATTTTAATAATGAGAACTGAACGTCAAAGCAAATTAACACCACAGATTTGTCCTTTGCACGTTTAGGAATAAGACGAACATGTCTTGGAATATGTTCTGAGAAGGCGGAAGAGATTTTGGTTGTATTCTGTGTGCTAGACCTGTTCGAGTATTACTGAGTTGTAAAGACGGATATATGCAACTGGTCATTTAGTCGCCACCATATTCGTAGAAACGAGATGCATTGATAACTGTTTCACATAATGTGGTTTTTCAGAAGCTTTTCCCTGTTCTTCAATCTTGCTCTACCGCAGAAGAACTTCAAGCAATAATACTTCGCCTTTTTAAAATGGAATTCGAAGAGCAAAAGTCGATATTATGGGTGTTAATCGTTGGAGTTGGTCAGCTCATCAAACATTTGTTTGGATTAACCCTTCACGCTTTGTGGCATATGTTCCTAAGTGCCACCCATTCAGCGCGCGTTTTATTTCCGCCCACTAGCTCTAGTGCAATTTTCCTGGCTTCAAATCATCTCGATTTATTAATACAAAGCAGTTTGTATACGATGCCGGGTGGTCATAACCAAATCCTGGCTCGCACGCTTTTTGGTCCACCTGTTGTTTCACAGCCATGCTATTCGGGATGGTTAGTCTGGTAGCAAACCTAATTGGTTAGTTCGGTTTAGACGACAGTTGGCATCTGATTGTACCTTGGATCCGCTTCGTTCACTCAAATCCTGTCCTCGATCCCGGACAGGCGAAAACGTGCTGGCTGCTCTCCAAACCATCGTGCTGCCTACTCAACGAACCAAACCGTCCATTAGCAATGTGCCAGCCCGTTCCCTCACAGTACGTTTGAGTGAAGCGTCAGTAATAGTGAATCTGGATTAAGCTGGTTCGGGCGATTGTAATCCGACCATGGTGGTATGGTAACAGTTTGAATAACCATTTCGCCATTTTTTCACAGAATAGAAAGGCCCAATGTCGGTGAGTTCTTTGGTGGAAAAGTTGATCAGATTCTTGTCTTTACTTCTAATCGTTTGGCCAACTGAACCGGTTCTTGACTATCCCAGTAATTAAAGTGATTTTGTTAGATGACATGAGTGGGCAGTGAATTCCTTTGGTTTATCAAGGCGTAGTCCTCTCGTGTTCATTTTCTGGTAAATGAACTGTAGCAAGCTCATCCACTCACTGATTGCATTTCGTAAAAGAAAGCTATCTTGGCTTCTGTCACCAATCCCCACATTTCAGCGATAACGAAAAACGCTTCTGCTGTTCCATCATCCCCTCCACGTCCACCACCGCCTGCCTTTCACAATGTTCGTGGATCTCGGGTTACGCTTAACTGTTCCACGCAAGGTATTTACTGGTGTACAATTGTGACGGTTGGTTAATAACTACCATTAGTTTAGTCATTTATCGTTTTCCTAGTTCATGTAAAATACCACGCAGTCATCAGTTCATACGATGAACCGTCTTCTTTACATCCAACCTGATTCAAGTAACAAGTGTTAGCAAATTCGATTTTATTTGACTATCCGGTCAGCAATGTTTAATTGAGAACATGTCCAGGCGAACAGTTATTTTCGAAGATTCGTAGTCATACCGGTACGATTTATTTAACGGTAAACCCAGGAGATAAAGAATTGCCTGGCACCATAACTAATCATGGTGTGCGAATTGAGACAGTCATTACACCGTTTGAAAAATGTAATTATGGCCTGAAGGTCAGTTGATTCGCGTTGAAATACCAAATGTGGAAATTTGTTTTGTGTTAGTGTGAAGTTGGAGTTGAAGGACATACACTAATCGTTTTGTGTACTTAGTTCAAGCTAAATTGTCTTGTTCCGATGACCTCGGCGATAGCTAGTGCGCGTAACTGAACCTGTTTCCATCGGTTTTAGAGCACCTGGTAAACTGTTCTGCATATTTGATCAGGATCTACTTGGTGTTCAGTGTTAGCCATATGACCGAGTATCGCAACAAAAATTGTTCCGGATCCGCCTTGACTTAGTTAACGCCGGGGAAGCTGTTCCATACGGAGGGACAACTGCCATGCCGTGCAACTGACGTTGGGTTCATCGCAAATGTATATGAATGAGTAAACAACTATGAATGCGATTACCGTCTGAAATTTCTCCTTGTTCCGTATCATTATCTAAGGTTAACTTTTGCATGGGTACCTTAGTCCTGTGACGTCGACGGTGGCTTCCGTAGCATCATCTAAGCATCTTACCAGGGTTTCTAATAGAAGGCCACTCTTTGAAAAAGGACTGATGAATAAAACTTTCTTTCACTCGCGATTATTTACGGTTTCCGATGCCGATCTACCCTGTTTCATCATATATACTTCTCTGAATATCCGTTACTTCGGTAGTTCGTGAGGAATACAAGTCCACAACAAGTTCGAAACCCGTTTTTTGCCTGAACTTAAATTCCTAATTTACCTGGACATTAGCCGGGGACCTCCATGCTCAAGTTAGTCGTCTGGATTCTGGTGATCGGCTGCTTAAAAACCAAAGCGACGCTGGCCCTCGACTTACGAATAACTGTAATCGTTCGTATATTTTATACCGGCTTGAAATTGAACATGGTGCCAATGTAACAAAAACGAGTACAAAAATGGAAAGGGGAAGAAGTACAACACAGTGTAGCATCCAATCATTGTAATAATTCTCTCATGGTTGTCTGCGTTATGGGCTTTTATACTACTTGGTCGCCTGGTTCAAATTAGGCTTTTTTCGAAATCCACCTCTAACCTTTGCGCAGCCAAGCGCATCCTGCAAGGCGGAAAGGTTGGTTCAGATGAGCCGGTGGCCATCGGTATGCTTTATTCGCCTCCCGGGAAACCTCGTGGACTAAGTGTAACACTGCAAGGAGCAGTAGCCCTGTTTAGTGGTGGACCACACTACCAACGTCACAATGCTGTCAGTAGATTTGTGGCGTTTTAAAGTGAAGGATGCTAGTCAAGCGGAAATTCCACAGCATCCTCGAGCACTACGCCGATCGTCCACGGTCGCTTATTTTTTGAGTACACCTCATTCATGGTTAATCACCATATTGGTCATCCTCCTATCCGGGACCTTGAGAGGCGCGGTTCAAGTAAGGTAGAATGAGATAATTACTCAGCCAGGTAGCTGCACACATGTTGGTGTGTCATACGGATGGCAACATATCCACGATGCTATGAAAGCAGCGAGTACCCCATCTTGTGAGTTAGTCGTACGTCGAACTACTACCCACCGGATCTCACTGTAATCTCTCAGATTGCTAGATGGCCACAGGCATATCTTTTCTCACAGAGCCTGCACTCAACTTGGGACAAGAGTAGCAATATGTCTACGTAGAAACCGGGTGGTCTGTTGGTTAGAACGTGAAAAAAGCTGCTGTCACCGGACTCTTTGTCTTCGTGATTTTCGCTTATTACTTTGACTTTTTGGACCTTTTGAACTTTATGCTTCTTATCTTTGTTGTCCTTTACTGGACGATACTAGAAGGTAGCAACCGAAACCAGAGCTCAGAAGTGCAAGGTTAGTGGTTGAATAAACTGATCTGAACTGAATTGCTGTCATCAACAACATCCTGAAGCTTCTACAACTTATTCGATTCACGGGAAGCAGAAGTCTGGTGTGAGCTAGGAAATCTACGAAGAAAACGACCAGCCAATCCTACAGCTATCCCGTCATATTAAGCGCTGGACAGAGCATTGTGGGTAACAATTTAACTGATCATCAACGTAAGTTTCGCCGCCCCGTGGTATTTTTAACCGCTTGTGCTCCGTGAACAGTCTTTGTTGTCCCGCTTACCGAGGAGGAGACCGCCTATGCACCCATGCTCCTTGAGCGTCCCGAGGTCCTCATGCCCCAAATGACGTCTCCATGACCCTCTTCAACGATGATGGTGTGACACTCATGAAAGAGCTTGCCAGTCTCTTCCATGAGATCTTGGTTTATCAAAGCGTTCGACTGAGCTGGAATTGTGCACCTATCAACCCAATCTTCAAGAGGGCTCATAACTTTTGCTCCAACCATCGAGGGTTTGTGATATTTGTCGCGTCGAAGCTGTTAGCCTTTATTGATCCCAGAAAGCGAAAAACGGGCAGATTTTTCTTTCAGTTGCGTTGACTATCTTTTCTCTATGTGTGCGACACGTACTATGTATGCCTCTCAATTGACTCCCTCGTCGTGCTTTGCTGGCTGGAAAAAACAGCGTGGAGGTCAAGCTACGACACTGAAACTTATTTCCGTTTGTCCTTCACGCCAGCCTGTTTAGGGACCTCGAAATCCACAGCATACCTGGTTTAAAACCTTGTCAGAATGTGCTCAGCGTTTTAGACCATGGCGGTTACGTTCCGAGAGGCTGTTTTCCGTTCTTTGAGAAGCTTTTTTCTCCACACTCCGTTGGTCCGTTAGTTCGTTCATGTTCTGCATGGCACCACGCCTCTGTACTATTTACTGGTATGTTGGGGAATAAATATATGTATATATATTTATAATTTACTCATATAGTCGTTTATAACAATGTCTTTGGTGTATTTGGACCCCTACAGGGCAGTCATCCTTCACAGGAGTCGATTGGTGTACGGCCAGCTGGTTGTTACTGTTCGAAGCCCGTGACGGGAAGATGCTATATCATGTAGTATATATGTTGAGCAAGTCGTTGAGGTCCAGCCCGGTGAGCCTAGTGGTCAAGTATTCGGTTCAGAACCCTTCACCCTAGGTTCGAGTCCCATTAAGGGCTAGATGGATGTTCACTGCAGCTGGTGATTCCTAACGGGGAAGAAATAGCTGCGCAATGCTTCTATAGTTTTCAGTGACCAGTTGAGCGTTCACACTGCATGATGATTCATATTATGTAAAATTCAGTCTGTTACTACTTATACTCAAATCTATATATTGAGCCGAACGTGTGGCTGGACTGAAGCACTTGTGGCGTCAATCTGATATTTCACTGAAGTTGAAAGGTCGTGTATACTGTGCCGCAGTGCGTTCAGTTTTTTTGTATGGTTGCGAGACTTGGAGTCTGCGTGCTGAAGATATTCGTTGTCTTGAGGTTTTCGACCACCGATGTTTGTGTAGTATCGCTAAGATCGGGTGGAGTAGCCGAGCAGGCAATGCTGAGGTCAAAAAGCGAGTATTGGGTACTAATTCGGAGAACGTTTTGTCACAGCGTATCCAACTTAGCAGACTTCGTTGGTTGGGGCACGTGTTACGTATGTCAAACACACGTCTACCGTACCATGTCCTATTCTCCGTTCCTCCTAGAAAGTGAAAGAGACCACGTGGAGGTCATCAGATGACTTGGCAACGAGGAATGAGAAAATGTACGGCAGATTTAGGAAAAGTAGGTGCTTCACGTCTTCGTGGTTGGGTCCAAAAGATCCGTCTACCAGTTGGCTGGAGACACTGAAGGATATGGCAGCGAACCGTGAACAGTGGCGATCGTGTTGTCACTTTCTATCGAATCAGAATGACTGATCGATGTGCGTTTGTACAGTGAGACTGTGTATTCTGTGTGTAGGCTACTACGGCATTCTTTCCTTTTCCCACCCATGTAGGTCCAGTCCCTGTCCATCTTGTATATTCATACTTTCCAATTCAACGTGCAAGATGGCGAGAAGGACAGTGGTTAGTGGGGCTTGCTCTACTGTGTAACACTGTACGATGATTATGATGATGAGCCGAACGTGTAATTGGTTGGAAAATTAAGATTTTTGTGTAAGTGTTTGGGATTGTTAGTCCGTTTCCGTGAAGATTAGTTGTACCCGTTGACATTTTATGACTTCCAAACCTCGTTAATTGCAGGTTGGTGAGTTGTTTCTCCTTCGATTCTCAGTGCAAGATTTTATGCATTACTCGCCCGGTTCTCCCAACAGATGGATTAGAACCGTTGTTACTACCAAGGTTTTTTGTTTCTTTTCAGCGCTCCCCGAGGGCTTAATTATGTTTCGTGCCTTGCGTCGTGATCTCTCATTGCTTACGTTCCAATTCCTTACTTGTGTGTATCTCTCGTGTCCTCCACTGACTTTCCATGTCACAAGAAGTCACCCAAGAATCTGACCTCGCTTTGCCCAGTACTTCTCAGCCGATGCACCAGCAGCCCTGTTCGGTCGTTTCTAAGCTGCCATCCACTGCACAGGGCTCAGTGTCGCCCTCGAGTGATCCGACTACTGGCAAACTCCTTCTGGTCAGCCCAGATCACCCTCCCACGATTCCCGAAAACCCCCACAGTGCAACACGTTTGAATGCGGGTGTTGTATTGCCTTCACAACTGAGCGATCATTCTGACCAAGGTGATTTCGTTTGCTGTTTCGCTTTGTTGATAAAGATGTGTTCGTGACTTATCTAACTGACCTATAAAGTCCTACTGACTAAGGTGACTCAGGCTGTTTCAAGGCAAAATGAAATAATCCCCGTGAAATAGAGACTTGTTAGTTATAAGACATGATTTCTGTCAAAAACTACTCGACCTGTTACTCAAAGCGAGTCGGGCTAGTATCGTGATTTTAGTTCGAGGATGCTGCTGATAAGCAACGAAAGCCAGAGCACAGAAGTGCAACAATGCTGAGCTGAACTGTCATAATAAATGTGCTAGCTAAAAAACTGGATATAGCCTCACCTGATACCACCAACCAGCGCTACTCTATTATCAAGGATGCTTTACGTTCCGCTGACCTAGTGAATTGTGGTCTGTTTCGTGATGCCTAAAGACTGAATTTGTGCCGAATCTCTGTGTCTTCTTGACGTTTTCCAGTTACTCCTGGTTGGAAGGGAGTAAAAGAAAACACGACTCGTAAGAAGGCGTATATCTAAATCAAGTTTTCCTAAGAATTGCGGAATGTTGTGGTCGCAACATGCATCAAAGATGAAGCATGGTTCTTCCATGGGGAACTCTCGTCAGTTGTTTTATCTCACCCGAGTCATCAGTAGAAACCAGTAGGTGTGAATGAAATGATCTGTGGAGCTGACGGTTTGCGAATTCGCGATTAGCGATGGTGTCTCAGACGCCTGGCGGAGCACTTCAAGACACAGTTTAACTGACCCTCAGCGTCAGCCTTTTCGCTAATCCTTTTATAACATGTCCACTGGTCATTTCCGAGAGACCTACCAACCGAAGTGTATATCCACAAGTAGATCTAACTTTTAGGACGTCATGAAGCACTGGGCATCGATGACCTTTCCCGGCCCGGTGATTGTGGAGTTGTTCAGTACTTGCTTACCATCTCGGAGGTTAACACTTTGAATCCTCGTCATCACCGGCTACTTTTCTGGTAGTCAGTAACCCACTGTCCTCCGGCTCGTTAGCATATCTCACCTATTGGAACCTTATGGGGTTATCCACTCCAAGTATCGGGGTCTAGTTGTCGGTTAGCTCTGTTATGGCTGTGGCCTTTGTTGCTATGAGATATGCCCCTTCCATTGCACCCATGCGTAAGTATGTAGTAGAAAATATTTGGCGAAATTCAGAGCTAATTCCCTCCTGGTTTCGGGAGTCGATTGTTGTCCCCATGTTTCAGAAGAGTTCCCTTAGTGATTGCGCCAACCGTAAGGATGTAAGCCTTACTCTAATAGCATCGAAGCTGCTAACATCTGCCATACGTTTCAGTTCCTTTCGAATGCGCGAGAGAAGGTTTTGCTTCACGCCGGTCGTAGGTGTATTGGTCACACCTTCACCCTGCGACAGCTACTAGAGCATCCTCATACCCTTCAAAGATCAACGATCATCGTGTTCCTAGCAATTCTATTGGCCTGTGACTCTGCACTGTGGGAATATTTATTAAGAAATGGAGAACGTGAGAAGTATGCATCGGTCCCTTGACCGAATTGAATGCTCTACACTACCTCCGAAAGCTTGGATATTTTTTGCAAATTCCTGCCGATTGTTTGCCTTTTCGTTTTCTATTCGCAAGGCTAAACTGGGAGAAGCGACGCGGCGGTCAACCCATGTTTGGCATAAGTGTATGAACAAAATAACACCAGCACTGGCTTCGGTTTGTTCTTCCTGCCCTCCTGGTTATCGCCCAAGATATGAGAATTGTCCTTGGTTAGGGACGTTGGGGGATACGGCTCAGAATAGGAATCAGTGAGGTAAACGCCGTACGGCTTGTATGTTGCTTTTCCGTTTCGAGTAAACACGCAATAGAAATTCAGATAGCTACAAACGAGCACGAAGACGTGTAATGTGAAAACAAAAGAAGACATTAGGGTTTCTCTTATTTATTAAACGTTCTTTTCCATCCATTTTTGCCTTATCATTCCCGAATTTTATTTTTTATTTTGTTCCGGTTGCACTGTTAGGGGGTGCTAAAAAAAGACTTTCCGAAGCAGTCCAGTAATTTGTTTGAGCGTGCCAGGCCGAATCTTAAAACCGATAAACCGCCAAATCACACATGGCCTAACCCTTTTCGTTAATTGAGCAATTATCCGCGGTGCGGCGCATATCAGATGCATAATCAAGAACCAATCCAATCAACGTTTTATCAACCTAATCAGCGTGAACTTTAATCGGTGCTCGGATTTGGGAATGTTCTATTTTCGCCATAAATAGCGCGTTGTAGTTTCTTTAGACTCACGGTCGTTTTGGCGTGCTGTATTGTCATCCACTGATTTGTCATTGCGTGCTGGAGCGATCGAAGTTACGAGCTGAGATCAAGCACGCAGCTTACCCATTCAGGTCGCAGAAAAGAACTCGTGGGTCATACATTTTGGCCACTCGTTTTTTTTTCTTTAACAATGGCAGCGGCTGATCCAGATTTCAGGAAAGTGTGCTAGTCTAGTCTCAACAAAAGCTGATGGAGGGGTTGATTTCAAAAAATCGTTTGAACCCGTGCTCACATAGAACCGGCACCAGAACGTGGAGAATTTTTCGCATGACCCACAATCAGTCACCACTTTTGATTCGTGGTTCAGACGATACGGAGATATCTTCCATATGGACCTAGTCAACAAATACGATAAAGCCAAGATCCGACTTCTACTACGAAAACTGGGATCTGCAGAACATGCGCGCTATACAAGCCTTATACTCCCAGATCAGTCTCGAGACAGCAATTTTGATCAAACTGTTGTCACCATGATCCAAACATTTGTTGCCACGTCCTGGTTATTCAATAGTCGCTACTGCTGTCTCAGATTACTTAAACGGGACGTGGACGATCTTGTGACGTGTCTGGGAATTTTCAGTCGTGCTTGTAGCAGTCTTCAATTCCGTTCACTGTCAGAAGATCAATTCTGATGCCTGGTTTTCATCTGCATCCTTCAGTCTGTCAATCACTCTGATTTGCGAACCCGACTTCTGTTCAACATCGACCAACAGCCGAATACCACACTGAAGAAACTCATTCAGCAGAGTGAGCGACTCATTAATTTGAACAAGATGCCTCAAAGATTTAACGTCCAGATCCATCAACGCATGTCGTCAACAGGGTTGTCGTTCACAAACGCCATCCATCAATAAAGAAACCATCTGCATCTACCCATACTGGTCCAACTAAACCGCTCTTTCCGCGCAGACACTACTACGCGTGGCATTTCCATGGATTCTGTCCACTCAGGAACAGCCGACGCAAACGCTTTCGTCATTTCGGACACAAGGGTGATTTTTGTCAACACAGGATTCCAAGGAAAACAAAACCTGTATATGCGATGCAACAACTTCGGCCATAAAAATGGATTCTGCCTGCAAAGACGATCTTATGTAAACAAATCGGTCACCAACGCCAAACCGAACACACTTTCTGACATCCTACTGTTTTTACAAATGGCCTGTCATGAACTTACCGCCCCGTGTTGTGGAATGCCGGAAATTTATGTTCGTAAGCATCAACGATTATCCTGTTCGGCTCCTACTAGACGCAGGATCACATATGTCACTCAAATCGGAAAAGACATGAAACCTTGTCTGTCGACCGAGGCCCCAAACCACCTCTTTGACTGCTAGCAGCGCTTGTGGTGGTTCATTAGAACTCATTGGCCAACTACAGTGTACCGCTGATTTTCGAGGCAAATCCGTCCAAATAACGTGTCACGTGGGACAGTCGGATACAAACCTCTTTGATACAGACTGGTGTAAAGAGCTGGACGACATCGACATCCCAGTCAATAGCTTCTGCCACGAAAGGCAAATGCCCAAGCCGTTACCACAAACCGAAGCAGTCATTGCAGATATCACAGCTGAGAACCTATCTGGCTCCGTCCGTGACATGCCAATCACTGTAAAATGCGTCCGTGAGACTAACAACCGGGGAGGGGATCACGGATTAAAGTACCCAACGATTCCCTCTACACGAAGGCTCCTGGGGTTGCTAGCTGAGATTAAGTACGCAGGTTACCCATTCAGATCGCAGAAAGAAACTCGTAATTGTAACAGGTAAAACGTTCAGTGATCATGTGGAAATCAGCCATTGGCCCTACTTCTTTCGGGATTCTGTTTGTGATTTGGTGCTTTCTGATTCAATTGACGTTTCTATGGTGAATTTTGTAAAACCGGTTAAATTTAAAAAACCAGCGTAACGAAGCATTCCGCTTGTATACTTCCAAGTTTTTGCAACCTGTCAAATGAAACTTCATGACTAATTTTGAATCTAAAACTTGATTTCACAGCTTCCAAAATGGTGTCAGAAAACGTCTACTGTCGTCGTCCACTAATGTTTGTTCGCAATATTGCTTCACCCTCCGCCTGACCATTCGGAAGTAATGCAGAGTTTAATCACTTAATAATCAAAAGTATTTGATTATTTGACGATTGATTAACAGCTGTTAAGCTGAAAACCCCGGACAAGTTGGAAAAACTTGAGTTTTCTTGGTATTCACTTTTAGTGTGATAGAATTCGCGAAGAAATCGATTCGATCAAAGGCTGATCAATGCCTGTGGGAGGCAGTCTCTTGGTGCAACAATGTCACCCGCGAACTCTATGTCCTAGGTGTACATCTCCTGAATCGGTTTTATACCGGGTTAATCAGTGGGTTTCTAGCTCATTGTGCAGTCGATGGCGTAGTTGAACAGCATTGTCTGACTCCAGTGGAGTGTGCAAACTCCGTAGATTCTTCGCCACACACACTTACCCGCACCCTAGTGGGCTAACAGTATCCCTCAAAAGCCTTGTAAGTTTATCAGGTATCCCGTCAGATTCAGTTATCGTCCAAATAGACTCTTGGTTGACTGAGTCAAAAGCGACTCGGAAGTCGATAAATCGTGCCATGGTCGACTATTGAGACTTGTAGTCGTGTTGCATTGTTCGACGCAATGTGAAGATTTGGTCCACACAGCCTCCACCACGGTGGAAACCCCCTTGATTCGGTCGGGTGCGGCAGTCACTCGTAACAGAACCGTCTGAGTAGTAGCACGCAGAAAATTATTCCAGCGACGTCGATCAGGCTGTTCCCTTGGTAGTTTTTGCGTATTGTTTTTCTCCCTTTCTTGGGAATGAGCAGCGAAGTGGACGTGCCCTAATCTGTCGGAAAGACTTCGTCTCATCATATAAAACCGAATGATGTTTAAAATCTGTTAGTCAATAACGGAAAGCAACATTTGTAGACTTCTGGCGGTATATTATTTTTTTTAACTGCTTGATGATTTTGGCGATTTTGGTTGTACGTGACAAATGGAAGTTGTAATTGTGCGGCTCTGAAAGGAATATGGATTGCAGGTTCGTCAGGTGTTCTGAATGTCAGTTGAGAAACCAATCTGAGTGCTTTATCCATCGTTCTGTTTTCCTTTTATGCTCAGGAATGAACCGGATACGTCGCGCTGAGGCGGCTCATACTTACAGCTCCTATCGGAGGCATTGCGAATGAGACGGAATAGCTTACCGAAGTCACCAATCCGTGCCGCGATTTATTCCAACTGATTCTATCCAGTAATGCTTATGATCGGCCCTAGCAGTGTGAGAAACCCTCTCGTTGTAGTCTACGGTATTCGCTACTTCCCGTTAGCCAGGCCTCATGTTGGCAGTGGGAGTGTGCTCTCCGAGATTCAGTCTTCTAAGCATCTTTCGGTTTTTACTAGTTCCTTCAAAGCAGTTTATCTAACTGTCGTTTTGACCATCGTCCTGTGAAGCTACACCCGTTTGTACGTTGGTTGCGGTTGTGTTGCTGTTGCGCGTAAACAGATAGATTCTAAAGCGTGCACACAGGAGGACGTGATCTGTACCGTTTGTTTTTCGTCCGTGCACCGTGATAGCCCCTGCAGTCCCCCACAGACGAAGCTCAGCGGGGCAGCCCTAGGATATGATTAATTTGGTGTAAAGTGCAACCATCTTCAGTAGGTACTTCTTACGGTGTTTTTATCGCGTGCTGTAAGTGACCGCTCTGTTGGCGTCGGCCAAACTGACCAGGCGGTCACCTTTCTTGCAGTATTGACCAACGCCAAAATTATACCAGGACGTGCTAAGTCGACCCATCTGATGGACCCGTGCGGGCGTTCCAGACACTTGAGATAAACAGAATATCACGTCTCTTGAATCCGATTGAATAATTCTTGTAGTTTCTCATAGAATTCATTCGTTGTCGGCCGCAGTGGTCGGGGCATAGACTTTGAGGAGCCCTTGAAGTGTGCCAAAGGAAGTCTTGTGGAAATTGGCTCTCAAGTCATCATCGCGCTGTTGACTTTATTGCTAATAGCGAATCTGAGGCACGGGTTCCGGGGTCGCCTCTCGAGTCGTTATGATAAAGCCAGTAAGCTGTCTTCTATCCTGGGACTTTCGCGCGCCGTGTGCCGGAGTTGGGTAGGTGGACTTTTGAGAGGCAAGCTATGTTGATCTAGTCGTGGCATGTCCTCATTGTGAAACTGGCTGCCCACACCCAATAGTGATCTTACATTCCAAAAAGCTAAATGGGCCTGTTTACTTGCTTACTTACTTGTATGTGACTATCTCTTGTGAGAGGATAAGTCGATTTCTTGGATGTCTCTGATGATAGATGTCCAGCCCTTCCGGTCTGTGGCATGATCTGCACCGTAAAATCCCGTTGTTGCGCCAGTCGCGCACTCCGAAGACCGACTCAAGGCCTATGCGTTCCATGTCTGCCTTAATAGTGCTAACTCATATCTTTAGTTGACCACCAAGGCGATGTTTCCAGTCTGAGCTGGGTGTCGAAAGTGGGCTCCTTTTCGTGAGTTCCGTTTCGGGTCGGTGAAAGACATGACCGAACTACTGTAAGCGACGTCCTTGGAGGAACGAAGAAGTCGTTCTGTATTCGCGCAGTTTTGACGCACGGCACAGTTTAAGACGCGATCTTACCACTTGATCCTAGCCATATAGCAGAGGCACCAGTGGTGAAAGCTTTCCAACCTTTTTGTGTCGTTTGCTCTCAGCGGTCAGGTTTCGTATGCGTACGTAGGGACTGAGGGAACGGCAGTTCGGTACATGCGGCGCTTCCTGTGGAGGCTTATTCCACTGCGAGACCGCAATGATTTGCGAAGTTGAAGGAACGCTTTTTTTGCACAGTCAGCGCGAAGTTTAAACTCGCCCCTGGCATGGCTGTTAAGCTGGGTCGTAGAACCTAGGTACTTAAAGTGAAACACCTGTTCCAGGGTTTCGCCAATGACATGTATAGACTGCGTTGGGCCTTTTCAAGTCTTGAAAAACTTCGGTTTTTAAGTGTTTATTTTCAGACCAGCATCTTAGGCTTCGTATACAATACGGTCGAGAACCGGCCACAGGGTTCCGGGATCCTCTCTTAGAATGAAATTGTCGTCGGCGAATTCAAGGTCTGTAACCCAAGGATAGTCGTGAAGTTCTATTCGTTGAAAGACTGAGGGCGCGACGCATTAGCCCATTTATGGCGTAGTTAAATGAGACTGGTGATAGAGGGTATCCTTGGCGGACTCTGGAGACTCTGTCGTACGCGCGCCTGTGTTCCCTGTTTCTTTCAGTTGAGTGTTCCAGCTCGCTGTATGACACCTCGACCGTTGGAGTACGAGGCGCGTCACCTGCCGGGAGCACCGTAGCATGAGGTGAGCGCATGTTTTCAAAACTGTTCTGGAAAATTCTCGATAACATGCTTCGAGGCGATGTCCTCGAAACCTTTTGTGACTGCTGTATTATTCAGTCGCCCAGTCCGGCGTAGGAGATAACTCGATGGGGCTTTTTTGCTTTATCGTTTGCACGCCCTAGTGTAGTCTGAAAGACAGCAGAATTATGCCATATAGGCCGGCGACCTGTTGTGCAGTTCATTCGACTCCTCCGAAAACTTCGTCGGGTAGATGGATCTCGATCAGGGGCTATGACTATAATGGTGGGTCACATTCGCCACATCACAGTTGCTGTCCACAGACTTATGCGGTGTTTTGCAGTGAACGCTTGCCAGGCGAAAAACCCACCACTGTCGCTGATCGTCCGCCACCACTTATTTAATGACCCTGGGCTTATTCATGGCTAACCGCCGAAGTGGTGACCAATCCATTATCCGCAATCGGCGGCACACAGCTCTGTTGTTATCGATTGTACATTACGGTCATTGATATTGTGTTGGCATCACGGGCACTGTCAAGAAATGTATCCATTTTCCAACTTGACGATGTGTAGATTTGGTTTAATAAGACCTAAACAGATCGCCTCTTTGTTCGTTATTGGTAGTGTGAGATTTAAATGCCATACAGTTGATTCCGCATATTGCGCGTTAATGGAATTTCAAATGGTTCAAACTGTCGTAATTCGTTTGAGTACCGTATTTTTTCGAGTTGGGATAATGTCACCGTGAGATGCTCAAAGTCACCCATACCTGGCTTTCAGTCCCATTTTGTACTCCTTGAATATTTATTACTGACGATCTCACTGTGTTCCAACTTTGTAATGCTTCTAAGGCTTTTACATAGCTGATGAAAATTTGGCAATGGGTAGTGATTCATCAAATGACAATTACGGTGACAAAAAACGGTTAAGGTATATTTCTGTCGCTATTAACAGCTGTTCATCTTATTCTCACTTAATAATTGTTTCTTTTATGTAACCAACCTGACTCACCATGTTACTTATAGTTACCAACCAAAGCGATGGTCATCCACATTCTTCGTGTTTTAAATCGATCCAGTCGGACGGTGTCAGGGCACGGACTCAGTCTCACACAAACGTGTGTGAAACAGCTTCTCCAAGTTCATCATCTGAGTCTAGTTCCGTGTTCTCCTCTGACGAATTCAATCGGGATTCATTGGTAAAATCTAGTCGCATTGGTCATGCACCGGAAAAGCTGGCTCGTCTACGACAGTTGACCACGTGTATAAGTCCGAATATTCCGGCTGATGCGGGGTCAGAATCCGACCATACTTTGGCCGTACTACCTGAAATTCCTGCACTCCAAATGGCCCTTCTTTCCGATACCGAACGTCTCTGTGAATTAAGCAAGTCTCGGTTTTCACTTAAGTTAATTCAGAAATTTGATGCGTCAATTGTCCTGTAAATCCGAATATGCATGGCTTTATTGATAATGTTATTTCCCTCAGAAGTGCAACCTGCTGGTATAGGTACAGATACTGGTTACTTCTGTTTTGACGTGACTCTCAGCATTCGGCTCCCTCCAAAAACGAAATATCAAAATAATGGTTAAAACACGTCTCATTTTTGTTGGTACCCTAGCCGAACTTACTAGCATCACAGCGGTTGCATCGGTTTAAGTACCCGTGTAACGAATAGTCATCTGCTATAAGGTGCTGATTTTGCTGCCCATACCCCGGCGCAGTAACGTAAGTAATTCCAATGAGATGCTAGCACATATTTATCAGACTTGGATTTTGAAAGACCGTGTATTGTGTTTAATTAGTGGTGTAATAGCATCCAACCCGAATCGGTGATGAACCTACTGACATTTCATAGCATTTCTCATCGGAGACGTTTGTTTATCCGTCTGTGAATTTCAGCATCCTTTACATATAGCATGATTTATGAGGAAAGCAGCAATCCGTGATGCCCTTTTATGAATTTTCTGTTCATTCTCTTGTTTGATTCTCCACTTTCTGGTAGGGGATCTTTGTGATACCACCGATGCGAAATTGCGGGTCCTGGTTGAACATTTGGAAAACTTTTATGCTCTGGTAATTTCCGATTCTGGTTGGTTATATCATGTTTAATGCCCCGTTGCCAGTTTTTGCACTGATGTGTTCTGACTCAGAATGTTGGTGCCTGGAATTGCTTCTGCAAATACGTCCTCTAATTCTACGATTAACAGCTCAGCAGAAATGAACGTGTTTGATATAACAACATACATCTTTTCTTCTCTGTTCCAGTGCAGACGCTTACGTAGATTGGTGATTTATTAATCAAACCTTTAAACTTTGTCTTAACAGATGGACAGTGTGTAAAATTCGGCCTTTTGTTTAATTATTTTACGAGCTATTGTTCACCAACCTAGAAGAAAATCCACTTAACATTATATATATATTCTCAAAACTGATGCATGCGGTCGTCTGATAAGCATGTTCTGTTGTCCTGCACAACTGCATTAGCGCTTAACGACTTGAAATCAAGCAAGATGCCAACGCAATAACAAGTACAACACGGTGCAGCAGTCAGTCATTACGATAATTCTCTCATGGTTGTATACGTTGTGGGCTGTTATACTACTCGGTCGCCTGGTCCAAATTAGGCGTTTTCTGTTCGAGGATGCACTTCCGACCGTCATGTAGTCAAGCACATCCTGCAAGGCGAAAAGGTTGGTTCAGCTGAGCCGGTGGCCATTTATACGGTTTATTCACCTCTTCTGGGAAATCTTGGTGACTAAATGGAACTCAGCAAGTAAATATGGCCTTATTTAGCGGCGGGCCATACTCATCACGTCACAATGCCGTCGGTAGATTTGTGACGATTTAGGACGGAGAACGTTAGCTAAGCGGAAATTTCACATCCTCGAGCACTACGCTGATCGTCCACGGTCGCTTATTTGTTGAGTACACCTTATTTATGCTTAACCACTAAATTAGTCATCCTCCTGGAGACGCACCCGGTAGGAATCAACTACGTTGTCCGCAACCGATTCATCAGCTAAGGACTTTTCTTGAAAGCATTTTAACCGTCCGCTCCTTCCCGTGCACAGAATCGTTCGCGCATGTGCATAAAAATAGGTAGATACTGGACACATGTCATAAGGACTGCCCCCATCAGACAATCATTCACATTTCCTAAAACTGAAACTATTGTGAAAACCTAGATCAACCACGTTGCAAGGTCTCAGCTACAACCATATACCTCCAGAAATCATCCAAAGCGAGTTTTTTCGTTGCTGTTATTTTGTGAACAGTGTTTGTTGGCTGTAAAGTAAAGGAGAGTCGTAAGTAAAACCTATCCAGCGACCCAACCACTTAGTAGTAACTATACAGGGTAGTATGGCTGAGTGTTGTGGCGCAGCATCCTCGTATTCACATACTTTCTATATCTTTTAGACACTTATCTTTCATGTTCCTGTTTGTTGTAATTTGCGAGTGAAATATCTGATTGGCCATACCAACCAGAACCACCGCTGACAACATACGGCTAATGATTGTTCGAACTGAAACTATTTCGGGAAGGTTTGATACAGATTTGTTGGTAAACGTGAAATGACGGATTTTAGTACCTTCTATGAAGTACTTGGAACCCAGTTTATCATGTGATGGTTTACGGTCATTGAAGGGCAAGACGAGGCACTTCAGCTCGTAGATAAAGTTCACTCTATTGACCACAAGAGTATTGCATGGTATAGGGATGTTGGTACTGTCCTACAGGACATTCGGCGGGTAAGTCTGAGCAAACCGCCCATGCACAGTGATTTTACACAAATTGTCTGGCTTCCTCTTGGGTGATGGTAAACAAGGCCCTGGCGTGAGAGATCTATCCTGTTTCACGCAGTCTACTAAAAACTTTCGAATTTCTCCAACTGACCAAGATCGTTTGCGGCATCCCATTCTTCTGGTTGCTTTTTTTTAATCTCAGCTAACTGAGGCTCCGCTTTCTTTTCTAAAATGCTATGTTTATTTTCCAAACGAAGTTCTTTCAGACGTCATTTAGGTTTGAGCTCAGCATTTCTGGTGGAAACTGCACAGAACAATATATTGATCTGGACAGTAATTCATGAACTCGGGCATGAATCGAAAAGGGATTAGCCTGCCATTCCAGTATTCGGATTCAACTCTGTGTTCCTCCAGTGGCTGCAAAACACCATGAGTTGATCCCAGGCGTGGTGATGAAAAATGCATCTCAGTTACCGCTATTTTAACGATATGCTGCTGAACCGTAAAGCAAGAATCAATTTGTCACTGTTTGCTGTATTTTTATGCGCCACTCCGAACAGTGTAAGGTGAAAATCTGTTGCCTTGAATCCTTCTGAAAATAGTTTTCACTCAATAAATTGCTCCATCTCTCTGTTGGTGTGGATTTTGTCTTCAGTTTCGATCCAGTTTTGTGGACCGCGCTGTACAATACTTCCAAACAAATTTCGGAAGTTACATTGATATTGCGAAAAGTAAGTTTATGCTGGTGTTCGTGTCGTTGTCTCTTATGAATTCCAAGTATGTAAGAACTTTTTCATCGGTTTGACAATCTTAACGACTACGGTCAACATTATGTTGTAAAGACGGCTGTCGTCGTGGACTTTGGCGGGTTTGGTTCCCGCCATTTAGTAACTTTTCGTTGGTCGTGGTCTCCTTCCTGAAATGTTGTACTTTGTCGTATAATAAGTATAGGAAGTAAAAGGAATACCTTTATTTTAATAAAATTATATGAACGTCGCTGGGTAACATTGTTTCGATGTCTTAGATATGTTCGTTCCTTGTATCTCTGTCTGCGACTATTTTTTTCTCATATCAACCGACGAATATATTTTCTACTGAGAAGCAGTAGCGTCACGAAATTTGTGACCAGGTTTGATCTTTTCCATGGTCTGGGTGGCGCTTTACGCATACAACAACGAAGAATGTCACCGATACAGCGATTGGTTATTATCTCACGCACATGGATAGCCGCTTTCTTACACCGCACACAGCAAGTTGTTTTCCGTTCTCCACTTCCTTCCTACATTCTTTTCCTTTATCCCACTCAGCGGGATCTTCAGTCGACCGTACTAGCTGTAGTTCCACCGGTAAAAATTCTGGTCATGTTTTCTCTCGTCCCTCCTTGAGTTACTTTCAAGTCTGACCGAACCCGCTACCATAAGCACATTCCTCATCCGTCCTTGATGCCCATTCAAACTATCCACACTCAGCGTGTGAATCCCGATCCGTATTGGACAACATGTGGGTTTAGCTCGGACGCTTCAGTCTCTTGGTTACATGCATGCGCATGATTGCTATGGAAGGGGTATATTCCATCGCCCCAAAGGCCCACGCACGAATTAAGTATGACTGTCAACCAGATCCTGAGAATTTGAGTGCATAACTACATAAGGTCCCAGTAGGTCAGGTGTGCTAACGAACCGGATGACCGTGAATTACTGTCTGCCACCAAAGCGACCGACGGTGGCGGAGTTCGGACCTCCGATCTCCTAGGTGGTAAGCGAACGCCCTAAGCCACTCGACTTCCATCGGTCTAGTTTTTTGCATCCAAGAGACTTGTATTTAACACTCTAGTTCCATCGTCCAGTTGATGCCCCCATCTACCCCTGCGAAGTTTCACTTGCTTCTTTCTGGGGATCCTGAGGCTGCGACTTCTCGTCTTGCTGACGTTGGTATAGTTCTCGGTGAAGGGACTGAAGCAGCGCTACTGGAGTGGGTCGCAGTCGACAACCGTTTATGTGCAATGAGACTCGGGGGTTTGGGCAGAGTGTGCAGTCACGGTCCCAGTAAACGCAATCTGTTTTTCATCTCGGCGTATGCACCCACCGATTGCATTTCAGATGCAATCAAAGTTGATTTCTACCAAAAACTACTCGACCTCTCACCCAAAGCAAGTCGGGCTAACATCGTGATTTTGGCAGAAGATATGAACGCTAGAGTAAGTCGGCCGTCATCGAGCAAAGCGCATTTGAGAGGCCCTTTTGAGTTGGGTTTCTGTCTTCCAAAAAACGAGGAATGGTTTTTGGCTTTATGCTGGGACCATCGTTTGTTCCTCGTCAGTACGAGCTCCCAACGCTTCAGTCTCCGATAAGCCACGTGGCGTCCGGCCCCTTCGAGTCAGCAGAGGACCCACATTAGCCACATCGCTATAAGCCACAAATACCGGGATTGTATACCAGACTGTCTGTCGTACTCGTGCACTCCTATTGACTCCAGCAGCAAACTAGTTTGCACTAAGCTGTTCATGTGCTCCGATAGTCTTTCTAAGAGCACGCTGCAACGACGGTCAGATTGGGATTCGCTTTCTCAATATTCCACCTATGCGCCTTCCGAAACATTCCTGCTGATAAGCTGGATGTGGCCTCACCTGATACCATCAACCAGCACTACTCTATTATCAAGGATGCTTTACGTTCCGCTGACCTAGTGAATTGTGGTCTGTTTCGTGATGCCTAAAGACTGAATTTGTGTCGAATCTCTGTGTCTTCTTGACGTTTTCCAGTTACTCCTGGTTGGAAGGGAGTAAAAGAAAACACGACTCGTAAGAAGGCGTATATCTAAATCAAGTTTTCCTAAGAATTGCGGAATGTTGTGGTCGCAACATGCATCAAAGATGAAGCATGGTTCTTCCATGGGGAACTCTCGTCAGTTGTTTTATCTCACCCGAGTCATCAGTAGAAACCAGTAGGTGTGAATGAAATGATCTGTGGAGCTGACGGTTTGCGAATTCGCGATTAGCGATGGTGTCTCAGACGCCTGGCGGAGCACTTCAAGACACAGTTTAACTGACCCTCAGCGTCAGCCTTTTCGCTAATCCTTTTATAACATGTCCGCTGGTCATTTTCGAGAGACCCACCAACTGAAGTGGATATCCTCAAGTAGATCTAATTTTTAGGACGTCATGAAGCACTGGGCACCGATGAACTTCCTCCGCCCTGTTTAAGGATGATGGAACATATCTTGTTGGAGTACTTCCTGATCTGTTCCGAAAGGTTTGGAATTTAGAGCTAGTACCTTCCTTGTGTTGAACGGAATCAATTAGTATCCCCATCCTTGAGGGAGTTTGCTTATTGATTGCGCCAATCATAAGGGTGTAGTCCTTGTCTTAATAACATCGAAGCTGCTAGTGTCTGTCATATTTTTCAGGTTCGTCAAACGCGTGGAGAGCAGACTCCGGAGGAGCAGGCTTTGTTTTGTGCGGGTCGTGGGTCTATCAGCCGCACCACCTTGTGACAGTTGCTAGAGTATCGTTCACCCTTCTTAGACCAACGATCATCGTGTCTCTAGAAAATTGAGCAGCCTTCGCCTGACAAAAGCGCGGTCTCTTGGACCATATCAGTCACAAAGGTAAAGAGAAAACGACAAAGGGTGCGACCTTGACGTACACCACTTTTCTTGATGAACTGTTGTGAAAGAGCACCGTAAGCACTAACTCTGTTGTGGTTATTCATGTACGGGGACCTTATGATGAAGTGAATTTCTCGAGTGCACCCTCCAACAAGATGCAGTACCAGAGAACCATGCGATCGACCGAGTTAAAGGCCAATTTTAGATCAAGAAAAACTGAGATAGTGAGCCTATGGAAGGTGTTTTTATGTTCTAATATGTGTCGAAGAGTGAGGATGTGATCAGCACAGCCTCGGTCAGATCTAAACCTAGCTTGATTCTCGCACGAGCACTGTTCGCGAGCGTTGAATAATCGGTGGAGTATAATATCAACCAACCGTTTAGATACGATGCTTATCATATCGGAAGACCTGTCGCCTGTCTTGTAAGTCGGTACGATCACCGATTGAGGCCAACGCTTTGCAACTTGTTCCCCTTCCCATATCATGTCGAGGAGTTGTGTCAACTTCAGGGACAACTCTGCCCTGAATATTGACGGCGGCAACCCATCCGGTCTATCAGCCTTATGCCGCTTAAGATAGGCTATCTCACGGAGAACCTCCACTTGTGACGGAAGATTGGTATCTACAACTAGAGCTGTAACCATCGTGCTAAAAAGCAAACCTGCCAAGCTTTCTTCGAAATACTGCGCCCACTGTGAATCTATTTTCTGGAAAATAGAATACGTGAGGAGTATGTGTTGGTTCCCCAAGAGTTGTGTCTTCATATCTCAGTTCGGAACTATGGCCAGCTTTCGTCCCGTTTTGTCATCTCCAGTAAGGTACTACAAGGCTTTCCTGTATTCCAGTTTCTTTCGAGCTTTGCCATGGAGGATATTTTACGGAATGCTTTCTCTAATCCATTAAGCGGTGAAGTTGAACTCTTCCCAAGGAACACGGTTTTAGACTTAGACTATGCCGATGACGTCGCCTTGCTAGGTGACAGTGCACATGCAGTACAACTCGCCCTAAACTGCTTGGCAATTGAGTTATCCCCATACTGTATGCACTGTGTACTTTTCAAGTGCAGCGTATTTTTGCAGGACTGGCAAGAACCCGTCCCTACACTCTCTCTGTGGTGACCAGCCAGAGTTATTCGATTACTTTATGTCACTCTGAAGTTTGATTGCAGCTGGAGGTAGTGTTGGTGAAGAGATCACTTCGCGAATATCGAGCGCTAGAGCGCCTTTCGCCAACGTGCCATACTTGTAGCGCCTTAATATCCGGCTGTCACTCAACGGACGGATGTACAGCGCCGCGAATCTTAGTGGTTTGCTTTATGGTTATGAGACCTGCCCCCCCCCTCCCCCCGCGTCGGGGATGCTCGGCGCTCTTCTGTGTTTTATAGTCGATGCCTCCGAGCCATTGCTTGCACATGACGGTAACGTCGAGTACGTAGTGATGAGGTACGCCGTCGTGTGCTGGGCACCGTTAGCCGCCCTTGGACCGAAGTGTTCGCTCGCATCGCCTTCTATGGGTCCAATATGTTTCGCTTATGCCGGCCCACCGTCTGCCTTTCCGTGCTCTATTCGCACATGCGGTGAAAGGCTGGAAGAAGCGATGTGGCGTTTAGGTCATGATCATGCGTAGATGTATGATGTAGCTAGTGTCACCATTGGCTTTGGTTGGTGCTTCCCGTTTTCCATGTTGGGTCCCAAAGGATAAATATTGTCGTTGGTTAGAGACGTCGAGGGACATGGCTTAGAATAGAATTCAGTGGCGCGAATGTTGTGCGGTCTGTGTGTTGAACCTTTGTATCGCATAAATACAAAAAATATTATTCAGACAAACAAATTGATAAAAAACAACGAAATATGTACGGTGGAAAACCAATGGACCACAACATATCATATCCTTCTGCTACCTGCTTCTTATATTTCGTTGCATCCTCCCCCCCCCTGTATTTTCATAATTGATGTTGTTGCGTTGGCACCGTGCTTGCTTTGAAGCATATATATATATATATATATATATATATATATATATATATATATATATATATATATATATATATTAGTCGAAACTGGTGCATGCAGGTGTCCGATAAGCACACTTTATGCTCGTATACGACAGTACTAACATTACCACATAATTTTATGTGTACCGAAACTACCAAGTGGTTTCAAAGTTGTAGGACGATAACTCTTGTGGTCTGCTTGCCTGTGGTTAACAAGTGTTTTCAAAATGCAGGCAAAACCATATTTTCTCAGATACCGGTCGACCGCAATTATGACGAAATGATCCTTTGAGGGAAAATGGAACAGGGTTTTCTTTACATTGAAACAACCCAAACAATAATAAAAACACATTGTTCGCCCACAATATTAAACATTTTGTTCTGCCTTCGTTATTCAGGATTTTAACATTCTCATCGACTTGGAGTTTAACTTGTTGGTGATGAAATAATTTACTATCTTATGCTCCATCGCGCTGCATTTTTGACTCCAGTGGCCAGTGTGTAGGTAGAACTTTGACTGCTCTCCTCAGAACGCAGAGGTTTTTACGAGTACGTTCAAATCTGCGATGTTAGAGGGTAATTGTGCGGACTGGACCTTGTAGTTGCGCATGCTTACACAGGTCTCACGGTGAATAATGAACAGACAAATCGTTTTGCGTGACTTTAATAACAAACCTCTCGAAAAACAGCATGAAGCGTTATCCTGAAAAACAATTACCTACTCAGGTGACTTCTTTTCGGTAAATTTGGCAAATTTTACAGTTATGAAGGTGAAGATTTCTCCATCATTCAGGACACTTCTAAATGAATTACTCCAGCGAATCTAAACAGATTTCATTAAAACCCAAGTCAATAATTTTGGCATGGGTGATGTATCCGTATTCGGCGGGAAAAATTTTTGGAGGGGAATTTCTATGTTAGATGACTTTTTTCTGAGCCTTCCACGGATCACCGTATGCCGAACACCCATACGAGAAACAAATCCATCGTCAAAATGACGAGCTTCGTGATGTAAATCCACTGGTGGAATCAGTACGTGCTCCCTTTTGTTGTGCTTACAAACCAGCCTTCATATCACGTGATGCTAGTCCCATTGGAAATTACCGCTATCTTGTGTCCAACGGGGAGTGAGATGGCCTGGGAATATTCTCGCGCTGAAATAAGGACAGGGATTCCCGGCACTGTTTTTTGAGCGTAATACACATAACATCGTCTTATTCATTCGATTTGCTGGTCTTCTACCTCTGAAATGTGTACTTGTGGTAGTTTTTCTGTGATTTATCTGATAATTGGTTCTCCTCGTTGCAATAAAACACTGAGTAAGATGTGTCATAGAAGATTCAAACCAATGATCGTTTTCGATTCTACTTGAATCTCTTTTACGGAGATTGTGAGAAAATCCTGTTTTAGTGGGTCTTTTCATCGTTGTCGCGATAACAATATAGGTGGTTAACGAGGCGCACTAAAATGACCTTGATGCTGGCGCTTACATCGATGCCAACCGGAATTCTTTTTTTGGAACATTTGGCGGTCGTTGTTATGAAGCAATTTTAAGGCGCATGTAAGGTGAAATTTCTAAATTATGAGATCATTTCTCTTGATCTTTTCAGATAGACACAACCGTGAAAGCTATACTGGCCGAAGAAGATGCTTCAACCAAATATTTTGGGTTCAACCCAATCTAAATATAACTTAAAATAATTTATGTGATCCTGTTAATCAGTTTAATTGTATTTCCATATCTTGTCAATTTTTAGCTTACCTTGGTCGGAACCTTTTATTCTGGCAACCAAGGTGGCACACATTCAACTACCCACAGCGCAGCAAAGAATCAACCTTAATAAGGGTAAACTGAATAAATTAGTGTCATTACTTAGTGGCCTGATGTACCTCAATAAAGTCACGGATCTCGAATTGTATACTAGGTAAGCTTTCGTATGCATCGCAATCATATATATATATATATATATATATATATATATATATATATATATATATATATAATCAGGCGCCGAACGATTAACAGTTGTTTGTTCAGCCCTTCAGCTCAAGCCTTGAGTAGCTAATATTTCCCATTTATCTCATGGTTATGGTTTGTCATTTTCTTTTCTGTAATAGAAGAGCCAATTTTTATCCCTGTCTTCTTCGTGTATCGTTTAAGTGTGAAGAGCAGTCAGCCGAATCTCCCTCGTATGACCTCAAAAATTAGTTTTCTTCTGTTTTGCTTTTCACAGGAGGGCATAGTTCTAGTGACTTTGTCAAACCCTTAGACTATCTGTTCCATTTTTTTCTGTGATCCATCAGGTGATTCCAACGAAACTCGACGCCGAGCGTTCATGAAAGAGGTGAGCTGGTGACAGATTTCCCAACTAATCCTTTTCCATGGTCATACTTTTTTCATATTTTAATTATTTTCTGGTCAAAATCCGATTCTGCGAGTTTGCTTAATGATACAGATTGGTCGAGAATCTGATGAGCTGTTGGCTTCCAAAAAGTCAGTCGTATAGTGCATGTTCAGTCTTAATTGTCGTATTATCTGATTTCATACTTTGTTATGCTTTAGTTGATGCCATTCCTCGTTTGTATCTGTTTTATGGGCGTAAGCGTTTCGAAGGTCACCGTGCTGACATGTTGGTTGAATAGATGCATGTGGCCCTCTGATGGTAGACAGTAATTCACTTTCGTCCGGATCGTAGCCACACACTTGGCCTATTGGGACCTTATGTGGTTCTTCGCCACTTCAGGTCTCAACGTCTGGTTGCTGGTTACCCCCAATAGTGTAGTAGGCCTTCGTGGCTACGGGGTAAATACCCTTTCTGCTGCACTCATGCGTAAGCATGTAACAAAAAAAGAGTGGTTTGATCGGAGGACACGGATATCACGAAAAACCGGATTTTTATAACGAAATCCTTTCATACCTGATCGGTCGCTGCTGTTTGTAAGTGCACAGATCAAACAGTTAGCGAAAATATACTGCTTGGTGAGAAGATCCTCATGAATAGTTGGGTTCGCTGAATGAACACACTCTGCAAATAGCTCCGAGATAAACTTTTGGTAAACGTCGTTGTGAAAGTCACATTCTTCTCTAAGTACTTCACCAGCGGGGGGGGGGTGGAGAAAGTGCCTGATTAATAAAAGTCTACGCTGTACTGTGTTGAGAATTTCGAATAAAGTCCTTCATCGTCGTAAAATATATATCCACGCAGCTGGCACTTTCTGTAAGCTTTCATCAGGCAAAATTTTATCTCAGCACGATGTACTGAAATGCTGAGTGGAACCGCATTGCCAGATTATGTTAGCGAACCAACCATAGTCAACTGAATTTTGTTTTCAATGATGCCGAGATATGAGTCCATGATTTGACTCGCTTGGCTGTTTTCTGAATTTTTTGTGGTGCATTTTTCGTTTTTCGCCATCCGCAAAGCATGTTCATAGCCGATCGATAAGCCTCCTTCAGACAGTGCTTCATGTTTTCCATTTGGCATCGCGTGTGTCGTAAATTCAACTGATAGTCTATATCCCTTCTGAAGTTGGAGTTTATCCTGATCTGTGCTGCTTTTAACTTTCGCTTGTTGTTACTTAGCGAACCACTGTCGGACGTTCGTCTTTTCCGACGAATTTGAACTTCGATATTGCGTCGGTTGATTCCAGTTTTTTTTAGTTCGGGCACTTCTACGCGTGCTTACCAAGTAATATTGGTCGCAGACCGTTAAGCCTAAGGTGTGTGGTTTGAACAAGAAAAAACGGCACTCAGTGAGACAAAACGTGCACGGTTTTGAACTTGTGACTGTTAGTTGCAGTTATGAACGATCTCTTTTGGGGCCGGCTGTTCGTGATGGAATTCGGCTAGGACAGGATATTCATGAAAATAGAGCCGTAAGGCATATATCATTTTGTTACTTACCTTTTTCATACTCTGCAGCAATGATTGAGAGTGCTAGCGTTTTTATAGTCAGGAAAATTTGTTTTGAACTTCGGGTCTCGAACCAGTTAGTTTCATTCTCGTAAAATTCCATATGTAAGATCAGCTAGTGAAGAAGAGAACTAATATATGAAGAACGTCATTATTTTTTCTTTCATATTCGTCTGAATGAGCGCCACGTCGATCGCTGATTGTCTTCCAGCCGGCGTTCTCACGGATGACGCTGGTAGTGCGTCATACTTCATCGATTTTCCTCATCATCTGTGCTTTTCCCTGATCATTCAACATCACTGCTTGCTGCTTCTGTGCGTTGAATTCCTGCGCCAGAAACAAACTTACCAGATTTATTGAAATACTTTTTACTTGATACTCTGAATTGTTTATTGTGGAATGGCTAGTTAATCGTGCTTACATTTTTGTTTGCTAATTGTCTCATCAGGAACATGAGTCGGAATTTATCATGGTTAGGGTGATATTCAGACGACTCAAAAACTTTGTCAGTTGGTCTGTTTCCTTTGTGAATCATCTAAAGGAGCCTGTAAAAAATGAACGATTATGTGGATCAACATTCATTTTGATATGGGCATTACTCGTGATACCTGATTTCTCTGCATCACTCTTTTCCACTTGTGCTTTGTTTGCTCGGTATGGTAACCTTCAAGCTAATAAGATGACCGCAGTTTTAATAAGATACCAACAATTTTTTAGCCGTGTATATTTAGCTGCACTAACTAATAAGCGATAAGGATGATTTGGTTTGTGAAATTATCAAAAAAGCTTTCAATATCCAACTTTTTCATAACTTTGTGACAACATCCAGAGATTGATATTGTTGTTATAGCTCAGATTAGTATTGGACCTGGTAGAAAACAGTCAACAACAAAGGAAGACCGAATTGGTTCACCCATCTGAAAAGCCAGCGAATGCTTCTTCTCCGTCGAATCTTTCCTCAGTGGTCCAGGAGGTAGGCGTCGAGCCTGCCGAAGATATCGGTAAGGCTTTTGTTCCCATTTGTGTGTTGTGTAATTCAACTTGTGTATCCAAATACTGAAACAGTTGAAAGTTGTGAGTTTAATTCGGTATGTATTTTCTTACCTGACTGTCGCAGTATCGCAAGCGTTAGAGCCTTCCGTTCAGTAGTGTAGTGTTTTGTCGGATTGGAGTTCTTTGCAACATTCCTCAGTATCTGGTACAATTTTCGAATATATCTTTTCTCCAAATTGAACATGGTTATCAGCCAACATCTTTATCCGCGAGCCGAGTTTCGGTTGCATGCTCAAGCTGCTAATGGGGAATTCTGATACCGTCTCTCACGGTATGGTCGATAATCGGTACTCCTTTCCAGTAGCTATCAAGTCGCTTGAATCTTACCCAATGGTCAAACATTGGATATACGGAAAACAGCGGACTAATAACTGCGGATACCCTAGTGTAACCCATCCAATAATGTGATTTGTCGAGTCAGTGGTTCAGCGCTATCTGGAGCTTAGTTACTAATTTCGGTATTGTGGAGTTGCAATACTCTAATCCTGATGAACTTGGATTAGGTGATCTATCCTGCATTGTAAATGATACACTACAAATTATTAAACGCACTGCTGCTTTGTGGCTTATTACCGTTTATCGGTAGTACGTATCCAACATACTATCCATTATTCATCCCGCTGTTATTTGGCCTTACCGTTGGTGCTCCATGCCGCCTGTGCTCATTGTGGAACCCATCTCTCCTCCTTGATTCGGTACAGTCGTGAGCTTAGTGAACTGTTCTACAGAGACCTATCAAGACCAGCAGTTTTTCATCTTGTACACGTTGAAGTCGCTTATTGAAAACTCATCATGAAAACTAGTAATCTGTTTATTGCTCCCGAAAAAGGTCAACCAAAAGAGCGTTAGTGATGTACTAGAACTCTCTCTATGAAAGAATTTCAGATGTTAGCTGCGTTTTACATTTCATGTTACGTCTAGTAATTAGTTATTGGCAAAAGAGCTCAATCCACTTACATTCGCTGAGTTGTACTCTTTCATGTTCTTTTCTCCCCTGTTTCTTGCAGATCCAGATCATTGCTGTGTATCTTGATGGTTTCTCGGATTGTATCTTGTGTGCATAACGAGAAACGCTTTGCTTCGTGCTCTGTGATATTGCGTTTGTATGAAGAAACTCCCTCCATTACCCTTGTTCTGTTTGATAATGCCTTGCCTCTGCTCTTACTCTATTTCACGATGATCATTGTTTCTGATTCAGTGACCGTTCACAGCACCGTTCACTCGATGGGCTATTCAATTTTTCTCTATCTATCTCTAAGTCTTTCCGTTAATTTCCTCATTTAATTTTGAATTAATTACTACCTGAAGAATTTCACTGTCTCAGTGTCTCACAGCATTTAATAGGGGAAACGCCCCTCGGTTGCGTTGGTCACGTTATGCATGCATGACGTCATAAATAAGTCCTTAAATGCCATGCATTGTAATTGTCTAATTTGTTTCATCTCACAAATAAAGAGTCGATGATTCGGAACATTTGTGTGGAATGTATTGGTCGTCATCAACAAGGATACGTTTTTGTCTTTGTGCTGTAACTAGGCGTGCATTTGGTGTAATCCAGAATCATCTACTCGTTGGGTCTGATCAGTATACTTTGATATTTTTCTTCACATGGTTATCATTTGTTTACACAAAAATCGTGTCACCGCAAATGAAATCTGAAATTTTTTTCTGTATACATCCTGAATCACACATGCAAGTGTATAATGCAAACACACAAAATACACAATAATGAATAACCTTTTCGGCAAAATGGGTAGTTCTGTCATTATTAGATTGATCAGAAGTAGGACACATGGTCCCAAGTTTCGATTTTTGATGTAAGTAGTATGCTATTGTATTTGTGTATTGTGTATTTCTTCGAGGACACACGACCGGTTTCGTGGTTTTCATTCCCTCATCAAGTATGCGTGCCTCTTGACTCACCGGCAAAATAACTTTCGAAGAACCACCTTGAGGCTCTAAAAATGGACTTTTCGTCCATGCACACTCCTTACGACTCGAACGAGATTAAGGTGATGAATCTAATGTGGTGTGCACAAGAATAAGGATGATTGGGTAGGAGAGTACCGGGTACACATACCTGTTGAGCGGCAGCAACCACGAAACCAATCGTGAGCTTCCGGGGAAATTTTGTCCTGTCATCCAGATACAGTAACATATTATTTATATCAAAATCACAGTTAATTTGAATTTGAGATTAATTTCTTGCTCTCGAGCGTGGCTTTGCACGAATCTCCGAGGAATATCGTTCTGATCTATTCGTTCTTCCGAATTTAAAATAACATGCTCAAGCCAACGTCTTGCCACTGATAAATGAATGCATTCGGTCTCGTGATACCATAGACACATTCCATTATTAGCTAAAAACAGTTCAATCACAGGGAGTACGACAAAAAAAATCAACTGGAAATTCACGTACGAAAGGGTGAAAGGAAATTTGTGTCAAATGGTAAGATACGGTTTATCATTGGGTCTTTAATGTATTGTAGGGTCATCAGTGACGATTGTAGTGATGATCCGCATACTCCATTACACAATTGTAGAACATACTTCATTAGTGCGCATCATCAACGTTCTCCAGACAGATCAAGGAAAAATCTAGTGGAATACCAAAACGTGCATTGTAACAAGGGCGAAGTAAATGAAATATTCACCGGATTGTGGCTTTGAAGAAGCGATTGCAGTTGCCCCGTGTGCCAAACGTGCATTGGAAGAAGAGAAAGTGATCGAACTGTCGCAAACAAGCTTCCACTCAGAAAGGCACTTGTCGCAGCAGAATCAAGTTGGATGGCATGGCAACAACAGCCTTAATGGTTAACTCTTGCCCGTTAGTGAGTTCACCCTGAAAGAAGTGATCGACATAATGCAGCTCTATCGAAACTGTCTCTCTTGGTAGAAGTTTGTGATAACACAAGCATAAGAACAATGTGACATACCTGCGAATGAATTCAACATGCCTCTGCGAGATGAAAACGTTTATGGATACGAATTAGTTATTGCAAATCCATCGCAACAACGATACCTAATGACAGAACACAGGAAGATCGTCGAATCGACGAATTAGTAAGAAAGGGTTGTATTAATTCACTTGGCATAATATTGCGAGTCACGTTTCGAAATTCTATTTTGCCTGCTAACATCGGTGACAGTAGTTTTTCCTATTAGTTAGAAACAGCCGTCTCCTTGAAATGAACATGAACGACATCGGCATTTATGAATTTTGACTCCAGAGAACGAGCTGATAGATCTGGACGGCATCGCCAATGGTCAAGCTTACCTGGAAGTCATGATCTGACACATCTTGCCACCGATGAGCACAACTAAGGCCGGCAGCGTGAGTAATGCTTGGAAATTCATTGCTGACAGGCCGTAAACAAATCAGGTAAAGTACATGGGATCGTAAGTAACCGAGACAAACCACAGACTACGTGTTCAGATTCGATCAGCATCGGAGTTCAGTTCACCTGTGACCTAAAGGTCTGACGGTCAAAAGGACCACGGGGCAGGCAGGTCATGTTTGGTGTTTGCGGTTAAAGCAGTTCCCCAGATAGCCAAAACTTCCCTGCAAGAAGCACTTTTGCCTTTCAAGAAAATTGCCCCACTAGGAAACCTCCCACCATGCACTAAACCCCTCCCCAGAAACGAAATAGAAGTACTTTCATTGAAATGCACTAATCTCAGTGCATTACCTTCAGTTCAGTTTATTCTATTGTATGTATGAGGTGAAATCTGCATGCGATGGTTTTTAAACGAATGTTTCTGACTGAAATGTTAGTAAATGAGCTCACGAGAGACATACAATACCATACAATGGTTTGCGTTGTAATAACGAGTTTGACGGATTGAATCTAGAATCATTTCGAATAACACTAATGCTTTACGTCCGTTCATTGTAATCACAAACATCAATTGTATAAAGTCCCTAGGCGATCTTGAAGAGTAAACGAACTTCTGACGTATTACCGAATAAAGATCATTCTGCCTGTTCTCGATTACGAAACAGACCAACTGAGTTCTCTCAATTTTGCTTAGCATGGCCGTGATCGTGAATGGTTTCTTTCCGTTGTCCCGCATACGCGCTTCCAATCAACAACCCCATCGCGATCGATAATCAACCTCGTTGCATTTCGCTACTGATCCTTGTATGTACACGCTTGCACACGCACACAGACGCACTAGATCGGACACTTTATTTTCAGTCAGGATCTGCTTGTGACCGTCAGACCTTTAGGTCACAGGTGAACTGAACTCCGATGCTGATCGAATCTAAACACGTAGTCTGTGGTTTGTCTCGGTTACTTACGATCCCATGTACTTTACCTGACTTGTTTACAGTATGTGAGAAATGACCTTTCGTAGGTTATTTTTAGGACAGAATGTAGTAAAGCGATTTTCCTGATTGAAATGCTGAAGCTCGAATAATCATTTTGTTTTGGCCAAGTATAGGACCAGATACAATAGCTTGATACTCATATCGAAAATTCATGCTAGGGACCACGTGTTCTCATATAAAGTACAGGACCGTTTAGTCGTTATCTGACCACGTGGCTACATGAAAATCGGTTTTCTATGCATGAATCTTCAGTGAAGCGTATTATAGTGTCAGCCTAATGACGGACTGTCTGTCGAACTGACAAGTTCACGAAGTCGATCCTATGGTGGTTTACTGTAGGTGACACGCCTCAGACATGCGGATTGCGCGAGACGTAAACTAATGACCTTACTTAAGTATATCGGTGAAGGAAGAAAAATACTGTGCCACCTGTGAACAGAAATGTCCAACTCCTGCATAAGCTCTCAGCCAGATAACATGAACGCGATTGAGACAAACAAGCGACCACCTGATTGATGGAACTGACTTTCAGTGCGTCTCTCATTGATTGAAAGTTGAGTCAACATGTTTGTGTGCAGTTCACCGGGCTGATTATCGATTGTCGCGGCTCTGTTGGTTGTCGGTTGCACAGATAAAATCACCCTTCTAGATCGACAATTGTCATTCCTTTCTTGATCGTTAGGAGGCACGATTGCGAGCGTTCAGTTGATTTGTCTCTTTATCGAGAATAAACGGAAGTGGAACGAAAGCCTGGGAAACGTTTGGCGCCAAAAACTGCAACCCGAGTACATCCATCCATACGTGGGAAATAAACGAAGCTTGTCGGAAGCTTGTAGATGCTCTTAACTGTATTGATTTTGCAGGAAATATGCGAATATAAAATAACAAATCGCAGTTTGCATACGGCATGGATTTTCTCTCACGTCCAGAGAGACGGCTAGTTCAAACGCTCTTTGCTATGAATCGACAGCTCTCGAAGTTTGTAGTTGTCGAAAGATTTTAAACGGGTACACTCCTAAGCATACGCTTACCTGATGGACGTCCTTACCAGACGTGGAGCTTATGCAAAGAAGTGTTCACTTACATTAACAAACCAAGAGAACAGAAGATCTCGTCGGTTTCGAATTCTTATTCGATTTCTTCACTGATCTTTACTAGCCCTTCGGACGCCGCGCCGGTTTTCTCAAGATCCTGAAATATATCTTCCCAGAAGGACAAAGTGAGAACGCAATGAAGTTTTAGTCACAGGTTATTTATGGTTCTGCACTTCACACAAGATTATGTCCAACATTCGGCTCCCTTCACCAAAACTGATTACCTAGTCTGCTTCCCTCGTAGAATTCCCTGTTAGAACCAAAATATTTAACGTACTCCCTCGAAATCCAACAGCGGCATCAATTTTTCTCTTAAAAGTTGTCTGTAAGATTGACCTATAAAATACGATACATTATCTAGCTTTGAAAAATGGCTCAACTGTTCACTTCTTCAGTGTTCCAGTGCACAACGAGCGAATGCTGCATTTTGTAAGAGTAGACTAATGTAGGTACGTGTTAATATGGCCAGGTTATTCACAATAAGCGAGCACATTCATAAAAATACCAATAACAGGACTGCCCGATGCGTCAGTATCTTAGCGTAATCACTTCGGGTTGAACAATTGCATTTCTGGAGTCAAAATTCATAAATGCCGATGTCGTTCATGTTCATTTCAAGGAGACGGCTGTTTCTAACTAATAGGAAAAACTACTGTCACCGATGTTAGCAGGCAAAATAGAATTTCGAAACGTGACTCGCAATATTATGCCAAGTGAATTAATACAACCCTTTCTTACTAATTCGTCGATTCGACGATCTTCCTGTGTTCTGTCATTAGGTATCGTTGTTGCGATGGATTTGCAATAACTAATTCGTATCCATAAACGTTTTCATCTCGCAGAGGCATGTTGAATTCATTCGCAGGTATGTCACATTGTTCTTATGCTTGTGTTATCACAAACTTCTACCAAGAGAGACAGTTTCGATAGAGCTGCATTATGTCGATCACTTCTTTCAGGGTGAACTCACTAACGGGCAAGAGTTAACCATTAAGGCTGTTGTTGCCATGTCATTCAACTTGATTCTACTCCATTGATATCCGTGTTCTTGATGCTTTCGCGGGCTCCTTGTCGCCGATCGTGTGTTCGTTATCGGTAACTGTGACAATGCGAAATGCAGTCGCACATTCTTACTCAGGATGTGGTCGTGTTTACCGGGCCGAAGTTGTTCATTTTTGGAGGGACACATGCGAGGAGCACTGGCTTTTATTTCGATTTTCTACATCATGACTGGTCAAATGTTCAACTTCGGGGACTAGATATCTTGACCTTTGCGGCTCACTTTTTTTGCAGTCGGCCAGCCACCCCTCCCCCCCCCTCTCCGTATCAGTTTTGGCCTATTTGCCTTTAAATAGGCAATTTTCATTCTAAGACATAGTAGTTTTATTTACCTGGTATGAAGAAGGCCCGCCTTTCTTCTCATTCAGTACAGTAGATCTAAGCTGAACTTTATGGATCTTATGTACGGAAATTACCAACACCGCTGGAGTGTCAAACTTCATCCTGAAGGGCGTTCAATAAAACTTTCAGGCATTTTTAGGTGGGCTAAAGAGTGCTTCTTGTGATTGTTTTGTATGATGGACTTACGCAAGCAACATGCCGATATTTCGATCGGACTAGATAGAGTCAATCACTGGAGTTTGGTGGAATTTCAAATTAGTCCACGGCAAACATGAGGCCTACGAACTTGAATTTAAAGACTAGACTGTAGTCCACAAGAATTCCTAGCCATCTGGTTATCAGATTTCTGAAATCCCGGACAACTTTCTCCAAACTCGGATTGTACAGTCACTGATTTAATTCAGCTCACTTCAGTTGTAGGCAAAATAATCATTGCTTTGAGTACCAAAACATCTTTAGAAGTTTATAGAGCACCAGTAAACAATGGATGTCTGGTTTACTTTCGAATACTGTTCGCGTTAAGCTCTTGGTAGTATTTGTGCTTCAGAATTACATACACCTATCTTTTACTGCAGAAGCGTTTCTGCATATCAGAATTGCCCAATAATATGATAAATATGTTTAAGTCGTTTTAGGAAATACCATTAAAGTGAACTTGTGTTTCGGTTGGCATGTGGGAAATGCTGTCGTTTCGTAAGATCTGGGGCCATCTTTGGAACGGAGATCGCCTTCAAGCAGAGAATAGTGGATGTGGGGTTGTCGGGCGTAGTAGTATATGCGTTATCTCAACGAGCAATATTATGCTACTTAGTAGTAGTTAAAATACCGGTGCATTCAAAATCAGCGATTAAATGGTAATAAAACTGTACGGTAAAAACACACGAACTCAGACTGTTCCCGGCATTTAGTTGGAATTGCATGATAATTTAAGAAAACGTTCACGAATGGCAGTTAAACACATAGTGTCTAATCAATTGGCTTGTGTCTAAATGACCATTAACCGCTGTGAGACCCCAATGACTATCCATAATCTAGGGCCAATATTCACCACAAGTAAAGGTGCCCAGTCATTACTTTGAATTTTGTACAACGTTAGCAATATTTCCCGTCAAAAGTAAGGGGCCCAAAGTATTATCTGACTTGAATTTACTAGCCGTGTTCTCTTCCTTGTTTCCTCCATTAGTTGAATAAATACACTAATAATTTGAAAGGCTATTTCGAGCGTGCTCACAGCCACTTAATATTAATATTCCCCAGCCATTCCCATAAGCTCGATGTTATATATTTTAGAATATTAATTTAACCCTTTTCCACGTTAGCCACAAGAAGAAGTGTACAGGAATTGTCTACCTTTTAGACAGAACAGCGACCAGGCATCAGGGTAAAAAGTTGTCACATAGTGTTTAGCCACTGTGAAGCAATTCGGCGCAGAAGTAACGTACGATCATTTTGTTTCATGTGAGCGGTTTACAAGCATGAATCGGTTCAAATCCTGACACGGAGCACAAATCTGTACTATGATCAGTTAAACAATGGGAAACAATTCGTGAGAGGAACAGTTGGCCAACGGATATCCGGACAACGGAACCGAATCACACCTCAAGCTGAGTAAAGTCTAAGAAAAATATTGCTGTCAAACAGAGGCAGAGAAGTACCTTCTGCAAAGTACTCCCCCCCCCTGAGCCTCATCGGGAACTCCAGATACCGTTGATTTTTTAATATGTGCTACTTTATTTCGAAAAACTGTTACTCCCCAGAAATCACCAGCTTAAATTCTGCAACCGATGTCTGAGTCAGTTATTAATTTTAGTCCCTGTGAAATCCGTAAGGGAAAATAGTCATCATTGAATTCTAAAAGATTCATAATTTACATTGTTGTGATAACCGTTCGAGAAGATGGATGTCATCAAGCCAAACAAGATATTGAACAACCCTTTGTCACTTCAGTTCTAGAGCCAGACTTTTACATCCTTTGGCAGTAGTATACATTAGATGCGTAAAACCACACGAAAGGTGCATGAAGATTGCCGATGTCTATCACATTTTATTAAAAACTACTCAAATTCACAAATATAGGTTGACTTCCCTAAACCATTGGGGTTGGCGAGTTTTGACCTGTGGATTGTCTCAATGTTTGTCAATAATCTGCCCAAACCAATCTCTATTTGACTAGCCATGCCCATGTATCCAGTCTGGGAGAGTCCATTTGGTTCATACAAAATAAATTTCGAAGATTATCGAGTTGAACTACAACTTGTAAATTCTGATATTCAGGTGAAACATCTGAAGCCATTGCTGTGACCATATAAGTGAGTTAGTAGTTAGAACGCGCATGGTAGGGAGGGGCGGATGATGGCCGTACATGTGTTGGAATCCTATGGAGGCTAACGACTTTCAGCAGTTGGTAAAATCTGCCTAAATTCGGTCAAGCAATCAGTGTTACCTGGAAATCTTTTTCCTAGTCATTAAATGTTGTATTGGTGCTAATTCGTAGAATAAGTGCTGTAAGGTGCTTAGTTTTTGCCATATAACATAATTGCCTACGTTTTACTAAAATAATAAAACACTTGATGACAGCAGAAGCGGAGGTCAGTTCGCGTGAATATTCCGCGCCCAATTAGCAGCTACTTTTTGCGTATAGACAAAGAAACCACACAATTTCCAACTATTCACAATTAATCTGATGAAACATCTTGGTTCGTAGGCCATGCGAATGACGAGGTTTGAATGTTTGTTTGTGTGTGTGTGTTTGTGTGTGTATGTGTGTGTTTGTTTGTTTGTTTGTTTGTTTGTTTGTGTGTGTGTGTATATGTATGTATGTACGTATGTATGTATGTATGTGTGTGTGTGTGTGTGTGATTTCATCCAGAAAACAAAATTCACCTAGAGGCCAACATTGTTAAAAGGGAATTTTCGTTGCCTCTTCCCACCAGTATGCTAAATGTGTAGGCTCATTCAGGCAATAAAGGAGTTTGTATACCCTGTATCACAAACATTTCTCATAATTTCATACTGTTGTCCCGTTATCTCGCCCGGTCTATTCAAAAAGGACTACAATGGTCTGCCTAGTGGTTTATTTATCATCAGTCTTGTTTCTGATATAGCCTTAAAAGATCCAACACCACTCTTATGTAAAAAGGTATAAGATACTCCAGGAAGTTTGTAGAAAAGATCATTGCTCACAATTCCGACCCTCAGCATGGCGATCTGTCTTTACCAGTCACATCAGTTAACCCGTTCTGTGTTTCGATTGCCGTTTTCTAGATTATCGCTATATGGAACTGCTACAGTTCAGTTCATTTTCTTGTGCTTTAACAATGAAGACTGAAGTTCTGTCTGAACTACTAAGGCGTTTTTTGACAACTAGAAAGTATGGGTAAACCATGCTCAGGTCTGTATAATATTGATAATATTGGTCAAAATGACATCACGTGCCGAATAATAATGCGTAGAAGCTGATTTATTTGGCTGTTTTAAATATCATGAAAGTACCTAGATTTTAAGATTTAAATCATATACTAAACAACAAGTGGTGAGTCATTCTACCTATGTAAAATGCATTCCACCCTGACGAGCCCCTTGAAGTCAATTAAAAGGTCGCGTAAACGATCCGTATTGGATGCGTTTACTTCGACTAGTATTCATTCTGATAATGTAAATATGAATAAATATTTACACACCCCAGATAACTGTCATAAAAATACAAAATCATTTTATCGGCAATAACAATGTCCTACTGGTTTGATTGCCTGCTTCTTAATACAGCATTTACTAGCGAATCTGACTTATGGAAACCACCGATGAGATCAATTCAGCAAACGATAAGTCCCTCACATTCCTGTATCATAATTTATCATCAAACCCCACATACCACTGAAGTTTTCGCAGTAACTAGTAAGGGCCTCAGTCCTGTTGACTAATTACACATTACTTTGAATGGTCATAATTCATCGTTTCTCTTCTATTTATCAGATCCATTTAGATGGCGATGTTTTTTTCGCTTTCGAACCAGTAATCAAAATTATGGGGAAACTCTTCTTAGTGCGTAGATGATAACTTCCAAGAGTCTTCAACTTTTTCGATGAGGTATGTAATAGATTTATATCTCCACATCCAGACCTGTTTTTATTCAATTTGCTTTAAGTACACCTCTATGTACATTGTGAAGTGTGAAGCTGAGACTCAACTAGTATTATCAATATCATCGTATTTTTCCCGAAAACAGGAGCATTCATACAGTCCTTTTATTGAGTTTTGGTGCATAACTTACCTAAGATGTGTCTTCGACTTGGAGAGAAAAGAATTCGATTGACTAGGCTATCAGACTTGTCGTCATTCTCGACAGGCAGAAATGTTTTGTAGCTGTAATCTCATGTAAATCGAAAGGAGCATGTATGGACGGGGAGTCCATTTTTAGAATCACACGGTGATTCTTCCAAAGTTTATTCGTCGGTTAACACGGCTAACCTTCAGAAGGAGGACACATGGTCCCAAGTATGGATTTTCGATATGAGTAATATGGCCTTGTATCTGGATGACAGGACAAAATTTCTCCGGAGGCACACGATCGGTTTCGCGGTTATTGCCGCTCATCGGATATATGTACCAGGTACTCTTCCGCCCAGTAATCCTTATTCTTGAGCACTTCACAATTCATTTACAGCTGTAATCTTATTTGAATCGAATGGAATGAGATTACAGCTGTAAATCAACTGTGAAGTGCTCAAGAATAAGGATGATTGGGCGAAAGGGTACCGGGTACACATACCTGATGAGCGGCTATAACCGCGAAACCGGTCGTATGCTTCCGGGGAAATTCTGTTCTGACATCCAGATACAATGTTATACTACTCATATCGAGAGATGTTTTGTATTCCACAAATCGAATGCTACGAAAAAGTTGCTGAAATATTCACGAATTCTTACTTCATAACAGCACATGCGAAAAGTAAGTGTGCCCGTTGAACGCATATTCCCAAAGTTGGATAATTGTATCTTGGGTTGCAATCAAACCGGCTACATAGGAGGACTTTCTTCTTGGAAATTCAGAGTTTGTATTAAAAATTACTCAGTGCCAAGTCGTGCTATCTGCTGCCAAGGGAAGAAAACAAGCTGGGGTTTATTGTTCATTAAAACTATATTCGCACCAAGGAAATTTTGACACATGCTGTTGAGATGTGCGATGAAAAACCTACTGATGTCTAGAATGTTTCTAATACAACCTGTGTGACATTTGGCATGTCTTCATCACCTATCGGTTCCACCGGAGATTTTTCAGTTACCAGTGATACTGGCAGTGTCCACTGTGGGCTTCGTGGTCAAAGCGAGCGCTATGGTGGCAGTTTTATGTTGTTGTTGATGTAGTTGATATCGTAAATGAAAATGGTCGCGCACTAGAATGAACCTGGGCAACCGTTAACAGTCATCTCTTACCCATCCACCAGCAATGCGCCTTTGCACACCGCCCCTGTAAATGTCGTTGTTGTGCTGCTAACAGACAACAAAATCCACCCACGCGAGATTGGGAACAGGAGGACCGGGTATGAAATTCGGTCAGACGGACAACCGCGTATCACGACGTGCTGACTTATCTGATTGGTCAGTACAATGAGGGATGAGGATGTCAGAAAAATCACAAAATACTGGAAAATACAACACGCGATGAAAAGAATCTGAGAAACTCTATGCGCACCAACTGCTGAAGGAATTCTGAACTCAAGTACGTGAAAATATCCGGTTCAGAATGAATAGCAGTGACCCAAGTCTTAATTCATGGAGGACGACAGATTACCTAAATTTTCAGGCCTTAGCTGTTTCCCAGCTCCTGAGTTTGAAACTTACATTCAATACATATCAGACACTAGCAATTCTTGGTTCTCCTGATTCCATACACTTTAATTCACAAGCATTATTAGGCAACACATTGATCAAATTTCCAGAAGTAGATGACTCTCAACAAGCCGCTAGTTACGCTCTCAATACACAGAATGAATTGACAGTTGCCTGTCCTCAAGAACTTACCAAAGTGGTCACTACCGTGAACTCGCATTCGAGACAGGGAATTAACAGATTTTTTGTTGAGGATATATTAGGCCCGGAATTTGGTGCTAAACAAAAGACACATCAAACAGAAGTCGCCCAGTCTTGGAGCAAACATATCAACTTTCCATGGGACCCAAAAGGTCTGGAACCCACTGGACCAGGATCAGCCGTTGATAACAACGATGACATAAAAGAAATCCCGGAACCGAAGAAGGACAAAATAAAACCGATTCGAGTTTTGGTTCGTTCCAGTCCTGAGACCAAATTTTCATCTGTCGTTTCAACTGGATCTTCTTCCGGTGAACCAAATTCACGACATAGCTCTTCATCCAAGTTACCATCAGATCGGCAGGAGATGTCACCGAGCTTGAATAGAATTCAGCTACCGGCGTGGGTGTTTTGCACACGATATTCAGATCGTCCGTCTTCAGGTAAATGTATGATAATCAGTTTTCTTGTAAACATAAATATCATACTGTCTTTTTTGTGAATGATTTCTTGAACTCTCGAGGAACTTATTTTTGACCTGCCAAACTCGTCTGGTTTAAAGTACTGTCTACAGGTGTTGTCGTAACCCATTACAGATTATTTTCCTGGCAGTGAATTCCTACTTCCTAAATTTCTTATGAAACAAGTTTTGGGACTATCGAATTTCATAGTCTTGTACGTTAGTTCTTTGGTAATCTGTGAGAAGGTAAAGATGTGCGACCGGGGGTCATGGTAGGACTCCTAAAGCTAATGAAATGCCATACATGATTCGTTTTAAAATTATGGAGTTAAAATTCGCCAAAGTTGGATTCATCGATGATAACGAACTGCTGGTGGGGCCAGAAGCAACTCAATATTTCCAAGATGTCTACCATTTATTTGCCCCGAGGAGAAAAATCAAGACAACACATCCGGAAAATAATTCATTATCCCGTAAATGAACATTAAATCCGTGGTTGATGTTAGGATCATCGCAGAAAGATTTTTGGCTGCATCAACTCCAATTCAATACTATTAGGGATTCATTCTGTCTTTGGTGCCGTTGGAGGAAGGTGTAGTCAAAACCGGAGAATTACATTGCTCTAGTAGGAAATGATAGAGCTTACATTAGACGAGCCCGTTGTCGGGATATTTTCTTGAACGAATACAAAATCATCCGCATTATTGCCGTAAAATGTGGTGCCACAATAGGACGCTGTAGGCGAAAAATAAAACGCCCCGCTTGGATAAAGATGCAATGCATTTGGCGATAAGAAGCTTCAAGGGCATTACAGCTATTCAGTGATAGGATTGTTCTGTGGATTTCTACATGACATTGTGAAGCCGAAAGAAGCGAAGAGAGCTGTACCAGGTTTTGGCCGATCTAAATCCAGAAATAAACGCTATACGAGGTTACGCTTTGAAAGGATGAAAGAATTCAAATTGCGTCACGCGTAACTGACCGTCAGTCTACTCCGTACGCTCCAAGGTCAGTCTTGTAGAGCTCACAGAAATGTTGCTCATGATAAGAAATTCCCAGAGAACTTAATCTAAATGACTTTGATGTTGAGAAACTCATAATGCCTGTTGATATAGGCTACATTCAGTCACGGGCAGTTTTATCAGAGGAGTGTTACTAACAAAATTTGGAATAAGGCGAAAGTGGCTGAACTCATAGCAGATCATGATGGGGAGTAGTGCATCGGTTTATGCCTGTGCCTTTAGGTTGCACATCTTTAGACACATCCGTTAATAGCCAGATTTTACACTGTCAAAACCATGAACTCAAAGGTTAAACTCATTAAAATTACTCCTAGTAATCCTGATTTGATTTTGTTAGAGAATATATTTTCGGTGTTGGATAAAGAATTTAATTTTTTTTCACGTTGCATTTTGGAGTCTAAAGTGACGCACCTACAGGAGCAGGGGATAACTAGTATTCTCAATGATATTTCGGTGAACTCTGCGCCTAAAGGTTTGAGCTATGTCCCTGAAAAGAAAGTGGGTCAAAATACTGCCGAAAGCAAACAATATATACTTTAAGGTTGAAAACAAAAAATATATTTTGTATTTATAGTTTTGTGATTCACACTCTTATTTGTGGTTGATAGAATATACCCGGTGACGAAATTAACAAATTTTTCACCCCTTGTTTGTCATTCAGAAGAAAAGCAACCCTGAATGTCTTTGTATTTACTGTCCCTGAAGCATCAGGTAACGTGAAACTATTATGTCACGTTACCACCGACCGAACGAGTACTTCCAAGAAAATGCACCACCACCTTTTAAGAGGTAACTTTTCACGACTCATTTTCCAATCATTCTTCAGTCCCTACTCTAAGAAACCGGTCAAACTTGGGATGCGTTCATTTTAGCCGGTTGTACCTTTGCGAAAACCGCTTGCACCTCATACATTCAGTTTTATCGTGCAGTCTATGAATGTGTCTTACGAGAACGGTGAAGCGTTTTTAGCACTATAAGTCAGCTATGCTTATTGGGTAGTCGAATAGTCTGCTTTGTCGTTACTCAACTAGTGAATAGCAAATTAACGTAGGCTTAAAACAGCTTGCGCTAATAGTTCGGTCGTGAAGCTTAATCGAATGAATCGTCTAATTATACCATTTTACTGCTTGATTGGCTCGGAAGGAAAATCCCGGAAAATTTCCTCTTAGGATTCGCACGTGTCAGTTATTTGGCACTAGTACTACGTTAAGAACATAAGTTACAAGAAGCATATAGTTGTTTTCAGTAAGGCTTTCTTGAGTCTGTAAGATTATATCTGTCGAAGTTCACCGGGAGGTAGGACGTAACGTGGGAGTGAGGTCAAGATCGACCTGTCGGTCTACATGACCAGTTCCCGGCAGTCACAAGTCTCTTTGGGATGGGGCTTAGGTTGGCAGATCCCGGTAGTTGTAGGGCTAGAAATAATATTTGCTGTTCGCAAAGATTATTCTTTCCCATTGCATAACGTATTATTGGCAAGATGTGCCTGTTCGTATTGGTAATGGAAAATCTACTTTCATTTTTACACTCAAAAGTCTAACTCCCCGAGGTGGAATGGAACCAGAAACATCCCGCTAACCTGGCTGATTCCCTGTCAGCTGAGCTGTCGCCGTATGACTAATAGGGTTTGAAAAACGCAAGTGAATATCCAGTGATGCGCAAACCGCTATTTCAGTGGTACACAGCAACTGTTCTTGTTTCAAAGCCCATTCAATCGTACTCGGCTCCGTGCTATTCATTCCACTGGGAGGTGACGGATGAGGCTTGTCCAATGATTAAAACCGGAACGGTTAATGTGTATCTTTGGAATAGTGGTTTGCGTATCATCGAATATTCACCTGCGTTATTCGCACTTGACAGGCCGTACCGCGATAACTCAGCTGATATTGCATCTGACCAGTATTCCCATTGTCCCTGTGTTCTCAACTCATGAAGCCAAGACAGACAATGCCCCGTAATCGTTTGCGTTACTTGGGTTGCATCAAATACACACACACACACACACACACACACACACACACACCGTACTAGTATATTACCATTTAGTGTCATTCTTTAATCGGGATTGTTTTTCATATTATTATACACAAATTACAGATTGTGGCTTACTCAGATAATTTTGTCACCGATACAGCAAATCTTTCCTGGGATGTTCTCCTACAGATCGCATTCCCGTTGACTTCTGTCATCCATCGTTTTCTGATCAGCCTTTCACACATCGAAAATGTATATTTAGGGCATGTTATTTCGTTACATAGTTTTGGGCTATTTGTCTGCCCTCATCACATGAACCGTTTATTTTACTTTATATCTTTTTGAAATCATACAGAAAATGTATATTGAAGCCAAAGTGATGGATATCATATAACCAAAAGCGTATGCTCAGAAACCAAACGAGAAATATTTTTTCCCAATGCAGCCTTGACTACTGATTTTGAGGAATAGGTTCATTTGGATGCAAACACCAGAGCTATCGAATCTTGAATCTTCTACTGGATACTAACACCAAGATACTTTTGAGATCATTGACTGAGTAGGTTCACCGGTATTGTTTGAATTCTTGCTGACACAAGAAAATGCGTTTCACAAAATTATCTCCACGCAAAATCAGCGGTACTACTCAAATAACCTATCACATATACAACCACTTATTTACTGATCGATGGTCGTACAAGATACTAAAGCGACAGTGGACCAAAACTGAAGCAGTATTACTGGAGCGGTTTGCGTAATAAGAGATTTTGGCTTAAGAAAGATTTAATCACGCAGAGTAAACGTTCAACTCAGCTTGGAAAACAACAAAAGCGTTATATAGTTGTTTCCACCTTTGCTAGAATAAATCAGCAGTGCATATACACGGATTATCATCAGGAACTCAAACACACACGTTAGAGCCAGGCTATTCGAGTAGGCTCACTCGCAAATGGGAATAGGCTAATATGCATTGCTGATAATATAATTTTTCCACATCCATTATTTATAATCTGCCCGTACCTAGAATAAAATGCAGTTAATTGCCCTAGAATTTCAAGTGAACATATATTAATAAGGTCTAAAAGATATCATGAGAAAGGTATTCATTACGATTACTACTTGACTGAGAATCGCAGACTGTTGACAGTTTGGACCAATCACTGGTTTCGAAAGCGGCTCGGTTACAAAATGGCACCATGCTGATCAGAGATGAGAGACCAATTTCGGCTGTCAGGTGAAGTTTATCCTACTGATGTGCATGTCCGTGCTTGTCTGTGTATTGCGATGTATCATTCTGACTTGTTTTTCCGGCTCACACTTGGAAACTAGCTACCTTTTTCACAGCGTTTTGTTTCTGTTCGCTTTGCATTGTCTCTAATTAGACAAACATGCGTTGACCACGCTAACTAAATACCACATTCTTAATGACAGATGACAAATCTGAGCCCCTGTTCCGCTTCTGTCTGCAAGCATTGCTGGTCTGGCTCCTCTTGCTTTCCCCCGGCTGGTGCGCACCTGCAATCACAAACGGCCAGATTGTCCCTCACTCAGTGCGATCATTTTACAACCGCCGATTCTTCCCGTCTATTGTTTACTTGAATGCGAACCGTCAACTCACCCACCCACAGCTAGATCAGCATTTCCTTCTGCCCAGCAAACACACGCACCTAACTCCCACCTTAAAATACAAAGTTTATAACTCTCAGTGTTGTGATGAGTGTGCACAGATAACAGCTTTTCGGTACGAATTCCAGCTTTTGGCCAGCGTGTGTGTGTGTGTGTGTGTGTGCGTGTATGTGTAGCGGTGTGTAGCCGGGTTCTCATCCCCTTACCCAGTTGGCTTAATGGGAGAAGTCGTATCAGTTGATTGTCTTGTTTCAGCTCGAGTTGTCCAGAGGGGGGGGGGGGGGTCGGGGGGTTGGTAGAGAGCTGGAGTGAATTGTTTAGGTTAATTGACATTCCTTATTTGGACCGCCAAAAGCACAGTGAATACATGGTAATAGGACAAGAACGACAACACCGACAGCCACCGAAACTATTACACACGTGAAAACCCAAAGGGGAGATGAGAATGGACGTAGCTATAGTTATTAGGCTGCATTCTAGTGAAACTATATAACAGAAGACCGTTTAAGTCACCCGCTCGCCACCCTGTGAAGGGTCCCAACAACACATCACACCTTAGTTTGAACACGCCCACTACATTCATCCACTCCTTGCATTCCGCCTTCCGTCCCACATGTGCATGTACAGGGGTTGCTGCTGAAGAACGACAAAATGTCACCGCAAATTAGTACCAATATATCTTTTGACTGATCAACAGGGTGCACCTCGATTAGCTACTGAGACTCCGTTCCCAGTAGATCGTTTTATGGGCGGAGGTGGTACGAAAGCAAAATTCCCTCAATCACTAATGTGATGGTATTACGCGGAAAGGTACAACAAACAGAAAGAAGTAAAATAGGAGAAATTATTATTAGTCCTAATTTTATTCCTTATAAAAACACAACACGTTCAGGACGAAAGTGCAAAAGAATGAATATAATTTGGTTTCATAATCAAATGAGTAATTCACTTAATAATGCCATTTCGTCATATGTATAGAAAACACAGATTGGCGCACAAGCCCGTTTTCAGTGATTCATACTGATGTCATTATTTCGCAATATATTACGACCTCCTTTTTGTTTAATTGGTCCAATCCATTAACCTGTCGTACTATATTGCGATGTGACGGCATCAGTATGAGCCATCGAAAACTACTTTGTTCGCCAATCTGTGTTCAGTGGGAATAGTCGGACTAGATGAAGAAAACACCAATAACGAAAAAGCTGGTTTCCGGTGACGTACTCTTGGATAATATGGTTACCTTTATAGATTAAGAAAGAGTATTTCTTTGAACAGTATCTGTGTCAACGTGGTTCGGCAGTCATCAAAATTGGTGTTGCATAGTTAGAAAAAACCGCTGTTCCGCGGTTAGTAAGAGGCCAGCGAAACAATGAGCACGAGTTTTGGGGACCATCCATTTCCGGTTACGACCAAAGGGTCAGCTTCCAAGTCAAAATGAATTCGAAGGTCGGTTCTGGATCGTGGCAGTCGGAGTGACTTAGCGACTTGCATTTGAGAACAAAGCAATGGGTTGAGTAATCTAACCGTTAAAGTCCCTGCTTTCGCTAACTGTCATTTTCGGGCGGCTTTGGTGAGTTCGGAATAATCTGTCCGCAAAAACTTTATCACAAAGCTTCCAAAATTGCATTAAGACAAAAGATGAACACGTAAACCGATGAAGGTCGAATAGAATGAATAGCAAAAATAATTTGTATCAGTGGAACATCAACCGGATTCGTCGTTTAAGTTCTCTCATTTTCTTTAGAAAGCTATCGCGTTAGTCAATAAAGGCAATGCTGGAAATACCGTTATTTTCCGAAAACCACTCTTTTTACCCACAGCCCGTAGTTTACCCAACAGTTCAACCGAAATCCATAAGCACATTTATTTGGATTGGACTTCTAATAAAAAGGTAATAATAATAATAATAATAATAATGAAATAATAACATTCACACACAACAGTCGTCTACCGTGTTGAGTTGGTCCAGGCACCAAGCTGCGGACAGAAACAGTTTTATTTCTGTCCTCTACCGGTTAATTCTTTTCGTCTTGCAAAGGAGAAATTTTAAAAGGTAGACTTTTGAAGTCATAGCCTACTTTGAAGCAACATCCGTCACAAAATAGGAACTGGCTTACAATTGTGGCTATTCCTTTTTTGCCTTCAAAACTCACAAGCTTAAATAATCACTAATGTTTAGGTGTTTCGTAAGATCGTATGCAACCGACTGTCTATCTGAAATCTGATATAGACCGTTTGAAATGCACTCCGCCTCATGCATCTACCCCTATGAATTTAGGTCGAGTTTTAGTTTGCATTCGCCATTTTGCGAAATTATAATCTTGAAAAGCTTATTTTTCAAGGGCAACAGAAACTAACTGAATGTCAGCTATCTTACACTTTGATAGTTCCCTCAACCCAATCCCCAATATTCTAACTAGTGGCAGTTTTTCATCCCCACGAAAATCTACTGGGAACGCATAAAATAAACAATATTGAGTAGAAGATCAAACAAGTTTTCCTTTGTTAAATAAAGATAATAAATAGGTCATACTTCTCTCAGGCTAGTCTGAGCTGATGCCGAGAGGGTACAACGAAACTCATACAACGTAACGGTTTTTCTCAAAAGATCCAACCTCTAGGGAAGGCTATAATCGAATATTCGGCGTGCTGGACTGTGGCGGGCAAACGAATCGCGTAGCCGTAATGTTTCCCTTTATTAAAATTAGTTGGAAACCACTTTAAGACTGAATTGCAAATTAGGAATCCAAAAGAGTGCGACAATCAGTCGCGTTCAGAAGTTGACATGTTCACGACTTACGCATAATGCAGGAAGAATATTCGACTTTCGCAGTGAAAAAAGTCTTTCACGGATAGCAAAGGAAAATAAGCATTTGCACTGTTGGCATCATTAGCTCTTTTCATTCTAGAGCTCCTTTTGTGAATCTAAATGAAAGGATTAGTGAACCTACTTTTATTTCTATGCCACCCGTAATTTGCCTCGTTTCCTGAGTGTCTTCAATTCGACACGTCTCCACGTACGACTCATTGAATTACGAATTGGTCGCTTTTCATATACCCATTGATTTATGTTTTGGGGCTTCTATAGCAATGAAGATTCATCGAAAACTGCCTAGCTGTTTTGTTCTGTTACCACGATTAGATTGGGTTCTATCACGCTGACGCGTTGTCAATAAAATAATCGGGTTGAGGTGTGCTTTGACTCCGCCCTATGATGTCAAATTTAGATTGAAATCCTGTGCGCTAGAACCAAATTCGAGCTGATTTCGTAAATTCACAAATGTCAATGTATATTTCCGTTTTCTCCCGGCTACGTTGGGGACGTTTGCATTCTCATCTTCAGTCTTCTGACAGAGTTTCTCCCAAAATGATACGGAATTTCGCACTGAAAATTATGTTGTTCATTTTGTTAGTTTTTTCTCGTACTGAATAGAACTGGTCAATAAGTGTTAGATTTGAATAAATTTTGATCTTGACGTTCTTCCTACATGTTCACGCTAATTTGCGGAAGATATTTGATGTCTCATTTTGAATGTGAAACCGCTTCTTTTGATAATGTGGGGTAAATGGTTACTACTAAGTATAATCAAGCAGACTAGGTATAGTTATTTGTTATAATTTGTTGTTAGTTGGGCATTTAGGAAACAGAACATATGAGGACTTTCCAGATGTTTTACTATTTTTGTGTTGCTACAGGCTGAGATGAAATTGTTGATAATAAAGGTTTCAACTACCGCGAAATTCCGAGTCAGTTAGGTCTGTCAAAGCGTGCAATACAAGCTCCGTTACCTTTGCAACACCACCGCCACCGCCACTGCCATCGCCATCACTGACAACGACAACCACAGGAACACGAGCCCCATCTTGTCTCAAACATTCTGGTGCCTGTCTTCCATATCACAGGTTCAACCGAGGTAGAGTAAACTTAATTATTTTTACATGCGTTGCGTTTTACAAACTGCTTACCAAGCAACCACGACCTTGCTCATAGCCATTCCATTAGGGAACCACCCGTTATCGTAACTGTGGGCCTGGGTCTAACCCATGTTCAATAAGAAATTTAGTCACTATGTGGATTTATCTTGTCCTCTAATTATCGGTCGATGGAAATTGATCAGAGAACACACTTACAGAAAAACAGTAATTAGCTTAACATTGACTCGTTTTCGAAGGCAAGTAAATACGCTTGGGGGCAGACGTAGGCAAACTTCACCATTCGTTACGGACACTTGGTACTTGATCCCAATCAGTTTCTCGAAAGACGGATGACAAATGAATCTGCCTGCCCGTTTTCGTCAGTCAGCCTACTGGTCTTGTATTTGTAACGGAACTGGCACGGTTGAAACAGTGATTGTAAAGATAGACCGAACAAACTAGATGCTCCCTGAAGAACAGCTGACAGGTCCAACACTGTCGGTATATTATTGTGCATTCAAGCACGTGTGTGTGTATGTGTATGCGTTTGTGTATGTGTCTGTGTGCTGAGGAGTTGCCCCCTCCTCCTAGAAGATCTATATCAGTCTTGGATCCCCCACCCCCCACGGTTCTCCTGCCGTCATTGAGTCTCTTCAGGTATTTGTTTCCACACAAACAGTGTCTCAGGAGCTTGTCATGCTTTCAACGCAACGTAGAATACCCACCATTTGTAGGTTGTCTTCCTTTCATCAAGTCATGCATTATAATTTGCTATGAAGAGAGCAGCCACAACTTGTGATTGTTTCTTAACACCAAAGCAGCAGTTCAATATACTCCAAACTGGATTCGATGAAGGATTTGTAAGACTAGATTAGGAAGCAGCAAGGTGCGAACTGTCAAACAAGAAGGAAAAACAATTCCGATGAAATATTTCTTTCTAGAAATTGAAAATAAATTTCTGAACCAAATAAAGGTAAAAACAGCCCCTTCGTTACTGGTCTTAAGTCAGCGCTGAGTTCAGCTTGCAGACGAAATCCCTTATCCGACTCTGTCCAATGCTTGTTTGTGAGTATCTAGAAGCATCGAGACTACGAATTACTGTAAGTTGTGTTTCTTGTCAACGCCTAAGTTTTCAGTATTTAATGGGGATACGGAACGTTTTTTTTTTTGAGAAAAAAGGAAGATCAGCAAATGCGAAATTCTTCTCGGGTTGGCAATGGAGCTTCAATTGATTTTCGTTTATCAGCAGCCAACTTTTGCGCATTTCTTTGTCTTGACACGCAAAGAGTTCTGGATTAAATTGTGGGTTATTGACTGGCATCGAATGCATACTGCAATATGTGTCACAGGTTTGTGTGAAACATCCCTAATGTTCAGAGAATCTAAACATGCCCTCAGACACTTGATCGCCGATTTATTTTAATCACAACAGCTGATTTCCTTTTACCCTATTCCTGTTAAAAATTTGAATGAGGGATTCTCTGTGTTCTGGTTCGAATACGTGACACAACTTATTATTTTTGGTGATCTTTTCCCGAATTGAGAAATGTCTTGTGTAATTTGAATGGTTGAACCAGGAATATCATTCGAATACTTGTTAGAGTCACAACATTTAACTTGACAGGAGTTGCGTAGTTTGTCTAAGAAGATAGAACTATTTGTAAGACGTTCCCAAAAAGTACGGCATTCCTCCCGGAAATTTTCAGTGACTTGCTCGAATTCGCGTCTGAACCATTCACGCATGCACTTGAAACCTTTATGCTGATGTGATATTGAAGCCCTGACCAACATGTGTACTGTCTAACTGCTGATCAGTCAAGGGTGTGATGACCACCAACTCTTGGAGAAAAGTTTTTGATACATTGGATTTTGAAATGCCCAATCAACGCACAATAGTTTTATTTAAATTCTGGAAGAAAAATCCCATTAAAAAGACTGTACAATGGCTCCTGACCATAAATAACTATTCTCCCCTGCAGATCCACCTTAGCAAAATTTTGTCCCATCCGTGAAATCTGTTTTTAATGGATCATGCAAACTTTCTTCAAATAGTTCAAACTGCTTTACGGGCAAACACGATTCCACATACACACTGACGTAAAAACGGTCCTTCCTTGTTCATGCGTTAATAGCTGCATGAGTTATGGTGCTGATTGAACAGAACACTCGCAGATTATTTCTGGTATTTGCCCTAGTGTCTAAATCTATTCACTTACTATTTCTACAACAGTGATTATTTACAGCTCCGGTGACGTTTTCTTTTTGGGTGGGAGGGGTTTTCTAATTATGTCTGCTTGTTTCGAGGTCGGACGGGGCGGAGGGGCTTAGGAACGTAAGGTAGCGGGAAGAACAAGTGAGAGGCTACTAGTCGGGGTCTTTTCCACTCAACTCCCTGCTACGAGAAAAAGTAAGAATCACCACATGAGGTTCACGACAAAACTGCACACACATACGTACACACTGGAACAAAGTGAATCGTGTACATCCCGACCGGTATACAGGTGACCGTTTTTACACTAATTAGGTCCAACCTTCTAACCGAGGTAGATGACTGATCGGAAGCACATAATTAGCCATGGGACGTTAGTCGACGTGGGAGTTCCATATCAGACTAAGGCCTTCTACGACAATGAACTGTGTGGACAGTCGGTACGTATGCGCTATGCGAACAGAAAAGAAGTGAGGTAAGACAATTGGAAAAAACTAGATAGTTCAGCGGAAATTAGTCCGATGAAAAAAGACGATCAAGGAAGCAGGTTTGCGAGGAAAACCGGTACGCGCTTGTCCCGTTTAAAAACACAATGATCAGTAGAAAACTCTTAGCCTCTTGGTTGCCGTGGGAATGTGCAGTTCAAGTGCAGTATTCGTTCAGAGAAGAATTAGGAAAACGTTCTTAGGATTCCCCCGAAAATATGGCTAAATAGTCCATGACTTAATTCATGTCTTCATCTTCATCGAATAGTCACGCATTGTTAATTTGATACTACCTCTAATACTAGTTACCTCGTGTTGAGAATTCAGGTTTTAATTATCTGCCGACAGAAAAATTTAGAAACAAATATCATCATTTTACCAAAAGTCCATTGTATGGTGCATCGAACAGCTTTTTCGAGAGAATTAATCTCAATAAACTGAGCAGTACACATCACAAGAAGCATTGCTCATCAGGAGACTGTGACACTGCATGAACAAAAGTAACTGTCGAAGTATATCTGTTGAACAAGCACTCATCTATGGGCAATAAATATTTATCTTTATACTGTGCACGAAATACGTAAGTACAGATACGAAATTTACCGCGCTGAACATATATATATATATATATATATATATATATATATATATATATATATACATATCGATAGTAAGTAGCATGTTAAAGTGTGGACAAAATTTCCCAAGAAGCACACGACCGGTTTCGTGGTTGTTGCCGCTCATCAGGTATGCGTACCCGGTACTCCTCTGCCCACTCATCTTCACACTTGTACACTCCGATTTTATATATATATATATATATATATATATATATATATATATATATATATATATATATATATATATATATATATGGCATCTTCCACCAGTTTACTATCGGTAACGTTCTTTTTCGTTCACTGGACATCATTTTTGGAGAAGAAAAAGAAATTATTTACATCATTACAGTTCCAAACTCACCTTATCAAATAAGATTATGAGTTCACTCCAGTCGCTTGTCGCTGCAGCATCGAGAAACTTGACGAAATGACATTTGAATTCAAAACTCTTACGGTTCAGTGAACATGCCTGATGACCTAGATGTAATCAAAGTTTTGAGAGACAGAGAAGACCTATAACTCAGAGAGGAGTAGCTTAATAGATGCGCCTGCAGCATTGCATGCCTGCATTGCCGCGTGCATGCATTCGTGCGTTTGCTCTTATCCGCGGATGTTCAGGCTCACTGACAAGTGACCGAACTTCGAGTTCTTGGACTTGAGGAATGTTGATATACTCAGGCCAGTAGTTTGCATCCTACAGCACCCCCTCTCAGTCTTACGCTGATCTTCGCAAATCTAGCCCCTTGATTTTATCCTTCTGTTTCTCTGAAATAGTTGTTGCTTCTGCTCCCGTGCATTTAATCGCAAATGTCCTGTTTATGTTGTGTGCACGACGGGAAGGCGGACAGCGGGCTGGGGGTGCGGAGATGGTTATTTCGTGCAAGATAATTGAAACTTGTCAACAAGTCATGTGTGCCCGAAATGACTGCTTATTATTATCATCGAGAAATGTGCTGTGCATCTATGTGATAATTCGAATCCCTGCTTGACAGTTTCTCTAAGATTCATCTCAAACGCTTGCTGAAGACTATGGGGAATAGGTAACAGGGTGGTTGTACTTGAGGAAAGAGTTGATTAAACTCACTGAGCAAAATAAATTTACTCTCAAAATTTCTATCAACTAAGTTGTCAACTGTTAACTCACTTTCAAACGATCTTGGATGGGGAAAGATGATTTAAACCTTGCATTTAGTGTGCATATTGTATGGTTAAGTAGTGCTTTGCCACAGTTTGTTTCTTTGGAATATGATGTCTTGCAACAGATATCAACTTATATTACACTTTCAGAAGAAAATCATTTAAAAATGAACGGCAAATGAAATTCAGGTTGTTATAATTATCAATAAGAATAATTAGTCACCGATAAAAATCCATGGTTTTATTCTGCAGCGATTTTATCTAGCGATGTATACACACGAATTCTGGAATGGGGCTCCAGTCAGGTGGACAAAGTTACGTATTCCTATGTTAACCAATAAGCCACTTGTATTGCATATGAACAGCTTGGACTTAGTCTTCAGTATATTATATAGGGCCAGATTGTTAGTTGTTTTCGTACGCACGGAATTTCATCATTCTATTACTCAATTACAACGGTTGTTGTTGTAATCGACTAAACAACTGAATTCGAGGCTCTGGCTCAAGATCGATCCACTACAGATGTCTTTTCAGGATGAGCCGACATTCGAGTATCTACGCAAAAAGAATGTTGGATTTAGGTACTCCAAATGTGATTTGCCCGTTGTGCTATTTGACTATTAACATTCTATGCATTTTAACGCACCTTCAACAAGAATAACCTACCAGCGTCTTAACTGAAATTTACGACTATGGGCAACCAAAATCCTCTAGGTTTTGAAGGAAATTCACCAATTCCTGACTGTGGATTACGACTTTTACAATTTACACCAGTCGTTTAGCTGAGATTGTAAAATAACCTCAATCTAAAAAAGCAGTCGTTAGTAATACTTCACTTTTTTCCGTATTCAATGAATACTCCAGGTACCACAATGTGGTTAGCACAAAGAAATAATTCCACTAAGTTCATCAGTACAAATAACGCTTACGTTGTTTTCTAATCTACGGAAATGTTAACATAAGGAGTATGCAGCGAGAGGTAACTCATGGGTTGAGTACAAAATACAGCTTTACGGATAAATGTTGTCTTCCACTAGTTTATTAGATCAAAAGTAAATCATTTTTAGCCTTCAGTTCTAATCACGATTGGTTTTGGAATACTGATAAGTTTCGGTACAAGTAACATTGCATATGGATGACAAGACAAGATAACTCCGGCAACCCTCGACAACTTCCGCTGTTATTGCGGTTATTGGGTACACGTACCCGGTATTCTCTTGCCCCCAAAACCTATACTTACATGTGTGCCTCCGTCCTGAAGATTGGCTCTGATCGACCGAAAAATCACTTCCAACAAAACGGCTTGTGATTCTTAAAATGGACTCTTCGTCCATAAATACTCCTGATGACTCAAACCGAGATTGCTGGTAGAAAAAGTGATGTTTCACTACGATGTGCTGAATTCTACACCGCCCGACTGTCGGTTCTGGCAAACAGTTTTACATTTCTCATATGTGAATTTTCGAGATTCACTTGATATCTTTCTTCAAAAAACCTACCATGCATTTGATTCGTTCGCTCAGTTGCGGAACACCGCTAAGATCCGTCGCGATACGCATTTTCAGCACTATTTATAATACATCCTTCTGTAAACTAACGATCCATACACAGAGATGTGAATCTTAGCTGCTTGTTTCATTAAGATAAAACCATTGAATTTGATTTTCGGTGTGGTGCACGATAATGAAACCCAATTGGATTAAGAATATTTCTTGCCTTCTGTATTCGTCATATCGCTTGGTGGTAAGTTTGCGTCATGTGGTATTAAAAATGCTAACCCGTAAAGTGAAAACAGTTTGTCAACCGAAGTCTTGACTTTATTGGTTCACCTCAAGTCTTAGCACATTCATTCGTGACAGAATGTCAAAAACAGGAAAAAGGAGTATATTTAGGAATATTGGCTAAAAGTAATAAAATCACCGTATATGACAATTGCTTATGCACAGTTTACGATTTGCACTCCCACTCCGAGGTAAGAAACGCCTTTGTTCTATTAAGAAATCTGCCAATTTGTCCAAATGCCAAGTTTGCGCTCCAGGTTGAACCCAGAAGATTAGCACTGTTGCTAATTGCAATCAAGCTATCTTTTCTGGATGAGGTTTTAATGGTAAACTATACTTAGAACTTCCGTGATTATTCATTTTACACTAGTTCTACTTGTAGATATCGCACAATTATTCGCAAGCAGTGTGCGGGATTGATGATACTTTGCTTGGCTGACTGTCCTTCGGACTGCATCTTTCACGCACAAGCCTCAGCTTATCCCATCAACCCTGCACTCGGTAGCACAAAACTCGAGTTCCGTTCTTATTAGAGGTCATCAGTTGCGCATATCCCCCGCCACATCCAGGGTTTAAACTCGGGCTTTTGCACCTGGAAGGAGTGTGCGCTACCACTATGCCACCCGACTCCCGTTCGGGCTGATCCAAATCACCGAGTTAAGTTTGTTCAGATGTCAAATGTTGGAGCATTTGCCTGGAGTTAACGGGACAGTTTCCGTGTCTCCATTTGAAGCTATTGAGTATGGCTTCCTGCCTTGGCGGATGATATATGAACAAACTTAACTCGGTGGTTCGGATCAACCCAGACGGAAACCGGGTAGTATAGTGGCAATTCGTACCTTCTAGGTGAATGGGCCTGGGTGTAAACCGCGGGTGTAGCGGAGGGCATGCACCACGGATTACCTCTAACAAGAGCGAAACTCGAGTCTTGTGTTACCGATTGCAGGGTTGATGGGACGACCTGGGGTTTTGTGCGTGAAAAATGAAGTCCAAAGGACAGGCAGCCGAGCAAATTTATATTTGTGTTGCATGCCCACTAACGGATGATAATGCATTCACTCTTCAACCAATTTTGCAGTCATTGTAACGAAAGCTACAAAGGAACAACGGAAATTACCATAACACGAAATTATTTACCAGCCTGTTTTTATCTCTTAGTATATCCGTAGAGAAGTCAGCTTCATGAAGAGTAGAAATAACTGCTGGCCTAAGCGGAGCTGTATCAGTCTTCAACCGAGACAACGGGAAAAAACTGCATAAATTAACAGGAACGTCTTGTAAAAAAATTCCTATGCAGCTTGGTTTGAACAAAAACACTCTTTTGATCTCCTTATTTGTTATTTACCTCCGCTTTATTATTTAATAATAATAGAATACTTTCGGAAGTGGGATAGGGCACAGACAATTGAAGGCTGCCAATTGCGGAAAATGACCTGGCGCCAGCTCGAGGACTGGAACCCCCGAGGGACAGAAGAGCCTTAAGATCAGCATGATGACCGTTTGAACAACACCGCCGATCATACCTGAAAAACAGAAGCAAGTATAAGATCTGCAACGGTATCCCTCGCAGGTTGAGGGCAATCGTTGGAATTTTTTCTGTTGTGCTTTGCAACAGAATTCTTGTTTCACGTTCAGTAATGTGTTTCTCATACAGCCCGTTTGGCAAGTTTTGTAAAAAAAGGTTCTCGCCAAACCTGTCAAGAGGCTAGAGGGTATAACCCACGATCACTGTGCGGCATCTGATGACTGATCTTTGAAATAAGCTAAGCATTTTTACAACTGGAAGGAATTTTTCTATTGCAGTCCACTTTTTTGCTCGCCATCCTAAATGAAACTTAGTCAAAGAAACAAAAAGATACGTATTAACAATTAGTCTGATTGTTTTGTCAACTTGAAGGTGTAAGAAAATTAAACTCCCATAAAAAGGTTAGAAGAATTCCATTTATCTCTTCACTTATTCTATAAAACTTTTTTAACATGTAAGTGAATATGGCAAAAATGTATTGTCAGTTGGAAGTGCTTAGAAACCCGTCGCACGTTCATTTGCCTCCCATCTAATTGCATCCGAAAGCAAGCTCACACATTCAATGTAACCGCGCTTTCAAAAATACTGATAAGAATTCCGTTATCCCGCACCTCGCTGGCATCTTGGTCAGCCGACAGAAATAAATAACGTCTATGAGTGGCGGCTGCATTATACGTACATTCCAGTTTGTTGCAAAATGACCAGAATCTTTGAGCACCTAGACTTGGTTTAAGTACCTTTTATGCAATCATTATATGGCGGCTTTCCAAAAATTCCTTGAGTGACAAAGGTCATTCAAAGAGATAATAAGTTTAGGGATGTCAAGGACACTTATCAACAACCAACAGTCTTTCTTGACCGATTACTCGTTTTTCATCGTATCACTATCAATAATGAAGTACTGAATCGTTGTTTACTGAGTTATCTATACTTTGAACACGTGCCTGCTTTCTATTCGAAAGGGCCGCGAATAAGAAAACCAAGAAGACCCAATTCACAGGAAGAGAGCATCTCAAAACGACCACGAACCTCATTCACCAACTCTCAGTTGCGACGTTTAGCCAAGGAATTTGAAGTCAATCGGTACGTTATTCTGTATGATGACATGTGACTTCCCATTAGCAGCTGGGAAAGCAATAACTAGCAAAATGGCCTCTTTTTCGGAAGCCTTCAAATCAAAGTGGAAAACAAGGTTCAGGGGTAATAGAAAAAATATAAAAAGCTGTAACGTGCCTGAGGAGCAAACTGGGAAATTAAGAAATGTGGGGAGAATTGACTTCAGATTACTGAGATAAAATTAGCATAAATCAACTTGGCATTCGCCGATTTTTTCATCAAAACACATGTTTTGCTTACCTTCGAGCTTCCATATAACAAGCTTTAACCAGGAATTATTCAAAATGGGATAACATTGGATGTAGTTTGAATCTCGTCCGTCAACTGCAGTTCTTGTTATATTTCAGTATTTGGCTCAATGGTCCAGTCATTTACTACAGAAAACTACAAAAATCATTTGTCCGGGAATCTTCACAGTGATGGCTTCATTCAGTTATCATAAAGTCATCCCATTCACAAAAACTCTCACAACTCATACGATAGCAGTTAAGACAAATAACTTCCGTTTCTATCTAAAATGGGATGGTGTTTTAAGGTGAAATCAAAGAATTATTTGCATACCCACGATAATACTCGTATATTATCCAAATCACCGAGTTTGCTGTCATAATCATGGTTATCAGTACTAGACTGCTAGGATTCTAGTAAGGCCAGTTTAGTGAAACAGATACTCATTGAATAGAAAAACCATAATATGGCTATGTAAAAGATGGGTTTCTTCCTCTAACTCTACTTTTTCCCGTACCAGTTATCTGGATGAAACTCGCCGTAAAAAACTTGCTGGTGAGCTGGATCTTCAAGAATCTCAGGTGAAGATATGGTTTCAAAATAAACGAGCAAAGACCAAGAAGGTGAGTTTTGTTCAATATTGATGAAATTTATTGAACTTGATACATTTTGATGAGAATTTTGGTTGTAGTAGAACACACGTGTTATCTTGAAACCGCATTTTTACCACCTCGACATTTTTTCTACTTAGTGAATTTCCACTAGGAATGAAATTTACATTCACCTCAAAGCTGAGCTAAAGAAATTCCCCAAAATGCACAAGGAATTAATTGGTCAATAATGCGAAGATCTCCAAAAAATGTCGCAGGACCATGAAGCCTCACGATCACCGTTAATAGCCAGAAAGTCGCAGAATAAACAACGAAATACGTGAGCGCTGACATCAACTAAGGATCCATAGAAAAGACCTAGTCAAGCTCCCTCGAATCCACGGCTTGTTTATGCTATTCCTCGTGAATCAAGACGGTAAAGAACAAGCAGTAAGAAATTGTGTTCATATAATATGGTTCATGATGCAATATCGAAGCTCTCTTCACTATTGGAAACCATGAAGGCACAGTATGATTGTTTCACCTTCTCCAGGAATTATAGGGAGTGAGATCACTGAGTTATTTCTAAAAAGTTATAAAGTTATACTTGAGTTCCTTTGAAAACGGGTATCCATTAATCTATCGATTACCAATTACACAAATGAAACGAGGGTATAATTGGTTTCTACTACAAAGGACTCTGGAGTTACTAGGCTACAATTTATAAGCTAATCCTAAATGTAACACTATCTGAGAATAATTTCACGAGAGATTACGGTATCGGCGGGGGTGTTCTTTCTGTGAGGAGATTGTTGAAGTTGGATGGAGACAATAAAAGATCCGTGCCAGAGTACAGAGTTCGCAGTGGGCAGCAGAGATTGGAGATGGTACCAGGTAACCGACAAATTCGCTCGTTAGAGTACAGAGAATTCTGTCCGGGAAACCATTCCAAGTAGCTTTGAAGTGTTCTGCGGTCATATCTTCGTTTTTCGATCTTTGCGACGGGGAAATTCTTGTGAATTGTTCCTTGTACTCTGGGAGGTTTGTCAATCACAAGTTTGAAGGTAGGAGTAGAGAATCCCAAGTGGGTCATGCTAGGCAAAGTGCGAGATAAAAGTGGAACTCCAAATGCCACCAAAGTTAACCAATAGTAAAGTGATTTGAAGGCTGGAAGTTAAAATTGATTATTTCCCAGTTTATACTACTCGAACTCGACCGGCCAGACCACGTAGACACACACATCCACGAAGACAATTCCTCCTAAACAGTTAAAATGAAATATCGGTACTGATGCTGTACGAACTCTACCAGTATTATTATAGACAATGGAGTAAAAATACATGTAGACGGATTGAAGGTCCATTTTCCGAAAATTACTTCAGTTCTGACATAGTGCTGCACCTTCGGCGGGCTTCGTAACGACACCAGCACTTGGTCAGTACAGCTTTACCATACCTGCTGTGAGGTTTGCCAGAGATAGACGTATGGCCTCCTAGAATAATGCCAATCTAGTAATTATCACCTTGGCCGCTGGGCATTGTAAGACTGTTTGTTGAATGTCATACAAAATTAATGAAGATTTCCAGGGACGATTTTGGGCAATCCTCTGTTTTCGCGTTCATACCCTCCTCAAGGTGTGCACAGTTGGGTGTGTGTGCAGGGGGATGTATGGACGAGAATGGTGGAATCATAATTGAGTTGTTTTCAAACACTGCATACGGTTAGGTGTCACAGATGCAGTGGTCATTGGTGTTTAATCAACGCATAAGACCCTCATTATGACAAATGATACGAATGTTAAAGCACCTCGATATCAGACGAAATTTTACTCCTTGTGTTGTCTTTTCTTGTCAAACCCCTTGCTCGTATAAGTAACCTCATCCGTTAAAAATGTCGATTTTGCACACGCGAGTGTACATGCGGTTTGGCGTGATTCAAGTTCTGATTTTTGATGATGCTTGGTGAATGAAATGATCCTCAAGAATCTGTTTACATGGCGTGCCATACAGTTGCGTTCGAGATAAGGCTTGGAATCCGACGCAGAAATGATAGATGGATCTCAACTAACTCTTAGCTGAGAAACTTGTGCACAGACAGCACTCAAGGAGGGAATTTACAAAAACCATCGATCTATCTGGTCAGAAAGTGAGTAAGCAAAATTTGGAATGGTGGTCCAAGAAAACCGCCGGATAAGCTTCAATGCACATTTAGGCGAACATTTTTATATAAAGTGGTTTAATTTTGACTGACGAAGAATCTGATGAGTGAAACTAGTGCAAAAATATGACGGTGAATGGACATAGTTGCTTTTTTATTATTGCTTCCGTTCATCCGCCAGGAAAGTACCTTTCAGTAGTGTTATTGTCGTCAGGCCATCGGTAGATGCGGAGAATAAGTTGATATAGTGACATCATTAAGTACAACCCTGAGATGCGATGGAAATTACGCTTCCGGTATATGTTTTGGCCCAATAAAACAATCACTTCGTCATAGAGAAGGACCTCCAGTAATAACTGGACTTTTGGGTGGATCAAAGTAGGATACAAAATCATTTTATTCTCCAAATCGGGATAGATAGACTAATTTATGTCCTATTGGAATGGAGTGAGAACGACGCTGAAGCTTTCAGAAATCGTAAGGTGAAGCTGCAAAGTTGAAACATAAAGCAACTTCCTGTATGAACGCGGTGAAGACAGGAGTAGAATCTGTGAAGCGGTCGCCAACTGAGAATAACTGGAAGGCCTTGATATTACGATACATTCGGATAATTAAGTAACCATCTTCAATAGATATCCCCCGTCAATGTGCCTAGACTCGGACTTGGTATTGGTACCAGGTTCACGCACACTGACAGGACTCGTTGTTCAGTTTTAAACAGCAATATGGCCGGTAAAATCACACCGTCTGTGGGGGAAGCTGCTGCGCCGAATTCCGGTTATGCGATGTTTTGTGATATTCTTCCGTCGGATCCATAACTCCTTTGGAAGGAGCCTCAGTTGAAAAATATGGTATGCGTTATAGCTACTCATGAGTAGTTAAACTCATATTACGTTTTGCGAAATACTAATCACGCAATAATGCAGTCGGTCTGCGACCATTGTTCAGGTACCCCCCGTTATTTTTATGAATAACTAAGCAACGAAAGGCAATGGTTAAAAGAAAAACTGAGTGATGAACAGGAGCTGATATGCAATAGGGCATATGGTGATGATCCTCTATTTCGATTTCAGGCCTGCGGGACTCAGGACAGATTGGCATTTCACTTGATGGCGGAAGGTTTATACAATCATTCTGTTCGAATTCGTGCTGAATCAGAAGAGAAAGACGGTCGCCTACCAAGCAGCGGGACAAGCGTGATATAAAGGGTATTCTGTGAGGCACTTTCTTCATCTCACTTTATCCTCCACTCATTTCACACAGGTCACGTGATCCCTAATTCCTTTCGTCCCCTGTTTTCCTTACTTGATTACAAATTGAATTGCTGTAAATGACTTTACCCGGCTGGCGCGTTACACAAACAGATACCAACCTTTACGAGCCTCGCTTGTCTTTCAGCTGCGCGTTTGTCGCACACGGAAAAATTAGGAACCTGAAAAATATGCTTTTTTGAGCAATAATAAAGTACGATATAGTTTCCATTTGTTATTCCTGCCGTGACGATCATTGTTCAGACGTTTAAGTTGTAGGTGTTCATCACGACAACGTAGTTTTCACTTGTGATTCGCCTTTTCCTGGCAATCTACCTCTCAGATAACCATTGCGAGCCCGAGAAAACTGCCAGTCTGGTGAATAGGTTGGGCTTACTCCACTGGTCATTATTTTCGCGATCCCCGGAAAGTCCTCTGTTGCCGTCGAATGAGAAGAAGCTATAGAGATGTTCTTTATTACTGGGAAAATGAGCCCGATAGTGTTCCACCGGAATGACAAAGTGTATTTTTACAAAGAACTTTATACCTTACTAGCAGTAAGATAAACGTCTAATCAGAAATTCAGCAGCGACGTAGGACAGACAGGGCGCCTTCATTTGCACCCGAGCCTCTGTGGTGAAAGTGTTAACATTGAATCACTATATAACAAGAGCTCTATGTTTACACGTCTAATCCCCCCCCAACCCATCTCAATGTCTGCATGCCTCGAGTTGAGTTTTGATTCAACTATAGATTTTGAAATAGTTAAAACGTATATTTTAAGTTAATTGGTTTGCAAAAACAGCTACTCTGCTGCTTCATTTTTGTCTGAAGTTAAAAACACCGTATTTCAAAAATATCAAGGTACATAACAATATGCTACCCTCAGTGATCATGTTCCGTTTATCACAAATCAGGTTCCAGAAATTCATCCGGAGCTAAAAGGGCAGAAGAAATCGGGTGCAACAACAACCCGGAAATGTTTCGTTATCGATTCTCCACGAAGAAACTACGAAGATTTAACACCAGTAATAGCTGAACAGCTGGTGTAGAAGCCTCGCAAAATTTGTAATTAACTTTAATTACGTGGTAACATTTAGAGATTCATAATTTATTGGATGAGAAATGATGCAGCTTTTTTTAGATTTTTGAGTATACTGAATGATTTTTCCCAATAAATATACGGTTTAAATTATGAGTATTATTATTTATATTTTTTACTGGAATATAGTAATACCTACCACTAAAATGTTACATTTTACATGCCTTATTTTACTCCAAAACCTATTGTGTCGAGAGCACCATGTAGTATTTTTACTTGTGTTCTTCTCATAACTATGTACGCAACCTTTGGTTTACTGTTTTTCTTCTTAACGACGGTATGTCATTAAAGTAACGCCTATTTCGGGGATACATTCCAATTACTTGTTGAAGCTTTTCAAGAACAAGAATCCTTCAAACAAATTGACCTCATTTGGACTTGTGGCATGCAATAAATAGAAAAGAAAGCTTAAAAGATCTAGAGCTCACCTACGAAAACACGTCACCGGCTGGAAAGTATCTCTTTGCAAAAAAAAACAATTCATACCACCTGCCTTCCCATTTTAATTAGCAAATATGTTCAATCTTTACTGAGTAAATATTTGATGCATTCGGATATTGTTGGAACCAGGGAATGCTTTCATCTCGGAGCAATCCTCTTGGAAGAAACCTGGCTTTACAACAATACTGACGATGAAATGGATGCACTTGATGGTTTACCTGGATATCTCGTGAATCGCTCTGAATGACACCATATGCAACGTGAAGAATTTATCACGTATATTAATAATCGTTGGCATAAACAACCCAGTCAGCACAATGCATCAAAAAAAATTCCTCCAAACGGTACCTTTGGCGACAGCCTTTTAATATTCAATTTTTCATTGGAACGTGGTCAGCCATGTGATTTATTGGGTTAGAAGTGACCAAATATGAATAGTTGTCTCCACAAGCTTTATGGTTTATATATATATATATATATATATATATATATATATATATATATATATCAATAACACTGTGTCTTTGAATTTCGTCATGTGCCAGTCTTCTTCTTGGTTCTTCATATTTAATTTCCTATGAATCCAATATTACGAAGGAGAGGTTGTTGTTTTGGTACACAGAAATTTTGTTACCATAAATCACCGCTGTAGACATTTACCGTCTCTTTTTGCTTTGCTGAGTTGAGCCAATTTATCACGTGATTCCTGGGAGGCTGCCCGCTTACCGTAAGTCGTCATGCAGCCCGTCTTGATTTTGGTTGATGACGACAATATACGTCGTGATCATGCGGTCTTTTCGGTTAATAATTATCGGTCAAAGATTAACTGTTTCTTATAGTGGCCGTTGATTGATTAAAAAGTTCGTATTGACTAAAACCAATTCAGTGACTCATCATGTTTCACGGAACAAACTGTTTTTAACTTGACTATTGTATTGTCATAATAAATTATCTCGAGTTACTTTGCATGTTTCGCAGCACGCATTGTAAATTCAGATATATAATTAGTAGTTTTAATCACACAATGTGAGATGACGACCAAGGAAGCAGACGTCTCCTCGTGGCCACTCTAGAACAGTTATTTGGCGACATCTGAAGGGGTCCATCAGAGGCACTTATGCAGAAGTAGAGCCTTCGAACGTATTAGATATTGGCAAATGAATCAACAATCTAAATGGCAACGTAACCTACATTTGAAGAACTATAAATTGCTGCATAAGGCAGATAATTTGGGAAATTAGTCGTCATCCAAAAATAGTGCCGACCCGGTTTGAGGCTTTCAATCATCCTATGGAAGTGGAAGCATCGGATATTTCCGCAGGCTTTTATGGGTATTCTTATTTTAAATTATTTTGCAGGTAACACGTTAAAGAACACTGGACAAGTTACACAGGTCCCACAAGCCTATTCCGTGACCATTGAAAGCGAAGTCAATTCGAGGTGGGCATATACATTTCACGCCTCAAGTAGATCAATTGCTCAAAATGTGAGACTAGTCAAAAGACTGTATCCAAGAAATTCCGAAATTACAAACAAGACGGTCTTTCGTTGTATCTACTGATTTAAGCCAGAACCGCTTTTAACTATTCTACAACTTTCTTTAGCTGTTCAATAAACGAACCAGAACCGAAGTTTCTGAACAACTTTCGCTCACTTCCGCTGGTAAATGTACGTATTTTCCCTAAATGACCTAAGACACACTACCAAGAATTTGTTGGTATCTTATGTTATATAGTTTCTGGAGATCTTCATCTTTTTGATGTGTGCTTTCTTTATTTCTTCGGCCTGGTGAAAGCTTTTACACTTCTAACTAGACTCAGCGTCTTCATCGACATCATTTGAGTTAACAGCCGTTGCCTTTTTCTACCTCGAGTCTTTCCCCACTAGTTTCTTCTGATTACGCAACAATCACAACTTCACCTAAGATCTGAACTCGTACCAACCGCACACACCTCACAAGAGACCACGCCGGTACAGTTTGGAAGAGGTGAATTCGTCCGCACACCATATCAAAGCTATATCCTCAGACTCGGACCTCCCAGTCTCCGGGGGCCACCCCACAAGCTATGTAAATTTTTGCTTCAGTCATTGTTGCACAGTGAAAACCTTGTACTCGTGCGGTGGTCATTTATTTTCCTTCTTAAATAGGTTCATCGCAAAATGGTATTCGTCTTCAAACGTAATAACCCCTCGGTCGTCAGGATGTTTAACAAAATCTATCAAGATTCATTTTTATCGCCTCAATCCGATCTACGCGTGTAACCTTCTAGATAACAGAAGTCATCGTGACAAATGGAAGCTGTTGAAAGATCTACGTGGTGGCTCGATCACAAGAAAATCTGCCATTGTTGACGTAAATAAGTTCAACAAGTCATTCTACAGAGCAGTAGCATCTTCTGTTCCTGTAGTTCTTGAAGAAAGTCAATCTCAGGAACCTCCGTTTTCAATCGTCTGATTATTCCCAGTGAGCACTTTATGAGAACACAGATTGGCGAACGAGCTCGTTTTCGGTGATTCATACTCAAGCCATTACATCACAATATATTACAACAAGTTGAGTAATTGGACCAGTTAGACAAATAAGGAGTGATAGAGATTAATGGTGACCGCTGAGGCTGCTGGCATCCGCCTACACAACCCCCCTCTGTGTGCCCAAAACAATTTGCGTGTGCTCTAAAGCTTCCCTGGCCCTCCGTCTATCCTGCAACAGGCCACAGACCACAGACTAGATGGAAACTGATAAAATATGTGAGGAACAACCCACATCCGGTCCTGATTAAAGCCTGGATTTCAATTATTTTCTTTCCTTTTCATATCACCATTAATCTCTTTCGCTCCTTATTTGTCTAATTGGTCCAATTCCTCAACGTGTCAATATAATGTGATGTGATTACATGAGTGTGAATCACTGAGCACGAGGTTGTTCGCCACTCTGTGTTCTCGTAAAACCCCCAGTTCGCATCTCTACCTTTGATGCCCATAAGTAATTACTTTTCACTGAGTCTAGAAGATCATATATACCGAACGGACCCAACCCTGCAGCGCTCAAGATGAGTGCCATTACCCTCAGACCCATTGTTTCCGATCATCGGAACAAGAGTCTGAATAATAGAAAGATTCCAAATTGTTGGAGGGTATTAGACATAAATTCTATCCCCAATAAAGGTTCCTCAAAATTCCGGCTCATTGGTTGTACCTCTGTCTCTCCCAAAGTTTTCAAAAGATTAGCTCCCTTAAAATGGATTAGAAATTTACTGTTTCTGTTCGTGATAGGTTTGCTTACTGGCAATCACCCTTCCGCTCGATGCCTTCGCCCTCCCGACACATTAAAACCTATCCTCACTTGACGGGAAGATTGAAGCGAGAAGAACATGCTTCCTAGATTATAGTGATGCATTTAACTGAGCAAACAAGAATAAACTGGTTTCCCTCCTCTTTCTTTCTGATATCAGAAGTCTTCTAGTTTCTCTGTTGACAGATTACTTTCGGTACCACCAGCAGTTCATTTGTCATAAAAGCATAGCCTCTTCTATTGTTACCACTACCCGTGGCTTTCCCCAAGTTACTATATTGTCCCTGTTCGTATTTGCTGCCTACATTTATACCATTCCTCTTTATGAAAATGCTCTCCCAGACAGGTACGCCGGTGATGTCGTATTCCGCATACGGCATGCTCTTCCCACCCTCAAAAATTGCACCGTTGGAGTTTCAGTTTGGTCTGTTGATCAAAACTTAGGCCTCAGCCCAGTCAAGTGTGATAACGTTGCATTCTCCCCGTTGAAAGGTACTAAGCAATCCAGTTTACAAAAGACTACACTTCCATTACTAAAAATGGAGAAGAGCTGGAATATCTTGATTTCCTGAAGTACTTGGAGTGGTGCTCGACCGTATTCCTATTTAATCTAAACACTTTGGTTTCATTTTTTTAAAAAATAGAGGCTTATCTTTCATTTTCACGTCTTAAATTCCTCTCCGTATCCACCCACCTTATCAAACGCTTTCTTTCTTCATGGGTCCTACCTCACTGGCTATATGCCTTACTCGTCAGCTTTTCTAGCCTGTTTTGGAAATACTTCAAGTTTATTGCCAGATCCCCTAAGCTTTCATCAGCTGCCAGTTGTACACCCAGGCAGCATTTCACTCATTTTATCCCATTCCAACATGGTGAAGCACGGTAAGAGCTGTCCAAAAAGATTCGTACAGCCTCTGATCTTCTTCCCAATGATCTTACGAAATATATGTCCTCTTCTTCCACACGTTCTCAATAAAAACCTTATTAGGCAGGCACTCTGGCGTACAGCATTTTTTACCAATCCCTACCTAGCAAGGTTTTTTGTATGATCCATTTTCTGTAATAGTAGAGCTGACATAGCATTCGAAATAACACAGACGCTTACTACTCATTAATTCAGTACTTCATTTTTCATTTTTTTGAATTGTATGTTTTGCCTTTTTCAGGGTGTGCACGATTATTTTAGGGCTGAATATTTACATCTTGGGATGCACATAGCATTTTTCAACCTGACTTAGCTTTGCTTACGAAAAGAACATGAACATTTGTCCCCTCGAGCAGTATCTACGATGAGCCTCAGGAACTAAAATGAACTAGATTTACACACCTGATAAATTTACAGGTTGTTTTTTTATGTGAAGAAGTTAGTAACCAGTAACGAGTTAATTACTCCTCCAGGTCTCTATTATCCACTTTTAATGAATTCACTTGTAATTAAACACTCTAACAAATAATTTGCTTTTGATCCCAAGATCCCTCTGTTAGAGGCGGAATTACCAGAAGTAGGGCGGTGTATTTCATTTACACTACAGTACGGGCTTCTGTGAATCGTTTACACATGCTTTATGATTTAGAAAATCCAAAAATAGGTAATTTTACACAGAATACCTTTATTTTAGTATTTTATCAGTTACACTGGGGTACAAGAATTTGAAAGGTGCTATCATCTCAATTTATTTCTAAAACAGCTCAGTGAAATAAATGGTGGAGTCTTTTCTCGCATGAATCATGTGTCTGGGCATAGATCTCGATTATTCTCACTGTTTCGTTGCTTTCATATGATAGATTGGTAGTTGGTACTTTGTAACTCAAAAAAAGCTGAAGTTTTTCACGGATATGGTTAGTTCAAACAACTAAGTTTGAATACATGATGAAAACTTGAATTTGGTTTAGCTGTAGAATTTCAGTTATATTTGAGCTAAAAGCAGAAGTTGACACAGTTCCATTTTCCATCATCCGGATTCCTAAATGAAACAGGAACATTTCGTGATATATTCACGCTTATTTCGATCAAATTTGAGTCTTAGAGCAACTATTCTAGTTTTTCGTCGTTACTTCTAGGATTTTATTCTGGTAAAGCTAATTTTGAGCGATTATTCGAAAATATTTAGGTTGAGTTCTGCGAAGCACCAGAAAGTGCCTGTAAATAATACATCCAAAATATCAAAACCATATGACCTATGAATAAAAGATGAATAACTGCAAACTGTCACAAAACCACAACGAGATGATTGCACTTTCTGCGCGCCCGCTCCAAGATTGGCTGCTCTATATTTTCTTGTAATCGTGATCAGTGTCTCCTTGGGATTATTCTCGTTATCAACGCATATCACCCTAAATCCGCTACTTTAGGGAGACTAACACTCGAATTAGAGGCACAGTATGTCCCGTTTAACCGTCCGGAACTAGTTTTTTTGAAGGCTGGCCTAGACCAAGATGAGTTACGAAAAGCAAGCGCGGCGGTTGGCGGACCGCCCTTAGTCGGACGGCCTCAAGGAAGATGACAGTCCCCGCACTGGTAGGAATTAACACTTTGTCTCTTTTTGGAAGGAGAACGTTTCTAACGGGTATTATAAACTCTCGGATTGGCAAGAAAACCTGTATGGTTTGTTTCCAAGAGTCTTGGTTAAATGAAATTATGGAAGATGAACTCCCTCTCCTTGAGAACTTGGAGTGCTTTCGTCAAGACAGAACACAATGCAGAGAGAGGACAGGTGGTGGTGTCGTTACTTACAGAAATTCCGAGTGGTATCAAGAGTCTGAAATCATGTTATGTTAACTTTTCCCGCGAGTTTGTCAAATATCCTGATTTCTCATCTTTCCAAGGTACTGTGGTTAGTAATCTGCACATAGGTTCTTTTGCTCCCGGAGGGACATCAACCTGTGCTTCGAAGGTTTTATACTCTTTCTGATTCCATTTCTATCCGACTGTTTACGCGTTTTTGTCGGTGACTTCTATCATGCGCCTACGCATGCTTTACTGGCTTTTGGATTGAGAGATCTCTGTCTTATGTCAACTAGAAGGAGTGCTGTTTCAGGCGGAACTGTCACCTACCATTTCAAACTTCTACAACTGGAGGCTCCTGTTTCAAGGAGCGGTCATACTCTCATTAACATGAGATCCAAAATTTATTCACGTTCAAAGCAATGTTCACTCATCAGGATAAAACAAATAAAGGTAACCTCTAGAAACCAGACACCCACCAGCATTACCCTTCTTCAAAGATCCCTTTCGGTTGTTTCCTCTTGGTTTCCCTTCTGTTGCTCTCTTTGCGCATTAGACTTACTTAGTAAGACACTGAGTGCGGTATGTGAGTTATGTTGTCCTATCTAGAACGCATTTTTTCACAACGGCATAATAGCTCCTCCATTGCTTAAATCTCTCAGAAGACAAAAAGAACATGCCTTTAAACTACACGACCAGACTTCGGTCATATCCTGATCAAACGACAAATACAACGGCTGAACACGAAATTTGTCTACCATTTCCTCTGTATCATTAATGTCAAGCTTCTCCGTCACCGAATCCGAATTCTGTGTGGACAACATTAGGAATACGATATAGATGCCAACTGCCTGAACGGCATGTATATTCACCCTTCATCGGGCACCCTGCCGCTCTATATTTTTTAAGTGTTCCCTCACATATAGAGCCATTTTCCCCAGAACAAGTTTTAAAGTTACTTCGAACCTCGGAATCAGCCTTTGCTATGGGTCCAGACAGCTTATCCTCCACTGTTCTCAAATTTGGAGCAAGTCCACTATCTGAAATTAGGATTTCCCTCATCCATAAATTTTTCGACGCTGGTACCGTTCCCTCCTCATGGAAATCCGTGACAATAGCACCTATTTCCAAATATTCTTCATCCAATATTTCGTAGAAACATTCTCGTCCCACCACCACCAATTCTTCTGCACCCAAGTTGATCAAGCGCTCTATACTTGGGCGGTTCATTTCGTCTCTTCTGTTGATCCAGAAGACCCCCACTAGTTTGCTTACAAACCTAACAGATGCACTCTGGATACTGATGCTCCGGTTTTCCATTTGATTTCTAAGAGCTTCATTAGTTCCGTTAAATCTGTTTGTTGTATTTCTTTGGCTATTTCTCTGCTCTTGATTCGATTACTAGGTCCCTACTTCTTCAAAAGCTGGAGTATTTTGGCTGTCTCACTCCTTTACTCTCATGTTTGAAAGACTTCCTTTCCAATAGAACTCAAAGCAGTGAATTTGTACAAGTTCATCGAGTCCATTAAATAACTACTCTGGCTCTCTTCAGGGTGCCTTTCTCTTCCCCAATCTCTTCACCACGTATATCAACGAACTGACCACTGCACCACCTGCACGAATTTTAAGTACGACGATGCCCTGCGCCCTGTCAATCTACCTCTAAACAATCAGATTTTAACTCTTTTTCCGAGAACTTATTCAATTTTCGGAATCGTTCGTCACATTGTGCACTACACCTCAACACCTCTTACCTAATGAGCCGTCGGTCATCAAAAAAGTCCACACTTCCAGAGTTGGCTTGGTTATATACTTAGGCGTTACGATCAGCACCAATTTACAGTGGTTCTCCCATATTCCTGATTGCGCTAAAAACTACGTAGACTGTCTTTTCAAGTTTGCATGCTAAGGTAGTTTGATACCATACAAGCTGTCGTTTTTTCTTTTTCCATCAAAATATTCTCTCAGTCTTCCTATACTGCTCTCCCGCAATCTCTCCTGATATATTTAGAAAGATTTTATCACATGACACCACGACATGGCCATTATCAGTGGTGTTTTTTGATTCCCTTAGGCTCTTGGCTCTAAAGTTTACGAGTTTCACGAGATTTGATGTCAGTAACACGGCGTTGTCGGTGGAAAATTTCGAGCCGATTGTAAAACTGCCTTGAGAGAGGTTACCCACGGTAGCCGAAAGGTAGCCATATAATTTTCCACCGACAACGCCGTGTTACTGACATTTTATCTCGTTTAGCAAATCACATGGGGTATCGTTTTTCTGATACACTCCGAACCTCGTTCGGCCCTGATTTACTATTTCCACATTGTAGCTTGTGAAAAATTCGCCATGAAGATTGTTGCAAACCCCACTCATCCCTTTAACTTGATGTATCTGTATGCAGCTTGCATCCCTTCAAACTTAGACTCATCCTTTCTTGTACAAATATCTTTTGCAGTTTCATAATCTCTTATTTGTACATATTCTGGTCAACAACATGAATGTCATATAGGAACTTGGCATGAACCTCTGCGGCTGAACCATTTTTTCCTGCAGTATTTATATTGAGGTTTATTTATTGAGACTCCAATCAATTTCCTTCCTCTTGGCTGAAAAATTAGTGTAGCAACTATCCCGATTACTTAAACTGTCAGTATAGCAGAAAATCCAGTCTCACTAGCTTTACGCATGATATGGGGTGAACATGGCTACGGACAGCAGAACAACTTTCAATTGAATAACCGTGTTAATCGTAATTTCTTGGTTCTATATGATGCAATACATGGAAATACGTAAATGCAAATGACTTACAGCCAGGTAAGCAATCAAGAACAACAGTACAGAAAGTTGTCCGATAAATCGGGACGGTGCACCCATAAACGGTCCACTCAGCAAGGAGTCAAGCGAAACTGTGGGGCAGCACGGTCACGGTATAGGTAGTAAATCAAAAGCTTTCGGTCTAACATGAAATGATAGCTTCAGTCCCAGGATAAGAAAATAATCTACAGTTAGAATATACAAATTTGTATATTCTAAGGAGTTACCAGAGTGAAAGTACAAACAGTAGCAGTTATAAAACGACTGAAGTGATGTGTCAATGTGAACAAAAACCTGGCGACAGGCTTGCGTGTCTCGCGGGTGTTCTCGGTGGTCTAACGGTGTAGCATAGGTTTCGGGGCTGCGGAGGGTAGATTGAGTATCCGGTGATCACTTTTCGTGCATGAGTGAGACGTTCAGTAAACTTTTCTTACAATGGAAATGTACAGTCATAGAACAGCAGAACCAGGAATATAAATGTAGAATTTTCATGCTCTATACATCATAAAAATGTAAATCTGAACTGTGTCAGTACATTAGAAACGGAGAATTAGGTCAAAAATGCTCCAGCTTCATGATGCACCTTCACGCTACTCTTGAGTAGAACAGGCGAGAATGTCATCAGAATACAAATTGCAAAAAACCAATCTACGATGAGTCTGTTTACTTGTTGAAGTTCTCAGTCCAGCACAATGAAAGATTGTAGATGACGACGACTTTTCCTTTGTATAAACGTTTTCATCCCGTCAGACAGTACTATATCATTTGAAACGATAAGTTTATTCTGGATGGACGGGCAGTTATCCTCTATGGCTGAATATATACGATTCAACGTATGTTCTTAGTGGAGATAAAAATAAGTCATGGACAGCTTCCCAAGTTCTGTATGCTGAGATTCGGATTAGTCTGTACTGACAAAGTAGACAAAGCACTTTGGTTTGATCGCTCGTCCGTATCCAGTGAAAGCTGACAAAGAAGAACTAAAAAAGATGATGTAATTTTAGTTGACTAGCCGCAAGTAATTTGGCAAAATAAATTATTCACGAAGAAGTTGTAATGTTGTCACAGTCAGTAGGAAATCTGCTTGTACTACGTAGTGGTTACTAGCTGAGAAGACTCGACACCATGGAAGATGGTTGCTTTCTGTCAATTCTAACTACCTCTTTCGGTAAAGTACTTTCCTTGATAATATCCGTCGGGTTAGGAGGATGAAAAATCACGTGAAAAAATAGAATTCTGTCAGCATCACGTGTGCTAATCAGTGCGGGTAATACATAGGTATCCAGCCAGTGGTATTTACAAAGTATTTAAACGGACTTTCTTCTAACTGCTTCCGAATGGGACGCCGAGTTGGGAACGTATATCTAGAAGTAGACAAAACCAATCAACATTTTTACAGTGTCAAAAGGGTTCCATTTAGTCTTCATTTTTGATAAGCTGCTCCCCCTACATAACAAAAACGAAGTTCATACTCTACTCCTAAATCTCAAGAAAAATTATCGTTATGATCAGATGAGATATTTTTGACTGACGCTTGGATCACCGAAATCACTATATGTGAAGATTTCTCATCAAGCAAGCAGAACCAAACTGAATCCAGTCAAGAAAGAGGACATTAAGGAACACTCGGTAATATTAAAGTTAGTATGAGTGAAACAAATTAAGAGCAAACTTAAACAATTATCGACGGTGGAGTCAGAAAATCAAAGGGTCAATCATCGGAAGGCGATTCAAGTAGAACGAGGCGCAGCGTCGACTATGAATTGAGCACGTAGGAGAGGCAAAGCTCACTTTGAAGGAATAAAACAAATAATCGCTGCCCTGTGTACCATAGTGAAGAATACAGAAAAGGACTGAGTCACGGGTATAGGGAAAATAACGGTGGGATGAGTATTGGGGAAATGATAACAATGAGAGCTGAATCTTCATTCACACATCCAGCCCTACTGTGTGATTCTAAATTTTTATGAGATGAACCTTAAAGAAACACCCACTGTCCGACTGTGGGCCCAAATCCACGGACTCTTTTTGAAACCGATAGGTCTGGCTTATAGGAAGACATCACCGGTGAGTTTCAGCTAAGTTTCATTGTAAGAGGCGACCGCTGTAAGGGCTACCTAGCTTACGTATTAATGGGGGTTATTTCGAGTGAAGCAAAATATAGACGGCCAATTTGAATAGCTAGGCAAAAATGTGGGAAAGCCTACCGGAACATAAGACACAAATTCTCGTTGGGGCTCGACGGATATCTACTAATACCCATTTCTAATATCGCGGATGGAACCGATGCATAATGTACTCGCCTTTTCCGTGGTGAACGGAGCACAACGATATGCCGTGAGCCACTTTCTACTCATAAGTAGTTCAGTTAGATATAAAGAAATTTAAGGGAGTTGGCACTCCCAATTCGGTAAGATTCGGCAAACCCTTCAGTAGAAATTCTGTCGCTAATGTCTGCGACTGATCCAGTGTTCATAGGTAAATTTATCCCTTTTTTAGTGCTAAAGCGCACGAGACTCGAAAGGCAATTGGTGCAGTGTACGACCATCGTTAGCTCAGTACCATAGTCATCTTAGAGAATTAGGTTTTATCGGAGATCCTGCAACCTAATACCAACTGCAACCAACAGGTATTACATTCAGTTGGATCATATATTATGAGTTCTCGGTAGTGAATTAGAACTTGTTGTTTGTAAAAAAATGGATAATCAAGTGATTTGGGACGGCTAATGCATACAAGTGTGAAGGAAATTCGCGACCCGAAAACACTTATCCTAATAGATTTAATATTTCATATTGTCAATAGTTAGTTATAAAGCAAAACAGGAATATAAAATTCCATGCGATTTGGTGAGTTATCGCTAGTTTTGCTGCCACTGTGGACATCTGAAATGTTGTGAACTTGGTTACTGTGAAAAATACATAGTAAGCTTGAAAGACCAAACTTAGCAAAAGATCAAAATTAAGGATATTTTTTAGAATTTTGAAGATGAAAGTGATCACAGGGGGTTCTCATTACTAATAAATCAATGCTGATCCTGCCAGAAGCAGTTCTTGTGACTTAGGTGTAGATCATGTGTGCGCCTAATAGGGAATATTTTTATGTTTACTATTCACGAAGTGACTGGCGCATGTAAAGAAGGGCAACATTTTTGATAGTCCCAGAGACCGCATTTAGAGGGGACTTTTGATAATACCTGCCGTATATGGAGGTAAAATTTGGTTTTGTGGTTTACTTGTTTTTATCGAAATCTTAACAGTCCCTTAAGCACCAACCTGTCATTGATTTGCGAAACTGCTTGGAATGGGCTGAGTACCACTCTGGGCGAGTATAAGCTATTCATCATTAAGAGCAAGCAAACAGAAGCATAATACTTTCTGGTTTTTCAAAACTTAATTTAGACTTGATGCACGGTATATAGTTTCTCGTAAACTTGTTAAAATAAGCAAATGTTCGAAACTGCTAACCTTCTTTTGTTTAGAATACTATTCAGCATAAAAGATCTGACTCATTTTGCACAACTAACTGATTATTTGATACCTCAGTCTAACTTATTTGAAAAAAGAAGACTAGCTACACTGTAAAGGAAATTACAAGCATTGAGGAAACAAGAAAGAACACTATATTCCGGTCAGTCCTTTTCCCCGTTTTGGTTATGATGATACCGTGTTGCTGAGTTCTTTCCACTGAGCTCTGTTTGCATACTTTGATCACCGACTTTTCCCAATGAATAATTCTCTTTCACGAGCAGCCATGTAGTGTATCCCGTTTTTAAGTTATTATTTAAGCATCATTTTCATTTGGTATATTATCCTGCTGAATCTTCCTCTTCCGTATCCGTGCTTACCTTCGTTATCATCAAGAACAATAGACTAATTGGTAAATCAACGGAACAATTTTATCCTAGATTTTTTAATGAGTTGGTTTTATAGAAATTATTTTCCAAGCAAAAACAACGAAATTCCAGCACTCAGCAAATATGTTATTGGACACTTGTAAACAAACAGAACTGCACTCACAGTTAGATGGATTGACTGCTGAACAATATGGCTTTTCCGAATGTTTTGATTCACTGTACCGCCCGGTAATCAGATTATTAGATAAAATATACACTGGATTAGTTGAGAATGAGCAGTCTCCCCTTCCTCAAATTTTAATCAAGTAGTCGTTTTCGCTTTTCTGTATATTTAATTATTATTTCTCTACTGAAGTGCATCCTTCATTTAGAAAATGATGTACGTACCAATAACGCAAGATAATTAGAAGACCGTCTGAAATTCTCCATTTTCTCTGCCGTCCGTCGGCGATCGTTTGACTATACTGTCACGCCTGGTAGCAACCATTTTCAGTCAGATCAATTTCTAATCCCCGTACATCAGTTAAAACACGTTTTATGAGGCATTTGCCCGCTGTTGTGAAATAGTTATCGTTTTGATTGCGAGAGATATGTTGTGTCAGATTTCTATCTGCAATTAAGCCAGTATCATAGCAATGAAATTTTAGATCGACAAAATCTCATCATTCTACTAGTATACGATATGAAGTGTTCACATTCATCCTCTGTCCCTTCTAAAGTGAACAGACGTGGACAATTATAATACAAATAGCCATACAACGGGCCAGATTTGAACAATGCTTAATTTATGGGTTCTGCTCATAGACCACTTACTCACCCATTCAGGACCACATACGCATATTTGTGCCAGCAGTTGTGGCTAGTGCAGTGTAGTCGCCGATGCGGTTGGAGCATGCCGTATGACAGATGACACCGTGTGGACTGAAGCACTCATCCGTAATGCAGTAGAATTCGATGGAAAGACATGGTCGCTGTCCCTATTTACGCGCGCGGGGGCAGATTTGTGTCGGTTTGCGCACACGGATCGAGGCTTTTGTTTCTTCGCTGGTTTATATAGGACGGCTTTGCAGATGAATGAGTCACACGGTCGAATACGGTCTGTCAAGCATTCATACCCTCTTTTGTGATATGAGACCATCATTCCGGTAAACTATTGGATTTGGCTAGCAGTAGTCCTCAATCCGAATTCTCATTGTCCACTCAAGTTTCGACATCACCTCATTCTACAGACTATTAAAACCGATATAAGCCACGCTTTGTCCTTATGTGCTACTCATTCGACTACGTATGTACGAAGAAGACCTAACTGTATCTGACAATTGACAGAAGGGGGACACCGTCTGAGAGTTGACCTCAAATGAGTCACTGAGATATCGGTAAACAGATTCTACTGATGACTGCGGTTTACAGACTTAGAAGGGATCCACTTGGCTTTCCGAGTTTAGAAGGATTAATGGTGTCCACTTAGAGAACAGTATCGCTATGCGCATCAGGTCCCAGCAAATGATCTAATCATGCGACATTTGATAGTCTAACGGAAAGAGTACCAAAACGCCTTTTGATTCAAAAATGGAGAGGAAAGTAAAAATCCAGAACTTTGTAATAGTGGGGTCACCCGTTTCTATCTGATCTGATATTCAGCATAGAAACTGAGCACTGGGGAGACAATCAAAGTGTAGAGGTTTGTTATAAGGACTCTTGCTACAATCTGGTTTCTTTGAAGTGGTTGGTTTTAAAAGGTAATGAGAAGCTCGAACACAATCAGTAAACTGAAGCCGCGCGATCATACCGGTGATCAACGAGCACCTTGATTCTCTGACTGCTACGCCTGAGTTCAGAGGTTTGAACCCTTTAAAACGAATTGCCTTGTGGCAGGCAGTACTCGACTGTCGTCGTTTGTTCAATCCAAGTCTCAAGATTACGAGTGCCGGTTCATCCTAGCAAAACAGTTAGCCCCAATGGCATTAAAAATAACGTATATCGTAGAGGGAACAATCGGGGTTTGGTGGGAATCTCTTGAGTTGATTCAAGTATGGTAATCTCACCAGGTTTGGGTCAATAATCACGATGTAACCTACTGTTTTAGAAACAAAGACTCTTTAGAGTTTAATAGTTGAATCAATTCTACGCGTAATTCTATCAATAAGTCATCAGAACCAGTAGCGGTCAGTGCAATTTGAGTGCAAAACCGATGATATCAATCAGTCGGTGGGAATAGCCAAGTTATATTCGACAGGTAACACACCAGATATGAGGCCTTTTATGGTTCGAGAATGGTGATAATGCGATAGTTCCTCTTCGGTGTGGGCAAAATACTCCTCTTACTATCAGTCTTCTTTCTAATTCAAATCAAATGTGCACTACTCAAGTCGTTAACCGTTAATTGTGTGATGTGTAGCACTTCCGTGCAAACCTAACGCCAAAATTTTGCCGAAAATCATGTTTGAACCCCGGCTCTGATTTGAAACTTTATATACCCATCACTGCTTCAGAGTAAATCAAACATAAATGAACCCAGTTATCAGCTTCGTTTTTTGCCAAACAATTTCGTATTGCTCGAAACACAACGGATGTACGAATTAAGTGATACCATTGCATCGTAGTAATTATGACGGCGGATAATCCTAGTCCAATAAGTTCACACTATCATACGCACGCGAAGATCTTATCACGACTGACCGTAAGAAAACTTTTAACAAATATTTTGTAAATCTGCCACTTAAAGGAAGTTCAATTGAATACACTTTGTAGGCACACCTAAGGGAAAAATAGTGTGCCTCCAGTGACGAGATAAATTGATATTCTTTCTACCTCTCTGCTTCAGTGATGAACCTGACAGCCCTCGGACGAGGTAATCGACTCGATAATGATAAACGGAATCTAACTTCGCAATTTCCGTGGGTTTGTGGCCTGAAAGAAATTATAATACTTCTTTCTGTTTATTCCTATTCAACTACATTGCATAGAACGGTTTTTGTATAAAAACGACCTACTAGGATGAAGGTTTAAATTCTTGTCTCTTGAATTTACCACGCAACAACATTACGGGAACATGAAATACCTTCACAAGCAGTCTGAAGTTGCAGGAACTACTTCAGCCTAAAATCAAAGAGCATAGCGAAAAGGGCAAATTGATGTATCCCTCTTGCGTCTCTCATCTCCATTTTAAATGTTAGAGATTGACAGAAATTCATAGAATGTCTTTACTGGTATCCTTTCACCGGAATTTGCAAACAGGCTTCTGGAAATAAGCGATAGCTCAAAATTGACTGTGAATGACATTTATTCATCGTATTACTGACCTTCTTTCTTTTCCACGAGTCATGGCAAAACTGTTTGTCGGGTCTCAGCGAACGTCTGTCATAGACAGTCATCAAACTGAACTAAAGCATCGAAGTTATCGTTTTGCATTTTACGACAGCTTTAACCCATCATATTCAAACAGCGCCCAATGAAAGGGATTAGTACCATTTAGGTTACCATGTTATTATCAAAACCCAACAAAACCAAACGAATAAAGACAATCGCCGTAAATGACAGGATGGACGAGTCGGTGAACGTCATCAATATTACCAGGAATTTGAAAGAGAACGGAATAAAATAGCCTAGCTTGTTGACTAGGGAGTGCAGTACTCTCACATCCCAAGAGGTACAACATAAATTAATGATGGGGCCGATCTTTGAAGATTAGTTAATAAGTGGGAACGGAAATCCTCTAGCCTAGTTACGACAATCCATATTGTTGTAACTGTCAAGAAATTGACCGTTCTAATCTGTAAATAAGTGAATACAAACAAGTGAAAACAAACCATTTTATTAAGGACAGGAAAACTTTCGTGTAAACGTATCAGCAAATTGTATATACATACATTACAGGCTTGTCCTATCTTTTAGAACAATCAGGATTCCCTCTTAATCGCTTTGAGTTAAACACAACTGATATTTCCCGACGGAAATTGTGTATGAGAACAAGAGAATGTGTGCCTCGAGGAATGAAGAAACGTGTCAAGGAAATTTTGAATTGTCTGGAGATTTCAGTGATCGGGCGTAATGAGCATGTAGCCACGGGGAAAATCTTCGTTAATGAAAATGACTGAATTAGTGAACCCACCCCAATAGGGCACTAGCCTTTTGGTAATTTGAACCACCGTTGATAAGTGTCCTCATCCCAGTATACTTGGACATAACTCATTCATTCGTTCTCTCAGTCACTCACTCGTTCATCTATATATCTATCCATGCATCCACTTATTCATTCTAAACTTTGCGCCGGCGTTTCATAGAAAATCCCAGTAAATTCACCGCGGCCTATTATTAACTCCAAACCATGAACCACAGTGCCCATCCATTAAAAAGCCTGTTTCGCTCTGAGCTTAAATGAAGACCACACGAAAACAAATGAGAGCCCGAAGGTGCAAGATGATAAAAAAGCACCATCAAACATAACATTAGACACAGAATAGTACGAACAATTCTCAAAAATGTGTTTTTTATCCTTGGTCTAAAAAGTCCTATAATATTAGAGCTGTTTCTTCCGAGATGATCACGATTGAACTGTCTATAGATTTTATCCGAATAAGTGAACTGATATAATCTAGGAAAGGTATCGGGTGATTGAGGTCGGAATATAGTTGAAACGCGTGAGAGAGTTAAATGAAAACGAGCACAATAACTCAGGCTATTCTTGTAAGTCTTGAAATACTTTCACGTCTATCTGCACTTTAGTTTAACAAAAGTGCCATGATGTTTCATGCCATCAGAATGAATTTTTGTTCTACTCCAAACAAGACAAATGACAAAATGAAAAGCAGGTTTGTATGGTGCTTAACTGGAAGACGGGCTAGAAGGAGTTAATCGATTTACCACAGTAAATACTTATTGGATGTGGTAGTTTTTCTGCTGGGCAGCTGGAGATTGATGGAAATACAAAGCAACCAGAACGGGCCTAGAAAAAGCGAATGAACCGCTACAAGAATCAAATCTGAAAGCATGAAGATTGTGAAAAAGGAACAGGGTTCTGATCTACCAATGCTCTTTATGCTCACACCCGTCTTTTTTTATTCTATACGTCCGCTAATCAACGTATAGCTGGATGTGAATATTCTACTCTCATGTTATGAAAGTAGATCCCTAATCGGTAGGATACTTGCGTTCCCAGGATAGATGCCCGAGCAAGTTGTCATTTATCGTGGGAAATGCTGTGTGCTGGATCCTAACGAATACGTGACTTTTGTCAGGAAACTCTGTGTTAGGTATTTCAACGAGAGAGGTATGGAGTGAACAGTAGGAGTAAAATTCTTTCTCAAATTGTCTAATTCCTGCTGCCTTCGCAGCTACTACAGTAAATTGAATAGGTCGATTTGGAATTCAGAACTCCGCCGGAAGTCAGCACGTGTTAACTTTTCTTAGAGAAAGCGGTCGTATACCGTGGAAGCCAAATTTCAGTGTCATATGCACACAAGTGTGAAAAATCGACAGCGATGACTGTCTGCTTTGCATATTTTTTTGAAACTTACACAACTGAAACAGTCAGGTAGCGGCCTTTATTTGATGATTGACTAAAAAGGAAAATAAATGTATTTAGTAGTATTTCCACTCGAAATCCAAAAGAGCTCGCAGTTTTGTTATGAATGTTCAAGTCCGTTGAGTTCATGTATGGTGGGAGGTTGTGCACTTATTTAAATGTCAATATAGGAAGTGAGTTATTATTAGTGCCGGTCTGCGGGAGTACTGTGGGGAAGCTTTACACAGTCACTTGTGAGAAAATTACAGTTAAATACAGCAGTTTTACCAGAACCGTAACTTCTAACTGAAAGTTCAGATGGTACTAATTCTGCTTTATCCTTCCAAAGGCTAGGCAAACTAGCAGTTGGGCGAAATGAGAAAAGAACACAGACAGACACAAAGTTAAATTTGAGCACAGTTTGCCCATATGGAGTAGCTCCACTCTGAAGATTTGATAAAAATCCAAGTATCATCAATCGCCACCACTCGAATATGATTGTGAAATATATATATATAAGTGTCTTATTTTAGAAACTGTTGGAGTTTGCTGGCGGGGTCGATATCTTTGATGCCCTCACATCATTTCCTAGTGTACACCCGGGATGGACGTTTAAAACTGATCCTTGATGATTCAGAATGAGTAGAAATTTAGAAGTAACTGAACACTACGAAAACGGGAAACCTCAATAAAACCACATAACTGCCGGACAAATTACCGTAAGTCCTCAAAGAAAATCGCAAAAGAATAACACTGGAGCATATGAACACAACGTTTATGAATTATAACAAGTGCTCATGTGTGGAAGTCAACATCAGAAGACGAAGTACTGTGAAAGAACCATAAAATGAAGAGTTTTGGAAAAAAAACTAGCAAGAATTAGTTCCCTATCTTGTTTTGCTGAGTTATGTTGTGGTCGGTGTAATTCAATTTAAACAAATCTTGTTTCTCTTTCCCTCAGAGAATCATATTCCACCACTGCGGGGGCCGACCGGTAGTGTCAGATAAAGAGGTTCGTTTGAATTTTTAACGTGTTCACCGCATAAAGGCAGATTACAAGGATTGTTGCCTTAAAACGTCGCCACTACTTGTAAGTCATTATGGATATAAAACTATTTAGTTATTTGTTAGGGAAGTCCCGTGCCGGAAAAAGAGTTGCTTATCAGACGCCAGTATGCATGAGTTTCGACAGTACCTGCTTTCATGAAACGTTACTGATGGGTAGCAAAGTACAACAAAAGTATTAAAATAATCAAGGAAATCAAGCCAACCTGGCTTTGCCGAATTGACTGGGGGCAATGAACAGGAACACCACATGGATTAACTCCATTTGGCTCGTAAACAACTGTGGGATCGTCAAGTGTGTGGAGTCCATTGAACGAAAAATAGCTAAACTCCTCAGTTTATTATTTGAAAGTTTAAAATAATAGGAAGAAAGCGCTGACTACACTGAAAAATATGGAAAAATATAGCTTTCTAATGAGAACCCAGATCATAGTGAGATAGGAGTGAATTTATTATCAGTGATACGCCACGCATGGAAAATGAAACTTGACAGCTTTGTAGTAATTCTATGAAATGTTTGTTCTTGATCCTTGGAAAAGATTGTTGAAAATCGGTTTGTTTTGCCTTTACTACTGATTGAACCTATGCTTTACCGGGTGACATCATGCGTCAGGGGAGTTTCACACATTTCCCAATTCTCGCATGTATTTTTACTCAGATTTCTTTCGTGACCTGTGGATATCCGAACCCCCCAAAGAACTTTTCATGAACCCTATTTCAGTGCTATTTGGAGACAATTTAATCAAACCTAAATCAGCAACACTTGCTGATACCTGCGCACTGATGTGGTAAACTTGGATTCTGATGACTCATTGGCAAAATAGATGCCAAGTTCAAAGATCCGGATATTCGGTGAACAAAGATGTGGAGCTACAAGAACTCTAAAATTTCAGATCACAAGGGAAAAGGCGCTCGGTACTGAGCGAATGCAAAGCCTTCTAAGCTATGAAGCTAAATTTATTTTTTCCACGAATCGAACGGGTTGGTGTTGTATTGACAATTCGTTTAGAATAGCGAAATGACTCAGGAATGGTGGTTTCAGGAATTACGGAGCTTTTAACTAACCTCTCCAACTATCGGTTTGATCTGAGAGCTCCGGGTTTGAATTTCTCCACTGCCATCTGAAGCTGTGTGATTTGACTGCTTATTAAAAGCCCCTTTTGTATAAAGGGTAAAACACCCAAGAACCGGGGAAAGTGTGTTGTCAAATAACAGAGAAAAAGTTTTTAATCACAGTCTATAGGGTTTTGCGTAAACAAACGGAGTGGACGTGCTTTGCGTACACCGCTGTAAGTAAAGAATTCATTTACTAATTGTGAATGGCACCATTTCGGATGCTCACCTTGCTGATGAATCATAGCTATGAGCCCAGATCACAACTTGAAATTCTTGCGCGAAATATGAAGTGATATATAACTGGAAACGATGACTTTCTGCAATAGTGATCTAACTGTTCCCGTTAGGTTTGTCATATTACTAGACCCTCAGAAAATGGTAGCAAACTAGATTGTCTTCGCTCTTCCAGTCGCAGTTTAACCGGCAACTTCAAACTGCAGCTGTGTTTCTTATTCTCTCACTTTATGAGTGAGCAGAGTTTGAAGCTGATTGTAGTGAAATATTCTTTGTTTGCTACCAGCAGTATTGCTCTGTAAATCCTGTTCTGATCTACGATCATCTGCTTTGCCTGATACCTTGAAAGATTTGGCGTCAAATTAGTTTCAGTCTACATGGGAACTAATTGGTTGACTACCGGGGAAAGTATCTTCCTAGAATTCTTCCTGTACGGTTTTGACACGAGCTTTTCAGTCTCATCACTTACTGGGATGTTGGGATCTCCTAGTATAAAGCTGTTAGATGGCGATGATATTGGATGTACTGGTCGGAGTTGTTCGCACAATGGTTCTTTTCTGTAAGCCATCATCAAACGTAGATAGACCTAAGTATGATATATTTTATATCACTTCACTCTTAGTTACGCTAATCATTCTCAGAACAACTTCTGTGGAGACTTTTGTCTTCCGGAAACAAATACGGGAACTTGAGAATAAGCAAGCCCCACCGTGGATGATTTTATTATTAATATACTGGCATTCTGCTTCAAGGTATATCAGAAATGGTCAATATGGAACTTAGGTGGTACAGAAAAAGTCTGAGGATATGTATGTTGTTCCGGTGAAGTCAGAATTAGACAGAAACATGACAAGCTTGTAATGACAGCAGCATATTCAATGCAACAAGTAAAAAATTGAATGATTCACTTTCTCGATGTGCAACTGTACCGATACGTTGATTTCACATGGGCCAGACATGGATGTTTACATGACAAAGTAAAGCTTCTGAGAAGCAAATCTATATGACGTGTTAAGGATAAATGATGGAATCTGCTCATCAAATCAGATCAAAACCCCAATAAAACCTAATGTGATCGAACGATGTATCGATTCTGGAACCAGTCACCACAAGCACAGAAAAACACGACGTAGAAGGAAACGACCGTTTATGAGATTATTATAATGTAGTAAATTACGAGACCAAACCACAAAAAATCTGCCTTTCTTTTCCGAGATTCATCAGCCGATTGGAGGCAATAGATTACGATTGAGAGTTTATACGTAACGATATTGCATTTATCCAAAAAACAACAATGGAATAGCAGCTCTGGTTAAACTACAATTGACGGTAGAATGGGAAATAGTAAAAAAGCTGCAAAGCAATTACGCCAAATTCTTGATTAAACTGATTTCATAAAGTTAGTGTTTGGCAAAATTTACGAACTTCCTTTGCCTTTTCCAAAAACGTATCCAATTCAGTTTGTCAATTATTAACGTGCTTATTTTTAAGGTAGGTAATTGGACGTCACCCTGATATACGACTGAGAATTGTATTCATCAAGGTGTTACTGAGTTCCCTGGTTTTGTGTCGTTGCTATAAAGCCTACAAATTAGCTTTGGTTCTTGTGTGTAGCTAATGCTTGTAGATTATTCCAAAAGCGGCGAATTTGCTCTGACTCTGTTCTTCGCAGTGACATTTATCTGATGAATTGACCCAAAACAATTTAATTCTAAAACATACTGAGGATGGGAAGTACCAAATTTTTTACGTACTAACTAAATTTATTACCAGTGAATTACTTGGCCCGAAACATTTGGAGAAGTAAATAGCTGCACATTTCAAACTAATAGTGACATCTGACTCACGTTACCTTAGGTCGAGGTTGATATTGAAGTACAAGGAGACACCATTATCACTAGAAATGGTGGTCGTTTGTTTCAAACATCAAAAGATCCTTTGGAAAAAAGTGTTTATCTTGTCAACTAGGATTAACTTATTCTGGCACCGATGCATCCATTTTTTGCCGGTGACCACGTTTAGTGTCGTAATCATTGGGAATTACATGTGTTGCATAAAATGGAGTAAACTAATAGCCCCTGTCTGAATCGATAATAGGAAATTTTCGATTGTTTTCAATTCACGCAGATGACGGCTTCTTTGAGAATATAATTACGGTCTTCTGTTCCACATAAACGTCAGAATTCGAGCGAGATGGTTAAAGATGAACAAGTCTATGACATAGTAAGCATACCTATTTATATAAAAATGTTTATCAGAAAACAAAACAGAAATATGTGTCAGGCACTTTATTGTAAGGCATGATGTGGAAGACCTAACGTTTGTTAGGATAATAACTTCACAAGGTATAAACTCTCTTGCTGAAAGATTTTATGTGTAAATGACAAGTCAGCGTAATTGTGTTTGAAAGTATAAAAATAGAAAAATATTTATTGTGCTGTATCATTCTCCGAGAAATTCAATGAAATTCGGTTGTCATAAATCTCTCACTAGTATCCCTTTGAGGCATTACCATAAATATCTGCAAAAGTCATAATCAAGGACCACAGGCTTCACTTTTTAACATAAAACCACGGTCTTATTTACTCAATGTTTTTGGAAGTGGAAAACATCTTTGGTATAGCTGTACCCGTAAAACTGTTACCGAAAGCAACCAGGGTGTTTCCATAAATCGCGTCCCAGTGGGTTTTGCTGGCCTTTTTCCCTTCTGAAATTTTGTAATACTTAAATTCACATATTCATTCTCGCTAATTAACTCCACTTTTTTCTAATCATCCCAATGAACGCTAGATGTCTTGCAGCTGTTTAGAGTCATTCAGAGACTTCGTCAAATTCCACCCTGTATTTCGATGTACATTTCGAGAGCAACAATTCATAGCTTATACTCGGTTGTGTTTGGATAGCAAGGTTAACTCGGTATAAAGAAGTTGAAGTTTACTCAATAGACTGGATTCGTTTTGTCGACCTAGAATCAGAGGAATCACCTTTATTTCCACGTGTTTATTTCTTATGATAAACACGAACGAGCAGGAAGATTGGGTGATTAATCAATGCGAAAATAGATATCACACGTAGGTGGATAATCATAAATATCATATCACCTGTTGAAAAGCTAGCTATTGGGAAAAACTCTGGGGGTCATGTGATCAAATTGTCGAATGCACATTGTTGATAAATTCAGAATAAGAATGACGGAGCTGAACAGTGTTTAGGGAAATTTTCATCAGATTGATTGTTTTGGAGAGTTAGGTAAGAAAGTAAAATACTGTCGTATTCAAAACCTGAAATTAACTTTAAATTTACACGAAATACATAAGCTCAATGACTTGAAAAATCCTACCTCTTAACATGTTTTCATTGCTTATTGGAAAAACGGATACGGTGGTGATAATCGTGCTCAAGTATATTCATTAAGTGTTGTTTCTTTAGCCGAAGCCAGAATAAATTTTCCAATTTTCAGCAGGGATTCTTCAACAACTTCCAGGAGTCTGGGCTGATGCCAGCAGCTATAAATCTCTCCTCTGTTAAGAGCCTGATCACTGAAACTACGCCTGACTCAAGGAAAATTGACAAATGATTTAAGAAGGACTTTGCTCTAAATAATTCTTATTATATTTCCCAATGTGTATGTCATTCATGGGACGGTAGATCATCAAGCGGATTGCTTTTACAAAAAATACGTAAGTATTTTTAAATACAAGCTTTTGTGGACCACAGAAATGAACTTGGAATAAAATCTGACTGGTAACTTTTGGTGGCGTCTAATTCTAGTGGGTAGACTGTGATGGTAGAAATAACGACATACGAACAGATTTTTTACGCTCGAATGTTTGACCGATGATGTGGTTCCCAGCTCATATCTTACAGTCAGCTACACACCCTCTTTCGGGATGGAAAGTTATTGGGAAAGTGTTTTTTCTTCGAACAAATCTGAATTTGTTTCACTTTGTCAGACGAAAAGCCACAAATACTTAGTTTTATTACTGAGCCAACGCATAAACTAGAAGGACTGGTCATTCTATAAATTGTTATTGTTGAGACAAGCTCTACTAGTAGACATCCTTTATAACATTAGCGTTTCCACGACTGGCATAATTACCTCAATCATATTAATGGTTTCCAATGTGTGGGTGAAAAATTCTCGTGTAGCTGTCATTTTTATGAATTATTTTTATTTTCTATTCCTCTCATATTGTTTTCAATAAAATCTGCTTGTGTGTAACTCGTTTATTCAGTTTAGTGTTTGAGTTTATCAGGACCGAACGAGGTTCGGAGTGTATTCCACTTCGGTAAATATTTCATGGTGACAGTTCGAATTTATCTTCCTCCACGTTGAAACTATGATTCATTTGTTCTTCATTGCCGTTCCGTCTGCCACAAAGTATACTACCCTTGAAGGACAGCGAGTCAAAGTGACATTATGGTTTTGGCATGAGTCGTGAGTGCTAGAGCAAGTGGGCTGACATCGGACGAGGTCCTTTTTCTGATAGATTCTTATCGTTCGAAAAAAAGTGAATAGTTTTTACTCTATGCTCTGATCATCACCTGTTACTTATCAGCACAAACTTCAGTCTCGGTAATCGCGGATACTCCACGTGGCGTTCGCCCTTATCGAGTCAGAGAAGTGGGCATAGATCAATCACATCGATATAAGCCACAAATGGCAGGGTTGGATACTAGACTGCCTCTCGTACTGGAGCACACCAGTTAACTCTGACCACGTATTTTTGCACTAAGTTGGCCGTGCGCTCTGGTGGGTGCTCTGCACGCACACTGCAACGATAGTTATATTGTGATAAGATTTCCGAACCATCTGGCTTATCCCCCTTTCGAAATACACCGTCGAAAAGTTGGGTATGGCCACTCCAGAAAAACCAACTCCCGCTGGTCATTTATTGCGAAGATTTTACAGTCCACTGACCTGGTGAGTTCCAGCCTATCTCCTCCTGCTGTAAGACTCTTGATTTCTTCTGAATTTCTGGGCCTATTGGACGCATGCCAGTCGATCCTGGCTGAAAGCGAGTACAATGAAATATGGCTCGTTGCAGGGCGTGTTCTTAAAGGAAGTTTTCACAGGGACCACCAGATCTGGTGGTCGCAATTTATATTGGAGTTCTGAGCAGTTCCCTCCCTTTCGAGGAAATGGATTGTTGTCTCCATCTTTAAGAAAGGCTCGCTCAGTGCCTGTGGTAACCATAAGCATCAAACCTGCTTGCGTCTACCGCACTTCACAGTTTGTACCTAAAGCTTGGAGAGCGGAATTGCGAGAAGCAAGCTGGGTTTCGCTCCGGTGGTGGATGTATCGATCGAATCTTCACCCTCCGACAGCTTTCAGAGCACTATGACTCTTTCTAAAGACCAAAGATCATCGTGATCCGGGACATTAGAGTGACCCTCGACTCCGCCAGTAGAACTGCGTTAAGGTTTAGTTCGCTAAAAAACGGAACACATGAGACATGTGTGTCGGTCCTCAAAGGGTTGTACCGTCATCTCTCAGGTCAGGTTATGGTTTACCGTGAGCTTTGGTCAATCTCTTCCGTCCGAAGTAGTACTTCATGGCTGCCCTTTATAACCTTTTATTTCTAAATTTAGCGCAACGGATGTTCTACTGAATGTTTCGTCTGGTCTACTAAATGGTGCAGCTGAATTCCTCCAAGGGAATGAAATTTGTGACTTGAAATGTCTTGTTTACATTGCTTTACTGAGTGATAAAGTACAAGCAATTCAGCGCTCTCCGAAATGATTGATTATTTAGATACCCAAGTGGGAAGTACGAGATTGGCGGGAGCCTACTTCTGCACTCACCATCCGTGGTGATCAACTGGAGTTTGTCGATAACTTCAAGTATCACGAAGGCTTGATAACGGCTGAAGATGGCGTTGGGGAGGGGATTTCTTCGCGGATTATGAAAGTCAGAAAAGCTTTTGCTAACCATGACCAACTGTGGAGCTACTGGAACAGCTGGCTCTGTTCAAGGTAGGGTTCACATATGCGCGCTTTGCTGTGTTATCACAATGTTGCGAGACCTAACCACTCCTCAATAAGGACACTCGAGGTCTTTCTGTATTCGATAACCCGCGTCTCTGAAGAGTTGCTTGCGTCTGTTCGGAACATCAAAGGATTAATAACGAGGTGCGTTGTCATGTTCGGACGTGCAAAGCCCCTCTCTGACCGAAGTGATTGCTGTACACCACCTCCAGTGGTTCGGATATGCTTTTAGCTTGCCTGTCCATCGTTTACCTTTCAGGGCTCTATTTACAAGTGCCAGGTAGGGCTTGAAGAATTGACGAGGTGGTCAGGCAGTTGATTGGCGTATATGTATGAAGAAGCTAGCGCCTGCTTTGGTTTTAGTTGGTGCTTCCTGCCTTACTGGTTGGGACCCAAGGGATTGTTGTTGGCTAGAGATGCTGAGGGGCACGGCTGAGAATAGAAGTCAGTGGCACAAATGCTGTACTGTCAGTCTGTTAAACTCTCACGTTCCGTGAACACAAAACTGCCCATCAAACAAGAAAGACGGCAAATTTCCAAATGTCTAGGATGAAAAAGCAAAAACATTCATCTTTTTACTAACTGCATACTGCACTCTGTTTTTTCTCTCCCCCCATTTATTTCTTTGTAACTGTTGCTTTTGCACTGGCAACGTGCTTGATTTTATACACATATGTATATACATGTCTATGTTTACGCCACTATATATTGGATTCATACAGTCATGCAACCTAGGAAATCCCATTTATATCACTATACTCATTTTGTTTTCACCGGGACCACATCGAAGTGAACAGAGAACACACACCAGTAAGTAACCTCCTTGATTTTCTGATGACCATCTCTCTTTCGAATACCTGACGTAGCTGTCCTTGTTTGCCAAAAAAATCTAACTTAATCATTATCGCAGTTGGTCATAAAACTCAAGTTTGAACGCCTATGAACATGTTGAATTTCCAAATATGATAAATCACGTGACCCTTCCCCACATTTTGTTGTGCAGTCTGGTCAATTTTTCTTGATTGAGAGCTTTAGCAGAGCTGACGTCTGTAAAGGTATTATGCACTATTACGGTTTGTTTTCAAGGCCAACTGGTAATAGTCAATCAGATAAGTACAGGTACAAGTTTCGTCACTTGAACAACATTATTTTGTTGTCACTCGTCTGGTAAATACCTGCGGCTGGAAATTGCATCGACCTTGCGATCTCAGCTCATCCAATCATTCTCAAATGGATCTCAGCCGGAAGACCGAGAAAACCACAATGCCCAATAATTTTTTTTTCGGAATAACGAGTTTACATATCTTTGATCTAGGTAGAAAATCGCTTACGTGTAATAACTCCGTCTTCCATAATTTATCTCCAGCCAGTTATTCTGCCAGCAGCCGGATTGAAATCGTAAACCTCAGTGAAACAACAAAAGCGAAAAAAGGTTTTTGATTGAGCTGCTCAAACTAGTCTCCGCAGTTTGAAATGAAATTGTCAGAAATCTAAGCGATATGGGCATTTTGTTTCATAGAATCTTTTCGTTAGATACCACTCGAGGTTCCATTTTAGGGGGTAATTTTGCTGAACAGTTTATGCGGGTGAAAGGAAATCTTTTGTTCGCAAAATCCATCGAACTCGATCTACTTACGCAAATGTCCGGAAAATTTATGCAAAATACATTCTTCGGTATGCATTTTCGAAGCAGTTTTTTAAACCGTTGCCTGCACTGACATGTTCAAAACGCACTTATAAAAAGAGCCCGCCCTAGAAGACACTGCTCTGGAGTGTAATGCAGACTGTCTCCAAAAACTTCCATGAGTTTCTTTGAGATTGTACTGTCTGTGACAGATTGATCCAAAAAAATATTATCTGATGAGAAGATAACAAAACCTCACCGGTATCTAGACGATCAATCTAACAAATGCTCCACGCCTTCGATATACTAGGCTTGTATTACTAAAATCTTCAGAAAAACAAAGCAGACGTATGTTGTTACTAAACAGTGTTATGAAAACATGAATTCTGTAGAACCAAGAATATCATAGTGGTTCTAGCTTGCTTTCATTTGTGTTAGTGCAGTAATTCCAATAGTTATGTCAAAATATTCAAAAACAATTTTTTCCATCAGGGTTTAACACAAAGCAAAGAAGAACCACGACACAGTGGAGTAATTTCTCCCAGAAATGTCATTTGTCTATCTCATTTCATTTTGTAAGCGTCACATTTCAAGGACAAATGAGAAGAGTAATTATGACAGGCTCTGATTTTCGTATCAGACTGATAATTCCTGATCATCTTGATTTATTTTATGTCACCTGGTGAGTGGCTTAGTTTGAAGCGAATTTAATTGCTCTCATTCTACGACGTGTCTTGCATCTTGACCGGTGTGACAACACAAAACTATCTCCGGAACAATCAGATCATCGGGAAATCTGCTTCCTCAGTAGGCGCCTAAAGTTTGTTAAATGATTTGGACGCTTTCTTTGGTTATAAACATTTATTATGTTTCAAATGAGCAACAGTAAAAAATTTAGGCTTTGTAAAATCCCACTACTTTTTTTCAAAATACTGTTTAGTGTGGTAGACTTCTGAAAATATAATAACAACCACAGTATTCTACGCCCAATACTGTAAAATGCCTCACGGGGACGCATTCTTATAATTACATCTCGTCCGGCAGTAAACTGAACAGTTTATTAGACACCATAGCTTTTCCATGAAATATGTTCGATAACCACATTTATTAATTTGTTCTTTTCTTATGGACAAAAACGTGAGCCGTAGCTCATAGCCTTATATTTAGGCAAATGTGCTCAGTAATGAAGCTAAGTACCATAATTTGAAGTGTTCTTAATTTTTAACTAGAGCTCATTCTTTTGGATTAGTTTCGCTTATTGATTGTTTATAAATACGGAATTAACCACAGCGATAATTAATTATGTCCACGGGAATTATGATACCAGCATGTACTAAACCACGTCTAATTGATCAACTATTTTCCAGAGAGTTATGATTAAAGTGGTACGAAATATGATCAAAATGTAAATGTTTGGAAACGTATTGCTTATCAAGCTGTAAATATTATCTTCCGTGAATAGTCCCTCAAAGTAATTAATAATTCGTGGTACGACTCACGTATTATCTCGTACTCTGTTGATTTACTTACGATCGAACATCCTCATGCTGAGGAGCCTTCTAATTTGTGGGCTATATGTGTAGGTTTCTGTAGCTGTGTTACTCCGTACAACTGATACCGCCAGCGGTCTTTATCTTAGACCATATAGAGATTGGTTAGTCTGTTTCCTCTTTTTCGGAATCACGCTATTCGTTGCAGTTGGAAACCGGCAGACACCGAAGAGTTCGTGTAAGTGTCAGTTATCCAAGGCTGCCGCAAAACAAGGCTTCACCGACAGAACTCTTGTGGGACTCTACGTTTGTCATTGAATTCTTGAGAACTCATCCGGCCATTATTGACAACCATTTCACGGATGACACTGAGTGGTGAATTCCTAAGAAATTTTAACTGAGAGTCACGGAAGAGAGGACCAAGGACGCTAGTGTGAGCGATGTTACGAAACGTGTCGCACACTAGGAGACGCAGGCACGAGACAGACAGTATCGGCTGAACGAACCATGAGATGCCTTTGATTTAAACGACTGTGAGACTGTCAGAACCAGGAAATCACAACATTGCATGAATACCACCAAAGCCCAACCTAAATGCACAGCATCAGGTCGAGCTACAATGCACTGTGAACAACCATCCCTGGATCATCAGAGCCTATTGATTTTGCCACCTGGGCTCGTGAAGAGACTTATCTGAAATAATCGTCAACTACTGCTATTAGGAGTTTGTGAAACCCTCTTCCTGGCCTAAGAAAAGTGAGAGTAATCAAAATCGTTTATAACCGTTACAGGATTTTGAAATCGACTAAAGATAAGCACAGCTTAGCCAGCTTCACAATGGATATCTTATTTATTCCACTTTCTGAATTATCGCTCATGAACAGTAGTTTCAACAGAGAACTTGCTTTCAAAATCCAAAAGTTAATCTCCCCTCACAAACCAAGCCCGTTGAAATAATTCCCTGGGAAGTTTTCCGCACTGCTGAGCTCGTTTTTTGAGGAAGACAGTTCAGTTTGAGCCTGTTTATTTGTACGTTTTGTAAGTTGTAGGGTGGTGAAAGTGAACCGTAAATAATGAAATGGTGCCACCGATGTCGGAAAGCCGAACGGTTTCCAATGATTTTATTCGCGGGGTGATTATTCGCAAATTCAAATTTCCTTTGTAGAAGTGAAAAATCGAAGCAGTATAGCTCCAAAGCTTTGGCTCACTCCACTGTGAAATTCTATGGTATAGCTTTTAACTGTACTGAGCCTCGTGCAAGCAGACAAAGCAGACCATTTCCATGTGCGGAATTTCCTGGTATCAAGTTTAGTGATGATGCTAAAAAGGAAATGCAATGCCATTTTGATGAGTGGAGTTACAGGGAAAATCAGTGGTTTCAAAACTATTTTATTGTCATGAACAGAGTTCTCGGTCGAAATTCCAATTAGCCGACTTTTCGGTTACCGAGTGCAACCTTTTTCAAGGCAAGTTTACAATCTAATGATTCTAAAGTAGTAAAAGGAAATAAATGGAAATACAGCCGAGGTAGTCAAATGGTAAAAAATGCATTGCGTCAAACTTGTTCCCACTGACGGAAACTTGTTCAGTACGTGTCCTTTGAATGGATGTATTTTTCAACTTGGATAGGGGAGTATTTTACGTTACCCGGAAATGTCTGTTTTTTCATTGTGAGAACATTTCGTTATACGGGCCCATGTCTTTGTGCCACAAAATGTCATAAAGCCATCCGACCAAGTAAACATTAGTAATAATTTAGATATTATGTTAAATATTTGTTTAATAAGCGCAGAACAATGATCCATTTATTGCTATAATATGGCCTATTGTTTGAAAAATATTTATCAAAAACAGTTTTAAAAGGTTAATACTTTATCGTACCGAGTTTTCTAAAATTTCCTCCAATGATCTTTGGTTACCCGACTTCAAGCAACATCGAAATCTACCTAAGAATGTCAAGAAAACAGTAGAAAGGCAATATCAATAATTTTATCCCTTGCCACCTTTTCATATCAAATTATAAATGATAAAATCCTACGCTTTCCACTAGTCTCAAGATGAGCACTTCTGGGTCATCGAGGTGGGAGACATCACAATTCCTCATCGCCAGTTCAAAATGAGACCCTTTAATGACAGGAGAATCTCGATTGTAACACGGACGAGACAATCCAGGTGAACTTGTGTGTACGTGAGTTTTACTTGTGTGTTGTCGTTGAGCTGTAATAGTCTGAAACCTCTGTTCACCAATGCCTTTCAATTTTACGCGCCTCCACCGCGTTCGCAAAAGTGAAACCCCATTACAACTCATTCTGTTTGCTCACATGCAAGCATTGCAGAGCGAGCTTTTTTCAAGGATCGAATAAAGCATCGCCGTCCAAATACAACTATAATGGAAACCGTTCGGTACAGGGAGGTTGATCCACCCGACCTCCACTTTTGGTTTTAGTTTACTAAATTTTATGTTAATGATTTTTCTATGAATTTAAAGACCAAAATCCTCTGAGGTTATAGTGTTCAGTTAGTCAATACCAGTTATTGTTAAGGTGAAAGGCCTTCAGATTTGGTGTGAGATTCGGTTACGCCCTTCGACGCAATCCCCATGCGAATAATGACTGACCTCTAGTATCCGAGATGCGAGGTCGTACTGCTAAATATTGGAAATATCCTAGCAAAAGAACGAGCGTGATCATGAAAAGTATCCTGTGATCAGTAAATTATCGAAGAAAGCAAAATTTTCTCACGAAATAGTCAGATTTTTGGACTACACATGATATATTTTTCTATCGCTTTGTAATATTTCGGGGGGCTTTAGGAAGAAGACATTCAAACACATTGGTTAACTTGGAGAAGGAAAGGCCATTATTGCAACTGGATTTATTTTGTTGATTCTGAAGCAGTGAGGGTAGATTTCTTTTTCCAACGAAATCTAAGAATAGGCTAACAAACATCAAAACGAATTTACCAAGTTTCAAAACAATAATAATGTCCATTTCAATGAAGTATGGTTGTTACACTCACTTTGAACGATATCCTTCAAGCTTTTGAGGATATTACACATTTTGCACGAAAGATTTTTCTAGATTCTAGTCCAAAAACTTAGAGCAGACTTCAGAACCAACCCTGAAAAACTACTCGGACTTGAATTCGGAGAGTGAAGTGGAGGTAGAGAATCTCTCATTCACGTATATTTTAAGTAATTTTTTCTTTTTCCCAAGCCAAAGACCAGAGCTTCTCCTTCCATTTCTAGACCGAGATTAAATCCACAAATTTGATTAGAAGTTCTTGATGCTGACATCTTATGCATAACTACTAAAAGTGCGCACTGATTGAAAGCTCCGCCAGCCCGTTTTACAGCTAAAGCGGTCAAAAATATTAGGAGTAAAGCTTTAGTTATTCAGCAAATGGAGAAAAGCGTTATAGGATGTGAGAGGAAATTAAGTGACATTCAGCCTTATTAATTAAATTATCGGAAATCTGCTTGAGCCAAGCATTTGTTATGCCGCTCAGTTCCCTTCGAAACTCGCACGCAATGCACCGCTTTAACCAGAAAATTAGGCTGGAGCCGTCTGATAACACGCACTTACTGTTTACCCATCCACGTTGATATGCATGCACACAAGATTGTCCACAGAACGAAACTTGTGAAGTATGTCGAAGTATCCACTAAAATAACTGTACGAAGTACCATTGTGCACCAATAGTAAGCTTATTGACGGTTGTAAGTCAATCAAGCAGCACCCGTTTCAATGCTTCATTTATATCTCAGCTTGTATAAATTGCATCTTTCTGGTTAGCAGTAAGCGATTTCCATATAAATCCTTTGAGTGTAAGAAATGGTAAAAATCTCTACTCATTGTCGGAGCTTACCATTATCGGTAAACGAGTCAAGTCATTTTCCCGAATATCTCATCAAGTTAAGCAGCGGTCATTACATATAGCTGGAAGGAACTCTATGAAAATCCGGAGAATTCGGTATTAGGACAGCATATTTATAGTTATGCTAATCCGGTACACACACAATCCTTTTCGAGAGAAACTGTAGTTGTAACCGGACCTTAGGTCATATCTAGTGGAATGTTGCACTCTCATTGGCACGACTGGTTTTTCCATTTACAAGAAATTCGTAGGATCATAGACTTCAGTGCAACTCACTTTCTCAGCAGAATGTTCGATATCACGGAGAGAAATATCTGTAATTTTAATTTAATGATACCCGAAAATCAGTGTATTTAACAGAACCACATATAGTACTGAAACATGCCTAGGCAAGAAAGCATGTAAAATCTGTCGACCAAACAGAAATTATTCCGAAGTTGTAATTATCACATAAACTTTGTCCATGAGTGCTCACTTGTTGGATTGTTTGAAAAAATCATCTGTGAATAATAGTGAAGCCTTTTCATAACCCACTGATTCACAAGGGAAATTTTGCCCAGTGCATTTGGCGATTTTCTGTTTATTCAACCATTAACCTCACAATTCCGTGTTCTGGATTCCGTTTATACCTCGAGCTACGGACAAAAGTAATAGATTTATACAGTAAAAAAAGATTCGAAAGCAAAGTTAAAAGCGGAAATTACGAAGATAGAGAAAGAGTTCTGAGGTAACCAACCCAATGACGGTGACACCTAGCCGTATTGCTTAATGTTTCCTACCTTTCGGCAGGTGGGTCGCGTTGACCCAAACCAAGAAATTTAACATGCCATACTTTGCCAAGTCCACTGGTCAAGGTTTTCAGACGTTTTCGCCATGCTATGGACTGACTATCTTGACCTACCTTCTAACTACCACCTGCATCGGAAAAGAGCATACCGCGAGTAAGCCTGTCGGTAGGCACGCGTAATACAAGTCCTGGCCATCTTAACCTGTTGAGATTAATTGCTTGTTCTAGTGAATAACCACTGGCCCCCAAAACCCCACTTCTAACATCAGCTGTGCTAATACGGTGCTCCCACAATATTTAAGCAATGTTACGGAGACATTGGTGCTCAAACACTGACAGTTTTGCTTAACTTCTACCCTTAACGGCAAAGTTTTACAGCCGCATAACGATCAGATCCAACCGCAGCAGAACACTCTGGGCCCCTTATTAGACAGCCGAATGTCACGCGGGCGCCGCAACTGACTGAGGTTGGCGAAACCCAAAAGCGCCTTATGTATGCTCAACGACACTTCATCCGATATCTGTCCACCTGGTGAAACGTAACTGCCCAGGTAATAAAACTTATTCTCCAGCTAGAGCATCCTCCGGCAACACAAGATTTGGTATGGTGTCAACCCAGTCCTGCAACAGCCTTTTACACTTTGAAGGTACAAAACGCATCCCAAACATTGCTACATTGTTGTCTAGACTATCTAAGTGAGCTTGCAACTTACCTGGGTCTTCACTCAGGATAAAAATATAGTCTGTGTATTCCAAGTCAGACAGTTTACAGCCTGAGCAAAGATCGACTCCGTTATTCTCACACGAGGATGGGGTTATCTCAAGAATTAATTTAAGTACAAAATTGAAGAGGAGGGGCGAAAGAAGGCAACCCCGGTAAACATCACTTTCCGTGGTGAACTAAGGTGAAAGATCGCCGTAGGGGCGAACTAGGCTTTGGCTGCATGCATACAAGGATTAAGGCAGATAAATAAATTTCTCGGATGCACTTTTAAAAGGGAGGTAGTGCCGGAGGAATGAGCGCTCGACTGAGTGTAATGCCGCTTTCGGAACAAGGGAGACTGAGTTTGTGGACTATGGAAGGTGAGCTGTGCTTCAAGACTCGCCGAATAGCGAAGAAGTGGTCGATATAACCCTGACCGCGTCTGAAACTGGTTCCATTCTCACGGGTACACTTTTCACGAAAGTACGATAATCGGTGAAGAATGGTCCCAGAGAGCAGTTCGGATGAGATACTAATTAGGCTAATCCCCTTTTGGTTTTCACAAGAAAATCTGTCACCCTTCATGTAAATTAGTACAGTCACTGATTCAGATCATATCTTGGAAATCTGTTCACTATCCCAGATTACACGGAGGGGATTTTTAACACAGAAACCAAAGTTTCACCTTCATTTCTGAAAAAAGACACACACAACACAGGGGTCCATAGGATTTGTACCTTTTCAAGTAACCTATCTTTCTCATACTGTCCACTTTTGGTGAAGGAATGACGTCTAGCTGCACCGTTTGTATTAAAGGTATATTTGAAAGGTCCAGGGTTGCAATGGACCAACTGAACTGTTTCTTAAAGTACTTCACCCAACGGTCCCGATGACATCCCTGAGAGTGAAGCAGTGAACCGTCGGTTTCTTTGATTATCTCACTTACAACTGATTTCTGTGGACTTGTACCTCTAATGTAGTGGTAACTGTTGTGAATATTACCGATAGACTCAGCCTTTTCCACTTCCCTATATTTCGAAATCCACCGCTGTTCACGGGCATTTTCCATGCTCCTAATCAGTTGGTGTTTCAGGGATTTAGGCTCTTCAGTAAAAGTGGCTTCTGGAGGGACGAATCCGAGAGTATTCAACAGAGCAGGTTGAGTTGAAGAGATCCATCTTTTAAGAGATCTACTTGAACCGGAGACCTGTGTGGCTTCTTTGACCTGTTGCCAAAGTTTACTTGGGTCCTGGATATCTGGCTGCATCGATTACCGTGAGGAAAGCTCCGCTGAAAGGCAGATCGTCGGTTATAATTTGGAAGCAACTGCACAGGACAGGTGGCATCGGCGTTGGCCCCGCCACAAACGAGACGTAAATTGATGCGAGGACGCACCAAGGCTTGATCTGAGTCCACAAAGGTAGACTGAACTGAAGGATAATCATCAGTTCATCTACGCCAGCTGTGACCATTCACAATATGGTCAGTCTGGGTCCAACTTTGTGAAGAAGCAGGAGGATGCCATGCCAGTCCATGACGCCTCTTATGGTAGGAATTCGTTCTCGCCAGAAACAATTTGTGGTCGGAGCACAGCTGAATCAGACCATCACCGTTGTTGTTGCTGTCGGCCGGGCTACCAAACGGGCCTCCAATGTGCTGTTTAGAATTCCCCAAACGGTCGGAATGGGTGCTGAAATCCCCAAAAATGACCACAACGTCTGTTTAAAGTACGCTTCAAAGCAGCTGAGAACCATCCTGGTACAATTTGTACTTGGTCCCAAAGAAGCTGCAGTTAGTGGGCGCATACACACATGACGAACAAGCATTGACACTTCAGTTTGTTGTTGTTGACATGCACAGAACAGCCCAACCAAGAAGCATGCAAACGACTGCTGACTGGAGTCCAGTCTAGCGTCGCACGCTAAACTCTTAGGCTCAAAGCAATCGCAAAGCCAGCCTGACCACGACCACTAGAAACCGGATCATCCAAAACACGAAGGGTGAGACGAGAGACTGGGGTTTTATCTGGGGTGAGATGAATGACCACAGAAGTGGGGTGTGTTTCGTAGACACAGTATACATCTATTCTGAAAATGTCAAGAATTGTAGTGAACAGCCAGTTACCCTATCCGATATAATGTACACACGTTGAAAGGAGTCAAGTAAAGTGAACAGGTATGCTTGAGGAGTATGTCCGATTTATCCCGGACTCCCATATTACGGCTCTCTTCACAGCCGCCATTCCCCGTGGCTTTTTGCATCGATCTTAGATAAAAGGAGGGAAAACTGGTAAGGCCCCATACAGGAAGGAGGCTGGAGGTTTCTGGGTGAATCCTACTTCCCGGCTGTCACGCAGCAGAACGGGTTTGTCTTTGGGAAAATTAACCGGGGCCATTGATCCAAAAGTCTGTCTGACAAGGCAGTTAACCTAGGACAGGAACCTGACCAAAGTACCCGAGAAAGAAATTCTGATCAATCATGTAAGACCTGATTGTTGCAAGCATGCTGTCTTGTCTTCGCTGGTGACTTCTTATCGATCCGCTTCTCGGATTCAGTCGTTAGCCCTACGCCTCTAATTCAGCAAGCTCAATGTAGACGGAGCAGCATTCATTGGACTGTGGGCTACCCAGCTTAGGCGGGCGATAGCTTCTCAATGATGTGCGATGACTTTTCCCACCGTAGACAGAAACCCCATGTAATCCACCTCTGCGCCCATCTAGTGGAGGATTTTAGATTGGTAAACTGTTTCTCTCCGTGTTTATTCGCTAGAGTGTCGTCGCCAGGGGCATAGTGGTAAGAACCAGATGTTGCCCATCAACTGATTCTGGGACTGGACTTCGTCTGGCCTCGACTTACTGACCTATCAGGCATGATTACATCTCCGGTCTAAGGAAGCCACCCAGCATAGCTTTGTGGGTCATGCAGGCACGCAATCCATCATACCACGCCAGGGTGCAGTCCCATCTTGATGGATTAGATGCATTAAACATCTTGACTGAAGCAGTCCAAATTCAATAATATAAATCAGAAATTCTGGTGTGGAGGATAAGTAACAATTAGATAGCTATAATTCATTGCCGGAGAACAATGACCTTCTGGCTTCATGCGAGAGCCATATTCATAAAATGCGGTCAGGGTCAATATTACTTTTCAGTCTAGAGTCTCCATTGGAATGCCTTTGACAAAGGCGTATTGGGAAGTATTGGAATTGAGAAACGGGTAAAATGAGATGATTTTCGTCTCCGCCGAGGTTCGTTGTCTATCTAAGATTTGTATTTCTCAGTTAGGCTGCACTTGTCAAATGTCACAAAAGTCTGATATCAGATATTTCTATCTATCCTAACATATATCTGATACAAATTTGATGGTAAAAAGTACGATTGAAAACAACTTAGTTTTAAGTAATTTCCTTCGGACCGGAAATTAGAGGGCTATTTTGGTTTTTGTAAATTGTACATTTCCAGAGGTTATTTGTAGCTCAGGCTGATTATTGGATGGTCATTATATAAGTTAGATATTAGTTTTGCTACCGGTTAGGTTCGCAGATTTGCGGAATACCCATACTTTACACCCACCGGTTTCAGTAGACATGAACATTTAATCATGAAAGTTATATCTAAATGGGACAAAAAATCACGAATTTACTCAAGCGGACCTCTCATGTCAGTACCGTTTTTTCATGAAAAAATATTTCCTGAGGTACTACGGCGACTTTGCATAAAATGAACCAACCGAGTATAGTTCTCACGGGTGAGTCCCCATCCTGCCACTGGGTTCAGTTTTTGTGCATTTGCGTACATAAATGCACCGCTGCTCAGCTGTCGTATCGTTCTCTTCTAAGGTATTTTGTCTGTATGAACATCGGATACGGTAAAAACTTTAGATATCACATTATATGCCTCTGTGGTTTTGAACAACGTCGTTTGTGGTTTGGTTCACTATTAAGTTTAGTGAAAAAGGTGGAATGTTTTTTTTGTCAAAGTCTGCTGCTTTACGTTTGAATTAGTAGCACTTAAAGATATCACTATGATTTTCTGCTCTGTTAGCATTCTAATGCACTGACGTAGTTGAACTGTGAAAGAAACCTTTGAAATCAATGACCTGTGACCGGCAATCTGATTTGTCAGCAACAGAAGAAAAATGATCAATTTAGTGAATTTATCATCTTGTAGATGAGTATGACTATTTGGATTCCGCAAGAAACAAAACTTTGTTGACTATCGTAGTGTCACACAAATGCAACCTTCAAGTAGGATTTGTTTCAGTGACTACCAGAAGGCTGGATTCCTCACCGAAACCGATAGTGTCTACCAAAAATAATAAACTGGCCATATACCCTCACGGTGTTCCCAACCTGCGGGGCTAATCGCTAGAGTTCAACGAGACTTGCTGAGGGATTTCAGACCTAGAGTATTTCAAAGGTGCCCAATTTACCCTAATCACTTGACATTCACTCCCCCAAAAGTATAGACCGAACCGTCAGGTAGAACCCGTCAGCACGCATCATCGGAGATTAATGTTTAAAACATGCCATCAACCAAGTCTATTGAGAACTCGACTTCAGGCCTTTACAGGCCCTAGGGCATGCCAGCCTGGGGTAGAAAAGTGACATTCAATCGGTGTCTATATGTGTGTGCATGTGAGCAGAGGAAATAGGCTTGATATCGTCTCAAGTTGAAGTACAATAAAACAGCTATTGGTTAAAGTGCTTAGATGATAGATGAGGGCGACTGGCAAAGCCTCTTTTTCACGCCAGCGAAACCATAAAACCTATTGTCCCCTTTTACTGTCTATAACATGTAAGGAATTACTTCTGAAGAGGGTTTGATTATTTTGCCCTAGTAACGTAATATATCAATAAGTGTTTATATAGGCCAATAGATAATCGGATATGATCAGAAATGGACAAGAAATATTCACCGAGGGATTCTTCATGCGGTATAACTCTGAAAGCACCACTGGGACCAACGAATGAATTGCTCGGCTGTTGCGGTATTAGTAAAAATCATCATGTGTAAATTCATCTAGTAAAACTGAGGCTTAAATCAAAAATGTGTTGAGATATTATGTCTCTTTTATCCAGCGAACGGAAGGACGACTTATTGTGGAGTACAAGCACTTCGTTTAATCTTGTCAATGGCCTGCGCAAAACATGTCACTCTACATACGATAAGCACGTGGGATATACAGTGTTTCTCCTGTAAGGTATAATGTATAAACTGGCACGTTTTACGTACACCATCGACCAGAGTAAACAAAACTTTTGTCTCACAAAGTACATTTTCTATTCTTTCTTATTAACCAAAAAGCAGCATCATATACGAAACAGGTTAACACTCAGCGCTGGTGATTATGCTCTCAATAGACCATTTAATGTTGAAATTACATCAAATGCCATCCAGCATCCACTACGAACATAAAAACTCGTCTTGCGCAAGCCAATCGACTCTAATAATGTCTAAATAGATAGGCTTACTAAGTATTCTGCTATGACTCTGTGTCATGTACGCGCCCAGTAAAGACACATAAACTCTGTGGAGACTGATTATTAAAATTTCAGTTAAAATGGAATAAAATGAACTGAGGAGCATCAGGGGAAAATATTCCTGAAAATAATTTTGCAGTAACTTCTATAGATTCACCATGGAAACTCCTACTACGTTCATCGAACCTGATAAATGACTTGCTTAGAAGGATAATAGAAGCACGGCTGATAATCAGAAGTCAACAGCAAATTACTCTTGTATCTCTCTTTCGAAGAAAGTTAAGAATAAAACGGGTCCACGTGAGGAAATAAGCAAAAGTTGCCTGAGGAGATAGGAGTAAAAATTATAGGTAAATTAAACCGAAAAAAATCCAAGATCGAGTGGCTGTAATGATAACAACCTCAGATGGCCAATACTAGACAGACTGGAGTAGTATAAAATGTTATTCCTTTTGATGTTGACTCCGAATTGCTCGATTTTTTGTTCTGTGCTGGACTTTTATTGTTGCTCGCTGATGGATCAGAAAGGAAAAGGGATCAGCACTTACCACGATATAATGAGAATTCATTTAAAATAATTATTGAAGAAGCACTGAACGCAGGATAGAGTCTCATGTAATTTTAGACGAGTTGTGTTGTATAAAGCACTGAGCCATAGAGGGAATTAGAAGGTACCTAGCTTCATGTCACAGTTGGTCAACAAGAGACTTTGGAACTCTTCCGCGTATTTTAATTCCACTGCAAATATATTTGTTAGTTCAAAACAGTAACTGAATAGGGCAACCAAACTCTGTGAATCTAGGAGTGTTAAGAAAAAGATGAGGTCAGAGGTTGGGTAACAGTGAAGGAGCACACTTACTGAGTATTACAAAAATTGTGCTATACTGTGATCAAATGCGAAAACACCATCAAAAGTACATCTGTAAGGATTGAAACCAAGTCTGTGGGGCGCTGATGGTGTACTGTGGTCTATGGAGTAAAGTAAACTCCACGAGTAGAGTGTTTATCACACCGTGGGGGAGGGTTTGAAATTGCACTGGGAGAAGCTTTTGAGAAATAAGATTATCTAGATTATTATTTATTATACAAAGTGATTCATCATGCGGTGTGAACGATCAGCTCACCACTAAAATCCATGGGTGCACTGTACAACCGTTTCATCTTCGCTGGGAATCACCAGCAGTTCACTTTCATTGAGTCCCCACGGGGATTTGAACCTGGGCTTTGAATGCTGGTGCTTCCTTGGTTTTCGATGACGAGTTGTGAGTTCACTACGCATGATGAATCATCTTACGAAAAGTCTAATCTCCAACTACTCATTTGGTTTACATTAGTCCGGGGAAAACATTTGCTTCAGGATGCTCCTTTTATTTAAGACGTCGTATTGTTGACGGACAAACGTTATGAATAAAAACCACTAATATTGCACTCAAATGACCTAAGATTAGGTATATTCTAGGTGAATCGAGATATCCTCTGTTCCTGAATCCGGAGAAGTTTGAGTTTTCTTTTCAAATACTGGGTCTATTTGATCAAGTTTATCGAAACAGAGAGAAGACATCAAGTGTGAGCACGCATAATCTGCACTGGAGACCAATTGCAGAAGGAAGATCAATTCAAGACCCAAAGCCTCTGTGCAAACGGTTATCCTGATAAGTTCATTGAAAGTCAGAAAAGAAAGAGGCCTAAGAGCATACAAGCAGAAACGGCCGATAAAAAATGAGTTACTTCATTGCTATCCCTCAATGGTGAGCTTCTATTCAACCGGATTGACCAAAATCTGAAATGTGCGCTAAAACGCACCTATTTTGTGGCTGAATTGCGGATTTTACAGACCACCAAAGGTCTAAACCTCCAAGCCCATTCAAACAGTTTCACGAACCCAAATGCCTCGCGTCATGTGTCAGTTCGCCTACGGCTGTAGTGACACTTACATAGGGAGAACGGATTTTTGTCTCAGCCAATGAATGGGGAGCAAGCACCGAAGTGGCTAGTGCAGCGGATGATTCATCCCTTGCCAGGATTGCAAACGACCACGAGAAACCCAATTTCATTGATTGCAAAACATTTTGTTACCTTTCGTTATCAGACTAACCCGGGACAAGCTGTCCGAGTGATTGTATGAAATCAGAACCCAAAGCTGCTAGCCTTTTATGAAGCTGCATTGATAAGTCGACTTCGATCTACACGGTGTACAGAAACTGCTGGCTCACAATGTGTTTTGCCGTTGCAGTAGCCAATCAGACTTACCGGGTGGTTCCTTAATTTGTTCGACACAGTCTGTTCCTACGGGGCTTCTCCGTGCCTCATCCGAACACGAATCCCCTGTTTTATGTAGGCGATTGAGAATTCTATATACAGTATCGTATATTTGCCATCTTGAGCATGGTTGCACAATACTTTTGAGCTAAAAATACTTCCAAGTAAGCTACAGAGCGAAACAAGATTTCCCTTCACACAGAATGACATCCTAGTTTGTCAGGACATATGTCAGAACGGGAACAACGGAATTCCTGTACAAAGATAATCTGCGAGAAGTAGTTTATACCTAGACCGGGTCGATGCTCGGGAGTGACAAAGTGTAAGGTCAAAATGCAATGGTTGGGAAGCATCAGAAATGGTTTTCAGTGCAAGCGCGAAGGATGCAGTTATGTAGTTAGTACATGAGAATTTATTTTAGGGTTATACCAGAAACTAGACCAATGATGCCTAAACTTCTGCGAAGTAATGAAATCCTTTTTCGGTAGTCCTGGGAAAAGGCTAGGGGGAAAATGAAAAATGATAGGTAATATACACTGTTTTACGAAAGTGGAAACAACAGACTGTGGGGCACTAAATAGCGGAGATTTCCTAGTTTGATACGACAAGCGAGGCAGTTTTCCCACTGTGATTTCACTGTGCAAAGACCAATGCAGATTACGGTGCAGTGTAACACCAAGACATTCAACATGTTCAATATGTGCGAGGGGAATAGAACTAATGGTGGAAGTGTCTTCAATGGACGGGGAACGAGTGTTGGAAAAAATACACTCTCGACATTTATTGTTTAACAGAAGACCAGATTGATTAGAAAAGTTTGAATAATCGGGAGATTCACAGTGAATTCGTCAAAGTCTGAACTATATGAGACAGATTCAGCCAAAAACAACGTCATTAGCATATTTAAAGATGCGGGCTGGGTGAGAGACAGGCAATTCACTAATGAATGTTGCAAACACGGAGAAAGAACTGCCCCTTGAAGTGCATCGGCACTGGTTAGGAAATGCTCGGAGTTTTCTGTTTACTTTGTTGTATTGTGTTCTTCCAAAGAAGTAGTCTATGAACCAATTTAATAACTATGCGGAGCAGCCAAAAGATTCCACCATTTGAGAAGAAGCTAGCTTGGTACACCCCCCCCCCCAAAGGGCGGAGTGTCGTCAAGAAAAGTACATCTAACTGACTAGCTGGAATAGCTGAGGGTTTTAGCAATATGGTGCACAGTGGACGCTACTGCATCAGTGTTAGAGCTCTTGGGTTTGTACGTAAACTGTAACTAGTCGGCTGGGCTTCTCTCTATGGTTTGAAGACAACGCGGAAAAATGCGTTCTGCAAGTTTCAACGCTCACAAAGGTAGACCTATTGGCCTGTACTTTTTGGTTTCCCTCTGGCTAAGGGATTGCTTTGGCAAGATAATAACAGTAACGGAACGCCAACAATCGGAAATGGATTGTGATTCCGGATAAAAAGAAATGTTTTCATTTCGCAATTTGTGACAAATTGATAATTTTTCTCTTGATCACGTAGAACAAATTCGGCAGTAAAGCTGTCGAACTTCGGCTTCAGCTTTTAATGATTACCATTATCTTCCATTTATATTGCACTGTGTCTTGTCATAGACGATTTTCATATCAGTGCTATTTGGAGGCTGGTCAGCGAGAAAAAACTGTTGTCTTGAATGTCACAACCGAAGATAACAAACAAGATTGTTTTTATTCCTTCACGGATGATAACAACAAATAGAGTGGTAATGGCTGGTTTTGTGCCAGACCGTTGCCCATTGATTGATGGAACCCCGGAAAAGGAATCTCGAACCACAAATCAAGCGATACTAAATTGTTACGCTTTAGTAAGATCAGTCAAGCATCTGTACGGCTGGCAATTACTCTCCTTTCGGTAACCTCCAAAAGACCGCGACCCTCTTCCTGTAATACTGCAATATTTCTGTATGATAAACAAAAAGGAAGTCAAGTATAGCAAATGGATCGCCGGTATCCAGCTCGGATAGCTTATCGGTCATTTGCATGACACTCCCTCTCGCAAATCGGGTTTGAATCTCTGCTGGAACTTGGGGGTGCTCCAGGGTAAACGAAAAGGTTTGTGAAAAAAGAACGTCGGAAATATTAAATCCCTCACCCTCAACACAAACATGCACAGATACTGACTTTGATTGCTTCTCACAAGCACAGACACGGTTACGAAACCCAAGGCTCGGCCAAGGTTACTTCATTATGTGCAAACTGACGAAGACCCAGTTGGATCTGAAAAACCGTCTTACAGGGTGACCTCAGTTTTCACTTATACAAGCAAACGAGCTGAACTTTGTTCACCCCGATCATTCATGGTCTCATGAATGGAGTGGTCCCAGCACATATGACATTTAAACGAATGACGTAAGATGGGTTGTGCTTTTCCGAAGTCCAAGTGATAATGAAAGCGAGAGAGGAATTGAATGATGTATATCTGCTCAAAGCTTCTCATGGAACTCAGATCGGTCACTTCATTTTCAGGCTATCTCTCTTCCGGACCGAGGCTGATCCGGCGGGTCAGAGGGGTCATGAGTTCTGAGAGAGAAAACCAATCTGTCCTCAACCTGCCAATAGAAAATAAAATACTGTTCTTATTTCCTTTTTACATTTATTACACAACAATTCAGGAAGGAGCCGCAACCAGCGAAAGGCTGTCGAATGGGAGTGGTCAGCGGTGGCAGGAATCGAACTCAGATCGATACTGTCCAAAGTCCACCATGATAACCTTTTGACCGCAGCATTACCTTGTGTGCCTTTGGGCTAGCACTAGCATTCCTGTTACCCGGTAGATGGGATTTTAATACTGGTCTCAGAATAATGTCAGCATTCTCGTCATAGACATGATGCAAAGATGAAAATGCATAAATTACTTTCGCTTGGGGAATAACTTAGAACTCCACCGTGTTTTTTTTAAATTCCAAACCAGTATATCTTGGAAGTAATATCTCACGACACGTGTTTAATATGTACACATTTGCAGTGAATATGTGCAGTATGCTTCAGCTCACGTTATCTTTATTATATATATATATATATATATATATATATATATATATATATATATATATGTCCTGAGAATCAACAAGAGCATATGCAACCAACTGTAACCTATGGAATCTCACTTTAAAATCCGAAAATATTTGTATCATTTCTTGTGGAGAAGTTTATTTTTGACTCCTAGCCAGATAAGAACCAAGGGAAAGGATGACCAGTCAAAGTCAGGGGTTAACTCAGGACAAATGTACTGAGTGAGTCGGAGACGTGTGCGGAGAGTTTGGATGGGGCACCAAGGGTCGACAAACAGAAAAAGCTGAGTATAAGACAAGCGAACTGGCTGAGAGTCATAGAAATTGTGGATACCAATAAAAAGGGCGAAAACAATGATGTTCATTTAAATGCAGGTAGAATTTCAGAGGAATTGACGTAAGCAAGTCAGAGCATTAGTGCAACCCCATGGGACGAATGCAAGCAGTTGCGTCATGGAAACGTTAACTCGTTGTCGGCTCCAAACCACTGGTTATTGACTGGACTATGCTGGTTTGTGTTTCTTAATGAGATCGGCCAAGCGTATGTTTTCACGGTCAAGGATGTGGACAGCAACAGTTTCCTTTCCTAAGGCAGCTAGGACATGTGTCATGCACGCCCCCTGATAGACCTTCTCGGCGTGCGCTCTATTCTGAAGCAGGTAGTGGCTGGAAGGTAGCTCGAGATGGTCAGTCCATGGCGTGGCAGAAAAGTATGAAAAGGATGACCCAGAAGCTTGACCAAACAAGACGTGCTAGACATCCGGTTTAAGGTTCTCTCGACCAGCCAACAGGTTGGAGAAATTAAGTGAAATGGCTAGGTGTCTCGGTAAGTGGAGCAGTTACTTTCGAACTCTTTATTTGTCTCCGTGATTTCCGCTCCCTACTTTGTGTTCAGCTGTTTTTCAGTTCGTGCCTCTATTCTTTTTGTTCTTTATTCCACGATACTGAGAGGAAGCGACCGAAACCAGAGCACAGAAATGCGAGGTTGTTGGTTCAGTGAGCTGGACTGAACTGTGTACTTCTTCAAGAAGGTAGCGCGGGTTGTCGTTCACTGATTATTTCTGAATCAATTTTGAAATCAGAGGAGGCGTGACGATAAGGAAAACTATGCTGTTGGCACAATCATCAACGCAAGACTTCAAATAACTGGTTGTTACAAGGACCGTTTCATTGAGCCATCAGATTTGCACTCTAATTTCGAAAAGGTGGTGCTCAGAGATTATAAGAAACTAACATTTTCGGTTATCTCGGTAGTGCAATACCTTCGTGCTTAACGTCCAGATTTCAGTACTCAGAAGGCTACTGAATAAAGAAGTTGTGCTAACGAGTCCAGCTATAGATCGGACAGCTCCAGAAGGCTTAAGTGAATTGCTGATGATGAGCTGAGAGTTAGAATTACATATGGGAGCATTATCTACGTACCAGGTCATTTATTGATTGGACAAACCTAACTACTCCAGTAAAAGGTAAGCTTGTTTTGAAGTAGCGAAATACAGTAGGCAGACTTTAAATATCAAAGGATGGAAGACTGGTCATCTTATGTTTTGAATTATCAAACAAAAATTTGCGATTAGGTGCAGATACTGCTAAACTGAGGATATGCCTTTCCACTCTCCGTTGGAAGAATAGGAATCTTCACTGTAATTTATGCTCTGTACGAATACCAGCCTCAACAATTAACAATTGCCTAATAAGATGAATATTTTTCATCATGGTCTGACACAAAAGTTATTTCCATTAATCTTTATTAGCTTTCACGCAAGCTGGTAACCGACGCTGGTTTGAAAACCTGGACACCATTCCAATTTCTTGAAAGTCAAATAAGGGTAAAGGCTAGGTTTAGCTTAAAAAAAGGATGCGCATAACTAAATATTCAATAATAATACTGAATAAGATACGGATGAACTTCGGTTTCTCGATTGACAATCGGTTAGATGTGTAGCTGCATCGTGCAGAATGATAAACGGACAAGGAAGAGCCTTTACGTAATGAGATTCAGAAGCTTTCATGTTTCCACTGTTGCTTTACTCTGGTTTCGTTCGTAAGGACAACAGAATTCAAAAATGGATATTACCCTATATAGGTTTTTAAGTGGAAGCTAAAATTTTATACAGGGTCAAATTTAACTTATAAAAGTAGTGTTTGAGGTAATCATCAAATAGTTTCCAGTATTCTACGAGTGTTAGTACAGTCTTTGTGGTCTTCGTTTCTCGCAAATAAGCAGCTTCCACGGTTTTGTAACGGGGAATAAGCTAGCCTGTTAAGCACTGGCCGTTACCCACTTTTGGCCGTCCACATAACGAAACCAAAAGGTAAAACCGAACCGTACGCAGAGTGGCTAGCAAATTACTGGGAAGATTTTTCCTTCTCAGTATTCTGACCGGTCATGAACAGTGTAAGAATTTTAAACGGAGGAAAGCATGACATGCGCTTACTTTCGAATCCGTCGGAATCAAATGTGAAGTATAAACAACCGCTATGAAAAGAAAGTGTCGTCATTGAAGAGCACACTGAGCCAACTGATACCCCAAGCTCAGTTCCCAAATGAACCCGAACGGTATGTACATAACTTCTCCGGTTTGCAACTTGATCGTGTACTGATCGAAGCCTTATCTCTCGGTTCGAAGTTTTGTTGCCCACGTCAGAAAGAAAGTCAGGCAGACTTTGAAATACCTTTTGAGAACTTAGTAGGACAAACAGTTGACCTCAAACCAAAGTCGGCAGAGGATTTAGAACGTTTCAAGTCGTCATTAGCCACGGCATGTTACCACTATCGGCGACATCAAGTCCGTAATCAAGGTTCTTTAACAAAAAAACATATTGACGCACTCAGAGATCTACAACGAAACCCTCAAATTCTCCAAAGCAGACTTGACAAGGGAGCCGGTATTGTTCCATTGCACCGCGCCTCATACGTGACAAGGGTGTTAGATCTCTTGTGTGATCAGTCTAATTTCACTCGTGACGCATCACGAAAAGACCAAACAGAGAAGGCGGAAAATGGAATTACCAACACATTGAAACGTCTCAGAGACCAAGGCTACATTTCACCTAGCCTCTTTGAGAGCCTTAAACCCGTAGGCTCCACCGTACCTCGACTATATGGCCTTCCAAAAGTTCATAAACCTGGACTACCCCTAAGCCCCATCGTTTCCATGACAAATTCAGCATACCACACGACAGCCCGATGGATAGTTAGTCTTTTAGAACCCGTACAACAGAAACTTGCAAAACATACACTCCGTGACACGTTTCACTTTACTGAAGTTATTAAAGATGTGAACATGTCAGGGAAACAAATGTTCTCTTTAGATGTGGTTTCTTTGTTCACTAATGTACCTTTGATTGAAACAGTAGACTTTATTTGTTCATTAGTGGATGAAGAATCAATATCCGTAGGAATTCCAACGGCCAATCTAAGAGAACTAATTCTTCAAAGCACTTTGAATGTACAGTTTGTGTTCAACAACACTTATTATCGCCAGAAGGATGGGGTTGCTATGGAGTCATCTCTGGGACCACTTCTTGCTGACATTTTCATGGCAAAGCTGGAGACTCAAGCATTACGCAGAACAATAAGTCGATTGGATCACTACTACCGATATGTGGATGATATATTTTGCAAAGCTGATGCGCAAACCAACTTAGATGATATATCTCGCGAATTTAACACTAAGCACTCGGCAGTCAGGTTCACCACAGAGATGGAAGAAGAAAATCGCCTACCATTTCTTGATGTACACCTAACCAGACGATCTGATGGCTCGATCCAGAGGAAGGTGCATCGGAAAGCCACCTGGAATGGCCAATACACAACCTTTCACAGTTTTGGGCCACTTGGTTACAAACGTAATCTGATACGCTGTATTCTACACAGGGCGAAACATATCTGCACTGCAGATACTCTAGAGGCCGAGCTATCAAACATAAGAAAGACGCTACTTAGCAACGGTTATCCTGAGAAATTTATCCAAAGAAACTGGACCGAACGGATAAAACCAGCGAGAATCACACCAACAGAAAAGAAAGTATTATTTATCCGACTCCCCTTCAAGGGAGATGTCGCAGCCGATAGAGTCTGTAAACTTTTGAGCGCCACGGTTATGTCCACCTTCAACGCTGCCAAGATCAGATGCGTGTTTTTCACGTCACCAATAATCCGATGTGAAAATAAAGATAAGCTGCCCTTGTTGACCTCATCCATGATCATCTATCAATTCAGGTGCACCTGCGGTGCTACTTACATAGGTCGAACCGCAAGACAGCCATCAAAACGCATCAAGGAGCATCACCCACAATGGGTTAGACACGGAGGCAATGGAGTAGTATCAAGTTCAATCGTCTCGCACTTGTTAGAAACCGGGCATTCAATCGACATCCAGTCCGCCTTCAAAGTCGTCTACCGGGTCCCACAACATGGGTCAAGAGCAATTAGGTTCCGGATACTAGCAACTGCCGAGGCAATTATCATCCGCCTCTTGAAGCCTGAGCTTTGCGCGCAGCGAAAATTAGTCCAAGCACTATAACTCCCATGGCCAAAACTCAACTGTGTTACACAACCGGGCGCAGCGGTGACGTAAGCTAACTAGCAACGGTTACATAATCTGGTCACTTACACGAGGTTCCATCCTTCCTCACCCTTAATTATCCCCACTGACTTAGTGAGACTTTTTCCAACTCTTCTTAATAATTTGTTTTCATATAAATGTCATTGTAATCGCTTGAGAATGAAATCACCGAAAACATACGTTCGCCTGCAACTCGTGTTCTGAGTAAAATGTGAAGTAATATGGAATTTTAAACTGCTGGACGTATAATGCTACCACCGTCTTCCTACTAGTCCATTTAAGAGGACACAAGGATGACAAATAACACCGTATTTCCAGAGAGTGAGAAATGCCTGGCAGTTTCGCGTTACTGTCAGGAGAGCACAAAATGAAGGTTTCACGGAACAAGCCACAAACCAGCTTGAATATGCCAGGTCGGGTTGACTAATCAGTCGTCGATAAAGGACCAGTCCGACTGTTTTACTTCCTAGGCTTACGGAAAAGGTTTTTGCTTTCTCGCAGAAATTGGGTCAATAATCAATTGCCCCAACTTTCCGGCGTGCAGTCAACCCATCAAGACTTTAACCTGACTAGATGCCCGAGTTCGAGAAGGTTCTAATCTCGCTTCAAATACCGGGTTGCTAATCTGCGTAAATGTACTTTGTCTTGGCTTGCGGCTTTGCCATCTCTTGATCTTCCATTCGCAGACCGGAGCTACGGTTATCGCGAGCAAGAAGTACCTAGAAATTCTGCAGTAACGGAAGTGAGCGTCTCAACAGTTATCTTTTCAACTTGATCCAAAAAACCTTATGTGTTATCTTTCAGGATTATGACAGACCTGTAAACACCCAAAACCATTCTACCAAGCAAAATGAAAGCATAGTTCACTTATCATCAGCCACACTGAAACTGGGTCAAGCGGAATGACCGAGATCACATTCACTGATCGGAACAACAATGACAACAGTACCACAATGAAGCCTAGTTCCTTTTTATTCTTTTATGTATTCACTTTCTTTTTACCATATAATGATGGTATAGTATATCAGGATGGGAGTCGCAGACAGTTTGGGGCTTCCAGTCAGGGGAACTGACAGCTGGTGGTGACTGGATTCGAACTAAAGACAGAAGGGTCTAAAGTTTGTCGTGATGACCCTTTGCCCGCCGTTCGTCAGCTGAGCTGTTTACAAACCAATATATGACAATGAAAAAAAGTTCATCAGACGCAAATGAGTGTTGAGCCAGTCATATTTTTGTGATTACCGTTAGTGGTGGCTTTAGAAGTTTGTAACTGTGGTAATGGTAAATTATTTTGGAGATCAAATCAGTGATAACTTTCAAGCAAGTGGAAACAAGTTGATTGATTGACAAGCAGGATTATCACTACGTATACAATAATGGATTTGGACAGTGACAAAGGGATTATTCATTCAGAATAACGGTTGAACCTAGAACTGTACCCCTTTGCCTGCGGCCTCACGAAATAACCATTGTTCTGAATAAGTCCTTGCCCACAATAAAACCAGAAAAACTGAAAACAAAGACAGCTGTTTTCAGTGACCCATAATCGTGTGTTAACAAAAAGCATAGATATATAGAAATGCCTTCGTTCGGTGTGTATACTGGTAGACGCTATCCAATTGTTACAGAAAGGTGAGTTAGGACTCTGCATTTCACGTTTCACGATAAGAATTCAGCTCACTTCCTTTTTGATCTTCGGTAACGGTATCGAAGCTCATTATGCTTCCGCGAAATCCGTCGCTGGCCAACAAAGTTGAAGGTCCTACGCCGGCCACCTCTATGGGTAAAGATGTAAACTATATGGGGGTTATCTATGCCGTAGCAACGGTTCCGTGTAGCATTGTATTTTGTGTCATGCTCAGGTAATATCCAAAAAGCAATTACGCATACGTCATCGAGGTCCGTAGCATGACCGCTAGCCACTGGGCGACTAGGGAATGGTGGTTGTACGTTTACGCTCATGGCTCCGTCACCTCGAGTGGTACAGCTTCGTGAATTTTTAGGCTATAAAAAATGAATTCGACTCAGGCAGCCAGTCTCTTGCTTTCAGGCGATTCATACATAAGATGAAGAAAAAAATCGAGTTTTACATCTACGGAAGTTCAAAACTGCTGTGGCTGATCGCGAATGGCTGATCTGTAAGCATGTTACTATTGGATAGGACGCTCTAGAATTGTTCCTTTCTTAGGTTGCCCTTGAAAAACAAGATTTAACAAGTGAATCGATATTTTAGATTAGATTAGATTAGATTAGGCAGCGAAAATCTGTCGGCATAAACAACCTGATCTGCTAGCTTTCCATTCACTGCAGAATATACGTGCAAGCATCTACTGATAATTGGTATGAATCTGCGGATGCAGTACGATGAATCTCTGAAGTGCGTACGTAGCAGAAAAAACCTTTTTAAACTTTCTTAAGCTACGATTAAAATGGATTTTTTTCCTGAAATAACTCATCTTGATGCACCTTACTGCTTCGTGTACAAAACCAATATATAGAATCGATCACTATGTTTCTTGTGACGAGGTTAGAATCGTTGTTCGTTATTTGTTGAACATAAGTGGTATTTTGTTTTGAATCTCCGTAACTGGTGATGACCACTTATATTCATGTGATTTTTTTATTTTCGATAGGAGCTTTTTGGACAAATTAGAAATACGTTTATCTAAATCTATTAGGAATCTATAAATAGGTTGCTCAGTGTAATTCATTCTCTTACTGAACATTTCATATTTGTTTACAGAGGGAAGCAAAATTCTCAACCTTTTCACCTGCACGGGGGAATATTATAATCCGTAACGACTAACACCAAAGATAGAGTGAAAACGTGAAACACAGTATTACACTTATCCAGTTCCTGAGAACAGAAATAAGGAAAATAAAGCGAGACGCAAATACTTATTTAATTCCTATGTATTGAAAACGTGAAACATTTCATTCCATACTCCGGTGCGATAAGCTGAATAAAATAGTCTACTAGATTAGGGCGAAAGCTCATATTTTTTCATTTGGGGCAGAGGTTTTCTCGTCTAGTGCTAAAGTTAACAGGTATTTTATGTCAAGCAAATGAGCAAAGCACTAGGTAACGCATCACTATAAGCACCACCTCACTGAATGCCGACAACCACGTTACCACATTGCGACAGTTCTCTGTGAAAGATTGTATCGGATCGCATTTGTGACCTGAACGTCGAAGCTCACAAGTGATTGTTGAAAATGAATTACCCAATCCAGTGTTAGTGTGCAAAATAACGAGAATTTTCCGACTGCCTTGAATGCGAAACAGTATATCGCAAATCTGACTAAGACAAGTTACGGAGATAAACCATATAACTGAGAGCTCTCTGTTATAACCCTGTTTCAATGAGTCCGAAGAACAAGGGACTTCTTGTGCTTATGTCCAACAAAACCACGGCGGGATTTTAAGCTATATAGGCCGCTGAGCAGCGTCACTACTGGGCGCGTAACTAGCCCCTAGACAGGGTGGGAGATGCACTGTGTGATATCAATATTTATACACTTAGACTGGTTTCATACCCCCTGTCATTGCCTTGGCCGCCTGTTGAAAATGATTGTGGATTGCTGTGTTTTTTGTTCGGTGTGCATTGGTACTTCCCTTTTCTGCCAGTGGAGCATATTTCCGCCTCACTGCTGGTGCGGGAGGAAATAAAGACCATATTGATTAAAAGAAGGGATATATTTCATTCCAGATATGCTTATGTGCACCTGAGCGGTTATGGTTTCCATCGGATAAGTGGTCCAATGGGCATTAGAACTGTTGAGGAAACTTTGTGAGATAATTTCAATTGTCTCTCTCACTATGTTCATCAACTTATAAATTGGTGGATATTTACGAAAGAAATGACCTTAGCGAAAACAGTCACTGAGGACTGAAGGTAATGTAGTTTAACTGTAGTAATACGTGATTATTCACCAAAAAACCTCTTCATTCTAGGTAGTGGAGAAACCGTACAAACCTCCGACTCGCTTCATGCATTATCTAATAGCCACTTTTCACATTAATTAGGGATGAACATGCGAAGGACTGTTTAGCAATCTCTTACTGTTCTACTTTTCTTTATGAGAAAAAAGTGAACATTTTTGTTCAAACCAAAATAAACTCTAGAGTTGTAGAATAACAATGAGGCTAAACTACTTGCGAAATTTTTCAACTCCTAATAACTTCACTTGAAATGAGCATACAGGAAATGTTTTATTTTCGGAATTGTTGATAGTTCTTCTTGGAGGATCATTTCTGATTTTTAGCTACACATCTAGAAAGCAGAATTCCTCAGAGGCAATCTGAAATGGAAGCATGTCACTGCAGTGTAACAACACGGTTTTTGCGTGCGAACACGTGATTACTTCATAAACAACAGACGGATGCTGGTAAAACCTGCTTGAAGTTAATCGAATCTTTTAAGGAATACTTCAGAAACAACCGATAAAGCTCATGAATTCAACCATTCTATCCAATGTCTTACGTACAACTTGCAGTCTGAGTACTAACAAACCAGAGAGGAATAAAACAAAAAGTTCTTTCCGTCTCTAAAACTGGCGTTTGCTAAAGTCAGAAAAATGATCGAATGTCTGTTTTGGCTGGGTCACTAAATACCTAATCGGATTTTCCACACCTGGTGATTGATGAGTACGTGTTCCTTTGCGTGGTGACTACCTGTGTGCAAAGATGAACAGGTAGATTGTTCTGCTGGTCCAGTTACTTACCTGAGTGGCTCTTCGACTGGTCTGAAAAAGCGTCGCTCGGTGGCAGACAAAGCGGTCAAATAAGCAACGTGAAGCTTTTAATCAATCATTCTAGGCAGCGGATAAGAGAAGGAAACAATTTTCGTATAACGAACTGACTGTTCGGCCTTTGATAAGATTAACTTAATAAGATCTTTTTGATGACAAACTCCGGGCACCAAACTGAGCTGCTACTGCTCGAGCGCCAATCCAGCCACTTACTGAAGAGGATGTCAGATACGTGGATTATATTCCGGTTGTTTCAGTTTTCTCTGCTTGTAGGATTGGATCACTTAATAAGTTTAAATCAAAGGGGAAATGATTATGAAGTGAGTGGTTTCAACCTGCACAGTGAACGTTCGATTGTTCCTCTAATTCTGGATCCCTATTGGCCTTCCACGATTCCGGTCATTAGTAAATTTCATTTCACTCCATCACGTGGGCAAATTAAATTAAGTTAAATATTCCAAACGGGAATTCGCTTAGCGGCAGCGGGAATATCAAAATAAAAGACAAATAGAGGTATGGTTTCAAGTTTGTGGAAATAATTTTTTACAATCTCTCCCAACATTTGCACACGATTTCAGAATTGCACACAAGATTGGGTGGAGATTACTACGGAGTCACAACCGATTAGCGAAAACAGCAAAAGTGACCAAAATACAATGGGAAGTCTGTGGATTAAAGAAAGGTAAAATAATCGACTCTGACTAAATACAAATCATAATTATGTAATTATTCACTACTTTAATTAAGACCTTTCATGATAGTTAGGAAAAGGGGTTCTAGCAAATTTTGCTTTTCAGCTGTCATCTATCCGTGTATGACCACAGGTGTAAATAAGATTGACTGCTGTCAGCTAACCGACTCCACCTTTGATTCGTTTGCTTCTAGCTGGTTATCGGTGGTCAAAGGGTTCGGTAAATAACACTCCAGCAACGGCCGGGGTCCAAAAACCCGCTTGATTTTTCTTGAAAACTATTTGAAAGTGTTGTAAGGATAGGCGAAAAGAACTAATGTTAACACCCAACAGAAAATACGAAAAGCTTGGTCATCGCAAGCAAACGTACGCTCTGGATTGTTCCGTGTTTACATTAGGAACAACAATACAAAAATTGACCGGTTGTTTTCACTGATACCTAATCTTGCTCAAGCAGAGCATATGAATACTACTGGTGTAGCTGTTCAGCTATTAATAGGGTTGAAATTCATTTTTATGATGTTACAATGCGGAGTGAAATTTGTTCTATGGTTATTATGTGGTAGTACGGTTTTAACTCACTTCTGGCTCCGCCACTGATATCGGGTTATCAGAAGTCATTTTTCTTTAAGTGGATTCCGTCCTTGTCCAAAGCAACTGAAGTACTTACAGCAATCGATTTGTACGCACATATCGGGAAGCCATAGGCGAATTGTGATCACGTTAGCCATAACCAGTGTTTTAAAGTTGATTGCTTTCGGTCTGCTTAGAGGGACGCAATACAGCACTTTGGAACAGTCACTTGAGTTGATCTTATCAAGACTCCTTTTCAACTAAGCCAGAAAGAGGCCAGTTATTTTGCGCATTATACCGCGGTTCAATACTTTGTGTGATGCACCCAAAATCGCCTGGACAGACACCTATATGTACGACAAATATTACACAGGTTGCGTGCTCACTTGAACGAATCGATAATCGTACAGGTCAACTTGGACGGTTTATTGTTCGCTTGCATATGAACTACAGACGAAGTACAGGACAGCTGAAATTTCCAGCAGGAAGCGTCGAGTTTGCCGGTGTTCTCAGTAATCTTGTGAGTCTGTCTGTAAACAAATCTCATTTAAATAATAACATCAGGAACAGACCACTTTTTGGACTCAAGAAAACTACTCTACAGCCTCACTAAAGTTCCATGTTCATGTGAATCAAGTTCTCTGGGCACATATTTTTTCATGGTTGTTTTACGAGCTATCTTTACTGTTTCGTTTGTGATTGCAAAATGGACAGAAGCATATCACGGTACAAAAACCGAGGGCTTGCAATTTGGCTTATTTTCGTCTTCCGTATATTAAGAGAAATAACCTTAGGAAACTAAATGATGATCTTAATTGGGATGTGCTTTGAAGTGTTATCTTTTGAAACCGCTTAGCGATAAATTGGCCTTTTTATCATCATAGAACATTTTAAGCTTCAAACAGCCGAGCCAGGTTTTTGAATTGTTATTTGTGACATAGAGAAATGTTAGGAGGCTTCGTGATTTCCTCATTGGATGACTGTTTTAACATGCCAGCTTAAAAAAGGTAAAATTTTGATGAATGAAACATAATTAAAAAAGGGAGGTTTTGATAATTTCTAATTTAAACATATCTGAGGTTGTTATTCGTAAGCGATAGTACGTGTTGGGCAGAAAGTTATTCAGCGTAATCAGAGCGGTTATCTGGATATGTGTCTTCACTACCGTCATTATCTAGCAAAAAACAATGTAACAAAGCATCTTGATAAAAGCCTTTATGATCCATTTTGCTGAAAGAATATGATATTGTAACGACTTCATGTGTTTTTCCACTTCAAGCAAACCTAATGTTAGGTTGGACGTTCAAATCTAGGAGCTACTCTGATGTTAACGATCCGTTTTATGCGCCCGTTTTGGGTTATTACGATCCATTGTAGCTGTATACTATTAGTCTCCCTCATCGTTCTGCCCCCTAAACGGGGTAATAACAGTTTTGCCGGGGGATTCCGCATTTTTTGCTGTACTCGGTAAACCGATGCGAAATGGGATTCATTGCAAAACCACTTACTTAGTGCCATGATGAAGAAAACTGTCCAAGCGAAATTGTGTGCTTATGTGCTCGCTGTAGGCAAAATGACAATGCGAGGATTTTTATCAACAAAACATTATTGGAATTTTATTTTTTAACCCTAGACCGTGAATCTCGTTGTTTATTACGTGCTGAAAAAAGGAACGACAGGAAGCCTCCCTTTATTACAATTGCAGAATAGAGACTCAGCGCAAACTGTATCTAATCGAGCATGAAATCGCATTAACTTCTTGTTCTTTCGCATAAAGTCGTTAAGAATAGAACTCCTATTAAGCTGATGATACGGGATACCTAATCTACTTTATTATTATTCGACGATCTGCAGACAAAAGTTAGGGAGGGGCTGGAAGACATCCCATGGAGCAAAAGGCTGTTTGCGTAAGAGCATGCACTAGGAATTTTGCACAAATGAATGAGCCCTTAAATGATACGGATCACATGATGTTCGAGACAACTTCTCGCGCTGCACTAGTTCTAGTTCAAATAATAACTATAAGCAGATGTGAGTGTCCAAAACACTGCGATTCTGCTAACTTCCGCTAATCCTCACTAAATGCATACCAACAAAAGCAGTGCGTAATCATATTTCACGTGAGAAAGGTCTGCGAAAAAGAAATGCTACTTGCAACTCAGGCGCATTAAACGGGGGATGTGACACATGCAATTCAGCCTAGCAAAGTTCACATTTAAGGAGCAAATGGGTTGGAATTTTATATCACTTTTCCGTTGGCAGTTTGCATTTATTTAAAAAATACGTGATCCAAATATTTATACATGTAGATATACGGATAAATGCCCAACATTTGTGAGGCACTTTCATCGAATAACTGAGCTCGAAGACATTATTTACATCACTTTTGAAATAAACCGAGAGAATCACTGATTAATTAAAACCACGAAATCATCCCTTTTGTTTTAACTCCAAACTCAAACAAGAAAAGAGACTATCTACTGATGTATATAATGCTGGGAGACTAATTTCCTCGAAGCTGCCGAGGCAAATTTCGTTTCTTTTAGAAATGCTGTGCAAAATACTATCAGACTATGCTCAGAGAGTTCGAGAATTATGTTGTTGGGCGCATCAGAACTTTGGCAATTTAGAATCACAATATAAAGCGCGCTGTTAAATGCAGCGCTGCTATAATTTTTCACAAGGAATACTGTTGCAACTGCAGAGCAACGTACATAAAACAAGTTAAATCATCTTCCTACCCAAGTTCATAATGCAGTTTACTTCATTTAGCCTATGGCGCCTCGGTTTACTAGACGGTAGTGACAAGGCATCAAGTGTGCACTTTTCATTTCAGGCCGCAACGTTGGGTAAAGTTTTGACGACTGGGACTTATTTATTTTTATCAAACTCAATCCCAGTGAGATGCTATCCATTAAAAGAATTATTAAACAGTGAAGAACGTGAATTAAAAATAATTCAATGGAGAATATTTGCTGAATATTGAAAAACTCCAGCCACTTTTACACTCGCTTCATCTTCCGGAATATCCAGTCATCTTGCAAAGTACTGACGCAGCATATGGGCCTGGGTTCATTGATTTATTTCCTGGCCGGTGCATCGTAAAATGTATCGTACAGTGAACCACGGGAACAAATAAAGCATACGCTGTAGGGGGGAGCATGGTTTTGAACAAATGTTCCTAGTTGGTTTCGGTATTCGATGTGGCAAGGACTTAGCCTAAACAAGTGACGGATGTTTTTGAATATGGTGGTGCGATAACATTGCGCTTTAGCAACCGATTTCGCGAGCACATCGATGAGTGGAATAGAAGTATTTCAGTTTCTGGAATGCGTTTTTAACGTTTCCCGTCCGGGGACTATTGTATCAGATTCAAAAGGTAAAGGCTTCGGTAACTTCCGCAATGTACTCGGTTACAGCGGTGGACCACCGGTGTTTGCCCTTGCCTTTTTAACTCCAGTGTTTATCTTGGTCAGGGGATTCCTGGTAATTCGCAAAGTCTTACCCTACCTCATACGAAAACTTGTTTGTCTCGTTTCAATGAATAATGTCGATTCAATAGGCTGTGATGGTTAGTCAGTGCAAACAAGTTTCTCCGTTTCATTATGCTTTCGCGCGGAATAAAATCTGGCTTTAATCGTTTATAGCCAGCACTCCAGCGTACGAACCCGGAATAATTAGTTTCTGTGAATTGTTTCATCAGTTTTTTCAAATATATTGAACGGTTTTTCAAAAGTCTGAAATAATATTACAGATTTTTTAGGGCATTGATACGAATGGAGAATCTTCTGACCGAGAAACGAGATGGACACAAGTGCAACCGAGCACAGGAACAGGTCGGAGCTCACTGTGTACAAAGCTTGCGACGAAGGCGGACAAATAAACAATTTAGTATTTGTATGTGTATGCTGCGAAGTCCAGTGACAACTGATATTCATCATATATTAGTTACAAGAGGTAAACATTCGAACGTGATGTTAAGTTTTTTCATTTGATAAAAATGCTCTCCTGTGCTTCAGAATTTTGGAACAGTCGTGTGAGGAACCAACATTTTCACAGAGTGCGAACTTGATTGGCAGAAAGATCTGCTGGTTGTCGTTTATCTCACAAGTTAAAAACACCCGACTTTTCTGTGTACTGTTGCGGATAGCCAGGAAAGAGTGATGGAGAAAAAGTTACTGAACTCTTGAAGAATAAAACTGCAGTTCTATTTACACAGAAAAACCAGTTAAGTTACTTCCGGGTAATCAGTCAAGGCTCTAGCAAATGCTCTTCTGTTTCAAACAAAACTTGTCTGGAAATACCCGCTCTTTTCTGAATTCGTTCGTAGCAGCTTACCGGGTTTACGATAGCCCGGTGCAGACACATAATTCTGAGTCGAAGTTTGAACGTCTACCAGTTTTGATCCCAACTCTTTACCAATAGCATATGGCAAGTCCGTGTCTGATGTATTCGGTTTGCTCAACAACAGTGCTGTGACTGATTCGTCCATTTCCAGCCGTTCAGAAGAACGTCCAACTCGACTTGTTCGCACCGTAGCTGGTGATCGGAATGATGTGTGAAGTCCGGAGGCTAAGTGGGAATCGATGGTCTGGTAGACAGTTTGTGCACAGGCTGACTCCAGTTTTTGATTATTGTTGCCCATGAGGCCTAAACTCGAGGTAACAGATGATTTATTTGGTTGATGTGTGTACGATTTACGTGCAGTGAAGGAAACCGGGGGCCATTGTTGATTATTTGTGCGTCCGTAAGTTCCTTCACCTTGTGTCAATAACACACCGCCTACCAATGTGTTTGGGCTGACTTGTCCGGAAAACTGCCTGGTTGCATGCAGTGTAGGTGGAGAAAGAACAACGGGATGACTTGCGCTGACGCGTAGTCGTGCATTGCGAGGAATCGTTGGTGAGATTAATCCATGTCTTTGGTTCAGAGTACGTGCTGCAAGCTCATATGAACCATCATTTTCCAAACGAGGTTGATGATAAATGAACTCCTTGGAATAGTACTCTGGATGAGTCGAAATACGTTGTACACTCATAGGGGTCATTCCGCAAGACTAGGAGAAGAGCACAGAATTCGTACTTTAGTTTAGGCAAAACACTAGATTGCTGAGTTGACACTGATTTGTTCACCAAAATGTTATGCTTTTAAAATCAAAATATTCGAAATAAATAAGCAAAATCAAAAGAAAATGTATAGTGAACATAGCTTCAAATGTATTACTGGAGGTATCTAAACTTAACAGAAGAGATGTTGACAAATATTAGTGAGCATAGTTTCCACTGAATGTCTCTGTGTTATTTTGTAATTCACTGACATCAGAAGTAAATATCAAAGTAGTGCGAAAGACTGGTGCCTTGTGGAACCAGCATATTAGTCGTGATGTTAGTAGTAGAAGTAGTATTATTTGTATTGGAAATAGTAGTATTAGTAGCATTAGCTGTTTTTATTGATGTTGTTGAAGTGATAGTAGCCTTTATCTCATGAAATGAGTTTGGTGATTGACTGAGTGAAAGATTTACCGGTTTCCAATATATATTTAGAAATTATTTCATTTTTTCCAAATTTGGGTCATTTTTGAATGTGGTATCCCAATAAATTCAAGGTATCATAAGCATCCCATAATTCTTGGTTCGATGTTATAATTAAGTGATGGTTTTTCGACGTGAAGGTTGTAAAACAAACGGTCATGCCTGGGGAGGCGAACCAAAGATGGTACTGAATTAACATCGGCACTGTTGCAATCATCCCTTTGTGCTTCAGTCCACCAAAGAGTGGACTGATGAAGGTCTTGTTTTATTACAAGTATCAAAATGTCGGGTTTCAATGCTACCAGAGGAGATGCATATCATGAATTACAGACGTACTGTATACCCTTCTCAAATACGAACGTAAAATACAGATTGACATATAATAGGACACTGAGCAAAACATGAATTTGATGTAGGAAGGAGTGGCCGTCTAGGTAATGTGGCGATTTAGAAAGTAGCCCGACTGTTGAATAAGTTCCATATTGAGAGCAAACTATGCTAACTTTTTGAGATATCATCCTGAACAAAGTCTCATCACATGACAACAGTTCCGGGACTGTTTTTGACACTACTCTTAAAGATGGGGTTCGGTCAGTTGTAAGGCAAATTGGTGTAACATTTCTTCATTGAAAATTACGCTGTGACTGGTTTGTGCGCTATCAGTTGTCTGTGTGGTGAGGCTCAAAGCGATTTTAAAGCCAACGGTTTGCGAGTGCCGTGTGGCAGGTCGGAACTTGTTATTCTTCCCTGACCGACCGCTTTCGTTGAGCTTTCAATTCTTTCCGTTTTTCAAATCGTGGTTAAGAAGAAATTAGTCAGAGGCTCGCGGTTTGCATTCTCTGCATTCGTTCAGCAGTTCTAAACTGAATGAAGCAAACCCAGTTTTTCAACCAATGACTTGGCCACTTAAATTTTCAAACAGTTGTTTAGAACAAGACAATCAAAAATAAGCCACGATAGTATTCATTACCTGCGATTTAGATGGCGTTGAATGAATAGAGATTGGACTTTTTGTACATGGATTGCCTTCATTTTGAGAGTCATGATCGTTTTTGGCAAAATCAGCTGAAATTAAAATGTGATATCAATTATATCAGAGCAAAACTTGCAAATAAACCTGATGATTGAAAATCTTTTGCAGCATTCTCCTTGTTGACTAGAAATCCGAATAATTATACTTACTTGATTTTTAAAAGAACACAGTCGTTAGTATTTTGATACATTTTGCACAATATTTTGTTTTCTTAAAAGCACTTTAAAAATGCCGAGCAACGCAATATTATGTCAAATATCAGTCAGCTGGATCCGTCGATGTGTCTTCTGAGGCAATTTGTGGTCTGATTTTCAAGTATCTTTTAAACGATGCTACATAGTTTTTTCCGTATCTGCATGCTGACCACTTAGATGTTCTTCAGCTGGGAGCTGTGCAAAAGCATCACAACTGGTTTGATTTCGGTGAACGTTCTGTGGTTGAAACTAGTTTACTTGTTACCTGAGCGCAGAATAAGGCTGTCTTCTTACGACATCACAGCTCAAGCTCCTATATTATTCTGGTAATAAGCTGAAAAGACGATTAGCCACACTCCAGCTGTGAACACGATTGTACTGGATGAATAGGCAATACAACGATTTCAAGTAGTTTTCACGAATGACGGCAATTTCCCACCTTCAGTGGCGGATAAAATTAGTCTAACTTCCCATAACACATGATACCATAGATTCTTTTGCATATCTGATACACATCCTGTCGCTTGTATTTACTACTTAATCGTGTAAAAATGCGTAGATAGAAGCCTCAGCTTAAAGTCACTCTTGACAGTATAGCCCACTAAATAGCACTTCAATCATCTGAATAAATGTGTTTCAGCCGAGAGTGGTTATCATATATCTACTATGAATCTGTGGGTATTCAGCCATGCTTTAGTAAGATATGCTACATTCTATCACACGCAAAGGAAAATGAAAGGAGCTTTTTAAGTTATGCCTGGAAATAACAAGTGTAAATTATGAAAACCGAAAGACGCTCGAATTTTTAAAATGATCAGCTGTGCTACACTGCCCTGCGGAATTACAGGACACTTAGTGACAATCGTATTTTTATCGTGTTTTCCCGCATATTGTCAAAGACAGAAAAAAATACTTTTTCGGAACCAAAAGCACAAACCTTATAGTGACCGAAACATATGTGCAGTATTTTAAGAAATAGCCCACGGTGCTGTTCTCTAGAATACTGTAGAAAGCACTGATGGTACACTTTCTGAATGAAAAGTTCGTATAACCTGAGCTAAATAAAAGTTAGTTTCTTATGATACTTCATCCCGGTTATCATAGGTGGCCTTTTCGGTCATGTTTAAAATTTGATTTTAAATTGTCCAAATTATGAAGCATTTTGCAATAAAACACTGTTCTCACTAATTTGTCGACCTTTCGGTGATACATTAGATACACGTCACCATTAAAACGTTGAAAGTCCACATGTGATTTCCCAAATGTTTTAAAGGTTTACGGAATGTATTTGCTGTAATTTGGTCAAGAGTGTACTGTTCTTTTTCTAATCTGTTCATATGCACGCGTCTTCATAAAGGATGGCTTAAAATTTTCCCATTTGTTAGATGGATCTCACCAACATTTTGCGGTTGAGGTATTGTTAAGAATCATTGTAAACAGTGAAATATAACGTTTCATTTATGTCCTGTTTATCTGCGGTCATCTCCTCACAAAATAATTTTATGCTGATCTTGTTTTCACTTAAACCCTCACTTAAATGTAATATTATTTATAAAAATTAGCCTATGTGACGAATAGATTATTAAAATACGATCGACTTTCCCAGTAATTTCAGTCAAGATGACACCATAAAAAAGATAATTTTGATACATAGTAGTAGAGAAACTATTGTCATTATGGCTGTTAAAGTGCCCTGAAATAATGATAGTCGTTGAAGAATAGGATATTTCTAATTAAAGGTGAATTGAAGTTGTCTATCACTAAAATGATACTAAAAAACGTCATGTGAAAAGGGTAAAATCACATTTTATTCCAACCAGCTTTCTGCGAACTGAATGATGATCAGACATTTACATAAATTGGGGCCCAATATTCTAATTAAGTGTGTGAAATATTTTTAGAACCCCTAGGATATGATCCAAAGTGGGTTTTAGGAAACAACAAAGAATTTAATTGTATAGCGGAAAAATCTGTGAGAATAATTTATAGTTAAACTTTGAATTGCGGTGACATGATAGTTGCCACGGCGTACCTTTAGAATCCAGTAAACATCTTTTCGTTAAAATAATGGCGAGAAACAATAGTACGCATAAAATGCCTGCAACAGATGCCATAACAATGATGATCACGGTCTGATGTGCTGGTCCATTCAACGCAGTCGCGCCCGTGAGTCGACCCCGGCCGACTTGGTTCACTTGAGCCCGATCAGCCGTGTGATCACCTAAAGTAAATGGTGCTGTAGACCAATCGTCCCGTTGGCCTGACCCAGTCTCCAGCGCTTTATTGAGTCCACCTGCTACTGCACCACTGTGGGAACGAAATGGGAGACCAATACTAGTGTGGGCTTCTGAATGCCTCAGATTGGGGTCACTTCGTATAACCACGGTGAAATGTACCTAGGATTGGGCGGGGGGAGAAGAATGAGGAACACTTCTCAAGATCTAATCAATCGAACAATGGAGGACAAAGTTGTCTCTTCGACTGAAAGCAGAAATTATGAAATGAATGAAACTGGAGTGATACATCCTAGAGGACATATCAGATGGATTTGAGTAATCTCAATACACAATTTAAAGTTTCTGTACCCGTTGAAACTGTTTGTGGCTTAAACAGACAAATCAGCTTTGTTTCTGTAGGTATGTGCGTAGATTAAATAAGCCAACGAATTATTGAATGCAGAGCTACAATCACTACCCCGTTTCTAAGATTACCTTAATTTTCATCGAAAATCGCCGCCACTACCTTACGAAAATTGCCGAATTTCATTGACAGATTGTCACATTGAGAACGAATTCGAAGTCGCCTAGAAAAAAGCGGTAGCAAGAGGCAAATGTATTTATTAAAGAAAATTGCCCTGGTAGGCTGAATCTCACTAACTTTACCTCTTGGAATAGCACTTAACCGACCCATTACAATCTGTATGTTCATTACATGTAGAACTGTCGCGCATCATATAGTTTATTCCAATTCGTCATCCGTGTATTTGGCAACAACTTTATGTCTACCTACTTTTCTATAGAAGCTCAGAACCCTTCTCAGACGGAAAGAGGGTACAGAGAATCAAAAGTAAAATTAACTACGATACTTGATTGGAGTTGGCCAATAATACCCTCGGATTCAAGTTGTACGAACAAAAAGCGAGTGGAGTTAAGAACGGTGTTACAAGCAAACCGAAGAAGAAAGGAAGTTTCATTTTAGAGTGCCCCATACGGATGCCAATTTGCCTCTATTTAAAGGGAGAGAAAATTTTTACTCAAATCGTTTAATCGGTTTCTTCTAAATCTTGTTAAAATTTAAACGGGTTATTCCATTTCTGCTAACATGATTCACATTTCTTCATACAAATGCGTAAAAGCAAAAACACAATAGACGTTTACCCAGGTTTTCCAAAGTTTCCTAGCTACCAAAGAGTTTACTTTATTGAAATGAAAGACGGTGTAAACAAAAATGAAGTGAAAAACTGGATCCGATTTTGGGGGTGGTAAATGCGTCAAACTTAATAGAACAGGTATTTATGCTCTACTTAAAATGTTAACCCATTCCCTATTCACTCCATAGCGGAAGTTACAGATGTGATCATTTCAACGTTCGCCTCCCTTGGTCGCATTTGTGCACATCAAATAGTCCCTCATAGCGCCAAGGTTAACCGACGGTTATCTATATAACCATCAAAATGACCTCATGAATGTCAGGGATTAGGTTTTTCCGTGAGGATATTTTCATGCAGTTGTCGGTAGGTCAGCTTCAGCAGATTGACGTACGTCAGTTAGTTATTTAGAACTCGAAATGATTTTCCCGTTAATTTAAAAAAAATGGAATTTTCAAAAATTTTGAAATGTGCGCCTAAAGCATCTTTTTATATTTCGATTTCAACAGAGCATCCCACAGTATTGCTAGAATATTGATAAATTCAAATAATTTTAACCCTGTTTACCGGAAGACATGATTCATTTTTCTGCCTACGAAGTTACTAAAGTAACAGGAGGTATCATCTAGCCTAGATAGTAGCACAAAATCTGTGAAAACCTTTGTGGGATATGGAATTAGGGGCACTCATTTCAGAGAAAATCACCTCTCTGACGCGTTGGTGCGATCGTTATATATATATATATATATATATATATATATATATATATATATATATATATATATTGCGCGCAACTTTGTTTTAGCTAACAGCCGCGTTTTCGTCGATTTCCGGTAACAGAATGGTTGACGGGCTTCTTCTTATGAAGCGCACAGCACAGCTGTTCTGTTTCTGTTCAGAATCAACTCTAGTGTTACTCATCATCAAGGTGTTGTTTACCAGTGTTCATCTTTGCACCTACAGACAGGTACACATGGGTTTATACATCAAACTTCATTTTACTAATTGAAAGGTTTCCAATAGATAGGTAGCTTTTGGGCTCTGCTGCTTTCTTTTTCGTTCATAGTTCAGTTGGCAGAAACCAGCAGTACTAATAGTAAATCACTGTAGTGAACCACGTGAAGATGTACTGCTGGTTGTATAATTCGGGTTTACTACCAAGTTGAATTATCCGTGACTTGTTCACTGGAGTAAGCTCAATTTAGGTCTATTATAGCTACGGCATAGGGAACCAAGGCCAGTGTAGTAGGTTTTACCTAGAAAAGTCGGTATTATTGCAAGATACAGTTCAATACTGAGAGGTGCATCATCCTTTCCGCTGTGTGTGATTTGTCTCATGTGGGACTCCACATTAAGTTCGAGGGATATGTTTCCATAACCGAAATCCACTGTGCAGGAAGAAAACGTACAAAAAGAGGACACTTAGGAGATCCTATTTTTATACGGGAGAGAGAAGAAGAATAAGGCTGCTCCAGTAAGTACGGATTTATTGGTGGGTATTCCACATTTACTTTCAGGGGGTATGCTTTGTGCTTTTTGGATGCAAAAAACTAATAAAGTCAGCAAAATGTGGCTGGATAATTAATTCTGGTCATGAATAGTCTACTTCACAGTTAGACCTCTAGATTAAGACAAAAGTGGAGAAAATACCGAATTAGAATAATCGTGCGTTTGATTTATGAGAAATCAAACACCCGCTGTGCTCACCAACATTCAAAGCATCTTTGGTAATGAAACGCTGTCAAGCTGCACATCCATATCTTTTACGGTTCTTTTTTAACTAGCTTTAAATCCGCTTGTATTAGCACTAGGTTTGAGTTACGTATATTGAACAATTTTCCATCCAGTTTCATTAGGACTATTAGAAAAATGGTCCAACTAGCATGCGCGCATAGATAAAAGCCGTCCACATATTTATGACGGTAAAACTGACTGAAGTCCATTAATAATAAAAAAGCAGAAAAAGAATAAATCGGATTATTAGTTTGCATTTTCTCAAACCCATAAACCAATGGAACCATCAAAGATTAGATCAAAACCGTTCAAAATGTGATCTTTTGGCAAATGACCAAGAACAAATTTGTTTCCATACCTTCAAAGTCACCGTCAAGTATTTAAGATAAAACTTGAGGGAGCTATTTGAAACACCATGAATTTGTCGTGTAATTTTATCGAGAGAAAATTACAGCTTTTTATATGGCTTTAAATGATGGGCTTTTTAGTTGACTTTAACACTTGGTAATAGAGCGGGGTTGTGGTCTCACCACACGAGTTCCAGTAGTTATAAATATTAGGTTTTGAGTAACCGTAGAAGTCAGCCTTGTAAGTTCAAGTTATTCCGGATTATGGAAAATCCACCTGCATTTTTCGCACATATAGAGTCCAATGTATCAGGCCGAAATCAAACCGACAATTCTCCGCTTAAAATTAGATGCTCTATCATCTGAACTATCGTAATATGACCAGTTGGGTCTCAGTAGACGGTTTGAAATGCTAGAGATAATATTCCTAATGAGCAAGATTAACAAAAGCCAGACAAAATGCAATATAATCTGTAGGAACAGCCATTTTCTAATTTGCTTACTGGGCATACTTTCAGCTACACCCATAAATATACACGAGATTATATTTTAAACAAAGAGTCACACATTAGTCTGAATGTTTGCCTTTCGAAAGTGAAGTGCTTGAGGGAATGCTCATAAAAGAATGATTAAATTATCAATATTGATCAACTGAAGAAATACCAAACTGACTATGATTATTGCTGATGAGTTTAATGGTACCTTAAGCATAGCAAACAGTTGAATATTAAGAAGGCCAGTTCCAAAATTTTGGCTACATTCGGTCGATTTTTTGGGGCTAGCATCGTTTCACGGGAAATCATTGAACAAATCAGAAGTAGAGAATAAATTTGCTTGCCATTTATGAGGTGTGATTTTTAACAAATTCAGTATACAGAAAATACAAGGAGTGATTCCTAGCCAAAGTGTGTACCTGTTTCTATTCACCAGTTGGGCACAAAAATGTGTCTAAGATTGCTGTGATCGTAACGAAACAGCAGTATGTATGAATGCAAATGGAGTGGGTTACTGGTGAAGACGTTTTATTGCGTGGATGTGTAGACACTGGCATGTATGAGTTTAATTCGTGAATGAAAATGGTCCGTTTTATGACTTTCAGTAGTCACTTTAGAGGCATCTGCTTTCTCCAGAAACTTGATATGCAATCGACGATACGAAGGCTCTCAATTTTAGGTCGACATCTCACCAAAACTGCAGGCCTGGGAACACTGCAGAGATTTGTACCCAAGCTAGATACACCTATAGGTACACCGCAGTTGGATGTATGAAATGAGTTTGCTGACTGACTGCAGGCTTGTCAAAAAACATTTGTCAAGCCTTTTTTCGGGAAATCTTGTTCTCATTAAAAAAACTTGCGTTCAAATGTAAGAAAACAGGACCAGTTTGCAGTTTTCGTGGTTGGGAGTTCAGTTGCTGCGATGAAGTTAACAAGAATCTTTCATCCCCTTGGAATTCACAAAATGCTTTCATGGCTTTGACTGCAAAAGTCTAGCAATGAGCTCTACCGTCATCTGGAACGATTGCTTCCCACGGGGGAACCGAGTTGCAATAATGACCGGGAAGTGTGTAGAATAACTGCTCATATATTGGCAAAAATTATAATACATTCACAGCAATCATGAAAGAAACATTTAGGTGCGACTTGTTGCTAATTTATCGCCATCCCCCCTGTTTTCCAAAGTTTCTTTTGCATTCCTTATTTGAGCATAAAATCCTGTTTAATATCTTCAGGGCTTTTCAGGTTACTCCCATTTTTGTTTAACTTACATGTCCCCGACGAGGAATCTTAAAGCACATTGTACTCTACAAAACTGTGTTGTACCTCCACATTATCGCAGCATATGAAAACTCTGTAGTGAAGAAAGTGGAATAGCCTGCTTTTATGGTCCAGCTGTGCTTTCAGTAATCACTTAGTACTATTTATAATATTTTATTTGCTGCTTGTCATATTGTAGACATTCGGAAGCCTGAATTTACATTTGTATGAGTACTTTAGTCTTGATTAGGCAAAATAGTAAAATAAACCTTCTACCGATGTTTGATTTTCGCCAATTGAAAAGTAATCAGTCTCTTCCTATTAGAAAGGAGAACAAATGCAGATCTACGCTAAACAAGTTTTATCCGGGGAGATTTTGCTGCGTTTCATCAGACGCATACTACAAGTAGTAAAATAGTAATCATTACAGTAGCAAAGATGACATCACTGGTGATACGTCCGCTAACATTTGCGGAAGCAATTGCGATCCAAAGATGGAAGTCTATTTTGTGCAAGCAAAATGCTTTATTCGTTTCCGTAGTGTAGCCATTGTAAAACAATACTATGTGAATCTATCCCCGGCAATGCTTTCCTCGCTAGTCTAATGAGCAGTGTTATACTATCTATAGTATAGGTCTCAAGAGACACGGCGAAATCTATCCGGATACAAATAGTACAGCGTTATTCTCATATTCTCTTTTCAAGTTCACACCGGGAAGAGGTTTTTTCATTTGTTTCATATTGGTTCAGTTGGATACGAAAATGGATTCCGAGATAAGCATACGATGCTTGTCATTTAGAACTGCATATCTCACAAAACAATATCTCAGCATTTGTCAGCACCATTAGTTTTGAATATGACTGCATAACAATTAATTTTCTAACACCAACTTTTACGGGTCTCTTAACTTGTCATCTTTAAAGATATCTCATTCTGGCTGTCAGCTTCTTTCTTGTGGTTCACCAGAATGGTAAAACTACTCGTATTTTACAAGACCTAATTTTCATCACTGATTGGTCTTGTTAGTTGGACTCGCATAAATTAGAAAATTTGTCTGAATGCCTATCAGTGGTCTTCTTCGTTGATAAAATTTGATGTTGCATGTGCTTTTCAAACTCTGTTTCCGTTTGAAAAACCACCCCACGAGCAATTATAGCCCTCCTTCTGGGTCCCTTTTGTAAAAGAAAAATGAGAGATAATTGTTTTGTTTTGTTCGATACGTACATTTGACTCATGTGTCAATATTTTGTCCACACCAGTGGGACGGGAGGTGCGAGATGTCACCCTAACTCTAGTGTATTTATTCCTTAGGTCAGAAGCTTACAAACTTCGTGAGTGAGTAGCAAGAAAAAGGCTTGAAAGCCGAGTTCGTTCTTGCCTAGGTAGAAATCCTACGGCTTGTTTTTTGCGAATCATCATGAGCAGGCTTCAGGGACAGCATCACGCAGGGGCGAATGAGCGAAGCGACCAGACAGGATTTCGCTTTTCTTTCCAGCTCCTCCCATCTACACATACACACCGAACAGATATAATGAAGACCAATCTGACTATCACCTTTCCGTTCGATTTGAGAGCTTCTTGTTTTTGTTTGTGTGTATATCATTATTGAAAAAAGCTAATGCGCACGCCCATGCTCAATGCCGCTGACTGATGCAGCTCACACTCTCGAGCACGAATTTACTCTTTGGACAATCATGTTCCGTTTCCAAGCTCTTAGCCCTAGAAGCCTAGTTGAATTTATTATCGATGTACTCAAAGCCAGAACGGTTTGGAACAGGGAAAGCAAACAGACAATTATCCGTATTGTATTGAAATTAAGGTGGCCCCAGGAATAGCGATGAATGAAATAACCCAGTGTCACGTACTGATGGTTAATGGTCTGCACATTTCTAGGCGGAAAAAGCAACGTGATTTTCACCAAAGTCATGGGCGTGAGGTTTGAAAGGCATTTAGTAGAGAAATAACAAACTCAAGAACAAAAGGTGATCCGACTTCTAAAAAATCGTTTCAAAGTACCAGCTTTTCCGGCCCATATGAAACGGAATACCGTACAGTAGTTAGAATAAAATCCATGTAAATTTCCTCAAAAGAGCCCAGTCTGTTGAAGCAATTCCTCAACTCCGATGGGAACTCCGTTTTGAACTAGACTGAAGCTTACTATTTTTGATCTCTAAGAAGGACAAAGGCGTTGTGCTTTACTTCCGCGGTTTTTAATGAATGTTTGAACTTTGATTCAGTGTGATAAATCACATTATACATGAATTGGATCTCTCAAAGTGTAGATTAATAAACAGACATGAATTAATTCTGATAGAGAAATCGTCAAGACCGGGCACATCAGGTTATTTCATCATAGTGATTTGTAGGCAAGGCGAGAAGCTACTTACTTGAGAGCTCAAACTATCATTTGTCAATCCGTCCTTGGCAATTAATGTAAGTTTATAACTTTTTGGTCTGGGAGGTCTCCGCATTGCACAGAGAACGTTTGGTGCCTCAGGCATCAATGCGAACAAGCCATCAAAATCGTCTAGCAGTTCAAGAATGCAACATTCAAAGTTGTTTTCTGGTGATATGTCTTTGTCGGTTACCCTATGAGGAAGTCGCTCACAAACTGGACTCGGGTTCAGAACGAATAACTTTTGTGATCGTGACTGATCAGTTGTCGACAATTTTTCCTCGTATTCGGAACCAGAATTTGAAATTTTGCTCGTTTCTGTAGTCTCGTTAAAGCTTTGATTCGGCCCCGTCTCATTTGATCCCGGAACAACTCCAAGTTGTTCCCAGATGAACGTTATGTGTGATCGATGCGGCTCGATTAAAGTGAATTCTGGCTTATTGTCGTTGACGTTCAAAATAGTGACAACTAAGCTTGCCTCGGCCGACAAACGTTGACCAGTTTGAGTATTTGAACCTGAAACACCAGACCCAGGGTTTGTAACCACACGAACAGGCAATTCATTTTCTGCGGTTACCAAAAGTGATATTGAAGAGCGTGATTCTCTATCAATTGGTCTCCGTGTCCTCAATACACCTGTATTGCGATCAATGCTGATCAGATGCAAGTCTTCTGGACGACCGCGGAGACTGTAGTATAGTTTACGATTGACTTCAGTCACATCATGGTCCACGGCCTCCACTCGGCCGATTTCCGAGCCACCTGGGGAGTTTTCTGGGACCTGTTTTTAGAAAATGTACAGACCAGTATTCGAACTCAGCAGGGGCAATTGCACGCGTTTTTCAAAACATGCATTTAGACACCTTTTAGGACTAGAAAACTGTATGAGTTAGATGGATTAAAGGATATTTTTCACTCTTTTGCTAACATCCTAGAGTAGATAATACTTTTAGGCCTAAAAACGCTGCAATCGATACAAACTCCGAAAAGCAAGAACGACTTCCTCTTTCTGCACCACTATGGATCCCTAATACCTTTGGACAAAAAATATCAGGTGAAGCTGAATATGGTAGAAAAAAGTAAACTGTTAGTATTCGTAAGTTTACCACCAAAGATGTTAATGGGCTGTTAGCAAGTTCCTCCAAAGCAAAACACGCTACACGAAACGTTTTGATGAGATAGAAGATCACAACTAAAGACAAACGATTCTGATGGTTTATGATGAGCGTGAAATACACTGGTTCAACTCGCTACAGCAGTGAGTTGAGCTTTGCTACTGCGTTATAAATCGATACACGGAGGGTTTAGCTCAACCAAGTTGTTCACATTGATGCCAAAACCTGAGTTTGACAAGGGTAGGTGGACATTTGTATTGTTACTTTTTCCCTCATCTGCCATGATCGCACTTTGGTACTACCAAAATGGTGCCAGACAAATTCATTTGGAATACGTCACCACACATTTCCAACAGCTAGAATTGCGAACACGTTCTGCTCGGTTCAGATGGGTTTGCACCGAGAATTAGGTGATAATCCATTACTGTCTAACATTCCGTCAAGTAGCGACATCTGGTCTGCTAAGGTCTGCTATTCTCTGTATACTCCGAGAAAAGGAAGAACTGGAAAATAGGTTTTATCAGAGACAGAATTCGAAAACCGTTTTGTAAAGATTGTTTGATCCGATTTGTAAAAATACGTGTCAGGTTGATTAGGCTGGACGGGTTCTCATTTATAACAATCTTCTTATTTCCTCACCTTCCTTGTAGAGAAATAAAATAATTTACCAAGTCAATGACTTACCTCGAACAAATAATGTGCTGAAGTAAACTCCGGAGCATTATCATTGGAATCTTCCACTGTTACTTCAATCAATGCACTACTTGAATGGGAAACCGGGCTGCCGGAATCGTGGACAAAAAGTAATAAACGGTATTTGTTTTTTATCTCACAGTCCAACGGAATCACCGTCCAAATGCGCCCGGAACGTGCATCTGTCCGAAAATACAAACTTTCATTCCGACCCGGATCCGATAACTCCGTACCGTTCTTCACATCGCGAAGCGAGAAAGTGAGTAAGGCGTTAGCCCCTAGGTCAGCATCCGTAACGCGCATCGGACTAGAAAGGTGAACTTCCGCGGAGGCCAAATTCTCAGCGACGCGTCCTGAATAGAATTTGCGATCAAACGTCGGAATGTGGTCATTCACGTCAGTAACAGTGACATGCAAACTGGCGTTACGCGACAATGACTGACTTCCATCATCATCTGTGCAGGCGACTGTCACCTAAAGATGAAATGAAAAAAAGGATGGTGCCACTTCGACTTGCAGAGCAGCAATTTTGTTTATATATGTGCCAAATCATTCGTAGTGTTTAACGTATGACTAAAGGAAACGTGCTCGGTAGAATGTCAGTTATTCAAAGAGAAGTGGATAACTGCCAAAACGTTGATAATGAATCCCCAATGATGATTTGTCTCCAGTTATCTCTTATTCGTAAGATTCTGCTGGATAGTACCTTTTTGTGTCAGTCAAAAAGAGTTGCACAACCCAATTCTAGGTTTTATGTAAACATTCAGCGATGAAAGTTGTGTTCTCTGATACAAGCACCACTTTTAAATATTGATTAGACACTTACATCCATCTGCAATAACTATCCAGGCGGCTTGAGGCTTCAAAAGCTTGTCATTTTTGTGTTCAACCTTTTGTAGAGTAAAGTACTTGACTAACTAAAGCCGCTTTGCCGCATTAAAAGAGCAGCCTTTGAAATTGTTACATAGTCACTTAAATGTTTGTTTTCCACCCATCCAATCGTAATATTACGAGAATTATAAGCAACAGGTATTTCACACTCAATAAGGCACTCAGCTTGTATGTCACAGACAATGAAACTCCGTTGTGTTGTAATGTTATGAGAAATCTATCCAGGTGGCAAAGACCATTGAGTGCTAAACTTTTGCCAGCACTAAGATAGAAAATGCTGGAATATGTATGTCGTTCTAAGTCGTTGAGTTTGATTTACAATATTTCAGTCACTGTCGTATGACTGCCGTTTATATCATCATTGTTCCTTAGGCTAAAACTAAGAGATTTTTGAAAAAAACGTTCATTAAAAAACGGTTTGGGTGCAGTTACATAGATATATTCAATCAAAATATAGTTGCTCACTCCCAATATAATTCATCTCTAACGGTTCCTTTTCACTGAAAAAGAAACAAAAAGTATTCGGACTAGTAGAAGGGAAATGGTATCATATTAGGGAACTACGGAATATAATGTGGATAGTTTTTAATTATGAAGAATTTTGAACGATGCAGATTTGAGCGCACGCCTTTCCGTACGACCTTTTCAACTGCCAGAAAACAAAGTGGATTTGAAATAATAAACAATTAGGAATTCGGTTACGAGGCCATTTACAATACCACCGTTCTTTCCTGTTTCGTCTGGCGTGTGCCGTTCCAGCATGAGAATTTCCCTCGGGATAGTTTTGCCACTTGGGGTAGTAGGACGAGGATCTTCAAATACTTTGGAAACCAGATGATTATACTGGTACATGGAGACACCTGATATAACCTTCAATGATGGTAAAGAGCAAAGCCCAAAGATCGAAACCATATAAAAACCACCTGTTTGACCTTTTAACATCATCAGCAAAACCAAGCCACCGTGAAAATAATGCAGCTGGGAAAATAACTTATCATTTGAGATAAGTTTTCCAATAAAGTAGAGCTAGACAAAACTCTTGAATCACTTTGATAAACTTTTATATTCGATTATATCCCAGGCTTACGATATAAATGTTCATGAAACGCGCATAAAATAACTTCTCAAACGAATTACTAGATTCACAAAATATATCATTCGCACAAGAACACGGAATCCTATACAACGGAAAATCCATTTGCATTTCCTACATCAAAAAGTCCAACTCCGTGCGCCAAGATCGAACCGGACTCTTGGGTTTGAAACATGCAAGGGAGTTTCCCACCACGTAAGATTGACTAAATTAGCGACAACATCTCAATATTGTGAGCAAAATGCTCCACGTGACCGATCGCCAAGAGCGTAATTATGAAACCTTTCCATTCGAAGGGGTACTCGCATAAGCTTGTCATACCAGTCTCCCAGAGATTTACGTCTCTTCTTTGTTGCTGGTAGCTCAGCAACTGTACGATCAGCGGACAGCTTGAACAAATGAATAAATTACATTGTTCTTTGCGTTGTCTGTCTTATCATATGATGATTGACGATTTGATCCCTGAATGATTAACTTCACGCAGATAGTTACTTGGTTGGCTTTGTCCCGTTAAGGTAATTGTTAATTCTGCCATTTGGTAAACCCAACTCTAATAGTATGATCTTACCTAAATATGCATAAAATGCGGTTGAAAACTCACTTTAAAAAATTCAGATAAATAAATTGAAAACATCAATGTTAGACAGTTTAAACGTGAGAAGTGGAGACCGTCCGAGAAATGAATGACAAGGGAATGGAACTCAGATGAATTTTTGTGCATCTTAGTAAGTAACTCAGTAAAGAAACGAATTAGCCAAGCCTTGCAATATCAATGAAATATCACTGATAACTAACTGCCCCCGATACTATGGTAACCTCTGAGTCGAATAAAGGTTATCATAGGTTTTACGGCATAATTAAGCCCATCATTTTATTAACCGTAAATATTCCAACACAACAGGCTGATAGTAGAGCATTGAATGGGTCAGTACATCAGAGTTTTCAGATACAAAACACGCTGAAATCTTATCAGTTTTCTAGGGGTTGGAATCAGTCGAAAAAATAAACCACTTTTACAGTGATAACCGATTTCCTTGAACATCACGTTTTAATAAGCCCTTCCTGTGTCAAAAGAAGTAGTTTTTTTACCGCTTGTTTCCTTTTATCAAGAAGAGTATATCACGTGATGTTTGACACGCCTTGGCAGTAGCCATGGCTTAGTTTGTTTCCTTATTTCGTCGGTACTGATGATGTTTCACTGATTACTTTGCAATGTAGAGGTTGCAGCCTAAATTGAACTTGGCCATGCATGCAATAACTTTGGTTATAGGTTGGATTAGTTTACAATGAATAACCAAGGTCACAGTATAAGTATTTACCAACAAATTGAACGATTGTGCCACCTTGGTGTCCTCATATCTGAAAACGCGTAAACAGTAAATTAACTTGATAAAGCGAAATTCAGAGGCATGATCTACAAGGCAAATTGCTGGAAATGAAAATGAACCATTTTGGTCTAGTCATTTGCTCACTATCCGATGGACAGCTCCAAATACGCGCCTTATTTGTTTTGCATGCAAAATTTTTCCTGGCCTTTTGTCACGTATCCATGTTTTCGGTTATGTCAATGTCTCGTGGATAATTTCAGTTGACGTGACATATTCATCTCTCTGGTCAAACCAAACGGGTTCAAGTCTTATTCCGAGTCTTTAGCTGTGCACGAATAGCTCAAACAAACAAACTCACCGAAGGAGAAGAAAGTCCAAGGCATATTAATTTTCACGCTGACTTCTCGAACAGACCGACCCAAGCGGATGGATCAGAATAAATGCGTGTTTGAACTAGACTGACTAGATAGTGTGACAAATGCGAGACAAGATGCCAGCTTATGTCTTTTCACTAATTAAAACCTCAGCCGAATGATGGATATTTGCTAACATAGTTTTTTGTTAACCAATAGTTCTAATTAGTGGAATATCAATCCCACTGCACTAGTATGATTCTCGTATGAGTAAAACTGTTGAGCAAAACAAAATGATCAGTGTTCGTTTGCCAGAATTTTGAGCGTAGAAGACTTATTGTATATGGGAAAAAGTGGTCTAAACTGACCTGAATGTAAACACAGTATACAGTTTAAATGTGGTTAGCATATCCAAAAATTCCTCTTAGCTTCATTTTCGAAGCAACAGAAAGTCATCTTATTTCGAAGGCGATCAGTGAACGAAGTATTCATCATTCACCTTAGTTATTCGTAGAGTATTTGGTGCATTTTTTCGGATAAAATGAAACGTAATATATAATTTAACGAAAGTAAAACATTCAGTTAATCACTTTATCAAAACGTTTTAGTGATTTTCGCATTTTTCCGACTGAATGAACTTGGAACCCACTTTTGATACTGACTTGGATTTGGATAGTTATTTAAAACAACCCTGGGTTTATATATCGTCAAAACTAATGCTACGTTTAATGACTATCTAATGCACTGGGCCCTGTACATGAACATTAGAAAACAAAGGAACTAATTATTTCGAACGCAGCAACCTATTCCGATCAGTTTCGTTTTCTATAAGCCACTAGTGTTTGAGGAACTGTAAAAAGTCCTTTAGTCTCACTTTTTACTTTTCACCCTGATAAGAAACAATGTTTTTCTTAGAACATGCAGGAGCAGATCACTGGAACATCATACCATGTAAAGCTGAACGTGACCCCCACTGTCTTCTCTGAAGCTTGTCTTCACGGAAAAAACGGTGTCATTTACACGTCTATCTCAACTGTCTACGAATCCGACCGGAATTTGACACTGAAGGTTCACCCGCCAAACTGCACTTTGCAGTTACAAAACCGACCTTTGCTAAACAAAGCTAAATTTAACATGACATCTTATAGAGTGTAACAACTGGAAAACCTGGTGAAAATATTTCTCCATGCATCACGATTTATATCAGTTGCTCCTTATCATTCAAAAAGTGATAGAAATAGGGAAAAAAGTGAGAGAAATGTAAATTTTAGGAAAAGTGACAACAAAACTCCTTGCAGGTCCTCAAGTTAAATAAAAGCTCAGAGACGTTCTCTCTATAGTTCGGTACACACGTTTTTCCTATGAACTACTGTCCGTGGTTAGTAATGTTTACTCTGCACACAACCGTTCATGTATCCTCACAGGAGTATCTCGGAATGATCACCTCTATTCGACAGATTTTATCAAGACTACAGACAAATTAAAGTAGATATTCGGAATCAAGCTGAATGAGCAGTGCAACTCTGAAGGTGAATACCGAAACAGATACCAGTTCTCTGCTTGAAAAAATTGAAGTTCTCTTTCAGGGGAGCTCAGTTTATGTTGAATAATTTGTTTGCCAGTAACAAGGACTCATTTCTTCTTTCATTTGTGCAACAACGAAATTTCAGTCAGAAAACAGCATGCGTCATCGCTTAGCCACCAAACTTTAGACGGACTTATTATAAGTGGGTTATACCCTGCTTGCCTACGTGGAAAATATCACAAACAGTCAAAAATACTACTTTTGACATACGTGTGATAGAATAGAAACAATTAACTAGCAAACCTTGTAACTTGTAATTTGATCTGTCACTAAAGGATGTATAATGTAAGTTCATTTCATGCCCAGTTTTTTGAGAATTGAAACAGTAGCTTTGTAAAACGAAGTAACCTAAGCTACGTAATTTTAGCTTTCAAGGTAATTTTTCCTTACTGATTTTGTGAAGTTTTTGTTATTAAGAGAAACTTATAGCAAAAAGTGTTTTATGTTGTCATTTGCTCCTCGTTGATCAGTAAATTTGACCAGTTGTAGGGACATTCAAATAAAAGACGTACAACTTACAGTATTGACCAGTCGTCTATCTTCGCTTTATGTTTTCCATTCTGTACTTTGTAGCAGATAATATTTGAATCCATTCTCACATACACTGAAAAACCCGCTAGACAGGTGTGTATTCCCGAAGAAATAGGCTTCAATGATCTTATTACAAGCTTTAGGGCGCCACGGAGATTCGTATTTTTTATCATCATCGATGCTATTATTTCATTCAGAGTAGCAATGGCAACTAGTTAGTGGGAATTAGGATTTACATAACTTTATTATTTGCAGTACTAAAGGAGACGGTGAAGAGAGAAGTGAAAGATTTCACCAGGTTCCATTAATAACATTTCGTCGACTTACATGTCAGGCTTCCTTCTTGGGCAGAAATAACCAGGGCAAGACCATTTGCTAACGTTTGAACGTTCGGCCGCTATATGAATGAAACGCCCGGTAGTTTTACATCATATAGCCGCCGGTAATTTCTCACCTGTTTTTTGTTGTCCACGGGGTTCTGGCAATAAATCTCACTTACAGAACTGGTAAATAAGAATACTTTGGTAGACCCCGTCAACGAGCACCAAGTAATAAGAGAGCAGCTTGTGGATCGTAACTTTTAAACATATTAGTTATAGGATAGATCTGTGGGGGTAGTTTGATCAACCTGGTACATTTTTGTAATTCAATATTCTGCGGTAGTATTTTACCTATCCTCAGATTAAAAGAAATAATTTAGGAGAACTGTTAAAAGTTGTGGTGTATTTGCAACTCTCCGTGTTAGGTACAAGCAGAATACGTCATTCGCAAACAAGTAATATTGTACACGATTAACAGGACAATGTTTACCCGAAAGCACACGACCGGTACCGTGGTTATTTTCGATGATTAGGTATGTGTGCCCAGTACACTCCTGCTCAGTCAGTCCTATACTGCTACATTCCATATTGGGTTTTCTCACTGTAATCTCAGTCGAATTGTCTGATGCATGCACGGACAATTAGCCAATTTTCTGAATTACATGCTAATTCGTCCACGCTTGTGTAGTGAGCAGGCTGTTGGCAGCCATATATTGGTGTTCGGTTAATGTAACTGTAGAATCCTGTTGATGTACTTAATAAACGCGGGTTCATTATTTTCTTTCCCTTACGTTTTTCAGATTGAAAACTAGCAACCGTCTTGGAGGAACACTGATACTTGCACATCACACGTGTTCGTTACAATTCAAGTGAGATTTCAGTAAGAAAACCCAACTTAGAGTGTGCCAATATAAAGATGCTTGAGCAGGAGAGCGCTGGATACATTTACACGATCAGTGGCAGCAACTGCGAAACCGATCCTGCGCTTTCGGAGAAATCCATTCCTGTCATCCAATACTACTTACCTCAAAAATCCAAATTCGGAAAGACGTGTCTTCTTTCTGAATCTGAGCTTTGACTAACCGACGAAATAACTTCCGAAGAATCACCTTGTGATTCGGAAAACAGACTCTTCGTCCATACACGCTCCTAACGATTCGAATAAAATTACCGTGACAAAACCGGCATCTACTAAATGACTCATAGAACTTACAAGGTAAGGTGAGGTTTTTGTAGCCTCGATTTCTAAAAACGGGCTCACAAACTTTTTAACTTTGGTTTTTCAGTAAGCAATTGAGCAACTGGATTCGAAGTCATGCATGCACAGGGAGTTATTGATATGTTCTGTCAAGTGGAGGAGTACTTGAGTGGATTTCGAAACAACGAACGTCTCACAGACCGTATCAGATACAGCTAGTTTTGTATTACATTCGGGAAATTCTAACGAGGTTATGAATGACTAGCGAAGCGAATGTTTTATATAAAAAAGACAAAGCGTTATTTGCTCACGTGAGATAAGTTATAATTTGATTACACATAAAAAACATAACTACTGAGTAATATGATGACTATTAATGGAGTGTTTTTTCGTTGATGAAAATTTCGGTTGTTCCTAGAAGCTTGCTTTCCCAAAGTGCAGCAATTTTCTCGTTACTTGACGTACAAATATAGATTTGGAACAATATCACTGAAGAGCGAAAAGTTGTTTTCTAAGACTCCTAACCTAGCTCTTTAATTTCACATAGGTGACATTCGTGCATTTGACTGGCCGGTGGCTTCGTTAAAGGTCACTGTTACAGCTGTAATGGTTAGGTTGAAGGCAGATATAGTGAAGTTTGTTCAATGAAGTGTGGGTTCCTAATGAGACACCAACTGAACTTTATGTTCACAGGGTTTTTTCTGTGTTTTTCTGTTCTGTACGTTCGACACTGGTTCTTGCATACATATACAATGCAATGATTACCTTCAACCCGTCAGCGATCAATCCAATGCACTGTTACTAGCAATATGATATGCAAGAGCAAAATTAGGAACAACTGGAAACAACTGCCCATCCTCCGACGGTTGCGTTCTAATTTGACCATAGAACTGAAGTGCACTATGTGAAATATGTCAAATATCACTGGCGATAGTTGGTTTACATTCCAATTTGTTGTGGCTGTCCACCGCAAACTTCATTTCAGTACTCATTTTGCGATTGTTTTCCTTCTAATAAAATATACTTGCAGGATAATAAGTATACATATTTTAGTGCACTGCTTTCGAGGTTAATGCCCCGTTTAAGCGGAAGTTATTGGAGGTAAATATTCAAATACAAAATATTACACAGGGTATTCTCAATAAATCCGCCATTGTTTGATCACTCACTCAAAAACAATCAAATCCAGGGGGAGGGGCGCGTCTCTGTTAATTCACTATAACCAACGCTAATGAACTCTCATCCAAAGTCATTTCGGCTAAGAAAAATGACTGATATTTCTCTCTAAGTGCGTTCCACGTAAAGTTGCTTTCTGAACGGCACTTGAGTGCGACAATTAATCCTTTAATCCGAAAGCAACTCGTCTTCGAAGTTTTGATTATCGCATAATTTATCTAATAGAATTGCAATCCTTACCTGCCATAAGGGTATCAGACGATAGAAACGGTGAAATTCGGTAACTTGTTATAAATGGCTATTTGACGATGAAACGTTTGTCCCAAAACAATGTGTTCGAATCGGACTTTGAGAAAGTATCTAGTACTCACTGATGACTAGTTATCCTCTGTTCCATTGGCCTGCGAGTACAGCCAACCAAATGATTGGTAGGTACAACAATAAGATATCAATGGAATAGATTTGACCTCATATACACCCCTTGGAAACTTAAGTAGCTGTTCTATCCATCACAAACAAGACTATTAACAAAGAAGCCTCGCTGAATGTTGATCAATCACGTTGGGACATTGCAGAAAGTGGGACAGATATTTTGCTGTCAGCATCGGACTAGATCGATTAATAACTTGTATTGTATGAGTAATTTGACCGGATCAATAACAGCGTGGCTTTGGTAACTTGAAAAATGGCCTATGGAATTTCTCTCTTTTAGTTCTGCCACTAACGTCATCATTACTCATTCAGGGTGAGCGCACTGGGGATTCACCGGAATCGAGGGGATAATGACGCAGAAAGTGGGCCGTATTTAACAATTTCTTCACTTATACCTTCCTCGCTAATTCCTTCGAACGCCCACTCGTGTCCTCGTAGCAGACATCAAACATATCCCAAGTTACGGCAACGGAAATTGACAGCTTTGACCAATATCGGTCTTTTCAGCAGACACGAAAAACGGTTTTCTTGTTATCTAGAGAAATTCGATACCTTCAGTGTATGAATTGTAAATTTCCCTAAAACTTAAAATGGTCAATGGGTTCGTTATAATTCTTTGAAAGAATCTTAAGATCTATGGAAATAAGGAATAGATAGAATAAATCACTATGATTTCTTATTTATAGCGAGAGTTCGAAAGTCTAACTATTTCAAGTGGTATCTGATGATGTTTTGAAACATTTAGGAGTATTGGATAATGTTGGAAAAATTGCTGGGCTTTGAATTTCATAAGTTTTAAAGTTGTTTTGCGAGAAATTTCCTCATGGTTATCCAAATTTACACAACAACAGAAATATTCTCACCAAACTATGACACGCAGCTTTCTGAATTGAAGTAAAGTATTTTAAAATGCACAGTTATTTCACACGACTTGCCACATGGGCAAAACTGTATGAGTAAACTTCCTCCCAATTTTGAAGCACATTATTCCCAGGTTATCACCAAAAAATATCAGTTTCAGACCGACTCATTCGGTGAAAGATTCTAAAACGCAATTTATGTTTGAGCTTAGCCTTCAACCAGCGAAAGAGAAACGAAAGATCGGAGGATACTTAAACGAGGCAAATATCCAATGATCGAAGCAGAGGTCAAGATTTATTCGGGACATTTCTTCCACTTTTGAGGGAAGAAAACACAGGGCATAATCCAGTGCTCTCTCATTACCAACTTCTTAATTTCAGCGAGGGAAGTGTTTAAATCAAAACTGTTTAACCATTGGCTATCGACGGACCAACGGATATTCAACCTTAAAGCCGGATCTGCGTTCACACAAAATGCTATTTTCTGTGGTGATTTTCTGCCAATATTTTTAAGTGGTGGTATATACAAATTTTGGGTATTTTCCTGGTAACAAATAATGACATTGTTTCTTCATGTAAACGCATCAAACCAAAATACTTCACTGAGATTCATGTTTCGTTCAAAACCACTGGATTTACTCATTTTGAAACTTTAAATACACGCCACAATATCGTGGAGCAGGAAAGAGCTTATCTACTGCAGTAGCTGCCATTCTGTTGATTCATTTGAGTAGGAACACCCGTTTTACTACCATGATACATTATGGAAAAAGCCAGGAATTAAACTGTTCCAGTTTGTTTAGTGCCGGCATTTAGAGCACCCTCCTATTACACGCATCACCGAAGGTGGTGGAATTCGGAAAAACACTGGCGCCCAGTGTCTGACTCAAAAATTGCAATGTTATATTTCAATGCTGACAAATAACCGGTTGAACACAAAACCTAGACAAAACTAGCAGATCATTCAAATTTTCACTCACTGCGAGAAGAAATCCCTCATTTGCACGAACTGGAAAATGCCTGAATTTAGGTCAGTGTTTTGTGCATATCTTTTCTATGTAACTAAAAAGCCCTCTCCGCAGATTTAACTCAAAAGAAAAGCATCTCTGAACACTACGTATAACGTATGAAACTTTGTTTCGCCTGCTCTGACCACAGTTGGTAAAAGCTCCACAAAATGAAATTAAAACCGTGGGAGTTCCCCCGGTGGTTCCTTTTCTATGGTAAGAAAAGCGGACACCATTTTGAAAAGACATTAGCGAGCTTTTACTGAGTATTATTAACAATACGTGATGCTACGGAAATTCGCAAACCGATAATAATGGTGATATATTTGAAAAAAGGACGTTTGTGTGTGGGATTCAACTTCGCCGCGGAACCTGTGAGTTCCGATCAGCCGTTTTCCATGCAACCATGAGAAGACAAACTGAAACGTCTCGATGGAATTAAATAGCTTCGTTTTGTGTTTACATCAGCTATCCAATGGGATGCTGCAGCTGTCCATCACAATTATGGGGAATTCAAAATTAGAAGGCTTATTTATGCGTAAAAATGTAATCAGCTTTAATTACCTTTGCGTAATTGGATTCCTTCAAACATTTCCGACTTCTTATTCCGTCTTCAAATAATATATCTCCGTCGCTTGTGTTTACTTCTGAATCTAGGTTATTACTAAGTAGTTTGCGAATTTCGGTTGCACAATAAACGTCCAATGTTCCTTAATAGAATCACTGGTCTAACAAGGTTTTTCGGATGTTCATGTACTACGATAACTAATCATTTTTCTACAGTTTGTATATGATTCGTAATGATTCTTTGGCAAATACTCAGTCCAGTATTTCATGAATAGGCTATCATGAATGGTAGGAAAAAAACAGGTTTACGGAAACCTCTTCGCAATCACTAACTGGTTAATTAAGTAACTGTGTTGTGAACAGTTATCAGTGCGGTAGCCGTCACGATATTTTTCAGGAGATGATCGATTATAAATGACTCTGGGCTTCTGCAATTTACGGCAAATAATAACCGACAATACAAACATCAATAACTCAACCTTACGTAAGATCTGCAAGTAATTAGGGAACAGCGGGCGTTTCTTCATCTATTGAGGATTTGTACAGCCCCTAAAAACCAAAAAGGGCTAAACTGATAGCAAAAACGTGTGCGATATGTCCCCGTCTATAATTAAATTTTTACCTCCCAGTTATGCTGCTGTCAAAAAGGCTTGATTTCCTTCCGCGAAATAAGGAGGAGCTCTGTATTTGCAACAAGTGTAAGACATTTTAGCGGTGTATTGTTTGGTTAGGTAAGAGAGTGACAGGGATAGAAAAAGTGCTTTTACATGTACAGAAAGATGTACCGCTTATGAATCAAGATAGACTGTATGCACAGGTCTATTCAAAACCTATGCAAAAGGTTGCTTATTTGCACGTTTTGTTCTAGCACACAACTGCACAAATGTAGAACTGTAGACCTGTATATCCTCAATAACTAGCATGTAGTGACAAAACTCCAAGGCTAAAACCCTTGTGCTCTGCTTTTACGCGATGAGTACATACGCTAAATTTCAGAAAAAAACACTATTTTTGCCAACACCAATCGAACACAATCATGATGCAATATGAGACTGTGGGTAAAAATAAAACAAGGTTTATTTTACACGGAAGTAACCCATATGCTAGTAGAAACGCAAGCTTTATACACATTGCTAATTATTGGGCCTGCCATTATTCTTCACTTTTATTCTAGCCATCTCCTTATGGAGTCCAACAGTTTGGCTATGAAATCATTTATTATCTGTTGCTTGGCTTCGTGTTTCACTTTTGACTCCAGTGTCAGCTGTTGAGGTAGCCCATTGACTTTTGTCTTCAGAACCGAAGAAGGATTTTTGATAACATTAAGATCTGGGTTACTGGGAGGTTATTTTATGAACTGGACACTGAAGATATGCATATGCTGACAGTTTTAAACGTAAATGATTTAAAGACGAATATTCGTATGGTAATATATTTGCTAATCTGTAGGGTCATATAGCACGGACCAATATTCTGGAAAATTGTAACTATTCCAGATGACCTCCGTTTGCGGAATTCGGGGAACATTTCCGTCAAGATGCTGACGAATATGTCACTGTTCACAATTTCTCGGATTGAGTTCTATCGGCAAGGCTGTCCATTCTTGAACAATCTTGCTGGGACTGTTATACCGATACCTGGCGAGAAACTGTCCTAAAATCCCACTTCTGTCGGACTCGTTATATGGAAAACCTTTCAAAGTATGTCTCAGAGTAAAAGTGATGATCCAATTTAGTAATTTAATCAAATTTCTATAGCTTGGTAATTCTTAGCTTACATAGTTCATCATACTTCATCTTGGCAATCAAGCTAACACACACTCAATCATTTACAGCACTGTACAGAACCAACTTTGATGTGAGCAAAATGAGACTAAATTTGTCATCCACCAATGTTTTGATGTACCTTCGTTAAGTTTTAAATATATCACAGTCGATTATACTTGCACTAACCAATATTACTAAGACGGTACTATTCTGGTGTTATTCCTCATGCCGCTGATATGTGTAAGTGCGTTTTCTTCTGAAGAGGGTTATTCAAATTGGAGGAGTTCTACTCAAGATGTCCAATAATTCGACCATATACTGATAAACACACAAGTGCTCACTATCGACAAAAATATCCCACTGCCCCGAGAAGCAGCCCATTTCAAATTTAAAAATAAAATATATGTACGGCTTGATTATTTAGTTGGAAAACGACAAATACACTTCTACTAATTATCGCTACAATTCGGTTTTCTTTCGAATTATGAGCTGGAGTGGAATATTTTACTAGAGCTTTTAGGTTTCACTGATTGTAGACTTCCTTGAAGACACTTTCATCTTACGTGCGATTTACTCCATGTCTGCTGTTATTTGCGTCAGCTTTCGTGCTGTGAAATCGGCACTTTGGTGATGCACACATTTGAAGATCTGAAGTGAAAAGCCTCTGTCATGAGATGTCTTTCTAAACTGCTAACGTAACAGAATCGAATAGGATATAATGACCTAAAAATTGCAATAGCAGAAACGTATAATCTGTTGAAAGTACGCTCTTATATAAACAAACTGCTTGTAATGTTGGAAACTGTTTCATATGTATCGTTATTATTTGTAAAGGATTCCTGCGGTATCAAAGACAGTTTATCCGTTCCTTTGTACAAAACGTGTGATCTGGATTTTCCATAAGATGAATCATATCAGGCGAAGAGGTGTCTGATTTCCGAAGGAATGCGTACTTATCACATAAACCATGACAGAATAATTGTCTCTTTTCCATAAGTATATTATACACGGAGATCTGAAATCGTTTCGCGACATCAATTTAGCTCCAGAACATTTTACCTTAGCAACAAAAACCCCGTGACTGATCGGACTAGTAGTTTCACACAAAGGAAAGAACGGGAATCACTTCATCTTCATGCTTAGTACATTGGTAAAACAGAGGGACTGTTCAAGTAAAAGATAGATCCTTAGAAGATTTACCACTACGTTAAATTTAATCACAGCCTAGACGCATCTTTTTGGAATAAACAAATTAGAAAGTTTATGAAATACTTTGACGTTTTTCCAAATTTTAATCGTCCAACAAAGCTAACCATCTTATAATACTTGACTTCTTTATGGAATCTTCATGAAGAGAGAACTTATTTCTTTATTTATCGGTTGCATGCAACTGAGGACGGGGAATCTTTCAAAATATGCTTTTTCGTAGTCAAGGTATTCAGTTTTTGCTAGCCAGCGATAGAGGAAAAGATGTGGATCATCGTGTAATGATAAGAATCACCAGACAACTTCCATAATGTCTTTTGTAGAATAACGACTTTATTAATTTCTCACTCAGGTTCAGGGTTTATGTAGTGTGTCGTTGTATTCCACTACTAAAACGACCGTAAGAGTTCCCACATAATGCAGACGGTGATGATTATTTTCCTTTAGCTAGATAATCGGTGACTTAGTGATCGAAAAAAAATGCTCACAGGAAGTTTAAACAAAATGAATTAGAACCTGCAGAGTGAAATCTCAGATACGAAGGCGAAAGCAATGGAAGCCACTTCAGTCGATACCATTCTTAAGTTATTGTTCGATTAAAGCTAAATATGTTACACTAGAGAGCAAGCAATCTGCGAGAAATTTCTACTCTTGTCTTCTTATGAGCAAAAGTACACCATGTTGACTAGCATGTTCCTTATTGAATTTTGCATAAACAAGTAAGCGGTAAAATCGGCCTTCCTATGTGCCCCCTCAGAAAAGAGGAGCTGAAAGGGATATGAATGTTGGAGATGCTGACTGGACTGAAATACCGTCCGAATTCTAGTCAACCACACAGTAGACTTCTGTCATTGAAGTCTGCCCCTGTGTGGTTAGATTTCAAAACGTATGACTGATGGGCGCTGTGTCATTCGATGCTTACATGAAGCTTACTGTATATGGCCGACCCGAGTAGCCAAACCGTTAATTTGAGAAACACAAAGCCCCGCTTGCAGTGCCCGAATCCCTGTTGGAACCCGGTGGACAAGCTCCACTGAAAACCTGTAACAAAAGCAAAACGGCTGCACGGGTTTTCACTCGTGCTGACTGTTCATGTTGCGTGATTGTTAAGTTCATGACAATTTGAATCCATTGGTCAAAATGGATGAGGAACTAAGGCTAAACTGTTTATCTGCCAGCGGTTATCTCTCAATATTGAATTAGCTCAGAAAATTCATTGACTGATATTTTAACTGCCATGAGCTTTACCAGATTAGTAAATCTTCCATGCAGTCTATTTTCTGGGAATAATTATCTGCATGTGGCTAGATGGTAAAGCAAATAAAATCACTCGCCGCAATCTAATTAGAAGAGAACAATTCATTTTGCGGTAATATGTACAGATTCTTATATTTGTTCACCAGCATTTCACTATGATGGGTCAACTTCTGCATCATTAGATATTAATTATTGTGCACAAGGTTTCAGTGAATAACAAGCTAGATTTGCAGTCGTATCTCCCGAGGTATCCTAGAAACCGTTTTGTACTTCAGCCGGAAAGGTGCACGCAGTTGCCAAGTGCGCTTTGACTTTGGTCATTTGGTCAACATTTTCCCACAGTTAGATTTTCAGTCCCAAAATACGCGACTCTGTTTTAGTGTTCAAATAAATGAATCTACCTCCTGCCACGGTATTCTCAAACAGTAGAAAACTTTATTGGTATCATTATGTCACTAGACTACCTATAGGCTTTTCCTTTTTCATATCATGAGTTTACCGGCGTAAATAAAAGCACATAACCAGTGCACTGCCTAAATCTTGAAGCTTTTGGGCTGCACTTAGGAAGTACTTTTAACCTGGCTTGTTAAGAATTTCCAACAGTTCACATCCACCTAATAGCAACAACCGAGAATTGAACCTGACCGCTAATTTGAAAGTCTTAAACTTGAGGATTCAGGCAATTACCCATGCCCTTCAAAGGGTTGCTTCAAGTGAAAGGTAAACAGTAGGATGCTTATCATTCACAGATTTGGACGCTAGCTAATCGTCACCTATGGAACAGTTCTGTTCCACGATAAAGTTTTAATTATGGAATTTTTATCCAAAGCAATCATTTCACACCTGTGGTAAACATGACCAAGCACATCGGGTAGATTTTCTACTTGGAAAACGGTGGTTAAGCAGTGCAGCTGGTGCTTCTTAACAAGACCCAAAGGATTAAGGAAGCTTTTTCTTTTATTTTTTTACTTCAGATGAGCGCTGCCACGGTTACGGAAACATTCAGTAATGTGTAAGCATTTTGGTCCGTAAATAAATGATCGTGAAATTGGAAACTAAAGACGTCAGCTATTGTCGAATTGATTCAGTTTGATATTTTTTCAGCCAAACGCGGTGAGCTTCAGTCAAGGCAATGATTAAACAACAAGTATTGATAACAGTCTGCACGCAACATTATCATCAACGAAGTGGCAAAAATATTCGATAGCTTAACAATTGTGCTTTCCTCTTGTCTAACGTGATTGCTTACACGGTTATTATACAAACATTCTCAGTAATGCTCCATCTGAAGGGAAGGGTGAAGCGGTTGGTACACGTTTTGCGCCATCAAAATATCCCGTATCATATTTCACTTTAAGAAAACAGATTGGCAAACAAACCGGCTTTCAACAACTGATCATCATGCTGTTACATCACAATATATTTCGAAAAGTTAGGAAACTTGGCCAATTTGACCATTTGGTATAATTCAGTTTTATTTTTATGAAGAAGGTGTTTCATGTAAAACTGTGCGAAATGTAAACTTGGTTCTATTGAGTGATTTACCGGATTAAACACCCGTATCTTTCCAATAAACTCTTTTGAGTCGAACACCTCAACCACTAGCTCTCAACGGTTCGTCGAAGATCTACACTACTTGATATAGCCAGTGACAGATGGGTGCTATATCAAGTAGTGTAGATGTTCAACGAACTTTTGAGAGCCAGCCCGGATAGCTTTGTGGTTAAGGTATTCGATCCACGATCGTTCACCGCGGGTTCGAGTCCCCATTGGGTCTCGGTGGATGTGCACTGCTGATGATCCATAACAAAGATGAAACCAGTGTACGGTGCTCCCATGGCTTTCAATGGTTACTTGAGCGTTGAAAATGCATGATCAATGATATTACACAAAACGATTCTCCTACCAATCACATGAAAACTCGTTTTTATGTCGTCATCATTTAGGTAGTGTTTCCAGATCCCGAAATTGTGAAGACGTATCACGCGAAATATCTTTCATAGATATGTATTATAGTTATCTGGGAATATTTTAGTTCATTGTACATAGACGTTGTTTTTTATATAAAAGTAATATTTGTCTGGGGATATCATTGTTTTGATGCTGTCTACTTTTCAGCCATTTTTAGTGAGCTCAGCATCATGGAGACCTTGGGTTTAATGTATTTTCAACGTGTTAATTTAGCCACTAAAATGAGTTTAAGAGACAGGTTTGAGCCAACTTGAATGCCGCGGTAAAAAGAATGATTTCTGTTGATCTGCAGCTATATGAAAAGGCCACTGGTAAAAGGAAATTCAAAATTGTTTCCTAAGTCCAAGCCTATATTAAGCGGGGACTAAGAACAATAATACGGGTTTGGTCTAAACTTTATTCAACTCATTTTTACGATATCTCAGACTAATGTGTGTGCTTCTATGAGTATTGTTAGACAGCAGTCACCAACTCAGTTGAAAATAAATATAAAAACTCATCATTTGCTCTCCCACAAACTGTCTAGTTGTCCGATACAGTATTGGTGTAGACTAATGTCATACAAAATTAATCTATTGGTGTATCCTTTCCCCGCTCCTCTATACTCTTGGCCATTTTCTGGCCATAACAAGCTTCAAAAAGTGATACCAATCACCTAAAAAGAGCTGTCACAAAAGTTTCGCCCAAAACCGCTGTCTTGTAATAAGCAAATCTGTGAAATCGATTTAAGCAATACGTTATTGATTTGGGGCAAAGCGGGGAAGCGTGACAAAGAACCACACAAGTCAGCTCTAATTTGGTCCGCGTCAGTCAACCGTGAGTCTACAAATGCTTGGATGGCACGAAATTGAACAATTTATCACGATGCTCTGTCCCAAATGCAAATGGTCAACCTCGTTGAGAGCATTTTCGCACTTACTACAGTTGTCCTTATAAAAGCAAACGAACTAGAAAAAAAACGTGCTCACTAAGCAGTGCATTCCTGTTGGTTGTTGAATGGAGACAGTTAGTTTGCTGAAGTCTGTGATTTGTCTTGAAATTATCCACAGTCTAAACGACACTTGATGGGTGTGAATAATAACGAAATTTCATTTCCTGATCCATTCTCGACAATCCATCATTCAGTGCTACTGTATTTCGACGGTATGAAACGCTGAGTGCTTTGGTACATATCTCCTCTTACTATGATGGAATTTCTATCAAGAAGTGGAGAATAACACGAGCCTGTACTAAAATTATGGTTTTATGATTCCTGCTAGAAGTTATATTCTCTCACACTTGATATACTCACCAAGAATATCGAAGTATTAGTAAACTAAAGTGATTTGTCCCGAAATGTTTTGTTCATATTGACAAAGGTATACATTAATTCAGTTTGAGAACAAACCATACAGGTGAACCAAAGACTAAAAATGAAAAACCTGTTTCAAGCTTGATTCAACTCGTCATATTAGAATTCCGAATCTAACTTACAATAAACCAAATTTCTTGTAAATGGTTAAAATAACCTCATGGTTTAGACATGTAACTTTCTATTTTACTGGTTATCCCAATAGACAGCACCAACTGTGAACTTAGGCAAAACTTAACACGTCACTGGAAGTATACGGTGAACTGTCTTTGTTTGGTTAAACCAAAAGTTTCAGTTTTGTTGTTTGATTCGCCTTACCTTCTGATTCTCCTTTCAATCCCTCCTGCGTTACTTTCCAAACGCAGTATGTTTAGAAACTTTTTCAAACAAGGCTGAATGAGTAAAACTCAACTTCAAACTCATTATCATCATTAGCGGATAAACTGATCAAATCACCGATTAAAAACTTCGGTTCCTGTTCGTGGAATCAAATTGGGAATAGGACAGAGAGTAAATGAGGTCAGAGGAATGGAAGTCATGAGCACTGGCTACTGTCTAGTGAATATGTCCTATGTACTTGATTGTTTTAAGCTATATATTCGTTTTCCCCTCAATACGGTATAATAATTTTCATTTATGACCATCCGGTAACCCAAGTTTCCAGTATTCTGCTTGTTTTCTTGTGATGACATGCTCCCAATCCCGTGAAATAAAATCCATCGAGTTGAATGTTCGTTTTGTGACAATGACAATACTCAATGTAGATAACATTGTCGAGACGTCTCCATTCCACCGACGAAGTTACTAAAACCGAATTCAATTAACTGTTCAATAAGAATGACAATGCATAACAGATGATGAAAAATAAATGAATTCAGATTCAGATTGTGTGATGTAAGTGTTCACAAAAAGTGTCATTTGTGGTAATTTGATCAATATACGTCAGAGAGATGCTTTCACTCACCATATAGTTACTTTTAGTCTCCCGATCCAGCTCCGACTTGGTGCGCAGTGCGAACTGTCGATAACTGGCGACAATCCCTCGTGATTCCACTACTGGTTCAAACATGGCGTCGTTTCGATGACTGGGATATCCGGAACCATTAGCCTCTTCCAAAGAAAATACTTCTGCCTCATGAGTGATTCGGCAACGTATCTGTGACACCGGTGAGTCCGCATCAGTGACGTGAACCAGAACAACCAAAGACAATGGTGGTGTATCATTCTCCGGAAGTGATATTCGATTGTCTGTCAGACGTCGACCGCGACTGAAAAACGCAATATGGGGTGCATTGTCATTCACATTGACGATGTGGATATGGACGCTGGCATGCGAGGAAAGACTGGGTTGTCCAAAATCTGTGGCAACTAGTGCAAACCGCAGAATAGCCGGATGACGCTCAGCATCTAAATGACTGACAAGTTGTAAAAACCCTTTGTAGAATGAACCTGTAGATGAGGAAGCTGCAGCAGAAATGGAATGTGTATTTGTATTTGTAATCGGATGCAGTCCGACACGAAACAAGCGTTGGGCATGGCCACTGGGATCCTGAATGGTAACTGCAATTCGACCGTTATCTCCGATATCGTTGTCAGTCACTTCGAATTCCAGCACAGTAGAAGCCATCACATTCTCTACAATTTTCACCTCGTATAGTGCACTGTTAAAAATTGGTTTGTTGTCATTTTTGTCGGCAATCTTGATGACAATATTTACAGACCCTGTCTGTGCACGGTTTTCAGCATACTTATCCGACACTATTTGATCCCCGCCGTCTATTGCTATCAAAGTGAAAGCGTATAAATCACATGACTCCCGATCTAACGGTCCGGTTGGTTTTAGAAATGGTCGTCCCAAAGAAAAAGCTCGTCCGTGTATTCCTTCCCCGGAAATTTGCAGGGGAAAATGAGATTCTCTCGAGAAATTCGGTTCGCTCAATCCATTCTCATTAGAAACCCCCATGTGAAAATGTGAAGCATTTCCGTGCACCCAGCTCTCAATCCGATAATCGGTCACAGAATATCGTGAACTGTCTGGGTCTACAGCTTGTGGTAACCAAATTTTCTCATCTATTCCCACATCTTCAAGAACAGTGGTATACGGTGAATGAACAGGAGGAAATTGTGGTGCATTATCATTGACATCTTGAACAGCCACCTGGACATAAAACGTCTTCGGTAGAGCAGTTGGGCTGGGCAGTATATTCACGTGCAATAACTGACAACAAGTTTCCGGTAAACAACCATCAGAGGATTGACCAAAGAACAAATGATCATTCATTCCTACCTCGGTCTCACTTCGTAGCTCAGACTTCTGACGTTTACAAATAGCCTCCCGGTCTAACGGCCGACCCAGCTTGATAATGAAGTCCTCTAGTACAAATGGCCAAAACGTTTCTTGCTGACTAGCATAGGCAGTAGCGTTCGGAGGTAACTGACCCTCTCCGTGACGAACCAGGGCAGAACGAAGATCCAGAATGACCGTGTTGACTGGACTGTTCTCCAACACGGTGATGCGTTCCAGCAGCTGGCCTGTGCTCCAAGTTAAACACAATATCACACAACTGAAACATGCTATGAGTGATATTGGGTTGGGAAAATCGATCCGAACAATCAACATTATTTGCTCAGTCACTCATAGGATCTCGATTTACAGTCCGGGGTTCAGTGTACTCCCTGTAGGATGGGTGGTTTCATTACTGACCTACGTAGAAGAAAGGATGTAGAAATCGACTGATAAATTTTAGATCTGAACAAAGAAAAATTCAGAACAAATATATCACTGGAATTTGTGTGTATGAATATATTCAATTCAAGTTGAAACAGTAGGTTTTTAACAATACAGAATAGGCGCTGTCGTGCACTATAACTTGGCTGTGAATACATAGATCTGTTGTGCATAAATATCCCCAAAGAAGCAGCACACTTGTCGCCTACAGGATGAAGACCATTTCTGGAATTATGCAGACGGGGACACACGAGAAAAGGGAATCAAATTTTGTGAACCCTGAGGTCGCCTTAAATAGAAGATAGAATAAAAGCGTTCGTTGGTTTATGCGACAGATGTTTCAGGAAAAAGCAGCTCCGTACAGTCGCAAGCTTTTACGCGAAGGGAAAGATGGCAAAGACTTTGAAAACTAAGCCATGGTTTTCCAGATCTCAATCATATTTGTCGCCTAAATAAATAAAATAGTATGTAAGAAAATCCTTAAAAACTATAACTCTCTTATCGCAAAAACGCAAATGCCAATAGGTTTTTTCCTGTTAATAGGTAGATAATTTCAAAAATGACGATGATTATACCGAGTCAAAAGCACAAATATAGATTATCTGGTGCGTAGCACACCCCTAATCCCCAGGAATGAGTCACAGACTTTCAAATTCATATAATTCTAGATACGTACGAATCGTTGTAGTCTGTCGGACAGCCATAATTCCTCCAATATGACTGCTCTTCAACAGAAAACGACTATCTTACGATATGCGTACAACGGATTTCAGGGGCTGGGATTCTAAAAAAAGAAATGTACATTTCGTCTTTTATTTGTATTGGCCAGGTTGTCAGTGGATATCGTATCAAACATTAAAACTGATGTATGCATGACTCTCGTTATGACCGTACAAGGACTGGTCGATGACAAACGTAAGTCCTGATTGATTTTTGATAACGCAACGCGTGCAAAAATATCCGTATTTCCCCTTCATGTTGATGGATAATAATCCATTTACGAACCTGGTCGCCACTGACGCAAAGCTACTTGCACTAAAGGTCTATCGTTTCGTTCGTATGACCCTCATTGCTCAAGGAGACAGTTTCTTGTTTGGTTCGATTTTTATGTTGTCATTGGTTTCCAGTCAGCTGCAAGAACTAACTGCAGTACTGATCGCGGGTAATAGTTTCCGAATTAGTGAATCGTTGACCACTCCATCCAGCGAAATTGGTGAAATTAAAAGAGTGCGAGAAGATGCTATGATGATTTAAAACCGTTGACTATTAGAATTCTCTCCACTGGCATACGTGAGTTATACGAGGAATGATTCCAGTATTTCAGTTCTCAAGCTGCTCTACAATACAGCCGTTCTATGAAATGATTCTTCAAGTTGTTTCTCATAAAACCAGCACATCTGCATGAAAACAAAAGCATTCATAAAGGCATCACACAATCATAGATGTAAAATATCGACTATTTACAAATTAAGTCCACTTAGTTACCTTCAAATAACCCGACATTTAGTAAAAATTCTGTTCTCTTGAAAAGTGTATTCAGTTATATTCTGTCGGGGTATTGTGCCAGATAGAACGGCTCAGCCAGGCGTTTGGACGCAAATAGACTCATAAAAATCTATTATCGTTCCATAAGATAAACGAAGGAGAACCCCTAAAACGGCATTTTCCATCATGGTCGAATTTGTTTGGTGTCGGTAAACGGGTACAATTACGGTATATCTACAAGAAGTGGCGCATTTTTTACTGAGTAAGAAGGAAATTATATTTGCTCAGTATTACGAGTCCCACAAAAAAAATCATGGGGACAGACAGGAATCTATCTCCTCACATAATAAATATCATATGTATGTAGAGAAAGACTGACAGAAAATGTATAGATAATGACCACTGGGAAACAGCAAGAAGATTACCTGAATTTCCTTGGCATAAACCGATGCAAGATTACTATGATGATCTTGTTTTTAAACCACACCACCAACATTTAAATAATTCTGTAGCTAATCGTATTACAGACGCGTATGAAGTACTTAAAATGAAGCAATGTTTTCTCTCAAGATATAGTGCTTCTCTGTCTCATCAACATCACCGTCGATGTCATAGATAAAACGGCTGTACTAATATATTCATTTGCGAGGAAGAGAGTATGGCGATGAACACGCAGAGCTTCTAAAGTTAAAACTGCTGCTCCATTCCGACTTACTTTAGAATGGGACATCCTCATGCCCAGCCAAACGTCGACATTAGGGGCGGTCTAGTTTGGTCCCTAAAACATCGATCAGAAAATTTACCCAATTTTAAACAATCAAATCACTTTCACGTAAAATGTACCGAGGCTCTTTCTTCGCTTGAAGTAAGCATATTTCATTCGTCAGAAGCTCGCACACATTGTCTAGGGCTCCACAAACTAGATTTTAGAAGGCTATCAATAAATTTTCCTCGGAATGATTAAAAAACTATGCTTATCGGGAAAGCCTGACTTCAGATTAAAATATGACTTCTCCCATTTGGGTGTCATTGAGGTGAACCACTTAAATTCATTTTCCTAAACGTCGCTATCAATTGAGCTATTAAAAACTAAAAGTCAAAAGTGGTGCATAAAATTCTAAAAATTGAAATGAATACATATTCAAACGCCGCAAGCCGGAATCGAATCGGCAGCATTACGCTTGCCGGGATGATGCTCTACGAATCCCTCGTGCAAACAATGCATTCTATGAATGCATATTCGTTGATATTGCGCTAACATGACCAACCATCTTTAAACTGCAGTGATTGCTCTTCATTTAGTCTGCTGGTATATCTTTCCATTGTGCATTGCAGTGAATAAGAATACGTATCTAAAATGAGTTACTATCAGTTTACCGCTTCTTATGTTTGAAAATATATTCCTAGGCATTATGAATTTCATTTCTGGGCAAGCGAGGAATAGTATTTACCCCACAAGAGCACGGAAATGGTCAACAAGTCTGCTTCATTTCGGGGTATCATCTTATTTACTGAATATCCTTGGTTAGGTTACATATCGTGCCTAAAACAACAAAAAAATGAAACAAAGTTGATCCTCGGTGATTCATCAGCAGAATGTAAACTCTATTTTATATTACTGAACCGTTTCAAATCATGCTGATTACTTTTCCACCCAAGAAGAACCTGGGGTGTCCTCACCGGGTAATGCTAAGACAGATAGAAAATATTTAGACTTAGACCTGAACATTCTAAGTTGTAATTACCCTGTATGTCATCCTCAGAGACCGGATGAAACATTCAGTCTATTTTGGAGCAGAGACCGAACTGTTCGCTCCTATTACTGGGAGACTAAGTTTCAAAATCTATTTACAACTGCAAAACCGAATGACTACGCAACATCAGATTGACAAGGAGAAATTATTTTGAGTCAATTTAAAGACAAAAAGCCATACTTTTTAGGTTGGTCTAGATGATCATCATCAAGTTGGTAAAGCCAGTCCTGCAAAAACAGAATGAGTTGAATGTGAAATCTCAACGACCAGGAGGGAGCAGCACTTATCTAAGTCAAATGTGCTCAACAGTAGCCGAAAAACTTGTTTTATTCTACCAAAAACGTATACATTAAACATGGTACTGATGACCTTTGTCAAGTGAAATCGTAGTTTTTACCGGTATCTCTCAGATAGCAGCAGATATTTTGCAGATAAGTGGAATAATGTTTATCATTAAAATTTCACTGGAACAAAATTATGAGTGTCCTGTTTGTTTCACCTTTCAGTGTTTACTTTTTCAACGTGAAAGATGACCGATGACCTGGTCAGTCACTTACAAAACTAATGCGACAGAAAGAATCAATAGCCCAGATAAAACGGTCGTGAACTGTCAAACGTGACGAATTAATAGGGTAACGAATCATACGAATGCCAAAAAAACACCAATTATTTAAGTTACACTTTGTTCATCATGTAACCTGTAGTTCTAAGGTTTGCACTGAGACCGACTCTACTGTTATTTGCATTTGTTACGATGGTCTAATAACGCTTCGGTTCACTGACTTTTAGATTGAATTTCTCTCGGGATCCCTCAGCCCTAGTCGCTAAGATTATTGCATTTTTTGTGAGTGATGAATCTCGTCAAAAAACAACACAAATAAACTGGACTCGTTTTGGAATTGGCAGTCGTTACTAAAAATGGCATAAGATATTTCCATGGACATTTTCTAAATGGTGACCAATTTGTTGCAAAAGCGCACTGTTGGCCACCCCATTGGATGGTTATCTAAAACCGAGGCATATCAAAGTGCAGACCGGTTTTTTCTCGTTTTATGCTAACAAAGGATCTTCATGACAATGGGTGTAATTTATTCATTGGCAGTATTTGCAGCAAAAATTTTCTCTATCGTACAAAGTTTCATCAATATCACGCAGGAATTTGGTCGATTTCACTACCATTATTTTACTACTGAGAAATAACAAGAAAAAGTTTGTAAGAGAAATAGAAACAACTTCTTCCTAGGGTGAATAACACATTTCCCTCAGAGTTCGGTGTTTTATTATCAATGATTTATTGTTATCAGCATAACCTGATTAGGCTTTCTTGCTCCGAAATAAAACAATTTCGAATTATCGCCACCACAGTCAACCATGGAATAATTCGAAATGGAACGAGGATACAATTAAGTGTGAAAGTGCTTGATGGGGCAATGAATGCAATAAACTGGCAAACTTTCCTTTTAATAAATGACACTCATCCGACCTAATAAACAGCTTTTTGAAGCGGTTGGTATGTAGGAAGCTCCACGGAATCAGGACGAAAGGACTGAGTGATAGATTCAAATCCAATCGGTTTTATGAATTGATTTAATATGGATTTGAATGTCATTCAGTATGTCAACTAAATTTTTGAATCGAAAGGAATAAATAACCTATTAATTAAACTTGCTTAATTGGTTTCCTGTTAATAAGTCGATGAAAATCACCATAAACACATTATCGACAAATAAATGCATCCGTTATGGAAATAAAAATTGTCACTGCACTCCCACAAGACATTCTCATTTCTGTTAAGTTTTATTATATTTTGCATCTAAAAACGACCAGGACACCCCCCCCCTCTCATTCCATTAGTCGTTAAATAACAAATTTTGTTTTCATCATCTCTTACCCTTCTTTTTTCATGCATATCCTCAATGTGTGACTAAACTGGAACAACAGTCAATCGATAGCGGCCACTACTAAGTTCATTTTGTTTTCGATAATCTCTCATTTGTTTGCAACAAAACAACCTGTGCGGGCTCAGATAATCGGGAACAGCCCATACGTAATCGGTAAAAATATTTAAATTCACATGATTAGGCTATTCGCAAACTATTCAACGGCTCTCGTCTAGTTTGTGATTCTTTCGAACTGGTAAAAGGCGAAGCTTGGAAAACTACTTAGCTTCAATCAAGTTCACTGATGAGAATATCGCTCCCGTAGACACCAAGCGCACTCTCCAAAGGTGAACGGGTGCATCAATTCCAAGTATCATCGACAGAGAGAGTGGAATGACTCATACGATAATTTCTAAACGGAAGCTTGGGAACTGTCACAAACTCTTTATTAGTTTTGAAGAGATTCGTAATTACTTATGAAATGATTCATCACCACATCTCAGCCGACCATTCGAAATCACTTGAGGGCTGTACAGCTCTTTTATCATGTGATTTACAGTGGTGCACCTCGGGGTTCAAGTTCTTTGTTGGGCGGGATAGATGTGCTTTTGTTATATGAGTATGTTTGACGCTTGAAACAGATGTACATTCTTCCGTGGTCTTCAATGTTGAGTTCATCACGGCCACTGCCCGATGAACTGTTTCAAAAACAATTCAAACCAACTACATCTAATATTGTTGAAGGTTTAGGTGAGTCGTGTGTTAATGGATAAAATAGTTAGTCGTCTTCCAAGTATACTCAGTTTACTTCTTATTGACCATCATACCTAAATGTGACATCAGCAACAGAATTCTAAGTTTCGAAGCTGTACCAGCAAGCGGACCATTGATTTTTTCAATGACCACAAATGTGATAAGGTGCCTGCAAACTTCCATGTCTTTGATATCTAGACATCCAATTAGTTAATGTTTTTGAAGTTCACTGAAGGTGAGTAATGATTTTCAAAGGTCCAAAGCGTAGTTATCATAACTGGAATTACCATAGTTATTCAATGAAATGAACATGGTTGTTGGTAATTTCTGTATTTTCTTGTAGCAGTTAGTTTTTAGGTACTTTAGAGAAAGTAAATTATAGACAGTTTTTTGAAAATCCCTGAGGATATTTCAATTTTGTAATCCTAAGGTAATATCCGCTATCCATCGCAAGAAGTGCCAGTTTATAGGCTACTCCCTAGGCGCTATCCGATCACTATTACTGAGGCAAGACAAGTGATCAACAGTGACTACTAGCGTATACTACCCAAATGTCACGCATACGTAAGTGCGAAATTGTTGAGTTCAGCCTAGGATTTGATCTACCGATCAACCACGTTTTCTTGGGCAACAGACATTTTGTATTTTTGCATTAAATATGAGGTGCTCTTTACTTTGATCCTCACGATATCAGTGATACAAATGTGCTTCGTAAAAAATCCTTCTTCATTTGACGACCAGAAATAAAACATGCCTTCTGATATCGCTTTAGGTAATTGCTTCGCACGTATAGGGCCTTATCAGGAAGTTTCACTGGCCAGGGAAAGGTTTGCTTGAATCTTTTAATCAGATGACTGGTCGATTTCGTGGAATGTTCTAAGGAAGAATCATCAATTTCCATAGTTTTTTGAAGGTGAATCGCTGGAATCCAGGAAGTGAGTGCTAATGGATAACCATAATAGCTTTCTTGCTCAGAGGGCGAGTAATCGATTTATCCGCGATAATTAGCCAGGGATATTTGTGTTTGAAAGAGCAAACAAGGAAGGTATTTTTCTTCCTTTTGGTAGACAGCGTTTCAGTGGTTTCAACTCAACTCCACTGAATGACCACTTTAGGTTCGTGCTCATTTACTCTCGTTGCAAACCGAAACGCTTCCGGGCGTGGCCCCCTTATTTTCACATTCTCTTCCGCGTTTATTGTTTTGAGCATCAATGACCAGCTATCAATAACTAAAAGGGCTTGACAGATCAGTATTATGTGCGAAAATATTCAGTATCTGCAGTTAACTGATGTTTTTTTCAAACAGCTGTCAGAGAATATCAAGTTCAGGTAGTTATCCTTTTTTAATCTGAAGCCCACGATGGAACAGCTCTCCAGTCTGTCCCATTTAATCCCATTTACCTAGAATGGAAAGTAGCAGAAGTTGGGCAGTTATTGTTTTTTCCGAATAGTGCATTTTACGGAAGAGAAATTTCTAAATCGTTCAGAATTATCCGTCTTTTCTACTTTTTCCTATTGGAATTGTTTGTCTAAAAACCGTGCTTTACCTATATTGAACTTTGTCGGAGTGATTTATTGCATGAATGCAATCAGCGGCAAGCAAAACAAACCTGAAAAAGCACCGGGAGGTTGGGTTTTGTGAGCAAATTTAATAATCATGATTAATGCAAGTTGATTATTTCAATATGACAGCATACATATTGCGTGTAAATAGTTACGAAAAGACCACGTAAAATTAATAACAAATCACAACTGGAAATTTAGAAGAGCAACTTACTCGACGGGTACTATTACTCCGATTGAAATCTGGTTTACAGTTTCATTAACTTTTTTTTGATCGTGCATTCAAGACCGTTGTGCATGCGTCAGCGATACATAGTCCCACGTAACACCTACTCAGCGAGATCGGCCATGGAACAGAAGTAGTCATACAATTGTTTCTCATTTCATATAGGAGAGGATAATGTACAGACCACCCTGAGAAATAAGTCATTCATCTGCTGATACGAATTTCAACATTTATTAATATTAATCTAGTATTTACTGGCCCCGAAATCAACGTAACCTGACGACCATGGGCAACCATAGGCTCTACCATGACAGCTTATGGAGCAATTTCGATTAGAATTAAGTAAATTTATTCAAAGTAAGTAATAAATATAGTTGCCCAAATCGATTTTATGAACATCAATTCCAGTAAATTCACACTTTATAAAGGAATCCGCCCATGCACTCTGAGGTGGATTTTGATCTACAGTAGTTTCATGCTGACCACACATGGAATCATTTATATAAAACTATTCTATAAACAACCGAGGTACTCTAAAAGTACCGGACTGCCGAACCCCCCCCAGCCAAAGAACAACTGGTTTTTGCTTTTCTCAGTCAATACTGCAATCGACTTGATTTGATTTTATCCGTTAAATAACAGGAAGATTTTCCATCGATTCCCAGAAACTGGTGAGGGAAATTCCTTCGAAGACATGAAAATTCAACTGGATATTTCAATCAAAATATTCCATTTTTGCTTGGAACAAACATAATTCGGTTTTCCAATTAGTGTGTCTTTGTTGGGCTGAGAAAAGTTAATTAGGCATTGTCGTGCACAACTGGGTTGGGAATAAATGAGTAGGCATTGCAGCTGGCATATTAATTTTATCTGAATAGGTCTTCTATCGTCGTCCGCGATATTCTGATGTAAAATATCAACGCGTATTGGACAGGCTCAGCTAATCTCACAAAATAATCTCGCTCTATAGACTGATATAGCCTTGCCGTATGACTCCTATCTTACTGTAGTTGGCCACATTTGGATGTTTTTTCAACACTAAATCTCTGTGATACTACCACTTATTAACGAAAATACTGCAATTAGAGGGCATATCAATTAAGTAATACATACCATTTGATATCCGTTGAATGAGTATCGATTTGGTGGTATGTAAGGTGTTTCAAAAACGACAGAGCTGGAAATAGCCTGAAAAGCTGTCATGGGACTCAGATTTAATTTCAGTCTGAACACAGTAGAATACATCTCACACATGAGGTGATGATCATAGCTAAACCCATCTTTTCCGTTCTAACACTTTTGTGAGAATTAATTACACATAATTGTTTTCAGTTGCAAGAAACAATCATAAATGAAAAAATTCCAGATAAGCTTTTCCGATTTACAGCATATTCACTCAGAAAAGTGCACCCATCCAGCTTATTTCTTAAAATAATGGCTAATTGAGTGATGCAATCTTCCAAGCTCTTTAAGGTCGGAATACGTTATGCAGGGTATAGTGAGGTGACGAAAGCTACCACGAGCTAATTTCAAAAATTGCTGTTTGCATTTAGTCGACGGCGCAGAAAAATTGTACACCACAGTAGCTATTCTAGTAACCTCTGCAGATTTTTCAAAAGCTGCAGACTTTCCTAAAGTGTTGTCCGGCATAATCGACGATATAATTGTGGTGTACAAACGAATAAACTTAAAGATAACTGAAATTCGTGATAGCAGAAACAATCATGGGTGTGGCTGTTGTAATTTTACACGATTTCAGGTAAATAACATTACATTCTTTCACACTGCAGTGTATTTTGACATTAGAGATAGTCTCTTGTCGTTTGGAAAACGCTGACTGAATTGATAATAACAGAGCTACCTCTATTCAGGAAAACGAGAGCTACAGTTTTCGGACACCAAAGGGTGGTTTATTCTTCAAAAACATCAGTTGTCTTCATTTTCGTTGGCAGATTATGGAAGCATATTTCCCGTGCAACTCTACCGTTAGGCTCTTAGTGTTCAGAAACTCTTGGTCATCATTGCAAATTTGATTACCAACATCAATGACTATTGCAACAGGCCCCGTTTACTGTGAGTGGATTTACCCTTCAGTTATATATGCTAAGCACATACTTGGGACACCTGTCTTATTTTTTCAGTTATGTAGTGGAATACTAATTATAATCACTTTTTACCTTTATCACAACTCGCTACATCTAGCAAAGGAGCATTTCAAACAATTTATAGACTAACCACTTACCGTTTCCCGTTTCTAAATATAGTTTTCACTACCGCAGTTCTGTATTAGTCAGTTTGCCTTTTACGTTATTTGATGGTCAATCATCCGATTTGCGTGTGTGATTCATGGTTGGTAAGGATATTCCAATTCAGGACTCACTTGCACACCATCCAGCCGAAAGTTTATCGTTGTCCGTGCACCATGGGCTCGATTGTAATTTGAAGTAAAACTGAATGAAATCGGGTTCACCAGGAACTTTAAGCCACTATGTAAAAATTGGTGCGTGGAACACCAATTTCAAGATCACACGTTTAGTCCAGTACGCACGGAAACGAGTGTCAGAAAAACGGATGGACATCTACACTATAGACAGGACTTCCTCAAATAGTCACTGAAATCAGTTGACATTGTGAAGCGCTCAGTCGCATCAGCTGTCTGTGAAACCACTGGCTTCGCGTAAGTTAATCGAGATTCATGTGAATGAGAGAGGAAGAGAAAGTTACTTTGTTAGTGGTCGTGTGTTGTTTGTCCGGCCACTCGCTTTTGTTTATCTCCGCGTTTATAAGAGTCGGTGGATGGCAGCCCTCAATCGACAGTAAGTGCGGCATGAGCGTGCGTACGTGGTTGTGTATGTACTCGTGTGAGTGAGTGCGGACGAACACTGCTGGACGAGTAGATATAAGTGAATAAATGTATGCACACACCAGCGTCCGTGCGTTCGTGTAATCCAGCTGGTCGGCAGACTACACACGTGCCCGTTGGCTTGCCTTGTTAGTCCGGCCGGCCACTCGTTGACGTTAGTGTTGTGAACTTGCTGTAAAGTGGCCCAGCGGTACTTCTGCCAGGGTGCACTCACTCTACCCGCCCATGCATCACTCATTCAACAGCCTTTGTAAAGCGAGTTTGGTACACTTCTTCATGTCAAACGGTTATAAGAAACCGTTCGTGCAAGACTCGAACGGGCTAACGGGATAGCAATTTACCATGTAGCATCAGACGAACATCCTAGCTTTATGTTCCACAAGCCGCTGGATGTGTAACCAAGTCCAATCGCATTATCTCAAGCAGTTTATTATTTTCCAAGTTGATTATCTTGATTATTATGAGCAAAATCCCACAGAACACAATGAGAACAAAACAGCGTAGCGAACAAGCTCATTCTCAGTATGTGTAGAAATAACTGAAAACCAGCTGGTTCTACAGGCTGTTCTGTTTACAGTCTCTATTGTCATTTATTTAACAAACCATTCGGTTACTAGAAATGACCAAATAATTGCATTAGGAACTGATAATTGACATTTCTAGTGGTTGTTCGACTGCTTTTCTATCGGCTACCTAGATCCCGAATGCTAAAAGAATCCGGTAGTTTGGTAGAAGGTCTGCAGTAGAATGACGATTGATACCAAGTTACAGCCTTTATTTCGTTCATTTACACATAGATGGTTAATTACGCGATATAAATTATTAGGAAGATTTCTATCAAGAGCTCATCCATTTCGTGAGCAGCTATTTGTCAACTGTGACCGAAGTACACTGTATTTCGCTACCAAAATTCGATTTGTGAATATCCTAAAAGGGAATGTTTCACATTCAACGTCCTTGAATCCTAAAAGGACCGCAGATGACGCTTAGGAAGAAAAATATTTTGATGCTATCCGTTCAAATCATTCTACGTGACTTGAGATAGAAAGTTTGGATGGAGTTTGGAGAAGGATTTCATGAGTAGCTTATTGGGGAAACAACGTTTTCAGTACTGTAGAAGGATAAAATAATCAACTCAATGGTGCAATGGGGAAATTCAAATCTGTTGTAACTTTGGAACGTAGCAGTCGTCTTTCTCTACGATCAGTGTGTTGAGTTTAAGTGAGAATTTTCTCTGAGTCTAAAAAATAGTTTTTTCTCTAACTGGATACACGACTTCACAGTGAGCATTTGTGAATAGGGATGATGTAGTAGCCTTCGTACTTAAAAAAGTTATCGTTACAAAAACCTGAGATTCTCTGAACGCCATAAATTTGTACTCGGTTATTCAATAGCTTTCTAGGTTGTCATACAGTTCAAGCTCCGCAAACTATGATATATCACCAGTTGATATAGGTCTTTGGATAGTCTAGTGTTTTTCTTTTCCATATGTCGTCAACAACTAACTTGCATTGCGTACAGTTAAAAATCCTCAAACTTAGAGCAGTAGTTTTTAATTGTGACCGCAGAGGTAAAATTGTTGGAAATAGTGTATTTCACATTTGCCATATTATACTCTTTTGTGTAGAAATTAAAATATCGCCTAATACACTCTCTGGAAGTGTTCACTTTTCCTGGTAGGCCCAACGATCTACCGGATGATGGATATGAATTTTTGATTCTCCTGGCTTTTAAGGAGTGAGTTTATTCAAATCCCAAAATAAAGGTTTGATTTTAGAAAGACTGGTAATGAAAGTTCATCAACAAGGTTACCTTTTTATGAGTCTACCGAAGAAAATCGCTTTCCTAGTATCAAATATATACCTCATTAGGCTGGAAGAATTTCACTCTCCATAACCAACAGCAACTCTGAAATGGCAACGGGCCCTGCTCCACTTTATTGCCGTTCGATAACTCCACAGTTCACACCGAAATCACTGGGACAATGACCTTGGTTGATGATGTAACTAGGTTATTTCGATTCACGAATAAACACACCTTGTTTCTAATCACTGTGCTGGACATTACCAGCAAACAATAGCAATACTCTTGCCGTGCAATTTTGTTTTCTCGATTCATAATCTTGTCATACTGAGCGTCTGAATAAAAGTCAAATCAGATGAAATAGCCTGAATTCCTACTGAATCGCACTCTTCTAAACTCTAAGCAAGGTTGTAAAGTAAAACATTTAGCCAGAGTGGGTGAACATTATTTGGGAATTTTGAAAGAAGACAATGCAGGAAACGGAAACATTTGATTAACTGATTTCTGAAAAAATGTTCATTGAAAAAAAAAACTGGTGATTCTTGATCCATGAACCCATTCAGGAAAAGGACTTCGCGAGGCAAAGAAGCTTCCTTATATAAACAATATATTATGGAACGAAAAATGATGAAAATTAAACTATGCAGAGTTAATTGAGCTGTACATCTTATGAGCAGCAACTCTCACTGGACATTTTGAACTTGACCAATGAATGATCCCATACAAAGTCTTTTGTCAAAACTAAGGGCAGACTTCCTTCACCGAATCCCATTTTTATCGATTTTCTAAGCGTTGTGTGAAAACAAAGTTTCATTTAGTCGTCACCATTCATAATTTAACAACCATGGATTCTCGTGTTAAGTTTTGTCACTTGGAAATCTAGATATTTCTGTTGTTGGTAAAATGATGCCTATTAACACCCTGTTTGCTTGTTCTTTATTACTCTTGTTGATATGAACTGGTACCCTTAACCAATGGGATTAAAAACTTTAAATTCACTCAAAAAAATCAGCCATGATTTAAAAAAAACTAAGTTACACGTGAATACTTTTCTCAACAGCGGAGATTGCATATATTTGATGGATAATATGAAGACTGAAAATAAAATGTAGTAGATGCAGTCTCGTCAAGCTTGTGCGATGTGAATAATTACCATTTTCCGAAAATTTAAATTGGCCACAGATTTATTTCTTACTTCTTTGCCCTCTGTTCAAACGACCTTTGTTAGACTACTCTGGCAGTATAATGTATTTATGCGTTTCTGTGCGAACGGAAAGTCTGAAGGGCAAAGCGTACATTGAAATCGCCTCTGACTCTATACAGTGAACTGGTCATTGGAAAAAAAACCCTAAATTACAGGTTGTGCTTTTCTAAAGTTGTACAGACCACGTATTGACTTTTTCAACCTATCAATAAAAGCCTGATGTCTTTCATGGTGGACTTCTTATGAATAGTACCATACCAAAAAACTTCCAAGTAAATTTTCCGTCAGCTGTTGACTTTCACACTTTGTGTCAGTGTAAGTCCAACTCCACCACCAAAACAGCAATGAATATTATGGGAGAAAATCCAGGTGCTCTTGCCACCTGGTGCACCGCGCGTACAGCAATCAGAATGAAACTCATCCTACGAAAGAAACCAAAAACTGGTATTGAAGTGCATCATCTTCACGAATAGGCAAACTTAGTTAAAAATATTTGCTCATATATCGCTTGTTCGTCAGTCTTCTGAAGCATATCAGATATCTTATACGCAACAAATTGAACAGTTCTGAAAAAAAATTTAAGCAAAAATAGCTGGGCGCATTTCTGAAGAGAGATTTCAGTTGGCTGTTTTCAAAAACGTAGGAGATAAGCTTTTGGCTCGAAACGAACCAAAGACCTTTTAACAACGACATTAGCAAACGGCTGAAGGTTGGCAGGTGTCCAGGATTACTGAGTGCTCGCGTGCGATCCTTCAGCAATAGAATTAACCAGATTTCACGCAACAATCTTGATACGCTTCAAAAATAAGGCACAAACTGAAGACATTTATTAAATTCTCACTATTTGGGTTGCCACATTATTTAGCTCTCACGTGTTCTGAACATCCAGAGTTTGATGATGTATAATTTCCTACATCTCTTATCAGATTTCAGACGACAGTTCACCCTTGTATATCTTTTCGTATGCAAGACTCACGGTTACTATACGTATAACTATTCTGAATGACAAGTGTTCATGAGAATTTTAGTATATAATACAAAATCTTTCTGGCCAGTAACTTAGTTCATATCCGTTTTGTTACCCTTTAAAAATCAGTGGAAATAAGTTGCGCTCCAACGTTGGCCGTTAGTAAAACGACCAATTTGTGCATCAGCTTCCAAACTAACTGAAATATTAAATAAATTCCAAAATTTAAATCTACTTGTAGTGAAGTGAGAATGCACTGAAAGAAGCGGAAATTGGCCAGTCTTTCTGAATAAGCGTGGGTATTTGTTTAAGGGTTATTACAAATTGTAAATAAAAACGATCAGCAGTGAATACAATTGTGGTCTAAAATTGATAGTGCGTCTTTTAGTTCGTTATAGGATGATACGTCATGAAGTACAACGACAAAGCTCAAAAAAGAGGGTAAAGAGCTGATAATTTCAGTTAAAAAGTCAATTAGAGGTGACAAAATAATGGGGAACAGTGAACTCCATCTCCCGAAATATGTACCACTGAAAATTTCAGGGAAATTTGTTTAATTTTGTCTGATGGATTAGTCAGTGTGAAACAGTGAACTACCTTGCTGTCTAGAGAATTCTCAAGAGGTTTGATGCTTCTACTTCAAATGGAAGATAACGCATGTAGAAGAAACGTCTCAGGATGGCTTGTGCAGCATCCATCATCTGGAACAATGAAATCGCATGAAGAATTTGAAGTCATTCAAAAGAAAACCACTGCAAGAGAAATTCCTTTCGTATACTTCCATTGGTCGCGTACTTATAAAATCAAAAAGAAAAATAAATGCAATATGAAATGAAATGATCAACTAAAGGATTTTTATGGGACTTGAAGTCGTGTGATTGTCTGTCTGTGTGTGCGTGTGTGTGTGTGTGTTGTGTATGTGGTTGCCTAAAGCCATGGTAGGTTGAGGGTGAAGGTCATACGCTTTTGGACACAGCGTGGGTTTGGTGTGAGCGATCGATGACACCTCTAGTATCCTTGGTAGGTGTTTGTCATGATGTAACAAGACCGAGAACGCATTCGCCGGATCAACAGTATGACCATTTTCGATCAAATGGTGAGCGATGGCCGAGGTCGGTCTGTGGGATGCAGTTGATTGTTGTAGGCTAGGCTGAATCATCGCGTCACGTGTGTACTTTGGAATGCGCTCGACCATTCCAGTTCACAGTGATCGATCGGTCCTGTCGATATATACTTCCTTGCAGCTGCAAGAGAAGACGATTAGCGCATTCACAATACTGAATAAGGAAAGGATTGTGCCCAACAGTGGAAACCTCCGTCGTTTAGCTTCACCATAAATGAACTCTACCCGATCTAAACTGGAAAATCACGCGTCCTTTCATCATCACTCAAATTCAACAACACAACCCGCCGATTGAAAACATAACATTCCGGACACAAATTTGAACACAGGAGTCAATAGCATTAGATTGCACGATGTATTCCGGACCATTTCGCTGCATGTTCACTAGTGCATACTGCAGTCAAGGTGATCATTTATATCAGAACAGGTTTTCAGAGACAAACAATTATTTTCAATGACTCATTCTCAAGTCTTTACAAATCATATGGGAGATGGTTGAGCTGAAATGGTCAAGGGTCATTCGGATTGGACATAGTTTGTGGTGGGGGCGGGTTGGAGTTGGATCGACGAGTCGATCCGCACGAATAGGTCGTGACGGTCACATGGTTCAGAGCTGAATAACTGGGGTGAGGGTGGTCCACTTGCGACCAGGGTAATTGGATGGCTTGGACGAACTTCGTCTGTGTATACAGAGCAGGTGCGAAAATACGGATGCTAATCGTCTCTGCGGTGGCCTGTGTGTGTAAGCGGATGTGTTTATGGGGATTAGGGGGCACTCACTAGACGATTTTGAATGCTGAATCTGTGCTTGTTTGATGACCTGAGTCTACCAGATGCCCGAGAATGGCATGGTTCCCGTTCCTCCATGTTACAGCCATCGTGGACTGTGTTCCTTAATTCTCTGGGATAGTTACCTTGTCGTTCGCCCAATCTAGGTTGCATTACATTCGCACTTGAACAAATAGGTTACCACTAGGGTGGCCAGCATTGGCAACACATCTTTATAAGAATTTCGGATAATTGGAGAACTTGCAAATACACAGGAAACACGAGCTGAGTTGAATGTCCCACTCACCGCACGTGCTAAACGTCTGCTGACAAGATCTGATACGGCGTCTCCTTTGAATGGCATACGGATAAACAGTTTCTTCTTGGGGACGTCATAACTTGGAGCACATTTGGGTCTATCTCAGATTTTGTTCTATAAAGCGCTCAGGGTAACCGTTTTCCCTGAGAGTGCTTTTAACTACATGCAGTTCTTCTTCTATGGTCTCCTGTGAGCATAACTTTCTTACTCGCGAGGCTAAGCATTGGACTAGGTTTCTTTTATGTCGTATGGGTACAAAACTGAGAAAGTTGGTGTACTGTCCAGCCCACGTTTGCTTTCTATGTATCCTTCTTTCGACTGTTCCATTGGTGCTCCTGCTTATGGAGACACCCAAAAAGGCCAGCGTGTCGTTCTTTTCGGTCTCCACCGTGAACTGAATGGTTTTATGAGCATCGTTGTCCAATCCGAATGACCCTTGACCATTTCAGCTCAGCCATCTCCTATATGATTTGTAAAGACTTGAGAATGAATCATTGAAAATAATTGTTTGCCTCTGAAAACGTGTTCTGATGTCACAATGATCATTTATAAATGGTAAATTGAACATTCTCACGAGACCAAAGGCAGAAGTGCAACCACACACACAAATAATGACAGCAAATAAAACACATTACAAGGCAAGGTTAACGTAATTATCTATTCTTGCTGTTTGCGCAGTTGCGGGTGACGTTGGTTAATTGCTAGTGCCTCCGCGTATCTCAAAAGTCGTTGATGGTTTGTTACATAAGTGACGGTGAACGCCGTGCTCAGATTAACACAGTGATTTATCTACCGTAAGTGTTGCGTAATGGATGATTTGAGTGTTCTGCGTGCGCTCAATGATGTCACTGAATGCGTCTGTCCGCTCATTGTTCTTTGTCACCAAACCGGAATGTGTTCAACCATTCCCTTACGCAGTTGTTTCTCCGTTCTGCCGATGTGGGTGGCTGAGCATCCACACTTAAAGTGGTTAATACGATCTGACTTGGCGTGGAGAGGCAGCGGTTCTTTTATCGATGGTAGTTTCATCCGGGAGGTTGTATAGAGAATGATGATCTTTGCGGGATAATACGTACTATTAACGGCACAGCTGAGGCGTCTGCGGAGTAGGGTATTGATGCCATTACCTTTGTAAGGTCACCGTAGGAAGATCGTCAGATTTAGGACTATGGTAACTTTCGTTTTGTGCGGAGGTGGCTGTGAGTTTTTGGATGCAAATGATTCTAGATATCCGTTGGCCTCAAAAGTTTTGAACTAGGTACGGCACTCATCTTTCAGCGTGTCAGTTGCACATATTTCGCGTGCCCTGTGGAACATGGTACGGACGACGCTGATTTTATACTTTATGGGGTCCAAGCTGGTGAAATGTAGATACTGTCCTGACCACGTAGTTTTGCGATGGACTGATCTTCGGATTGATCCATCGATTCGGCGGGTAATTCCAATACCTAGGAACACGATGTTGTTGTTGTCTTCCCCGTTTTTGGTTGGTTGAATGTTCGGGTGTATGGTGTTGAAGTGATGGAACATTTTTTTCACACGTCCTTCAAGTTCACAATGACGAAGATATGGTCCACATAGCGTCGATAGAGAGTGGCCTGAACTATGCTTGATTTCATTTTTTGTTCGAGGTGTGAAACAAATATATCTGCCAGAAGAGGTCCCAGAGGACTACCCATAGCAATTCCATCAATCTGCCGATATCCCCGTCCAAGGAAATGGAATTTTACATTCGAGGTGCACGATGGTAATAGCCGTGACAGCTCACTGTTTGGTAATCCGATATTCAAGTTGTTATCATCGATAATTTGGCAAATGATAGCAACGGTCTGGTGAAGTGGGATATTTGTAAAGAGTAAATTAACATCCATTGTGAATAATTACTTATTGTGGATGTTCACTTCGCTCAATAGCCCACACATTTTAAAACTATCTTTCACGTTTTTCTTCCCGACAAATTCCCTTACCGGTTTTAGTAGTTCCGCGAGCCATTTTGCTAGTTTGTGTTGCGGGGAGTTGATCAGAGGCAGTATTGGTCGTAGCGGTATGTCATCTTTGTGTACTTTTGGCAAGCCGCACATTTCTGGTGTTTGGCCTCCCCTGCACCTTAGACTCTTGGCCGTGGATTAATAGATTGAGTTGGCTTTTTCAAGATTGTCCAGCTCCGTCTTTATTTTCTTTTCTAGTTCTCTGGTGTCGTCAGCCTTTGAGTCCGGTGTGAATTTCGTTTCGTCCCCTAGTATGGACTCCATTTTATCTCTGTAGTCTGATTTGTTCAGAACGGCTACTCCTGAGCGTTTGCCTGGTCGAAGAACTAACAAGTCAGGGTTCCTCCTTAGTTGGTAGATAGCTTTGTAATGGTCCTTTGTCAAAAGACTATTCTCTTTCGTGGTGCTTGTTCGGTACGCGTGCTCCAAGTCTACCAGTTTTGTTACATCATGACAAACACCTACCAAGGATACTAGAGATGTCATCGATCGCTCACACCAAACCCACGCTGTGTCCAAAAGCGTATGACCTTCACCCTTAACCTACCATGGCTTTAGGCAACCACATACACAACACACACACACACACGCACACACAGACAGACCATCACACGACTTCAAGTCCCATAAAAATCCTCTAGTTGATCATTTCATTTCATATTGCATTTATTTTTCTTTTTGACTTTATATGTACGCGACCAATGGAAGTATACGAAAGGAATTTCCCTCGCAGTGTTCGTCTTCTGAATAGTTTATTCGCATCTGTTATCACTTGTTGGGCGTAAAAACAATAGAGCTTCAGCAAATTCCATCGGGTTTTCCCCATTTGATAGAGAGCATTCATCGTATTTCAACATTGCATTACACTACAACCTTAATAATTGTTTTGTGATTATCATACGGATATTCCGATAACCGTAAATAATTCACTCGAAGTGCAGCGCTTGACCGAAAAGAACAAGACTGTACTCAAAGATCAGCAGCAGGTACGACGAAGGCCACGAATAAAGGATGTCACACAAGAAAGTAGGAATACAACAATTTCGACAGCACCAAACGTATCCTGGCTTCCCTAGGTGCAAGTATATCTATAGGTATTGTCGAAATTCCGTGGATATCATGGTTCTTGAAGTAATCAATCTCCAACACACAAAGTTGAGCTCTGATAAAGAATCTAATTTCCCTATTCAAACTGTGAAAACTGAGTCATTAAATTTACTAGTGGTTTTGCCACTTCAAATGTTTATAATAAATGGATAGTTCTGGCTACTTCTATAAGATGTTCAGTCTCTTGTGGGATACGATTTGGAGCTTCATTGTATAATAAGACAGTTTTCATAGAATAACTCCTGGTCTGACAGACAGGGAAAATTCTCTTTTTGAGAAGTGTGTTTTGCGCTTTCCGTGGTATTTTAATAACATGGCGTCATCAAGGCTGATCTTCACGTTTTGCAGCCCATGTCAACCGTTGTGATGAGTTTTTCGACCTCAGAGTCGATAAAATAAACTTCTTCAAAAGTTTCCGTTTAAGGCCGACTCATTCATGAGACCCTTATGTTCACTACAATTTGTTCAAAGTAAATGGATGAAAAAAACGATTCACAATGCAAACTGGATATTTTTATGATTACAATATATAGTCAAATTTGTTATTCTTTTATTATTTACTTTTGGTCATTTGGAGGCTAGCGCAGCTAATATTTCTCTACCCTTGTTCGGAGAGGAGCATCGGACGTTTCTATCAGATGTTCTCTCAGATTAAACACTCATCATTTTCTTGTTGTTATTTTTATCCCGACGGATCTAGCATCACTTTTCAAGTTAGCTATGTTCATTTTTTGCACACCGCGTCGTATTGCGACGCCGCTTTTTACGTGAATAATGAGAAAAAACATGTTGTCATTCACAAGAATAGAAAATAAATCTATCACACGAACAAATATTTTATAAGCTTACGCAATATTATCCCTCCCGTTTCTAATAAATTAGCGGGAGTTTTTTGGTTTCCAGTAAACGTCTTTTCGTAATAGTCAACACAAACTGGATACATAAAGAGCTGCGCTGATACCACCTTGAAATCCAGGTGATGCACTCGAAATAAACCAAAAGGTTTCCTTCAATGAGGCTAACATTCACCGTGAGTGGGCTGTTGAACTGCTAGACAACATCGTATTCTCCAATATACGCTTGCTTCTTCCGTGCTTCTTTCTGTTGGACAGAATTATGACAGAAAACTCAGAACAAAAGAAACCTTTCCAGTAGGAGCAGCATTTATTTTTCGATGGAACAAACTACCCACTGTGAATCTCACTTTGGTCGGTTTAACAATAAGTCATATTTAACATTTCCCAAATTTCAAACTTCGGAACTTCAGACTAATGTGTCATGATGATCAGCGTTATACAGCTTCAGCAGTCAACGGATCGCAGCAGAACAGAAATAAACAACATCAAGTTCCATAGAACTTTTTGTGATAGACTAAGGCAAGTTCAGGAGATAGGGATTAGTTGTGAAGAACAAGGTATGTCTAGCGAATTTAGACAACACATGTATACACTTATATAATTGTTTTACGTGCGAATTATGGTTGTTTTCACTACCATCATGTTCATATGTATCCTGCATCTTCTCTCTTTCTTCTCACTTGGCCCTCCATCACACTGACCCATTTCTTCCCCTAAATTAGACCAGAAACGGGTTTTGTTAGTGATCATCAGAATCTATCCGGCCTGTAAAGTTTTATTGCGCTTACCTCCTCACCCTCGCTGTGAGAACAGCAGCGACCCCAGTCCTCCCAACCGAACTGACTATAGTACCATGCTCCTCTTTCAGTGGTATTTTGACAGGCATGGCCCGCGGCGGTGCAATATCTGGTACTAATGGCTCGGAGATTTCTCAGTCGACCGGTATTCAGTATGGTTTCAGTTGGCTGAAATGGACAGTCAGGACGTAAGCACTTGGCCCTCGCAGGTCACGGTGCATATATAACTGCGAAGAAGGCCGATAAATCACCATATAAGGACCTTGCTAGGGTTGGTGAAATTTGTTTGAGGTGTCTGTAGCCGACCGTGATCTGTAAAAGAGACCTAGGTCATTTTGTACATATTTTGGTCTTGAGCTCCTACATCGCAGCCAGGTTTGTGATGTTCGTTGTGCTTACTGCATGGCCCCATGTGCTGTTTGGAATATGGATGAAAGGCGTTGTTGTAGCTGGTCAACAAAGTGATCCTTATGGAGCACCTTTTCGATGTCAACCATAAATGGATCTTCTCTGGTAGACAAAAATTGTGTCCAAGATTGTGGAACGTAGAGAAAAACCCCTCGTATTAGTAGAGTGCTGCACGGTAAGCGGGGAGGGCTGCTGGTAAGTACGTATCCCTCTCATACGAGTGGTTGCGATCCACTGCGACTTGAACAATATCCTTCAAGATGCGATTTATCCATTCATCAAGACCATTATACTGATGGTGATATGATGTAATCCGGGTTTTGTTGACGTGCAATATTTGACAAGCCATTTTAAGCCCATGGGTTTCAAACGCTGCCCCTTGGTCCGAGTGGAGGAAACGGGGTGCTCTGTAGCGACATTTTCATACCCAAACAACAGCCAAGGTGACGGAACGCACGTCTTGTTCCCTAAAGGGCATGACTTCACACCATTTGGTAAAACAGTCGTGGATCACTAGAATGTAGGTGTTACCCTTTCCGGTAGCAACAGTTCCATAACACCCAAACCTGCCCAGTGTTTTGGGCCCCTGATAGTAAAGGGGCTGTGACTGTGCGTTAGGTTAGGAGTTGAAGGCTTTTATCCGCTGGAATGTCGCAGTGTCGACTGTAGACGTTTGCATTGTTGTGACTCAACGGCCACCAAAACGTTGTCTTACAGCTGCACGATCACCACCGCGTGTATCCTTCATTTCGTAATTTGATACATTACGAGCCTTGGTGCAGTCACCACACAGTGTATTGCAGTTTTTGTGCTAGTAACGGACTTCCTCCTCGATCTCTATTCCCAGTGATGCCTTCAGATGACGACTAGGTCAACAATTCTGAACCAAATAGGACGGAATCAGTGGAATGTTTACACATTTTTCTCGACACCAAAAACACGAATTGAACACGACTTTTCATCTCTTCGTGAGGTTTTTGACCCTGCTCGTTTGAATTTGACGCATCTGCGGAATCTCTTCAAATTCACGTGTTGTTCGACTTCACCAAACGGAGGAACGGCTGAACAAAGGAATAATTTCGAGTGCAAAAAAGGAATAAATAATTTAGCGTCATCCGAAAAAATTGACTGATTGATTATTTTTTGAATTCTGTCTTGAATTTAGCACACTTTAACTGGGTTCCAAATTTCTCAAAAACATCAAAACCGTTGGATACCTAAAATACGAAAGGAATCCTAAAAAACTTGTTTAGTTTTGTATCCCGTTTGCAAAACACTTCAGTGGGTAAAATATGAACTAGGACGTCTCCTCATTCACAATGAACTAACTAGTCTGTACTTGTAAATTTGGAGATGCCAAATCCTAAATAATAAAAAATTGCAAACCATTGATTTTTCTTCTGCAGTGATCTTAGTATATAGCACTCTAGTAAAGCAAGTGTAAATGGTTACTTTAGGGAAACCACATAATGGAGCACATACGGTTCACCGTCTGACTTTCTCATATGTCCTGTAAGCGTCCCAGTATCTGTGACCTAGTAAATGATTATGGTCTGCGTATCTCAATTGGTACTTCAAAACAGCCTCTATGTCATGGTAACGCGCATGTCTTTCTAGGTGAGGAATCAATGAAAACGCTCTGAACGTTCTCATCTGAAGTGATTTAAAAGCAGCTGTGGATGACAGAGTAATTAATGCCCGCAGATTTTCCTTTTCCGAAAAAAAAATTATTTGCCATCACAGAATTTTGGTGAACACCCCTGCTCCCAATTGCACTCAGAAACTACCGATTCTCACTTAACCAGAAGCATCTGGATATACGTGTAATGGGGAGCAATTGATATTCTCTAATCTTACAACATCAACAAAGTCATTTTTCTAATTCTAATAACAATATGGTTTTCGCCATTACTTACAACTGAAATTTCTGTTAAAAACTAACACTTAGGGGTATTATTTCATATTTTTATAAAGCCAGGGAAGCTTTCTCTGAGATTACACGTCCAGCTGTTACCCCTGTGGGGCCAGACGTATCAAAACTTTAAGTTATTTATTTTTATTATAAAATATACGGAAATTTCGAGGAACCCTAATATCTAAGAATTATTTCAACTCAAGTGATGAACAGTGGAACAGTCGATGTTTCATGAATATGTTTCCTCCTCTTTGAACACCAAATAGCTCATAGTCCGATCTTGTTGCAGTTGGCCCCTTATTTGAAATTGGATTTGTTTAGGAATTGTCGTAACATGGTCGATTTACTGACTCTATGATTTCAATAGCAACTAGCTTGAGAAAACTTCGCAGTTTTTGAGGAAGTATTTAACACTAAGCACATCCCTAAATTTTGTCGAATTCAATCAATATTGAACAAAATAAACAATAGCAGAGAAAATATCTTCAAAGTTTCCCTACTTCAGAAGTATTTCAGCTACTAACAGCCCGGTGCTCAACACTGCTCCCGTAAGGTTTTATCAAAAAGGATTTTAAGATATCCTAGCAGTTTATGTCATCACCATACCTAGAGGAATACTGTCTTCTACTGGCAGATTATCACCGTGAGCCGCACTCGATCACAAAACGAATCATCTCTGTGGATTCTGAGCTGAATGTCAATCATTATGCATAAACCGGATTACGATTAGAAAAAAAGAATATTACCGAACGACCTTCGACAAACGTTGACAACTAAACTGGGAATCAAAGACACAGCAACCCAACGAATATGTATCAGGATAAAGAATGGAATACTAAATTAACTGCTGGATTGTATGATGCTGAGAGGAATCAGAAACAGGACAACTCGGTTGATTATCGAAGGCACATACGGAAGTCAGAGCAGTGAGACTACTAACCCCTTTTCATGGAATTTTGTTATATGGTTTCAAGAAGAGAGGGTCAAAGCAACTAGTTCGTGAACTGTTACTGAATAAACAATGCCACTCACGTTAGGAACAAAAGAGATGAAAGTAGATTGATGTGTTTTTATAACGCCACAGCACGCTTCGGATCTAGCTAGGAATCTGGTAAACCCCATGGGAACGAACTTTTTAAATGGAGTAATCTAGAAAACCGCCCATTATTCAAAAATAATGCGAAAAGATGACTGTTAGTATATGAGCCTTCCAAATTTGATAGCAACAGATATGAATAACTTGGATTACCTGTATATGAATTCATTGCGGGGAATACGGTAAGGGTTCTGCAGAATAAAACGTTGAGTCCGACATTCGCATGCTGAATCTTAGTTAGTGAATGCTCAGCTATTGAATGGACTTACAAAACAATTACCTACGTACTTATAGTTTATATACACATATGTTTCATGCAGTATGAATGCTCAAATCGACGTTAAAATCCACGGAAGAGATTTTTTCATCTGGATTGTTTTGAATCGTGAGCAATGCACATTTTTCATCAGCCCTAGAATGGAACTCGAACTCAGGTTGCATGGTCGTGAGTCTTTCACAGTTTTACCGAACCATCTCCTTTGACTCTTCATGATCTGACGTTTGTCACCACAACGTAACAACGCCCTCCGGTTTCCTGAACTCTAGTGAGGGTTAAAAGTGATATGAGTTGCAGACTATACAAAACTTTGCTACCACCGGTCACCGGTTTTCTCCGGAATACTTGATTAAATGCCCTCGTATGAGGTTGTTCATCCTAAATCTTAGGTTTACGGTTGCAACTGAGACTTGAGAGCGTGAGGTCTGCCTCGTTTAATAAACCCATTCAAAGCACTGAAGAAAGTGAAATCCAAAGCAATACAGGAATAATGATGAAAAAACGTTACATAAAATGTTGAGCGTAATGACTACAGCCAGCACTGCATAAAACAGATTTGCAGAAAAGTGGCCACTCAAATATGAGAAAATCCACTGAAGACACGAAGGTGTAACTGAGTTTACTTAACACCTAACCACAAGAATGATAGGCAAATCTTCATGATAAAGCTCTTTTCTAGATCCAACAATAACACTTTCTAACAAATTCCAACAATGGTTACGCTGAATGAGATCGCATATTTCTCTTTTGAAGGTGTGAGAAATTTGCCGGTTTCGAAAAGGTAAAGAATGGGTGATGACAAAATATGAGAGTCGCACCAAGACCAACGAAGTTAACCACATGACTTAATGAACTACAACACAGGTCCAGGTTTTTCCGAGTCCTAACTAAAATCCACTTTATATACGTAAACATAGTCTCAAATCTTAGTCATCATCGTTGGATTTCTTGAAATCACAGAAACCATGAGTATGTTAAAACGGTACGACTTCGCAGTCAGTTAACGTGAATTTCCAAACTGATCCGGGAGGTCGCCCTTGATGAAAACATTCTCTTGGGTCATATTGATTACCAATAACATCAACTGGGTGCCGATGAAGCCGTCTCATTTGGTAACAGAAGATTCTCATGAGCTCCTGATCGCACTGAGCTCCGTATTCCGGGTTACAAACGTCTCAACGCCAGTAGAGATGATATCATTGGTACTTTGATTAAGATACTGCGCAATTCGGTTTTGACAGGAATCTGAACCTTGGAATTCAGATTGAACTCACGGATAACTTTGAAATTCGAACATTATCAATGATAGGAAATTAACTTTTTGACTCCCAATTTCACAATTTAAGGGCTCAGCTGAAAAGAGTTCAGAGAAGTCGTGGACAAAAACGGCGGGCATCACAAACACTCATGGAATCTGGGAACTGAATTTTCGTTTCTGAGATAAATTAAAAGAGGACGAAAGCTTCGGATAATCGTTCAGTTTGAATAATGCTAAGTTGTATTACACTTTCAGTAATCCGACCTTATTCATGATTAACTTGCATTAGCCTGTTAGAATTCACTAAAAGTCTCCAATGAATCATTATCCGGCTAGTTTAGCGTAGACAGTAGCGAGGGTTGATAAAATATTTATATTCAGTGAACGTTTAAAAATATCGATTTGTACCAACTATTTAGGATTTTTTCCACAAGAAAACCTGATGGGTCCTCAAGACTGGAGTCATTATGAAACTTTTTTCAGTTTTCATCGCTGAACATACGATATAGGAATCTCCTACTGAAAGGAATGGTAGAAAATTCATATTTATTCCCCTGCCTTTTTGGCTTTTCCAAACACATTTAATCAGGGCCAATATAAGAACCACGCATTGCACTGTTCTTTCATTTTTGTACATCCATGCTCCAACGGAGCAATATCTTATTGCTCAAACCATAAAAACGATCAGTTTTGAACTAGTGCCTTTGGGAAAATGGTAAATGCACTTGCAAACCATTTTGTTCCATTAGCAAAGATGCGGTAAATTTGTTCGTTGCAGGTTTTTCAAACGATTATGCCTCTAGTAATTTTTTTGAAATACCTATAAAAAATGAAGTGAAATAAATTAAAACAACACTCACCGTGTTCACAATTCATTGAATCTATGATCACCATATGGATTTTCAAGTAATTTGATTCCTCATATAGCATTAACACTTAAATCACCATTGTGAACCATTGTTTAGCCTTGGGCGTTGATACTACCTGATGAGTCATTTTATGTAAAATCCTAATCTCCACAATTTCATATTAGCATTCTACGGTTGTTGAGCAGTATGCCAGTATTTCTCGACCCAATTCTAGATTGCTGTGCCCGTACGTTCTTACTTCCCGTCGGACAACTATAATGATAATGTACGTGTATAAATGCTGATTGACAACCGGAACAAAACAGAGACTAACTCTGATCCTACACTTTTTGAAACTATCCAGTTTCTGGACAAAAACAAAGATAACCTTACACAGCAAATACAACAACAACAGTGAAAATGATTTGATTCCTTCAAATGAATGAAACTTTTATACCGAAAGTGCTATTTTATGCTAAATTTCAAGTTCTGGGATTTAACCACTTCGTTCGTTTTCCAACGGACAATCCACTCAGTTATTTATCAAAATGCAAATTATCATACGCTGTTTAGGATCGATGAACCATTCCAAGTCGCAAACTTGATTTTAGTCAAATGCTTGTACTGATGGTCGTCAACTTATACTAACTGACAGTTGAAGGTGTTCGTACTTGGATTTTTACAAACTGTGTTATTTCGTTCACGTTTGATGTATGATGTACTTTTGATGTTAGAACGTTTGGTTGACTGTGGTCGGTTGACTGCGATGCGTTGTGGGAAACCGCTCTTGCCTGCAGCTTATCGTTGCATGAGTCAAACGTTAAAGGAATCTGATCTGAAATCCAACACCAGCTGTGTGATCTGATAAAAAATGATGGACAATGTAAATACCTATAACCAAATAATAGTATTTATCAGTAGATAAAGGGCAATCCGTCAGCCTGGTTCTGGTGCAATATTAGCAATGAATTATTTTCCATACCAATGGTGGTTTTCATGAAAAACCATAACAAGTTTGCCTTTCATCCGACACAATTACGTCCATCTTACTTCTTTCACTCTCTCTGTACTTATGTGAATTCGGTCGGGTTTTACTCTGCCTAACACCAGTATTTTTAGTTTCTAATGTTTCATCTCTCCCCTCCCCAGGGATTCCTACACTTTTTCATTCCTGAATCGTAAAACCATGTCTAACCGTTTTGTCTCATTTATCGATGTCTTTTAGTTTCACGCACAGGTAAGATACGGGCATTTAGAATCGCAACTGAACCTGTTGTGAATTCCGTGCTGCAGTTTCGGTGGCCACCTATATCCTTATTTAAAAATAGCTCGTTCTAACCCAGTGTCGTGAGAACATTCAGCAGTTCGTTACCATAACCGGTGAATATGCTTGCTTTTCAGACGCTCCAACACTATCACCGAAAGATGATTGCATGCTACAGTACAGATTATACTATCTGAAACCCTACACAGATATTCCCGAATAAAATCGTAGCTGGCGGAAACAACGTGTCATTCCGTAGTCCGGATACTTAGGCAATGCATTCAACCGTCCAAATACCGACTACCGCAGGGTTTCTGCTATCAACGACGTTTTTGATTTTGTCGTTTTTGATGCTGCAACCGTTGGCGGGACAACTACACTTATTTCTGATAGCCTTTATTCACCTTCATCCCACATAACACCGGATATTTGTCCAGTACTGTGCACAAAATTTCAATAAAAGAATGAAAATATACGATATTCAAATACGCTACATTAATGTGAGTCCGGTGAAAGTTTGCATAGCTTGGTGATTAAAGATGTACTGAACAGCATCCGTACAGTCAGACTTATTACTCGAAGCAAACGACCAAGGTAGTGCATGCATTTATGTGCATAATAACACTAGAATATACCAACATCTGAGCACGTTGCATGCATACATACATACCTACAAACATACATACATACATACATACATACATACATACATACGTATATATATATATATATGTATATATATATATATACATACATACATACACACATACATACATACATACATACATACATACATACATACATACATACATACATACATACATACATACATACATACATACACACATACATACATACGAGCATACATATATACACACTCATATAGGTAAAAAACATGCGTAATTGCGTGTTACGGTAGTACACACACAAATACAACTCGGATGGACATACTTAAAATACTGTTCAGTGTGACCTTGGAGAGGTGCTATTTTTATTCTGTCGTCAGCTGAAAGTCTTATTTCTCCAATCACTCATCATCTTTTTGTTTCAACATACTGCACTTGAAGCGATTGTTTCGTGGTCACTAAAAGTTAAACCAATGGCTCTCGGGTACGCCACGGGTTTCCAATCATAAAATAGTTTTTAGCGTCTTATAAAAGATAAACCACAACAGTTTTATATAAAGTTAATCCCCAATTGAAGTACCATAATCCATATCACAACTTCGTGACAACCAATAAATGCAGTTCTTTTAGCTTGTTCGGTTTCACACGTACGGTTGACAGCCTTCCGCCTGCACCTGTTGCCGTTGCTTGCTATGTCTGTACTGTTTAACTAGGAACATCAAATCAGTATAGTGACCGTCAAAATTTTTGAAAAAGGCACAAGTGGATCAAGAAACGGTAGCTTCGTATTAGTTCACTTCATAAATATATTTAGGTATTCAGTAGGTGTATCAGTAGAAATTAGGCATTACAGTAAAGATGTCACACGGAACTAATTTCTTTGATCAGGAACTTTCAAATTTTCTGCTAAGTTGTCAACTAGCCACCACTTCGTACTTTATACAGCCAACTTGCTACAACAGGAATTACATTCAGTGCAGATTTATAAGACGGAATAGATAAAATAAAGTTCATTTAGACCATCTCATCAAGATTAAGTCTCTAGCCTATCGATTAGCTAATTCCTTGCAATGAGAGTAACTGCCTTCAATCCTGGACAACACGCACTTGCTCAAATACTGAGGGTTATCTTGCGCCCTCCACTGACGGCAGCAAAGTTCGTAGGCTTCACAGAGGAGTTTATATACTCTCTAGAATCAGCTTGTGGCCCTAAATGAATAAAGGAATGTCAAACTACATTACTACAGTCAACAAGGCTATACGGCTACTGTTTATCTCCCATCGCCCACACAACAATGAGCTAAATTACTTTCGTCAGAATACGACATTTTCCCCTACATATCTCTTCTCTTTTGTCAGGCTAAAACGGTCTTGGAATATAAACTAAGACACTTTTACAAAGACTGCTTCACCATTATTCATTTCACCAAGAAGTAAGTTAATAGCAAAACTAAGTCAATCTGATACATACCAGGCAACAATGTTTAAAAAATCTTTTTTCTCTGCTCTCTGGATACTTTGAAGAAGCTTGGGACTACTTCACTTACAAAGAAAGATACAACGGCAATAACAGTACCCTGTAAAGGACAATAATTTGCGCAAATTTATGGGTAAACGGCGGTTATACGGTATATCCCGATAAAGGCGGTTAAATAAGACCCCACCATCGGTCTTTTCTTTGATAACGAGTAATCATGCACTGATGTTGACAGCCACAAACAAGTCTTCTGTCTTTTTATGAACAACGACTAAAGTCCGTGCGACAGACTTTGTACAATCTAATATTAGCCACTGATTCTTCATAGGACCTTATCTTCTGATCACATAACAACTTCAGTAGTAGAAAATTGTGTTTAATTTCATACCTTCTTAGTCCATATTTTCATATAATACCTAGTTCAAAGTTAAAATCAGTGTCCCATTACTGTTACAAGTAAGAAAATTTGCATACTGAGGTCAAGGTTACGTAAACAGAGCAAACTGGAGACCCCGTTGGTGATAACGGGATTGAGTGCCCTGACACACTGAGCAAACCTCTAGCTGAACAACATACTCCTTCCGCCTTCTGTGGTAATCACTGAAAACGATTTTACACCAGACTTGGGTAGTTTGCAACCACTGTAACATAATATCTAGTACATCTTATATAGTCGTGAGATGTTTGCGTTTTACTTGAAGTAACACTAACTTCTCGTGTTCTTAGAATTAACCCTGTCCTTCGAAAAAAACTTTTAGCACTAGTCATCTATTACAATAATTTTCGAGAAGTAAAAAGTAAACAAACTTAGTTCTTGCAAAATTGAAACAAGCAGAAAATTTACTTTCGGCTCTGTTTGCTATTAGCCCTCTCTAGAACGTGTAACGGCTCCCGCGTGTCATTGTCTTTTTTTACTCTATTATATTTCAATATTAAAGCTATTTAGCATGAAAAATAGATTTAAGCTCCAGCTTATGCTGTTTCCTCTGCGGGTATAATACATTCGCCATAACTATTACAAAACAATAACGCTTTCAATGGAACCGTTCGGCTTCATCCCCTGTCAAGGTTATAATGTGATATTCTGCGAACATTACAAATAAATGTTTATTGTTCATCAAGGAAGACAGGAGAAAGATCTCACTATCAAGCCGCTATTGCCATGAGGCTCTATAGTCGTCACGTTAAGCAAACTATTCGTGAGACATTTATCATCACCACTTTCGTGGAAATTAAATGATTTCTACCTGTGGAATGGTGGATTAAGTAATGCTATCTAGGATAAGAACAGTATAGTGCATAGTGCATTTTCACTCATTCGTGACGACCTGAATCGTATTACGCACTCAGATTTATTGATGTCTACAGAGATTCCAGAAAACAGGCGTAGCTGACTGAGATGCAACAAGTCGTAAACCAACGTTAACCTATTCCAAAATGCTAATAGTGGCCCAAGGCAAAACTCGCGGTGATCAATTACTCTTTCCTCCATATCAAAACCATTATCTGATACAGGACTACACTGTTAAGTTTTTGTTTGGTTATGAATGGCATGGCTAATGACATTTACAATTTTCACACAGATGATGCTCAGGCACCACACTCAAAGTGAGGATTTTTCAAAAGAATGCGAACATGAATGCAGTGCCTTTTGGGGATTCTTGATTGATTTCTAGAATAATTATAGCAGCAGCGAATAAAGTGTTGTTCAATATACTCTTTGGGCAAAAGCATGGTCCCATCATATTATTCATCTTGACAGTCCTTTGTTCCGGAACTAAGTCTTTTGGATCGATCAGAACTGACTCAAATACACTGAAAACCTTTGACTCCCCAAAGTCATGTTACTCTGACTATTCACCTCTCTAGAATTGTCTTTAAAGTTTTCCAGCACTTGCTTTTAGCCGGCTGCTACTCACTAGACCCGCGTATTAGGTGGAAGCTCAAAGATTGTTTGTACTTGTTCTGCTATTCGTATTGGGTTCTATTTTACTGGTGTTATCCATAACTTCAGTGTTGGTAACAGTATTATTTGTTTCTGTTTTCCTTGTTGCTATTTTTAAAGGTATCACAAATGTTGCATGGTAATGTCATATCCAGTAGGAGTGAACGGGCATGATCAGTAGAAGGTTTACCCAACAGTTCTCAACTGTCTGCAGATTTTCAGATCATTAGTTTGAGTAGTACTATTTCGAAACTCCTTCACCACAATACTTATGCATCTAATGTTAATAATTGTAGACGACATCTGTTCAAAATGGAAACTGCTAATGTAGTCCTTTTTATCTGTGATAAACATTTTCAGAATAAGTAATTGGTAGACCTTCTCGGCGCACGACTTTCTCCGAGGCTGGTTGTAATTCGAAAGTAGGTTGAGCTGGTCAGTCCATGACGTGACAGAAAGTTGTGAAATCGTTGACCAGTTGACTTGGTCAAGTAGGACGTGTCAGACTTCCGGGTTTGGGGTCCACGAGGCTCGCCTACCAGGTAGTTTTAGACAATAAGTGATATGAATAGGTGTCACGGTCAGTGGCGCAGTTGCCTTCGATCTCATTCTTTCTATTCATAATTTCAAATTCTCACCCGGCTTTCGGCTGTTTATTCACTGTATTCTATCACTTATTCTGTTCTCAACTGAGCAGTGCTGCGAAGTGGTAAGCAAAGCCATTGCCCTTAGGGGTTTGACGGACTGAACTGGACCTCACATATTTATTGGTATGGTTATGTGCCGCGTTAGTGGCGCAGTTACTTTCGAGTTCTTTCTGTATCTACATGATTTCCCTTTAAAACTTTCTTTCCCGGTGGAATTGTCCTTATACTTCCATGCCTCTAGCTGTCCACTGAACAATGCTGTGCGGTGGCATTTCAAACCAGGGTAAAGAAGCACGAGGTCAGTGGTTGAATCAACTGAACTGCACTGACTGGCGACCTTGACTCAAACATGTATAGCGTGATAATAAGTTGGTGATTGTGGATCGCTCTTTACCACAAAAGTAACCGGCAGTGCTGGGTTGTGAGTCAAACCTGGTTTTTTCTCTCTTGCTAGTGTTCAGGCTAGTCGTCAAATTTCACGCCTGCGCCAAAGTTTTAAGGTCACTTGAGCTTGCCGTTAGCGTCCTGTGTTTGTGTTCTCAGTGTTGTTAAGACTTGAATGGATTTACGTAAGGATTGCTCTCGCTTGTTCGGAGGGAACCGCAGATATAACGGATATGATTACGAATAAGTAAAGCCGCAACTACATTCGGAAAGGGAGCAGCTCCACAATAGTTCCATCCGGTGTGAAGCCCTACCCCTCAGCTTCCGAGTTCGCCAGTTCAAGTCACATTGGTAGAAATTTGAATGTTCTTTAGTCTTATTGTTTTCCTGTTTTAGAACTACCCTCGATTTTACTCAAAGTTGCAAGTCTCTTCGCCAAAAGGAGCAATTGCCTGTTCCGTAGGGGCACCTTGCAATATTGTACGTCCGAGTCGGTATGGTGAAACCCCAAGCGTCAAAGTAAGCCAATGTGATGACCAACTGAGAGGCCTCATCACATTTGATCGTTCGTGAGTTTGGGTAGCTTCGAACCTCACTTTCCCTGGTTCCAGAAAAACAAACGACCACCATCCTGTATTATCGCCGCTTGCTCTGGCACAGAATGAAACCGGAATAATACAACTCAAGAATAAACAAGTATTTAAATATATATTATCTTCAAGTTTTGACAAAATTGGGTTTTCAGTCACAGAATACTGGCATATTTGATTAGTTAAGGTTATTCAAATCTGATAGTCATCATCATAAGTTGAATACGATTCGTCATTCCAACAAATTCTCATCGGATAAATCCGGCAAGTACCCGTATCAAGTTGGACATGTGTGACACTGTGTGCTTTGGTCAAAAAAGTGCTACTGGTTCTTTGTTTCGCTGACCAACTTATAGGGAGTAGACTAAAAGTAATTATAGTGTGAAAGGTAGCAAAAATCAATAAAATCCAGAAGCTTTTTCCAAAATGTTCATTCAGAGAGCCTATATAATCAGCTAGCTCGGGTTCTCGGAACTCACTCCAGTAAAACGGGACAATCAGAAACACCAGACAGGTGGTCCAATTATAGCAAGATAGAATGTTGTTGAAAAAACAGTAAATAGACTGAGTGAACGAAAATAGACGCCAGATAAAGTAGTTCCATTTTGTACACCATCGTCGCTTCAAACTAAGAACTAAGGTCCATAAACAGAGCAGAATAACCGTTGAATTCAATGCAATTCCAGGGAGGCAGGTGTAATGGATGGTCAGTTCATCCCAAATGAACAGCGAATGCAGATGTCCGTGGACAGGATTGGCGTTCATGGTCTTAAAAGCGCTCGCCTCTCTAACGAACCGATACCCCATGCATTGATATATAAGTATGGATCCAGATACTAATAAAACAGTCAGGTGGAAGACGTATACAGGAATTTGAATAAGATTAAAGTTCAAGTGGAACGGACACTGATTCAGACAGTGAGTCTCTTTGTAGCTGATGGATGACATCCTTCGTAAGGGAGGTACTAAGCGATGAAGCGTTTAAAAATCACGTGAGCTATTGATCAGAGTTATTTTCCATGAGCTTACACGTGACTAAACTGGAGTCTGCTAACCTATGTAGTATACTGAGCATGAAACTAATCAGAGTGTTTAAAATACAGAGACTTGTGTTTCAATCGTTCAGTCTGAATTTCGTGTGGGCAGTGTATTCCTTGCAGTCTTGTGGAATTCCATTGGACTTTACCGCTAAAATCTAGTATAGTTATATGCCAACTGCTTTCTGTGATAATACATGTAATAGGAATAGTGCGCACATCTGCTTTCGTTTGAGAGCGCAATAATATATATATATATATATATATATATATATATATATATATAAGTACCAATGAGTTACGAATTAGTTTAGTTCAATCGTGGAATTCTTCATTGAAGAGCTCAGATGAATTTTAAGAGATTGAAATAATTCGATCTTTTAGAATCACGTGTGAAAAAAGAACAAGAAATGCCTCGATGAAAACGTAACTGTTCTTTGATTTTGAGTATGATTCTTTTGATAATCACCAGTGGCTTTTTATATATTTCCCACAGATTTTCTTATCTGCTGCAAACGGGGAATGAAAACATTTCACCTACGTTATTTCGTTGGACTGCTGTCATTCCACCAATTATATCAATTGGGTTCATTTCTCAGCACTATTCGAATCGAAAACTGGATATGGCCCATGTAAAATACCTGAACCAATTGCTTGAAGAGCAGGACAATGAAAAGAGCAGTAATTGTGGGAAGCTGGTAGCCTGTATCTTTAGTCTACCAGGCTGACTGTTTAGGTACCTAGGAAGAAGAACTAGCTTTACGACAGGCATTCCACCATTGCTGGATAATATTTTACTGACTGCAGCAGACAACGATAAAGATAAAGTTTTACGAACACTGCTCTTTTGTATGTGCTCTGGAAACAGAATCACCTCCATTCATTCTAGCTGGTACAACTCGTAGAACCGCGCATGATTCGGTCAGACGCGCACAAGAAAACTCCACAGAAACACTGAACTGTTGGTCTGAGACCTAGTTATTTCCCAGCAAACCTTGGAAGTGCGTGAGAAGAAATGAGGAAACCACATCGTGGTATAACTAACAACCTGTATAAGGCGATTTGTTGTACGTCTGTTTGTGAGAAGGACGTCAGAGTGTCCATTGCTGATGACTCAAGAACATACAAAAAAAATCTGTCCCTCTCTTATTGCATGCTGGGAGCCATTTATCCGTCATATGTACGAATATCTCTCGACGATTTCAAAATGTTGTGCGTCTCTCACGTATGTCCTCCAAGGGAAAGCTTGTGGTTCTGCTGCATTCTCATCTACGGCGGTAAAACTGGATATATCTGAAGGGTAGCAGATCTCCGTCCTTGTTATAGAACTGCGTGGGGTCAGATGAAAATCGGCTCCGTGCTAACAAGTAACTTTCTTTGGGCGTACAGAAGATTGTGTTTACACTGAGTGCATCACCTATGAAGACCTTGAATCGTATTGCAATGTGACATTTCCCCCTTCGCTCACGAAGCAGCAGTCAGAAAGCCTGCCACTTTATGGTCAACTGCCAGATGAGTTTTGAGGGAAAAGAATGATAGTAAATGTTCAAACGTCTACTTAAGCTGCTTGTGAAGAGCAAAAGGCAAGGCAAGTAAATCACATCTGGATCTTTTCAACTGGAAATGTGATGGTGGAGCTCACAGGGAAATACCACCTTGTGCTTCGAACTTGAAGTTTAAGGAATGAAGCCATTCAGGATGCGTGAACAGCATCGTGGTTGAACAAATGCATCACGAAAAGTTCATACGGACAAATGGGTACTTCCTAAGTGGTTGCGAAGTGGCGAGGAAGTACAACCTTGAACAGACCGCAAAACGTGCTATAGCAAGACAAACAGTTATGGGTAATTTGAAACAACCTTTTCCCGATATGAACTTGAAAAGAGAACACAGTAGAGTTACACTGCATAATTTGTATCCGGATAGATTTCGCGGTGTTTCATCAGGTGCACAGTATATATAACGTAATTGTAACCATCAGAGAAGTAAAACCACGTTACCGGTGATAGGTTCAAAAATATCCTGTTTTTAACAAGGCAATGCTTACTACCGATAACGTTGTTTTACTGTCGTAAAGTTTATTATTATAATATCCGAAGTATGCACCCGATGACAGGCAACTAAATCTATCCGGATGCAAATTGTGCTGTGCTCTCTTTTCGCATTGTGGGTAAATAAAAAAAACTTGCCATTTTGGATTTTTGAATTCCATGTTTATGAAGTTAATATATTCATGTCCTGTACTCCGAAAAGGACAAAAGAAGAAATAAAGTGCCGTTGAGAAAGTAGACTTATATAAAGTGTAAATAAAACGTCTCCATTCACTTAGCCGGGGTTTGTCATCATTGAGCCGTGTTTAATTTATTGGGGTGTTGAAAAAGCTATTTATGTCACAGTGAGCCACTGAATCTTTTGTTTCGCTATTGGTTATTTTTGAATAAAATGTTTGTTCTAAAAGAGATTTCGGGTTTTAGGTTGTTCTTAAAACAACGAAAACGGATTTAAAATGTAGGGCTTTATTTTAGCGAGAGTGGCATGTCAACTTTGTATCTGAATAGAAATCCTTTTTAATCACTGAAGCTATCGTTTACTGAACCCGAAAGTTGGCCTGAGTGGTTATGAAAATCTAAACCAACAATTTGTATTAGATCAGTGCCACAGAAGCAAGCAGTTCTAATCGCAGTAATAATTCAAATTCACACAAATAAACAACCATTAAATAGCATGATCTAGGAACACATGAACCGGAACGAATGACATTTACCGCGAGTTAGAATTTCTTTACATCTGCCTTGTCAGATAGCAAAACAAATAAGGATTTATGTGATAGAATGTTGGAATGTTAGGTAAATCTATTGGTTGTATCTCATCTGATCAGATGTGGAATTAAATGTTATCCAAAAGCCAGTTTATTCTAAACCGCAAAATCACACTATATAGAAGAAAAAATTAACTGAATGTGGTTTGTCTCACTTATTTGCTACTAAAGTTTCTTGACAATAAGCAAAGTTGCGCTTGGTATTTCACCACGCCGGTAAAGAGACACCATCCATACTTGTTGCGCGTTTTGAAGAAATGACTCAAAAAATGAGCTCGCCAAGGGATCACGTTTAACCGTGTGCTATTCGCCCTGACGAGTCGAGCCCAGTGATTAAAGCCCCGACGACTGTTGTGTATCAGTGGAATGGTGGCTTGCGCATCATACGTTATTCACTTTCAACTGGCCGTACAGCGATGGCTCATTTGGCAGGTCATCTGCTTTGTAAATGGAGTGTTGCAGTTTGGATTCTGGCTAGCGACGTTGAACTCCTCAGTGTGAAGACGGATTTTCCACTATATAGGATAAAATTAACCCAAATGAATAAGTGAAACATTCGGTTCAGAGCCGAAATGTGGGTTTGCCAGTTAGCTGGTACAGTGGTATTCCTCATAAGAGAAATACTATGTGGGATCAATCGAGTTATTTCTTGCTAAGAGCTGTTGAATTTATGGAGGGAGATAGCCAAAGAAAGACAATTTCCTTACAGGAAGGATGCTGTAAGCAGAAAGGCTAAAAATTTTCTTTTTTTTGGGGGGGGGGACTAATGAGCCAATAAATCTTCCAGGTACTTGTCTGACAGTAGTGATCGAATGTAGACAATGTATCAGCATTTACTTCTCGAACAGTCTTGGTCTTTCAAATGTAAGGGCCACAGAACGGTACTAAAGATTTTGTTACCTTTTCTATTCTCATGAGCACTGGTACAGCTTATCAAGTAAAAAAAACCCGTGGACAATGTAATTTAACTGACGTGTTGTAAAACATGTCATCAAGGTTACGCATCTTTAGGCATTTTAAAAGTTTATCTCAGTGGAACCAACAATGAACGCGATTAGCTTCAAATTTATTGATTCGCATTGCCCATACGTTTGCTTTGTAACTTATAGAAGAAAAACTACAGATAAATTTGTGCCCCATAAGGAACATTATTTATTAGTAAAGTGGGTTAGTGGAGCTGGTTTTAGGGTTATTAGTTGAAAACAGATCAGATTATGGTATTTTCATCAATTGATTTTACTTCAGATATGGTTCATTCGAAAGATCACACTTAAGGTCAGGTCTACTAAGATAACAAATGCTACTTATATCTACCGGATTTAACTTAACGATATAACTGGCGGAACCGTAACATTCTAACATAATATATTCAATCCTGACATTGTATCATATTTCACAGATTATTCGGAATATTTTGTTGTCTCTGACATTGGTACACCTTGACGGAATGCTTCGAGGTTTTGAAACTTTGAAGCTTTGAAGAATCATCGGGACAGTGCATTTCTAAGAAAGAACGCCCAATTCCAGTGAATGGTTTATCCGATGAAGTTATAAAATTGATATCTGACTAAGGTTTGGAAAAGTGACTCGAAGAATTCAAACACGGTGCTCATTCAGGCTAGTTTTAAAACCCAGTTGAATCAAGATTACCACGTTACCACAGCTGAAGGCACTCAGTGATGCTGGGCGTGAATACCGATTTGTCGACAGAATAATAACCATTTCCTATGTCTTAATACTAAAGACAGATCCAAGGAGAAATTCCCATTTGGAAACATTTTCCCTCATGATCTTGCGAGTTTTCACATTTCATACTGATTTTCCATAGCACACCACTTGAATCATGCGCAATTTGGGTGGAATTGATAAACTGGGCCGCCTGACTAGGGCATGACTGAAAGAAGCCGCTTCAAGAATGGTTTTGGTTTATTATTTTCTGGATAGTTTATCATCAGCAATAACAGAGACATGCATAGATCAGAACATACACACATAAACGACTGTAAACAAAACAGAACCCCTCAAACGGATGGTTTGTGTAGACTGTTTATACTATCCTCTCCTACTAGACGCACCTGATCACGGCCAGAGCAACAATAACAACGGGAAAATACGAGCAAACTTGTGCGAAATCGGGATCGGGGTGAAATGCTGTGTACACTATAAAAATGTCATAAGAAAAAGTGGAAGGGAATTCCACAGTGCATTAGATTCACGGAGTGCAGAGCAAAGCATCATGTCCCCACTATTATCTTGATTTAAAGTCCTCATTCGGTAGGTGACGCGGAACTAACAGGTAAAACTGTGAATAATTCTTTTCATTTCACTTCTGTGACAAAAATGGACCCCGTTTATTGATATTTTGTAAACCCGCTAGGTAGAAGTAATGCCTGGGGTTATGCAGTGTATTTCACCTCTTATTAAAGATCAAATTTTCTGAGTTTTGTCCTGTCTGTACTAAGAATACAGTCAAAACCGGCAAACCAATACCATAAATTATCACAGCATTTACGTTGTGTCTAAAGACCAGTCGTTTTGTAATAAAGTTCTGTAAAAAGACAAACTCCATTCCAAACAGCTGGTGGCTTTCGAGAAGCAAAACGCTGGTAACCAGCTACTAGATGTTTGCAAATAATGGGCGTATCTCACAACCATATATACCGGTTAAGAGCCTCATCTGGGATTCTCTAAACATGCGCTGCTGTGATTTGTCAACAAATCAAATGAAGCGAAATTGCAGTGCTGGCAATCCTTTTCAAAATTCAACTAAGTTTTTGAAGCCACATAAAGAATCCTGAGAACCAATGTACTGCCTTATTAAATAAAATGGACATTGACCATATAACAGGCTTCGGACAAAGCCCCTAACTGTAAAAACAAACACGACCATAACAGACAGTCATTTGAAGTTAGTGACCGAAACAAAGCTAATGTACTCCATGGATTTCGATCCAGAGATGAGCAACATGTGGCACGGTTGAAATAATCCAAATTTCTGAAATTCAAATACTGGTCATGTATTTGCAACACATAGAGGTTTTTTAGCATAGAACCATATAGCTATGTTGGTGCTTTATTCTCCAGAGTTTAGGAAAGTGATCCTTTACGTTGTTATCAACAAATCGTCAGACGGACGCAGAGACCGAGGAAGCTGTACGAACTTATGAACTGATTCCCATGATGTTAGATGTTGGGTAAAAATGTTTCCGCTTATCATCATGCAAAAGATGGTCTGGCGTAAACTGCTCAATAAAGCAGAGACTAACCACTCCTACTTCCATCTTGCAAGCCAATGTAACATATTCAGTTCGGTAGGGGATATTCGGTTATTAGGATAGTAGTACCGATATTGGAATCAGATTCTGCTTTACAATTACTTTATCTAGTAGAAACACTACATAACCTTAAATAAATGGAATATCTGTTATGTGTGTTGCATTCAATCAGTCAGTTTGTAATGCGGGGATGAGTCAGGCTGAAATAGACCTCAAACTAGGGCATCGAAAATAAACAATGAGTGACTCTTTTCAAAGGAGATTCACATTTGTATAAAATAGATCTAGATCATTGGTGTTATTGCCTACAGTTAGAAAAATAACTTGCATGGAAATGTACCCATTCGGTGGTGTCATTTGCCGTAAAGTACCAACAGAATCGTAGATGTGCATTAGTCGAAATATGTAAGTGCTTCTTGCAGTGGTTAAGTGGTTAGGTACGCATTTCACCAAGTCAAATAGAGAAACGATGGAACTAGGCCGGAAGGTGTAAACTTCATTAGTATCCAGAAAATAGGACAGGATTTGTATTCGCCAGCGCAGTCGATTGCATGAAAGAAGACATAGTGAATGATTGACAACCTAACTCAACCGATTTGTGTGAGCAAAACGTGTTTCTGTGTCTACCTTCAATTTCGAATGAAACACTTGAATACTATAGCTTCGAAACAATGAACTATTGTTCATTTTATGAACTTTATTGACCCCATTCATGTGAGTGTGTGTCTGCTTGTAATGACAAAATAAGCGATAATTGGTTAAGTAAGTAGTGCTCCATAAAGGGTTCCTCGTATGTGAAACTCGCTTTTCTGTCGCGCAGCCTGCGCACTGTATGTCAAAACGATCTTCAAAACAAAATGGTTTTGGGTTTATTTGTTGATTTTATGCACACCGGTTAATAACTGCTTTAAAATTGGGGCAAGTTTTGTTCGTCCGGGTTTGACTCGTTAAATGATATGGTAATCTTTGTTGCTGAAAATCTAAAAGCTTGGACGAAGTTATTTGAAAAATGAAAAATAAGAGAAAGTCTCTGATTTTGAAACAAGTATGATATATAAAGTTTGGCATAAAACCAATTTCACTAATGTTCGCAGGTGTGAATTGTTTAGCTAATTATCAAAATGTTGGGGAAACACTCGAGATCAGTATCGTTTTAGTGATAATTGACCGACGGTTGGAAACAGGCATAGAAAGAATATCACCAGGAAGTGTTATTTCACCCCCGCTTACTCAGAGAAATTTGGTAGTGCTGAACTTGTTATGTGTCGGTCAGACTTGATAACTCTTCAGAAAATTGTGATTCACTTTCTTTACCGCCTGCTATCGGGATTGTTCAGTTTTAATAATGAAATGTTACATATTCAAAGTGAGTAGTTTCACTATGTGGCGGTGGAATAGCATCTGTTATTGAACCTGTTTCAATCGAATTGACCGGAGGAAGCAAATCAAAACCCTGCTGAGTTCAGGTAACAAAAAGGCGGGCAGTGGAACCTTGAGCACAAAGGACAGTTGTTTTCAAACTCAGAAATACAAACGTACCAGAAAATGATGAAAATGTTACTTTTATCAAAGTGGTTCGAATTATACTTGAGACTCCGCCTTATTAAATTGGTTTGGCAGTTTCTGTGAAACGAATAAGCCTCCTATTGTTGACTTGACAATGCGTGCTAAATATTGATAATAATAAGGATAACAGAAATAATCATAATCATAATCACGGAAAAATAATTAAACTATAAAAAATATTTCCCGTCTGCCAAAAAGACGAAAAATTCCGACGAACTCATTATGTGATTTCAAGCCAAAATATTAGGATGTTTCCAAAAAACCGTCGTTATTTTTGCAGATGAATACGAATTATGGTGTATTTGAGTATAGTTTGAAGGTAGTAAGGTGATGAAGGCGAAAATGTAGTTTCCTACTGGCAAGTGCAGTTTAGAAAAGTGGCTTTAGATTTGGGCGGAACTCGGTTCATTCTACCCCAGATTGAAATTAGTTTAAATATAGTTACACAGCCTCAACTTTATATAAATATGTTCAGTGACGTTATTTGGATGTATCGTTTTTTGCTTGGTACTTTATCAGTGAATTTCAATGTATCCGGGAAATATAATCCGATTTTGGCGAGATTTAAAGGGTAGAACCAGATGCTGTTAGTTTCAACACTCTTTGAAAACATCTGATAGAGAAACAAAGGAAGCAATGAGAAACGCGAACGATATGCGGACTTGTGTGTAACCGTCCATTTGTCGTCTTCAAATATTTCTCCGTATAATCATAGATTTGTAGTACGTAATGAATAGCCCTATGATACACGTAATTATAGAAATTTTATTGATTTGGGGAAAAAAATTGCTGGGTAGATGGATGAAACATCAGTCCATAATAGAAATTTTTTTAGTTCTGGACGATGTTGAACTATTTACATAGATGCGATTTCTTGGATGCTAATAAACAAAGAAAGTCAATGAAGCCAGCATTATTTTCGCTATTGTTATTTGTTCGAGGATGGTCTAGTAAATGAATATTAGTAAGCGTATTCTTGGGCGGGTGAATCTCGATGTGTGGTTCTTATCGTCTAATAAATGCAATCGAAAAAGCTGAAAAAAGGTTAGCGAGATTATCGTTCCTCAAATCTGATATTCATTATTCAGAAGGAGATAATACTTTGGATAGTTAAACAGGTTTGATGTTCTTTCATTTATGCGGATTACATTTAAAGCCAACTTTATTAAACTCAGCGTTGTTTATGTCAACTTAAAGCCGTACTGTGATACTTAGCAAAAACGGACTTTTCTGATTGGTGGAAATGCGCGCAGAAGTATTCCACACCAGAGCTGGGAATAACTACGTGAACAGTGAGACGCCCGTTAACCTAAAGTCAAATTTTAGTCAACCACAAGAAGACTACAAGGGTTAAGTAATGCGATACAACTATGAAGTTTATAGTTCATTTACAAATATCCCTTCTACCACTGATCAAATGATGTTCTAGTCTCCTATAACTTCTCCGTAATTTTTGTGTATTCTTCCAGATCTCAGGACTTGTACAGTTTGATTGGTAACGGGTGTATCGAAGAGACTCAGAATCAAACATATCCGATTGAGAATAGTCGACAATAGGATAAGGAATAGAGGTGTTGCCAGTATTTCGATCCGATTTTTTACTTTATGCAAAATCTTCGTGGTAATCAAGAATCTCGCAGACGTCTCCCCATTTGATTACGACCGATGTCAGTGGAGGAGAGCAAATCACTAAGTTGGTGATGACCAAATCCAGCTGAATAAAAAAAAACAGTTCATTTCAGTTCATTCGACCATCCGCCTTGCATTTAGATAAGCTGGTTTCGTTGCCACCTCCCAGATTTGCCCAGTTGAGAACAGAATAAGTGATAGAATACAATGAATAAACAGCCGAAAGCCGAGTGAGAATTTGAAATTATGAATAGGAAGAATGAGATCGAAGGCAACTGCGCCACTGACCGTGACACCTATTCATATCACTTATTGTCTAAAACTACCTGGTAGGCGAGCCTCGTGGACCCCAAACCCGGAAGTCTGACACGTCCTACTTGACTAGGTCAATTGGTCAACGATTTTATAACTTTCTGTCACATCATGGACTGACCAGCTCAACCTACTTTCCAACTATAGTGACTGAGCTCCAGTTTCCAATAGCCTACACCCAATCTCGTCACTACTGAAACGGTACTCCGAGCATAATCGAGCAGTATCGCGGAGATAATATCGCTCAAACACCGACAAACTACCCTATCTTCAGCACCTAACGACTGTTTCTGAGTCTTATAAAAGATCAGATCTAACCACCGCAGTGTACACTAGATTCTAGACAGACATTCGGGTTTTACGCTGGCACCACAGATGATAGAAGTTGGCAAAATTTAAACACACTCTGTATACGCAACCTTATCCATTACCTGACCACCTGATGAAATGTAAGTGCCCACGTCACAAAACGTATCTACTTCAGATTGGGCTTCCTCTGACAAAACGAGGTTTGGTGTACCGGGACCTAGTCCTACAGCAACATTTCCCACTTCGAAGGTGCAGTAAGCATCCCAGACATTATTACATTCTTGCTCGAGCTATCCAAATAAAGCTTGAAATTTACCTGGATCTTCACTCGGAAAAACAATATTGTCCACGTATTCTAGTCAGACAGTTTATTGTCTGAGCGAAGATCGAAGCCACCACTGTTCTTATGCACGGATAAGGCTATCTCAAGAAATGTTTCGACTAAAAAATATAAAGGAATGGCAATGGTGGGTAATCCGGAAGAACAGCACTGCTCATTGTGAACTCGGATGAAATATTACCGTAAGCACTGTTTCGGCTGTTCGTATACAAGAATTGGAATAAAGAAATAAATTTCTCTGGCACCTCAGTAACGCGAGGCAGCGTCAGAGAACTGTGTGTTTGGCTGAGTCGAAAGTCTCTTCCAGATCAAGGAAGACAGAGATTGTGAGTTTATGAAAGATATGCCTGTGCTGTAGAACTTTTTCGAAGGGTAAAGATGTGATCGATGCATCCCCAACAGTGTCTGAAACCGGCCTATTTCTCAAGCGTAAAATGTTCGAGGGCGCTGGATAATCGGTAAGAAATAGCCCGAGCGAGCAGTTCAAATTTGATATTTACCAAGCTAATTCCTATGTAGTTTTCACAAGAGAATCTATCGCATTTTAGGTAAACCAGCGAAATCATATTATTTCATATTAAATCCTGAGAATCTGCTCACGATCCCAGATAACCTGAAGGAGTTTTTCAACTCCGAAACCAAAGCTCTCCCTCAATCCTTGAAAAAAGATGGAGACAAATCAGGTAGCTCAGTAGCTTTGTACATTTTTAGATAAACCAACTTCTAGATACACTCCATTCCTGATGGAGAAATGACATCTATCTGTATCGTTTCTCTTTCAAGAATTACTGGGAAGTCCACTGTGGAAGTACGCCAACTAAACTTTTTCGTAGAGTGATTCAGCTAGCGGTCCAGACGACGTCTCTGAAACTGAATCAGTGAGCCGTCAGATTCCTTGATTATGTCACTCACACTTGGCTTCAGTGGGTCGGTACTTCAAGTCAAACGGTAAATGTTGCGACCATTGCCACTATACGAAGCCCTCTCTATCCATTTCTTCACCACTGCTCACAGTCATTGCTCAGTCTGCTGGTTAGTTGACTTCTGAAGGATTTCCTCATTTAGTCGAAAGTGGTATCGCGAGAGATGGGGCAAGTGATATTGAAGACATTCATCTTTTTCATGCTCACTTGAACCGGAGTCTCGCGAGGGATTAGATGCATCCTACTTCCTTCCTTGAATTGTTTCTAGTGTTCATCTGTGTCATGGAAATCAGTTATCTTTATTAACCATGTAGAAGTATATAGTTAGGAAGCAGATCGCATGTTATCTTATAGAAGCAACTGTGCGTGACGAATGGCTTTGGCGTTGGCCCCACCACAAACGAGACGTAAACTAACGCGAGCATGTATCAAAGCGTACTCTGAGTCCATAGGTGTAGACCAAAATGAACGGCTACCTTGATTTGGTCCACGCCAACGGTAACCCATGAAGACGTAAGAGGACGCCATGTGAGTCTGCGCGGCTTCTTATGGCAGAAGTACGCACTCGCAAAAATTCTGTGGTCAGAGCTTTGCTAGATGAGACGATTGCCATTGTAAGTGTGATCGGCTGGGCTAGCAAATGGGTCTCTAATGTGCCTTTCGGAACCGAAGAAATGGTCAGTCTGGATTTTAAAATTTCCAGCACACTTCGCAGACGCTGAGACAATTTCTCTGAAATTTATACTTGGTCTCGGGTGAATTGCAGTCAGTCGGCGTGTACGCGGATATGACGACATAGAATTCAGATCACCAAGCATGCCGAGGGTGGAGCGAGCAACTTAGTTCGTACCTGGAGTGCGAAGGATGGTCACAGAAGTGGGGTCTTTTATGCGTGTTTCAGAGACATAGCACACACCTGTTTTAAAAGTTTCAAGAGCTCTGGTGAAAGCAGCTTGGTTCCGCATCTGACATAGTGTGCGCCTGTTGAATGCAGCCACGTGAAGTGAACTTGTAGGCTTAAGAAATTTGTCTGAATAATGTCCTCCTCCTGAACTACTGAATTTTTCAGAGCTGCAATACCCGTCCCATTTTCCATCAACCTTAAATTGAACGATACCTAATTAGGTCGCTTTACGGAAAGGATGCTAAAGGTTTCTGGATGAATCATATTTCGCCGCTGCTCCCATTGCAGAAGGAGTTTCTCTTTGGGAACCCTAGCCTGATCTTTTGATTGAACGTTGTGATCCACAAGGCAGTAGGTCGTTAATCCAACATGGGAACCTGACCGAAGTACTCGTGAGGGAATGTGTTCTGGTCTGTTATGTGGGACCTGATTGTTGCAAACATCCTGTTTTGTCTTCGCTGGTCCTTTATTATCGATTTTCTATTCAGATTCAGTCCTTAGCCCCGTGCATCCCATAAAGCAAGAAGAACGTGAACGGGGCAGTATCCTTTGAGCTGGGTGCTGCCCAACTTTGGCAGGATACAGCTGCTCGCTGAAGTGCGACGACTTCTCTTACCAAGGAGGGAAACTCCAGGTGCTCCACTCCGTCTATCTAGTAAAGTTCCATTGACCGGTGAACTGCTTCTCTTCGTTTTTACTCACTGGAGTGTCCTCTTCGAGAGCATAATGGATAGAACCACGTGTTACTTAAAACCTGGTTCGCAGACTGAACTTTTCTGGCATGTACCCATCAACCTGTCAGGTACGAACACATACCCGGCTTCAAGAGGCTATCCTCTATGTCTCGGTGGATCGCAGAGGCATGCAAGCCGTCAAACCACGTCAAGTTATAGTCTCGTCTCGATGGGTATATTAAGTTAGCCGTAAGGTATTGGGAACCAGAATTCAGCTGCTACAGCAAACACAATCCATGCAGATTAGGGCGGTCAATATATGTGGTTCACACGCCATCCGATAAACTTCTTCAGCGTACGTTGCTCTCCAAGGCAAGTAGCAGTTGGGGGGTTAATCGAGGTGACCAGCCCGTGATATGGTTTGAAATTTTGACCCCCACAAGAAGTGACAACTTAATTCCATTGTTTGGAATCACCTACGGTGATGACTAGCTTTTCTGTGGCTCGCCAAACATCAGACCTACACGCTGATAAATGCAAACGTTGATCCTACTTAGTCAACATTTGAATCAATAATCAATTAACACGGTTGTTTTTTCGGGGGTAGATGGGTTTGTACGAATGTAAGTTTAAATTTTGCGGATTTCTGAACAATCCTGGTCTACGCTGTTCTGATTTCTAACTCAAAGATCTTCACACAGCAGAGCTCTGGGCCCGTCAGTTTACAAATTTACGTCCTTTGGTTCCGCCTAATTCGAAGTGACAAATAAGCATCACTTACACAGTAAACATAATGTTATTAGCCATAACTCCGTAGATATTAGCTGCAGGTAATTTATCTAAGACACACCGCACAATGGTAACTTACTTTCTTCACTGCAGAATAGATAAAATAGGAAAATGTTCCCAAAAAAACTACACTGCAGTTTTAATCAGTAGTCTGATTTACGTGGTATGAAATATCAAAGACTGAACACATTCAGACAACTTTTTTTCCTCCCGTATGCACACATGTTCGTCCCATGAAAGGGTAGTTTTGCATACTTTTACGTACAAAAAATTATTCTCATTCTTCTACGAGCAAGCGCGGTACACCGCCTAAAAAACAATGGCAATAAGATAAATGCAGAGTAGAAGAGGGAAGCATTCAAATGCAAATAATACATCTCCTATTTAACATGAGCTGCTTGGTCTGTCATTTTCCTTGTTATATATTTGGGTAAGTTTACTTGGTGGAATTGGGTATTCTTCAAACACATCAAAGAATGTTCCCCCCATTTTAATCCATAAATATCAATCTCCAATCGGTTGCTTTCAGTCTTCCCCAGGCCCCGACCGGGATTCACTCTATTGATCTATCCTTGTCCTTCAATAAGATTATGGTCTGGTGGACACAACACTTTTCGAGTCGTGTCCGTTTTGCAGTAAACAGGCCTGATCTAGGCGCGTCTGATGTGGCAAATTAAACTTTTCTCGACTGGTGGCTTGCTACCAGTAGAGGAAGAAACGCATCAAACCTGAGCTATTCAATCGTCGTGGGCTAGACTGTTTTCCAAAGCCTGTCTGAAGAAGCTTCCTTACAAGCCTAATAAGAATACTATGGTCAGTTATTATTCCAATAAACTCAAAGTGGAGGTTAAACGCCGACCAGTTCCCGGGACCCCAGAGTGATAGAAGTTTGTGGAAAATCATCAAACTTCTCTGCGGGCAAAGGATTAAACACTTCAGCGTTCATCTGAATGTTGGGGAATTCAACACCTTGTGTATCAACATAGCAACCGATAATCTACCTCGATATTTGTCTTGTAAAACTATTTCAGTCGAGCCGTTTCTTAATGAATGTGTGTTTAGACTCCTGTACACCAACAAAGTATCCTATACATCGGTTCCGGATTGTCCTCCCTTGCACTGATTGACCATGGAGCCAGTTATCTAGTAAAAGCGATGGCATCTATTGTGAATCAGTCTCTAAGTTACTATACGATCCTCAACGTATGGAGGCCTGTTCTCAGTGTTCTCAATCCAAAGGTCACCAAGTCATCAGTCAGCTCTAAAAGCACTCGCCTAATAACCGTACCGTCCACTGCACTGAAAATCACAAATAAAGCATCCTCGTGCTATTGCTATCACATGTGAACTTCTACCATATCCCTTTTCAAATGGCATATTAAAGAAATAGGTGCGCTTTAGGTACTGCAGCTTCTTTTATTCACATTATTAGCAAACTATAGAATAACAGAGCCAAATCGCCCGGCTGGTTTTCTTGATTAGCCTTCCACTTTTGACTCGATTTCTCGGTCACGACTCCCATAAAACTAAAAACTTTGGACATCCACAACAACCCTTTGCTTGGTTATCCAACCAAAGAATGCAGTGCACCAAGTTGGGAAAAATTCCTTGAAAGCCCCAATTAACAATTCCGAAGTGAGAAACTTGAAACACTTTTTCCCCATATCCAGTTTATAGGAACAGAAAGAAGACATTAAGAGATGAAACTAATACGTCTATTCTTGTCCATTGTGCAAGTAAAACATCAGTTTATATATGATAAAGTGCTCGGGATACACCGTAGAAGAATGTAAAAATAGTTTATCACAAAGAATACATCAATTTGTTTGGGATTTGCGGCCAATACCAGAGAAGGTAGATTGTTTGCAATGATTGTTTCTGTGCACACAGAGGGGAGTTTTCTGACTTGATCAACACAGCTTCACTGAATGCCAGCATTTTTGCACTTCGTTTGCACAATGGCACATTGGATGACCGGGTCAGGTCAGCTCGATGACTTGTTGAAAGGAGAGGCTTCGCGATACAGGACACTGGACTTCATAGGGGAATCTGTTGAGTGCAGTGCAAGGGAGTCATTGAGTGCAAAGCCATTCTGGGATGCTTTCGATCACTTTTTGAGCCAAGTATCGTTCTGTTCTGTCCATAGGCCTGTCAGCGCAACCGCGAAGTGAACCGGTAAACAACTTTCGAGGCATTAGGGCAGTATGAATGTCAGAGTGATCATTGAATCTTTATCATCAGTTGGTCTGCACTATGCGTAACTGAGCTGCCATACACCATCGGATTAGAGTGAAGCTTAGATTATGAAGTCAGTGAATAAAAATGTGGTCACCTTAAAGGGAACAAATAAAATAGCTTGCGTTCGTTCAGCCGTAAAAGGAGGTCCATACTGCGTTCAGGTTTACTGTAATGTTCAGTGGAATTTTTCAAATACCCATTGATAAAATCCTCATTTTGCATCTGATCAGAAGTGCAAATATGGCGGACCCTGTGGTAGAATCTTCTGACCGAACCATGTATGTCATCAACCGAGGCAAAACTAGAGAATCGCATGCAATATCAACTCTTTGTTACTTTTATGTGAATGAAAAATTCCCGCAAGAAGTCCAGTTTCATCTATCGCAAAACGTCTCCTTTCAACAGGTCATCGAGTTGACCTGACTCGGTCATTTAAAATGCGATTCTGCAACGGGAATGCAAAACTGCTAGCGTTCAGTGAAGAAATACTAATGAAGACACAAAGCCTCCTTGTTTGGGCATAGAAACAAATATTGCAGACAGTCTGGCATTCGTCACTCTACAAAGGAACTGTTGACTTATTTATGATAAACATTTTCCTCCTTCTGCCCACCGTGTCCTTCGTGTACCCCATCACATATAAACTGTTATATTGTACTTGCGCATCGGAAAACAATAAACGAAATGCTTTCATCGCTCTAAACGTCTTCTTTTTGTTGCTATTATTTCCGGCGTGCTTTAAAATGCCGTTGTTTATTTGGCATATTTATTTTTCGCTCACTTTAGAGATCTGCTGGGCGTTTCTTCTGCTCGTTTAGAGTATAAAAACGAATTCTTCTTGGATCAAACTCTTTGCAACTCTTTTGACTTCAACGCACCCGGGGAAAGTTTGTCGATTGTTTAGGTCTTTACCGCATTGTTTGGTTTTGTAGTGAAGCCTTTTTATGGGTTTATAGTGCGTCTTTCCTCTTTCGTATTCAACTTTCATTACTGACAATGTAAACAATAATAACAGCTCTTTGTCTACATTTTATCTTATCAAATACCTTGAAATCACGATAAACAAGAACCTCCGAAAAATTTTGCACTTTTAATTATGTTCTAGAAATCTGTGTTGTTTATCTTTTCACGGGCAATTCTAGAACACACGGACGATCATGTACTCGTATGTTCATCCGTCCATTCATGCAAGCATTTTTTGTCTTCCTCTTGCAGCATTGCCCGACCATACGAAACGAGAATTCATAGTTCTACGGCCCGGTCTAATGATAATTATTCGGGTTTCCTTAAAACCCTATTAAGGAATTGGTTAGTAAACTCGTCAACAGATATATCGCGCCCAGTATATACTACACACCGATTTATCCTCCAGACACCACTATCAGAAAACACGTTCTAGTTTTGATGTATCTTTTCTTGTATAAACATTTATCAGAACTACCATGTCCCGTCAATGGTTTGCATATTACCGAAGTTTTTACATGAAGAGTGAGGGATTCACAATGATTCATTTCCATTATTAAAAATACCGAATTCAGATCAACGTTTTAGTCTGTACGACTAAGTCGTGGCAGCCACAGGGTTCGGATCTGAGACATTCAGGTGGGTGTGCTCCACTTGCTGCCGCGGTTATTAGAATGCTTAGGCTAATTTTTCCGTGTGGAAAGATGCGAAAAGACGGATGCTGGTCGCCTCTGCAATGGCCAGTGTCCGTGAGCGGATGTTGGGTGGTACTCGATGAACGATTTAGAATGCCAAATCCACGTTTACTTGGTAATCTAAATCCACAAGGTGCCCAGGAATGGTGCTACCCATAATTCCTATCCCGCTGCGTTGGCGTCACAACCTTTTATCCAATCGGAAAGGCCGCTGATCCGTTCAACTCACCCATTTCCAAGGTTATAGAATGAATCATCGAATGAAAGGCTTGCCTTCGAAACAGGTTTTGATATCTAAAATGTCTTAGGTGCATCGACCACTAAAACGGTTGTCTGGACTCTCTTCAACAAGGGTATTTAGTAAAATCCTTGGTCTATGGTTATAAAAGAGAAAACTGACTAGGTTTTTTAAATTAAAAAGGCTCTTTTCCCTTTAATCTAAACTGTTCAGCCCCCTTTAGGTTTTCAGTCATGCAATAAAGTCAACCAAAGAAAAACTTTATGAAACACACAGCTCTCTTTTCTTCTTTAGGATAAAAGTTTTTCACAGAAAAGCTTGCCCCTATTCATAATTTTAAAGAAAGAATAGCCACGAGCCATGGGTTGGTATTAAATCGACTTGTTGCGAAACGGCTAGATGAAATTTCGTTTGACCCACTGGCGATTAAACAGACCATCGTCCGATTAAAAAGTACATTAGTATACCATTATTCTTCCATAGGTTTCTAGTGTGAATAAAATGTTCCCACTGAAATAGTTTTACTTTTCAAAACTATTTAACGAAGCTCTATCATCCAGTACCTATGAAGTCTCGAATCAGCAAATGACCACGTGGGAAGATGACAACTCATAGAAGTTCCTTTGCAACACTGCTCCAAGAACCCTTATATTTAGATTGGTAATTGCAGAACATTTGGATTGCCTAGCGACAGATTCATAGGCTTAAGCGCGCCACGTTTTTGGTTTCATAACTAGCTCTTCAAGTACTTTCGGCGTTTAAAGGGAAATGCAATAAAAATTACCACGGGAAACTAAATAAACAGGCTTGGAAGCGAGACAAACAACTAAATGGGAGATTAAGTGAGGAAGACCAGGTTAGTTGTGTCCGCCTCTTTCGGCTATGATGACATCTGCAGCATCTTATAGTAGGAAATACGTTAAAAGTTACCCGTGCTCCGATGGAACGAATGGCTTTGCCCGGTGTCAGATTAGGAATAGAATCCGAATGTTATATAAACTTACCTTGGATATGAATTTTCTTACAATCGAACATTTTATCTAGTTTAGTTGCACCAGTGACCCAGTATAACATTTTACATCATCTTGATATTCCAATTTCTTTCGTCAAAAGATCGCCGGTGAATGCCGATAGGACACACAAATTTGCAATTCTACGGAAAATTTCTAGTAACCCTTCATAAAATTATCTTGTATCAGCCTATCCATTTGGGCAAACAACCCATTTTCCAACGACCTCTTTGTTGCACGCATTTTATAGTTACTCCACAATAATTTCGTCACTTTTACGATTTTTGATTTTAATCTTTAGCTTTCAGTTTTCCTTTTGTGAAGCCGATCCATACAATTTTCAGGAAGGAATAAACGATCAGATGTTAAAGAGGTATGCGTTTCAGAGTCGGCAACATACTAACCCGAGATCGAACCTACTTGTTTGAATATTCAAAGGTGATATGGAGAGACAAGCGTTGTTGTGTCGTAGCAAACTATCTAAAAATCAACTTTGAACATCTGTACCGTGTGAGCTCCTAGATTTCACAGAACTTCGCCGCTGAAATCTCTGGGGTCATTTCAGTCAGTGACCTCATATGCACGCAGTATTTTCCATGGGCGTAGAAAATTTGACCGAACGAAAGCATGAAGGTTTGATCTTCTGCCTTTGAATGTGGGGTGAGAAAACAGTACGGAGTTTTAAATCAGTCACACGGACAACGAATCATGTCCTTTCACTCCAAACAGTCAGTACATTTTTCAGCGTGGTGTACTTGCGCTAAGCTCTGTTCAAACAGGGCTGAGTGAATTTATTTGATTTTAAATGGATTCATCTGTGTCATTGTCCAGATTGTTTTAAGCCATGTTGTTTCGCTGAAGTCTGCAATGGTGGCAATGGTGGTACTCCATACGAAAATAATTTGACGTCATAACAAATGCTTGATGGTAATGCTTAATATTTTCCATCCAAGAAAGCGTAGTTTCTGAATGCATTTTATTCTGATGAAGGATCGAGAAATGCCTCACATAAAATTAACGAAATAAAAATCAAATCAAAGACGACACAAATGCTCGGAGAATGTTACCTGTGTTAAGGAAACATTTCACGCCACCTTTTATCTCTATTCTTTCATAAATTAAGGACTTAATGAGTTACCGACCAGGTAGAATAAAAGCAAATGTGTTCCAACAGTAACAGAATATCTTAACTGACGGAGACCAATGTGAATCAGAAGGAGAGGTATTGGAACAGCAACAAAGAGAGAGAGAGGGAGAGCGAGACAGCGAGACTATCACGTCATTTCGATGCCAAGGTATAGTTGATTCGTCTCAGTTTGATTTAAAGCCGAGATCCTATTCTCATACACAAGTCCCTCTCAATCCCCACATCACGGAGTGCATTGAGTGATTGAACTTCACTCTGCGGTTCTATATTTATTGCCGTTGCGTAAACAAATCGGTCTTCTTATTCCAGGATGTGGACTGCATATACGAGTAAAGGCACATGAAAACAGTATAAGGTCTGCACTGCGTAGCTGGCGGGACTGAGGTGGAATCTGTGCCGTGGCAAGATAAACAGGTGCCAGTGCTACGTCAAGCCATATGCATATGGATGCACCTCTAAAAGGATACACACACTTGTGTGAGTTTCATCAGAAAACCAGCAAATATGTCCCTGTTCTTTGATTGCTTTAACTCCCCAAGCAAACTAACTGATGTTCATCCTTTCAAGATGCATACAGGTTTATATGCTTGACATGGAATGGATAAATTGATGAAGATTTTTCGAGTGTACCGATTAGGAAGAATTTTGCGCGTCTGTCTATGTCTGTGTGTGTGTGTGTGCGCACGCGAGTGGGTACGTACACGAGCTCGCGTATGGCTACCTGTTGGTCGGCCACAGTGACGTCGTGTATAGGGGAAGACGCGAGAGAGAGAGAGAACAGGAGAGGATATTCTAGGAAATAATTATGTCCACTATCCTGAATCTGCCACCATAAGCATTTGTAAATCCATAGAAACGCAAGCACAAAAATAAACAAGCGCGCACGTTCGATTCCTGGCAAGTCGAAGCAGTTTTGCTTTGTTTATTTCCCTTCATTACATTTCCATCCTTCCTTTTGCTGCATCTGACACTGTCAATATTACTGGAACAGTTGCCCTCAATTTCCTGCACTAAGGTGTGTGGTGTGTGTGTGTGTGTGTGTGTGTGCATGTGTGTGTGTGACTTCACGAGGTAAATGTAGTCATGAAAATGGTGAAACTGTGATAAGTATATTGGATTAACATGCGGAAACAATGAATTTTTCTTTAAAACCAACTCCATGCTTAAAATGCTATTATTTGATTAGGCTGTGTGGAGCCCACAAGTATATATCATCTTGAGTCTATAAACAATTGTATAACAATGTTTTGTCAACTTTGACTATCCGTACACAAAATGAACCCAACAAATGTGAGGAAACAGGAACTGACGACTGACAAGATTTAATATCGAGAAACGTCTGTCGTCATCTTTCGAAAAATGCATATCATCAATGCACACTGGTGTGAATTTAGACTGCACAAAACCCCTTCAGTTACTAATTCCAAAATGAATTAACATGTGACCAACGATCCAAATGCACTCTGAGACGTGTTGTTAACGTATTGTCTTGCATCAAAACAGTGACATGAAGCTACTTTTCAACATGCTTTAGACCATCATTCCTTTGACAAATTACAACGGATCAAGACGTTGTTGCATGAAATGGTGAGACGTAATGGCTTGGCAAACCATACCTGTCACCAAAATAGGAAAGCTAGCCATCTCTCAAGATTTCAGGCATAGAGGATTTGATGTTAATCAATTACAGCAGAGCAAAAAGGGTACAAGAGAAAAAATCACGGGAGCTGGAGTGACACGTAGATTTTTAAAGAAAGCACAGTGAAAACCCTGTGTGCAAATGCGAATGGTAAATAATAACAGTGTAAAATGGGTGATGGTAAGTTTTAAATCTCTAAAGACGGAAATGAATATAAAAAAGTAAACGGAACCCATCAAAATCCCTGCTGGAAGTGCTTAATGGTCAAACTGGCCTGATCACAGACTGAGTGAAGATGAACCGACAACCCACGAAATTCTCACAAAGTGAGCGACGTACCAGTCCCTTGCACTCTCATATCCACCATCCAAGGTCTATGAGGGTACGGGCTGATGCATTATCGAAGATCACCCTAGTCACGACACCAGTCAGCACATGTACGGTACCAAGCCCAAGGCTTGAGACAACGGAAATTCGGGTGACAGGACAGCTGATTAGTGGAGTGGATCGTTAGAATGAGGGTTGCATCATGTCAGCGACGTTTAAGCCCCAAGGCTGGGTTACCCACACCAGTCTAACCAATAAGTAGAATGCAATGATTGGGTACATGAACCAGCATCCTATTTGTTTATTGTTTTGCACTAATAAACACAACGGTCCGAGGGCGGCGATTTCTTCGCTCTCCAGTTACCGGTACGACTTTAAGCGAGACCATTTAGCTAGTCGTAAAATACAATGTAGTCCTGGTTCGGGTGCGCTTTTATGTCAATATCCCCAATGTAGCCACCAGAAAGTGATAAAACCTTCGCTAATTTTACCAAAGCAGAATTCGTATAGTCGACTCATGTTGCCATTGCACAGCCGGGAGGTCCCACCTACTATGTGTATGGTTCGGTTCACCTGTGTAAAAGTCTTCCAGAATGTGACCGCAATCCGCAGGAGCCTCTAGGAGCAAAAAATAGAGCTGATTGGCACGCCAAGACCAGAGACTAAAGCGACATCCGGTGAACACATGATGGACTCCGGGTTTTGAAATAGTTTTCTTATCTGTAGGCGTAAGCAGTATATATTTTTCTGAGCCTGACGTGTCATAATGGGGAGCAGTTTTAACACAGAGATAAGTAGTCCCGTTGATACGTGATAAACATTTAGACCTCACAACAGGGTCTTGGAAGTGCATTTCGAAGAGATATTTTAGTTTCGATTGAATCATGATTTGTTTGAAGAATCCTGTTCGTTCGTTCGTTTGTAAATCATTTTTCAGAGCATCAGGTCTGCAGTCGCCGTTCATGATCAAACCAATAGTACCACACAACTCCAAATGATGCCAAATGGTAGGACAGACTTCATTTAACGTGTATCACACATATCACTCAAGTCGTTAAATGTGGTTTTACCATAACTTGCACTGCGTCGCCCCAGTTTATCCCACCCGTACAATTTGATATATTTACGTGGCAAAACGAGCACTGAATATGGATTATTTTTCAACTGGTTCAATGAACTAAAAATGTTGGTCATACGAAATGAACTTGAACTTGGTCATGTATTTTTGTGGCAAAAAGCAATCCACTATCGACCGGCTCGTTATCACATCTCATGTGATTCCCCAATCCAAGCCTCGCAGTGAGTCTTCCAGGCTATGGGTTTTGGTGGTTTCCCTGCACCCATGCTCAAACATATAGTGAAAAGTTACATTTCATCTTTAAAGCGGTCATTAAGAGTGGTGCAATAGTTCAGATCAATAATTATAATTCGTGTTTAAACGAATATTCGCTAACAGTGCATTCGAAGTGTTGTTGTTTACCGAAACGAATAATGTACGGCACTTGTCAATAATTGTTTCTTACTATTAATGGCGTTGAATATCAACATTTGAGACTGCCATTTTACCATCGAATGTAGTTTTCTGTCACAACCCTATGAGAATGCTATTCTCGAGAAGAAACAAACAGCAGTTTTTGTCGTCACACGATCAGCTTACACTTGCATCAGACGAGCTAACCATTGGAGAAGTTTACTAAATTATCCTGCCCAGTGAAACAATCCAGCTGTCGCATGCTATTTATCATCGTACCTCATATTCACAAAAGTCCCTTCAGCCATCAGTTTGAGAAAATCAGTGCAGGCCGACGATAATACTAGAAAAATCAAAAAGCAGCGTACAAAAGTACAGTGCGGTTTTTTTTTAATTTACTCAATCACAGATTAATCGGGGTTCATCTTTCCCGACCGTCCGTAAAACTTTTGTTATCGCTGAGCAAACAAACTCCATATGGCTCGTGAGTTCCACCGCCAGTCGCTGTTTGTTTGACTAAATTATTTGTTTCACGTTTATAGTGAAGCAGTCAGGTTTTGTGTACAGAAACGCGCAAACAGTCACAATGAGTTTCAGTCAAAATATGTGTAGGAGTATTTCACGTTGTTCTGCAGTCAACCTATGAGTTCCTAATGGGAAACGTTTAGGTTTTTAGTGTGGCGTATACGTAGATTCTGCCTTCGTAAATGCAACAGTTGTGCCTAGTCTCGTAAACAATGCAAACAAATAATGGATGAAGACAGACCGCTGGCAAACAAATCCCACTTACAACGATAGTAAAATGCGTATATGACTTGTCCGGAATCCGAATTATTCAAACATTTTTCAGAAAGAAATGGTTTCTTCCTCTTCGTCGACAACTGTACTATTCATCTGAAATCCATTTAAACTTGAAGCGTATTTCTAGCGTGGTGCAACAACACCTTTTTGTGGGTGTGATTCTCGGTATACATCATTTACCATGTGAATGAAATAGCAACGGGAATTCCCTTTTCGGAAAAATAGTCTTCTGCCAATACAGACGTATTTGTGCATCATTCAAGAATCAGTATTATGGCTGGTTCAGAGAGCACTTACCTTCCCACTGGTTAGGACACAATGGAGTCATATTGTAGCATTCAAGATTAAAACAGAAGGGATTAGTATGAGGTCGACCGAAGTCACAGGCTCAGATACGACTTTGTCCGGTTACTTCATTAAGTCACTAGATCTGCTGCATCTTTTTGGGGGCCAGTGTAGATCCTGCTCCAAGGCAGTTGGAGCGACTTTACTGATAGCTCATGAGAATAAAGCAATGGGCTGCCAAGTGAAACCGTGTTTCATTTTCTGTCGAGCTTTGTTGGTGAATCGCTTCGCACGCATTCTGATAAACTTTGATGACTAATTTGAGGGGGTATTCTCCACTCATATGATCGCCTGTATAAGCAAGTTATAGCTTTTAAGATGGGTGCCGTTAGAGAGTGATTATCTAGAGCATACCAAATGCAAGTAGGAAGCCCCCAGTGTCCACCACGAAATGAAGAAAGCCATACAGGCAGTTGCTCATCTGACTGGACTCATTCTGTGAGTTTCCAAATTCGCGTCTAAAGAAGATCAGTCCTCGTACGTCTTTTCCTTCTGTTTGGTCGCACCGTTGTTCGATCACGGACTTCCACGAACTTCGAAAAAAAAACTATTTTCTAAACTTGTATGTGATTGTATACACTTTTTGTCGGCAAATATATATATATATATATATATATATATATATATATATATATATATATATATATATATATATATATACCCGAAGGAGCTCGCTGTATCATTTTCCTTGAGGAAAGGCCGGAGACATCAAATTAATGAGTACAAACGTTCCGGCCTACAAACTTTCTCGCAATAAGCCGTCTCAAGGAGCAACTGGTGAACAGAATTTCAGTAAGTACCATCCCAGCAGACGAAAAGGGAGGTTCGTTTCTTAAACACACGCATACTCGTGAGCAGATCGACAGGATTTATACCGGTAATCATTTCGCAACATCTCAACTGGTTCGTACTTCAGAGTTGGTTTCATTTATTCTTGTTCGTGGCGAACACGCAAACAACAATCTCGATCAATAAATTAGTGTAATGATTGTGAAGGGCACACTGGCGCCTTTCTTTCAATGCAACACTCACCTCTTGTACTCGTGAAAACCATAGTGCGTGAGCCGATCTGCTGCCCGTGTGATTTGCTCTGCTTATTTCATGATCTATAATTATGGTTCAGTGTATTCGTGCACAGCCTGACCAATAGCTGCGAGGGTCTAGGGAAGCCGCTAGCAAAAGTGGAAAAAAGAGCGAAAGCACAGCCCTGTGCCGTCCCACAAACTCGAATGTGAGAATTATTTTGCCATCCAATCATCTCGTTCTATTGACGTTGTCCCAAGTGTCCGTCCGTTACACACAACGCATTGGCTCGACTGGTGTGGGCGACCACGCCTTGAGGCTTAAACAGCGCAGACAAAATTCATCCTTCATCAATCGATCGACTCCACCAATCGGCTGTCCTGTCACCCGAGATTCCATTATCTCAAGCCTTCGGCTTGGTATTGCACCAGTGTAGACTATCGATGTGACTTGGCTGTCCGCCAACGCTGAGTAACACGTACCCCCATACGCAGCATCTTCACGTAAGCCAGAGGTAGAGTATGGACGGCCTGTTCACAGATCTGGGGTCTGGATACGTCCCGAAAATTGCCGGCAAGCCATGTCATTAAACTAGGTGCACGATCAATGGAGCGAAGCCCCTGCAATGAGTATGCAGAGAAAATCTGAATAACCAAGCGATTTGCGCCTGGTGGATCTAACAAAGCTCTCCGGCAAACTGGATGCGTAGTCCCATAGAATGGCAATTTGGAATTCCTGATAAAGTGCTGCAGTCCTGATTCGCTTTTAAGAAGAAATACAAAACAAAGTAACAACGAATAATTTACTCTCATTGCACATGTTTCAACTTCACATTATTAGATGCTTCGTTGAAAAGTGATCTTTTGTCACGCGGTTCGAAGAGTAGAATCCGTGAATATGTGGACGAGAACGAAAATCTAATTTTTTTCCTACATCTCCAGGCAAAAATGTGACTCATTCAATTATGGATGAAGCAATAGGCTTCCTGTTGGCTCCCAATTCTAATGCAGTTTGCAACTTAATCAGTTATGATAACAGCCAAATGGGTAAAGCCCTGTAACCATGGAGACGGTATGGACGTCTTGCTACACTTCTTTGTCCATATGAGGGACATAAATCATAGTTGTGACAATTAAAATTAGTAAACAATGCTGTAACTGATCAGACCGAGCGTACCCTACACAAGATTTTTCCTTCCAAACATTGGTGTCTACTACGCACTTTGACTGCTGAAAGTGTTCTCAGAAGTAAAAAGTGGAATTCCACTGGAATGGGGTGACCCCGCCAATTTTGGTCAGACTACATTCTTTTCACTGAGGTCAACCAGTATAACTAGGGAACACCGCAGAGCTCTTTTGATGGCACAGGATGGGTGCCATTTCTTGATCACCCTCGTTTTGGAAAATCACAACATAAGGTTGATGTAGAATATCGCAGATGACTTGACATAATCAGCCTTGCAAGTTTTGTTAAGGGAAGCCTAGCTAGTGATGGTCTAAGGTTCCTATGCGACCTATGATCTACACAGCCTCATTTGATGACTGTGACCAACATCCAATTATGAACGTTCAGTAACACGTTTACTTAACTGTCTCATTGTTCATTCAATGCGTTCTGCTCCATGCCCATATTCAAAATCATAAACGAAATTTGGTCAAGAGGATTTGGAAAGACATCCTCCTTAGGCGTTCTAGGTATCGGGAAGTACCACAACGACTTGTAGTGCACTGGAGAGTCTCTAGGGTACTCTGGATCAGTATCAAAACAACCTCAGATGGCACTGGCAAACGAAAACAGGCAGAGAGGCGTGTTCAAACGAGTAGATAGCAAATGTACATGCAATAGAAATAAAGATGAAACTAATGGTATAAAACGAACTCGCAACCGTTCATAGTTCTCGCAGTAGAAACCTGAGTACCAGAAGTCCAAAGTCAATCAGTGTGTTCAGTTCCCAGGACTTGATAACAATTTGCCAAATTGAAAGGGATGGCGTACAGAAGGGTGCTGAAGGCAGCCGTAAAAGCTTCGAAATTCATTGATCTCCGGTAGATCATTAGCTGGATTAATTCTGTAACACTTCTAATCAGAAAGCTAGGTTGCTCCAGAAAGAGTGGTGTATTAAGAGCCTTTTGTTTTACGCGGTATTGAGTGCCTGCGTTCAAGAACGTGTGGGTTGATTGTATACATTGAAACGTGAGTACAAGAAAGAAGCGCTGCACCAAGGGACGTCGTAAAACATGAAAAAGAGAGAATTGTACAGGTATTGTAGCGAGCTGGCTGTTGGTAGCCAAACTGGAGTTCGCGGGAAATAATTGTAGGATCCCAGTCATGCACTTATTGAGCCATGGCGCTCATGGAGTTTTCTTTTTTTGCTGCTTCAGATCGAACACAAGTAACTCCACGCACAGAAACATTGATCCTTGCACGCTATAGTATCTACAAACTCAAAACAAAATTTATTATTCCACTGTAAGTTTATTTTGATCGTATTATGTGCCTGACGAGATGCGGTACAACTGGTCCGGATATGCATCGAGCCACACCATGGAGTAGTATTCGCTCTCTAATCTCATGTTGAAAAAGAACAGTTTTAAGTCCAGTATCCATCCAACTTCAGCCGCACTGCATGAGATCAGTGAGCCAGCGGTAGTGTCTTACGGTCAACACTTAAATTTCGCCAACTGACGTTAATTAAGCACATGCACTTATGATGTCACCTCGGTTGGTGGTGAAACGTTTGCGATCTAAACGCCAAGCTCAGCTATCAGAACATCATGGCAATTAGGAAATGTTTTACTTAATGTAAACAATCTGACTGCTTTCTTCAGCTGGAAAACAGATTTCCGTAGTGGTTGGAATTCCAAATTATTTTTTAGCTCATCAGGAATAATTTTTAGGTATTTTTGCTGAGTTTAACGAGCTGCACGCGGTTTACTGAAATGGCTGCTTAACAGGACTTTCTACCTGAAGCAAAGTACTCTTCGGAGACTTTTCAACTTTTTTCAGCATTTTCAGGTATATTCCGGAGTCATGGATGGGTATTCGGCGTTTTTAGAAACAATTTCCCTATTTTACATAATGTTCGCCTGGGTGTGCCGTACGACACTATCGTGAGTCATCAGATTTTTGAAGCTCTCGCTTATCTTTGCTCTTAAAATACCTCAAGAATACACGGGTTTTGTCTTGTTAACAGCTGACCAGATAATAATTACCGATTTCCAACTAAACAAACGGTCATAAAACTAATTTCTTCATACGTTTACACTCAAATATTCTACACCAGAAGATAACCAGCTTAAAATACCAAACTCATCAATAATGATCCCTTCCCGGAGGCCATCTCGATCCAAAGAACAGTTTATAAAACTACCATTGTAGTAAATGCTAATTACGAATACTGAATTAACTTAAAGCTTTCGCTTGAGTTTATTTCTGAAGAAAAACTCGCGTGACTAGCAGTCATCGTACGTCAGGGAGTCGCAAAGACCCCCCTGAAGTCAAACCACTAACCGAGTTGAACGCGACGTGCCAAGCTGATCAACCAACACACCTGCACTCACATATGTGACTAAGCCAGCCGTATGAACATAGTCGTGGCATCAAACAATGTTTTTCAAACAAGTTGCATGAAGTGAACGAATGTAATGAGCCACTTTTATCACACCGAATTCATTAAATCGCTGCACTCCTCGGACAAGGGGAAATTTGTTTCTTTTAAAAAACGACTACTTTTCACGGTTTTGTTATTTTATCACCAGAAACATCTAATAAGTAGCGAACTCCCCGTGCTCCTAATAGCGATATGGAAGTGTACATTAAAAAATCACAACGACTTAGTCGTCCTAAATATTTATTTGTTATTTTGAGATACTTCCGATAGCCAAGAAACCATTCCAGACCACCTGGGAATTTTAATGAAAAGTTCAACTTCATCTCTAAATCTATTTTACCTTACTTTATTTATCATACAACACCTGCAAATAGGCCGCGGCCGAGTACTGTGTTACTTCTGGAAACTATGAACCAACAGCGAGGAGTTTTGGTTTTTCTGATCATCTCATCAATGATAGCAAATTCCTAATCTTAACGCAGCCGCAGCCGCAGCATCGTACAACTAGTGCGTATAAACCTAAAATGCTGTCAATCAAAAGCGGATGTACTTGAGCTAACGGATCATATTCTGCCGACTTCCTTCTCTTCTATTGGATCATATGCTGCGCAATTACCATGGAATTTTGAACGCAAAATCGCAAAGGAGTGAGTAGACGTTTGTCGTCGAACCTTTTTTGAGACAAGAACCATCATTTCATAAGGCCAACCATTCTAAACGAAACACAAGCTGACGTTGGGTTTTCTGTTGTAGTTGAAACAGGGGAGGAACTTTAACATTGAATCCCAGTGGGTTTTAGCCTCTCGGCTTACGACTAAGAACGCCATCGAAAGTCATTTGAAGTGTGTTTTATGTAGGTAGGGTTTCTGGCGCGTAGCTTTCATTCGCCACTGCACCATAGACCTTAGTCTTCCTTAGATCCACGAGGACAAATACTATCCGTGACAATGTGGAAATCAACAGTTCGCTTATCCTAGTCCGCGAAAAATCACGTCCGTGGTAATCCACTCTAAAAACCCATGACGTAATTTGTCAAAGGTCTGGTCACTAAGTGCAGACCATTCCTATTCTTACGAGGAAACAAGGCTATCCATCCAAGTGACCTCAAGCCTCCAAGGACCCAACTTCGAACAAATCACGGTCGCTTTGAATCTTCATAAACCAATTGTAACAAAGTATCCATCTTCGTTTGTAAATGCTATCCCTCCGGAAGTTAAACGGTTTGTTGGGCGAAAAAAGAACCTGTCTGTTCCGAGGTTCAAACGAGATGGACCAGTCGGACTAACTGTATAAGGTAATTGGAAGCAATGGTAAAAAACCAAAATCGGTCAGTCTAATCCGTCCCCAAAATTCAAAAAACACACGTAAAGCTTTGACGGTTTATTAGAGGAGAAACTGTAAATTTTGCTTTGTTCCATTTTCTCCTTATATACGTATTCTTATAATTCCTTCATTCATTATACGACAAAGTAAAACTTTTCTGGAATGGGGTCGCGGCCAATGGGAGGATGTTAATGGGGAGGCATTTAGCGGTGGAGAAAGCTGAACCCGGATCTTAAATTCCCAAAGAGCACGATGATGACCTTTTGACCGACACCAGTCGGTGAATCTAACCATCATACATCATTTTGCTTGATGGATCGCGGTCCTCATCTGTTCTTCCAGCGATTTAAGTCTGGTTTGCCTAAAGTGGCAACAACGTTCATGACCTTCCTGCAGATTACAGCTCTCACTATCGGAACTTCACCACATCTTTTGAACATACTCAAAAACCACTGGAAATTGGCATAATCTGTTTCTTCAAATTAGTTTACACATTCAAATGACAACGTTGTATGCTGCTGCCTATACAGAGACGATCTTGAAGTACAGTATTGTTCGCGGTCACATTCCCCACGGTCTTCCGCGAAACGCCAGAAAGCTGGACCACAGAGGTTTGCTTTGCCTTCAGTTCACAAACCACCCGCAGAATCTCCGCCTTCTCGTTTAATTGAACACGACCGAGGGCAAACTCTGAGACAGAAATTCTTTCCATTTGCTCTCATCGGTCATGTATGTAAAGCTCCAGGCAAAGATCAAATATTATGGAACAAAATGATTAAGTAAAGCAGTCTTATGGTACTTGAAACCATGGTTTGTATGGCTGCGTGATAGGATACAGCCACGATAGATTAAAGCACAAGGCGGGTTCGGCAATGGCGGTCAGTAATGTTTAATTTCCTTAGTCTGTTTTTGTACCGATGGTTCGCCGGATCCACCTTGTGAACACATTCGGCCAAGTGGCTAGCGATAGCCTATGTGACGCCGTAGAATTTCCTCTGCTAGAATGAGTCATTGCGTCGCGTGTGCGCGGTAGTTTATTCAGCCCTGGAGATGTGAATGTCAACTTTGGCTACTGAAAACGATAACAGTAGTTAAATGTTGACCTTAACTAATGTCACGCCGGTAAAATATTGTGGATAGCCTCCTGGAAAGAGCGACCAACAGCACCGGAATTTGCTAACCATAGCTTCAAAAGTTCGTTGTTTCACCACACACTGATCATGTAAAGCAACCAACGTGAAACGACCGCGCTGTTAGTGGTACGTCAGCCAGTGCGGACTCTCTGATTGTGAATAAACAGGTCAGGTATGCAGCGCTTTGCATAAAACACCCGAGTCCAATCTTAATTTACGTAGTATTTGCTCAATGGTATTTTATGCATTAGCACGGTATTTATAGCTTGTTTATCTGCGGTTTAATCCTGTATACTCACATTTGTGTCTTGAATATGACAGACCTCAATGAATCGAATTTGGTCGGAAGAACCGTAGTCGGTCCACTGACTTCTGGTTCTCAGCAGCAACCAAACTCGAAAATTAAAAAAACACAGGTATGAAAAATCAAGGACAGAACTACAAATAATAGTATCAAGTCTCAGATTAAGGCCCACAAATACAATAGCACCAACTTTTGTGGCAAGCAGATAAATCTTTTTGTGTATAATCAGTGATTCGATGGATCTCATGAAACATACCGTGGAAGCCCGACACTCCCTAAATGGCCGGGCGCACTAGTCCGGCTTTTAATACCTTTCTTTTTCATTACGGAGTGGTCGTTTAATAACATTTATCTTGTCAAGGTTGATTTGACATTAGACAGGTGGTATATTATTATTTAGCCGCGTAGATATCACCTATCAAACTACGGATTAAACCTGTATATCGAATCTAGTCACATGACGGCCAGATGGTAATGAAGCAAACTGCTTATGTGCTTAAGTTCTCAGTTGCCTTGCATTGTTTTCGTTCAAAATGCTTAATCAAGCCTTCAAAGTACAGACATGATAATCGAAGTAGTTAGTTTTGGTGGAACACACATTACCTGTGATTACTGTGTGTGCGGTCATATCCGCTTATGGTTTGACTTTGAACATCATTCGTGTGATCTAATAACTAAGGAAGTCCCAATCGTTCCGGTTAAGTAGCACATCAAGTAAAATTAAGAGAATGTTGAAGGTTCCGGAAAATTTTATTTTGCCCAATCTAAAAAAACTGAAATAAACTGTAATCAAATTGTGTTCAAAGTGGATAGTTCTGGTGGACTGTGTAGTCAACAAGATTTCTGATTGATAGCTTAAGTCCTTATTTTTCTGAAACTCGACATTGTCAGTAAAATTATGTATGGAATACATTAGTCAATAATGCCACAGATCGTGAGTTAAGAGAAACTATGAAGTGAGCTTCTATTCATACCTAATCATCTCACTGCCCAAACACCAGGCAGTAGCACCGTGAAATCGGTCGGAAGCAAGGCTGATTCAACAATGAAATGAATGGAAAGAGCTACTCGTGGATCGGGTGTGGTACAGGTAGTCAGTGGTTTATCACCACCCATTGTATCAGAATGCTAGTTGTTCGATATCTATCCATTGACTCAAAGCTACCTCTATGTAATCAACACAAGCTGCAGCTATTTTCGTCCTAACCCCATCAGATAATATCATTTAAAACACAAAGAGAAGGTTCAAACCAAATGAATTAATTTGTGGTGGACATAAAAAACACTCGTTTATTGTACTCTGGTCATCATAAAAGGGATTATTTGGAGATTTTCGAATACACTCCCATTCCCAGATAGATAAAAATTAATCGTACAATCAGTATGAATGGACCTCATTATTATTTCAATCTCTTCCTCCACAGCCGTCACTTTCTTATGTCAACCCGTATTGGTAATTCTCGATAAAGATGATTCATCCACCTACTGTCACTATACTCGAATCTCTCAAACCTTAGTAACGGAGTTTATTGAATGTGGCAGTTAGAAGAGAACAGCTGATACAACGTCAACCTAATTACTTACGTCACCATCCTACAGGCTCGAGGAGAATTCAGCTCAGACCTAACAGACGTCAACATCAAGATTGTGCGTTGAGTATTTCCCAGGAAAGAACATTACTCTTATGTCAGTTACTATTGTGAGTAGTAGACTATATTTTTAATATGATACATTATGCAATGTGAACACTAAGCTCTTCACTGGAAACCATGAAGGCACTAATACTCAAATCCCAGGTTCGAATCCTCGTGGGGAATCGATGGATGTGCACTGTTGTTGATTCCTAACAAGGATGAAACAGCTGTAAAGTGCTCTCATGGTTTTCAGTTGAGCGCTCACATTGCCTCGTGAAACATTATATTAAATCTAATTTCCTACCACCCACATAGTAACCAAACTCCGTAAGTTGTTTAACGGCACATCCTCGTTGTACTTTGTTACAGTTCTCCATAATCTATCTCAAAACGTTGAAATGGGAAAAGCTGGGGAATTTGCAACTAGAGAGACACTGATCAGCATCGATGGCTTAATGTAATCCTCCTAAATGGTAAAAAGCTACCGAAAACTTGTGAACCACAGTGGTAGTAAATAGGCGATGTTAATTACGGTAAAAGATTGAGTGCTGATGGGATTTAAGACATATATCTAGCAGTCCTTGAATCAGAAGCGATAAGTGGACGGCGCGGGTATAGGTCGAGTCTTGTATAAACGTTAAGTTTCTGTGGTCCCGATTCGTTAAATATGTTGTGGTCTTAACAATCAAATCATTCACTTTCATCGGTTTACAAACTTCTTCTGGAGTAGGAGGTAGACCAGTAGACTTAAAACTTTCGAACAAACTAATTCTGGTGGCACACAAAGGACTTAGGGCATAAACGATCAGTACTTTCGACCTGGCAAGACTGGCTAACGAAAGATTCTAGGGGAAAACCACAACTCTTTACTGTGTGCGAGACACCTTCGCGGATGGTTTCAGACAAACGCCTGGTCGTATGGTAGATGTCCTACAGGAAAAAGTAAATGAATATACACCATATGAGGTAGTTTGTCTCTCAACAGCAAAAGCACTACTGGCCTGGATTTGAACAGAACTTGAGTTCAGCTGTATAGGACTTTTTGCTAATGACCCCTGACAACCTTCTGTGCACGATTTCTACTGCCAACTTATCACCTTTGAATATATATATATATATATATATATATATATATATATATCGCAATTACTTGTGAGCATGATGTGGGACTGATGAAGCCTTTTTGGTCGACTGTCCCTTGGACTCCACCTTTAGCAGACAAACTTCAGGTCATCCTACCAACCCTGCACTCGGAAGCAGAGATGCACACCGGTCTAGCGCGTAGGGCTAACGAGATGAATGGCGTAGGGACGCGGTTGATAACTTCAGTCACGAAACGAATGATGCCTCTCTAGTAGACAAAAATTCAAAGTGGTGAGCCACAGAGATGTCTATATGAACCGGCAGAGCAAAGCACAGAGCGAGAAACAATCAGGGAGGAGTCACAAGAGTATTTCCCCTGAGTATATTCTTTTTGCTCTTTTCGTGAAGCATTGATTTTGGTTCCTTCTATTGTTAAGAGGCACAAAAGTAAGAAAGTGAATGATTGCTTATCCCATGCTACCTTTCTGTTTATTGACCGGCTGTCTGAGTAGTCTTCACGACGACTCATTCTTACGTCAACAAAGGCGACTGTATTGTATTTCCATTGTGAATCGCAAGGTTGTACGAGCTGAGTTAAACCTATCTAGTAGTTGACTCATATAGTCTGATGAATTAATTACACTAAATATCACCTACATAGAGTTTTTGTAGGCAATAGCTTAGGTTTTACTTTCGCATAGTGCCAAACAACGGAATAACAGATAGGTGGTCCATATGTAGCAGAACGGACCGACGAGCGCGTTTACTAAGGAAACGATGTGGTAAGATAAATGACCATACAGTTTGTGAGTCCGATGTGATCCCCAGATCACGTGATTTTCCTTGTTTTTCGTCCCGTCTGAGTTCTTCGGTAGTTTTTTCCCATAGCTTTAAACACCTATTTATTTTCATTGGTCATCCCATTTGTCCTTATCATTTTGGGGCTTCGTCCTCATTAGTATCGTTTTTCAATGCTGCCTTTAGCTTTTTCACTTCTTTTTAAATGACCCACTAACAGAATATCTAATGAGCGAAAGCCATCACCGGACCCCATCGTCAGGGTAGTCACGATTCACATACTGTAATTTGCGCCCTCCCATTCGCGGTCATGGTTCACGTCGGTTGAGTAGGAATTCGAAAACCACCGGATAGCTAGTGACGTCAGCCATTTCCGGTGGGTAGCGGTCCACCTCCTACCTGAGGTAACATAATAAGTTACTGAGGTATTCATCTCTTTCCGGAGCTACCAGAAAATAAAACAGGCTGTCATAGATCGCGCAATTCCGCGAAAGACCATCACTTTCGGCAACCATTGCAAAGTGTTGAGCTTGGAAGAAAGAAGCTCTTTCGAATGCCTAGTGAAATGCGGCGCTTGACGGGATTGACGGAATTTGACGACCCAATGTTAAAGCAACCTTCACTCCAGAGGTTGCCTCACAACATATCTGTTGCAGTGAGTGTCGCGCGCAGGTACACACTATAAGAAGCCACAGCCTTAGCCGATGACATAATATCATGGTACACCCCAGCTAGCGCTGATGTACACAGTTCTTTGAACGTCGTAATGCCATTCTCGCAACATCCAACTGTTTCGCGGCAATTTTGTCCAAAATCGATCTGAGCCTGTAACGTCCAGTAGTAAGTATGGGCAGGTAGCAAGAACGCTACACTGCACGTTACATAAGCCGTAATAGTCTTTCGCCGCGACGAGGTTTCACCTCGTCGAAAGAAGGGTGTCACTTTACTTAATGCTACATTTATGCGGCCATCTCCTAAGAGAGGTTTAGTCGGCTTCATGGATTTCGCGGATTGCGCCTGACCACGAACGGCGGTCAGAGGCAAGGTCGATTGTGTACTGTAGCGGCAAAATCCATGAAGTCTTGGGAATGGTGTACAAAATGGCTTCCCCCCCCCCCCTCCCCCGTCACTCGGCTTTTGCTTGATGTTACACCTCCGGCCCGTGCAAAACCAAGTGCTACCTGTCGGGAAACAAGATCGTGTGTTGGGAGACGGTGATCGATTCAGTGGTTCATACGCCTTTTGATTTATGGTCTACCAACCCGGGGCACCCAACACATCCATTGTGCATGGTTGCCTGTGGCTCTCTAGGAGCTCGTTCTCTATTCGGTAGCAGCGACCACAACCCGGGAGCCCATGCAACCCCTTTGGTTGGACGGTTTTCCTTCTTGGTCGGTAAATTAAGCAGCATATCTCGTCCACCCATTCAGGAGAAGCTGCCTTCAATTTTTAAGCACGGTCTCATCAAGGTTTTTAGACCTCAGCCATCCTCCAACCTGGTTTGGCCAGCTTGTCGAGCGGCCTGCCGGGGTATGGCCGCTGATAGATGCTTCAGCTTCGTGGAGCCACGGGTGGCAGTTGGGTAATCAGTGGAGACCAAGGAAATGGATGAGGACTGAAGGAGCACGACAGACTACCAACTCAGAGGAATCACTCCTCACAGACAGCCCCATCGGAAGAAGGTCAAGGCAAACACTGGAGTCACTTCGGCGAAGCGGCCAAACGATGCGAACCAAAGTGTACCTTTTACCGATGAACATCAGAGAAATTAACCTCCGGTCCGTAGTGGCGACTCACGAAGCCTTGTGCCAGGCCGAAATTCGTTTTCTCAATTGGAGGGACCTCACTACAAATACGCGCTTTCGGCCGGACACTGGTTCCGAACTGAGGGTCCTTCCTCAACGGAAAGGTAATTGTATCCGGCGACAGACCTTAACACTAAGCTCCGCCAATGGCACAGCAATCCCAACATTTGACCTGCGTTGGTTCGCTGTAGTTTATAGATAAAATACAAACTTAAAAACAATCGACGTCCCTACATCAACAATTTGACATATTACTACCTGCATCCCGCGGTAAAGTATCCCATCGTCAGACCTATCAAGTCGTTATTCCTTCGTATTCCACAGCAGATCAATTGAAATCTCAGCACATCGAACAACGAGCCTGACACGTTCAATGCGGACTCTCGTCACCCTAGCTGGTTTGTCTTCGAAAACACTATCCAGCCGGAATTTTAGTTATCCTCGCCGTTGGCGACGCCAGTTTGGGCATGAAGATGATGCCAGAACAATCCTGTTTAGGATGTGGTCAGCTTTATGGAGGACGTGCCCAAACCACTACAGTCGACGGAGTTGTATGGGTGTTGAGAAATGGGCAATGCGGCAGCAATCTCCAATGTTTTCATTCGAGATTCTGTCACACCATCTTACTCTTAAAATAGACCTGAAGCACCAGTGATCGAAAACTCCAGTCGCCTAATATCCTCAGCTCTTAATGTCCAAGTTTCGCGACCATACAGTAGGACTGATTGGACTGCTGCATTAAATACACTGAGCTTGGTTTTTAGATTAATCTCATTCCGTCGCCAGAGGGTGTTTCGGAGCTGAAGAGATGCGTTCAGGCCGCGTCGATACGCCACTTGAAATTATCTGCGGCAGAATGGCGGAGCCGAGGTACTTAAAATCCGAGACAATTTCTATCGTTTGGCCATTCAGTTGTGGGGCTCATTTTGCATGAATAATGGGTATTACAGACATCTTAGCTTGGTGGTATCGATCTCAAGACTGATCTCCGAAGCATTTATCAACCCAGTTAAGGGCCGCTTGCAAAGCGATCAGGCCCTCCCCGAGCACCACTGCGTTGTATGCAAATTCAAAGTACGTAATACTGTACATTGCGCGTCGCACTACCCAATCTACAGCAAAGTTGAACAGCACGGGAGATAACGGGCACCCTTGTCGTACTCGTGCCTTCAATTTTAAGAGGCAAAACTCTTCACCGCAAGCTCGAACACGTGCTTTTGTTCCAGCATTATACAACTTTATCAGATTGATCAAAATCATTAAGTTATGTGGGTGTTAGATATAAGAGACGTCCTCAGTGTCACTCAGCTTTTTTCAAGGGTGTACCTCTAGTCCTTGAATAATTAAGTGCAGGCCGCAGTGTAGCAACGTGTGCATCCTTAGTTGCCGGTAGTTCCCTAGGAGTTCATTCGCCATTCGACTGAACTAAATCCAACCTGGGGGTCAATGCAGTCTTCTTAATTAGACAGATTGCCTCCATAGCCGCTGGATTATACAGTAAACTTCGTCCATTTATTCAGCAGTACCTGTCTTTGCATGCCGGATACCGTCTTACTGAGGTGTTTGGACCTCAACCTTGTTTGGCCCGCCTGTTGAGAGGTTTTCCGGGGTGTGGCCGTTGATGCATGCTTCAGTTTTGTGGAGCGCCAAGTTGCGGTTAACCTTGAATAAGGTAGGCTCCTGCTGATAAAATAAACTTTCGCGGGCGACCAGTGACAGTGCTTGAGGGAGTTTCAGGTTTATCCGTTCAGTTAGTGTTTCCCGCTCTATAAAGCTAGGTAAACCTGTCTACAGAACGCTGACGTCGACTACGTGACTCGCCACTAAATATGGCTAGAGCCCCTTGTGTTCCATTTACCCGACAAGGTTTGCCAGAGAAGGCTAATGAACTGTAAAATTCATCACCGGCTCATCTGGAGTAAAGCCGCTGCCTTGCAGGGTGAACTTTGTATGAACCGCTGATTTTCATTGCGCACAACCGACTTTACAGGGATTCAGTCAGCCCTCTCATCAAGAACCATACCAACGCCAGTGGTCCTGGAAGATGCAGTCATATCATAGTGGGTGGCTGGAACTCCCGGACAGGCGCGCGAGATGCCTTGACATACCACATTCTCGGGAAATTCGGCCTTGGCCACAACTTTCAAAATGACAGTGGGCTAATCAATTTCTCCGATTTTGGCCGGCTGTACGTAACCAACACACAGTTCCGGCACTGCAGAAGTCATCTTACATGGTATTCCAATCTCGATTGAATAGGTTATCAAATTTGTTACGTGCTTATCCGGTATCGTTAGATTTCGTCAACAGACGGCTGCAGGTAGTATCGCGGCTCTGAGGCAGGCAACAAGGGAAGATCAGGTCACGTGCTGGTACATGCGAGGCTTCGCCTTTGGCTAACGACCCGCATAAAGGCAACGCACCCAAAGCGCCTCAGTGTGGAACTGCTAAGGTACCGGGAGAAAACAGAAGCTCCAGTGAAATAAGTTGAACTGTAGTTGTCAACTGACGAATACAGTTTATACTACACGACAGGCTCGGCCAACCTGCTGTGGGCTAAAATAAAATAAGCAGCACATCAAGGCGCAATGGGTGAATTGATAACCACGGAATACCTTTATTAATACTGGATATCCGGGGATATTTTACGTCTCCCCACCTTTGTTAAAAATACCACGTATCCGGACTCCCAGAACATCCACACGTCAGACGTGAAGCAAACCGCTCCTCAGGAAAGATCGACGCAGTTACTGACACGAAATCGAAAATGAGATGGAAACTCCAGCCAGTGCTTTCCAATTCGCCCCCATATGATCAGCGTCGGGTGAAAATTAATCCATTCAACCTATCTTGCACGGTTTTGCTGGTGTAACCATCCCTGATATGGATGGTAAGATAACTAGGTGGTTAGGATATCCCAGTCAGCTCCTCAGTCGGTCACTAGACAGACCGGCAGATATCGATTCGACCAAAGGTACCCCTCATAGTATCAACTGTGATTATCCGTCATTGGAGGTAGCCAATACCATCGACCGTTTAAAGCCTGGCAAGTCCCCCGGTGAAGACGGCACCCCGGCGGAAATCTACAACATGTGCTTTCCCGTGGCCACCAAGCCACTTCATGCCTTATTTAGCTTAATTAGGAAACCGAAAATTGTTCATCCAGTTGGGATACCTCGGTTCTGTTTCTATTTCCCAAACAAGCTGATAGAACGGTGTGCGGGAACTACTGAGGTATCAGCCTGTAAGACGCGGTTGTAAAAATGTCCACTCAGCTCGTCGTGAACCGCTTCTCTGAATCAAGGTCTGCAAGTACTCGGCCCAACCAGGGAAGCTTCCGCCCAGGGAGTGGAGTGTGGCGATTCTGTCCCATTCATATGCAATTCGAGAAAACCTATTTGAACCAATCAGTGTTCATTCGTTCGATGTGCACTCCAATCAGCACCCATGCATTCCCGCACACAAAAACGAATACACCATGAGCGTATCACTCATCTTAGTGTAACTCTGAATATTGGTTATCCCAGTACGCATGTTTCGCACGCATGATCTACTTCCACATGACATGGCAATGCTTGGCAAGTTTGGACCCATCAGTTACATAGCTCAAGGGTCAAAACCCGCTTGCACGTGCGTTCCGTTACGTACTTCTTGTCTATATAAATACCATATTTTCTATGCTAAAATACCAATACATTTCAGCTCCAGTTGATGTTCCTTCTGACTCTTTCTCGAGCCATTCCGTCATTACATCGATGCATCAATCGAATATTTATCCCACCTAGGATTCTGGAACACTGATACGAATTCCAACGCCCCACTGCCGTATGCCCCATAGGCTTTCCCGCCGCTTTTGACTTAATAGATCGGGAGTCATTGCGGAAGATAAGGCTTGCGAGTGGTTTCCCATTTAAACCAATCAGCCTGATGAAGTTGTATAATGCTGGAACAAAAGCACGTGTTCGAGCTTGCGGTGAAGAGTTTTGCCTCTTAAAATTGAAGGCACGAGTACGACAAGGGTGCCCGTTATCTCCCGTGCTGTTCAACTTTGCTGTAGATTGGGTAGTGCGACGCGCAATGTACAGTATTACGTACTTTGAATTTGCATACAACGCAGTGGTGCTCGGGGAGGGCCTGATCGCTTTGCAAGCGGCCCTTAACTGGGTTGATAAATGCTTCGGAGATCAGTCTTGAGATCGATACCACCAAGCTAAGATGTCTGTAATACCCATTATTCATGCAAAATGAGCCCCACAACTGAATGGCCAAACGATAGAAATTGTCTCGGATTTTAAGTACCTCGGCTCCGCCATTCTGCCGCAGATAATTTCAAGTGGCGTATCGACGCGGCCTGAACGCATCTCTTCAGCTCCGAAACACCCTCTGGCGACGGAATGAGATTAATCTAAAAACCAAGCTCAGTGTATTTAATGCAGCAGTCCAATCAGTCCTACTGTATGGTCGCGAAACTTGGACATTAAGAGCTGAGGATATTAGGCGACTGGAGTTTTCGATCACTGGTGCTTCAGGTCTATTTTAAGAGTAAGATGGTGTGACAGAATCTCGAATGAAAACATTGGAGATTGCTGCCGCATTGCCCATTTCTCAACACCCATACAACTCCGTCGACTGTAGTGGTTTGGGCACGTCCTCCATAAAGCTGACCACACCCTAAACAGGATTGTTCTGGCATCATCTTCATGCCCAAACTGGCGTCGCCAACGGCGAGGATAACTAAAATTCCGGCTGGATAGTGTTTTCGAAGACATAAAACCAACTTGGCCTGCCTACGATGTACGGTATTTGTCAATTGAATCTGAACTGGATCGACATTTGCGGAAACCATGCTGCCTACCGCGACGTGGGACCTGCCCGGAAGCGAACAGCTTTGCAATTCCAGAACATGCAGGTCAAGAAGCGAAGGCCCACCAACCAGGCACTGTTGTCACTGAAATTAGAATAATAGACAAACAAAAGTTTGACGAGTAACATCACTGGCTCCGTGTCCCAGTTCAGTAAGAGTGATCGTTCTCTTAGATGTGGTGGTGTGATGTGGAGTCTTGTTCACGGACCAAGTCCACCACTGTAGCATGACTAGTTCTTAGCACACGAGTTCTACGTTGAGGAGCATCTCTACTTACCCATACGGATCAGGGCTCCGAATAGCAAAGTTTATTATTCGCTGATCTGCGCTAATTGTGGGGAATCGAAAGGACTCGCACGACCCGGTACCATCACCAAGTGAATGACATCACGGAGAGTATCAGCCGAAATTTGAAGAGCTTGTTGATGGCGTTCATTGACAGACGCAGCACTCGCCATTAGGATAGTGCACTACTCACGTCTTTTTTATATACAGGTCATCGGTAGAAACTTAGCCTTTCGACAAATATTGAAAAGTGGCGGAATACTTACAAACCAAGAGCGCTTTATATTGTCGGTTCACTCGTGATACAAATGGCGCTATAAATAGATCATGCTCGAAACTGATTATGTTTCGGTATTTCATTTCTAGCATTTGATGCTTGTAAAAATAGAATGAAGGTTAGGTTTTCAGACGTTGTTAGTACTGATTGGTATTTGATTGCGGCTCATTTGATGTCAGGTGCGGAAAACAAAATGTTGGTCCTTTTTTCATCGTTCAGTAGATACTTTTTTGCATGGTATTGTGGATCCGTTTTAAGATAAAGCTAAATCCATGAATGAGTAAATGACGGCTCCATTTAGAGGTTTCATGGGGTCTTTGATAATTTCTTGTTGTATTTCTGCTAGACCAACACGAGAATGCATCGAATCTTGGATCATAAAAATCCAAACAGTTGAGATCGGATGTGAGTATTCTAAATTGAAACTCAGCTTATGTACTACAACGATGCTCGAACTCCAATGAGCTGTACGTTATTGCTAAGGAATATAAAGCACGATTGATTTCTCCGTGCAGTGTCAATGATCTCAGTGGAAACTGGATTTGCTTGATTACAATTGTTTATTTTCGTATCAAGACTCACCACTTGTCGCGTTGCTCGGTACCGCGAAAAACTAAACTGTATTCTTCTGTCGTCCTCTACCGTCGAGCTAACTCCCTTATTTGATGGCTTGTTGTACTTATGCACGATCTCCAACAAATCAACGCTGGTTTGTTAGGTTTTGTTAATCAAATGAGTGTGCATGGGTGAACTGTTTTCAGTTTTCTACTCCATATTACCACGAGTGTAATGGAAGGAGTATCCTCATAGCCAAACGGATACATTGGACTATCAAGCAGAACCGCCAGCGATGACTGTGAGTAGAGTAAAACATAAGATTCCAACAGGTCAGGTGTGGTAACGAACAGGGCGACAAAGAATTGCATGTATCACGCAATATTCGATACTCTACCCCTTGACCCTAGCACTGGTTATTTGGTATTCACACCGAATTCAAAAGATGCACAGTTTGGTTGTATCTAGTTGTTTGTGGAAAGCAACAATCCGGTTAGGCGCAAATGAATCGCAAAAAATACACGGAGTTATATATATATATATTGATAGTAAGTAGTATGTAAGCGTGTGGACAAAATCTCCCCGGAAGCACACGACCGGTTTCGCGATTGTTGCCGCTCATCAGGTATGCGTACCCGGTACTCCTCTGCCCACTCGTCCCCATACTTGTACACTCCGATCTTATATGTTCACTAGAATCTAATTCGAATCGTCTGGAGTGTGAATGGATACTCTTCATTGATGAGCCCACAAATGAATCACAACTGTGATTTCTCATAGTTATTCGTGTCTGAGTCACTTCTAACAGAACGAACAACGAGGCTGCATGTGCAAGCGCTCATACTGATAGTAAGCAGTATGTAAACGTGTGGACAAAATCTCCCCGGAAGCATACGACCGGTGGGCTCTTCAATGAAGAGTATCCATTCACATTCCAGACGATTCAAATTAGATTCTAGTGAATATATATATATATATATATATATATATATATATATATATATATATATATATATATATGCAGGCCTGGCTCCGTGCGATAACATCAACCCAAAAAAATAAACGTGAAGAATCAAACGAGAAGTTCCTCAGGAGTTCGGATATAATTTTGTAACAATATAAACATTCATTAGTACAACTTAGAGCCATATCCGGCACGGTTTTCGGTCAGCTGTGTAGTGGATCTCGAGGCCATCAGCCATGCGAGCGTAAGAAACCGACAGAGGCAAATTTTGATGTCAATACTTTGATGGACCGATGCGACGTCACGACTTGGCTTCCAAGTTGTCCTTTCTAGCCAACCTTAGGCCCGGTGAACAGAGTACGATGGGGAAGTCGATGGGATGGCATACGCAGCACATGCCCCAACCAACGAAGCCAGTGGAGTGAAACTTCAGCGTTAATCGGGTATGCGGCACGCCCGGTTCCGCAGATGCGTATTCCAACTACGGAACCGCTTATTCGCTGTTGCCATCAAACTCGCCAGATGCTCCTTAGGCATCGGTGATCGAACATGGACAACCAGTCGACATCGGCCGCTCGAACAGGCGGCTTCCCACAAGCGTACGGGAGCACACTACGCACAGCAGCGCTGTACAGCCCGTCTTTCGATCGGGTGTCACACAATCTCCGCAGGTGACTCAAATTGCAGAACGCCACTTGAGCCTTCGCCATCTGGTTGTTCACATCGTCCCCATCCGCCTGTCAGTAGTTACGCAGTTTCCCAATTAGATAAACTCGTCGACAACTTCTAACCGATCAATACAGAGGGTAAGTGCGGGGATGGATTACTACTAGTCATCCGGAGGGTGAAAAGCAAAGTCCGTAACGCAATGCAGACGACGCCAGGTTGTCTAAAACGCATTGTGCCACAGCAGCATCGTCGCAAACCAAAGCATCAGCATATTCTAAGTCGAATAGTCTGTTATCAGGTTGGAGCTCAACGCCTTGATTCACCTGAATACCTTGCGTCTCTCTTAGGATACCGTCGATTGGAAAATTGAGCTGGAAGGGTGAGAGTGGGCAACCTTGACGCATGCAGCCTCCAGCTGGAAAGTAAGGTGACGATGAGCCAATTTTGGTGCGCTACCCACCTGCAGCTTTTGCGACGTACCGAGCATCTGATCTCACTGCCACAACGAAAATTCAATCTATGGTGAAGATGATGTCCCTCGATGCTACAGGTGACCAGTGTAGGTAATAACCAAAATTCCTACCTGCATACATGGAGACATTTTATACAATGTCCAACCTCCGAGTGGAACGCAGCTTCCTAGACAACACAGTCAATCTACTCAGTTTCGTGTCTTTCATGAAGCCGTGAGGTCACGTGTTAGACCAACTGTGACGGAAAAAACTACCAGTGCGGCTGGATGGACACTAGGTTGAATTTGAATTGCGGTTTCTATAATTTCGTACATACCGTGCCAGGTTCCCTGATGCAGGTTTTCTCACATTCGAACGATCCCATCTGGGTATGCCACGGTTCACAATCCTCAAGCCTTAACCAGTCGGTTTGGTTTGTCTGTCTTCACTCACGGACTGTCATACACAACATGCAAAACCGATCCCCTCCACTCTAGTTTTTCATTGGCTATTTCTATCATGCGCGCTTTGTAAGTACCTACGTCCTATTACTAATACAAACACTTTTCTGAATACCGCTTGACTTCCGCATCTTGACTGCATTCCGTGGTTTGAGCGTATAAGTGCTGGTTACTGGATTTCATGATTTGGAGTACTGCTGGCCCATATTCCCAGTACATTCAGTTCGCAGTACACCGCCCCGATCTTGCAGCAGTACCCAGCAATTTAAAGGCGCGCAATGCACACCGAACTCTGCTACGCACTCAGTCACGCTACTCACAAAAGACTGCAACTTAAATTGCCCTTCACCTATAAGCACCAAGTCGTCCGCGCACTTTTCCACCTGGGGAAAGTGCAATACCACTATTCTCACATGAGGACCAAGTGCTTTCTAGGACCATGTTAGTAGCGAAGTTTAAGAGACAATGGAAGATGCATCTCTGGCAAGCAAAACTTCTTTTGCTAAAATCATAAGAAAGACGACCGTAAGCTCGATCTCGGCTTTGAATTTTCATGTGAACATTATTGAAAAATGATGAATCTCACTGGCACATCCCACAACAAAAGCCAACACCAGAAAACTGTCATCGACTGAGTCACTGGCGCTTTTCAGACAAAAAGCACATCTGGTAGGTATGCCTGGGTTCTTGAATCTCTCGGGGGTAGACACTAATCGAAGCTGCTACCTTGCCGTGGTGATCGGGTTTGGGTGCTGCAGCGACCATGAGGGCTATGCCGACTGAGGCGCAAAGCGCTTCTTCAGGGTCACACATTTCGGACACGCTGGGGGCGAGCAGCCAGAGGGCGAGTTTTTCGCCTGGCAGATAGCTCTACATAAAAGCTACAGAAGCCCATAGACAGCAATGTGGTGTGTGTGCGAAAGTGATCCGCCACTAATGAAGGTTATTGCTTCATGCCTTTTACGCTTTGGTCATCCTTGACTGGAAGACCACCATCCAAAAGGCGTATGAACCACTCGTTCGGTCACCGGCTCCCGATTCACAAAGTTACCGTTGTCCGACAGGTAGCACCCGATTGTGCACGAGCTAGAATTGCTATCGTGAACAAAATACCCATCTAATTCCTAAAACTCTTTATGGACAGTTCTACACACACTGTTCATGGACAGGTGCCTTTCGGGACATCATGAAGCCGGCTCATCCTCTCGCAGGAGCTAGCAGCGTAAAATTAGATGTAAGATATCGTAAACACAACATTGGCCGAATGGACTACCTCAGTGTGAAAAGTCTGCTAAAGTGGGTTATGGCTGGAATGGCGGTCAGGCCATAACACAGGAGAAAATGAACGGAAAGCACAGATTGTGGGGTTGACTATGTAGGCTTTCCCGGGTGAGGTTTACGAGATCTGCTTCTTCAATTTCTTAGAAATGAGATACGGTGACTCCATCACGACGAGACTGCACCTTGACGTGGTGTGATGGCTTGCGCCCCTCTATGACCCAAAGAGCTATAGAAGATGGCTTCTTTAAGCCGGAGATGCAATCATACCTGACAGGTCAATGGGTAGAGGTCAGACAAAGTCCAGTCTCCTGGTCCTCCAGGTTGGGGGTTGATTTGAGCTGGCAACTCAATCGGCAAAATCAGTGGAAGAATAATTGATCCAAGCAAATAGGCTTCCACTAAGCCATCCCGCTGCCTTGCAGATAGGTTCTTGTTAGAACTAAAGGCTTTGGATGAGGACCCTAATCGTTCTCCTGCCTTGTGGCTGGACACCCTAGAAGTACCCGTTTGACATCTCCCATGAACTGCACGAATACAAAGAATTCCATACTGCATCGGTCGTCGCGCAGGATAATCAGGACCGCGCTGCCCATTGCATCGAGCGGGGTGGGTAGTGATAAGTGGGCTATTGCTCAGAGTTCCCTCTCTTTTATTTAACCTTTGTCTTCTGTCCCTAACCATCCCTCTTTGCCCCATCTATCCACTCATAATTCTCCCACTGATAACACGGTCGATACTCGCAACGATTCACTGTCAAACAGTATCGAGAATAATCCTCTGTCTGGTAACTCACATTTTCTCAAGCCCCGTCAGCCTCTGAATCTCGGCTCCTTCAACGTGCGTACACTCATGCAGGTCGGTCAGTAGGCGTGCCTAGCCCTCACAATGAACTCTCTGAAGATTGATGTCTGCTGCTTAAGCGAACCGCGCATCCAGGATTCAAGCAATATGATTCAACTAACTACCCCTGGTATCTCATCGAGGTATATTCTGCACACCTCAGGAGACGAAGCAGCTAGAGATGTGGGTCAACGTGGTGTAGGAATGGTCTTGACTGACAAGGCTGAGGCTGCCCTTTTAGACTGGATTCCTGTCAACAGTCGTTTATGTGCTGAGACTCCAGGGGTCAATAAGCGTTCGAAAGGATAGTTGTGTTAAACGCAATTTGTTCGTGATCTCGGCGTACGCCCCAACGAACTGCAGCTCAGACATGCAGAAAGATGAGTTCTATGATGCCCTCGCCACCCTCGTTCGCAGCAGTAAAGGTTCCGACATTGTAGTGCTAGCTGGTGACTTCAATGCACAAGTTGGCAAACTTAGTGTGTCAGAAGTCTGTTTAGGTGAGCGTTGTGCTTTACCCGCTGAGCGCACAGATAACGGGAATAGGCTTCTCAAGTATTGTGCAGACAATCGATTGTTCTTGTCTAGCACAAACTTCCGACACAGCTCGCGTAGCACAGCGACATGGCGCTCTAACTCTACAGGTACTTCGAGTCAAATTGATCATATCGCCGTAAGCTACCGATGGCGCAGTTCTGTTCAGAACTGTAAATCTTACTGGTCCACGTACGTAGAGTCGGACCATGCCTTAGTTTTAATGCGATTATCTCTCCAGCTCCATGGTCATCGTCGCAAACCGCAAACCCGATTAGCCGTGCAACGTTTGTGTGATCCAGAAGTACGCACCCGTTATGAGCAGAAGTTAGCACATGAGCTAGGATCCACGGAGAACAAGCGATACACTTAGCAGCAGGTTTTGCCTGTGGTCCTAGATCCGTTGTCCATCAAAGACACTGGATCTCGCAAGAGTCGCTAAGCATAATGGAGCAAAAGCGTCAGCTCTCGAACCGTAAGGAGATGAATAAGATGCGGAGAAACCTACAAAGACAAGTTACGAAAAGCCTTAAGAATGATCGTGAAAACTGGTGGGTCAAGGTAGCCGAAGAAATGATATAGCAGCTGCTTCAGGTAACAGTCAAAGACTGATCAAACTTATTCGTGACACCGGTGGACGCCGAATCCCGGTCGGCGAAACGATTTGGGATAGAAATGGAGAACCCATCCATAGCAAACAGCAAATGCTTGACCGATGGGCCGAGTACTTCAAGGAACAATTTAGCTGGCCGCACGCTAGTGTAGTTACTCCTGTGTCAACAACTGTGACTTCTTGGGTGGTATCACTTGAGCCCCCATCAGAAGTAGAAGTAGAGTCATGCATTCGATTACTGAGGCGGGGGAAAGCGGCAGGTCCCGACGAACTTCCCCCAGTTCTTTTCGAACTGGGTGGTGACGCGTTGATAAAATCACTAACCACCTTGCTCCGTGACATTTGGAACGAAAAACGTATTTTGTTATTATGGAGCGAGTCATTGATTATTCCCATCTTCAAGAAGGGATTACGCCATGACTGCAGTAATCATCGTGGGATTAGCTTAATCCCGATAGTCACCAAAGTTATAGCTTCGATTTTGCTGAACCGTCTTACACCGGCTCCCGAGAGGAATGTTCGCGAACAGCAGGTTGGATTCCGCCCAGGTCGAGGATGCATCGACCAGATTTTTACTCTTCGCCGACTACTTGAAACGCGTCACACGCACCACCGATCAACAATAATGATTTTCTTAGACCTGAAAGGCGCCTTCGATTCAGTTGATCGAACATCGCTTTTCAGTACTCTTCATCGAAAAGTTATGCCCCAGAAGTTTGTGAACCTACCGAGATCATTGTATTCTCATATTTCTGGTCGCGTAAGGGTTTACGGTGAACTATCCGGTCAGTTCGAAACGACCAGTGGTGTTCGACAGGGATGCCCTTTGTATCCATTCCTGTTCAACTTCGTCACGGACGAAATAATAGAGAGTGCGCTGCAAAATCTTCAGGATGTAGGCGTCGGACTAGGAAATAGTGAAAAGCCATGTGACCTAGATTACGCGGACGACGTTGTCTGTTTGTTCGAATGCACGGAACATGCCCAGCGTGCACTAGATAGACTCTCAAGAGCTGTAGCTCCATTCGGCTTGCGCTTTGCACCTTCAAAGTGCAAGGTGATGTTACAAGACTGGACGTCAACGATTCGGAGCTTGATACTCGATGGGGAGGTGCTGTCAGTTGTCGACCACTTCACCTACCTCGGCAGCAACGTGACGACGGACGGGAGCACAGTAGTAGAGGTGAGCACGCGTATATCCAAAGCTCGAGCGGCGTACGCTGGACTGAAGCACTTGTGGCGTCGATCTGATATTTCGCTGAAGTTGAAAGGTCGTGTATACTGTTCCACGGTGCGTTCAGTTTTGTTGTATGGTTGCGAAACTTGGAGTCTGCGTGCTGAAGATATTCGTTATCTTGAGGTTTTCCACCATCGATGTTTACGTAGTATCGCCAGGATTGGGTGGAATAGCCGAGTAAGCAACGATGAGGTAAGAAAGCGGGTATTGGGTACTAATTCAAAGAACTTTCTGTTACAGCGTATCCGGCTTAGTAGACTTCGTTGGTTGGGACACGTGTTACGTATGTCAAACACACGTCTACCGTACCGTGTCCTATTCTCCGCCCCGCCTAGGGAGTGGAAGAGACCACGTGGAGGTCAACAGATGACTTGGCAACGAGGAATGAAAAATCGGTAACAAGTAACTTGTCGGGTAAGTTTACCCAAGTTTGTTTACCCGTTTATATCGCAAAACCTACATTGTACTACTTCCCACTTCATTCGATGTACTTAATTATTAGACGAGCAAAGTGTCTCGTTTGGCTTCCAGATTCTCATTCTTAGTGACACTGATGCTATCGTTCATTATAGTCGAAAACGTACGGATCAAAACTGAAGAAAACCGAACACATGGTTGGAAAGCAACAATCCGGTTAGGCGCAAATGAATCGCAAAAAATACATGGAGTTAGCCTATTAGCCTCCAGAGTAGGAACATGAAGCACCGTAACAGAGTGCGCTAGCATTCACCGTGAAATTCAAAACAAGTATCAGTATCCGAATCGTTGAACGACATCAAGCAACCCAGAGGAAACAAACCAAACTTAAATAAGTTTCCACTAACGCAAAAGTGGCAGTTCGACACATCGAGATAAGAGCGCTCTGATTAGGCAAATTTGAAATGTTGACTTGAATGATTGTTGTAGAGAAAGCGAAGAGTAGGACTGAGTATCGACTAATACATTCGGTGTGACGATGTGTTTGACTGCATAAACAAACCACTTTCAAGTTTACTAAAAGGTAAAAAGAAAGCTGATAGTGCCCGAATCTACAATTCGTATGAAATTTTGGAAAACTGAAGGTTGAAATACCAAAAAGATGAGTTGCCACATGTTATGAACGAAGGTAGAAGGCGGGGAAAAATAGCACAGAAAATGGGATCAGTTATCACCGTAGTTGCGTGAATCGGCCATTACCACACGCGGCAAATTATGCACGGCAAATTCTCGGGCTTCTTTGGATCGGTTGCGCGTAGCCTGTTTCAGGGCTTCGGTAAGACTTGTACGCTCATTTGATGTGGATGTTGTGGAACAGGTGGGGGCGCGTGCATTGCATACGTACTCGTAACCCAATAGGGACGACTTGGAGGAAGACTGGTAACGGTGCGTCAAAAAGTATGTCAACGGAGACCGAAGAGCGGGATTGAGTTTCGACTCCACGGTTAGCGCACGAGAGATTGTCGTAATGTCTGCGGAGCCGGATTTGGCAGTATAGCTGCAATACTCGGTCACAGTCTGCCAAAAACATGGAAAGTATGACAAAAATGATCATGGAAAATATACGTTGTTGTATACGTACAACAAAATGTTTTCCTAGCACGCTTACTGCAGTGGTAAACTGACAGTGCTAGGTGTGAGCTAACTAATTCTAGGCGGAGAACGTGGAGGATTTCAACATTATATATATATATATATATATATATATATATATATATATATATATATATATATATATAAAACTCCATGTATTTGCGCCTAACCGGATTGTTGCTTTCCACAAACAACTAGATACAACCAAACTGTGCATCTTTTGAATTCGGTGTGAATACCAAATAACCAGTGCTAGGGTCAAGGGGTAGAGTATCGAATATTGCGTGATACATGCAATTCTTTGTCGCCCTGTTCGTTACCACACCTGACCTGTTGGAATCTTATGTTTTACTCTACTCACAGTCATCGCTGGCGGTTCTGCTTGATAGTCCAATGTATCCGTTTGACTATGAGGATACTCCTTCCGTTACACTCGTGCTAATATAGAATAGAAAACTTGTCTGGTTTCAGACTGTGCCAAACAAAACTGCCAGGTTGCCCAAGCCAAAGCAGGTAGCTGGGTCGTAGTTGGGGTACAAAGGAACCCTCAAACAGTTGGTTGGAGACATTGAAGGATATGGCAGTGAACCGTGGACAGTGTCGATCGCGTTGTCATTTTCCGTCGAGTCAAAATGATTGATCAGTATGCGTTTGTACAGTTAGACTGTGCATTCCGTGTGTTGGCTATTACGGCGTTCTTTTCTTTTCTCACCCCTGTAGGTCCACTCTCTGTCCATCTTATTTATTCATTCTTTCCATTTATACGTGAAACATGGTGGGAAAAGCAGTTGTCGGCGGGGCTCGCCCTGCAGTTTAACCCTGTAGGGTGATGTGTGTGGCAGCAGTCTATTTATTTTAGGATTTGATGAAAATGGGCCTTTTATGGTCATGCGTACTCCACTGAAACTGGGATCATGTGCCGGAGGAACATCACCTCCCAAATTTGAAACTCTTATCTACTTCATACCCACTTCGGCTCTGAGCCGCTACTTCTGGGAGCCACAGATGAGCGTTGACATAAAAAACGATGACTGCAGAAGCCTAATAGACACAACAGACCCACAAGCATAGCTGTTATTCTTGCATGTCGCCCCTAATACTCCTCGCAAATTGCTGTTCGCGCATGACCGGTGATGGTTGAGTGGTATCAGCCACCTTCGGTCGAACTGGTGCCAAACAGTTATCCGTTGTCGTTGGGTATGTTAGCTCGTCCAACTTACTTGAATTTTAATTGCTTCGCCTTTAACAATATCAGTTAAGGTCGGGGGTTCTCCTTGATAGTGTAGTGAGTCTTTTATGTTACTCTCCTTCCACTGTACTTATCCGTGAGCACGCAATAAAAACTCAGAGCTCAAACCTATTACGATAACCGAATCAGTCTTACCAACAAAAGATGTAACGCTGGATGCTCAAGGCCACTCAAGAGATAAAACAGTATTAAAAGTTATACTTGCTGGAACACATCGTACATAACTTCGGACAGCATTCACCCAGGACTTCGTCGCACAGCATATCTTAGATTTCATAAACAGAGCTCAAAAGCCGCATTTAATAAACAGAAGGCATTGTTAGACAGGGCTATCAGATGCCGCTTCAAGCAGCGTACTTGTAACTTGAATCCATGTCTACCTGAGGCCATTGCCAGCATAAATATACAAATCATTTACATCAGTTTGGTCAGTAATTTCAACCATTCACTTTTCCCATTTCTACTCGGGTTTCGGTTGGTAATTCGCAGTATCACCTAATCGGAAGTGGGAGCCAAAGACATAAAGAGTAAGCAAACAGAAAACTATGTCTGAAAGCAGGTAGGACTTAACGATATCAGATAAGCAAATTTCCCCTCAATTAGTCACGATCACTGGTTAGGGACTTTACACCTTCCCAACGTAGCAGGTCTACCGTTCAACTGGAGAAAAAATGCACACCGACAGATTTTGTCTGTGAGCACGTATGCTGTGTTGCCGTCTTTCGATTTATCATTACGGTCTGAAGCGACAGAAGTAGGAGGTCAAGAGCGTGGGTCATCCGTAGAAATTACAGAGTGGTACGCGAGGTTTACAGCGTATTTGTCGACAGGGTTTTTCTCAATATTTTTCAACAATCCTGACCTCAAGATGCTGCGGTCCGAGTTAAAGCTAATGGAGGCTTTGACGCCTCGACTTGCAAAGATAAACACAATTTCGACCCCGGCGAATCCAATACCCGACTCAACGTTTCACATCGTTCCGGATTTCATTCATAATCCGAATATGGGCGTGGTTTTTGACTCCTGGTTCATGAGACAAAGATATACTCACCGTAGAACTAACGCAAAAGGACGACGAAACCAGGGTCTGTCTGGTACTCCGCAAGTGTGGACCAGCAGAATATGGCCGTAACACAAACTTTTTACCTCCTAAAGAACCTCGAGATTACTCATTACTCATTAAACACTGTCTAAGATTTTCGGCGAGGAATCTTCATTGTTCAACAGGTGATGACGTGGGAGACTTCGTGACTTACGCCGGTTTAGTTAAACTTCTGACAGAAAAAACATGAATTTCTCTAACAAAGTGCACCACACCATATTCAAAAAAGGCTGGGGAAGGCCACTGCAGCCCGGCGCCTTGTAACGTAGTAAGGCTTGCATTTCCTCTCGGATCTGCGCCTCGGTAGATGAATCTGTCGAAACGGAAGAGCTAAAGGATAAGATGACAGTGAGGGCCAGCTAAGCTGTCTGAAAGTGCTCCACTTAGCGTTCGAGACGCTAATGTTGATCGTGAATTGGTGAGCCGTCAGTTACAAAGATTGCTTCATTCACACCTAGTGCCTTCCTACCGGTGACTCGAATGTGACAGAACAGTTTGTGGGGATCTTCCATAGCGGCAGCACGTTCCATCTCTGATGCATTTTGCGATCACCAGATTTCGCGGTCCTTCGCCTTATTACGAGTCGTGTTTCGTTACATTCGCTTGCGGTCGAGATCGGCCGGCGTGTCGACAAGCTGCACATTCAGCAGAAACCCAGGGTCTTACTGCACGACGAGACAGGTGACAACTTACTAAACCAGCGGAATGCAAAGCATTATTGATAAGGAACATGTGCTGGTTAGTGATATCAGGCCGGGTCGCAGCTAGCTTTCCAGTTAGCGCGATTTGGAAGACAGATAAACGAGATGGATCGGGAAGTCTATCGCAACGAAACCATCGTGGAGGCATGCGCTTAGGGCGTCCACCGAAGCATGTGGACAGTTAAGTTCAATTCAGTTCATGCAACCACTAACATCACATTTCTGTGCTCTGGTTTCGGTTGCTACCTTACACCACAGTCCAGTAAAGGGCGGAAAGAATAGAATCAAAAAGTGAAAAAGATTTAAAAATCAAAGCAATAAGCGGAAATCACGAATACGAAAAAAGAGTCCGAATGCAACTGCGCCACTGGCCGTGACACCTAAGCATATTACTTAATGTTTCCAACCATTCGGTACACGGATCACGTGGACCCAACCCGGAAGTCTAACACATCCTACTTGGCCAAGTTCACTGGACAAGACTTTCATACCTTTTTGCCATGGCATCGACTGACCGTGAGTGTATGGTCCGACAGACCGTTCGATAGACGATTTAGACTCACTGGCCGACAGTGCGTCAGCACCGGCCCCTACCGAATCAATGAAACCACGAGCGGCAGGACAGCCGATCCATGGCGTGAATCGATGGACGAGACGAATCCTGCCAGCGGCATTTAAGCCTCAAGGCGTGGTCACCCATACCAGTCGGACCAATGTGCAGTATGCAACGATTGGGCGAGTGTGAGAGCAACCTATATATTCTTTGTTGTGCTAATAAACGGAAATGATTTTGATGCAGATTTGAGTTCTCACTAGAGTTAGTGGGACGTTACAAAACACCGACCACTTCGACCTACCTTTCAACCACTACCCCTGCCTCGGAGAACAGCGTACGCCGAGGAAGTCTATCGGCGAGCATGCGGAACACATGTCTAAGCCACTTTAATCTGTCTAGGTTCAGTACTTCATTCACAGACTGATCTCTGGTTTCCAACACCTTACGTCTAACCTCAGCATTGCTGACACGGTGTTCTCAGTATATTCGGACAATGCTACGGAGACATCGATGCTCGAACACCGAGTCTTCGTCTATCGTCTACCCTTAACGGCCATGTTTCTGGGTCGTATAGAAGAACGGACCTAACCGCCGTATTGTACATTCGACCTCTGACAACCAACGACACAAATGGCTGGGGATGGCGAGAGCCAAATGCGCCTAAGGCATACGCAACGACACTTTGCCCGATATTTGTCCATCTGGTGAAATGTAACTGTCCGGGTAACAAAAATTATCTACTTCATCTAGAGCTTCCTCTGCCAACAAAAGATGTGGTATAGTACCAGCCCAGTCGTGCAACAGCATTTTACACTTTGAAGGTGCAAAACGCATCCCAAACATTGCTGCGTTGTTGTTTAGGCTATCAAAGAGAGCTTGCAACTTACCTGGGTCTTCACTCAGAAGAACAATTTGGTCCGCGTACTCCAAGTCCGACAATGTACTGCGTAAGGAAAGATCGATGTCGCTAGTCTCACACGAGGATGAGACCACATTAAGGATCAGTTCAATTACAAAAATGAGGGGGAAAGGCGACAGGGGCAACCCTGACAAACACCACTTTCCGTGGGGAACTCGGATGAAAAATCGCCATAAGCACGAACTCGGCTTCGATTGCACGCATACAAACAACAGGAAAGGGAAGCTTATCTAGTATACTCTTGAACGAGTGCCAGAAAACTGTGAGATCGACTTAATCGAACGCCGCTTTCGGATCGAGAAAGACAGAGAGTTCCGGCCTACGAAAGATGTCTGTGCTCTAAGGTTCGTCGAAGAATAAAGATGTGGTCCACAGAACCCCGACTGGGTCTGAAACCAGCTTGATTCTCACGTGTACACATTTCGCGCGCCCTGGATAATCGGCGAAGAATATGCCCGGTGAGCATTTCGGAAGCGATACCTAACAAGCTAATTCATCTGTCATTTTCGCCAGAGGATCTGCCACCTTTTTGTGTATCGGCACAATCATCATCATGGTACAGCTTTAAACAGTAGGGCAAGCCCCACTAACCACTGCCTTTCTCGCCATGTTGCACGTTGAATTAGAAAGTATGAATATACAAGATGGACCGAAAGTGAACCTACATGGGTGGGAAAAAGAAAGAATGCCCTAGTAGCCAACAAACAGAATACACAGTCTCACTGTACAAACGCACATCGATCAGTCATTCTGATTCGATAGAAAGTGACAACACGATCGCCACTGCTCGCGGTTCGCTGCCATATCCTTCAGTGTCTCAAGCCAACTGGTTGAGGGATCTTTTGGACCCCAACCACGAAGACGTGAAGCACCTACTTTTCCTAAGTTTGCTGTAAATTTTCTCATTCCTCGTTGCCAAATCATCTGTTGACCTCCACGTAGTTTTTTCCAGTCCCTAGGAGGAACGGAGAATAGGACACGGTACGGTAGACGTGTGTTTGGCATACGTAACACATGCCCCAACTAACGAAGTCTACTAAGCCGGATACGCTGTGATAAAACGTTCTCCGAATTAATACACAATACTCGCTTTCTGACCTCGTCGTTGCTTACTCGGCTATTGCACCCAATCCTAGCGATTCTACATAAACATCGATGGTCGAAAACCTCAAGATAACGAATATCTTCAGCACGCAGACTCCAAGTCTCGCAACCATACAACAAAACTGAACGCAGTGCGGCACAGTAAACACGACCTTCCAACCTCAGAGAAATATCAGATCGACGCCACAAGTGCTTCAGTCCAGCGTACGCCGCTCGAGCTTTGGATATACGCGTGCTCACCTCTACTACTGTGCTCCCGTCCGTCGTCACGTTGCTGCCGAGGTAGGTGAAGTGGTCGACAACTGACAGCACCTCCCCATTGAGCATCAAGCTCCGAATCGTTGACGTCCAGTCTTGTAACATCACCTTGCACTTTGAAGGTGCAAAGCGCAAGCCGAATGGAGCTACAGCTCTTGAGAGTCTATCTAGTGCACGCTGGGCATGTTCCGTGCATTCGAACAAACAGACAACGTCGTCCGCGTAATCTAGGTCACATGGCTTTTCACTATTTCCTAGTCCGACGCCTACATCCTGAAGATTTTGCAGCGCACTCTCTATTATTTCGTCCGTGACGAAGTTGAACAGGAATGGATACAAAGGGCATCCCTGTCGAACACCACTGGTCGTTTCGAACTGACCGGATAGTTCACCGTAAACCCTTACGCGACCAGAAATATGAGAATACAATGATCTCGGTAGGTTCACAAACTTCTGGGGCATAACTTTTCGATGAAGAGTACTGAAAAGCGCTGCTCGATCAACTGAATCAAAGCTATAACTTTGGTGACCATCGGGATTAAGCTAATCCCACGATGATTACTGCAGTCATTGCGTATTCCCTTCTTGAAGATGGGAACAATCAGTGACTCGCTCCATATTAACAAAATACGTTCTTCGTTCCAAATGTCACGGAGCAAGGCGGTAAGTGGTTTTATCAAAGCATCTCCACCCAGTTCGAAAAGAACTGGGGGAAGTTCGTCGGGACCTGCCGCTTTCCCCCGCCTCAGTAATCGAATGCATGACTCTACTTCTACTTCTGATGGGGGCTCAAGTGATACCACCCAAGAAGTCACAGTTGTTGACACAGGAGTAACTACACTAGCGTGCGGCCAGCTAAATTGTTCCTTGAAGTACTCGGCCCATCGGTCAAGCATTTGCTGTTTGCTATGGATGGGTTCTCCATTTCTATCCCAAATCGTTTCGCCGACCGGGATTCGGCGTCCACCGGTGTCACGAATAAGTTTGATCAGTCTTTGACTGTTACCTGAAGCAGCTGCTATATCATTTCTTCGGCTACCTTGACCCACCAGTTTTCACGATCATTCTTAAGGCTTTTCGTAACTTGTCTTTGTAGGTTTCTCCGCATCTTATTCATCTCCTTACGGTTCGAGAGCTGACGCTTTTGCTCCATTATGCTTAGCGACTCTTGCGAGATCCAGTGTCTTTGATGGACAACGGATCTAGGACCACAGGCAAAACCTGCTGCTAAGTGTATCGCTTGTTCTCCGTGGATCCTAGCTCATGTGCTAACTTCTGCTCATAACGGGTGCGTACTTCTGGATCACACAAACGTTGCACGGCTAATCGGGTTTGCGGTTTGCGACGATGACCATGGAGCTGGAGAGATAATCGCATTAAAACTAAGGCATGGTCCGACTCTACGTACGTGGACCAGTAAGATTTACAGTTCTGAACAGAACTGCGCCATCGGTAGCTTACGGCGATATGATCAGTTTGACTCGAAGTACCTGTAGAGTTAGGGCGCCATGTCACTGTGCGACGCAAGCTGTGTCGGAAATGTGTGCTAGACAAGAACAATCGATTGTCTGCACAATACTTGAGAAACCTATCCCCGTTATCTGTGCGCTCAGCGGGTAAAGCACAACGCTCACCTAAACAGACTTCTGACACACTAAGTTTGCCAACATGTGCATTGAAGTCACCAGCTAGCACTACAATGTCGGAACCTTTACTGCTGCGAACGAGGGTGGCGAGGGCATCATAGAACTCATCTTTCTGCAAGTCTGAGCTGCAGTTCGTTGGGGCGTACGCCGAGATCACGAACAAATTGCGTTTAACACAACTATCCTTTCGAACGCCGACTGACCCTTGGAGTCTCACACTACCTAAACGACTGTTGACGAGGATCCAGTCTAAAAGGGCAGCCTCAGCCTTGTCAGTCAAGACAATTCCTACACCACGTTGACCCACATCTCTAGCTGCTTCGTCTCCTGAGGTGCGCGGAAAATACCTTGATGAGATACCAGGGGTAGTTAGTTGAATCATATTGCTTGAATCCTGGATGCGCGTTTCGCTTAAGCAGCAGACATCAATCTTCAGAGAGTTCATTGTGAGGGCTAGGCACGCCTACTGACCGACCTGCATGAGTGTACGCACGTTGAAGGAGCCGAGATTCAGAGGCTGACGGGGCTTGAGAAAATGTGAGTTACCAGACAGAGGATTATTCTCGATACTGTTTGACAGTGAATCGTTGCGAGTATCGACCGTGTTATCAGTGGGAGAATTATGAGTGGATAGATGGGGCAAAGAGGGATGGTTAGGGACAGAAGACAAAGGTTAAATAAAAGAGAGGGAACTCTGAGCAATAGCCCACTTATCACTACCCACCCCGCTCGATGCAATGGGCAGCGCGGTCCTGATTATCCTGCGCGACGACCGATGCAGTATGGAATTCTTTGTATTCGTGCAGTTCATGGGAGATGTCAAACGGGTACTTCTAGGGTGTCCAGCCACAAGGCAGGAGAACGATTAGGGTCCTCATCCAAAGCCTTTAGTTCTAACAAGAACCTATCTGCAAGGCAGCGGGATGGCTTAGTGGAAGCCTATTTGCTTGGATCAATTATTCTTCCACTGATTTTGCCGATTGAGTTGCCAGCTCAAATCAACCCCCAACCTGGAGGACCAGGAGACTGGACTTTGTCTGACCTCTACCCATTGACCTGTCAGGTATGATTGCATCTCCGGCTTAAAGAAGCCATCTTCTATAGCTCTTTGGGTCATAGAGGGGCGCAAGCCATCACACCACGTCAAGGTGCATTCTCTTCGTGAGCATAGAAACAGGGTTTACCTGACACTGTCGGCCTTTCTTCAAGTGTAACTTCGGGTTCACAAACTGTCTGAGCCGCCGAAACCAGCACTGTTGGTTGGCACAATCATCAATTCACACCATTCCCTGGGAACCTGCACACTATCTCAAACAACATGAAGGAGTTTTGTTAATTCTAAAACCACAGTTTCGCCTCCATCCTTGAGAAATGATGGAGGCAACCCATTCGGTGCAGCGGCTTTGTACCTTTTCAAGTAACCTAACTCCCGCATAATCTCCACCTCTGATGGAGCAGCGATATTCACCTGCATCGTTACGCTGGCAGGTATATTTGGAAGGTCCAAAGTTGAATTGGGCCAACTGAATTGTTCCTGAAAGTCCTCTGCCCAACGGTCCAGACGACGTCCCTGAGAGTGAATCAGTGGACCGCTGGATTGCTTGATTAACTCACTCACACGAGACTTTCGTGAACCTTTACCTCTAATCAAAAGGTAAAGGTTGCGAGTACTGCCTTTTCCATTTCCCTAAATTTCGCAATCCACCACAGCTCGCGATCATTTCTCAGGCTCCTAGTCAGTTGGCGTCTTAGGGATTTACATACGTCATCGAATGTGGCATCCGGAGGGACGGATCTCCGACCATCCAACAAAGCATCGGATGTCGAAGACATCTATCGTTTGTGAGGCCGACTTGAACCACAGTCCCGTGTAGCATTAGACTCCGCATACAAGGTTTCCTTGATCCGTTGCCAGCATTCATCTAGGTCGTGCCCCTCCGGATGCATTGGTAACCGTGTAGACAGCTCCGTCTCGAAATCATATGGCCAGTTATCGTCCAGAAGCAACTGCGCGGGACGGGTGGCATTTGCGTTGGTATCACCAAGGACAAGACGTAAACAAAAGCGAGTACGTACCAAGGCGTGATCTGAGTCCACAGGCGTAGATCAAAAAGAACAACGGTCTTCAATACATCCAGGCCAGCGGTGAGTAATCAAAACATGGTCAGTCTGAGTACAACGTTGTGAAGACGAAGGAGGATACCATGTCAGTCTATGCCGCTTCTTATGGCAGAAGTTCGTACTTGCCAGAAACAATATGTGGTCGGAACACAGCTGGATGAAACGATCACCACTATCAGTGCGATCAGCCAGAATAGCAAATGGGCCTCCGATGTGCCTTTCGGAATCTCCCAGACGGCTAACTTGGGTGTTGTAATCCCCAGCAATCACCACCACGTCTGTTGAACGTGCGCCTTGAAACAGCTGAGGAAAATCCCGGTAGAATTCGTCCTTGGTTTCAGAGGAACTGTAGTCAGTGGACGCATACACAGACACGACGAACAAACATCGGCGATTTAGTCTGTTGTTGTTGACATGCATAGAATCGTCCAACCGAACTGCACACAAACGACTGCTGAATGGAATCCAGTCTAGCAGTGCACGCTTAGCTTTCATGCTCAAAGTAATCCCGACGTCGGCCTGTCCACGAGCTCTAGATACCGAATCACCCGACACACGGAGAGTAAGGCGAGAGACTGACGTTATATACGGAATGTGAAGAGTGATCACAGAAGTGGGGTCTTGCATGCTTGTTTCCGAGACACAGCATAGATTTATTTTAAAAGTGTCAAAACTTTTAGCGAGGGCAGCCTGTTGCCCTGTCTGACATAGTGTGAGAACGTTAAAGGTAGCCAAGTGAGATGGACACTGCTTTCTTCAAAGCCGCAATTACCCGTGGCGTTTTGCATCGATCATAAGTTAAGGAAGGAAAAGTTGGTAAGGCCCTTTACAGGAGAGATGCTGGAGGTTTCTGGGTGAACTATACTTCATGGTTGCTCACATCGCGGAAGGGGTTTTTCCTATGTGAACCCTAACCGGAGCCTTTGACTCAAAAGTCTCACCCACAAGGCAGTGGGGCGTTAACCCAGCACGAGAACGTGACCGAAGAACCCGTGAGTGAACTTCCTCCGGTCAGTCACGCGAGACCGGATTGTTGCAAGCATGCCGTCTTGCCTTCGCTGTTGCTTTGTTATCGATCGGCCTTTCGGGTCCAGTACTCAGCCCCACGCACCCAATGGAGCAAGCAAAAAGGTGAACGGGGCAGCATCCTTCGGGCTGGGGCTGCCCAGCTAAGGCGCGCGATAGCTGCCCAATGGAGTGCGATGACTTCTCCCACCGTCCAGAGAAATCACAGGTACTCCACTCCCACGTCCATCTAGTGGAGGTTTTTAGACCGATAAACTGTTTCTCTCCGTGTTTATTCGCTGAAGTGTCCTCGCCAGGGGCATAGGGGTTAGAACTAGATGTTGCACAGCATGTGGTTCAAAGACTGGACTTCGTCTGGCCTCTACCCATTGACCTGTCAGGCATGATTGCATCTCCGGCTTAAGGAAGCCATCCTGTATATCTCTTTGGGTCATGCCGGCACGCAAGCCACAACACCAGACCAAGGTGCAGTCTCGTCATGGACAGCTTAGTGGAAGCCAGTGCGTGGTCGAAATCGAAAGGGGTGCTTCAGCAGAAGCTACAGTCTTGTATCCAACCCCACCGTTTGTGACTTATTGCGATGTGATCGGTTTGGGTCCATTGTTGGCTCGAAAAGGGCGGACGCCACATGGCGTACCGACGATTAGAACGTCTAAAGTTCGTATTGGTGAGGAACAGGTGATGGTTTAAGCACAGAGCCGAAACTCATTCCCCATTTTCCGAGTGACAGAAATCTAGACCAAAAAGGGCATCCTAAACGCGCCCCGTTCGATGACAGACGACCAACTCTAGGATTTAGATCTCCCACCAAATCACGATATCTGCCCGGTCGTGGAGCGTTTGGTTAAAGTTATCTTTGATTGCATCTGGGCTGCAACCGGTGGGTGCATACGTCGAAACGATAAACATACTGCGTCTATTGAAACGGTGACTGCTTAATTAGCACGAATCTCACTGTACATAAACGACTGTCAACGGAGATCCACTCTAGCAGAGCCGCTTTAGCTCTTTCATTGAGTGCAAGGCCAACGCCAGCAACACCGGAAGTCGCAGCCTCAGCGTCCGAGAAAGGCGTAAGTGAAACTTCGTGAAGGATTGGATGGGGTGCCCATCAAATAACGGAACTGGAGTCTTGAGTGCGAGTCTCTTGAATGCAACATACATTGATGGCAAGGGGCCCGAGAGTACGACCTAAATCCGCCTACTGTCCTATACGCACCAGGGTTCGCACGTTGAATGTGGCTAGTTTGTATGGGCATCGAGGACGAAGGACAGCATCAGCCGGTGGTGGGACTTGGAAGATAGTCAAAGAAGGACGAGTGAGAATATAATTAGGGTTTCTACCAGTGGCACCACAGCGGGCACGGTCGACCGAGGAACCCGTGGGTTGTTATAATTGAGAAGAAATTTGGAACGGAGTGGAGATGGGAGAACAAGTTGCATACGGTGTAGGAGACTGATCGTTCATGCGCACGGAAGAACAGACAGACATACCAGCAGAATCTGTCATAGTTATTTGCGCTGCGGGCTCTTGTACTACTGGGTAGCCCCTTTCCGAGGCCTTTTTATTCGAGGATGCATCTCTAGTCTTTCTGTAGCCAATTGCATTCTGCAAGTAGCAGCATTGGTCCAGAAGACCGTGACAAGTTGTAAGGTTCATAGGACTCTTCTGGAAATCTCTGGAAGCCGGTGACTGGTGGATAGGTTCATTCGCTCCTCGGATGAGGCTAGACATCCGAGGTGCCCACCATAACTTTCCCCCGCAAATACCGGCGACTTCATGAAATACGTGGTGTTTTTTGTCTATTATTTTAGTGGTTTAGTTTTTAGAAGTTTGCGTCCAGAGGTCAAGAGGTCAAATTCCTGTAAATAGTAACCTCCTACGGTAAAGACCATATTCGAAACTATATATATATATATATATATATATATATATATATATATATATATATATATGCAGATGAGTACAAGCACCCTCATCTGCGCACTGACGATGCCACCTCGACTGGCGATGAAATGTTTGCGACCTAACCGCCGAGCTCAGCAGCCAACAACCGATAGAAACCCATAGCAACACTAACAATAAGAGTAGGACATCCTCAGCAGAAGCTGTTGCACACCCACGGTCAGTTTGAAGTATTTCGAGAGGCATTAACGACGAATAACCATCATGGAGACTGGGACAACCATCCCGATCATACTGGAACATATGAAGACTGAAAAACCACCGTGAGCCTGAACTCGGCTTCGATCAGTCATGTACAGGGACTTCGGGATGGAAATGAATTTCTCCGGTACACCCTTCAACAAGAGGTAGCGCCAGAAAACTATGCGCTCGACTGAGTCGAAGGCTGCTTTATGATCAAGAAAAAAACGGAGGTAGGGGGCCTTTTGGACGTGTACCTATGTTCTAAAATTTGTCAAAGAGTGAACATGTGATCGACACAACCTGGGCCAGGTCTAAATCCGGCTTGATTCTCGCGCGAGCACTGATTGCGAGCGTTAGACAAGCAGTGGAGGATAATAGCAGCGAGCAGTTTAGATGCGATGCTGACCAGACTTACTCTCCCGTGGCATTCACACCTTTTTTATAAGTCGGTATGATTACCGATCCACACCAACTCTTTGGAATTTCTTCCCTATATCATATCAAATCGAGGGGTTTTTTCAACTCCAGCAACAATGCTGAGTCACCGTCTTTGAGAACAGACGGCGGCAATCCCTCCGATCCGACAGCCTTATGTCGTTTACGGTAGCTTATCTCACCGACAACCTCCGCTGCTGACGAAGGACTGGCATCTACACCTAGAGCTGTAATCATCGTGCTATTTAGCAAACATGCCGTGGATATAGGCCGGCTAAACTGCATCTCGAAATGCACCGCCCAACGAATAAGACGGCGCTCCTGAGTCTGAATCAATGAGCCGTTTGCCTCTTTGATCAGTCCGCTAACGCACAGCTTTCGTGGTCTAGTATTTCTAATCAGACGGAAGAGATTGCGGCTGTTGCAAATAACTGCAGCTATTTCACCTCTCTACACTTCGCAATCCGTCACTGCTCACGATCATTTCTCAGGCTTCCAATCAGTTGGTATTTAATGCATCCCCGTGCATCATCCTATTAAAAATCGGGAGGAACCGATCTGCGCGCATCTAACAGTGAAACTCATTATTCTCATCATCATCGTACAGCGTTAAACAGTAGGGCAAGCCCCACTAACCACTGCCTTTCTCGCCATGTTGCACGTTGAATTAGAAAGTATGAATATACAAGATGGACCGAAAGTGAACCTACATGGGTGGGAAAAAGAAAGAATGCCCTAGTAGCCAACAAACAGAATACACAGTCTCACTGTACAAACGCACATCGATCAGTCATTCTGATTCGATAGAAAGTGACAACACGATCGCCACTGCTCGCGGTTCGCTGCCATATCCTTCAGTGTCTCAAGCCAACTGGTTGAGGGATCTTTTGGACCCCAACCACGAAGACGTGAAGCACCTACTTTTCCTAAGTTTGCTGTAAATTTTCTCATTCCTCGTTGCCAAATCATCTGTTGACCTCCACGTAGTTTTTTCCAGTCCCTAGGAGGAACGGAGAATAGGACACGGTACGGTAGACGTGTGTTTGGCATACGTAACACATGCCCCAACTAACGAAGTCTACTAAGCCGGATACGCTGTGATAAAACGTTCTCCGAATTAATACACAATACTCGCTTTCTGACCTCGTCGTTGCTTACTCGGCTATTGCACCCAATCCTAGCGATTCTACATAAACATCGATGGTCGAAAACCTCAAGATAACGAATATCTTCAGCACGCAGACTCCAAGTCTCGCAACCATACAACAAAACTGAACGCAGTGCGGCACAGTAAACACGACCTTCCAACCTCAGAGAAATATCAGATCGACGCCACAAGTGCTTCAGTCCAGCGTACGCCGCTCGAGCCTTGGATATACGCGTGCTCACCTCCACTACTGTGCTCCCATCCGTCGTCACGTTGCTGCCGAGGTAGGTGAAGTGGTCGACAACTGACAGCACCTCCCCATCGAGTATCAAGCTCCGATTCGTTGATGTCCAGTCTTGTAACATCACTTCACACTTTGAAGGTGCAAAGCGCATGCCAAATGGAGATACAGTATGGAATTCTTTCTATTCGTGCAGTTCATGGGAGATGTTGGAGGGGTACTGCTAGGATGTCCTGCCACAGTGAAACTAAAAATACAGATATCCATCGTTTATGTGTGTACCTGGTTGTTGGACCTTGGACAGTATTAACAGCCTCAAATAGGACGTGCTTGATCTGTCCATCGCTTCTCTGGATCCTGGACGACTGTGGTCATCTTAGTGGTAGACAGTGATCCACTGCTGTCTGCATCAGTACTATAGCTCACCTATTATGAACTTATGTGGTTCTCCACTCCAAGCTTCAGCGTCTGGTTTCCATATATCCCTAATAGTGGGCCTTTGGTGTTTTCGGGTATAACCATTCCACTGCACTCATGCACTCATGCACTCATGCATGTGGTAAAAAAGAGAAACGATGGATATCTGCATCGTCCGTGGCACCGTCAGATGTGCGCAGATCTAATCCTCCGGATTCCAGATATGATGGGGCAGGGAGAAATCTTAGGACCCAACTGATTCAGAGATCGTGAATCAACCGTGAGGAGTAGTGGACTGCTAAGTTTAATGAGATGGAAAAGCGTGGGGCGATCGGCAACGGCCGTAAAATTGTCCGTCTGCACGAAGAGAAATAATTCCATACTGCATCGGTCGTTGCACAGAATAATCAAGACCGCACTGTCTATTGCATCGAGCGGGGTGGACAGCAATAAGTGGGCTACTGCTCAGAGTTCCCTCTCTTTTATTGAACCTTTCTTCTGTTGATATGAGTAGTATGGCATAGCATCTGGATGACAGGACAAAACCTCCCCGGAAGCACACGTGTGATTCTGAAAATTGACTCTCCATCCATGCACGCAGCATTCGATTCAAATGAGATTATAGCTGAAAACCAACTGTGGAGTGCTCAAGTATAAGGATGATTGGGCGAAAGAGTACTGGGTACGCATACCTGATGAGCGGCAATAACCGCGAAACCGGTCGTGTGCTCCCGGGGAAATTTTGTCCTGTCATTCAGATACAATGCCATACTACTCATATCGAAAATCCATACTTGGGACCGTGTGTGCTTGTTCTGAAGGTTAGCCATGTTAACCGACAAATTAGCTTCAGAAGAATCACCGTGTGATTCTAAAAATGGACCCCACGTCCATGCATACTCCATTCGACTCAAATGTGATTACAGCTGTTTGTCTTCCGTCCTCAACCACGCCTCTTTGCCCCGTCTGTCCACTCATGAAGCTCCCACTGACAGCACGACCGATACTCACAATGGTTTATGGTCAAATAGCGTGAATAATCCTGTCTGGTAACTCACATTTTCTCAAGCCCCGTCAGCCTCTGAATCTCGGCTCCTTCAACGTGCGTACACTCATGCAGGTCGGTCAGCAGGCGTGCCTAGCCCTCACAATGAACTCTCTGAAGATTGATGTCTGCTGCTTAAGCGAAACGCGCATCCAGGATTCAAGCTATATGATTCAACTAACTACCCCTGGTATCTCATCGAGGTATTTTCCGCGCACCTCAGGAGACGAAGTAGCTAGAGATGTGGGTCAACGTGATGCAGGAATGGTCTTGACTGACAAGGCTGAGGCTGCCCTTTTAGACTGGATCCTCGTCAACAGTCGTTCATGTGCTGAGACTCCAGGGGTCAGTTGGCGTTCGAAAGGATAGTTGTGTTAAGCGCAATTTGTTTGTGATCTCGGCATACGCCCCAACAGAATGCAGCTCTGACACGCAGAAAGATGAGTTCTACGATGAACTCGCCACCCTCGTTCGCAGGAGCAAAGGTTCTGATATTGCAGTGCTAGCACGTGGTTTTAATGCACAAGTTGGCAAACTTAGTGGATCAGAAGCTTGTTGAAGGGGCCGTATATTTTTTTATTACACGCCTGCGCATGAGTGCAGTGGATTAGCCATTTACCCCATAGCCACGAAGGCCCAGTGTACTACTGGGCATGACCGGCAACCAGACCCTGAGAGTTGGAATGGCGAAGAATCACGTAACGTCCCAATAGGTCAGGCGTGGTAACCATCCGGACGACAGCGGATTACTGTCTACCACCTGCTGAGCGTAAAGATAACGGGGATAGGCTTCTCCAGTTTTGTGCAGACAATCGATTGTTCTTGTCTAGCACACATTTCCGACACAACTTGCGTCGCACAGTGACATGGCGCCCTAACTCTACAGGTACTTCGAGTCAAACTGATCATATCGCCGTAAGCTACCGATGGCGCAGTTCTGTTCAGAACTGTAAATCTTACTGGTCCACGTACGTAGAGTCGGACCATGCCTTAGTTTTAATGCGATTATCTCTCCAGCTCCATGGTCATCGTCGCAAACCGCAAACCCGATTAGCCGTGCAACGTTTGTGTGATCCAGAAGTACGCACCCGTTATGAGCAGAAGTTAGCACATGAGCTAGGATCCACGGAGAACAAGCGATACACTTAGCAGCAGGTTTTGCCTGTGGTCCTAGATCCGTTGTCCATCAAAGACACTGGATCTCGCAAGAGTCGCTAAGCATAATGGAGCAAAAGCGTCAGCTCTCGAACCGTAAGGAGATGAATAAGATGCGGAGAAACCTACAAAGACAAGTTACGAAAAGCCTTAAGAATGATCGTGAAAACTGGTGGGTCAAGGTAGCCGAAGAAATGATATAGCAGCTGCTTCAGGTAACAGTCAAAGACTGATCAAACTTATTCGTGACACCGGTGGACGCCGAATCCCGGTCGGCGAAACGATTTGGGATAGAAATGGAGAACCCATCCATAGCAAACAGCAAATGCTTGACCGATGGGCCGAGTACTTCAAGGAACAATTTAGCTGGCCGCACGCTAGTGTAGTTACTCCTGTGTCAACAACTGTGACTTCTTGGGTGGTATCACTTGAGCCCCCATCAGAAGTAGAAGTAGAGTCATGCATTCGATTACTGAGGCGGGGGAAAGCGGCAGGTCCCGACGAACTTCCCCCAGTTCTTTTCGAACTGGGTGGTGACGCGTTGATAAAATCACTAACCACCTTGCTCCGTGACATTTGGAACGAAGAACGTATTTTGTTAATATGGAGCGAGTCACTGATTGTTCCCATCTTCAAGAAGGGAATACGCAATGACTGCAGTAATCATCGTGGGATTAGCTTAATCCCGATAGTCACCAAAGTTATAGCTTTGATTCAGTTGATCGAGCAGCGCTTTTCAGTACTCTTCATCGAAAAGTTATGCCCCAGAAGTTTGTGAACCTACCGAGATCATTGTATTCTCATATTTCTGGTCGCGTAAGGGTTTACGGTGAACTATCCGGTCAGTTCGAAACGACCAGTGGTGTTCGACAGGGATGCCCTTTGTATCCATTCCTGTTCAACTTCGTCACGGACGAAATAATAGAGAGTGCGCTGCAAAATCTTCAGGATGTAGGCGTCGGACTAGGAAATAGTGAAAAGCCATGTGACCTAGATTACGCGGACGACGTTGTCTGCTTGTTCAAATCCACGAAACATGCTCAACATGTAATAAACTTACTCGCAAGAGCTGTAGCTTCACTTGAAATGCGCTTTGCACCTTTAAAGTGTGAAGTGATGTCACAAGGCTGGGCGTCAACGGTTCCGAACTTGATGCTTGATGGGGAGGTGCTGGCAACTGTCGATCGCTTCAGTGATCTCAGTAGCAGCTTCACGAAAAATGGGAGTGCAGTAGATGTCAGCACGCGTATATCGACGGTTCAAGAGGAGTACGCTAGACTGAAGCACTTCTGACGCTGACCTGACATTCAACTGAATTCTAAAGGTCGTGTGTACTGTGCCGCAGTGCGTTCAGTTTTGTTGTATGGTTGCGAGACTTGGAGTCTGCGTGCTGAAGATATTCGTTGTCTTGAGGTTTTCGACCATCGATGTTTATGTAGAATCGCTAGGATTGGGTGCAATAGCCGAGTAAGCAACGACGAGGTCAGAAAGCGAGTATTGTGTATTAATTCGGAGAACGTTTTATCACAGCGTATCCGGCTTAGTAGACTTCGTTAGTTGGGGCATGTGTTACGTATGTCAAACACACGTCTACCGTACCGTGTCCTATTCTCCGTTCCTCCTAGGGACTGGAAAAAACTACGTGGAGGTCAACAGATGATTTGGCAACGAGGAATGAGAAAATTTACAGCAAACTTAGGAAAAGTAGGTGCTTCACGTCTTCGTGGTTGGGGTCCAAAAGATCCCTCAACCAGTTGGCTTGAGACACTGAAGGATATGGCAGCGAACCGCGAGCAGTGGCGATCGTGTTGTCACTTTCTATCGAATCAGAATGACTGATCGATGTGCGTTTGTACAGTGAGACTGTGTATTCTGTGTGTTGGCTACTAGGGCATTCTTTCTTTTTCCCACCCATGTAGGTTCACTTTCGGTCCATCTTGTATATTCATACTTTCTAATTCAACGTGCAACATGGCGAGAAAGGCAGTGGTTAGTGGGGCTTGCCCTACTGTTTAACGCTGTACGATGATGATGAGAATGATGTCCGTCTTATAAATCCCGGTTCACAGAAGCCAGGCGTTAGCGAACTAATCGCAGAAGCGAACAGCTTGCTGATTTAGACTTGATAGTGTTGTTTGGATCGTTGGGTGAAGCATTCCGAAAAAACAGCTTAACTGACCTTCATCTACAAGAAATATGCGCAGCAGATCGGTTACAATTCTGGATGTAAATGCGAATCCCCCGTCAGACGTGGAGGTTTTCTGTGTGATAAGCTACCGTAAACGACATAAGACTGCCGGATCGGATGGCGCGCCTCCGTCTATTTCCTAATACAGTGGCTCAGCAATGTCAGTGGAGTTAACAAAACCACCTACTTTGATTTGAAAAGAGGAACAACTTCCAGAGCTGGTGTAAATCAGTGGTTCTACCGATTTTTAAAGTAACAGGTCAACTTGTGAAACCCACGGAATAAAATTCCAGTGTTCAATGACAGCATACTCAAAATCGTTGGCAGGTTGTAAATGTTTCGGTCACCACGGGTAACCTCTTTCAAGACTGATTTTGCAAGCGAATGAAACTGGAATGACAGCCTAGAGTAACTGGATGCTCATTACAGTGTCTGTGTGTTGTTCTGGCCTTTTTGTGGCGTTATTTATTGCAATGGTGGGTGCTGAGCGCCCCCTCCCCCCTCTATACTATCTGTGTTCGTGATTTTGGGGTTATTTGAGGTCAGTGAGGTGTTGTGACCCTTTGGGTGTTTATCCATCAGTGTCGTCAGTGCCGTCCACATGCCTGAAATCTCTGCGCCATCGTTACTGTTGAGACGATCAGCGGACGTTAACTGCCAGGGTCTCGGTGTAGAGGCGCTCGGTGTATGTGTGAAATCCATACTGGAGGATCCTGGTGTTTCCCCAGTCAATGGTGTGATCTTCGAATATAGCGTGAAGTGCGATTGTGGAATCGCGCCCTAATTTTCTTAACGCCATTTGGCCTGTTGGTTTGCATTTTTCTTTCCGCCCGGTCTACGATTCTGGTTTTGACCTGTCTGCATGTCTGCCTAAAAAAGTGAGCGAGGTAGTCTTTGCAGCTGATCATGTAAACATAGTTACTTTGTTCGTGTTGACGCTCATTTTTTGCTCTTGTGAGATGATGCTGCAACGTGCTGTCTATTCGAAACAAGGCACGGGCACCATACGCACCAAGTACCTTCCCGATTGCCTCCGATGTGCCCGATTTGTATGAGATACCAATAAAAATTAGTCAGTCTATGTCGTTCTTGTTGCGTGTCGCTGATTTGTTTCTTAGCACATCGGTTACTAGTTCTTGTGAGTAGTTGTTGTTTTGAAGGACACTGTGCAAGCGTTGAATTTTTGTTTGTGGGTGACGCAGTCGTTGCACGGTTTGTCGACTCTGTTGGCTAGTAACAGAAAGTGTCTGTTTTATGCATTGTGGATGGGCCGAATCAAAGTTCAGATATCTTTCGGAATGTGTAAGTTCCTTGTGAATGTTCACCGTAAACTTGGGGGAGTTGTTACTTGTAGCTGGCAGTCATGGAAATTGATAACTCTGTCAGTGCTCTCTGTCACAGCTGTGAATTTAACTGAGGTGCGCCGATTGTTGAAGCATTGTAAAAAAAATCATGCTTGTGCTCTAATTTTAGGATTACAAACGTATCGTCCGCATGCCTGACAGATCCGTCGTGGATAGTGAAATGCGGTCAATGCTTCATATCCGACTGAATCTAAGAACAAGTTAGTTATAATGGGTGATACAGTAGAACCCATAGCTACGCCATCAGTCTGTCCCTACAGTGACTGATTAAAGGTGAAGAAGGTGGAAGTGATGCATATTTCAAGGCCAGTGATAATATCAGTTGCGTTTAATGGACATTTGTGTTCCAAGGTGGTCATTGGTCAGTATGGAGTGATAAAATTCCAGACTCTCTTTATTCAGGACGCTTGCGTAAAGAGATATCAAAGTAAAAATCACTTAAAATTTGTTTCTAATACGACAGTCTGCAGAATACGGAAAAAATCAAAGACATCATTTGTGTGAATTACCACCATTTTTGATACGGTTTTAGAAATGTGATGATATATTTCGTTAACATGTTACACAAGGTGCACAGTCCGCGACTGGCCGGATAGGTGTGGCATCCGCGGTTGGGTAGAAACCCGGACTGTTCACGGACCTGCTGTTCGCGCACTGGAGACAATCTACGGAAGGTTACTGACACTAACAGCTTTGACGCGACCGAGATCGAACTTAGCCCTCGATGATTGAAACAGATGTTTCTAGTCCCTTTCTTGTGTATAGGGATGATGGATACGCAGTTAAAATCTCCTGAGGCGCATTCGTGCAACCGAATCTCGGTAAACAGGCTAGTGGGCACTTTGTAGAGGGGCATACCACCATCTTTGAAGAGGGCTGGAGGGAGTTCGTCGAGGCCAGGGGTTTTATTGCGATCCAGGTGCAGCGCACGACTGACTTTTTCTTCGGTGGGTGGGGCAGTACAGACCATCTATGGAGCATGAACTGATTCAAGCGGACTACTGGGTGGGGGCGCTGGCGCAGGCCAGATAAACTGCTGCTCAAAGGGCTCTGTCCATTGATTCATGCGCCCTGGAAGCTGGTGAACGGGTTGGCCGTTTACATCGCAGATAATTTCGCCCACTCCAGACTTCTTGGGCCCTGCAGATCAGATGAGCTGGAAAAGTCTCCGAGCATTGCTAGTGGCAGCAGCTTATTCCATTTCGAGCGCGCGTTCGGACTATTATTCTCTCGATCTCTGCGCAAGCACCTAATCATTTTTTCGTAGTTTGGCGCGGGCATTATGGTTGTCGTTTCTGGAAGGGATATTCTGACAGCTATCTGGCAACCCAGAGAACCCAATGAGATCTAGTGCTTGGTTTCATGCCGCGTGACTAATCCGCAAGATGTGGAACTCACCATCTTTATAGCGTCCTGGACGTGTTGCCAGCCGTCTGACAAGTCATTGTGAGCATGGCTACTTAGCTGGGCAGTAAGCTCATTCTGATATCTCTCCAGGACCGAAGTCCGGCAAAGTTGGTCTACGTCTCTCCGTTGACGGCGGACTTTTGGCTTGGTCTAAAACCGTACTATAAACTCGGTACACACGAGGGCGTGATCCGAATCTAGATGTGCTCCAGTACGACCTACAAGACTTTACTGAGCCACGCCAGTGGCAGCTTACAGCTGTGGTCTACTTTTGTCCACGACCGATTAGCAGTTGGCGGTCACCATGTGACTATACGACAAAAGCTGCGGCGGAAGATCGTACTCGGTAAAAACACACGATGGTCTGTGCATAGATGGAACAGTCAATCACCGTTATGCGTGCGTTGATGGCTGGCGATGCTTTGGCCTTCGAGCATTCATCCGTCTGGACCTAGGTGGACAACCTGGACGTTCAGATCTCCATTCAGTACCACTATGTCTCTATGAGACGCCTTTCTGAGAAGTTCGTGGAGCTGCTGGTTTATGTATATAATATATATATATATATATATATATATATATATATATATATATATTCCTCTGACACTACCTCGCATAGGATGTGCGTGATAAATTTCTTCCATCATAACATCCCGGTACGCGAACAGCCGGGGCCAAGTTCGGACTTACGGCGATCTTTCCTTGAGTCCAACACAGGAAGCGGTGTACACCATAGCTGCCCTTTAACCTCGTCACCCTTTTGTCCTGAAAGGGTACCGGTGTTGGAATTTTTCCCGGTGGAAGTGTCAGATCTTGATTACGCGGACGAGAAAGCTCTACCAAGTGAAGATTCAGGTAAGTTGCAAACTTCTGCGGATGGCTTGAATAAGTGTGTAGCAACGTTCAGTGTGCGTTTTGAAAATACAAAGTACAATACCAAACCTTTTGGTATCTGAGGAGACTGTAAAAAAGTGTACAAGTTCTGTCAATCAGGAAGCCACATTTCACCCGGAGGTCGGATATCAGATGAAGTGTCTTTGTGTATGCTGAGGGCTTGTTTGGCTTTTACCGAACTCAATCGTCTGTTGCGCCAATGTGACCATTTTATCTATTAAGAGTTGAGTACAAGTTGCAGCAGTCAAGTCAATACTTTAAGGTTCAGAGACTTGACCACTGCCAGTGGAGTATATACGAAGATTGCCGGTACTGTCTAACACCAATGTCCTTTTAGCACTGCTCAAATTCGGTGACCATACCACATCAGTAATTCTGAGGCTAGATGCAGAGTAATAAGCACACGAAACAAACCACTGGGATACATTGCGCAAGTCTCCAGGTGAAATTCTTCGGCACGCTATGCTCGCTGAGGCTGGCAGTGGTTGCAAGATGAGTAAGGATGATCATTCCATGACGTGGACAGAGGTATGAAAAGCGTGACTAGTGGACCTGGTCATATCGGGCGTGTTCGGCGACTTGGGTGAAGTCGAAGAGATCCCTTCCACTTGGTGGCTAGATACACTGCAGAATATGGCTGTGTATGGTGACTAGTGGCGCTTTTGTATTCACAAACATTCTCCATCAGCTTGATGACACTCTTATTACTTGTTATTATTTTATCACACTCTTATTTTTTGATTGTTTCTCACTGAGGATTCCGTTGTGAGATGGCAACCATAGCCACTGCACATAGCTCATGATTAATGGTTGCTGAAACTGTATTGATTAGCTGTATACCCAAATGCTCAGAATGGTTGACTAATGAGCAAATTCTCGGAGGCAAAAAAACAGAGGCTGGCTCTCAAAGAAAGCACAACACTAATCACATGTTACATCTATGCAGATCATCGCTTTTTCCTGCCAAGCACAAATCTCATGCGCTCATGGCTTGCCTTTATCGCTGGTTGTTCCACAGTGCTTTCTTTGAAACAATTCGTCCTCCACGGACATTTTATGCTGTACCACCTGTCAAGATCTCCAATGCACTACAATTGCTTGGGTGTCACAAAGACACTGGACTATTCATATCCCTCTGGTCCTCTTCAAACACAGTAGCACATCACTCATTCGACAGATCACTGATTCTTTATTCTTCACAATAGAGACAAAGGAAATCTCTCAAAGCCTCACCATCACAGCTCAGCGATGTTGACTCGGGCGCGAGCCATAAACCACCATACCTCTTCAGAAATGTCTTGTAGTCGCTTGAACAATGTCATCAGGCTTTCCCGCTACATCATCTTGCGGCCCGTTCAACAGGTTGATCGTCCACCGAGATAGACGGCACACCAGTGTCAGACCCACCAATTGCTGCTTCTTTAGAGTCGGGGTTGCCCCCACCCGCAGTAACGTTCGCAAAGAGAGAAATCTGCACGCAGTTTTGGTCTAAAATCACCTCGGATGATGCGCCTGGTGAAGTCCCCCCGGACTCTCCCATATGCTACTGGAAACAACCCAGTAATCCTTAGTCTCTTCCACGCGCGCCATCCGCGCGGCTCAAAAATCTCCATGTTTGATGTTTGACGGATTTCCCATGACGGAATCTTTCGTGCCACTCAAGCTGAACGGACTGCCGCAAAGCTGAACTTTCTCCCACTGTCCAGCGGTCTATCTTCCAGATCACCGGTAATTTAAGACGCGAGATGCAGTCAATACTAGTGTCCTGAATCCTTTCGCATCGCCCAATGGTCTGTCTTTTAGTGAGCCGGCAATACCAGATTCAAGACACCGTCAAGATTTGTATTCTGAACCCTTTCCTTTTTCCCCATTGTCCTATTATCCAGTGAACTATCTTCCAGATCACTGGTGACATTCAGATAACAAGATAATCACAAGATCCGGGATAATTTGAGCTTTAGCCTCGTACCCGTGTACCCGTGTACTACTTCAAGGCTTCAAGACTCAAGACTTCCACGAGACGGGGTCTATACAAGCAGGAACTGTACATTCATAATCCCAGCACACGAGGACTCAACTTTGCTACAATCGCACACGTTTAGATCTGATCTCACTCGTACCGCAGCTTATAGCCTCTGAATTCGGTAGGTTGTCCCGGTGGTGCAAACAAAAGATTCGCGAGAATATGCAGGATTTTGTCCCATGCGTCAACGCTTGATTTCGAGTGGGTTGTACATACACATAACATTCATAAAAAAGATTCGTGCCACATTTGAAAATAAAGACAGGTGAAACGATCACTCACCGCATATTTCCCCAATGATCCGACGTTACGCGTTACAACGTCCAATTGACGGGAGCGCATATCAAGGACGGACTCCTCGATGACAAGCTCGCGAGCCCCGGAAAGAAAACGACGTAACCATCCTGGGAACTTCCCTAAGCCTTGCTTCATTATTAGCCTCTTTGTATACAGCCTCCGCCCAGGTACGATGCGACGTTCCAGTACGTCCTCTGTTAGCACATGCTTGCTGGAAGAACAGTATGTCAGGGGAAAATATACATACGAGTGTGGATTCGGGTACCTCTCCCAAAAAAGAGATACTACGTAGTCCCAAGGAAAACCGAGTGTCTGAAATATGTTTAGGGGAGCCATTGCATAACAGGCGGAGTAAAGACAACCACCCACGTCCGCACTGTGGCCCCTCACATCAGTTCACTTCAGTTCAGTTCAGTTGAAGTTCAATTCAGTTCAGTTCAGTTCAGTTCAGTTTGCACAGGACTTGGTGTGGCTAGAGCCAATCGTGTGTCCAGATAGTTGTGTTGTCGGCGCGTTTCCGTAGCTCCCAACACTGCGTGATTTTCTTTTTCTGAAAGGCAGAAATTTTGTGCAGTATCAGCCCTGGCAGAGTAAGGTGGAAACAATAAGTAAATTGCATCTGACCCTAAGAGCTGCTTAACATAACTCGGGGTATTCTGCCACCCAACATAGGTCTACTGCTTTCTTAAAATCCCTCTTTGTTGTGGTATTTATGACCTCCTCCGGGAGCTTATTCCAATAGGGTACCACTCTATTCGAGAAGTACTCCGCCATAATTTAGAGCTTCAAATGCTTCCTTTGTAATCTAAGGCTATGCCCCCTTGTGCCTCTCTCGGGGATCAGAGGAAAAAGGACTTCTCGACTTATTCCTGACAGTCCTTTTATTACCTTGAAGGTTTCTATCAAATCCCCGCGAATGCGCCGTCTTTCCATCGAGAAAAGGTCTAGGTCACGGAGACGCTCTGTGTAGTTAAACCCCCTTTGCCCAGCCACCATTCTAGTGGCTATCCCTTGCACTTTCTCCAGACAGTCTATATCCTTCTGGTAGTATGGTGCCCAGGCCTGCACACAGTGTTCCATATGTGGCCTAACTATGGCCTGATATATCGGAACGAAAATCTCCGGATCTCTACACGACATAATGGATCTAACTCGAAAGAGTTCTTTCCTGGCCGTATTGGCTGCTGTGGTGCACTGCTTTGACGGCTTAAAGCTGTTGTCCATTATAACTCCCAAGTCTTTGACCTGCGAGACCACTTGCAAAGAACCTACACCATTTTCACTAGCCCCTGTATTTGTGGTCAAGCATTGACACTTGGTGAGGTTAAGTGGAAGGTCCCATTTGCGTGGCCAGTTTTGTACTGCTAATACGTCAAGTTCCATATCTACTCCAGTTATCTTGACACCATCGGCAAACATAAAGGTGGGGTTTGTAAGCCCACGTGCCAGGTCATTGATGAAGATGAGGAAGAGCAGAGGGCCGAGCACCGGGCTCTGTGGCACCCCACTTGTTACACCTTTCTCTTTTATGAGACTTGACCACCCACCTTAACACTAAAAGCTCGCCCTGCTAAAAAAACTATTTATCCATTGTCTTGACTTTCCAACAATTCCCACAGACTGCTGTTTGACTTCCAGAAATCTGTGGTTCACAGAATCAAACGCCTTGCTGAAGTCCAAGCAACAGACCGCAATCGATTGCCCTTCTTCCAGAAGCTTGGTTACCTCATCGAGGAACAGCAGGAGATTCGTCAGACAGGATCGCCCTGCCACAAACCCATGCTGAGTATTTGATATGAGGTTGTGTTGAACCAAATGCTTAGAGATCTGTTTCCTGACTATTCGCTCCACCTACAGAGCACTGAAGTCAAGCTAATCGGCCGGTAATTTTCGGCCTTTTGCCGGGGTCCGCTCTTGTAAATTCCTACCACTGTTGCTCTCCTCCAGTCTCCGGGCACAATTCCCTATCTAAGTGACGTTTCATACAGCTTCGTCACCGGAGCCTTCAGGACCTCGGCCAGAGGCTGAACGATTGCTGGATGAATCCCGTCTGGACCCGCTGCCTTATTTCTATTCAAGGTTTGCAACTCCGCGTACACCTCTTCTACAGTAAGTTCGGGTACTGGAGGCGCGTGTGGGCCCTCCATCCTACACTCCAAACTAATTTCTGGTCTATATATGCTCTTGAAGAATGTCAAGAACATGTCAGCCTTGTCCTCGTCGTTTAGAGCTAGTCGTCCTTGTGCTCCTTCCAAAGTTGCTACACTCTCTCTCGTACGTTTGGTAGATTGCACGTAGGCGCCGGATCGCTTTGGGTTTGTGCGGACCGATGCCGCCAACCAACTCTCGAAGGCATGTTTCTCCACTCCTTGGATCGCTTGAGCTTTGTTCCTAGCCATCTTATAGCCGTTCCATGCCCCCTGAGTTTTGTACTGCTTGAACTCCGTCCATTGCTGCGTACGAATAAGTATAGCCTGGCGGGCCTTTGACTTCCACCATGGGGGTAGATTTTTACTGCTAGCCACCATCAGGTGGACAAACTCCTCTGAACGTTAGCGTAGCCCCATCTTGATGGCCTCCCAGCGCTCCTCTAAGGAGGCGTTTGCGTGTCTCGATGTCCACTGAACTTGAAGTCTTGAAGTCTTGAAGTACTACACGGGTTCGAGGCGTTGACCCCAGTTGTCCCGGTTCTCGAGGTAATCTCTGATGGTCTGTCGGATTCCCCGGGCTGAAACGAGAATAAAAGGAAGCGAGCGGCGGGCCGGGGCGGCAACAAAAACAAAATACACATAACATCACGCAGTGTCTCACTGTGGACAGCGCCTTAAGCGGAATTGAGGTGCGACTTTCATGAACATATTGCCGAGTGGAAACGCACAGGACAGGTAGTGGCCACGGCCAGTCGAGCGTCCAGAATCCCTTCGATGCTATGCACCCTGTCATGTATCCACCACTGCCGAGTGTATTTCGTCGAACCCCCGCTAAAAATGAGAGGGAAACGGAAAACCTCATCACACGTCACCTGCGAGAGACATTATGCATCGCGGGCTTTCACTGAGACAGTATGCAATGAGCGAAAACGTAGAGTACAACATACTCCAGAAGGACCACAGTGCTCCCCGTCATCCACCTAGTTAACATACTCAGAGCTCACTGGAAGGAAATATTTCGTACCACTTGCGACCTAGGACACCTCTGAAGGGTTGAACGGTCTGCAGATCTATCATTGCATCAGGCAGACCGTTCCAACTGTTCACTAACCTGTTGCTGGGGAAGTGCGACCTAGTCAGTGAACTAGCTCGGACTTCTATCAGCTTCTTTTCGTGTCCCCTTGTACTGGAGTATGAAGCAACTTGGAATGGACTATCCGGTCTAAGGCCAGAGAAGCCCTTCATTAAGTTGGAAGCTCATATGAGATCACCTCGACCTCTCTTCCTTTCCAACGATAAGAGATTCAGATCACGCAGTCAATGCTCGTACCTCTTACCCCTCTACCTTCCAAACATTCGCGTGACGAGATGTTGAATTATCCCTAAGCAGGTGGTGTCCTTTTTGTGGAAGGGTGACCGAGCCTGCACGCCACTTTCTAAGTGAGGTCGTACTATAGCCATGTAAACAGGTACGAATATATCCGCTGCCGGAAAGAGGAGGCTGATCGCGGTCTAAGGAGCTCAGCAGCCTTTTGTGCAGCAGCCTTGCACTGCTCCGACCAGTTAAAGTCACTGCTCATGATGACCACAAAGTCTTTAACCCTACTGACTGCCTCTACGGTGAACAGCTCTCGATCATGAGCAGAGGTTAGGCTCTCCTTTGCCCACGACAGCAAATGACTTTTTCGGCGTTCAGGGGTAAGTCCCACTTGTATGCCCAGTTCAGGACGGTACCTATATCCCTGTCCAAGTCCACCCTACCCTCAGATCCAACAATCTTCACACCATCAGCAAAGATAAAGCCGGGCTATTGAAGGGCCGATGCCAGCTCGTTAGTAAAAACAAGAATAGGGCCGGGTCTGGGGCGGATATTCGAAGTACACCGCTGGTGACGTTCATCAGACTGGAGCATCTGTCCCCTACTTTGACGTAAGACGCCCTGTGGGTGTAACAGCCGGTCGTGGAAAATCCCCCTTTTTCCCTCGCGATTCAGTGTTTTTCCAAACATCACTCATTTACATACACTATTGACTTGTCTTTACGAACTGGTTGTTTTTCCGGACCAATTGTTGTTTGTTCGCGCCCAGAGCGCCACTTTGGCACATCCTTGTTCAGGACCTGCGTGACGCACGTGCTGTCTGCTCACACGCTGCTATTCGGTTTCTCGTTGTTGAGTCCTTGTGATCGTATTATTGAGGTTTGTATATTGTTTATGTCATTGTTCATGTAATAATCTAGTATCGTAGAATATCACGGATAATCGTCTTCTGATTTCGGGATCCGTTGCGAATTTGGCTACGCATTGCTCAAAAGTTCGTAACAGTGGGAGAGGAAGTCCGCCAGCCACATATAAAAAGCAAAGTGGTGTCGTCCTCGCCACTCACTAAATTTCGTCCATTGTGGCCTCGATAAACTTCGGGCATTCCTGTTGCCCATGGTTAGCGTCGCAGGGCCTACAAATTGGATGCTCTATAGCCTCGTATGAAATGGCGCGTGCATTGGTCCAAGGCTGATGCTTCGGATGTTCCCGTGCAACAGCTTGAGCTTGGCTAGAGCTAGGTTCGTTTACTCGGTTACTGTCCCGTATATGTCGGCCAAACCTACTGTCGGCTATCTCGGTTGGCCTGTCCAAGTATTTGATCAAGTCTTCGAAGTTAGCCTCAAGGTCACCCCGACTTATGCGCTCCGCCTCTTCCGCCTACCTACCCCTTAGTTCGGGAGAGAGAGTTACCGGACTATGCTCTACAAGGTATGTGTTGCATCAAAGTTAGCCATGTAACCGAAATGGTCTAGGGCCATTGAAAAATCCTGCATTTTGATCACTAGTTTGGCCAATGTATAGACGTCATCCTTGGTTCTTTTGGCCCCCAACACCAAGTCCTCTATTAGATTAAGAGCTACCTCAAATGGCTGTCCGAACAGGTCCCTCAAAATCTTCCTTGTTCGTGAGCAGCCTTGTTACGGGTCCAGCATGCCACGCAAATCGATAGCTTCTCTTGCTCGGCCTCCACAGTAATGGGTCAAACAGGGAAGCCTTTTTCCCGTGGGGTCATTTTATTTTCGGAGAAAGTTTCAAATTGCCTGATGAACTTGCAGTACAATTCAGATTGTCCTTCGAAAACCGTCAGTTCTACTCTTGGCAGATCGATAGTTGGTTGTGTTGATGCTTTATGTTCGACGGCCGGCTCAGAATTTCCTATTTTAACTTGTCCTGATCTGTCCGATAGGTCAAAGTCGTTGGTCTTCTGCTCACAGTCGTTCCGTCTACACTTCTTTTCTGCTTCCTGGCCTGCCGCTTAGCCAATGACGGTTTCTGTTTTGGGTCCAATATCCCTAACTCAACACAAGTCAACATTTTCGCAATCCATATTACCCTCAGTAATACATGAGTTGGCACCGACAGAACTAGGTGACCTGGCGCTAAATAAAGAATCAAAAGTATCCCAAACCTCCACAGCGACTAGCAGTATTGCTTCCTGCTAAGATTTCAATTGCTTCGATCCTTTTCTTGACATATTGGGCATTGTCTCTTTCCAAGTTAACCATCTGAGTTTTGTAAGTCGCCTTTGAGCAGTGCATAGCCAAGTTCGTAACAGATCCCGAAATCAGTACTCGATTATCCGTGAAATCCTACGATAATAGATTGTAAAATTAACAGTGACACAAAACAAATACGAACATCAATTATGCAATCACAGAGACTCAGAAAACGAGAACCAAATTGTGGCGTTCGAGAAAGGAGTACGTGCGTCACGCAGATCCAAAATAGGATATGACAGAGTAGCGCGTTGGACGCGAACAAACAAGCGTTGGTTAATGAGAACATACAGTGCATAAAAACGCGCAGATATTGTACATGAGCGAGCGATTCTAAGAAATATGAAGTTTCAGTTTTCCTGGGAGATTTTCCAAGATCGGCAGTTACACCAGTCTTTAACCCTACTAGTTGCTTCTATGGTGAATAACCCTGGTTGTAAGCTACCGCTAGGCTTTCTGCCGCCCTCGACATCTATTGGCTCTTCCAGCAGTCAGCCGTAAGCTTGACTTGTGTTCCCAGTCCGGGGCGGCTTCTATATCCCTCCCTATATAGCCCCCCATCAAATTCAACGACTTCCACTTCATCCGCGAAAATACTACTAAGCGATCGAAGGGCGGACTCAAGGTCAATGCTAAGCAACAAGAATAATGTCAGGCCTGGGACGGATCCTCGAGATACGCCGCTGGTGGTTTTCACTGAACCGGAGCACCTGTCCTACATCTCGGCGTAAAATGTTCTGCAGACAAAGACGTCCCCGTCACCTATATACCGAACCACGGATACCGAATCTCCCTGCCTTGCACAGCAACAGACGATGATCAACAGAGTCAAATGCCCCGTCAATCTCAAGGTGACATACTCTGACTTATTTCATTCATCAAATCAGCGAGTCACCTCATCCAGGGAGCACAACAGGTTGGTCAGAGGAGGTCTATTTTTTGAGAAATGATGCTGGGCCGAGAGTTGTGTGCAGTACTGCGGTAAAATCTGACAAATAATAGCGGGTTTGGTCTCGTCGAGAACTTGCACAAGACGCCTGTTGGGCTTACCGGCCTGTAGTTATCCACAGCCTACTTATGCCCACTCTTATGTACTACCGCGAAAGCCATGCTTTTCTTGTGTGGGGCAGCTAGCTCTGGTCCAACTTGGACCTGTGCAGCTTGCCTACAGAGCGAGCTATGAAATCCCCCAAGGGCCTGATGGTAGCCTGATAGATGTCGTCTGGACCTGCCAACTTGTGAACATTTAATTCCTTCAGTCACGTATGTAAGATTCCCTTTGAAAGATTTAGCTTACCCCCTGCGGAGGATGCCCCAGCAGCAGGTCGACTAGTACCCCATTGCCTACCCTATGTACACTACCAGAGTATTCACCCGGAGTGTTTGCTCAGCTCTGGCTATCAGTGGTGATACCGTGGTCCCTAGTGGATAGTGAGTCCCTCGTCTCCTTTGCAGAGCCCTTTGACTGTAGATAGCCACAGAACTTCTGCGGTCGCTTTCTTACGCTTTTGGCCAATCTGAGCCGAAATCCTCGCTTACAGGTTCGCAGAGCGCTCACCGTCTTATTTCTAAGCTTTGTGCAAAGGGTCTAAGCCATCTGACCGTCGGAAGCTTTGTGTAGAGCCCAGCTAAGGTTCCCGCGTTTCTTGGCCTTTGCCATTGCAGCCCTCATCCAAGCCGGTTTGCCCTCCCCACTCTTTTGTTTCAAATGTGCTAACTCGTTTTGAAGGGCACCTACGGATCCCTTTGCGACCTTCCAGCTTTACTTGACCGTAGCTTCTCCTACCCCGTCCCACGTCAGCCCTATCGTACTGATGCAAAGCCTGTCCATGTCTTTACTGCCGAAGTTACTAGCCAGGCTTGAAGCTACCTTGGACTGCCGAGCGCACAGGGTGATTTTGACACACACGGGATCACTGTTGCCATGTAAATAGGTACGAATATATCCGCTGCCGGAAAGAGGAGGCTGATCGCGGTCTAAGGAGCTCAGCAGCCTTTTGTGCAGCAGCCTTGCACTGCTCCGACCAGTTAAAGTCACTGCTCATGATGACCACAAAGTCTTTAACCCTACTGACTGCCTCTACGGTGAACAGCTCTCGATCATGAGCAGAGGTTAGGCTCTCCTTTGCCCACGACAGCAAATGACTTTTTCGGCGTTCAGGGGTAAGTCCCACTTGTATGCCCAGTTCAGGACGGTACCTATATCCCTGTCCAAGTCCACCCTACCCTCAGATCCAACAATCTTCACACCATCAGCAAAGATAAAGCCGGGCTATTGAAGGGCCGATGCCAGCTCGTTAGTAAAAACAAGAATAGGGCCGGGTCTGGGGCGGATATTCGAAGTACACCGCTGGTGACGTTCATCAGACTGGAGCATCTGTCCCCTACTTTGACGTAAGACGCCCTGTGGGAGAGGAAGTCCGCCAGCCACCTATATACTGGTCCACCTATACCGAACGTCTCCGTTTTGCACAGCAAAAGACGGTGATTACCGGAGTCGAACGCCTCGCTAAAGTCCAGGTAGCACACCTCAACTTCCCTACCTTCGTCCAGCCGTCGAGTTACTTCATCTAAGAAGCACAGGAGATTGGTCAGACAAGATCTATATTTCAGGAATCCATGGTGAGCCGGACTCAGCATGGAGTGCTGCAGCAAGCGCTGGCGTATGTGGGCACGGATGATCTTCTCAAGGGCTTTACACAGAATGCTAGTTAGGCCTATCGGCCTGTAGTTATGCATAGCCGACTGGGATCAAATCTTACGTATCGCCACGGCGGCCGCTATTTTCCAGTCATGAGGCAGCTTACTCCGATCCAGCTTGGACCTGTACAGCCTGCATACCGATAGAGCTATGATATCCGCCAACGGCTTGGTGGTAGCTGGTTGGACTCCACCTAGTCCCGCTGACTTATGGCTGTTTAATTCCTGTAGCTACCTAGGCACGGCTTCCTCTGACAGACTTGGCTCGTTTAACTGGGGAGCAGGATGCACCAGAGCCGGATCGACTCGTAACCCACTATCCATATTATGTACACTACCAAAGTATTCCTCTAGGGGTCTGCCTAGCCCTGGTCATCAGTGACTATACCGTGGTCTCTAGTGGATAGAGGACCTAAGGCATTCTTTGTTGAGCCTTTCGACTGCAAGTAGCTGTGGAACGTTTTCGGCTGTTGTCTTACACACTGGGCCAATTTGAGCCTATATTCCTGCTTGAATCTTCTCAGGAGGCTCACAATCTCGTTTCTAAGCCTTGTATAGCTGTTCCAGGCTAGCCGACTGCCGGAAGCTTTGTACTGATCCCAGCTGCGGTTTCTACTTTTGATGGCTTTGGCCATTGCAGCCTTCCACCACATGAGTTTGCCCTCCCCACTCCCTCGTTTTAGGAATGCGAACTCTTCCTGTAGGGCCGTCAGGGATCAATTTATAGCCTGCCAGCGCTCCTCGACAGTAGCCTCCCCTGTTATGTCCCAGGTCAAACCCATCGCCCTGTTACGAAGCCTATCTATGTCCATACTACCGAAATGTCTGACGAGCCTTCAGGATACCTTGGGTTGCCGCATGCATAGGACGATTTTGACACACACGTGGTCACTTTTGCCCAACAGTGCACAGTCCAGACACATCGTTGGGGAGATTTCGTATAGCTAGATCCAGCAAGGATGGAACGCATCCAGTCATATATCTGGTATTTTCCCTAGTATGCTGATGCAACGCGTTAGCATGAAGCCATTCTAAGTAGGTTTGCTCCTCCGTTCCCGGCACTCAGACCTCAGCCACCCAGTCGATATGCGGAAGACTGAAGCCAGCCACTATGAGGGTCTTTTGTGTGTTCAGTCGAAGTCTGCTGTAAACGAATACCTCCTTTTTGTGGTTTGCACTTGGCTCCTTGTAGACAGAGAAAAAGTTTACCCTTCTGCATGAAAGGATGATCGTAACGGCACACAACTGGATACTGCGAGTGCACGTTTTGGTCTGAGACACAAGGTGGTTTTTACCTGACGTAATGAGGATGGCTACTCCTCCACCAAGGCAGTAGTGATCTCTATCCTGCCTATAGACTGCAAAACCGTTACTTATTATTCCTGGCACATGGTCTTCTTTAGAAAGCCACTTTTCCGTAACGGCAAGCATCGATGCCTTGTGCTCCCCAGCTGTTTTGGTGAGCTCCGTCCATTTGTTTCTAGTACTACACGAGTTAGTATATGACACCATCACGTCTGATCCGTCGCCTAAGTAGCCCTTATTATTTACTCCTGTCTGGTTCTCAGGTGCGACGCCTGAGATGATGACAAGTTCTTTTGCATCGGTCGTCCCCACTGGTGTGCATGAAGCCAGTTCAGTAGTGATCTGGCTGTAGGCGGCCGTATTTGTGTTCCATTAATGTGTGTGTAGAATCCTGTTGATGCACTTGCTGCTCCTTCATGCTCATGGAGTTTTCTGCGTCTTTGTATTTTGCAGATCGAACACGAGCAACCCCCACGGAAGACACTGATTTCTGCATACTGCAGCTTGGCGACAGGTAATGACCGAGGACAACTGGGTGTTCAGAAATCTTTCGATGGTGCTCGCACAAATCATGCCCCCACCACTACACATTGAAGTCCGTCGAAAAGCCGCCAGAAATAACAGGGAAATGTAAGACCCTGGCTCACATCAGTTGTGAAAGACATTAAGCTACGTGAGCTTTCAGTGAGGCAGTACACAACAAATGAATATGTCAGTTACAACGCACCTCAGAAGTACCATAGTGTGACTCCGCATCCATCTATTGAACGTACTCAAAACTCACTAAGAGGGACGATCTAGTGCGACTTAGGATCTGGGACCCCCTTTGGGGGCTGGACGTTCTGCAGGCCTATCGTTCTGCCGGGCAGCCTATTCAAACTGTTCACTACCCTGCTACTGAAGAGGTGCGAGCCAGTTACTATCTTAACTCGAAATTTCTTCAAATTCTTCTCGCATCCTTTTGTTCGGGAATCTAAAGCTCTTTGGAATAGACTACCTGGTCTAAGTCTTATTTTTATTATCTAGAACATATCCGGGAGGTCTCCTTCAAGTCTGTTCCTTTCCAACTAGAAAGGCCCGAGGTAACAGAGTCTGTGTTCATACGTCCAATCTCGCGGAGCTTCAGCCGTTTGCGTCACAAGGCGCTGAACTTCTCCAAGCAGGCTTCGCCTTTTTCCTTAAGAGGAGACCAAGCCTGCACGCCACATTCTAAACGAAGTACTGCGGCCACCTAAATGGGCATTAATATTTCCGACTGCCGTCAAGAAGAGGGAGCTCATCGCGAGTTTTTTACGCAACAGTACTGCACTGGTCTGCCCAAAGTACCACCCCTTCTCAACCTGGTTCGATTCACGCAAACTACGTAACGGCGGTTGCTTTTTGTCCCGCGAGGCAGGTGGTGCCATAGCACTGTGAAATATCCTTCCAACTAACTTTGCCATTCCAACCAGATAGGGCAGTTTCATTGTAGCTTCCACTACTATTTGACGTTCCACTCAACTAACGGCCAATTTCGTGCTTCCTTACTCTCCTTCTTTCCAATGTTATACTCTCGTTTTCTCTCTCAACTTCATCGCCCCAGTGATCCTCCCAGTAAATGCACTAAGGAACTAAAAGTTATCAAGCCTTTCACGCGAACGCCATAAAGGCAGCCTTGGAAGAGAACAGATAAAAATCGGAAACAAGTGGATGCTCGACGAACCAGCACCTCCGATAACTGTCGCCGCGTCATACCAGCACAACACCCGCAAACAGCCATTCACAGTCTGTACATATATACAGTGCAGCGTATGGTAATTAGTTATCCACTTATTCTTTTTTCCGGTTGAAGATACGAAGAGTTTTTTCAGCAGCCAAACTGAAATTGAACTCAAAGATGCAGCTCCGGGGAGCTTCCTAACCCCTACGAGTGCAAGTACTTGGAAGCGCTTTAGGCTCGCACCTGCTTTCGTCCCAGAACACTGTCCAGTCCCGTCCAGTCCTTTTGTAAGACCCCTTCAAGCAATGCGTAGCCAAATTCGTAACAGATCCCGAAATCAGTACTCGATTATCCGTGAAATCCTACGATAATAGATTGTAAAATTAACAGTGACACAAAACAAATACGAACATCAATTATGCAATCACAGATACTCAGAAAACGAGAACCAAATTGTGGCGTTCGAGAAAGGAGTACGTGCGTCACGCAGATCCAAAATAGGATATGACAGAGTAGCGCGTTGGACGCGAACAAACAAGCGTTGGTTAATGAGAACATACAGTGCATAAAAACGCGCAGATATTGTACATGAGCGAGCGATTCTAAGAAATATGAAGTTTCAGTTTTCCTGGGAGATTTTCCACAACCGGCCCCTACACTGCCCTCCGAAATTCTCCCGAGTCTTAGCAGAGTCGAATGTTTGGAGTAAGGGTACTGATTCTCCTTACCTACCTAGACCCTGCTGTCAGCGGGCGTACCTAATAATTCTGACGTCAGTATTCTACTCAAGACCGCACTTGGTCCGGTGGCCTCACCGAAGCGATGTTACCCTGCATCGTCCATGAGAGCGGCTGATCGATGGCTGGCCTGAAGGGGAAACATAGGGGCCGTCCTCGGGGGAGCCGATGTGCACTGGCTGCGTGTGTCTGCGTTAGTTTGTGTGTAGGGGTGTGAGTGTCGCGGGTGAGGTCACACTCTGGTATGTGGGCAAGTAGTAACAACTACCGCCTACGGGAGATATCTTTCATAATGTCAGTGACAAAACGTGGAACAATCAGCACTGTGGAGTGTTTGATGGGGGGTCATGAATCATAAAAGTGTATCATGTACGTGTGTGATTGAGGTTGTGTGTCTGGATGTATGATCGGGCCACAACCAGTACCACATATGGGAAGAGCCCTCTGCAAAGTCAACGAAGAACGGTGAGCACTTCAACGTGTTTGATGGAGGTCTTGAGGCATAAACGTCCACCATCTAAGTCAGTACGTCATAATTGCCTCCACACACGGGGGTGCCCATAACCAATCCAACAACAAATGAGGAATAGTCTACCAGGGTTCTGTGGTATCGGCCTCTTCGTCTTCACCCTCGAGGAGGCTGACACTGCTTACGTCACGGGTTGGCATTCCGTTGGCGGTTTCCAACTTGACAGCCCTCATCGTTTCGTCAGAGCTCTTGATAGTTTCCATGACAAGGCCCAAAGGCCAGGTGCTGAACTGAGCGTGTTCATCGATGATCATCACTACATCCTTAACCTTGAATGGTCTTGCTTTGATTGGACACTTCTGTCGAGCTCGCAGAGCCGGTAGGTACTCCCGCAGCCATCGCCTCAAAAAGCCTCGGCAAGATAACTTGCCTGCTTCCATCCATGAAGCTATCTCCCACGAGGGCTTGTCCACCCTTGGAAACCCACGCTCGACCTTAACGTCAATAGGTCTTTCGGGGTGAACACCATATTGGTAGGGTCACCATTGGTTACTGGAGCCAGTAAGCGGTTTCTCAGAATTCCATCGACCTCGGTCATAACGGCTCCCGACGTTTTGTCTTTGGGTGGCTGTTTCTCAATGATCGGCAGCAATATTTGCCTGTGGACCTGATCGGGCGTTTCAATACGCCACCGCGATGACCGGCCTGCGGGGATTAAAGTGCCATCGTATGCCGTAGGCCACGGTTTCATTCTGCAGTTCGTCCCTGTTCATGTTTTTGTGCCAATGCTGCAGTTTCCGGTGAGTGCCCACGAGGTCCGACTGATTATTGGAGTGTATTTCTGCCGGTACGCTTCTTGGTTGATAAAGCACTGCAAGACCCTTAGGAAAGAGTCGGTCGTTATCGAATGCGCATTTTCTAGGTGTACCGCGCGTGACTTCATGCTCGTCATGATACACCCATATCGCTTTTCCAATATCTTTCCACACTTGATCCGCAAGGGCCCGAAATAGTCCAACCCGGTGTCGCTGAACGGCCACCAGCCCGGAGTCACCCTGCATTTTGGCAGCGGGGCTATTCGTTGTTTACCCGCTGTGGCACCGCATCTCCTACAATGTACGCAACATCGGATCACGGGTTTTACGGTCGCTCTTCTTCCAAAGGCGCTTTCGGATGACGCTCGTCACCTGACTTCCTCAGGCGTGTCCCTCCACGGCGTAGAAGTGTTGAATTATTAGGCCTATCACAGGTTGTCGAGCCGGTGGCAATATGGGGTATTTCGTGTCAAAGCTCAGGTGGGAGTTGGTCAGCCTACCATTTATCGGCAGTAACCTATTGTTGAGTTTTGGGTTTAAATGCTTCAAGTAGCCTTTCCGAGATGATACTCTTCCGTCGATTGGTCCCACTTCTTCTGCCCGTTGTATCATCTTGAATAAGTCAGGGCCTATCGGACCCACTCGTGCACGGCTGGAGGGGCGTAGCCCTTTCATGACTAGAAAATACCTCTCGAACCTGGCCAACCAAACTAGTGACCGAAGTGTCTTCATCCAGGAGGAAGACCTGACCAATCGTGATAAAATGAATGTCGCTTCGACGACTGTCACAGCCAGCAATACGCCTCTGATCTCCAGTTCCAGTTGGAGAGGGGGCTTTAGCTCGCACAAGGGTCGGTCCTGTTGAGGCATTTTCAGGAATTTCGGTCCTCCGGTCCACTTGTCGAGTTGCCAGAAGGTAGCCGCATCTCATGAGCACAGATTGGCTGGCTTGTCGCCAGGCTTGACATGTTTCCACTGGTTGATGGCCGATTCGTCGTGGATGATAGTGAGCCGGTTAGTAACGAGAGTACTGAAAGGGCTCCTAACGTTGTTATTGCAGTACAGTACTATCGTTGCGTCTTTCCAAAAAATAGGCTACCAAATGTAGAAGTCAGAACATCTCTTTACAGCTTGAATTTCCCTTACTGCTAACACTGCCGCTCTATGTTCAAGGCGCGGGATGGGAACGGATTTCAGTAAAGCTGCGAGGACTTTGGCAAGCAGGATCCTCGTAGCATATTTCCCATCTCCCGATTACCATTATCCGTCTACCACTGCTCCGTAACCGGTTTCGGACGCCTCAGAAAAGGTGCGCAGCTCTCTTATTTGCGTTGTATGGCCACAAGGCAGGCACAGTGGAATCCGTATGTCACCTGGTTTTTTAAAGTGGTCAATCCCAATCCAGCCGGTCTTTTCGATCCAGCGGCTGGTCCCAATAGACTTTCCTAAGACACAGCCGCTGCGGCAGGGCCTTTCCGGGTAACAACCGGGGAGAGACAAAACCGAGCTGGTCGAACAGGCCAAGGGCAGCTGACTGTATACCACTACGAGTTATTGGTTGGCCGGGAAAGTTTAGCTCGAAAATGAAGGCGTCCGTTTCCGCATTCAGTTGTTTTACTAGAGTACGCTTGGTATGGAGTGCAGAAACTTCCAGGTCTGGAGCCCTTTTAACCCTCTTCCGACTCGTTCGGCATCCATTTCGTGTGATGGAATCCGCCATCTTCTAGCAATCTTGCTAGGCCTCTGAGCTGTGCTAGGGCAGGGTCTATATCATGAATGACCCAAGATAGTCGTCAACGTAGAAGTTTCTACGGACGCTATCTACTACCGACCGGTGGACTAAATCTCCATGTTTGTTCGCTGTTTCTCGAAGGGCGTAGTTCGTACAAAAAGGTGATGATATCGCTCCGAAGGGGTGGGAGGTCATCCTATAATTTATCACTGCATTGTTCCGGCTGTTCTTTTCCAACCATGGAAAAAACAGAGCATCTCGCTCATTTACCAGTACTTTCACCTGGTGAAACATTTCCCTGATGTCGGCGGACAAGGTCACTCTGCCCGCTCTGAAAAGGCGCAAATCTTCGATCATTGGCCTGGTCCAGTCAGGTACCAGTAGCGGGCGATCGCTTAACTACTTGCCCCGGAGCTTGGCTGCGCAGTCGAAAACCGTCGGCAGTTTTTCGTGGTTCTTGGGGTGGAGAACCGGATGGTTAAGTGGATACCAGATTCCCCTCCGGCCGTCGGTGTTCGCAGAAACCTTTTGCAAGCAGCAAGGAGCTCCGTTTCGCTTCGTTAATTCTGCCTATCTTTCCCACAGATCCTGGTCTCGAACGAAGCTTCCTTTCAACCGTAGTAGTCTTTGCAGAGCGAAGATTCTGTTATCAACCCAAGGGTCAGCTGGTGTGCCCCATGGAAGGGGAACCTCAAACTGTTTCCTAAGGCCTCTGGTTCCTTGATGCACTGCCTGCAGAGCGGAGTGGTCCTCTTGGTACAATGACAGTCTTTCGTCTCCAATGTCGTGAATCTCCTTTTCATTTAGCTGTTCAAACTGATGCTCCATGCGGTCCGTTTCCGCTGTTAAGTAATTTGCGAAACCACGTCCCCCATTGTGGACCATACAGTATCCATTATAGAGCTGCGCGTAAGGCCTAAGTTGCCCACCCTCTGGTCTAGTTCCTAATGTGCCTCTGGTGCGTCTCAGCCGACGAGGGGATCCACTCTCTTGTCCTCCCAGTCTACGACGGTTACGTCCTGCAGGTGGGGCCATCTAGTTTAAATTGCGTTCACCGAACTTGGTGCTCACATGGAAAGATTAGCTAATGTAGATGCCTCCGTTGATTCGATTTGCCTGTTATTGTCCAAGGAAATGAGCTGTAGCTTCAACCGGTCACCGGCCGTGCTCACAGCTGGTGACGTCATGATTTTAGCAAGCCGGTATTTGTCAGCAAACCCCTCCTTCACTAGGGTGGTGTCCTGTCTACTGTCGACGGAAACCAACGCTTTGACCACCCAGTTGGGGTCCTTACTGCCACTGCAACTGCTACTAAACGTACTGATTTACTGGCACACAGTGAAGTTGAACAAATCATACCGGGCTTGATGTCCCTCTCTGGTGTAGGTCCTTTCGCCCTGTGTAACAATCGGTGGTATCTGCCGCGCAGCCTTCTTGACCACATCTGGTTTTTGTTCGACAGACTGCCGCCTGGTTTGTGGTGCTGAGGCATATAAAGCAAGCTGTGGTCGTCCTCGCCACTCACTAAATTTCGTCCATTGTGGCCTCGATAAACTTCGGGCATTCCTGTTGCCCATGGTTAGCGTCGCAGGGCCTACAAATTGGATGCTCTATAGCCTCGTATGAAATGGCGCGTGCATTGGTCCAAGGCTGATGCTTCGGATGTTCCCGTGCAACAGCTTGAGCTTGGCTAGAGCTAGGTTCGTTTACTCGGTTACTGTCCCGTATATGTCGGCCAAACCTACTGTCGGCTATCTCGGTTGGCCTGTCCAAGTATTTGATCAAGTCTTCGAAGTTAGCCTCAAGGTCACCCCGACTTATGCGCTCCGCCTCTTCCGCCTACCTACCCCTTAGTTCGGGAGAGAGAGTTACCGGACTATGCTCTACAAGGTATGTGTTGCATCAAAGTTAGCCATGTAACCGAAATGGTCTAGGGCCATTGAAAAATCCTGCATTTTGATCACTAGTTTGGCCAATGTATAGACGTCATCCTTGGTTCTTTTGGCCCCCAACACCAAGTCCTCTATTAGATTAAGAGCTACCTCAAATGGCTGTCCGAACAGGTCCCTCAAAATCTTCCTTGTTCGTGAGCAGCCTTGTTACGGGTCCAGCATGCCACGCAAATCGATAGCTTCTCTTGCTCGGCCTCCACAGTAATGGGTCAAACAGGGAAGCCTTTTTCCCGTGGGGTCATTTTATTTTCGGAGAAAGTTTCAAATTGCCTGATGAACTTGCAGTACAATTCAGATTGTCCTTCGAAAACCGTCAGTTCTACTCTTGGCAGATCGATAGTTGGTTGTGTTGATGCTTTATGTTCGACGGCCGGCTCAGAATTTCCTATTTTAACTTGTCCTGATCTGTCCGATAGGTCAAAGTCGTTGGTCTTCTGCTCACAGTCGTTCCGTCTACACTTCTTTTCTGCTTCCTGGCCTGCCGCTTAGCCAATGACGGTTTCTGTTTTGGGTCCAATATCCCTAACTCAACACAAGTCAACATTTTCGCAATCCATATTACCCTCAGTAATACATGAGTTGGCACCGACAGAACTAGGTGACCTGGCGCTAAATAAAGAATCAAAAGTATCCCAAACCTCCACAGCGACTAGCAGTATTGCTTCCTGCTAAGATTTCAATTGCTTCGATCCTTTTCTTGACATATTGGGCATTGTCTCTTTCCAAGTTAACCATCTGAGTTTTGTAAGTCGCCTTTGAGCAGTGCATAGCCAAGTTCGTAACAGATCCCGAAATCAGTACTCGATTATCCGTGAAATCCTACGATAATAGATTGTAAAATTAACAGTGACACAAAACAAATACGAACATCAATTATGCAATCACAGAGACTCAGAAAACGAGAACCAAATTGTGGCGTTCGAGAAAGGAGTACGTGCGTCACGCAGATCCAAAATAGGATATGACAGAGTAGCGCGTTGGACGCGAACAAACAAGCGTTGGTTAATGAGAACATACAGTGCATAAAAACGCGCAGATATTGTACATGAGCGAGCGATTCTAAGAAATATGAAGTTTCAGTTTTCCTGGGAGATTTTCCAAGATCGGCAGTTACACCAGTCTTTAACCCTACTAGTTGCTTCTATGGTGAATAACCCTGGTTGTAAGCTACCGCTAGGCTTTCTGCCGCCCTCGACATCTATTGGCTCTTCCAGCAGTCAGCCGTAAGCTTGACTTGTGTTCCCAGTCCGGGGCGGCTTCTATATCCCTCCCTATATAGCCCCCCATCAAATTCAACGACTTCCACTTCATCCGCGAAAATACTACTAAGCGATCGAAGGGCGGACTCAAGGTCAATGCTAAGCAACAAGAATAATGTCAGGCCTGGGACGGATCCTCGAGATACGCCGCTGGTGGTTTTCACTGAACCGGAGCACCTGTCCTACATCTCGGCGTAAAATGTTCTGCAGACAAAGACGTCCCCGTCACCTATATACCGAACCACGGATACCGAATCTCCCTGCCTTGCACAGCAACAGACGATGATCAACAGAGTCAAATGCCCCGTCAATCTCAAGGTGACATACTCTGACTTATTTCATTCATCAAATCAGCGAGTCACCTCATCCAGGGAGCACAACAGGTTGGTCAGAGGAGGTCTATTTTTTGAGAAATGATGCTGGGCCGAGAGTTGTGTGCAGTACTGCGGTAAAATCTGACAAATAATAGCGGGTTTGGTCTCGTCGAGAACTTGCACAAGACGCCTGTTGGGCTTACCGGCCTGTAGTTATCCACAGCCTACTTATGCCCACTCTTATGTACTACCGCGAAAGCCATGCTTTTCTTGTGTGGGGCAGCTAGCTCTGGTCCAACTTGGACCTGTGCAGCTTGCCTACAGAGCGAGCTATGAAATCCCCCAAGGGCCTGATGGTAGCCTGATAGATGTCGTCTGGACCTGCCAACTTGTGAACATTTAATTCCTTCAGTCACGTATGTAAGATTCCCTTTGAAAGATTTAGCTTACCCCCTGCGGAGGATGCCCCAGCAGCAGGTCGACTAGTACCCCATTGCCTACCCTATGTACACTACCAGAGTATTCACCCGGAGTGTTTGCTCAGCTCTGGCTACCAGTGGTGATACCGTGGTCCCTAGTGGATAGTGAGTCCCTCGTCTCCTTTGCAGAGCCCTTTGACTGTAGATAGCCACAGAACTTCTGCGGTCGCTTTCTTACGCTTTTGGCCAATCTGAGCCGAAATCCTCGCTTACAGGTTCGCAGAGCGCTCACCGTCTTATTTCTAAGCTTTGTGCAAAGGGTCTAAGCCATCTGACCGTCGGAAGCTTTGTGTAGAGCCCAGCTAAGGTTCCCGCGTTTCTTGGCCTTTGCCATTGCAGCCCTCATCCAAGCCGGTTTGCCCTCCCCACTCTTTTGTTTCAAATGTGCTAACTCGTTTTGAAGGACACCTACGGATCCATTTGCGACCTTCCAGCTTTACTTGACCGTAGCTTCTCCTACCCCGTCCCACGTCAGCCCTATCGTACTGATGCAAAGCCTGTCCATGTCTTTACTGCCGAAGTTACTAGCCAGGCTTGAAGCTACCTTGGACTGCCGAGCGCACAGGGTGATTTTGACACACACGGGATCACTGTTGCCCAAAGGTACACAGCACTTCAGTTCGGACAGACCGTTTTAGAGATGTGTTATCGCTGGACCCATCAAGGATAGCACGCATCCAGATCTTTATTTGGTACCTTCCCTAACACTTCGGTGCGACGCTTTTGAATGAGGACACTCTATGTAGCTCCCTTCATGTGATCCCGGATTTCAGACTTCCACCCTCCAGTCTATGTGCAGAAGGTTGAAGCCATCCACTAGAGGGTTTTCGGTGTGCCCTTAACAATTTCGGTTTGAGCCTGCAGTAAGTTGGCTTCCCCGTTGTGGTTCGTAGTTGGCGCCCAGTGGACACAGGCAGCAATGGCCGTCCTGTTTGGGAGGATAATGTCAACTACGCACAGCTGGGTGTTGCGAGTACTCATCTTGCTCTGAGACTGAAAACGGTCCGTACCTGGCCTAATTAAGATAGCTACCACACCCATTCCTACAACATTCGCGCTCTCAATCCAGCCTGAGGGTTGCAAAACCATTGTTTTATAATCCTGACGTGCGACTTCCCCCGAAAAGCTGTTTCCGTAACGGCAATTATTGGCTTCTTGCCCCACTAGCCGGCCTTGAAGAATTCCCCGCATGTGTTTCTGTTGCTTCGCGTCGTTGCTTAACCTGGCTGCGTACACCCTGCCGCCCAGGTGTCCGATGTTGCTTAGTTCTGTCTGGTTCTCAGGAGCAACTCCCGGGGTTATAGCACGTTTTTTGCATCTATCATCTTCATTGGTGTGCTCGAAAACCGCTGGTGACCTAAGAATTCCGACGGCCGCCATTTCATCCCTATGGGAGTGTTCGCAGCGCCCAAAATGGCAACGGTTGCGCTGGGATCCACCGTCAGACATCACTGCCAATTTTTATCTTATATTACTCCCTCAACTACAATTATTTCCGACCACGCACACGGCTCCTTTACTGCCGTCAGTGGGGGTGCCCGAGAGCCTGGTACGGCATTCTGTTGTATTTGGGGGATTTTTATCACTGCCCTAGAAGGTTTTGCCAGGCTTCCAGTTGGTGCTGGACCACCAGGCTTTACTCTTTGCTCTTCTGATGTAATCCAGTATCTACCCTCTGTGAAGTGGGCCACCACTGCTGCTTCAGCCAGCAGGCCGTCCCGGCTGGGCTTATCGGCGAACTCGACTGTTATTGGTCTCTCATGAAGTTAGCCTTTTTCGCTGGTGGTGACTTCCAGGCCCCCATTCTGTGCACCCTTCTTAGAGCAGTGGGGTGCGGAACACCCACGATTTGTTGTATGCCATGGACCTCCCTCCTATCCATATTCTGTCTGGTTTTTCATTCCCTTACGTAGGGTTCCTCCTGATTTAGGATCAGGATCCTGCGGCCCGGGACCCTTCCTATCGATGATATCTGCCTTCGCAGATCACCCACCATAAATTTCAAAGCTAAGAGCTCAAGGTCGTCGGCTTTCTTTTCTATCCTTCGCAATATTGCACACACTGTTCCTCTCAGGCTATCTCAATTTCTGGGCTTCTGCTCAGTCCGCTGGCCCCCTTCCTTCTGCTTCATGATAGCCGAGGTAACGACAGCAGGGCAAACACTTGGAATTCTCGCACTCTGAGATGTGCCCGTCACTTGAGCGAGTGATTCTGCACTACCCATCTGCGTTGTTTCAGGACGCGTGCCGATAGTACTACCCGGTGGGTTTTGGCACCTTTCTTGAGCCTGCCGTTTGAGGGATAGGTCGGAAGCCTCCATGCAGGGAATGCAGGCCCACGCAGTCCACTGGTTTTGTTTATGAAAGGGAAAAGGTTCCCTTGCTGTTCCTGAGTACCTTGGATGGGCACATAGCCCGCACATCTCTCATTCTGCACTGTTCACAGCATGTTTTCCGCATGTCGATGAGAGTCTCGGGCAAGTAACATGGGTCTTACTGACGGACACGTAGTGCAGTAAAAACAAAGCTAGAGCTGTACGACCAAACGCGGAAATCTTAGAAACTGGCGAGCGGGACCCTCTAAGGCAAGCATAAAATCTCTAGGAGAGATAAGATGGCATCACAGAAACACCGAACACGGCTAGACAATAATAAAAGGAGGACGAAAACATTCTCCAAATAAAACGCATCTTAAGCGTAATTCTGACGCTCTCAGTGCTATGGACTACCTCTAGGTAATTCACGAAGAATTTTGAAAATTTGATTTAAAACCGTGGGATCATTGGGCCTGGGTCCCGAGTCGATTAGGCAGTCCAGATTTTTGCACTGGTTAGGCCAGTTTGCACAAGACCGACAGTGGCCGAGACCACTCGAGTGTCTAAAATTCTTCCATTGGTTTGCGTAGAAACAGACATCCGCCACCAAGGCTTCCCAAATTCCTGTTGTTTTTCTGCATGAAGTGATTCATTCCTCCATTTTGTGTGAGGGAGGGAGAGGTAGAAATGATTTTCCCGTCTTCCTTGCTGGAGAAAACCAGGGCTTGTGCACTACACTGTGATCAGTGCTCCAGGCAGCAAGTACGGATGCAGGATGACTGAAAACTCTCAAGCTAATTATCATCTCTCACTCATTCTCAACATTCTACTGCTGTGAACAATTCGCCCCATGTATAAAGGAAATATAAAGAAAATCTTTCCAAATGTTCTACATGCTTTGTGAATGTGACCGTATTTGACAGTGACTTGCTGAGCTCTTCCATACGCAACACTTTTGCACGTCTGTTTCAGCGTGTGTGGCATTCGAATTTAGCCTTTAACCCCCTCCTGACCGTCGTGTTTGGTCCACGGGAATTTGAACCCTTATGTTCCACCTTCCAGTCCATTTGGCCTCATACTTGAGGTTTTTATATATTTGCACTTTTTGCGGCTTTCAGCTTGGTACAGAGGAAACTACGAACCAAGCCTGTTCCGGATTTTACGATTCATGTGAATTGGCTACGCACTGCCGGATTTGTGATTATTGTGACTTACACTACTTGACACGCATCAGGTTTTTGAAAAGACTCAGGTCTTGCTTGCCAACCGTTTTTTCACTTAATCCATTACTTTTTCGAGCTACTTGGTTGCTGGAGAAGTTTGCTTATTCATTTTGCATACCTCGTGGCTTCTACACTTTTGCCTTGCCGCCTCTTGTCCTCCGATCAGAGGCCTGTTCAAACCTATCCTCCGCAGTTAGTCCATTTAAGCCCCGTGGTATCTTAAGGGCCTCAGTGAGGACTCTTCTGAGCCCTCTTCTTCCATGTCAGGAGGGGCCTATATAATGCGGTTTCCGTTAATTTGGTTCCCGTTCTTGTCCCTAAACCATCTGAGAGGCTAGTAACCGAGCCTTTTCTGGGAAGGCTAGCAGCCGAAGAATTGAAATACTATCCAAAATCTGGAGAAAAACAGGGAGAATTGGTGAATTCATGAGAATTCTTCGGAGGAATGAATATTTTCGAACTTCATACAAAATATGATGTGACAAGAACTCTTGAACTACTTTCGTCTGCGCACATCGGCTACTTGAAGGATTTTCTCAATAATTAACCAGCTATCCATTGTGACAATAACGTTCGCAGTATTCCAGCTGGAATTAGCGGCGCGAAACCACCCACCACCTGTAAAAGTGATAGCTCCATCCACCCTTTGCGGCAGGCTGCAGTCGTTTTCAAAAGATTGCCCAAGGCTATACACATTATCCGTAAAGCCGTGTCACTGATGTCATGCACATGGTATGAAAACCTCTAACTTCCTGCAGAAGCATACTGAGCACAGACGAAAGAGCTTACTACTTGCCTTGTGAGCAATCATGTTGCACTGCTCAGAGTAATTAGACTCTGCTATCATTTTGGCATCGCAGCTCCCTGTTGTCAGTGAAGCCCCAACTGCGAATGGCCCATTTTCTCCAGTGCCTGTTGTTACACCCGTTTGAACAATGCGTAGCCAAATTCGCTACGGATCCCGAAATCAAAAGGCGATTATTCGTGATATTCTACGACGCTAGATTATTGAATGAACAATGACATCAAAAAGATACAAACCCAAACAATGAGATCACAAGGACTCAACAAACGAGAAACCGAATAGCAGCATGCGAGCAAGGAGCACGTGCATCACGCAGGTCCAGAACAAGGATATGACAAAGTAGCTCTCTGGGGGCGAACAAACAACAATTGGTCCGTAAAAACAAAACTTCGTAAAGACACGTCAATAGTGTAAGCAAGTGAGCGATGTTAGGAAAAACACTGAATCGCAAAGGTTTTAGGGAGATTTTCCACGACCGGTCGTTACACCTGTCTTTCCCACTAAAGCTCTGATTGGCAGGCGATTCTTGATTTCGTTCAGCGACATATTGCACTTGTTTGACAAAATAACTACTTACGTCAGGTCCTCGCTTAGTTATAGCGACCCCCTGATTCTGAAAACTTTACATCGTCTGACGAGGCTGAAGATAGTTGGGCCAAATTCATGCGGAGAACAGAAGGCGGTGTGCTTAAAACGAACCTTCGAGGTACTACCGTAGCAGCTTCTGCGGCTTTTAAACTGCTGGCTCCTTCTGTATCTTGAAACTTTTAGTTGGTCAGGAAGGCTATAAAGAAGTACAAGAAACCTTGTTCCGTACACTAACACTCATATTACAGACAACAATAATATGTATGAACTATCTTTGTCGAAATTCCGGTTGTTAGTTTTGTTGCACCAAATCTTTCGCACAAATCCGGCCCCCTCCGCAGCCTTGAGAGTGGGTTGCTGAGATTAAACTTAGCTGTGACTGTGCTCAGTAATCCCTTCTTCCGTTTCTAGCCTGTTGCTATGAGCCACCTGTAGTTGTCGATTTACTGCTGAATTTTGGAGCTAAGGAGCCCAGAAGGAACACTGTTGAGGTTTAGTTAGTGTGAAATTGCGTGATTTGTTGTATGTAATAATACAGATATTTAAAACCGACATTGTTTTGAATTGTGCCGGAATCGATGGTTACGCATCGCACAAAACTTCTGAATGGCCGGACTTAACAGCAGGCAGTGTCCTTGGCAACAGCTGAGACATGAAGCCAAGCAGCTACTCGGCAAACCGCTCCTAGTAGAAGGACAGTGCCCTGCAGGTGAACCAAACCCATTTGCACGTAGTTTTCGTCACGTTCCTTGCAGAGCTCCTGGTACTTTTGCGCTGCATCTTGAAATTGGGCTGCATGGAGGACAGATAGAAGAATAAAGCATACTAAACAGGGAGAAACGGGAAAAGAACTATCGAGCGCAAAGGAACAGCACCAAGTCGACGAAGCGAGGAACTATAGGCCATTAATTATTTAGCATAGCTACAACACCGCAACAAGGTGAACCGGCTTGTCGTGCCGTACTAAACGGCCCTTCTCCCTGTTATTGTCCGATCTCAATTTGAGATACTTCTTATCAGACATCTTCCAGCTCCCTAAATTGCTCGTACCAGCCCTCTTATTTTTTTAAACTGGAAACTTGCGCAAATTATAGGCTAAAACCAGCAACTTGCAGGACACCAGACCGGACAGACGGAGTGGATGAACCATGTGTAGGCCTCGGTGCTCCTAGGGGGGTATGTGGGCAGGCACTGCGAAAGGTCACTGTGGAGCAGTGTTCGCCGAAATATTGAAGAAGTAAACCCTTAGGAGGTAGGATAGCACCAGTTAGGGACATGAAGCGAAGCTCAATAACCTGAAACACACCACGGCAAACCCGGGCCAGCAGGCAGCTGCTGCGATGCCGACTTATGACTCAGTAGCGGGATTGATTTCCGTAAACGAGCGGGGGAGTGAGCCATGACAGGACGAGTACTACCACCTAAATTCTGACTATTTTGAGAGGTAGTGGTACCGCCGTAGGAGGGAGCCGAAATGCTGCTGTTCGCGGAATAACCGGACAGTGCACGCAAGTAGCAAGCAGAGGACAGGGCAGCGAGATACCGTCTGGTCAACTTACTCCGCGAGGTGGAATTCTGTGGGCCCGTAACCAAGGAAAGAGTTAGGAGACTGGGACTTTGAAGTAGGGAGACGACTCTGAAGAGTGCAAACAAAGACCTACGCTCTCCGGGTTCGCCAGCCTTAGTCGTAAGGAAGCCTCCTTAGCTGCTGCGTGGCATATTGGGCAAATCTCAAAGGGCGAATTAGATGTGCTTGATGAAAAGGCGGCAGTATTCACTAAGGGAAGGTTGAAAAACTGGAACTTCGGGTTTCGGCACGGCCTTCCAAAAGTCCCAGGGAGTGGAAGCAAATAAAAAGCAAGAGCTAAGCGCCAAGGATCCCGTAGTCAAAGAAGAGGAAGCGATGCCCTGCTGCACCACTAAGGGAATGGACAGTAGTAACCCAGACAGAGGAGAATTAGGGGAACTAGCCCTCACCGTGACTCCAAGGACAGTAAGTTGCAAAGCAACCCAAGAGGTGGGAAGGAAGGTAATCAACAGTAGAGCCAGGAATTTAGCTATGTTAAAATACGGTTTAGGTGCTCGGGTTCACCGCCCGAGCACCTGCCGCCTCCCCCTAGAAGAAGCAGGAAAATAAAGGGGGTTGTGATGCCAGTGGCATACGTTAGCCCTGCAAGTATGGGTAACTAGTGGCCAGAGCCCATGACTAGGACACTAGGCGAAGGCGACAACGGACTGAGCCCAAACTTCTACTTGGTCTTTGGAGTGGACTGTCCGGAGCGTCGAATTGGAGGTGGTACAATGGTTCTCCCAGCAGAACAGTTCGGCGGTTTTGACAACAGTCGAATTTTGAGGTACCACGTGCAAGTGGTGGAGGTTTTAGTGAATAAGCGTGGATTGAGAGCAGCATTCTTTTGCACGTGTCGAAGCATGGAGATGGAAGTGGCAGAGGAAAGCAATCTGCTTGCGTTTGTCACTACGGTTGCCTGCACAGGACGGAAGCTACTTATCATGAGTAACTTCGACGGCCCCGAGTTATATTGGACCTAAGGAGCGGCACCAGTAAGCACGTATGGGGGGAGGTTCATCCCCCTGGTCCACAGGAAGGCCCATGTCTAATAAGTTACTCTGGTGACAAGACGGCCATCTAGTGGCTTACCGTCAGTCGCTGATCTGGTAACGGCCAGGGCCCTAGGTGAACTGGAACGCATAGAATTACGGGAACCCGTAGGTAAGGGCGATCATGGTGTAATCCAGTTTGGGATTAACCCCCATGGAATAAGCGAGCCTGATATATCTAGAGGAAACTTCTCAAGGATAGACGAGAACAGCCTGGTAAAACTGGGCCTCCGGATAGATACGAGGATGGTGAGTGAGGACCACCAGGTGGAACACCGACGAAGATGGATCAAGAGCAGAATGCCGCAAATAGTAGAGGCCATTCAACCGCTGAGAAGTGTCAAAAGAAGCGGCCTAATACCGTGGTGGACAAGTCGAATGAGGAAGGCCCTGGGGCAGAAGCAAAGGGCTTCCAAGAAGTACAGAAGCACCAGCGGCCACCTGGCCTTCCTACGGTCCAAAGCCGCAGGAATCGGACTGACGCACATGCAGAAATAGTGCGGGAACGACCTCGAGGAACGTGTTGCGCGGATCACCAAAAGCAACAGGAAAGAGTGTAACGAACGTTTGAGCAATGCGTAGCCAAATTCGCAACGGATCCCGAAATCAAAAGACGATTATCCGGGATATTCTACGATACTAGATTATTACAATAAACAATGACATAAACAATATACAAACCTCAATAATACGATCACAAAGACTCAACAACGAGAAACCGAATAGCAGCGTCTGAGAAAACAGCACGTGCGTCACGCAGGTCCTGAACAAGGATGTGCCAAAATAGCGCTCTGGGCGCGAACAAACAACAATTGGTCCAGAAAAACAACCAGTTCGTAAAGACAAGTCAATAGTGTATGGAAATGAGTGATGTTGGGAAAAAACACTGAATCGCGAGGGAAAAAGGGGGATTTTCCACGACCGGCTGTTACACCGCCCACCAAAATCCTCCTGGATCCTTAGCAGAGTCAAAGGTTCGGTATAAAGGTACTGATTCTTCCTACCTGCGTAGGCCCTGCTGTAAGTGCGCGCGTCCAATGCTCGTCGTCAACGTTCTACTACTGGTCGCACCTAATCCATTGGATACATAGACGTGAGGCTAGTCTACATCTTCCACAAGACCAAATGACCGATAGCGGGCGTGAAGGATCAGATAGATGTTGTCCTCTTAAAGGGACGTCCGGTCCTGGATGTACGTGCTTGAGTGTGTGTGTGTGTGTGCGTGTGTGTGTGCCGGTGTTACAATGAAATCACAGGTATGACTACACATCAAAGGAGGACTTTCTGCAATGTCAACAAAAGACCGCGTGGCAAGAAAACGAGTAAAATGTAGCACGTGTGTGTGACCTGAGCTCCGCTACTTCCACATATGCAAGGGGCATTCGGTAGCGTCAACAAAAGGCAAACAAAGAACACTGTCACATGTATGATGGGTTTACGGGATGTAGAGTGCGTCGTGCATGTGTGTAAGTATCGGGATGCACAATGGGATCGCAATCATCACCACATATCGGAAAGAACCTCCTGTAATGTCAACGAAAAGACCGCGAGCACCTTAACGTGTTTGACGGAGACCGTGTGGTATATATGGTGTTTCTTTATCCACCTCGATTACTGGTGTGAAAAAGGTTTACTAGGCCTCAGGGTTATCAGCTCCTCCGTCTTCGCTCTCGAGTAGGTTAATACTGCGTATGTCACGAATGAGCACTCCGTTAGCTGTCTTCACCTTCGCCGTTCTTATCATTTCGTCAGTGCTTTTGATGGTTTTCGTAACTACTCCCAAAGACCAAGCGCTGAAATGTGCGCGTTCGTCGGCGATCATAACCACGTCCCCAACTTTAAATGGTCTTGTTTTGGCCAGCCACTTCTGTCGAGTCTGCAAAGCCGGTGGGTACTCCCGTAGCCATCGCCTCCAGAAGACCTTGGCCAGATAGTTCGCTTGCTTCCACCCGTGGAGGTAGCTCCCACGAAGGCTTACCGGCCCTCGGAAACCCTCGTTCGACCTTAACGTCAATAAGTCGTTCGGGGTGAACGCCGGGTGGGTGGGGTCGCCGTTCAATACTGGAACCAGGAGGCGGTTGTTCAGGATTCGCTCCACCTCAGTCATGACGGTGTTCAGCGTCTCGTCGTCGGGCGGCTTCTGCTCCATGATTGACGGCAATATCCGTCTGGCGGACCGGATCATGCCTTCCCATACGCCGCCTCGGTGGCTGGCCTGTGGGGGGTTGAAATGCCATCATATGCCGTAGGCCACGGTTCGATTCTGCAGTTCGTCCCTGTTTATGTTCTTGTGCCAACGCTGCAATTCCCGGTGAGCGCCCACAAAGTTCGACCCATTATCTGAGTATATATCGGCCGGTACGCCTCTTCGGTTGATAAATCTTTGCAAGGCCCGTAGAAACGAATCGGTCGTCATCGAATGTGCGACTTCTAGGTGTACCGCACGTGATTTCATGCACGTCATGATACATCCGTATCGCTTTTCTAATCTTTTCCCGCACTCGATCCACAAGGGCCCGAAATAGTCCAACCCGGTGTCACTGAACGGCCACCAGCCCGTAGTCACCCTGCATTCTGGTAGTGGGGCCATGAGTTGTTTGCCTGCTGTGGCATTGCGTCTCCTGCATTGCACACACCGTCGGATTACGCGTTTTACAGTCTCTCGTCCTCTCCACAACCAAAGACGCTTTCGGATGACGCTCGTCACGTGACTTTCCCTGGCATGTCCCCCCATGGCGTGGACGTGTTGAATCATTAGCTCTACTACAGGTTGTCTCGCAGGCAGCAGTATAGGATACTTTGTGTCGAAGTTCAGGTGGGCGTTGGTCAGCCTACCATCCACCTGCAGCAGTCCGTCGATTAGTCTGGGGTTTAAACGCTTCAGCTCGCCTCTTTGAGATGGCATGTCTTTATTGGTCGGCCCCACTTCTTCCGCCCTCTTGAGTTCTCGGGCGAAAGCCTCGCGTTGTATCATTCTGAAAATATCGTACTCTGCCGCTTGTAGCTCATCGGGACCTATCGGGCCGACCGGTATCCGACCTGAGGACCGTAGCCCTCTCATGACTAGTACATTTCTCTTGAACCTGGTTAACCAAACTAGCGAACGAAGCGTCTTCATCCAGGAAGAAAACCTGGCCAGTCGCGATAGAATGGACGACGCTTCGACGACGTTGGTTGCTATCACTACGCCTTTGATCTCCAGTTCCACTTCCGTAGGGGGTTTTATTTCGAAGACGGGCCAGTCCTGTTTGGGCAATTGCAGGAAGTTTGGCCCTCTCGTCCACGTGTCCAGTTGCCTGAAGTTGTTCGCACCTCGGGAGCACAGGTCGGCCGGATTATCGCCAGACCTGACATGACTCCACTGGTGCGTGGCTGATTCATCGTGGATAATCGTGAGCCGGTTAGCAACGAAAGTACTAACCCGGCTCCGTACGTTGTTAATGTAGTAAAGTACTATCGTTGAATCCGTCCAGAAGCTCACCGACCAAATGTAGAGATCGAAACATCTCTTCACAGCTTGCACCACCCTGACTGCCAACACGGCTGCGCTGAGTTCAAGGCGTGGGATTGAGACCGACTTCAGTGGGGCAACGCGGGCTTTGGCAAACAGGATCCTCGTGGTATATTGTCCATCTCCTGCGCACCATCGTCCGTACACCACAGCTCCATAACCGACTTCGGATGTATCGGAAAAGGCCTGTAGTTCTCCAGTCCGTGTCGTATGGCCAGGGGTCAAACATCGTGGGATTCTTATGCCCCCTAATTTCTTCAAGGTGTTCAAAAATTCTTCCCAGTCCAGCCGGTCCCCTCGGTCCAGTGACTGGTCCCAATCAACTTTCTTACGGCACAGCCGCTGCAGCAAGATCTTTCCGGGTAGCAGCCATGGTGAGACGAAACCGAGCGGGTCGAACAAACTTGAGACGGCAGAAAGTATGCCACGACGGGTTACTGGCAGCTCGGGAACGTTCAGTTCGAAAACAAAATCGTCCGTTTCCGCGTCCCATTGTATCCCTAAAGTGCGCTCGATAGGAAGTGGAGAGCCGTCCAAATCTCTTACCCTTTCGACCTTTTCGTGATACGGGATGACCTTCAGCACTTCTGAAGCGTTCGACATCCATTTAGTTAGATGGAAGCCGCCCTCTTCCAGCAATCTCGTCAGACCCCTGAACTGCTCTAGAGCTGATTCCACATCATCGAATGACCCAAGGTAGTCGTCGACGTAGAAGTTCCTGCTGACGCTTTCTACCACCGTCCGATGTACTAGATCGCCATGTTTGTTCGCTGATTCTCGAAGGGCGTAGTTTGCACAAAATGGTGACGATATGGCTCCGAAGGGGTGGACGGTCATCCTATAATTCACCACTGCGTTGTCCCGGTCGCTCCCTTCCCACCACAGGAAACGCAAAGCATCTCGTTCTCCTACCGGAATCTTCACCTGATGGAACATTTCCCTAATGTCAGCAGGCAAATCCACTTTACCCACTCTGAAACGGCACAGAACATCGATCAGTGGTGTGGTCCAGTCAGGCCCCTGTAGTAGGCGATCGTTTAACGACTTGCCCTGGAACTTGGCCGCACAGTCGAAAACCACGCGCAGTTTATTGGGTTTTTTGGGGTTGATAACCGGATGGTGAGGCAGATACCAGATACCCTTTTGCTGTCGGTGTTGACAGGCACCTTTTCAACGTAACCGAGGTCCTCGTTTCGCTTCATCAAATCCGCGTATCGTTCCCACAGATTCTGGTCTCGAATGAAGCGTTCTTTTAGTCGTAGTAATCGTTGGAGAACATAATTTCTGTTGTCAGTCCACGGGTCGACCGGTGTGCGCCATGGGAGGGGAACCTCGAACTGTTTTTTGAGGCTTCTAGTGCCTTGCCGCACCGTTTGTAGAGCGGAGTGATCCTCTTGAGACAAAGTCGGTCTTTCGTCTCCAGTGTCATGAAACTCCTTTTCATACAGCCGTTGCAGATGATACTCTATGCGGTCCGTTTCGGCGGATAAGTAATTCACGGAACCGCGTACCCCTACTGGACCGTATAACATCCATCCCAGAGCCGTGCGTACGGCATAAGGTGCCTGGCGGTCGCCCACTCTTTGGTCAAGCACCCAATGCGCCTCTGGCACGTCGCATCCGATGAGGAGATCCACCTCATCATCTTCCCAGTCTACGACGGTTACATCCTGCAGGTGGGGCCACCGAGTCAAGATTGCGTTCACCGACCTTGGTGCTCGCATGGGGAGATCCGCTAACGTGAATGCCTCCGTTGGTTCAATTTCCTCGTTAGTGTCTAGAGAGATGAGTTGCAGCCTTAATCTACCGGTAGTCATTACCTGTGTTCCGCCCACCGTGCTCACTGCTAACGACGTCGCACCTTTAGCCAGTTGGTGTTTGTCGGCAAACCGCTCTTTCACTAAAGTGGTGTCGGATCCACTATCAACGAAAGCCAACGCCTTGACTATCCCAGTCGGAGTCACTACTCCCACGGCCACTACGCCTAAACGTACCGGTTTACTGGCAGATTGTGAAGTTGAACAAATCACGCTGGGCTTGGCACTCGCCTCGGATATGGTTACTCTCGCCTGATGCAGCAGCCGATGGTGTCTGCCCGTGCAGCCCTCGTACCCACATCGATTCCTTGTTCTACAGGCTGCTGCCCGGTGCGTGGTGTTGGGACAGATAAAACATGCTCCTGCCATCCTCGCCATTCCCCACCGTTCGTCTATTGTGGCGTTGCCGAACTTGGGGCATTCTGGTAGGCCATGGCTAGTACCACAGGATCTGCAATTTGGTTTCGCCGTAGCATCTCGTGAAATGACGTGTGTGTTGGTCCAAGGCTGGTACTTTGGATATTCCCGTACAGGGGTTTGGACTTGGCTAGTACTGGGCTTGCTTGCTCGGTTGCTGTCCCGGATGAATCGGCCGAATCTGCCGTCAGCTATCTTGGTTTGCCTGTCCAAGTATTTGGTCAGGCCTTCGAAGTTGGCTTCTCTGTCGCCTCGGCTTATCCGTTCAGCTTCTTCCGCCCACCGACCCTGTAGTTCGGGAGAGAGGTGACGGACTATGCCTTCCAAAGTGTGCATGGCGTCTAGGTCAGCCCTGTAACATAAATGGTCGAGGGCTATTGAGCAGTTCTGCATCTTAATCACCAGGTCGGCCATGGTGTAGACGTCGCCCTTGGTTCTCTTTGCCTCTAACATCACGCCCTCTATTAGGTTACGGGCTACTCTGAAAGGTTGGCCAAACAAGTCCCTCAGAATCTTCCTTGCCCTTGTGTAGCCTTGTTCTGGGTCGAGCATGGTGCACCCGTCGATAGCTTCTCGCGCTCGGCCTCGGCAGTAGTGAGTAAGGTAGAGAAGCCTTTGCCCACGGTCGGTTACCTTGTTTTCAACGAACGTCTCGAACTGTTTGACAAACTTGCAGTATTGCTCAGCTCGCCCGTCGAAAACCGTTAACTCCACTCTAGGCAGATCGATCGATGGTGGTTTGTAGTCGGCGACCGGCGTGGGGTTCCCTATCTTATTGCACCCTAATCTATCAGAAGTGTCGAAGTCACTGGTCTCATGCTCTCGCTGTTTCTGTGTACACTTCTCTGCTTCATGCGCCTGTAGTCTAGCCGAAAGTAACTGTTGCTCTAGTTCTAGTATTCTCAGCTTATATAAATCGACATCCTTACGATCAATATTGTTCTCAATAACACATGAACTAGCACTGACAGGACTAGGCAATCTAGCATTAACTAAAGAATCATATGTACCCGAAACCTCCCCAGAGACATACCGTATTACTTCCTGTCCGGATTCGACTGCTTTTGATCCATTTCCTGGCATTTTGCGTGTTTTTACTCGTTCCAAATTGATCTATTGAGTATTGTTACGAACGTTTGAGCAATGCGTAGCCAAATTCGCAACGGATCCCGAAATCAAAAGACGATTATCCGTGATATTCTACGATACTAGATTATTACAATAAACAATGACATAAACAATATACAAACCTCAATAATACGATCACAAAGACTCAACAACGAGAAACCGAATAGCAGCGTCTGAGAAAACAGCACGTGCGTCACGCAGGTCCTGAACAAGGATGTGCCAAAATAGCGCTCTGGGCGCGAACAAACAACAATTGGTCCAGAAAAACAACCAGTTCGTAAAGACAAGTCAATAGTGTATGGAAATGAGTGATGTTGGGAAAAAACACTGAATCGCGAGGGAAAAAGGGGGATTTTCCACGACCGGCTGTTACAAAGAGCACAACAGACATATCCATCTAAGTCAGCACTAAGGAGGGCCCTGGACGATGTCAGGGACTCGCCGGGAGTACGGACAATGAATCGGCAGAAATAGAGAGCGGGCTTTCCGGAATACTTTCAGCAGGTATACAGCCAGGACCAGGGTACCCAGGGTATCCGCATGACTACGGACGGTGGAGTCTCAGAAAAGCAGGACGAAGAGGTCAGCTCAAGAGTTGTATTGAACAGCCCGAAGTAACTAGGCGTATCCAAGGCGGCGGGGCCGGATGACATCCATCAATCGGTACTGAAGTCAGTAAAGTCCTTCGTCGATGAACCACTGACTAAGCTGTTCAAAGCATAATTAGACAACAATGTACCACTCAAAGGCTGGCCTTCATCGATAGCCACACCCGTTCATTCAGGTGAAGAGAGAGAGACATATATACCAGTTACGGGTGGATTGGCCTGATATCAGTGGTACCTGAAACTCTCGAGAGAATACCACGAGACAGAATGGTGAGTCATTTAGAGGGAAACAAGCTAGTAAATATTAACCGGCCTGGATTCAGGCACGGGTCCTCTTGCTCGTTCAAACAGATGAAGTTCTTGGATGAGGTAACTGGTCAAGTGGATAGAGATGAGAGAGCGGAAGTCTTCTATCTGGTCTTCCAAAACACATTTGATTCGGTTAACAATAGACTGCTCAAATCGAGGGTAAAATCGCTTCAACTTACTAGGAAAATGTGGAAGCTGGTTGCACAAGGCCTAAGGCAAGGGGTTTCCCTATCGAGAGCAGAAGGCTGCTTGTCGGACAACGGGATACTGCATAGTGGCCTTCCGCCGGGGACGGTCCTGGGACCCCTGTTTTCTTGACCTAGCAGACGGGTTGGAAAACCCTTGCTTCTCGTTCGCAGATGACTTCAAGGAGGCAAGAGCACTAGATGATGCCGCTGTTCAGTGTGACCTGGACAAGGTTCACAAGTGGCCAGTGGCTTGGAATCTTCCCCCCAATCTGAGCAGAAGCCAACGTCTCATCAAGTAGGAAGGACGACGGTCCATCCGATCTATGGGCCCATTGGACAATCGGGAGGCAATAGCTCAGACCGTAGAGGTCTAGAATCTAAGGGCTATGGTAAGCTGTGACAAGAAGCCAAGCTCCGAGTGTAAGAGATTGAAGTGGGAAGCACGCTGGACCCTGCGCCGGCTACTGGGGGCGGTCATCTCTAGGAAACGGCGGGCCTTGTTGCCATCGTTTGAGGCTTTTGTGTAATCTCATCCAGAAGACGGTGTTCAAGCTAGAAGGCCCTATGTGGCGGAGAGCATCAAGGCCGCCAAGCAGCTACAACGGGGGTTCACGCGATGGCTCGGGGAATACAGTAATCTGTGCCACGAACAGAAGTTGGAGCAACTAGGGTTATTTTCATTAGAAAGAAAAAAGAGAGGTGACTCCTCAGTGGCTTTGAGAACATCGAAAGGGGTCATGGTAGCACGATGTCACAGAGGGCCTATTTGAGCCACGAGGGAGTGGCTGCTAGGAGGGCTGTCACTGACAATCGAGAAAGAGCAAGCTTCGACTAAAATCAGAAGCCAGCCTTTTGCAGTTGGAGTCGCTAACGGCTAGAACAAGCTGCCAAGGGATGTGGCAAGAGCGAACACAGTCGCTGAGTTCAAGAGGGGATTAGATAGGGCGTGGATGGCCGTGTACGGACAGACATGACCAGGAGCCTGTAATACAGTTTTTGTTAGACAACTGACTAGCCCCTCTCATCCTAATGGTTGTGGAACCCTCATCGGGTACCGACCACCCCCTGCTATGTTATCCTTGTTACAGAGGAAAATGACCGCAAGGTTTGTTTGACTGGAGACTGTAATTTGAAGAGTTGCTGAAAAGAAAGAAAATTAGAGGTCTAACTTGAACCTTCCTTGACTGCAGCCAAGTACCGAAAAAGACTGTTCTCTCCCTATTGTTGAAGCACTGGGGGAGCCACGGGGCTCACCAGTGCTCCAGCCTGGGCTCTCAGGCGATTCGCCTTCAAGTCCTAGGGCTGGACTGAAATGAGCTGAACCACCCGTCAAAATAGGAGTCAATGTTGAGGATGATAAACTTTAGGCACTGGGGAACCGTAGGGGAGCCGCTGCATGAGGCCGACCACATCTAGCAATGCATGAGAAAAATCAGGGTCGGATTTTGGGGGCAGGTGTAAAGAATCCAAAGAAATCAAAAGAAACCTTGTCCCGTTCGTCACCATTCATAATAGGAACAACATCATTTCATTTCTATCAGCTATCTTTGCCGAAATTTTGAATGCTGGTTTTATTGCATCAAGTCTTCCTCACAAATTGAGCCCTCACTTCTGCCTGAGGTTGGCTCCAAGATTTTCATGAGGTTATTTTCATGAGAAAAAGGTGAAAACGGGTCACGAACTTACCACGGTTATGGCCGTATATACACATTTTGTCATCTGAAGGTACCTCTCTTGTGGACTCTCTTGTTCCATTGCACCACTATCAGTGGTTGCCTTGGCATGTGCCCCGTTCTCGTGGTCTCGTCGGTCAGGTGGCTGCTGGAGTAGTTTCTCTGACAGACATGTTTCACGTCTTCAATATGACAGTAGCATAAACCGTGTTCAATACACCAGACTTACATTCTGGTATTCGCCATGGGTAGCTTGCTTCAGGTTGGACCGAAGCTTGGTCAGCCCTATCCAGGAAACTTGGGGTAAACCTCGGCTAGTCCCGAGCCTCGTGTCCCCGAAGCCATTTATAAGTGCAATCCTTATGATCTGAATCCATCTGATCCAACTCGGAGGGTATGGAATGATGAACACGCTCCGCATATCACAAACCACTTGGTGGTCAATTTTTTAACATCCCTCAGCCGGTGTCACCGACCAGCTATTTTTCTAATGTTCGCGCCAAACCTCGTCGAGTACCTCCAGCCAAGTGCTTATCCTCCTTCCCTTGGGGATTTCTGTGCAATGCGTGCCAGCTTCATTACAGCCTGCCCCGCTCGGTGAGCTCGAAAGTGGGCTGTTTAACCCCTGTCCCGTGCCTTGCCACATGGATCAAATTAAACCGTCTCCCTGCCCAGCCCATAGAACGGATCGCCGAGGAGTGGTTCACGTAAAGTATCATGGATCCCATTGGATCTCACCGGAATTTCCATCGACCTGTATTTCCCTCACAAAATGATACCGGTTTACTTCACTCAAACACCATCCAGATTTTACTTCACTGCCGTTGTGGTTAACGCCTCCAGAATTTGTGAGTATTATATATTGTTGAGTAACTTTGTACACTTTGATGGTGCCTTTATTAGCTCGCTTTCACCACGGTTGAGGAATATACCATTGTCACCAACTGGGCTTTATTTTCAGTGAAGAAACCGAACAACGTAATTATCTCTGGAGGAAGCTCTTTAGCGTTTGTCAATTTTTCAGCGATAACGTGAACTCCAAATTTTCCAACCCCCCGGGCAATTCTTCTACCTTCCGGTTAGGTCCCAGCCGCCTGTATATTTTTACCGTATGGGATTTCGATTCAGCTTTACGCAACGCACTCAATCAAATCGTGGTACAAAAAGGCATTGCTATTTATCTAACCGTGCCGCTGTTGGTATTCCAGTTATGCGTGCTTTTTGTAGAAGGAATGATGTCATGCAGCCCTTCATTGTTTCCGTGTCCCCTTCTTTTCTCGAGTCAGCACGACCACCTGGATGGATGACGTGTTCCCAGAGTGATTGTGAAAGGGAAGTTGTCCTACGCTATCGGTTCTGTTGCCTTGAACTATCCGCTTTTAGTCGTTTCCTCACCGTCGTTGTCTTCCCTAGGAGTTAATGACAGAATCTTGTTTGCTTTCAAGTATTCGTGATAAGTTACACGTCACTGTTAACGTTTCCATCATTTTTGCGTTCATGTACACACTGAGATGTGGTGACATCCAAGATATCTATTCATAAACGGAAGCATTTTGAATGCTCTTGGTTGCTCCCTTCCCTGACGAAAATTCTTTTGTTGTAGTGCACAGGAATGGTAACGGTTCAAGCAGAGGCACTACTTGAACGAACTCAGCCCCGTCGCTTGGGGCGTGCTGCTTGATTATCCCTTCACACCCTCCGGAGTGCGTCTACGCTACCTGTCGGTGTGGTCCAGTTCATAGTACCGCGTATTATCCAGCCAGTTTCTGTCAGTCTTTGTACTGAATACTCCTATATCGCCCCTTAGCTATCGTTTAAATTTTTCCCGTCCCACTCAACCCCATAAAACGATTCCTTTTCATCTTCTTTCCGCCCGCCGGTGAGATTCATATAACGGTAATGTCCCCACCACAGCCTGCCCAGTCTCCGACGTAGCCTGACTTTCCTTTTCTCTCCGCCCTTTTTGGCCACATCGTCCTCTGTCTCACCTACTATTATAACCACAAATATATTAATTGCTGATTATCTCTCACTTTAGCCTACAGCACATTAGGTCCAGTGTGTGTATTCCACGTTGTTTTACTATCTTGGACCTGTTACCCACTCCTTTCCTTGGGTTTGACTAACCCAAATCAACACGCCTACTTACCATCCTTGTCATGCTCTCCCATCACCACCCCACCTCGGTCCTTCAATAACGCTCGGAAGACCAGGGCTGCTAAAGTTACAGAACCCAAGCATGCATAACCCAGACCAGGAAATTATTCCTGCACGATCGCCCTCGTCGATGCAGCTGATCTGTCATCTAGTAAATCTAATAGCCTAGGAGGGAGCATTGCCAAAATAAACAACAAGCTCCAACTCACTGACGAAACCTCACTGAAGATTTCCCCTCTGTTAACCCCCACTGAGTCCGAAGCAACGAAGCCTCAATAAAATTGGGATCAGCTGGGCACCTTACTGACTCCAGTGTAACCGATGTCTACAGCCACATTAAAAAACTCATTGTGGCCTCGTATATTGGCAAATAAACCAAAATTTCTATCGGAATCATCGCCCAATTCAACTGGCACGGTGCACACGGGGATCCCCATAGCGGCACGATATTTAAAGGGCATTGAACAACCGATCACTAGTTGGGTAGCATGGTGGATGAACGCGAAAGAAACTTATAAGTACGCCCAAAAATGATAGATAAAGGAAAATAAGTGAAACAAGTTAGCCATTGCTACCTGGAGAATAACCGAGCAAAGCAAGACTTGCATCATACGCTTACGCGGGCGTTTGTTTGAGCGGGTAGACATGCTCATAATGTTAAATGATCTTCCTTCTTCCTCCCCCACAATAAACCGGCTTGTACAACATCTTACGGGCAGTAATGGAATCACTTTATTGTAGAATCTGGAGCGCTTTTGATGTCTCCGCTCGTCGAAGTAATTAGAACCCGGTGATCTGGTTGATACGTTTTATTTCACCGCCACTACCAATGTAAGGGTTTCCAAAAACACAAGTACTGCTAGTTATACCTCACTGTTTTCGTCTCTCAGTGCTGTGACTTGACGTTTCTTTATATGACTGAAACGTCATTTGCATGTGGCAATGTCTAACAGATCATGGACCACATTCACCAAACGACTCAGATAAACCTGGTCCCCAGTATCTTGAGATGTGACGAAAATGAAGGGCATACTCGTAACTTCCTCCGGTGAACACCGCGGCCCCTCACGGTGATATATTTTGAACCGCCTTCCTTTTAGCCGTTTCGAAAGGTTGGTGTGACTACGAGGCACACTGCGTCTAACTTAATTCCCAAGCCCCAGTCAAGGAACGATTCCGCTGATAAGGTGCTTGGGGCTGATCTAAAGCGGGCTGAGCCCTATGTCATCAGAAGTTGCGAAGCATACCCAACATGCTTTCTTCTCCCATCAACTTCGTAAAAGCCAGTTTTGGTAGGTTTACAATGACATGAATGACAGTGATAAACTGGACTTCACGCATGTCCGATTGCCTTAGATTTAGGGAAGTTTGTGAACTCAGTAAAGATAAGCTGGGCCCCCTTATCCGGGACTAAGATCGTGGGGGCCCAGAAATAAACAGGAGTGCACAGCATTATGGCAAAGGTGCATGAAGAGAAGATGCTTCTCATACGAAGTATTTCTAGTCACTTTGAGTGGGAGTAACCTGGTACTATGAAACATTGTTGATTCACCTTACCCACAAAGCTGAACCCAGTCTATTTTTAGGGGCCTACAGGCATTTGTTGAGAGTGTAGGGAACCTTGAAGGACGCCCTAGCGGCAGCCAACCATTCGTTGCAGCATCTAATATACTTTCCGATTTGCCTGTCCATGGTGGGCCTGAAAGCATAGCTTTCGTTTGGTGCTTTCATGTGTCGTAACCGGGCGACCACTATACACTTGCTTCTGTATCGTTTTTGATTGACTTAGGAATGAATATGCGCCTACGCAAACTCAAGCATCCGCCCACCTTCGTGAGTGCATTCTTTCAACAATAAAGTTACATGACAAAATAATTGGCGGTACTTTGGAGACAGCCAGTTTGCAGAAAATGAACTGAAAACTGAAGACCAGAGCTAAATTTAGTTTTGCTTTGTATCACGAATAGAGTGACAGACAGAATATGGGCTGATTCAAGAAACACTTTTGACTTCAGAACCAAATTTAGTGGGGGATATTACCGAGCGCTCACCAAGCTTATGAACTGGAATGCGATGTGTTAGACGAGATAATGTATCATATTGTATAAAATATTTTGTGCGGATGCACTTGGTCAGAAAGCGGTAACCCATTTGCACCATTATTTATCGTTGCCTTCTGCTAGCGAAATGAAAGAAAGGAGAATTTCGTCGAACATGGTCAGTAGTAGTCTGTAATAGGAACAGAAGATCAAACCTCTAAAAGTGACAGTTCATTTTAGTTGGCTAACCAAAGATACCGAAACCAATCCTTCCTCTTCTGCTCGACCAATGTCTTCTAGTGTTTGTGATGGAAAAACAGTATGGCAAGCGACATTATAAGAGCCACCTGAAAGTTTACGAAGAAGTACAGTTTACTGTCACCGCATCTGAAAAACTGTGAAGTTGACTTGGCTAATAAACGAACAGTAAAAACTGTCATGTACGTAAATGCTGATTTCTGTCGCTGATTAGATGCGTGACTGACGTATGGGACCACGATTCCGGTCCGACTGTCAAAATGAGCAAAACGATTGAAATCGAAGGATTTTGAAGTTGTATTTGTTGTCCTGTTGAACTTACAGGAGAGGGGAAGCTGAACGACCTAGTGACAGGAGCTGACCAGCCCCAGTGAACCTTGTTTGCAGAACCCTGAAGAAAAAAATTGGCGATGAGTCAAATTAGGATAGCGCCAGGTTGATCTGAACGAGCAAACTTCAAAAAACCAGCTGACTGAGGGAACTGAAGCCAAGCTGCCTTTTCAATCTATCAAAGAAGCTGGTAAGCGTTTGGTTCACCAGTTACGTACCCCAGTGGATGACTGCTGAGAATGTACCGCAGGGCTCCCTAAGCTGGAGTGTGCTCGGGAGGTGGCTAAGTGCTATGAAATAAAACTGTACCCGAATGTAAGCCACTTTATGCGACCATAAACAGTGTGACCAAGAAGGACTATTCGAGATGTATTGATGCCGATAGCCTCAGGAAGACGTGGTACTGGAATCGGTTAAACCTCTGATGGGCGCCCACCGCTCCCTTGGCGGACCCAACTACAGACGCTTACGTATGAACAAGGGGTAGCTATGTTCTGAGCTAGCAGCTTCATTTCAAAATGGGTTCTGTGTCATCAGAGAGCCGCAACAGCTGTGTGCATGTGCAAGGTTTCGGCTGACTGTACTTTTTATTCTATAGAGGCATCGCGGCACCGAGTACTTGACTTACGTCCGTTTTAAGTAAAGCGCCTAGGTCCCTGGCCTTCCGTGTTTGAGCAACAGTCATCTCGATATCTGCCAGACCCATATGGAGGTGGAGTCTTGGTTTCCTCTGAAAAATTGGGGGCTGAGGTACTTTTATGCCGACGAAGAGACCAAGCGCCATTGACCATAAAAGGAGCCATCTAGATCTCTCTGCATGAAGCCATCTGAATCCGCCTAACACAATTTGTAGCCGATGGGGTGCTTGAAACATCTGCTCCGCGGTTTGCCAACTAGGTCACTAATTAACCAGATGGGCGGAGGGAGATAGTACGCCGTCAAATTGTCTGCTTGAGTTGGACAGGGCTCCAAGCTCCAGTCTGAAACTGCCCATATATACTGGATTGCGAAGCAACAGGAAATGGATGGGCAGGTATCTAGGAATGGTTTGCTGGTTACTGATTCCCCAGACAAAAATGAATCCGACAGTGCGGTTACAGCCACAAAGATAATTCAGGCCACGACAAGTTTGAAGTACATCTTTATAGAACTGGGATGATAGACGTACAGCATCATTGCCGTGGGCTACGGAAAAGTCAGAGCTTGGTAAACAGAGAACTTGCCTCAGCGAGCCAGCTGTGAAACGTCGTAGTTTGTGACGTAGCTGGAGCTAAGAAGTTCTTATCTAACACGAAGTAATGCAACTGTCTGACACTGACAGCATTCCGGCTTTTGGCGTGCCTTGGGTGAAGCTGGCATCTTCCGATAAGCAGCCCGAAAAACCGTGGATACGTGGGACAATATAAAATCTTCACTAAGTGCAAGGTTGCCGACTGTGAGAAAGGGATTGGATTTAACGCATTACTGCCGGTAGAAAGCCGGGGTTGTAGTAGAGGGTGGCACGATTTTTGATCTGGCAGTAGGGCGCACATGTACAGCGTGGTACTCAAGCTTCTGTCCGGACAAGCTCAAGATGTGATAAAAAAGCACAACTGCTACAAGGCAGAATAATAATAATAATAATGGTTTATTTCGGGGACACACACACGCTTGAATGCATGATCATGTGGTAAGAGTGAGGTCGCAAAATGGTTCCTTGGATATTCATTTGGGTGAACGCGGCACAAAAGTGTAAAGGTTTTAGTGGTCGCACGAATGAAAGCCTGGCAAATTTGAGTTTGAAGTTCTGGTGGATGCATCCCACAGAAGTGAGCAAAATGGGCTCCGCGGTCGAGATACTTGTTGAAGTAGAGCGGAAACGGAGTAGGAAAGTGCAGTGCTTCGGATAGCATTGGTGTAAAGTCGCGGGGGTGAGTAAACTGAAAAAAAACCTTCGAAAAGGCACCAACGAAAAATTGAAGAATTTTTGGCAACGGCCGACAAGCACTTGAACAAATAGCCCAAATGACACAGAAAATAGCAGAAATATAGTACCGAAGGATTTGTGGTGTTTCGAGGAGGGGGAACTGCGTAAATGAAAAGGAGTCCGTTTTACCACTGAATTGGTACTTACTATTCACCAAGAGTTTGTGGAGGACGCCCTCATAAAGAGATGTATGTAGATGCCCGAGTCTGAGAATTTTGACGGAGCAAAGTGACAAAGTTGACAGGTGAGTGAGACAAGATTCGAATAAGGGGTTCACTTCAGGTTGATTGGTGAACAAAAGATGATATTAGGGTGGACAGAGGAAGTGATATACGATGATTTTATGAAGTCGTATGGGGGTGGTGCATAAATGGTGCTGTCATATCATGCAGGCGATAGCTTGACTGGGCATGCTGGTAAGTATGGTGTGAAAGTATCGCATACATTGGATTGGGCTGTTCCGTTTTCGCCTTGGACTTATAAAGCAGAAGAAGAAACTACCCTCGCGAACCATGTAAGGCTATTTTGAGAAATGCGTAGCCCATTCGTAAGAGCCCCCAAACCAAAGAACTACTGAGTTGCTGTCTCTACTATACTAGATTGTGGAGAGAGCCGCTTCAGTTATGTATACAAACCTCAAATATGAGGTCAAAAGGACTCAAAATGAGAGCCAGGTTCACGGGGTCAGAAAGCAAACACATGAGTCACACTGATCCAGAGTTATGGTAAATTCGCGCCTTCTTCGCGAACAAACAAGGATCGGTGCATAAATATATGGGTGGTAAAAATCACAAAATAATATTTAAATTCGAGTATTTTCGCGAAGTCAGGGTAGTATAGAGTTCTCGGAGGGGGTTTCCACGAATAGTTTCTACAGACTAAACATGCCTAAGTGAGAAGCTGCATTTAGCGATATGACGTATTTGTAGGTCGTCAGTGCAGTATTACTAACATTCGATCAAGAAAATCGTGGGAAATAGTTGCTAATTAGTTCAAAAGGATTTGTCGCCGGCGCGATTCGGAGGGAAAGACTAACCAAAGCGGGACGTGGGGTATAAACCTACAGTAAGTCCAGAACCTAGTTGTCCCAGGGCCGATAAGCGAATATGACAACACTGTTTTCATTGATTTGGTCCATATTCTGTCTCTGTTTCATTGCTCTTCTGGCCTGCTTGCGAGCCAGTGCAGCCCACAAGAATCTCTCTTTGAGACGGGACTATAGTGAACCTTTTCCGGCCTTCAGTGTTACTCTTGTTCCTGGGACTATCGGTGCCCAGGATTTTAAGTGACTTCTGTCCAATATACGCTCTCTGCTAGCGTCTGTGTTCTTCCTTTGTGTGAGCTGCCAGAAAACAGTGTGTCAATCGTAGGCACAGTGTTTCTTTGTCAAATACTAACAGCAAACCTATTCCCGACTCATTTCGGACTGGTGGCCACCCAGCCCATTCACTCAGATTCGCCTTGCCCGTTACAATATGCAACTCTCCGCTTCGGTTACTTGGCTGCTGGGCCGTTCGGAGAATGGGTGTTATCCTTCAGTGACCCTCAGAAAACACGATTGGCGCAAGCTTCAAACTTAGATGACCCCATCTGCGTTTCAGAAGGCTACTTCATAGTAAAAATTTGAAAACAAGGGATGCTGGAGTGACCATCATCCACTAATACGTCCTCCCGTAAATAACCAACGAATCAAGGATATAAGCTCCACGGGAAGTGCCAGCCGAAAATTACTGAGATAAGGCGTCATGCTAGTTGGCATCATGAAATCTCAAGGACTAGGAATGGCCACGGCGTTTTCGAGCGTCTGGTTGTATACAACTCTCGTTGGGCTCGAGCTTACGAAATAATGCGAGATTTTCGGCCAGCCTTTCTTCCTTGCTCTCAGCAAGGCTCCCGGGAGTGGCGCCAACAGTTGGGTGAGACCATTACCATATTCGACATCCACGACCAGTGCTGAGGCCGCAAGCATTTTGAAGCTTTTGTAGTGGACGGATTGCCGGTGAAGCCTCTCGCCTCCGTTAGGTTAACCGCGGTGAGATGCTCGCACTTCAGAGGCAAAAGATTGTAGAAAGAAGCTGGCCGGTTTTAATAGTTTACCCAGATGTCAAGTATCGGAGTCTCACTGGGTGTTCAGGCAGAGGAAAAGCAGTCAAAAGGAATCACTCACTGCCCTGAAGGTAACTGGTCAGACAATTGCAAATACTAGTAAAGGGCTTAGCTTTTCGTAACGAAGGTGCCCATGATGGCTCCACTAGATTTTAGAAACACAATTTAGTGGCCTTTCACCCAGCTTTGAAGCTCCTCATAAATGAAGGCTAGTCGGTGCTCTCAGTAGCAAAATAAACAGTGCAGCAAAGCAACAAACAGTATAAAATCTCTTTTTCCAATAGAACACTGGTAAATCATTTACCAGGCAACCAAAAATGGACACTAACAGGTTGACGTATCTCAAGGAGAGGCCGGTCCAGAAGGCCCGGTCAAAACGCGTACATTAGAAGGCCTCTCAACGTCCTTCGCAACTGACCCACCGAGAGGCTGTGTGAGGTACCTCAACGAAACGGCATGCTGGCTGTAACAGCCGGTCGTGGAAAATCCCCCTTTTTCCCCTCGCGATTCAGTGTTTTTTCCCAACATCACTCATTTCCATACACTATTGACTTGTCTTTACGAACTGGTTGTTTTTCTGGACCAATTGTTGTTTGTTCGCGCCCAGAGCGCTATTTTGGCACATCCTTGTTCAGGACCTGCGTGACGCACGTGCTGTTTTCTCAGACGCTGCTATTCGGTTTCTCGTTGTTGAGTCTTTGTGATCGTATTATTGAGGTTTGTATATTGTTTATGTCATTGTTTATTTTAATAATCTAGTATCGTAGAATTATCACGGATAATCGCCTTCTGATTTCGGGATCCGTTGCGAATTTGGCTACGCATTGCTCAAACGTTCGTAACAATACTCAATAGATCTATTTGGAACGAGGAAAAATCACGCAAAATGCCAAGAAAAGGATCAAAAGCAGTCGAATCCGGACAGGAAGTAATACGGTATGTCTCTGGGGAGGTTTCGGGTACATATGATTCTTTAGTTAATGCTAGATCGCCTAGTCCTGTCAGTGCTAGCTCATGTGTTATTGAAAGCAATATTGATCGTAAGGATGTCGATTTATATAAGCTGAGAATACTAGAACTAGAGCAGCAGTTACTTTCGGCTAGACTACAGGCGCATGAAGCAGAGAAGTGTACACAGAAACAGCGAGAGTATAGGACCAGTGACTTCGACACTTCCGATAGGTTAGAGTGCAATAAGGTAGGGAACCCCACGCCGGTCGCCGAATACAAACCACCATCGATCGATCTGCCTAGAGTGGAGTTAACGGTTTTCGACGGGCGAGCTGAGCAATACTGCAAGTTTGTCAAACAGTTCGAGACGTTCGTTGAAAACAAGGTAAACGACCCTGGGCAAAGGCTTCTTTACCTTACTCACTACTGCCGAGGCCGAGCGCGAGAAGCTATCGACGGATGCACCATGCTCGATCCAGAACAAGGCTACACAAGGGCAAGGAAGATTCTGAGGGACTTGTTTGGCCAACCTTTCAAAGTAGCCCGTAACCTAATAGAAGGCGTGATGGCAGAGGCAAAGAGAACCAAGGGCGACGTCTACACCATGGCCGACCTGGTGATTAAGATGCAGAACTGCTCAATAGCCCTCGACCATTTATGTTACAGGGCTGACCTAGACGCCATGCACACTTTGGAAGGCATAGTCCGTCACCTCTCTCCCGAACTACAGGGTCGGTGGGCGGAAGAAGCTGAACGGATAAGCCGAGGCGACAGAGAAGCCAACTTCGAAGGCCTGACCAAATACTTGGACAGGCAAACCAAGATAGCTGACGGCAGATTCGGCCGATTCATCCGGGACAGCAACCGAGCAAGCAAGCCCAGTACTAGCCAAGTCCAAACCCCTGTACGGGAATATCCAAAGTACCAGCCTTGGACCAACACACACGTCATTTCACGAGATGCTACGGCGAAACCAAATTGCAGATCCTGTGGTACTAGCCATGGCCTACCAGAATGCCCCAAGTTCGGCAACGCCACAATAGACGAACGGTGGGGAATGGCGAGGATGGCAGGAGCATGTTTTATCTGTCCCAACACCACGCACCGGGCAGCAGCCTGTAGAACAAGGAATCGATGTGGGTACGAGGGCTGCACGGGCAGACACCATCGGCTGCTGCATCAGGCGAGAGTAACCATATCCGAGGCGAGTGCCAAGCCCAGCGTGATTTGTTCAACTTCACAATCTGCCAGTAAACCGGTACGTTTAGGCGTAGTGGCCGTGGGAGTAGTGACTCCGACTGGGATAGTCAAGGCGTTGGCTTTCGTTGATAGTGGATCCGACACCACTTTAGTGAAAGAGCGGTTTGCCGACAAACACCAACTGGCTAAAGGTGCGACGTCGTTAGCAGTGAGCACGGTGGGCGGAACACAGGTAATGACTACCGGTAGATTAAGGCTGCAACTCATCTCTCTAGACACTAACGAGGAAATTGAACCAACGGAGGCATTCACGTTAGCGGATCTCCCCATGCGAGCACCAAGGTCGGTGAACGCAATCTTGACTCGGTGGCCCCACCTGCAGGATGTAACCGTCGTAGACTGGGAAGATGATGAGGTGGATCTCCTCATCGGATGCGACGTGCCAGAGGCGCATTGGGTGCTTGACCAAAGAGTGGGCGACCGCCAGGCACCTTATGCCGTACGCACGGCTCTGGGATGGATGTTATACGGTCCAGTAGGGGTACGCGGTTCCGTGAATTACTTATCCGCCGAAACGGACCGCATAGTGTATCATCTGCAACGGCTGTATGAAAAGGAGTTTCATGACACTGGAGACGAAAGACCGACTTTGTCTCAAGAGGATCACTCCGCTCTACAAACGGTGCGGCAAGGCACTAGAAGCCTCAAAAAACAGTTCGAGGTTCCCCTCCCATGGCGCACACCGGTCGACCCGTGGACTGACAACAGAAATTATGTTCTCCAACGATTACTACGACTAAAAGAACGCTTCATTCGAGACCAGAATCTGTGGGAACGATACGCGGATTTGATGAAGCGAAACGAGGCCCTCGGTTACGTTGAAAAGGTGCCTGTCAACACCGACAGCAAAAGGGTATCTGGTATCTGCCTCACCATCCGGTTATCAACCCCAAGAAACCCAATAAACTGCGGGTGGTTTTCGACTGTGCGGCCAAGTTCCAGGGCAAGTCGTTAAACGATCGCCTACTACAGGGGCCTGACTGGACCACACCACTGATCGATGTTCTGTGCCGTTTCAGAGTGGGTAAAGTGGCTTTGTCTGCTGACATTAGGGAAATGTTCCATCAGGTGAAGATTCCGGTAGGAGAACGAGATGCTTTGCGTTTCCTGTGGTGGGAAGGGAGCGACCGGGACAACGCAGTGGTGAATTATAGGATGACCGTCCACCCCTTCGGAGCCATATCGTCACCATTTTGTGCAAACTACGCCCTTCGAGAATCAGCGAACAAACATGGCGATCTAGTACATCGGACGGTGGTAGAAAGCGTCAGCAGGAACTTCTACGTCGACGACTACCTTGGGTCATTCGATGATGTGGAATCAGCTCTAGAGCAGTTCAGGGGTCTGACGAGATTGCTGGAAGAGGGCGGCTTCCATCTAACTAAATGGATGTCGAACGCTTCAGAAGTGCTGAAGGTCATCCCGTATCACGAAAAGGCCGAAAGGGTAAGAGATTTGGACGGCTCTCCACTTCCTATCGAGCGCACTTTAGGGATACAATGGGACGCGGAAACGGACGATTTTGTTTTCGAACTGAACGTTCCCGAGCTGCCAGTAACCCGTCGTGGCATACTATCTGCCGTCTCAAGTTTGTTCGACCCGCTCGGTTTCGTCTCACCATGGCTGCTACCCGGAAAGATCTTGCTGCAGCGGCTGTGCCGTAAGAAAGTTGATTGGGACCAGTCACTGGACCGAGGGGACCGGCTGGACTGGGAAGAATTTCTGAACACCTTGAAGAAATTAGGGGACATAAGAATCCCACGATGTTTGACCCCTGGCCATACGACACGGACTGGAGAACTACATGCCTTTTCCGATGCATCCGAAGTCGGTTATGGAGCTGTGGTGTACGGACGATGGTGCGCAGGAGATGGACAATATACCACGAGGATCCTGTTCGCCAAAGCCCGCGTTGCCCCACTGAAGTCGGTCTCAATCCCACGCCTTGAACTCAGCGCAGCCGTGTTGGCAGTCAGGGTGGTGCAAGCTGTGAAGAGATGTTTCGATCTCTACATTTGGTCGGTGAGCTTCTGGACGGATTCAACGATAGTACTTTACTACATTAACAACGTACGGAGCCGGGTTAGTACTTTCGTTGCTAACCGGCTCACGATTATCCACGATGAATCAGCCACGCACCAGTGGAGTCATGTCAGGTCTGGCGATAATCCGGCCGACCTGTGCTCCCGAGGTGCGAACAACTTCAGGCAACTGGACACGTGGACGAGAGGGCCAAACTTCCTGCAATTGCCCAAACAGGACTGGCCCGTCTTCGAAATAAAACCCCCTACGGAAGTGGAACTGGAGATCAAAGGCGTAGTGATAGCAACCAACGTCGTCGAAGCGTCGTCCATTCTATCGCGACTGGCCAGGTTTTCTTCCTGGATGAAGACGCTTCGTTCGCTAGTTTGGTTAACCAGGTTCAAGAGACATTTACTAGTCATGAAAGGGCTACGGCCCTCAGGTCGGATACCGGTCGGCCCGATAGGTCCCGATGAGCTACAAGCGGCAGAGTACGATATTTTCAGAATGATACAACGCGAGGCTTTCGCCCGAGAACTCAAGAGGGCGGAAGAAGTGGGGCCGACCAATAAAGACATGCCATCTCGAAGAGGCGAGCTGAAGCGTTTAAACCCCAGAGTAATCGACGGACTGCTGCGGGTGGATGGTAGGCTGACCAACGCCCACCTGAACTTCGACACAAAGTATCCTATACTGCTGCCTGCGAGACAACCTGTAGTAGAGCTAATGATTCAACACGTCCACGCCATGGAGGGACATGCCGAGGAAAGTCACGTGACGAGCGTCATCCGAAAGCGTCTTTGGTTGTGGAGAGGACGAGAGACTGTAAAACGCGTAATCCGACGGTGTGTGCAATGCAGGAGACGCAATGCCACAGCAGGCAAACAACTCATGGCCCCACTACCAGAATGCAGGGTGACTACGGGCTGGTGGCCGTTCAGTGACACCGGGTTGGACTATTTCGGGCCCTTGTGGATCAAGTGCGGGAAAAGATTAGAAAAGCGATACGGATGTATCATGACGTGCATGAAATCACGTGCGGTACACCTAGAAGTCGCACATTCGATGACGACCGATTCGTTTCTACGGGCCTTGCAAAGATTTATCAACCGAAGAGGCGTACCGGCCGATATATACTCAGATAATGGATCGAACTTTGTGGGCGCTCAACGGGAATTGCAGCGTTGGCACAAGAACATAAACAGGGACGAACTGCAGAATCGAACCGTGGCCTACGGCATACGATGGCATTTCAACCCCCACAGGCCAGTCACCGAGGCGGCATATGAGAACGCATGATCCGGTCCGCCAGACGGATATTGCTGTTAATCATGGAGCAGCAGCCGCCCGACGACAAGACGCTGAACACCGTCATGACTGAGGTGGAGCGAATCCTGAACAACCGCCCCCTGGTTCCAGTATTGAACGGCGACCCCACCCACCTGGCGCTCACCCCAAACGACTTATTGACGCTAAGGTCGAACGAGGGTTTCCAAGGGCCGGTAAACCTTCGTGGGAGCTACCTCCACGGGTGAAAGCAAGCGAACTATCTGGCCAAGGTCTTCTGGAGGCGATGGCTACGGGAGTACCTACCGGCTTTGCAGACTCGACAGAAGTGGCTGGCCAAAACAAGACCATTCAAAGTTGGGGACGTGGTTATGATCGCCGACGAACGCGCACATTTCAGCGCTTGGTCTTTGGGAGTAGTTACGAAAACCATCAAAAGCACTGACGAAATGATAAGAACGGTGAAGGTGAAGACAGCTAACGGAGTGCTCATTCGTGACATACGCAGTATTAACCTACTCGAGAGCGAAGACGGAGGAGCTGATAACCCTGAGGCCTAGTAAACCTTTTTCACACCAGTAATCGAGGTGGATAAAGAAACACCATATATACCACACAATCTCCGTCAAACACGTTAAGGTGCTCGCGGTCTTTTCGTTGACATTACAGGAGGTTCTTTCCGATATGTGGTGATGATTGCGATCCCATTGTGCATCCCGATACATACACGCATGCACGACGCACTCTACATCCCGTAAACCCATCATACATGTGACAGTGTTCTTTGTTTGCCTTTTGTTGACGCTACCGAATGCCCCTTGCATATGTGGAAGAAGCGGAGCTCAGGTCACACATGCATGCTACATTTACTCGTTTTCTTGCCACACGGTCTTTTGTTGACGTTGCAGAAAGTCCTCCTTTGATGTGTAGTCATACCTGTGATTTCATTGTAACACCGGCACACACACACGCACACACACACACACACTCAAGCACGTACATCCAGGACCGGACGGACCCTTATGAGGACAACGTCTATGTGACCATTCAAGCCCGCCATCGGTCATTTGGTCTTGTGGAAGATGTAGACTAGCCTCACGTCTATGTAGCCAATGGGTTAAGTGCGACCAGTAGTAGAACGTCGACGACGAGCATTAGACGCGCGCACTGACAGCAGGGCCTAGGCAGGTAGGAAGAATCAGTACCTTTATACCGAACCTTTGACTCTGCTAAGGATCCAGGAGGATTTTGGTGGGCGGTGTAACAGCCGGTCGTGGAAAATCCCCCTTTTTCCCTCGCGATTCAGTGTTTTTTCCCAACATCACTCATTTCCATACACTATTGACTTGTCTTTACGAACTGGTTGTTTTTCTGGACCAATTGTTGTTTGTTCGCGCCCAGAGCGCTATTTTGGCACATCCTTGTTCAGGACCTGCGTGACGCACGTGCTGTCTGCTCACACGCTGCTATTCGGTTTCTCGTTGTTGAGTCTTTGTGATCGTATTATTGAGGTTTGTATATTGTTTATGTCATTGTTTATTTTAATAATCTAGTATCGTAGAATTATCACGGATAATCGCCTTCTGATTTCGGGATCCGTTGCGAATTTGGCTACGCATTGCTCAAACGTTCGTAACACTGGCGGCGCAGCAACTTTTTATTTGTCGAGGCAACAGTTGTTCTGCTGTGTTTTCCACGCATCGGCTTACAGTGACTGCATTCGTATCGGCGCTGCAAGTAACGATAATTTTAGATGGGTACCTCGCCAGAACCCACAATCTAGCCAATTCGCAGGAACCGGAGAAAACGGAGTGTTTGAAACAACAGGTAGCCTTGTTCACTCGCAGGAGATAGCTGTAATAGCTACAGTGGTGAGTCAAGCCCAGAAAACCCACGGAGTGTGGAATAGTTTGCATAACGGCCGGGCTGGCTAATTTTGCCTTTTATCAATTTTTGTCCCTTCAACTTTTCGGGCTTGTTTATTTTGTCTACTCCCCATCCTATATACATACCGCGATTTTTGTGCCGCATGGACAAAGCCAAATATAAAAAATCGCGAAATTTAATTTGCATATTTCTGAAGGATGTCTTTATTCGTAATCAAGTTTTGAAGTTACTCCGAACCATTAGCTAGTTTGCCCACGGCTTCTAGTTACTGGAGTCAGTCCCGTTGTGAGAAGCCAGGTCGCCGACTGCAACTTTCTTCGCGGTGTCCGGCCTTCCGTTGGTCTCTTCTAAGTGCACTGTCCGGTAGGAAGGGCATCACTTTTGGCGAGTGAATTTCTGGGGTCAGGCGTTATCAGCAGCCAGTTTCTGAGCACCTAATTATGCCGTCCCGGATTGACCCGTCTGTGGCTCTTAGTATTATCAACACCGGACACATCAGTAAACGGCTAAATCATATCCCCTATTGCCCCGTTTGTAAGCAGTTATGCCAGGTGACTTGAGCAGGTCCTGAGGGACCTCATTTCTCCCAATAAATTATCGGGAGGTGCCTTGGAGACTTGGCTAAAGGATCGATCACGGGTTCACTACTACTTCATTAACTTCCTCCTGTGCTATTTCCGTACACCATGAGAGGCATCTCAGTTTACTGTAGAAGTCCCCTCAACGACCCCGGTGTCAAAAATATCGAGTATTTGCGTGAACTGTGCGGTGAGTTTCCCGAGCCGTCCTTGAGTTGGCCTGTAAATAAGTCAGAAGAAGCAGAGCGGATTCACGGTCATTTCTAGCTCCGAACACACCCTCGTCTCTTTTTCATTTCCAACTTCCTATGGTGAACCACTTGGTGCTGGTCTTGTAGTTTAGTCTCTCATGCATATATCCACAAACGTTATTATAGGCGAGATTTCGGCCAACAATATCTAACTATACTTTTCTGTCCCAAGCAAAAGTTCCTTGACTCCAAGCTACATAAGGCATCGGCCTGAGTGACAGCCTTCTTTGAGGCCGCCCGCGGCCATTCCCGACAACTTACTCTCTTGTGCAAAACGTTTACACGAAAAACGTTATTTTTGTTATCAGGCGCAGCTAACTGGCATAGCCTGTACTCCTCTGGAACCCTATCATAAAGTATGTGATCATGCACCTACCGTTTTGGCCGACTTGGTACCAGTCTAGTAATCTACCCCTTTTCGCACTTATTTTTAGGTCGGAAAAATAATTGTAGCTTGTCAGTACAAAGCCTTGCAGTTTTAAAACTATCGTCATTTGGCCGCAGCCAAGATTTCCTTCAGACTGCCGCTTTTTTCCTGTTATTTGTCATCAGATTTTGCACCAAAAAGAATGAAGCCTAAACTACGCGGCAGTCTCCCCACGCATCTCACCGGTACTTCGTCCGCTGGCTTTATCACGGGACTGCTGCCCCAACTAAGTCCATCAGGATGATGAGACTACTGCGGAGAGCTTTCAAGTTTGATGAATCCATGAATAATGGAGCGTGTGTTTAGACATTCGGTTTTGAAAGTTGCTGCCGTAAACTTGAGCGTGTAGGCCCTTAGGCAGGTGAATCACACTCCCCGCTGGCACCGCAAAAATCAGTGGTCCACAGGTTGAGTGGCCAATGCCCAATGAGCCCCTATGATTCTTACACGGAATTTGAGTACCTAGTGAACACTCACCGTTCAGTAACTTCCTCGAATAGTCTATTCTCCCAGAAAACCGCCCGCGGGAAGTCATTTCCCCATTATTACACGAACTTTCTTGGTGTTCGTCTCTTTGACTAATGATGAAATTGGCTCATTCCACTTACATGGACTTGCTATCTTACCGGTCATCAAAATTCTTGGGCGTTCTTTCCATCATTCCATTGCCTTCGTGTGCCTTCAGTCGCGTTCATCTTCAGCCATCCTACACATAAAATAATCCGTCGTCACATAACTCGTCCCAATTTTGCAGCTCGTGCACTCACTCATATCTCCCTTTCATGGCTACGACGACGCGAGGCGCCTTCATTACTCAGAGGACTGCTGTTTTTTACCCTATTTTAACTAAGGCCACATTAACGTTTTGAGTTTTGCATCAATTAGATTTTTCTTGCGGGCTTCCCCCCGATCGTCGAAAGCAGAACTACTTTCTAGCTCAGTCCGCAGCACTCGTTGAAAAGGATTCCCTCTATTAACACCGAACCATTAGTTTCTGTAAATGCTTAGTGTATCCTCGTTTTTGTGTCGATTATCCTTGGACTGCACAATAGACATCGACATCTTGCGTTTTCTTTAGGCTCTGTCTGATCGATCCTAGGTATGTAATACAGTATTTTTGATGCCATCAGAACTTAAAATTTCTGATAAAATATGGTATGCCTGTTTGCGCTTCCTCCTACCATCCCTGGAGACCCCTGACGGTTTTACGCATATCATTTGTCTGCGATGGGCCAACAGACACACTGGTTGTTTCTCTGCATATTTCTGCGCTGCGGGAGGATCCCTTGGCTCTTCAACAAAACTATCTTTCTTCCATTTAGCCGTGACGGTCGTTAACCACCTTATCTGCTGCAGGGAATTGCAGTTGATCTATCCTACTTCATTTACACCTTATCCTTTTGTCCTGTCCACTGTGAAGCACTTGCTGCTGAAAAATTTTGAAGTACCATATGTCTTCCTGGCTGTACATTTTTTGCACTTTCGTAAGCCTTGCTGAACTTTCGCGACCCACACTTGTTCATATTTACGTTGCTGTCCACACGTTAACCCCTGACAGCACATAAGTATGGTGTGATTATTTTAAACTTGGCCTTTAAAGTAATCGCTTTTCATGGAACTCACGTTGTAGTCTAGCTGCGATGAAGAAGCCGTTCATCTAGCAACCTCGCACAGTGAGAAGAAAGTACCCACTCAAGCTTGAATCTGTTCCCAAGCCGCTTGCACTTGCTTGAAAATGTTGGCATTTTAGTTGTAGGCCAGAGGATCAGAGACTGCCGTTTTTCTGCACAGCCTTCATAACCAACGTTCCTATTCATTTAGCATTTATCATTTCTTGAATTTGGTTGCCATAAGGTGGCCGTTATTTACTCTAATTGCATTTTACCAACTTTTGTTCCCAGGCTGTGTTGACCGAAGGGGGTCGCTGATGATCTTGGTTTTCATATATTTATGTGCTTGCACGTTTTTGTATGCTCCGGCCGTTATGCACTACTGTACCACTTGACTAGTATTCAGATGACCGTCCTGCCATTTGATTGAGCGCTTGGGTCGGACAACCTTGACCATAAATTTTGTACTGTTGTGCAAATTCGTATGACATGATGGTCATGTAAGCCCGCCGGGATGTGACTACGCCTATCGCAGCCATCGGGGATTTTGTCCTGGGTAAACTTTGTTGATATGCTAAATATAACCTGGGTTACGTCCCACAAATCTCAGCCATGGAGAGCCCCGTAACGGTATATTTTGATGGAAAAACCTTCATGTGGCCGTTCATTCCCCAGGAAAGAAAAGATGAATCCATGTACTGATAAAGACTGGCCCGCCACAATGACTGGGAAAAGCAGCGCCCCAGCATTCCTTGTGATTATGACTTCTACGGCTCTCTTAACACCCAATACCTGCTTTCTGCTTTTGCCCGTGTGTGTGACATTCTTTGTTCTTTAATTAATTGAGGCCTTTTGAATGGTGCTGCTCCCATTCTTGCAAGTAAGGCGAAGCCGTAAATACTTTCTATTACTTTAAAGCTGATGGAATTGGAAAACGATTCTTGTTGTTAGCAGAAACAGGCGCTAGAAGAGAAACAGTTTAGGTTGCTTAAGGATCCGTTAGGATTTGAGGGACTTCCGTCTGGTGCTTAAGTAGCTCCGCCTGATAACAGAAATTCGAAACGTACCAAGTCCGTAACAAAAGTTTGGTAATTTATCAGAAAGAGTCATACATGAAACAGAGATTTTGTTGGGGTGGTTCACGGTGGAAACTACCCAAACTGAAAGTGACGTATACTATCTTTCTGGGCCTCCACATATCTTCAATGAACTTATTCGGAAAATCGAGAGCAATACAGCCAAAAAGCCAACTGGAGGTGGACAAAAATAGCCTCATTTTTCGTGTTTTTCTAGGGGTTGTGCTAAGGAAGCAATCGAATATTCTCCTCTGTTGCCCAAGTAAGATAGTTTCAGAAAGGTGATGAATATCATCAAAAAAATTTGGTGGATCATATAAAATAGTTTGCACTGGGAGTAGAGACCGATACGTTGGTTGTCAAACTGGTTCTTGAAACTTCGAGAGTCTTGGTAGTTTAGCTAGTGAAATAAAAACACGTTTGGCTACCGTAACTTGGATGAGAAAGAAGGCTGGGCCCAACTACTCAAACAATCCCTTCAGAATAGTTGATAGATTGTTCAGAGGTCGAGGGGAGAAACGGGCGACGCTGCAGACAGCATTACTGAAACCCGAGAGAAGCCCGGACAGAGGTTTTCTATTTTTGTAAACGGAGTCTTTATAGGACGAGATATAGAGGGCCAACTAGTGTAAGGAGATTACTGTAGGCAGGAAGGACTTCAAAACGAAGGTTACATTTAAAGTGCACATAAGGCGCAACCTAACTCAACATGTCATCTACCAAGGCTGATCAACTGTCTCCATCAACTTGGAGTTGATTAGATGCGAAGGTTCCTCTCACATGGGTTTCGCTGCTACGAACGCATAAAGGAGGTCGCTCTGCGTGAAAGTTGGGCGTTTAGCCATCCTCCCCCGACATGTTGCTCGCTGTGGCCAGCGAGGGGTTTGGGGTAGCCACAACAGCCCGCAACATGGAGACTTGGTCCCACCGATATTCGGTCGGACTGGACATGTCGACTGAAGTTCCACGGCAGCAAATGTGGTGGAAGTCCTTTTGGTTTAGTTTCCATGAGATTACTTGATCCTTCAGTGTCCTTGGAAACCGCGTTTTTTCCGAATAACAAACTCGACGCAAACCCCATCACTTCAAATCTGACAAAGGCCATCGGCTTAGACAGCGGCGAAGAAAACATTGCTGTTCGCACAATGCATGAAACGAAGGGGACAAAGTGTAAGGAAGTTTGCCCATCAATAGACTTTCTAAAGCGAAACTTAGTTGTGAGAACAAATAATGCATCCTTATTTATTAACTTCTAAGTAGGCTGAGTCGGAAGTAATGGCGGGAATGCTCCACTTCTGGTCGCCGTTTTGAGGTTTCAACTTAGAAACCTCACTGGATAAGTGTTTTGGATCCCTGGTTGGTTGCGGAGAGTCTGATGCTCACTGAGCCGTCGATCGGAGTGTGGGCACAACAGAAGGCGATTGTTGGCGATAAGTCTATTTTTTTATGTGGTTGTAATATGATCATAGTCAAAACCAGCTCCAGGTATTGCATAAGTCAAGAGCTTGAGATTGGTTGTTTTTGCCCAGCAGACCCGAAGTCCATTTAAGTTACGGTAGGCAATTAGAAAATGTAGAGGAAAAAGCGGTTCCATTCAAGGGTATAAAAACTAGGTACATCCTACAGCGAAGTGCACCGTAGGTCGGTGGGCACTACAAAGTTGGTTCTCCTCTTCAGAGCTTTGATGACAGTCCGGCATGCAACGGCCATTGGCTGAGCAGCGATTCGCATTATTAGACAGAAATATCCTCGACCGAGGCCAGTAATAGATCAGGATTTTAAAAAAATGTTTGCAAATTACAAGCTCAGATCCGTATTCACAGGAAACCATAAATACTAAACGACGGCTTGTGACCAACATTTCTGTGTTCAAAGTCAACAAGCTTATTTGGGTGGGGGGTGGCTTTTGACTGCTGAGCAAAATACAAATGAACGTCGGTAAAAGTAAATTGATGTGGTCTCAGTTTTGCAAATAATATCCTAGGAGCACCCATGCGATTTAGAGTGCGTCGCATGCCGGTGTAAATTGACACAACAGAAATTTTTCTAGAGGTTTTAGTATCGGTGCTGGGCAGATCGGCACCATGACTCATAACATGAGATTCGGCTGAGTTGGGTAAACTACCGGAAGATGATAATAATGGTTCATTTCGGGAAGGCCCAATCCTGCTGGTCCCACGGTCAAAAGATGCAAGTAATAGCACTAAGTCTTCCAAAAAGAATGTAGGCAAATGTTTGCGCAAAACGTTTTGTGGCAGGAAGTTTAGATGCATATGGTAACGGCGGAACTACTTTGCTCGGCAAACTTAAGTCGGGATCGGATGGAAAGCCTGCCAGAGGTAAATGGGGATGAGTAAGACAACTTCATCGTGCTCAAATGAGAAAAAAATGGCTCGAGAAAACTTAGGTGCTGAAGGAGGTCAAATATTACTTCCAATAAATTTAAAAGAGAGCCAAATACCCATGAAAATGACAAAGGGGCACTGGTGTACTGCAATGGATGGAATGGATGGGAACATTAAACCAGACGAGAAACGACAATGGATCAGTCTGCAGAAATAAAAAGAAACTTGGTAAAAGGAAACTGACAGAGTCGGCTGTAATGAAATAGGCCCACCGGAAAAAAGTTTGTAGGAGAGATGGCAGAGGAAGTGGCAGACTTAAAACAGTGAAATACCAAAAGGTTAAATTTTCTGCGCACTAGGTGGAAAGAAACGAACTAGCCAAGGATGGAAGCTGTAGGACAGAACAAATCGGAATGCGTAAACACGGCAATGGTAATAACGGATGGCCAAAGAAGATGCTAACGATGGAAATGTTCGGAGAGTGTAGGTAAGAATTGTTCCCCCCAAGAATGAGATGATCAAGCTAAAAATTTCTTATGCCGGGGGGTGGGATGTGGTAATCAACAGTGGGTGTGATTTGAGGGAAAACGTTATCTGGAAGCATAGACAGCCAGAGCCCAGGCGATCAGTTTGAACTTGCCCACGTGAAATATTTTGATATCACCGAAGCTTCGCAACTGCCTCATACTTTCCTTGCGTTGGAACAAGCCTACGGGAGTGACTCAGACTTTTGGTTAGCCAAGAAAAATATGACCCAGGTAACATCCTCTGCACCGCTGATCACCTGCGCTCCATATCGTCTCTACTTTACCACATTATTATCCTATACAATGACTGTCACCAATGACTCTGCCCTTGATAAATTCTCTCATATTCATGTGCTCCAACACTCTTACTTTTATTCGCCAAACCGAATTCCCATTAGGCAATCTAAATTGGCTCCATCTTCTTTCTTGGTTTACTCTAGCATTTCAACCGAAGCCTCCCTTCCGGCAGTCATTACCTTTGTATTCCCGTCCACTCGCAAACTCTTGTATCTCTCACTATTTCCGAACAAGCCCCGATGTTCAAGTAACTAGATATAACCACTGATCGCTGACTCCTGGCTTGGAGAATACCAGACTGAGTCCCTCTACCTTAGCCTCTCCAGGCACCCCCTAAAGCGTTTCTTCCTTTCGACGAGTTGTATTTCTCCGGAGGTACTACCAGCAAACGACCTGGAACACAACTATGGCTCGTATTTTGATTTCTGCCTACTATCCCATTACTTTGCCACCGGTCCTGCCCCCCAGGACCGCTCTCTACCTGGTCGCAAGCTATTGAACAACTCGGTTCCTACTACTTTGTGATCTCGCAGACATTGCTCATGATAATCTCGCCGACTTGGGAAGTGATCGTATCCTCCGCTTTGGCTGGTGCACTTTGAGCTTGCAGTATACCTGCAAGGATGTGTTGGCGCAGTTAGGTCAGTGGGCCGAGTACCTCGTCATCAAAATCGTTTGTCATGTTGGGTTTTCAGAGTGCAATCAGCTTCACACACTAGCACCAGATGCAGATTAAAAAATGCCTTTCATGTCTTTGTACTGTTGCAAATTCGCTGCGGCCTTACCCAGTCATCATCGACTTCACATCACCCTCACCTTCAACATCTTCACCATAACGTGCTGTTTTTACGCCCGGCAAAATTTATCGTTCCCAGCGCACAACTATCGCGTAGCAAATTACTCAACAACATTTTAGAGTATCTTTCACTGTCAACGTTCGAGAGGTTTCACGCTAAACCACTCGCAAGTCTCACTGGTATTTAAGTCGTTTTCTTATAAAATGGAAGACGCGAAAAGCAAACCTGCTAGCTTTCAATAACATCATCCTCCTGGCCAGTATACTTATATTTTTCAGTTAGAAATGTATAAGTTATGAGCCTCTCTGTGTGTTGTAATATGAAGGAGTGATCTTCAAATTTATTGTTGTGTGGTTAAGAAGGATAGGAAGAATGATGTTGTTCAGTGGTATGGGAAAAGGACAGGTTAGACAGTAAATTTGGGCTTCGCTTTGTTCCCAGGAACCTTTTGATAAGGCTCCGAAAGTGCTCTCGCTACGATCCGAGGTTGACCCTGGAACTCAGCCTGACCTAAAAGCTGACCCTTCGGTTGGAACCTGAAACTGATAAGTCCCCTTCATCGCCTCACTGGTCCTTCTCCAACACACAGAACAACAACACCTCCCCTCCTATCTCTCCCAACTACGCGAGGCCAACCCCGGTGAATACTCAACTATATTCAAGCATGCAAACGTTGTTTATAACTAACGTCCTTCTAAATTGTAAAAGCAACTGTGCTAACCTCAAGGATGCTGCTACCGAAAGCGAGCTTGTTCACCATTCGTATTGGGGTCATTCGGTGAACTTCCGTTTTTCATGATAAAACTCACTACTTTCATCGATTTTATCGACTTATTGCTTCCGTTTACTTCCGCAATAAGATATCCGAAAGGTATGTCTAGCTGTGAAATATCCTTTGCAGAGCATCCCAACAGTCAACGATCCGGTGACCGATTGCTTACTCTGCCAGTTCGACAGTTCGCTTCATAGGGCTGCTGCACTACAACACCCGCATCTTGGGAAGCTTCATAACTCCTCGGTGCATGGATATCTCAAAGACACAAGTCCCACAAAGTTTCGATTTGCCGCCATCACGTGGTACAACATTTAGGAGAAAAATGAATGGATAGTCGCCATTCTGTCACTTACTTTTTCACCTTTTGCAAGCCAGTTGCCTCTGCCAAGGTCTTAGCAGCTCGCTCCGCATCAGCCAATCATCCATAGTAAAGCATCATCTGAAAGTGAACAACTCGCTCAGCGTTCAACTATTTCCATCCGGTCACATCTTTCACAGCCACTCTGGCAGCCTTTCTTCAGGTATACTTTTTTGGCAAGTATTTGGCCTAGAATGTGTTCGGCCACCGAAACCTAAAACTGCATTAGTCGGATGACCTTTTTTGCCTTACTTCTGATATTAAATCCATGGTCGCCGTCTGACTATCAGTTCATACCCCTCTCATACACCGCAAACTGACATTATTTTTCAGGTCCTCTGGCCAACGCTTTTTTCAAAGGCAAACAGAGCATCCGTCAATCCTGTACGAATCTTCGGTCGCGAAGTCCTCTTTTGGTAATATTCGTGATTATTTTTACTGTTCCCATCTAACTTCACCCGGCTTTGGTCGGCTTGACCATGTGACAGGGCGCTACCGTAAAGTATGTTATGAAAAACTTCCCTCCATACCTTTTCTAGTGCACATGTTTGCACAGTTCGCTTGAACCTCAGATTTCGCTTTCATCTTTACCTACTGATCATGCTTTACAAAATGTTTCGGGATTTGCCATAGTAAACCAAACTATCATAATTATTATCCTACTATCGTAAGGATGTTGAAGGAAACGACCAAAAACGAAGGTACCAAGTGATCAGCTGATTCTCTTCCGGGTGAGTGAACTTGTTGGCGGCCTATAAAGGAAGGGAAGACTACAAGACAGACATACCCGGAATGTGACGACGAGCAAGTTACTGGATGCTAAGCATAATCGGCACCATGGAATCAGGGCTGCTTGTTGGAATTCTTTTATTAATCTCTTGAGAGGGATACTTTAATTTGAAGGTGAGGGCGAACAACAAACATTCTTCATTCTCGATGGCGACGATGGCACTCATACATAACGGGAAGGCACGAGGCACGCCCAGTTGTGTGATCAAATATTACAAGCCCGCCTGGCGTGATAGTTGTCGTAAGTCAGTTAAATACACGGAAGGCGTACGAAAACTTGAATGAACTAATGAAGGATCATCCGGCGTAAATATGGTCGAAGGTCAGGAGATCAGGTCGACAGGAGTCCTGGTGGAATGGCTGGATAGTGGGGAAACATGAATCAGACCGAAATTAAGAGAACAACCGAATGATTAAGTGTGGTTTTCGGAAATTTTCAGAGGAAAGTTTGCCAAAGAGGAGCAAGAACCTGTGGATAATAATAGGGTATGATAGTACTGACAAGAAAAAGCATTTATTACCAGAGAGATCTGTATCGCGAAAAATAAAGCCATAGTTGGAGGAGAAAGCGAGACTGGAACTAAAGGAACGAGCATTTGATTTATACAGATTAATAGCGTGCGAGGTGAGCAGATGGTATCCAAGCTAGTCGTGGGGCAAGACTTCTACTGAGGGTCGTGTAGAATCAGCTGGTAAAGATTAGGTAGATGAAGTGCTGAAAGACGGTGAGCTGGACACTATATAGTCTAAAATGGAGTGTATTTGCAGGTTAATCACCGAGTGCTTTAAAAACAGAGACGACAAATAATCCAGTGGACATGAGAGGCGGAAAAGAGATGATCTGATGGATATACAAAAACGCAACACCATTAGGAAACACTCGGAAGAGGATAATTCAATCAAGGAATTAAAAGTAGGAGCTCCACCAAAGCAGCTCGCATTGGGATAGGCCTACGGTGTGGAAGCGGGCTCTTTCGCTTACCAACTAAAGATTGAGGACCAACCAGACAGGGGAAGGTTTTTGTTGTCTCAACCGGCTGATATGTATACATAACCCTTTATGTTGGTTCGGTGGGACCGGAGATGTGTGACCAGTGAAAAGAGCGCAAAAGTATCACTGATGGAATACGACAGGTTCGTATATCACGGTACCATGCTCATTAGACTGAGTCGGATACCATTGTTGAGCTTCATTTGTTTAACGACGCGTTAGAGGTCGAACAGGGTTCAGTGGCGTAAGTCTTTGTTTTATCGCGCTGCCTCGTGATAATTGCCAAACCAAGAGTGTAACCCCTAAAATCAATATATGTGCCGCGTCTGGAGTTTTCTGCGGCCGCATCAGTTGGAGGGAGAAAGATCCACTTTCGTCTGAGGTGTTCTTTTGGGCAGATTCAGCGGCCTCTCTGCACCGCGTCAAAAGTGATCAGGGTTAATAAGCAGCTTTTGTAGCTTATGCACCATCCAGATTCCCACAGCGTTCGCCTCTGACACAATCGCGAGAAAAGGCTGGAAAGGACAACCCTTCTGCTCTGACTTCCAGAGGTATGAAGCAGCTGAGCAGCGGCAGTGATTTATGGTTTCACAGGCCCACTTTCTCGTAGGTACCGGGACATAGGGCGCCTGTTGGGCAGTATAGTTTGCAGGCCCTAAAGAAATTATCAGAACTTAAGAATGAGGCAATGGTGAGTAAGCTTCTCCGTGCGTGCTTATTTAGGGCAATCCTCGTCATGGCACAAAACTGTAGAGTCGGCGGCATGGATTCCAGGGTACAATTAGCATCTTTCAGTACATGTAGGGGGCCGGTCTAGAACGACTTTGCTTTTTGGCACCTTGAGGTTGTCGGAGACCAAGAAATGCCGTACAGAAGTGCTTATATGGGTTCAGCGAGAAGCATTCACACTGGGAGTTGCGAGCGTACCTGTCATCAACAAGCCTAGGAGGGCACCGGGTGAAGGAGAACCGAATGATCACGCTGAATCCAGTTATAGCCAACGATTTGCCATGCGTCCGTGGGAAGCTTTAACGGCAAACTTTATCGGACTTCGCTGAACATCCAGTAATTCTGCTAAACAAGTATTGTAAATTATCTTTTGTAATTTGTATTTTTGACGACATCTTCGCTTGTCTTACTCGTAAGTAGCGTGTATATGCGTCATGAACCTCGAATACATGTGATCCAATTCTCTGTTTTTACTGTACTGACACAGTTCAGATTTACCCCTTTCCGACGTATGGTGCGTGAACATTTTACTCTATGTTCCCGACTCGATTGTTCTATGATTGTACATTCCCCTTGTAAGAAAATTTTGCAGAACGTTTCACTTACGCTTCTTGACCCACTGTCTGTACCACAACCGTGCTGCGTTACAGTTTCGCATGACTCCTTGCTGAGTGGACCGTTTACGACCGCGCTGTCCCGATTTATCGGATAACTTACTGTACTGCTGCTCTCGGTTGCTCACCTGGCTGTAAGTCATTGTATTTATGTATTTTTATGTATTACAATGTTTGGAACCACGAAATTACGATAAACACGGTTATACATTTGGAACTTGTTCTGCTGCCCGTAGCCGTGTACAGCCCATATCGTGCGTAAAGCTAGGGAGACTGAGTTTTCTGCTATATTGAAAGTTCAAGTAATTGGGATAGTTTCTACAGTCAGCCAGTAACCAATATTTGTCTGAAATGGAGTCAATTAGGTCCAGTATACAGTCTTTTAATGATGCATTGCCTGGTGTGCCGAAAAACTGCAGGGAGGCTCAGTCAGCAAATCGCTGGGAGGCTCATTCAGCGAACCGCATTGTGGCTCATTCAGTAAATCGCAAGAAGGCTCATCCAGCAAACCGCATAGAGGCTCATTCAGCAAACCGGTGGGAGGCTCAGTTAGCCGGTAACCAATATTTGTCTGAAATGGAGTCAGTTACGTCCAGTATACAGTCTTCTAATGATGCATTGCCTGGTTTGCCGAAAAACTGCTGGGAGGCTCATTCAGCGAATCGCATGGAGGCTCATTCAGCAAACCGCAGGGAGGCTCAGTCAGCAAACCGCAGAGAGGCTCAGTCAGTAAATGGCTCAACCTCCAGAGCAAAGCTACAACGTGAACTGCGACTGGCTAGGTTGAAGCTTAAGCAATTAGAGCTGGAGGCCGAGGCTGCCAAACGCATAAGTGAAATCAAGGATGAAATCGTCAAAGAGTTGTCCGATTATAATCGCTGTTTTTGATCTGAGCCTTCACTGCCACCTACGCCACCTCCCGAAGAAAGGCTGAGAATTGTTCACGATTATGTCATGTCCTTACCAGGGTCGAAAACGAGGCAGAAAGAGCAAATTACACTGAATGGACCGGGAATACGTGTTCTGCCGCTTGAATCCAGGGAATTTGACCGCGTCAGCGAGACCGCCGGGCTGTTGCAAGCTTGTATGAGCGTGCCTGCTTGCCGGTCAGTCAAATTCGATGGAAATCCCATGGATTTCATTGGTTTCATGAGAAATTTCCAGTCCACGGTCGCCAGGTTCAATAACGACCCCGCCTACCTCCTCGATTACTTGATTTCGGCTTGTGAGAGGGAACCAGCTGAAGCCATACGGTGGTGCACGGTTCTTGAGCCGCAGGAAGGTTACGACGAAGCCATAAGCATACTAAAACGCCGGTTCGGCAGGCCTCACGTGATTGCCAGAAAATGCATCGATAAGCTGAGTGACGGCTCCGTGCTGGAGCAAACTGTAACCAAGGCGCGCACTGTATCCTTAGCATTAACTTCGCTAGACGGTCAGGAAGTCATCCAAGTCCGCCAAGCACGGGCGGTAGAAAACTTGCCTAAACTGAGACCACTCAACCTGAAGCAAGATTCAGAAGGTTGGGGTCATCTTCAAGAAGTCCCGATGCCAGCCATTGATGACTACGACATCCGTATTCTCATTGGTGCTGACGTTCCAAAGGCACATTGGGTGCTAGAACAACGAACGGGCAGTCCGGGTGATCCTTATGGCACGAGAGGACCTCTAGGATGGGCGATATTAGGACCGTCTTCGTGCCAACGTCCTTGTAACGCGAGGGCTAATGTTAGTCATGTCACGGCCACTGAATTGGATATGAGCTTGGAGCGTATGTTCAACTCTGAGTTCGTGGAAGTGTCTTGCATCAAACGGAGTATGCCAGAAGATGATAAAACAGCATTACGTCATATGACCGCCTCAATGCGTTGGGTCAACGGCCACTATGAAATGGCCCTACCACGGGAGCCTGGTGGGCCATGCTTGCCGGATAATAAGAACGTTGCACTGAAGAGACTGCTGTTTCTCAAGAAGCGATTCAAAAGGGACCATGACTTTAAAGAAAAATCCGCAGCCACGGCCAACGAGTACATTACGAAAGGCTACGCTGAGATTGTATCCGGTTCAGAACAGAACTTGACTGGCCCGCATGTATTGTATCTTGCGCACCATGGAGTGTACAAGCACGGAGATCAAGCGAAGGTTAGAGTTGTATTCGATTGTGCTGCAGAATGCAACAAAACGTCCCTGAATAAACAACTACTGACGGGACCAGTCCTCGTCAAAGGTCAATGTGGAGTTCTTCCGAGGTTTCGGGAGTATCGGTACACCCTGGTTCCAGATATTGAAGCCATGTTTCACCAAGTAAAGGTACCGTGGAAAGCACCACCATTGGACGCGACGGCCGAACAAGAGAAGTCATGGTACACACTGCTTACGGCATTCACCGACGAGATCTACGACAACTGTGCTTGCTGGAAGGTGAGGCTTCAATTATGAATATGGCTGGTGAGGTTCCCGGACCCGGGGGCAGTGTAAATTACCTTCTGTAATTTGTATTTTTGACGACATCTTCGCTTGTTTTACTCGTACTTGTGATCCAATTCTCTGTTTTTACTGTAGTGACACAGTTCAGATTTACCCCTTTCCGACGTATGGTGCGTGAACATTTTACTCTATGTTCCCGACTCGATTGTTCTATGATTGTACATTCCCCTTGTAAGAAAATTTTGCAGAACGTTTCACTTACGCTTCTTGACCCACTGTCTGTACCACAACCGTGCTGCGTTACAGTTTCGCATGACTCCTTGCTGAGTGGACCGTTTACGACCGCGCTGTCCCGATTTATCGGATAACTTACTGTACTGCTGCTCTCGGTTGCTCACCTGGCTGTAAGTCATTGTATTTATGTATTTTTATGTATTACAATGTTTGGAACCACGAAATTACGATAAACACGGTTATACATTTGGAATTTGTTCTGCTGCCCGTAGCCGTGTACAGCCCATATCGTGCGTAAAGCTAGGGAGACTGAGTTTTCTGCTATATTGAAAGTTCAAGTATTCGGGATAATTCCTACGAGTATCTTGTAACGGATCCGATTATTAGATATTATCACCGCTGCGCTACACCGCCACGGGGTGTTCTTCGTTTTCTCTCGCTAGTTAAATAGGTTTCTAGGAACTTAGCTAGTTATTTAGGGACAAATCATCCCGAAACAATACAAGAATTCTAAAGATTTTTTTCCAATATTTTTATCATGCCTGTTACTCAAATCTTCGACCCAAGATTAGAGTTAAGAAACCGCTAACACAACTCAAACAATGCTCTATACCATTGGTGGACCTCGCGAACGACGCTATCTTCAGTGCTCGTATTCACCGAGAGGTTGAGAATATCTCAACAAGACTCTCGATTCTGGATGACAATATCGCCAAGCTTGCTCCGCTACTGTGCCTAATGGACCCCGCGGCAAGCTATACGCAACAGCAGCTTAAATCAGCCACGGACTTCCTTAACTCTGTTTCTACCGAGATCTTTAAGCGCATCTCAAATAGCAAAAATGCGATAGCCTTCAATCTCCCGGACAAGGCCCCAGAATCACAACTGAAATCCACCCTGCTCAGGGCAGCTGGCATGGAACACCATCCATGCACGTGCACAAGGTTACACAAACGTTCACCACGCCACACATGTCCTATCCTTTTCCAATTCCCTTCCGATCAAATAGCAAGAGAATTTATCAAAAGGCAATCGTCGCTTGCCCTCAACACAGCTTATAAATCGGTCAGGATTACGGCAGACAAGACTCCTCTCCAAAGAGAGGCGTCAAGGACAGCAGTAACTCCCACTAGTACCTCACAAACCGGCCCTCGGCTGAGGCTAGCCTCAGCCGTGCGATCACCTCCCCTCAACCCGGCACGCTCCGTACCAATTCAGGTGCCGGTCGACCTTGACAGCTCACCCTTGTCGGACCCCCAGGTAACATCCAGTGGACGACAGGTACTTCTAGATGCAGCTTCGACCCCTACCCGCAGCGTATCGACATCACCTGCCCCTAACAACGGCACGGTTGATCGGGCATTAGGGGCCTCTCCATCACCGGCCATCCCTCCACCAAGTAAGCGGGTTCGTAGGATGCAGGCTATCTCTACTCCCACTACTCCATCCGGTTGGGCCCATCCGCCTGTCCCTCCTGCCCTTACTAGATCTCTCAATTCCTCCACGAACCTTTCCGGACCAACAAAACGTGCAAGCGCGAGGCCCATTCCGGCCCATCATCACGCACAAACAGATAGAGTGGGGCCTCACTGCCAGGGCCATCCTACCATGCAATCCGAAGTAAAACCGGAAAGCAGTTGTCAAATATTTGTGGGCTCTCGGAGGCGACCGCACCGATCCACCCACAAACCTGAACCTAACCGTGCAGACTCTAGGCCTACAGAGGGCACTAGCTCAAAGATACAAGCATCCAGCCCACTCGAGCTGCGCTCGAATTGTCAGACAATTCACAATAGGGTCCGACCCACGCACAATCCCACTCAATATAAAGCCGTCCCAGAGACCCAGTGGCCGGCTCTCGACCCGTGTTCAACACCATCACGTATGCCTCCACGGATGATACAGTTTGCCCCGATACCAAATATGATGCCGGGCGGACCTTTCTTTCCACCACTGGCCCAACATGCCTTCGCTTCCGTGCCCTATACCTCTCGAAACGGGGTATTCGATTCTACCTCTCCTGGGGGTCCTCCAAGACCCATATCACCACCAGGTTCAACCCTCCCTGTCGAATATTCCTATACTCCCATTTCCTCCTTCAGTGGACTACCTCAGTGCAGTCCGCAACCTTGGCACAAGCTTCAACTTCCACCCCGCCCCCGGACCGCTCCCGTTTTTTCGTCCTTATCCCTTACTCAACCACAATCCACGTATAGCATCAAGCCCCGGGCTAATGCACCAAATGTCCATAAGTCCTTACCACCTCTATCCCCCCTAGCTCCTTCCGCGCCTCATTTACCCCCTCCAGGATTCGGCCGTTTCAATTAGAACCCCCTAACCGCTCTTCAAATTACGCCCAATTTGAAAGCCCAGCGGCGCATTTAGTCACAGGCAAAACTCTACATCTGAAACGCGGTTAAAATGGGTCGAGCTTCAACTGCCCATCGTAAGCCACGCCTTATTTGACGATCCTTCATCACCTCACCACAACAAAATTACGGCTCTATCTACTGAGAACCTATCCAAAAACACCTTGTCTCTCTTACTACTTAACGTCCGCTCTCTCCTCCCAAAATTGCCCCTGCTTAGAGAGCTTGCATTAGACCTACACCCCGACATCTTACTAGTTACCGAGACGTGGCTGACGGATCACACCCCATTAAACCACGTATCCATACCCGGCTATCAGGCCACTGCCAACAGTAGATCTGACCAAAGAGGAGGCGGCTGCATCATTTACACCGAACACATATTCACTGCGAGTAGGTTCCATCATCCTATTCTAGACAACATTCCAGACTCGGTCTGGCTCACTATCAAAGAAGATCAACAACTACTTCTCGTAGGATGTATCTACCGTCCTCCAAACCAGGGCAGGCACGAGTTGACAGCAATAATAGACGCATTCAACTATGTCTCTAACCTCCCCGTAACTGCTAAAATTCTAGCTGGTGATTTCAACGTGCCGGAAATATGCTGGCATTCCATGACATCACCCCCAAAACTCCATGATTTCCTTTCGTGTATCCATGTGGGTAATTGGGTACAGCATGTTTTATCCCCCACTCGAGGAAGAAATACATTAGACCTTATCTTCTCTATTGGTATCAAGAATTTAGATACCCAAATCTTAAGTCGCTTCACCGGTAGTGACCATAAGATGGTATCCTGTGTTTTTACTGCACCTTGGCCTCACACTGATAAGTCAGCAGAAACACACCTTCCGACCACCAATAAGCAATACCATAAAGCTTGCTGGAATAGTCTACCCTCTTTTATCCGTTCCTTAAACTGGGACGAATCGTTTTTATCTAATGACCTAGAGATAGCAGCTGCCCAACTGTATACTAATCTTCACTACTGCCTCGACAAAATCAATCCAGCCTCGGGGCCTATCATACGCAAACAGCGGAACTCTCTAGATCGTCTTAACGGTAACCTAGCCAAACTCCAACGAAGATTCACTAAGACGAGGGACTTCTCGTCGTATCTTCAAATAATACGTATATCCCGTACGATAAAATTGCGCTTGGATTCTTCTAAGAAGAAACAGGAACGAGATGCCTTAAGCCACCCAAACAAGGTGGAAGCACTGGCCAGGCTATTGAAGGTCAGAAACAAGCAACCTAACCAAGACGTCCCATATTTGAACTATAATAATAAATGCTAGCGTGACCCTCTTTTGATTACGGAGGCTTTCAGCACCTATTTTGCCTCCTCTTTAACGACGGATGACGCCACATCCTTCCTCGTTCTAGATCCGGTGACATCAGTAACTTTCTCGACGGTAGTGTTCTACCCTGAGGAGGTTTCAGTCCATGTTGCAAGAACAAGACCGTCCTGCAGGCCAGGTCCAGATGCATTACCACCGGCCATTTTTAGTCGAGGTGGCGAAGACATTCCAATGTTGCTGACAAACATATTCAATTTGTCACTCAGGTGCAGTGTTTTCCCTTCCCAATGGAAAACTTCAACTATCATACCGATGCACAAAAAAGGATCACGTCTAGATCCAGTTAACTATCGGCCGGTGAACCACACCCCGGTCGTGTCCAGGATCATGGAGAGAATGATCAAGGGAAGGCTGACACGTCACCTTCTTAACAATAATCTAATCAACGCTGGTCAGCATGGTTTTCTGAAAAACAGATCATGTGCGACATGCATGACCGATTTCCTCAATCTGGTCACAGAGGCTGTCAATATTGGTAAATCGGCAATCGTGATCTTTTTGGACATGACCAAGGCGTTTGACCGGGTATCCCACGTCCGGTTACTACAGAAGATTAAAACTTATGGAATCGAGGACCCAATGCTCGCTCGGTTTGCGTCCTATTTAACATCCCGAGACCAGGTTATAAGTATAGGTGGAAATTTGTCCGAACCCCGTCCCGTAACCAGTGGGGTGATACAAGGTAGTGTACTGGGCCCATTACTGTTCCTAATGTACGTTAACGATATATTTACCATTTTCCAACGGGGAGTTCCCTTCCTGTTTGCAGATGATATCAAAATCGTGTACACTTTTGAGCCCGCGGCGTTAGCCTCTACCGTAGATGACATTACAAGGGAACTGCTCGCTCTCAGCTCCTGGAGTAATGATTGGAAAATGAGTTTTTCCGCCGAAAAAGTAATATTATTACGTATAAATGTCACGTCTCTACTGGAAGATTTAGTATAAACGGCAAATTCATCCCCAATAACTCTCAGGTACGTGACTTGGGTCTACACTACTCATGTACGTTTGACTTTTCGGAACACGCAGCCATCCAGGTGGCTAAAGCACGCCGTACGATCGGGCTAATACATCAAACATTTATTTTGCCAGAAAGTAAACTAAACATTTTTAAGTCCCATGTTAGACCTCTTCTGGAATACGGCTCAATCATTTGTTCCAACATGCGACAAAGGGACCGCATAGCGTTTGAGAATGTACAACGGGCATTCACGAAACAGCTCATAGGTTTTTCTTCGCCCTCTAATTACATGGAACGTTGTGAGCGGCTAAAAATCGATCCCTTATGGCTACGCCGCATAAGAAATAACCTGCTATTCTTTCACAATATCTTGAAGAATAGATCATGTAGTTCAGCACCGCAGGTAAGAACCCTTTCTACGTATCCCTGACGTAACAATGAGTTCTTGGTGTCTGTCCCTTTGCCGAAGCTTGCTCTTCGGTCAAACTTCTTCATTAACAAGTACGCTTCATTGTGGAATAAGCTACCACAACGAATTCGGGCGTTATCACCGACATCGGTGGCTTTCAAACAGGAAATAAGCATAGCCCTAACGGTGGACACGCTGACTAGGTTATACAATCCGTATATTTCAAGGGCTCAGGCCTTTAAGGTAGGTATAGGGTACTAATAAGTCGAATAACCGCTCTGAGCAACCTAGGCTCAATTAGACCCGCATAGGGTTGGCCCCACCGCTGCAGCAATTACGGAACTCAGCGGTTCATCCATACGATCTAGGACAGCAAAACAGTCCCAACTTTTACCATCAACTTCTTCCTCCTGAAATATGCAACCCTGCGGAATAAACTCCCAGCTGAAGTCCGTTCCGTAGATTCCCTAATTATGTTTAAGTCTGGACTACACGTAGCTCTGGACATCCAAAAACTGATCGCTCTTACGAATCCTTATATGTCTTTTGATAGAGCTTATGAGGAAAACGCTGGATACTAACCTGAACCCTTGAGAATCTAGGATGTGCCACACCATACGCCGCAGTTGCCATCACCTAAGCGTAAACCTAACAGTTTACAATGCCTAAACAGAATAATTACCTCTAATCTATAACCACTGTCACCCCAATAGTTCCTTCTACTTGGACTCCTCAGAAACTACTCAGTATAGAACAACCACTATACCGAAAGAGACAGTAACAGCGTAGCGCCACGCAAACAGTATGATAGTCCTACTCGCTCTGTCTGTTATTTCAAACCTATCTCATCGCCTCGTTGCCTAACTGCTTTCTGCGTAAGCAAACGGTATTGAAGGTTATCATTACTAACCACGGGCAAATCATAAATCCATTGAAATGCATACAGCTACCAAGCCTGTGTACGCTACTTCATCAGCCTGCAGCAGTATAGCTCAAATCCACTGCGAGCCTATTTTACCCATGCCCCACTCTCATAGACCTAACCAATCCATTGTTTATTGTCTTCTCATATTATCATAACCCACAGCTGGAACCACGTCCAGACTGCAATCTCCCTTTATTTCAGGTCGTTGTCTCCCACTATCTCAGTCGCCAAATTGGCTAACCAAGGAGGCCGCTTTGATTCGTACGGACAGAGACCCAAGTGGAACCTACCATGGCAACTGGGACAGAAATCCAACCACACAACAGGAGATACCCTCAATTGCTTATCAGATCGTTCAGCATTTTCTAACGCAACCAACACGAATTCCAGCTCACGCGCATGCCGCTAACATACAGCCACACTCGGCTGATTGACTGACACATACTTTGCCCTGCCAGATGAAACTTACGCATTCGATGTAGTACGTTACCAGAATAACACTGAAGACAAATGCGTCATCACATACATATATATTTGTCATTGAAGCAGCATAACGCTGAAGTCCATGCGAAGATTTTCCCACTTTATTATCCGTTACCACAGGTTATCTTTTCTCCGAACCGTAGCCGGCTGGAATTTGACTCTCCATTTCTCGAAGACCCTCCAGTTGCGCCTTCTCATTTCTGAATAGTACATGTTACTGGCCCTGAATCTAAACTCACCTTTTTATGGACTGCTGTTTCTCCCACATCCACCGGTGTTCATTTTCACGAAACTAGCCTCAGGTCCTCCTGCTTCAAATCTCATTCCGTTTACAGAACTCCGGTAAATCCGTCATTCAGGGTCTGCATTGTCTTCATGGATCGCTATCCTCTTCGCATGCAGCGATTTTCCACCCTTTTTTTCTTGTTCAAAATTTATTCCATCTGCAGAACCTCAGTTGGCCTCTGGTTTCCTGGGCTTGTATCATTCTTGTTAATAATGCCTCCTTAGCACTGCGCTAATGATTTTCTCGATATCCCCACCGCGCACCACTGCCTGATCCGGATTCGAAACCGGTTTAAAACTGCCGCGCAAACCATTATCAGAATGGTCCATTCAAACTTTCCCTGTCATTGTTTTTTCATCTCTAATACTCTCGACTTTCATACTTAGAATATGTGAACATTTCATCTTATTGACTAACGTGTACACCATGATCATGCTTTAACGCGTGCGTCTCGACCATGGCCGAGAAATATACCAATATTATTAGCAACATTGGTTATATGTGAGGGCCAGCTAAGATTCGCCTAAGGTTTTCAATTTTGTTAAGCGGAGCTGCACTTCGTCTGGTAATTGGTGAATGTTGAGCGTGAAGAAGACAGTCGGCTCTACCACATCACCAACGGAGGGCTGCCTCACTATCAGGACGTACCTGCTTCTCTGGGCATGCCTTTGCTAATGTTGGTGTTAGCCTATCTGGTCCCATTTGTGTTTGCTCATTTAAGCGCCCAAACATCGAGGTTGTGTTTATCGAAGTAAATCATTTTCTCACTACGGACTCCTTCATCCAGGCACAAGTTAGGTTCATGGCTTGGAGAGGGCTGCCAAAATGTAAAACGTCGAGATCTTGGCAGCATTTTTAAAGGAGCACGAGATGCGCTACGTCTCGGTCTCCGTGACATATCACAGGTTATAGTTGGCCATTTTCCTTGGAATGTGAGGTGGGGCGGCATTTTGTCCCACCCGATCTGAGTCAACAGGGGGGCTTTTTGTAGCGGTTGCCATCTTCGTTCATACTTTTACCACGTTTTATGTTTAACTGAACGCTGACTGCCAAGCGCGGTGGCCATTTGACCGTTGCTCTTGCGCACGCTCTCACGCACGCTCCCAAATACACGCTAACCACTATCTCTCCCAATCGCCTTCTCGTTCTCACGGGTCGTGGAGAATGCTGTTCTGGTTAACATATTTGTGCAGTGCCGCACATTAGAGTAACGTGCAGGTGGTCCACGCAGTACAAAGGACCGAAGCACGCGTTTACAAAGGAAACCGCGAAGTAAGGTCTAATCAACCTTACATTTTGGGAGTGTTTTATACGGTCGGCTCGAGGAACATTACGAGCAATTGCCAACAGTTACTGCGTGACGGACGAGGCTGTTCCAGCATTTCTGGCCGAAGTGGACAGAATAATTAAAAATAGACACTTGCTTCCTTTGGCGGAGAAAGTTAGCGGTTTGAATGTTGTCACGCCGTTTGAGATCCTATCACTGACAGGTGACGGAACCCTGAAGGATCGCATAGATTTTCCTCTGTTTTGCATGGGGCTTTGAGGGAGGGTTCACTTGCTAGCAGACACCTTTTTAAAGCGATGGAAAGTGGAATAATTGTCATCGGTGAAGAGAAAGGCACGGATGGTCCACTGTCAAGAAAAACTCAGAGTAAACTGATCCGGAATCGGTAGTTACGTATGGTTTCCATGGAACTGACTAATAGTAATGTCCAAAGTCAGCAATGGTTCGTCTGCTACGTAGTTGACTTAATTACCCAACCAAAAAGCTTACTGACAGTAAATCCTTAAAAATATGCCTTGTTCTTTACCTATAGATGCTCACTTCTACTTAATTCTCCGGTTCCAGGCAAAAACTGCACGATCTCATCGTGCTTTCCTCGCACTTTTTTCCATAAACTTGAGTCTTATCACGCAGATTATTATTCTTTCCTAACCTGGACTCAATGATCTGCGAACATGCTCAAAGTGTGTAAAGACCTCATTCCGCCCGGAATCCGTAAGCTTCTGATTTCTCATGACCCCAAGGAGAACCAGCAAGCTCGCATCCACGTGAAGAAACTTCACCCCAAATCCGAGTATTTTCTTTCCTTTCCATTATTTTCACCGTCCCCACCCACAACCGGCGCATCAACCAGACTGCTGTCTTCCTTTTTTCACATTTCCTTTCCCGAACCCACCCTCTTCAGTTGTTTTATTCCTTTCTCTGAAATGGGCCCCCTCCCCTCATCCACTGCATAACGAATAAATTATTTTGCACTTCGGCTAAGCCTGTGCCTAATTTTGCCCCACATTTCTATTATCATCCAGCTACCGTACAAAACTACCGGTCTCCGTCCGTTGCTTCCATATAGATTGGCCCACTGGCCTTCGGGTAACAAAATGATCATTGTATGGTTTCTAATAAAACTTTAAACCACAGCTGGAACACTCTCCAGACTGCCGCACTCCTAGACTCTTTCAGATCTTACTTGGCCTGGGTAGCCATCAGCCAACTCGACTTCACTCCCGGATTACCGTACGGGCTAAACGATTTGATCAATGTAATTGACAATGGTTTAAACCTTCACTCAGGACTGCTGGCGTTATATGGGTCACCTTGCGAGGCTTACCACTGATCATGATCCTATGATCGGGGTAACGGTCACTCACGAAAGTTGTATCAAATCGCAGAGTGAGTTTCTGACACCAGTCATCACCCCACACCCGCTCAACATCTATTTACCCTACTCTATACAATCAGTTCAATTCTTTCTGCTTTGAAGCAGGAAATCAATGACCGGAATCTAGCCCTCTCCGTTCCGTTCTCAAACCACCCTCCCCATTTATTCAAACCATTTCTTTTACCTGCCTATCTCACCATTCTTGCCGTGACGCCAACGGCAACCAAGGTCTTTAGGAAACAAAATATCAGCCATTGGTAGCCGATCAGAACTTGGTTATTATTTCTTTTATCACGTATGCAGAAAATCATAACTTCACAATCTTCCAATTTCTGCTGTTCCTTTGGGTCTGGCCTTGTCCCAGACACAACTGTTTCCCTTCCCCTCATAATCTCCACACATTTGCTTGGTCGCATCGGTAGAATTCGTCTCCGATGGTCTGTTTTCCTGAGGGTTCCTCTTTGAAAGTCTTTTCTACTTACATACACAGTTCATGCTGCTCAAAATACGTCGTATTCCTTGCGAAATGTTTTGCCAACGTGTGAATTTACACAAGGCAATGAAATTACCCATACATAAAGGTCTACCTTATTATCACGTCTGACTCACATGAATTCATATCACAGGCTCCTTCCACAATTAGTTGTTCATTGTTGTATCAGTCTTCTATATTCCGCTGTCATCTCTGGCTGCACTGTGGTAGCCCCATGCGGACTTTATTTTTAGCCGTGCCTTTCGGTAACTCTCTCACCCGGTTCCTCTTTATTCTTCCCCCAAATATCCAGTGGTTGCACCCTCCAATCTTCTTCTGCAGGCCCTTACCAGTCGCAGCCATTTTCCGGCACCCATAAATCACACTCTCTGTCCATTTTGTGATGTCTGAAGCCTGTTGCTTTACTGGTTCCTGTGAAAGCTGCGCTTTTAACATTCTCCAATATCGCTTCTATCAGCATTCTAATGTTCTTTAAGCTATCCACAACGCTCTCCCCGAGTTTGAAAGTGGTTTACAATCGTCCACTTTATTTCAATCAAACACTGTCCAGTTTTATCGTTTTATTTGTGCTACGGAGTTATTCTTAAATTCCAAGGTTATGGATACCTTATATTGTTACGTACTTCTGTTTCTCCTGATCATGCCCTATGTGTGAGTCTTGGCCGCGGTCAAAAAATACACCATTATTATTGTTATTAGTTATTATCAGCCAGGTTAACACCGACAGGGATAACTTGGTTGGAAAGGTATTGGAGCTCACCTCACGCGGGAAGGAAAAGTGAGACATCCACAAAATATTTGCTGGAAGGAGTAGTCACGTAGACGGAATACACGTCTAGCTTTTGTGTATACCCAATAAGTATCGACCTTTCGTGTAATTAATTTATTATTTTATAATTTATGCTAATTTATTTATCCGAGATTGATGGGCTGTCCGCAGTGCAACATTAGCAGTGGTAATATTGTGGCTGGATTTGCAACGGAATCAATACCAACTGTGAGGCGAAGCTGGTTGTCATGGCTCATTTGTGTATAGCGCAACTCTCGTTCCCACTCTGGTCGGTGTTCCAGGTTGCACTGATGGGTCATCTGATTCCTTCTGACAGCTTGATGGACCGACTTCGTGTTTACCGCCACACTTGGCTGTATGCTCCTCCTAACGAAGCAAGACCACCGGAAGGCCAAAAGCTCTGTTGTCTATCAATTCCGCCTTTGCCGTTGCTTTCGGTCGACGTCTGTGTCCAGTTGTGGTGCCACCTGATGAGAGGTGTAGCTTATGTAACCCGGCCCCACCGTCATATGCCACTCATGGTCGGCTGCGAAAGGGGGTTGATTCGCTCGCCCTACGGCATTACCCAAGTGGACCAGAGAAAAAGGGACCTCGAGCAAACAGAGAGTGACAAGCACTCAAAGTAGGAAAACTTCTGTGACTCCTTGCCATCGGTTGTCGGCTCCGGTACCGCCTTTTTTCAATGCTCGAGTAAACGAAAGATTGTCTGCTACATTGGTGAATAATTCAAAAGATTTGCTTCACACGGGTGGATTGATGGATTCATTTTCCTCATCTTGAAGCGACTGGTAACAGAATGTGTGCGACGATCGAATTGCTCGGAATGAAAGCAGAACTCGCACTTACTGACACGTAAATGTCTTGTTCAACAAGCACGCAAATTTTAGCTCTTTTATAAGCAATACAATTGTAGTGAAACGCAAAGGCAAGCAGCTTTCGGGTAGCCAGCGCAAAAGTAGTCATTAAAAGTTAAATAAACTTTGTGTGGACTTTCGCAATCATATTCATAGTCCGAAGTGGGATGATGGCAGGTGCCAAGATACCTGAGGCTGCTACACGTCCTTTTTCTTTCCCACTTAACAGCTACTTAACCCTCCCTCCTCATATTTATACGCCCCAGCCACCAGTATCTACCAATAGTAAAGCACTCGATAGTGATCTTTCGCGGTGTTGTTCCGCGCTAAGTAGACTTACCAACCGCCGACATGCTTCCAATCTAACGAATCTCATCAGTTCTAGCCACACCCGGCTTAGCTTAAAAACCAAGATGACTGCCACGCCAGGTGTTTCTACTCAGCTTATTTCACCATCCACATTACCGACTACTCCATCTCAAGGAATACTGATTGCGTCATCCGATCCGCCTTCAGCAAATGCAATTTCGGAATCCTATAAAGATCTTAACGTTAACCTTGACTCCACTAAACAGTTCTCATTGTTTATGCTGAATGCACGCTCAATAGTGAATAAGATGCGAATGCTGCGTATATTACTGCTCACGTCTGATTACGATCTTATTTTAATTACCGAAACCTGGTTGACAGACAACACTCCAAACGAGGATATCGCTATCACCGGATATCAAGCTTTCAGGAAAAATAGACTCACTCAGAGAGGGGGAGGCTGTCTTATATATGTAAGACAAAACATGCGAGCGAAAATATTTCAGCACCCCATACTCGATAACTTGCCGGATTCAGTTTGGCTACAGGTCACTACAGGATGTTCTGACTTCATTGTTAGTTGCATCTACCGCCCCCCGAATACTAGTCAAAACGACTTTCTGCCTATCATAGAGGCGTTAAACGTTGTTGCGGACATACCCGGCCCAAAACTGGTGGCCGGCGACTTTAACGCACCAGGCATACGTTGGTCCACTTTGAAAGCTCCACATCACTTAATACACTTCTTGACCAGCATTCGTTTAGGAGGATGGACTCAACATGTGATGTGCCCAACTAGAGGCAGTAGCATCCTTGATCTCATTTTTACGGTAGGATTATCTCGCGTGCACACATCTATCGTGAACAGCATCCCAGGTTGTGACCACTTGCCGGTAAAATGTGAGTTTTCAGTGCCAGCACGAACCGTTCACAAACCAACCGTTAAAAGACCGTTCCACCAAGCTAGCTGGAATCAATTACCCTCACTCATTCGCTCGCAGAACTGGGATACTTTTTTTATCTGATGACTTGCATACCGTGGTGGATCATCTTTACTCCACACTAAAAGCATGTCTTGACGTAATCACCCCAACCCAAGGTCTACCTGGACGAGATAAACCAAACAGTTTTTGTCGACTAAAGCAGAAGCTTTCTATGCTACAACGCAAATTCCTTAGGTCGAGAGACTTTTCGTTGTTCTTGCAAATGAACCGTTTATCTAATTCTATGAAATTGATTGAAATGTCCCGCAGTAAAAAACAGGAATTAAGGGCGCTGAGTCACCCCAAGAGGTCCGAAGCTTTATCTAAGCTGATGAAGCTGAGAAACAGCCAGTGCAGTTCTCCTATCTCATCCGTTATATATAACAACAATTATATAACGAACTCCCAAGAGATCTCCGAGGCATTCAGTGCCTATTTTGCTTCGTCTCTAACGACCGATGACTCCCCATGCCTATATCACGTTGAGCCGCTGACATCTGCACAGTTCTCAGCGGTTACATTTCACCCGAACGACTTAACAGTACAGCTAACTAAAATTAGGAGGTCATACCACCCCGGGCCAGATGCCGTACCACCGGCTACTTTTAGTCTAGGTGGCACTGATATCCCATTCTTGCTATCAAAGGTTTTTAATTTATCTATGAGCAGTAGCGTTTTCCCCTCCCATTGGAAAACATCAGTTATTATCCCAATTCTTAAGAAAGGTTCACGCCAGGACCTAACCAACTATCGACCAGTGAACCACACCCCTATAGTTTCCCGAATTATGGAAAGACTGATAAAAAATAAGCTGACAACTCATTTACTAAACAATAACCTCATTAACACTGGACAGCACGGTTTTCTTCAAAAACGATCCTGTGCCACCTGTATGTGTGACTTCCTTAACCTAATAACTACGGCCACTAACAGTGGTAAATCAGTGATTGTAATCCTCCTTGACATGACTAAAGCTTTCGATCGAGTATCCCACAATAGGCTCATGGCGAAGATGAAAACCTACGGAATTGTTGACCCGATCCTGAGTTGGTTTTCATCATATCTAACATCCCGAAAGCAGGTGGTGGACGTTGATGGCAGTTTATCATCACCTCGACCAGTTACTAGTGGAGTTATTCAGGGTAGTGTACTAGGTCCCTTACTTTTTCTTATATATGTTAATGACATTTTCAACGTCATCACACACGGGGCTGCGTTCCTTTTTGCAGATGACATAAAAATTATGTACTCCTTTGAACCTGACGCCTTAGCTTCTACCATTGCTAGCATAACGAGCGATTTACTATCGCTAGACTCATGGAGCAACCAATGGTTGATGAAATTCTCCGCTGCCAAAAGTTGTATCCTTATGTATAAGTGTCAGGTTCCCGCAGGAACGTTTAAAATTTATGATCAGTTCATCCCCAACAGTCCGGAGGTAAGGGACTTGGGACTACAATATTCTTGTACATTTAATTTCTCCGAACATTCGGCCGTGCAGGTTGCTAAAGCTAGACGGCTAATTGGTCTGATTAATAGAACCTTCAGTCTTACAGAGAGCAAGCTAAGCATTTTTAAAACTCATGTCAGACCACTTCTGGAATATTGCACTGTCGTCTTTTCTAACATGCGGCAGATTGACAGATTTGCAATTGAGAATGTACAACGTAGATTTACCAAACAACTACTAGGATATTCCTCGCCTTTAAATTATATGGAAAGGTGTGAAATATTGCACCTAGAGCCCCTATGGCTGCGCCGTCTACGAATGAACCTGTCTTTCTTTTGCAATATTGTAAAACGTACATCTTGCAATTCAGCCCCCCAGGTCAAAACTCCCTCCAACTATTCTTTACGACATAGGGACTCTATGGTCTTGATTCCAGTATCCAGGACTGCGATGCGGTCAAACTTCTTTATTGTTAAATATTCTTCCCTCTGGAACAAACTCCCACCTCGACTTAGGTCAATGTCTTCGGCCTCTTTATTATTCAAAAAAGAAATAAATAAACATCTAACTGTCCAAAAACTGATCCGTATGCATGATCCCTACATGTCTATTACCCGAGCCTACGAACTGGGCCTGGGATACTAACCAAAAGCTTAACAACTTTGTTCAGTACCAACGGATTGTAAGGAGCATTCTGTATTATAGTTAGCAAATAAAAGCAGTCCAACCTATACTCGATGACTGTCAACAGCACACTCCACGTGTTTGTCTAGCCACTTCCTATTTTCAACGCTTCTGACCACGACCCCCTACTGGCCACCGTTACTCCGATGATTCTTTTTTCATGCTGTCAGATTTTACCATAGTCGGTTAGGTTCTTTTTTTATCAGCTTCCGCCAGGTATAAGAGCATTTATAATGCTAGAAAATACATAGCAGCATATATAATATGGTCCTCAAGGTACCAGTCTCATCCACGCTTCAACTACTTACTCATTGAGACCCTATTTCAACACAAGATTCCAGGCCTCGTTCTGATGAACGAATCGCCACAATCGATGTGGTCTTCCATAAACCATTCGTCGAACTACACATAAGTATTTGCCCCCAGTGTCGCCTATTCTCGCTTCCTTGCTTTTTTGGTAACTCTCACTAAGCCTCACAAGAATTAGTCGCTAGTACCGGTCTTCTCCGCTTTCCGTATGTTGTTTAATCCAAAAAACAAGACCTCAACGTCGCGACCACCCATTTCTGTTACTGGCATGATATTGGTGTTCTGTCTTTCTCCCCTAACCCACAGCTGGTAGAATGGCCAGACTGCAGCCCTCTCCGTTTTGTTTTCAGAACCTGCACCCTAAGGACGATTGTCGCCGTCCACTTCCCAGGAATAACTTGGACCCTCTCTTGCTGGACAGGACAAACGAGATTTACACACAACTTCATTTTCGCCCGTCTCACGATCGCTTTCCCCAAGATTCCCGCCATCGGACTTCTTGAACCTGGACTACTCGATCTCACTGCATTCATACAACTCATTTTAATCCCATATGTCATTATGCCCGTTCCGTGTTAGAACCTGCTAATACTGTTCAAACACTGGCACCTTTATTGTCACTGTTCATTGCTTCATCGGTCACCAAAAAAAAAACGTCCGGCGCTGACATATCTTTCAGTAGTCCTCCAGTGGGCAGCGAAGCAATTAGTAACTACCTGCACTCTTCATCGGTCCATCCGATCGCATCTGCAATGCTGTTGCATCGAGTGTTCGGGCTCCGTAGATCACTGCGTTCCCTCCACGATTGAACGTCTTCCCATGCTGCATCGCCGCTCCGTTCCCATCATTTGTTACACCTGTCAAATTGGTCATTAGAAATGTGACACTCACCGTCTACTTACTATACCATCACCGTTATCGAGACCTTTGATTTTCCAGATGTTGCATTCGTGTTATATTACCGAAACTGACCCCGTATGCAGCCTCTAAATCACGCCACTATCTGCACCGGCCGATACATTTTATTTCTATATTCGTTGATCCACGGCCGCTTCCCGCGATATACCTGTGCAGTTTTATTGATCTGTCATTTTTGCATGGTACATACCACACAGCATTCATCTATTGACGTTCACTTATCTGTGGATTACTTTACCTTTCCTCTCGCAGAACTGAACACCTGTATAATGGATGTAACCACACGGTCAATATTGATTGGTCTTCCATTTCCGCTTTGACATTTCATACCAACCCTACATAAAGTTAACAACTTGCAGCACGCTCACCTGTTTTACTCCGGCCGTTCCCTGCCACCATCACTCTGGTAGTATCCCTCCCAAGAAATACGCAATTGTTTGCAACATATATAATTCCTCCAGTATACAGCCACCACTTTATATACTACCATCTTTGCAGACTGAAATATTTCCATGTTAATACTTCTTGACATGCCTGTAGTAGTAAAGTGAATAATTCACCGAACGCTTCGACGAGATTTCTATCCATATGCCTCTCATATTCTGTAGCGCACCAAAAACATTTCCTTTCAATATGTTCGAATTTCCACTAGTGGTAATTATTTCATATACCACTTATGCATGTACTCCAGACCAACTGACATCATTCGACCTTGACCTTCAAATTTGCCGGGCATTACTACAGTTTTAGTTCACTGTAACACTCTCTCTGATACTCTGCATGCACTTGTTGTACCCTTTTATGAATTGTCATTCCGGCATCACTATAATCATCTGATCATGCATTCTAGCATGCTTCGGGCGCATCCGAAATATACAATTATTATTATTATTATTATTATTAACTGTGTTCACGTAACTTTTGCCGTTTGAAAATTAACTTCGTGTTGTCGGCCACACGCCGGACTAAATGAGCTTCGTGTTGGACTGGAGTTCGTAAGCTAAATTAACCACAGAATCACCACAGTGGACTCTAGTTCATCCACTGGTGTTAAACCACAAAACCAAGTTTGGTATCTTTCTTCTGACAGAAATGTTTACTATCGGTGAGTAACTGCTACCAAATCTGCTGGCGTAAATAGAACCGGTTTCAGGTAAACTCATAAGCTTACGGCCGAGGTGAGTAACATCTGCTGAAGAGCCATTATAAGTGATCACTTTTGAATTAAATTCCTCTGGGAAACTTCCATCTTGAGGGATATTTACAATCTTCTCCTCACCTTTGTTCTCGTTTTTATTTATCTGCTCACATAAGATCTCCGGTCGGAGTTGACGGCCAGGACTTTCGGTTTCGTTCCGTGGGGCACAACGTCGGTCACTCCACTACTTTCCCTTGGTTTACGTTGTGGTTGAAGTCGTTCTTTCGGCCACCTCCGAAGGTTATTCTGTATGGCCCACCCAAGAAGGAGTACAGTCAAGTGTGACTTTCGCACATATTTTCTGTTTCTAAATCAAAAATATTGATGCAGCATATCTGGGACCTTAAACGACTTGTCAGCCTTCGTTTATTCGATGTTTTCGTTTTGTGGATCCATTTCTATAAAACGTGCAACAAAACAAAGTTTGTTCCTTTGCAAGCAGGCCACCGAGATCGGGAAACTGTAAAGGTAACATAGCTGAAGTATTGAGGAAATTACGATTGCTCATTTCGTGATGTAATAATCGGTTCGTGAAGTACTTACCTGACGAAACCCGTGTGCCATTGTTTAAGACTCATATCCCTTTCGGAAAGCCTTTTAAAGGTGGTCACCTTGTTCCCAAATAATCATCAGCACATGACTTTGGCATACATCTCACGGGCTTATTCAGCTTCTCGGGGTGAACAATTACCCAGTTTGCTAGGTCCTGCGGGTTATTTGGACTAACTTATGCAGCATTCCATTTTCATAAGAGTAGACTCAGCGCGCACTGGTTTTTCGATGAACGTGATTCCTATCAAATGAAATCAGGTTGTGGCATGCCTAACCGAACTTTGTGTTTAGCTTCCCAAGGAGCTTGCTTTGGTGCCCCCGAATGAATGGATACTGCGTCGTTCCGCGGCACTGTTAGGAAAATCCACGGCTGTGGTTCTTTCCTACGACAGAGTTGACGGCCAGTGGGATGAAGTGGACGCCAAAGCAGAGATAGGCATACGAATTAATAAAAACTCTCACAGTTTTGTTTCCCCAGCATACTTACATTATTATGTTTAACCCACTCCTCCAAGCTGCCGTGTTGCCACGAAGCTGGTGATATGGCTGACCCATTTTGACTTCATTCCATGTTTCGGTAGGGGCGTGAAACCTGCGGCCGCCCAACGGAAGAGGCTTCACCTTCCATAACATCCAGATATCAGGTCCTGATGAAACTATAAAATCAGCTTCTGAAACATGGGGTTCAATTTAGGACACCACTTGATAGATGCTAATAGATGTGTATCGAGTTACCTCCCTTCTGATGCAGGCCCTAGTTTAGTCCATCACATGCACTAAATTTTGGCTGTTAGAAAGCAGTTCTCTGTCTATACTTCAGCCTTCTTCAATGATCGCACTTGGTTCTGTCTTCGAGCCATTCCACACACGAATGTTGTCGTGTTTTGCAGCACAAAAGTGGTGATTTTTCAGATAAAAGAAAAAAATTCGGCTATTCGATAAACTATGATAATAGCTAGCTTACCATTCAATAAATCTTATTGAATACCGGAGATACTCAAGTCAGAGAACAGTCTACTCCCGTGTTTCCCTCCATCTGCACGAACTCTGGTTTCTCAAGTACATCTCGATCGATAGCCTTGATAGTTCCTTCTAAGTTAAACGTACTTCAGTTATAATGATAATGACGATAGTACTCACAATATTATAGATGGTGTATTTCTGGACTGGGATCAAGAAACATGCACAGGGCAAGATCACGAAATGCAGCGTCGCACAAAAGAATAAGGTATTCACAATTTTCAAAGGTCGAGTTAGTAAATTCCAGTAACTCTACGATAGGACCAGGCAGTGTTTAAATAACTAAAGTGAGGACGGTAAAGCTGAGAGTACGAAGGGGTTTCGGTTTCGAGGACAGGGCGTGGGGTGTCAGTCCTCAAAACAAAAGCGGACAAATTTGAAATTTGGCGGCCAATTCGACTGTACGTGCGATGAAGCTTGCGCTGTCGGGGGTTTCTGGCTGTCCTGGAGGTCGACATCTGAACAAGCTTACCTTGGCAATTCGGATCAGTCCGGACGGGAGTGGGGTGGCGCAGTGGTAACACACACGCCCTCTAGGCGAAAGGGCCCGAGTTCAAACCCTGGGTGTAGCAGAGGATATGCACCACCGATGAGCTCTAATAAGAGCGAAACTCGAGTCTGGAGCTTCCGAGTGCCGGTTGGTCGGATGACCTGAGGTTTGCGCGTGAATGGTGGAGTCCGAAAGACAGTCAGCAAAACAAATATTCATCTGTCCGGCACACTAATCGCAAGTAATTGCGTGACGGAATAGTTTATCAACAGAGAAGTTTACTTGATGAGAGGGCAATAGTATGCTGAGAGTAGTTTCGCGTGACGGAGTTGCCCGTTCCGCTTTCTACGTTCCGCGAACAGTTATTTCATTGATAAATAAGTTTCATGGTGTCCTCTTGGATAAAGCAGCACATCATCTGAAAGGTGGGGATATATATAGTGGCAAGCAATGTTGATCGACGAAAGTGGTTTGGGTAGGTCTTTTGTTTACTGCTCTTCCAAACGAGAATGGCACAAGCTACCTGCGTACTGTGAGAGAAATGAGAAACCGGTTAAGCGGTTCTGTCAATGCCAAAACCGTCACATCAAACAGAATTATGGCCCAGTACCATGCATTGTGGGAGTGTTATCTGGATTCGAGTATAGCTTTTGCTGCCTTCAAGCACTTCAAGACATGAGGCTGCATTTTTTCAAAATAACGGCGGCTTGTCTTTTATTGACGAATGTCGCACATTTCTCTGGATGCGCGGTCTTATATTAGCTCTGACGGAAGAACTGTTAGACAGGTTCAAGGGAGCTATTGGCGGTCGGTGTGCGGCAGCCGTGAGGAATCGTGAATGAATTTGACTACCGTATGAGTGATGTGGCCCTTTTACGGTGTTAGATGGGCCTTCAATCTGGACAGGATTCGAACTAATCAGGTTGAGGTGAAAAAATGGACAGTTGAAATCGGACCTATGGGCGAGATGCTAACCAGTGGATATGTTTGTACGCATTTTAAAGAGTACTGGCGATTTTGATGAGGACAGGCGTCAAAGTTTAGGCGAACTCCTGTTGGGTTCATTGAGGGTGAGATCCTGTATGGGGGATTATGCTGGATTTCTCAGCAGGTTATGAGTTCACGCACCTTCTGCTGGTAAACAGAAAATTAATGCATATATAATTAGGTCCGTGAACCTAATGGAGGGCTACTGGACCGTTCACTGCAGCAGTGCTTGCAGCAATGGTAAGCTTGGGCTCCACGCCAGTTTCCTCGAGCGTTTTTATGCGCAATGGCCATTACCGTGAAGCCACTCCATTGCAGTAGCTCGGGTCATGAGGTGGGACACGACTCGGCTTACTCTGGGCCGTTGGGGCGGTAAAGGTTTGTCCAAAACGTGCATCTAGCAATAATGCCTGCAGTCATTGTGGAGGAAACGCAAAAATTAACTCCAATAAAGAAACTGTCGTTAGGTGGGGATATTGCCAGAGACGTTGTTGTTGTCTCAGTTTGCTTGGGGTGCCAAAATATTACGCAGTTCTTCTCGCAACTGAGGGACTTAGCTGCAGTCATCGGGTCCAGTAAAGAAATGAAAACTAGCTGTTTTGATAGAAAAACTAAGGCTGCTATTGATCTAGTCAAAGATGGTGCTGTTTTACGGTGCTTGAGAATAATTTCAAGGAGAAGTGGGTTCCCCTTTTGGAGGGACCTGTGGGACCACGTCCAAGCACACCCAAAAACGTGACAGAGCCTCCCTCTACAAAAAGTTGGGCAGTCATTGAGGTAAGAAAAACTGACGAATACGAAATAGCAGTAGTTTTAGACCTGGTGAAACTTGTACAGTTCAGAAGCTTCGACATCATTACCTCGGCCCGATATGGGAATACCAAGAGAAGGAGACGTATGGTCTTTGAGCAATCTCCAATACTTCAGAAAGTGTGCAGTGTTTGTCGAATAGAAGACCCACCGGCTGACTTGGACGAAGATACCTTCTGGGGGCAATACTCCACCTGTGGTAGCTGGATCCGCCAACAGTGCGCCAACTATCGGAACGGAGTTACTTACTTGAGTGATCACTGTTTGTCAGTATGATGTAACTTATGTACGTGCACTCTTATGTTTCCATGCAACATGCGTAGAACAACATTTTAAAACACCTTTTCTCCTCTCCTGCAGTTTATTCATGCGCATCCCGGCAATGCACATAGGACCCCTGGGGGAGGGTCGACTAGGAGATTGCTGAGCACCTTGTGCATGGGTCTCCCCACGGGCGCGGCAGGTGGACTGTGGCAACCCTGCATGGTCTCCTAGATGACCGAGGTCACTTGGAATTGGTTGGGCTAAAGGTGGCCGGCTCACAGTTTACCCTCAGTTAGATCGAAGGGTCGCCAAGGTTCTTCCCCTCTAGGACGGGGAGACTGAAGTGATCTGGATCTGACAGAGTTCGCTCGTGTAAAATACTATTTAATTCAGTAGCTTTCCGTGCGAAAAGGCGTAAAATGTTCGCCTGATGTTTGGTGCCACAGGGGATTGGTGGATCAACTGACGTCATCTTATTCAGCAAGTGTGATGATAGATAATTTTATATGTGCTCATTTGACATTTACCATTACATAATGTGATTCATCATGCAGCTCCAAGGCTCAGCTCACCATTGAAAACCATGGTAGCATTGTACAGCCGTTTCATCCTTGTTGGGAATCATCAGCAGTGCACATCCACAGAGCCCTCAAGGGGATTCAAGCCCGGGGCGAAAGATTCTGAATCGAACACCTCAACCACAAGGCTTTCCGGGCTGGCTCTCAGCGGTTTGTTGAACATCTACACTATGTGATATAGCGCCCTTCCGTTGCTGGCTTTGAACGGTAATAACTCGCTTCCCGCACAGTGATCGACTCCTGTGATGGATGACTTCTCTGTAGGGGCCTAAGTACAACGGAGGCATTCCGTTATGAACAACACACAGAGCTTGGTTACTATTTGCAGTTGATTAGCAGGAGATTAGATTTGTATATATTTATTATTACCTCCATAATTACATTTCACGCTGCATATTTGATTATTATTTATATGATCGTATTCTCACAATGCATTTCATATTAATTGCTACAGTGTTATACTTATTATTTTAAACATAACATATTTCATATTGCATTAGTTTGCGCTGCCCAGGATTGTTAGGGAACACTTGAGACTCTGATGAGGATGTCTCATAGTTGTTCCGAAGAAAGGTGTCCCAGAGAGCACTTTTCCAGTGTCTTTGCTCATTTTGTTAGAATAAAGAAACCTTTGGGCAAATATTAACGACTTCTTATTGTCTCCCGGCAGTAGTTGGAGCTCTCGGTTTGTTCCCCTTTCCATATGCCGATTGAAGGGTTCGCCATGGGTATTGTATCGACCTAGGACTGTTCCCTTTCCAGCACAACCAGTTGCCTTGACGGCCTTAGCACTTGCCATGAACTCTGGGGAGTAAATAGCTTTGCTCTATGATTGATACCGCCTTGGTGAACGGGGCTGCTCCTTCCCGTGAGATTTACCGGATGAAACATTTAAATTAAACGTCATAACTGCACACAAGAAAAAAAACCACCTGCTTTGCATTCCGCAGTATAACATCGAGGAGGAATTGTAGGACTTTCCTCCGTTTATGTAAACATACGCACGTAAATACACATATATGTATACATATATATAAGTATACATACACGTATATACACATTTGTACAAATACACATATATACTTCTATATATATGCATGTACATATATATGTACACATACCTGTAATCGGTGAAGATCCATGAAGTCCCACCTACATAATAAGCTGCAGAATTCAGGCGCACCTTGAGCCCTATTTTAAGCAGTGAGATGCCATAGGACTTCAGCAACAGAATAACACTCGAGACATATATATACACATATGCGTGTGTGTATCACTGATATGTGTACATACGCTTATAAATCATGTACGAGTAGGACTTGGATGTATCTTACGCATATATGATTTATTTATACATATACACAAATGAATGACCCCCATACCTTATACATAAATTTAATAACCACATATCATTCCGTCAAGCACGCACTCCGGCACAGCTTGGCTTTCTCCATTGTTTAGGGAAAATTTACTTACGTACTTATAATGCCGTCAGATCACTGCACAAAAATGTACGTATACCTCATGTACCATGGACACTCCTACAGCCGTTATCAGTAGTCGTGAGTTGTATCCTCTGCGGATGCCTCCCGCTGCACAGTTCTCCGAGATGCGCATGCATTATCGCGCGCACAGTCGAATTGGCCGCCAAATTTCAAATTTGTCCGCTTTTGTTTTGAGGACTGACACCCCACGCCCTGTCCTCGAAACCGAAACCCCTTCGTACTCTCAGCTTTAACCGTCCTCACTTTAGTTATTTAAACACTGCCTGGTCCTATCGTAGAGTTACTGGAATTTACTAACTCGACCTTTGAAATTTGTGAATACCTTATTCTTTTGTGCGACGCTGCATTTCGTGATCTTGCCCTGTGCATGTTTCTTGATCCCGGTCCAGAAATACACCATCTATAATATTGTGAGTACTATCGTCATTATCATTATAACTGAAGTACGTTTAACTTAGAAGGAACTATCAAGGCTATCGATCGAGATGTACTTGAGAAACCAGAGTTCGTGCAGATGGAGGGAAACACGGGAGTAGACTGTTCTCTGACTTGAGTATCTCCGGTATTCAATAAGATTTATTGAATGGTAAGCTAGCTATTACCAGAAGCTTACGGATTCCGGGCGGAATGAGGTCTTTACACACTTTGAGCATGTTCGCAGATCATTGAGTCCAGGTTAGGAAAGAATAATAATCTGCGTGATAAGACTCAAGTTTATGGAAAAAAGTGCGAGGAAAGCACGATGAGATCGTGCAGTTTTTGCCTGGAACCGGAGAATTAAGTAGAAGTGAGCATCTATAGGTAAAGAACAAGGCATATTTTTAAGGATTTACTGTCAGTAAGCTTTTTGGTTGGGTAATTAAGTCAACTACGTAGCAGACGAACCATTGCTGACTTTGGACATTACTATTAGTCAGTTCCATGGAAACCATACGTAACTACCGATTCCGGATCAGTTTACTCTGAGTTTTTCTTGACAGTGGACCATCCGTGCCTTTCTCTTCACCGATGACAATTATTCCACTTTCCATCGCTTTAAAAAGGTGTCTGCTAGCAAGTGAACCCTCCCTCAAAGCCCCATACAAAGCAGAGGAAAATCTATGCGATCCTTCAGGGTTCCGTCACCTGTCAGTGATAGGATCTCAAACGGCGTGACAACATTCAAACCGCTAACTTTCTCCGCCAAAGGAAGCGAGTGTCTATTTTTAATTATTCTGTCCACTTCGGCCAGAAATGCTGGAACAGCCTCGTCCGTCACGCAGTAACTGTTGGCAATTGCTCGTAATGTTCCTCGAGCCGACCGTATAAAACACTCCCAAAAGCCCCTCTGTTGACTCAGATCGGGTGGGACAAAATGCCGCCCCACCTCACATTCCAAGGAAAATGGCCAACTATAACCTGTGATATGTCACGGAGACCGAGACGTAGCGCATCTCGTGCTCCTTTAAAAATGCTGCCAAGATCTCGACGTTTTACATTTTGGCAGCCCTCTCCAGGCCATGAACCTAACTTGTGCCTGGATGAAGGAGTCCGTAGTGAGAAAATGATTTACTTCGATAAACACAACCTCGATGTTTGGGCGCTTAAATGAGCAAACACAAATGGGACCAGATAGGCTAACACCAACATTAGCAAAGGCATGCCCAGAGAAGCAGGTACGTCCTGATAGTGAGGCAGCCCTCCGTTGGTGATGTGGTAGAGCCGACTGCCTCCTTCACGCTCAACATTCACCAATTACCAGACGAAGTGCAGCTCTGCCTAACAAAATCGAAAACCTTAGGCGAATCTTAGCTGGCCCTCACATATAACCAATGTTGCTCTCCAGCAAGTGATAATATCTAACAATCGGATCCGTTACAAGATACTAGTTTAGCAGAATTACTGGATGTTCAGCGAAGTCCGATAAATTTTGCCGTTAAAGCTTCCCACGGACGCATGGCAAATCGTAGGCCATAACTGGATTCAGCGTGATCATTCGGTTCTCCTTCACCGGTGCCCTCCTAGGCTTGTTGATGACAGGTACGCTCGCAACTCCCAGTGTGAATGCTTCTCGCTGAACCCATATAAGCACTTCTGTACGGCATTTCTTGGTCTCCGACAACCTCAAGGTGCCAAAAAGCAAAGTCGTTCTAGACCGGCCCCCTACATGTACTGAAAGATGCTAATTGTACCCTGGAATCCATGCCGCCGACTCTACAGTTTTGTGCCATGACGAGGATTGCCCTAAATAAGCACGCACGGAGAAGCTTGCTCACCATTGCCTCATTCTTAAGTTCTGATAATTTCTTTAGGGCCTGCAAACTATACTGCCCAACAGGCGCCCTATGTCCCGGTACCTACGAGAAAGTGGGCCTGTGAAACCATAAATCACTGCCGCTGCTCAGCTGCTTTATACCTCTGGAAGTCAGAGCAGAAGGGTTGTCCTTTCCAGCCACTTCTCGCGATTGTGTCAGAGGCGAACGCTGTGGGAATCTGGATGGTGCATAAGCTACAAAAGCTGCTTATTAACCCTGATCACTTTTGACGCGGTGCAGAGAGGCCGCTGAATCTGCCCAAAAGAACACCTCAGACGAAAGTGGATCTTTCTCCCTCCAACTGATGCGGCCGCAGAAAACTCCAGACGCGGCACATATATTGATTTTAGGGGTTACACTCTTGGTTTGGCAATTATCACGAGGCAGCGCGATAAAACAAAGACTTACGCCACTGAACCCTGTTCGACCTCTAACGCGTTGTTAAACAAATGAAGCTCAACAATGGTATCCGACTCAGTCTAATGAGCATGGTACCGTGATATATGAACCTGTCGTATTCCATCAGTGATACTTTTGCGCTCTTTTCACTGGTCACACATCTCCGGTCCCACCGAACCAACATAAAGGGTTATGTATACATATCAGCCGGTTGAGACAACAAAAACCTTCCCCTGTCTGGTTGGTCCAAAATCTTTAGTTGGTAAGCGAAAGAGCCCGCTTCCACACCGTAGGCCTATCCCAATGCGAGCTGCTTTGGTGGAGCCCCTACGTTTAATTGCTCGGTTATTCTGTCCTCTCCGTAAAGTAGATTTCGCTAGGTACGTTATCGCTATTGCCCGCCCACCCGGTCAATTCAAATCCACCTTGCGACAATCCCTCGTCTTCTCCTTCGTCGAAGCAAGTCTATCATCTAAATTGGAACAATATACTGCTACTGCTGTTACAATTGGGCTGCAATTGTGGCCAAGTACCTCCGCAACTTCCATGAGGGCGAAATTTGTTCAGAACAGTAAAGAAACAGGCCCAAAAGGGTGAACATTCAGCTTGTACTCCAGAGACTTCTTCAGACTATCCTCTTCCGGCCACCACAAGAACCGGAGCGAATCTTGGTCTCTTTCTGGCACAAACTCCTGTGAAAACGTCCTAGTTATCCGCAGAGGTGGCTATAGGTCCTTGTTGGAACTGTAGTATTATACCTTCCAAATTTGTTACCATGTTTGGGCGTTGCGACAAGTGACCTTTTCAGGACCCACCCCGACAAGCAACTGCCAGTAGAAGATTACTCTTGGCTTCTCTGGTTTCTTCTGGCTAACTACGGTGTAATTTTGTAACTACTTTACTGCACTGGTATTTTTTCCTCTTTGGTTGCCCTTACGGCATATCCCCTATCTAAATATCGGAGAATAAAAGAGGAATCTCTTTCATTCAAGCACGCATTTTTTTCTCGGCCCTCTGCCCAATTTAATCAGGTGAAGCGACTCCGCCTTTCTGTTACAGCAACTCTGCAGTGTACCATTCTTCCATAGTGTTCTTACACAAAAACGTCATTCCTTGGGTTTAATGAACTTTCTTCCTTATCCACCGCACGTTATTTCCGTCAAGAGTAGTGCAGTTTCGACCGACGCACTCTCCTTAAAGTTCTGATTATATAGTTTGGCGAGGTTTCAGTCAACCTTACACGGTATGTGTGAAACGAAAATGCCTTTTCCCTACCTCGAGGAACGTCGTCTAGCAGTCCTCTAAGGACCCAACCCAAAGGAGTACAATCCGCATAGAGCTCCTCTTTGTGGCTTCTTCGCTGCCAAATATTCCAGTGTGCTTCCAATGCACATAAGCCCACCAAGAAACTAACTTTTGATTCGAATAAGGCTGTGAAGTCAATACCCTTTGGACGGTCTGATCTTGAAAGGGTTTCTGTGTCCAACGTCTTTGCTGGTACCCCCAAAACAGAGGACTCTGCGTACACAACCTCCACTTCCTTCACCTTCTCATTACTAATATATCCTAGGAGAAATGAAACCATGGCAAGTTGGCTAGCTGTGCAGCTCACGGGAGGGTTCAAATACACCCTTGATTCCTTGCCAATCGAAACCAACCAGCAAGCCAAATCAGCCCAAACAAAAGAGGCTACAGCCCCCATGTCAAACGATACAATAATTAAGTGCAGATCCTTTCAATCGTTCCACGACAACGGGCGCAATGTCAAAGCTTGCTCCTTAACCCTTTGGGAACCATTGATAAGAAGCCTTGGGAACCGGCTTCCCGGGCCTCTTAACTCAGTCCGGAGTAACGAGATTCTGCTACTTACTTAGAACATTTTCTTTGACAGTGACTGAATCCATAGTGCCTAAATACCCTAATTTCTAGGCGCGTCAGCACAACTATTCAACTTGTTACTCTATATCGAAATCTGTTCGGCTTCTAAAAGGACGGTGCAGAGATTCGTAACGTCGACCGAGAGAGCTCTCTCAACAACGTGTCTTTGCCCAAAAAGTTCCTTCGGCATTCTTCTGATCCTTTTATATCCCTTTTCTGTGAGGTAAAATACACATCCCCTTACTGCACTTTTAGCCCTCCCCCTACAAAGGCGAAATAAATGAACCAAACCCTGACTGTCATCGGGGATACTCAAATCGATCTGATCTCTGAACTGACGGAAAAATATAAGATACTGCAAAGAGGAACCGCCCAAATACGGAAGTTCACACCTTCGCAACTCCTACCGAGTCAAAATTAAGTCAGGCCCAGGTAAAACGTCGGAGGTTTTCAGGATCACGTTCCGTGTTGTAGTGCCTCCCTCACTTAGCCTCAATGTCCCACTAAAGTCTGGATTCCGGTTCACCAAAGAGGGACGAGTACGAACGTGATCTTTCGATGATCCACACAAGTCATCAGCGAGGCTACCCGTTCCGTTCCTCTTAAGGTCACAGCTACAGGCTGTTCGGCATTCGCCACTCTCTTCATAGCTTCGATGGTTTCTACGTCTAACCGCGCGTTTTTCAACTCCGAAGCGGCTTAATCAGAAGAGTCAAACGCATTCAAGTATAAAAATTCTGGTGCTGGCGATAACGTGCCGTGAGCTGTGCTTCCCCCCGACCGGTTACTGTGTAGAAATCGAAGAAGGTAGGAAGTCAGAAGTTCAGTATGGCTACACAGCTGGAAGTCAATGCCCTGCCCATAAACCGTACGAAGAAACGATAATACGATTTGGAGCGAAAAGTTCTCAGCCCAAAAAGAAAGAAGAGGTTGACTGTCTCGGAAATCTGCACTACAAACACGAGAACAGAAACACATCCAAGGCATGACTAAAGGGTTGATGAGGGGAAGGTGACAAACTGGAAGAAGAAGAGCCAACGTGCTAGCTTGTTCTTCCTTAGAGTGACGGCCCAGCCAACGGTTAGAACCCCTTGTTTTCCTCTCGGCCATGGTTGCCTCCCATCCAATCGGCAATAGTCACTTCTTGGGGTAATCAGTTGCTACTCTCCTAATTTCCATTACACCTGAATATCAAGATTTTACTCCGAAGCTGTGATCCTTGGCAGGCCGGTAAAAAGCATGACTACACGTTCGTCCCATGATTCGAACTCCCAGACCATACCGGATGTACTTAGAAAGTCCCAGAGCGCCGTGCAGTTCCCGTGTGGAATCCAGAGTTGTTCTCTGGACGTACAGGTAGGTATATGCTGCAATATTCTCTCAGAGAAGTTTCTGTGGGCATGCAGCAGGACAGCTAACAAGGCATTGTTGGCCTACCAGGACAAAAACGACTTAACCTGGGTATGCCTAGGACATATAAAACGTGGCGGTGAACTGTCCTGAGAATCATCCTTTAAAAAATGTAGGTTATTGAGAATAAACAACGTGGCGAACAGGCTCGTTTTCAGTTATTCGTACTCATTCCAATACATAACAATATATATGACTCACAAAATAAGAACGGACAATGGCAATCCAAATCTGTCTCTGCACGTGCGTGTGTGCATGTGAAATTGATCACAGTGTGGAATGTTCAATTGGTTGCACATGTGTTCGGGACCATGACGTGGGCCACGGAAGCTTAAGTGCTTGCACAAATTGTTTCTGAGCGCACAGGGGAGGATTGTAGATACGAATGCTCACGGCTTCGGCTGTGGCTAAGATGCGACACTTGACAAGTCTTGATTGCTTTCCTCGGACTTTTTAAATGGTGCAAAAAGCGTTTATCACCTCGACTGAGTGGTTTGATTCAACAAGGTGTGAGCACACCGCACTCGTAATTGTCTTAATTGCTCCCGTGTTCAGCCAGGCCGGGTGGTGTTCGCGAACGCGTTGGGATAAGCGCCGAGTCGTGCGACCAATGTACCTAGTTCCACAGGAACAGGTGAAGGAATACACACAAAACGAGGTTGCAGAATTCGGCACTATGTCCTTCAATCGAAAACACTATCGGTTTGGAAACGAACAGGATTTGCAACTGTGCAGCGTAGAATGTTTTGTTGATTACTCCCGATAATCTTCGTTGAATAATTTCGGCTTCCGTGTCGCCTTTGAACGGTAAACGCACATATAGTATCTTCTTGGCGGCTCCTATCTCCTTTGATTTTCCTTCATTTTCTTGCATTGTCTTGTCGATGAACCGTTCAGGATAGCCGTTATTTAAGGAAACACTCCACAGAAAGACGAGTTCATTTCTTATTGTATCTTCGGAGCAGATTTTTCTTGCTCTGTTAACTAAGCAACGTATTAGATTCCTCTTCATTTTGAGGGGCACAAAGCTGTGAAAATGTATGTATTGTCCGTTCCATGTAGCTTTTCTGTGCACTGATAACAGGACGGAAAAATCATTCCGACGGCTTATGCAAACGTCTAAATACGATAGACTATTGTCCTTTTCTTCTTCCAAAGTAAATTGAACGTTGGGATGGGCAGCATTAAAATTGTTAAGAAGCATACTTGTGTCCAGATTGGTATCTAGCCCACATATGACGTCGTCTACGTATCGTTTGTACAAGGTAAAATCTCGGATTATGGGTTCAGGTTCATTATTTTCAAGTTTTGCCATGAAAATATCGGTAAATAGGGGCCCCAAAGGTGATCCCATTGCAACTCCGTCCTTCTGACGATAGATTTCACCATTGAACTGAAACTGTATATTATGTGTGCAGACATAGAGTAACTATTTCAGTTCATCCAACGGGATACCCAAATCGATTCCGTTGCTCTGAATGTAATCGCACAGATAGTTGATTGTTTCACTGATCGGGACATTTGTGAACAGTGAAGTAACATCCAGTGATATCATCCGCTTTCCTTCTAGATCCAGGTTCTTCACAGTTTCTACAAAATGGAAGGTGTCTTGTAGACTGTGCCTAGAAATTGCGGCTCTTACTGGTTCCAATAAGCCCGTCAACCACTTTGCTGCTGCGTGATATGGAGAGTTACACATATCCAGAATCGGTCTCAATGGGACGCCTTCTTTGTGTACCTTAGGTAGACCGTACAATCTGGGAATTACCGTTCCTGTCGGTCGTATCCTTTCGAAGGTCATCGCGTCGATTATTCCTTTCTGCTTCAAGGATCTTATTCTCGTTGAAATTGATTTTTCTATCTGAGACGTCTTATCCTTCTCAGATGGGGTCTTCGTGAACTTGGAGCCATCACTCACCATCACCTTTATCTTCTCTATATAATCCGATTTATTGAAAATTACGATACCCGCACCTTTATCTGGTTTTGACAACATTATTTCTCTATTGACCTGCAATTCTTTAAAGAACCTCAAAGAATTGCAGGCCAATAGAGAAATAATGTTGTCAAAACCAGATAAAGGTGCGGGTATCGTAATTCTCAATAAATCGGATTATATAGAGAAGATAAAGGTGATGGTGAGTGATGGCTCCAAGTTCACGAAGACCCCATCTGAGAAGGATAAGACGTCTCAGATAGAAAAATCAATTTCAACGAGAATAAGATCCTTGAAGCAGAAAGGAATAATCGACGCGATGACCTTCGAAAGGATACGACCGACAGGAACGGTAATTCCCAGATTGTACGGTCTACCTAAGGTACACAAAGAAGGCGTCCCATTGAGACCGATTCTGGATATGTGTAACTCTCCATATCACGCAGCAGCAAAGTGGTTGACGGGCTTATTGGAACCAGTAAGAGCCGCAATTTCTAGGCACAGTCTACAAGACACCTTCCATTTTGTAGAAACTGTGAAGAACCTGGATCTAGAAGGAAAGCGGATGATATCACTGGATGTTACTTCACTGTTCACAAATGTCCCGATCAGTGAAACAATCAACTATCTGTGCGATTACATTCAGAGCAACGGAATCGATTTGGGTATCCCGTTGGATGAACTGAAATAGTTACTCTATGTCTGCACACATAATATACAGTTTCAGTTCAATGGTGAAATCTATCGTCAGAAGGACGGAGTTGCAATGGGATCACCTTTGGGGCCCCTATTTACCGATATTTTCATGGCAAAACTTGAAAATAATGAACCTGAACCCATAATCCGAGATTTTACCTTGTACAAACGATACGTAGACGACGTCATATGTGGGCTAGATACCAATCTGGACACAAGTATGCTTCTTAACAATTTTAATGCTGCCCATCCCAACGTTCAATTTACTTTGGAAGAAGAAAAGGACAATAGTCTATCGTATTTAGACGTTTGCATAAGCCGTCGGAATGATTTTTCCGTCCTGTTATCAGTGCACAGAAAAGCTACATGGAACGGACAATACATACATTTTCACAGCTTTGTGCCCCTCAAAATGAAGAGGAATCTAATACGTTGCTTAGTTAACAGAGCAAGAAAAATCTGCTCCGAAGATACAATAAGAAATGAACTCGTCTTTCTGTGGAGTGTTTCCTTAAATAACGGCTATCCTGAACGGTTCATCGACAAGACAATGCAAGAAAATGAAGGAAAATCAAAGGAGATAGGAGCCGCCAAGAAGATACTATATGTGCGTTTACCGTTCAAAGGCGACACGGAAGCCGAAATTATTCAACGAAGATTATCGGGAGTAATCAACAAAACATTCTACGCTGCACAGTTGCAAATCCTGTTCGTTTCCAAACCGATAGTGTTTTCGATTGAAGGACATAGTGCCGAATTCTGCAACCTCGTTTTGTGTGTATTCCTTCACCTGTTCCTGTGGAACTAGGTACATTGGTCGCACGACTCGGCGCTTATCCCAACGCGTTCGCGAACACCACCCGGCCTGGCTGAACACGGGAGCAATTAAGACAATTACGAGTGCGGTGTGCTCACACCTTGTTGAATCAAACCACTCAGTCGAGGTGATAAACGCTTTTTGCACCATTTAAAAAGTCCGAGGAAAGCAATCAAGACTTGTCAAGTGTCGCATCTTAGCCACAGCCGAAGCCGTGAGCATTCGTATCTACAATCCTCCCCTGTGCGCTCAGAAACAATTTGTGCAAGCACTTAAGCTTCCGTGGCCCACGTCATGGTCCCGAACACATGTGCAACCAATTGAACATTCCACACTGTGATCAATTTCACATGCACACACGCACGTGCAGAGACAGATTTGGATTGCCATTGTCCGTTCTTATTTTGTGAGTCATATATATTGTTATGTATTGGAATGAGTACGAATAACTGAAAACGAGCCTGTTCGCCACGTTGTTTATTCTCAATGTGTTATGTGGGATTTTTCAGACAAATGTTAGATAAACAAGAAACCCAAGCTCACCTCAATCTCGTGCATAGAGACCCGTGAGGCTCATTATATCATGGGTCTGGACAGCGAACTCACGAGGTCCACCTCCTTTCGGAGGCCAGCAATTAGACTCCCCTCCCCTAATTCTAAAGCTGAAGAGGCGAAATTGAGGTAAAAGGGGGACATTGAGAACCTTCGGGGTTACAGCTCAAGGGGAGATAATTCAATCGACAGAGGTTATCCAGGACCAGTTCAAGCAAATGTAAAAACTGAGACTACAGGCTACACCCCTAGTTAAAGCCTTCACAGAAACCCAGGCCCAAACCGAGATAGCTCTAAGGCGGAAAGGGAACGTGGTGACAAACGGATTTGCCTAGCCATTCCACAGGAAGAGGCGGTAAAAATATCGGGTTTCAAGACAATGGGTAAAGGTTACTCTATGGCAAGTTTGAGTGTCAAAACATACACTCGCTAAGAGGGCACTACAGATGGATAAATGGAGAACCAATGCCGACTGGCTAGCCCCTAGAAGGCTGACCGTGGCCTAGTTTGATAACCCTAGATACCGGGCTGCAACTATCGCAGCTGCGGGCCGGATCAACATGAGCTCCGAAGGTAGAAGAATCGCTGAACCAGATAATTTGTCCTCATGGGGAGCCCATACAACTTGAGGAGACAGCAGAATCGCCACACCGTCCCCGTTAGCGGTATCGGCAAGCCTACCAAGCTCCGTTTCGATAATGTTGCACCTGACTCCGTTGGCTGTCCACAAGGCCCTGCACAGACAAAGTGGTCCAGGGCACCCGAGAGGCTTACCACCCCCAATACTGTTCCCAACACCAACAGCCGAGCATAGGGACCAGCAAAACCATGGAAGCACATCACCTCACCTGTGGCGATAGACGAGGCGCTTAACTTCTACTTTGCTGCCTCCACGACTACAGGCGCTCTTACTTTACCTTCATGCACAAACACTCTCACCGAGCACAACCATCTGATTCATAACTTCCACTGAATGAAGTGACCGACCAGCTTACCCGTGTCCGGAAGTCCTCACCCAGTGGCCTTGATGGCATTCCACAGACACTTCTATGCCTCGGATGAAATCGTGTCGCAGCCCTATAACAGGTCTACAAAATGTGCGGTATACTTCCCTCACATTTGAAGACTGCGGTCATTATCCTTATTCACAAAAATGGACTAATACATGAACCTCTAAACTACCGCCCCATCCACCACACTTTAGTGGCTTCTAGGTTCATGAAAAGCCTCACCAAACGGCGGATGCCTAACGTCTTATCGTCTCACAATATCATCCATAGTGGGGGGTACGGATTCCTAAAGCTACTTTCATGTACCAATTGCCAGTACGACATTTTTAACCTCATAACAATGACCGCCGACAAAAATAAATCTATCACTGCTAAAAACCCCTAAACGGCCAAGGCGTTTTGCAGTGTCCCGCTCTCTTTATCGTTAACCAAACTCGAGGCTCGGGGCTTTTACTGTACCTTTTTATTGTGACTAACATCATAGCTATAGAACCGCTCACAAGTGAATTCCATTGGTTGATGCTTCTCACAACTAGCTTCAGTTACCAATGGAGTTGCACAAAGGAATTGACTCGGTCCCTTGCGTTTCCTCATTTAGATAAACGATATTTCCCACTCTGAACCAAAATACTCCGTTCCTTCTCGCCGATGGCATTGAGATTATCTACGAGTTTCCTCATCAGAACCTCGACACCATGCTAAACAAAACTTCTAGTGGTCTGAAGAGACTGGAAGATGGAACATTCCTTGGAGTATGGACCTCTCAATCTCCAGGAGCTGCTACGCAGCTTTCGGACGTCAAGTGACTCCAGGAGCCCTACTTATCCGCAACCTCCGCTTTTTGCACAGCCCGTTAGTCCGAGACCTTGGTCATCAATACTCTTGTAGCTTTAGATCTTCTGATCATGTTCCAATCCAGGTGGCCAAGAGGAGAACCAATATCATTATCTCTAGAATATTTCGGCTAAATGATTGCAAACTGCTCTCCTACAAGCCGCCCACCGGGCATACCTTGAATACAGTCTCACTATCTTCATCATCATGACGAGACCTAATCGCATTTCTCTGGAGGCCATGCGGCGAGACTTCACCGATCGATTGATGCATCGCATAAAGCTCAGTTTTTGCTTCCTGTTTAAGCCAAACCACGGTTTGCCTCCAAGCGTACTGAAACCATTCGTCCCACTCCCTCCACGAATTGTGCCCTAGGCCATAGTTCACGTCGACTCGCTATTCGTAGGTGGAAACTGGGGATGAAATCAAAAATTTCTTTCTCATAAAATACCAAAATTTATGAAATAAACTCCCAATAAAAATCCGCGAGAATTTCCCTATCTCTCATTTCAGAGGCTCGCTGGGTCACTTCTTGGCTGTTCTCAAAGTGACCTTTCTTTCCGGCCAGAGAGTCGCCAAACAGCCGGCTTATGAAAACGAGTTTGAATACTGGGACTAAGGCAACATACCCCAGAACTTTCCAAACGTTAACCTTAGGTGGGTCGCTTCCATGTGCCAATGCATTTTCTGCTGACAGTGGCCAGAGCTCACATAAACTGAAAGTTGTCGGACTCCGACCCTGCTTGAAGCGAGCGCTCAATTATACATTCCCTGAGCGTTGGGATTGTTCCGCGTGTCTATTACCCTCATTCTTCATCTCCCATAGCTAAAAGCCGCGACTCCACCTGTGGGTAAATAGCGAACGTCTGTGGTTATCTTAAAATGAGGGGAGAGTTGTCAACCCTCACATTGGCGGACCCCACGAGTCACGCGTAAATAAAGGCTGGCGGAGGAGAAATGATAGGTACGCCCTATGGGGTAATCACGCTCTCCCACTCCTTTGAGGAGAAAACAACGAAGTACCAAAGATACCATTGGCTGCGAACGTAAAGGATTCATACTCAAATCACCCTCAGCAACGGATGAATTCCTCGAAATGATCAAGACTTGACCCTACTTATGGGATACCCCTCGAAACGAATAAGCTTGCGAGCTATTCCCTCAGTACCTCTGCCTGACCCTGTGCAGGGTGATAGACTGCCAAATAAGCTATCCATATAAACCGACCTCTCCTCTCAGTTTTAACCCTTCCGGGTTCATTTTTCTTTAATAAACCAGCTCGCTGATGGCCAACTTCGTTGTCTACACAAGTTTTTCAAAGTTCATCCATGTGATGCCAGCTGTGTTAAAAATTTTTCTTGCTGATACTTGAACTAATTGTCACCAGCACCTGGTAAAGCTCAAGAATCATACGTAAGCTAATCCTTCCAAATTCAAACTTGGATATCTGTAGGTGGCTTCTAACCCAAAAGCAGCTTAAACCCACCTAGGTTTCCGCGCGCCCTCTTCGCTTTCTCAGAGCTCACGAAAAGGACTGTGATGGTGGCGAACTGGGCTCCTCACATATAACAATCCGCCTCCCGCTCGGAGTATCAACCACCCTTTGCCTTTTCACGAATGCCTAGCACGTACGTTGAAGTCAGCCAAGTATCCCTTGGGGCGCTGACTCTTATCACACTGCTCTGGACAGTCAGTCGACACATCATACGATAAACATGTCTCCCCAAAGCAGTAAGCTTACATATGTAAATCTAAATGTGTATATAACATATGTATAGGGAAGTTGGGAAAACTTCCCGTATCTTTCACTCAAACCCACCTAATTTTCAACCTTTTCTTAAGAACCCAGTGTCTCTTACGTTCTAGTATCCAACACTCTCTCCAGCTTACACCCCATCCTGACGTCACTTTCTCGTCACCAAGACCGGAAACCAACCTGCAGCATCAGACTCGTAAACACTCCAAGATAGGATGTGCCATATATCTCCTGGTCCTACTAAACGGAACTGCCAATTTAGTTCTTAGTGTTTTCCAACTGCTTCCTCGCGACCTGTGAACACTCCGCGATTCACAATGCTTCCGAGCTGCTCCCTCGCACAGCCCTCAGACCCAGTAGAGCCGGTGCTTTTCCACAACTTTAATAACTTCGAACAACAGGATTTTCTGGTACACTGAGGAATCCATAATCAATAGCCAGGCCTAATAGTGCAAACGCGGCTAGTCCTTGTGAACACCGACTTACAACACTTATGACTTCTCGTTTTACTATAACCGTTGTGCCTCGTAACCGACCTCCGCCCCCTATCCATTATTTTGCTCAAGCTGACTCTCAGCTGGAACAGCTTGCAGACTGCGACTCTCCCATTTTTGAATTTCAGAACCAACCGGTGATTGTGTAGCATGGATGTTTTTCATCCGCAGACAACTTATCTCCTTCTCCGCTCTCTCACAACTGTGCCCATGGTTGGCTGCTGAGAATACGACCTGATTACCCGGTTTTATCCATACGAGGTCGCGATACTGCTGCATGTGCCCCGCTGAGGCCTACCGGGAACTCCTTACCGTAAGATTTTCTCCATGTTGAAGCTATTTGAGCCACCATGCAAGGGTTCCTAAATGAATGACAAACTGCCCAGTTTCGATGATGCCCTTCCCTTCAAATCAAATGCAAACCGCAGCTGACTCTCGCTCAGAATACCAAAAGTAGGCACAGAAAGACCATAGGAAACTAAACAAATAATATATTTGCCATTTTACCAGTTCAACTTGGCCATTTGCAAGGGTTTTCTCCTTTCTTTATTGCAATACTTTGCTCCTCATAGACACCGCATACAGCTTGCTGATTATTCTTTCTTGAAACTCCATATTTATTCCGCCAGCTGCGAATTCCCGACCACATTGGAAATTTGGTATTTCTCATGAAAATTAACTCAACTCCTCGTATCCACAAATCTATGAAAACTGGTATTCTCCTGTGTATCTTCATAAAATTCTTACCTGTCTCCTTGTCTCCCCATCAGTTACCTTTTTAAGTGAACTTCAGTGCGCATTACCGACCATTTCCTTGCATCATTCCTGGTATTAGTGTATTTGTGCGCTCTGAGACAATTTTATTCCCATCATTCTTATATCCGGCGGATTCCTTACTATTGTCCACACTGATTTGAAACTGGATCATATTTTCCGTTTAGTCAGTTGTCACTTTTCTCTATTTAAACTCTCCCCACCATTATCCCTCCGCCGTTATAAAGTGAGACTCCTGCTTTAAAATGTGTGAGATTTTCATCTGACTGAGTGATTCTGTAAAATCTGATCATGCTTTAATGCGTGCCTCTCGACCAAGGTCGAGAAATATACCACAGATATTATTTTCCGAATCCCGTGGAATGTGGTAGCAAGCCGAAGCACCAATGTAGCACAACTGGTAAACCAGAAGGCGTCAAAAAAGGAGAAAGCGCTCGGGTGTAAGACTTGAGTGCAGAAATAATGCATCACGAACCCGTTAGTTGCTAGACAAAGTGGTTATATCAGTGACGCTATGTAAAGCACGAAACACAGGGAATAAATGGGAGGGAGCTGGAGACGGAATATAGGGGTATGGACTGCATGGCCCTCACGGAGTCGTGGCTGAGAGAAGGGGAGTAGGTAGGTCCGGCTTGCCCAACAGGTTTTGTGTGCGTAGAGCACATAGAAACGATGGAAGAAGGGGAGAAGGGGTGTTAGTGCTAGTAGCGGTGCTCGTATCTCCAAAGGAAGACGTAGAATACTCCACTCCCAGTATGCAGGCGGCCTCAGTGCGGATGAAAGTTCGGTCACTATGGGTGGCACTGGTTTGCGTCTACAAGAGTCCCTCCACTATTCCTGGGCATGAAAAAGGTCTGCTGGAGTGTCCTGTGAAGGCATCCAGGAATGAGAGCGATTCCCAATACTCGGGGACCCCTATGCTCTTTAGATTGACTGGCAATCAACCTGGATACCTGCTAGGTCTTTTGGGCAATGCCTAATAGACTAGTTTGAGGATGTGGCCCTCGTGCGGCACATTTATCAGGCCACCCGGTGGAGAGGAGGCCAAAGCCCGGGGCTACTGGACCTCGTTATCACTAACTCCGCCACAGAAGTAGGCGGGGTGAGAACAGATGCTCAGCTTGGTAGAAGCCACCATGGGATTACCAGATTCCGATTCCTGGGCCCGAGGGAAAAACCACTAGACAAATTGAGGAAAAACGTCAGAGGACCGGACGAGGTTAGGTTGCTGCCCATGGCAGCATCTTAAGCCTGGAACCATGAAGGTTTGGCGAATGAAAATGACTGAGCACAGACGGTACTCAGCTTTGGCTGACCAAAGAAATAGCCCCAAAGTGCAGAGTGCGTAGACGAAGGCAGCCACGTCAGCGGAGAGGCAGTACGGTGCGGACACCGAGAGGGAAACAACAAGCACGGAGGAGGTGCCAGAAAACCAGGAAGCATAGACGGTTGCTCAAATACCGGAGAAAGAATGAATTGTTTTGTGAAAGAAAAAGAACAGGCAAACTGAAAAGCTGAATCGGTGTAGCTGGGGCAGCCAAGAAACACCCAAAGATTTTCTTTAACTACGTCCAGGCTGAGGCGAATATGTGAGTAACCAGTGGAGGTTTGAAAATGGGGGACGGGAACCAGGCGGAGAACAAAGAACAGCAGGCGGAAGCCTTCCGAGAATACCTCGGGGAGGCCCACAGAACTGATGAGGGAAGACGGCCATCGACCCCAGAGTTGTATAGGACTGCTCCACAGGAGTAAATAAGACAACCCCAGGCGATGTGCGGTTGGCTTTAGACGCTCTGGGCACGAGGAAAGCCCCAGGACCAGACAGAATTCTCCCAACTTTTCTCAAACCGCTGGCTCGGACACTGGCAGGGCCCTTATCCACACTGTTCAACAAGTCTCTTAGTGAGGCCGAGCTACCAAGCGGATGACAAATTGGGGAAGTCGCGCCCATTCAAAGGGAGGTTTAAGGGACCAGGTGACTAGCTACCGGCCTGTCAGCCTGCTAACAGCAGTACTAAAACCTGTGGAAGAAATAATTTGAACTGCTTCAGTAAGCCACCCGGGGCGAACAACCTAATCTCCGCCGAACAGAGCGGCCTTAGGGTGTCCATGTTCTGCCCCGGTAACTTGCTAAGCTTTATTATTGGGGCCAGAAAATGGTTGGGCCAGGGCGGAAGTACGCTATCTGAATCTCTGTTAGGCTTTTGGTAGAGTGAATTACAGGCAGTTTCTGCATAATCAAGGGAGGATGAGCTTGGCTGCAGGGCTAACGGAAGGGTAATAGCCTTCCCAGCTGACCACATATTCTACACCATAGTTGTGGACACGAAGTCCTCGATGGCGACAGCACCCAGTGAGGTCCGTTGGGGATAGGTAATGGGCCCTGCGCTGTTCCTGGCGCATGTGAACGACTTACTGCGGGCCGTAACGTCACCCCGCTTCACTTTTCAGATGACGTGAGTGCTCTTGGATGCCTAGAATCTAACCAGGTTCAGATGGACCCAGAAGTTCCTACCATTGGTCATTAGCATGAGACTTGCCACCTAACCTGGTAAAATGCTCAGGCCTGGTGGCCAAGGGAACCAGGGCGATACGGTATTTGAACCCGGACGACACGGAACCACCGGCCCAGGAATGCGTGGTCAGGGGCTTTGGAGTAATTTCTCCAAGTGACTTTAGGCCGTCGGTACAGTGTCTGCGGGCTGCTGACAAGACAAATAGAGCCATGTACCAGCCGTGCTGAAAGCTCACCTCAAGAAGCCTCGGGTCGTTGCTGTCTCTGTATGCGACCCTTGTCCGACCCCACTTGGAGTATGCAGTCGAAGCCTGGTCTTCGCGGTTAGTAAGGGACACCTCCTCTGTGGATAAGGTTCAGAGAAGGTTCACGACAACGATTTTTGTGCTACGATGGCTGCTGTGCGAGGACAGGCAACCAGGGCTAGAGTCATTTTCGCTGAACAGAAGGATAACTAGGTGAAAACCGATCGAAACAATGAAACAACTAAATGGGTTGCCGGCCACAAGCAAGCTGCTGCTTACCCGCGACGGAAACACCGCTTCTCGTAGACACCAGATAAAACCAATCAAGCCGAGGGCCAACAAAACCATCAAAACCCAGTCGTTTGCTTGTAGGGTGAATAACTACTGGAACCAACTTCCCGAGGCAGCGGTAGAAGCATACACAGAGGCAGTGTTCAGGAGGAGGCTAGAAGCTGCGTGGACACAAGCCTTTCCGGATTACCTATGAGTCAGCAACTCGAGCCTAGTTGCAGTATTCAAGTTCGCTTCAGCGTTCCTTTTGTCTTGTTTCTCCTCCCTATGTTCAGTCTCTTTCGGTCTATCTAATCACACACCCCCACCAAATACTTCTTTCTCGTTCTAGACCTCTCTTTTCTTCACTATTTCACGACAGCTGATAACTGGAGGTCTAGATATTTGCATTAAGGGCGAACCTGCTGGTTTCCGAGGCTTACCTTGTTGAAATGTTGCTCTATGCTACCCACTCTGACGGCCATCCCAGAATGTGCCGTATCCCCAGCTCCTAAAAGAGAGAGGATTCCAGAAAGTCTAGTCGAACTGAGGCCCTGAGGCTCTCGGGTGCAAGAGTTGCATGACTAATAGTCAATCTAGGGAAGTTGAACAAACCCCGATTCCAAACCAACCATGGGTGGCTTATGAGGCGTACAACGCTATGCCCACCGGAGTCTGTGGCGGAGGGATGTACTGGGCTTCTAGGATGTTCGGCCCCATCCGAAGGGCGAGTGAACTGAGCAACCAGTCACCGGCCCTCAGTGGGTTACGGACACCACGCCTTGTCTAGCTGCCCTGCCGGCTCAGTTTGGCTGGCCAAAGGTTCCAGTTATGGACCTAGAAGAAAATCACTTGCCTTAGCGTGAGCAGCCTGTAAGCATCGGGCCCATGAACAAATCATGGGTTCGGGCTATCCACCCATTCCTCCTCGATTGTACCATGTTTGTTTGACGGGCAGCCTGAGCCCGGACAAAAGTGATATATGCAAATATATAAATATGCACAGGTTTGATTATATACATATATATATACTCGACTACTCTTGAAAAGTCTATTATCCTTGATGCGCGTCGGATCTAGGAGCACAGACGGAACCCCCCGGGGCCAATTGTATTGGCCGATAGATATGGGCCCAATGCTCGTCTACATCACCGTTCATCCTGCATCCCAGCTAATGAGCCCACTTCTGTCCATGACAGGCGCGAACATCTGGATCTGACAAACGATGCACGGTTTACCGGGTTCGCGGATTGCTTCGATGAAAGTGGAGCTGGAGCAAAAACCTTAATAAAACTTATGCATGGTCTGACTCTACTTACGTGGAACAGTAAGATCTACAGTTCTGAACAGAACGGCGCCGCCTATAGCTTACGGCGATATGATCACTCTGGCTTGGAGTACCTCTAGGGTTAGAGCGCCATTTCACTGTGCGACGCGAGCTGTGTCGGAAATTGGTGCTAGACGAGAACAATCGATTGTCTGCACAAAACTGGGAAGCCTATCCCCGTTATCTGTACGCTCAGCGGGTAAAGCACAACGCCCACCTAAACAAGCTTCTGACCTACTAAGTTTGCCAACTTGTGCATTGAAGTCACCAGCTAGCACTACAATGTCAGAACCTTTACTACTGCAAACCAGGGTGGCGAGTTCATCATATAACTCATCTTTCTACGTGTCAGAGCTGCAGTCTGTTGGGGCTTACGCCGAGATCACAAATAAACTGCGCTTAACACAACTATCTTCTCGAACGCCAACTGAACCCTGGAGTCTCTTGGCACATAAACGACTGCTGACAGGGATCCAGTCTAAAAGGGCAGCCTCAGCCTTGTCAGTCAAGACTATTCCTACACCACGTTGACCCGCAGCTCTAGCTACTTCGTCTCCTGAAGTGCGCAGAAAATAACTCGATGGGATACCAGGAGCAGTTAGCTGAATCATACTGCTCGAATCCTGAAAGCTCATTCCACTTGCTCTGCACGCATCAATCTTCAGAGAGGTCATTGTGAGGGCTGGGCACGCCTGCTGACCATCCTGCATGAGAGTTCGGACTTTAAAGGAGCCGAGACTCAGAGGCTGACGAGGCTTGAGAACCTGTGGGCTATAGGACAGGTTATTCTTTACTCTACGTGAAAACGAACCCTTGCGATTATCGGCCGTGTTGTCAGAGGGCGCATTATAGGTGGACAGAGGGGGCAGAGAAAGGTGGCCCGAGGCGGAAGACTAAGGTTGAATAAAAGAGAGGGAACTCTGAGCAGTAGCCCACCCACCGTTACCCACCCCACCGGGTGCAACTGACAGCGAGGCCCTAATTATCCTGCGAGACGACCGACGCAGTATGGAAGTGTTTGTATTCGTGCCTTTCATGAGAGACGTTGGAGGGGTAGTGCCAGGATGTCCGGCAGCTGAGCAGAAGACCGATTAGGTTCCCGGCCAAAGCCTTTTGTTCTGGCTACAGCCTTCCTGTAGGCCAGCGGGATGGCCGAGTGGAAGCCTATTGGCTTGGACCAGATATTCCTCCACAAGTTTTATCGACTGAGTCTCCGACTCATATCGGCCCCCAAACTGGACCCCGTCCGGCCTCTACCCACTGACCTGTCAGGCATGATTGGCTCTCCGGCTTAAGCTAACCATCCTGCATAGCCCTTTGGGCTATGGATGCACAGAGACAGTCACAACGCCCGTGGTTGGTTCAGAATTAGGGTTTTGTTCTCTCTCCCAGGCTAACCATTAGTCAATGAATCCAGTGGAATGCTCCGGGCGTTCATTTTTATCTCCACACCTCAACGTAAGCACCCCCGTGAGGAGACAGTGTGCAACGACAGAGGCTATAGCAGAAGCATGGTCACTTGGGGGCACTTCGAGTATAATCTATGACAATTACCTGTCTCGGAGCCTGAATTGTCCGCTCCAGACCACACGGTATCAAACAGCTCAAGACTGGTTTGGACAATACTTGGTTACAACAGAACATCAGTGTCCCACACCATAGTTTGAATCCAAATACCTACGTCACCCGTTAGTTGCACCTAACAAAATTTGTCCTACACACCCCATCTCCACCTCGCCACCAGTCTCTAACTCTTCTTCCACTATTTTTCTTCATTCTGCCTGCGTTCTTCCCTCCGGTTACTTTTCATGGGCCAGACCTAGTTCATCCCGCACTGACCCGGTGCTTTCGTCTCTTGTTCTAGCCTTTAGCTTGTTCAAATTTGACCCCTGTCTTTTCCAGAAGTGAACCCAGTTTTGCTCTCTGCGATTAGGACCGTGGACCCCGAAGTGTCAAGTAACTACTCTCGCAGTCGAAAAACGGTGGGATACTGAGGCTTGCTCGTGCAAGAATCTGAAATCTGGTTGACCGGGCTCTAAATCCCATGGTCAGACTTGGCCTGATCTGACCAAAAAGATCGGAAGAGGTTACTTTTGATATAAGTAGCATCCACAGATGGGCGAAAAAATTCTCGAAAGCCCACTCCCGGTTCTGCAGTTATTGTGGCACACCACTTATGCATGTCCGGTAATTCTCCATCCATCAATTCGTCCCAATACTTGTACACGACAACTCATCATCCGCTCTTGCCTCGTGCACAAATCATATTCTTGTGAAGAACCACCCACGGAGGTTACAAGTATTAAAAGAATGGATAGACAGGACTGTATCGGATACGAGTGCCTCATGAATAACAATAACCGAGAACTCGGTGGTTTGCTTCCGAGAAACTTTGTCCACCCATCTGTAGATGCCATTTGTAACACTCTGTTCGTAATATTCCGTGTTTTGCCGCCAACTTCTACTTCATTAGTTGGACTCTATAACTCAAACACGCGATCTCCCTATTTTGCCGGTCAATTTTTCTGATATTTGCTATGACTGCTCGGCCATCTTGATTGGTGTAATTATTAAACTTGGACCACCAACAGGCGGCGCTTTTCGCTTGAGGCCTTTGGTAACTCACCTTGATTGTAGGTTTCGCCCCTGTTACCCGTTTCATATTGTTTATTGCGCCACACGTAACTGTTGCATCTATTCTGTCATTACAGTGCCAGTAACCTAAATTATCTACCGGGAAACTTTACCGTCCCCTGATATCATATCCACCTCGGGTGCTCCTTTCCTGGTGATTAGCCGAAGTAGGTCGCGAACGAGTGATTTGCGGTCTACACTACTTATGCCTAAAGTACAAAAACGCGGCCATAGCGTCGCCCTCCTCAAAGATGGTTGCTTCCTGCTTACTTAAAACTGACAGCGAATCACCGTTGTAGTTCCCTGGTGGGCTTTTCTCAGGGGATCATCTACTCACTCTCCTGGTGCACAAATTAAATTGTTGTGATATATTACTTTATCCGTGAGACAAGGCGGTTCTCGTTCCATGGCCACTGTCCTATTCTTAAATATTCTAAATGCATTGTCGGCAAACGCACTAAAACCTGAGGTCAAGGGACGGGCTGCATGGGCAGACGAAATGAAGGCCACTGTCCGCTCTCTTCTAGACAGACAGGATAGCCACCTTGAATAAGCCCCTTAGGGAGCTTGGTAACCAAATCTCTCGCAGCATCCGAGGCGGCCCATCAGGTGGTAGGTACCGGAGCAATAGATTCTTCATGCGGCCAATATTTCGCAAGAAGCCGGAAAATGTTCAAAGCTAGTCGTCCTACTTTGCCCTTCGAAATCCGAAAGCCTTCAGAAAGCATGCCCAAGTGGTTACCCGCCGCAAACTTTGTCTCCTAATTAAAGGTCAGTCCACTTGACCGGGAAACAGAAGGAAGAACCAGGTACACAGTGTCCAAACTGAGGTAAGCTCCGCAAAGTCACCCAAGCAGATTACTTCCTCAGATAAAAAGCTGAAGGAAGAAGCAAAAGAGCTTGAGTGAGGGCTTGATGGACGAGCCACTTCACGTAATTCTCTGCCACCAACGCAGCCGGAAGAGGCGGCCTGTTGTTCACGTAACACGCACTGAGGATCGTGCTCAATCTCCGCCGTCTGATATGTATTTAGTTGCCGTAAATTCAGTCGTCAAAAGCACTCCTAGAAGTAGTACTAACTTGACAGAACCCCGATGGTTCAGATCAAGCAAGGATAACTTCCTGATGATTAGAACCTAATTTAGGGCCACCTTTTTAAAGATGGGCACAGTCGTCGATGTACCCGAGGATGTAGGAGCTATTTCTTCCGTCCCGACCTTTGAGAACGGAGTTGTCAATTCTCCAACCAGAGCACTCTCCTCACCTTTGAGAAGCGCAGAGGAAAGCAATCCGATCTGTGTGCCTTGTGGTGCTTGGGGGCTTGTAGTTCTTTTCAAATTTCCGCTTCCGTCGGGGAATGTCTGAAACAGGCCACACAGGAAAGGTAGGAGTTCCAGGTACAGTGGAAGCAGCCGGTGGCTGGCTGAACTGGTAGCGACAATGTTCTTCTCAGCAGTCTAGTCTGGTGGTTGGTATCCTGTCGGTTTCGTGGATTGTGTCTCTAACCCCTGTTTTTCGCGGTCCAGTTTCTCGAAAGCACTAGAAGAGCTTCTTGGAGTTACCGGAGGCGGACTCTGCTTACATCCCGAGGGCACGTTCTGGCCACCTAGTTCCACGATCACCAAGCAGACTTTTTCAAGCGCGGAGGGAGTTCCTTGTGTGCCCCTTTGCATCTTGCCCCGGTGCAGGCACATCGGCGGCTCTCAAGCAGTAATAATGAGTTCGAAAAAATTTAACTCCTCTGGGTACGGCGGACCGCACCGCAACTGGTCGGGCCGGCATTCAGTAAGGCTTCTTTCAGTCACTCTCAGTGTTTATCGACATCAGGTGGGGCGTTAGATTCCAGTGCCAGAACTCATCTTTGTCCGCCTCCGGACCGCAGCCTGTCGGGGTGTACGCGGAAATGATGAACAAGTCACGTGTGCGATTTCCATATCTAGTTAATGGGCAAGAACCTCATAGCCGGACTGCGCAAAGTCGGATATTTACAGGAATCCAGTCTGACACGGCCTCTCTGGCTCTACGGCTCAGAGCAACACAGACACCGGCCTTGCCGGCTGCTGCAGCTTCCAAGTCTCCAGAAGGGCATAGATGAAAGTTGGTATTGGGATTAGCCGAGGAATTTGGTCTGATCGTGTGGCTTGCTTCTTGCTTTCTTGTATCTGAAAGGCAGCAGACACCGATCGAGGAAGATTTCAGTGTTAGAGCTGGACTTACCTTAGTCCAATTCGCATAAGCGCGCGTACGCTGAATCTGGCCAGTTAGGATCGTAGGCTAGGTTGAAGAACGGTGGGCTTGGTGCTGGGTTTGGCTGTGGCAGCCTTAGGAGGGAATGTTCTGTTGGAATTCCGGTCACAACCGGCACCGGTGGGAAAGCAGATTGGCTGCAGCACGGTGATGTGTATAGCACATAAAACAGAGGGAAGGGTAGGGCGAGGGAGGATGGGTTCTCAGTGTGGTGGTGGATGAGAGCAAAATCCTGCTAGGGCGAAGTAGCTTGAAAGGGAGTGAGACGAAAGCGAACTTGCATGAGAGACCATCGCAGAATTTGAGGACGCACTACTGAGAGAAGGTCGGACTACATCAGGTTGCCCTAGAAATAACTCTTGAAACCATTGTCATGGACGTGTGCCGTGTCCCTGGGACGCGCGTACAACACCCAACTTCAGTGCTTACACGTCGCTCCCCAGATAAAAGATTCAGTTTCTCGTTTCACTCTTCGCGTGTCGGGTGGTTCGGCGTCTAGTGCTCGTGGTCATGCTGGTTTTGGAATCGCTCTGAGCACGAAAGCCGAGTGTGCACTGCTCGGCTGGACCCCAGTCAGCAGTCGTCCGTGTGCAGTTTAGTTGAATGGTTTCGTGCACGTCAACAGTAACAGGCTGAAGGCTCATCGCCTGTCTGTCGCTCCTGTGTACACTTCTGCTGACTGTAGCTATCCCAAGGCTATAGACGGCTTCTACCGAGATTTGTCTCAACTGCTCCACAGCGCGCGCTACGGACGTGATGTCCGTTGCTAGCGATTTCAATGCCCGGGTTTGAAGCCCAGACTAGACGGAAGGGCAAATAGGAGGCTGATTTAGCGTTGCGGCCGATCGAACCGATAACGGTGGCCAAGCAACTCAACTATGCTCCGATCACGGACTATTCCTATCGGGTGCAAATTTACCGCACAAAGTGCAGCATTGACTAACCTGGCGCTCTTCTGAGCATTCACAGCGTTGGATCCAGGTCGACCAAGTGCCCATCAGTTACAGCTGGCGCAGACCAATTTAGGACTGTCGATAAATTTGGTCCACGTCTGTAGACACTGATCGCGCTATTGTCTGCGCGCACTTTGACCTACGTCTCGTGAGTGGCCAATGCAAAGCCAAAGGCAGCCAAACCCGCGGCTGCTACTGAACGATAGCCATCGAAGGCCCGTTGATTCAAGCCCAGGTCGTATTTATTACACTTTCACAGTTCGACAAATTTTAGTACATAAACACACCTTCCATATTCCCATTGTTCTTGTTTTTCTTGATCTCAAAGCGGCCTTCAACTCGGTCAACCGCACAGTTCTCTGGCGCTACTTCTTGCTGAAGGGTGTACCAGAGAAACTCATTTCTATCATTAAGTCCCTGTTCATGAACAACCGACGCCGACTTCGGGCTCACGGTAATTTTTCACCCGAATTCACCACGAAAAGTGGAGTACTTTAGGGCTATCCCGCCTCTCATTTTCCCTTTAACCTCGTGATTGGTATGGCCCCGGCAACCGCGACTTTGTCATGTGAGGATAGTGGTATCGAGCCTTCCCCAGTTGAAAAGTGTCAGACTCTGAATTCGCGCAAGGCGGTTCTTCTCAAAGAAGATCCGAGTGAGTCGCAAGCCTTTCTGGACGACATGAATAACTGCGTGCAAAAGTTGCGTATGCTTTCCGAACCTTCAAAGCGCAAGACGCTGTTGTGTGATTATATTGGTGCGACACCAAGCCCGTCGGTATCTGAAGAACTATAGACCCGGTTCAGTTCTGTTCTGTTCAGACAACCATCAACTGTGCACTTGTTGCGATGGCTTTGGTTGCTATCTCATAGCGGTTCTAATCATCAGGAAATTAGCCTGATTTCTGTTTCTTTAAACCTCCTGGCTTACATTTTCCGCCACCGACTTTCTCACTTGAGTGACCCGCTTTGTTTTGAAGAAAAAGCTGGGTTCCGTCCCGGCCGCGGTTGGACGAACTTTTCGGCTCCTGCTTGGAAAACGCCATAGGTATCAAAGGCCGTCTATGACTGTGTTTCTGGAAAATAATGCCTCATTTGACTCCGTCCACAAGATTGTTTTATGGGCTTGCCTGTTGCCGGAATGCTTGCCCGAGAGGTGCGTTTCCACCCTCAAAGCTCCCTATCGACAGACCCCTGGAAGAGCAAGGGTCTGTGGGCAACTATCCGAGTCCTTTTTCGTCCCAAGTGGCGTTCGGCAAAAAATGACCAACTTCCCCGATCCCCTTCAAGTTAAGAATGGATGATCTGCTCCAAAGAGCCCTTAATGGTGTTGCAACCAGTGGAGCGAAGCTTCTATCGGTCTCCAAAGTCACTGACTTAGAATACTCTGACGATGTTGCCTTGTTGGGAGACGACCCCCAAGTCGTCCACGAAGCTCAAAAACCACTTGGCCGTCGAAATCACCTGGTATGCCATGCACTTTGCTCTATCCAAATGCAAAGGGTATCTTCGAGGCTGACAAGCAGACCCTCTCGCACTCACTGTTTGCGGGGAACGTTCGCAATCTGTTAGCAGCTTTGCGTACATGGGTAGTTGAGTTTTCACTGATGGAGATATCTGAGACAAGATCTCTCCGAGCAACTGTGAGGCCTGTCCGGCTTTTGCCAGTCCAAGGCACCCGTGGCGTTGTCATGACATCAGGCCTTCCCCCAAAAGGACAGAGTCAAAAAAGAGGCAGTCTGCTCGGAGCTACCTTATGGAAGCCAGTCCCGGCCAGTTCGAGAGAAAGATCTGCGCCGGCTGAAGGTATTCGACCACAGGTGTCTAAAGACAGTTTTGATGTCTTTAAGTCTTGGGGTAGTAAACGGGTACGAGTCCAAACCTCAACTGGTCCTGAATCTGGCGATTATCTTGTTATGTGAGTGTCACCGGTGAGCTGGAAGGCAGCTCACCGGACAAACTGTCCCGGGAAAAAGAGAGAGGGTTCAGAATACAAATCTTGACAATATCTCGCATCTGGTATGGCCGGCTCACTCGGAGATAGACCACTGGACAACGCGAAAGCTTTCAGGATGCTGGTCTTGACTGCATATGGCTTCTTGTTTTGCCGGTGATCTGGAAGATAGTTCAGTGAACAGAGGAAGGGGGCATTCCGTTTAGCTTGGGTAGCGCAAGAGATTCCGATTTGGAAAATCCTTCGGAAGTCAAACAGCGAGACTTTTGGACCGCGCCCGCGCGCGACCTTGGAAGGTGGCAGCATCAAGTCAGTAACGACGAATTGCGGGGGAGAATATTCAGAGTGGATTATTCATCACTCGAGTATTGTTATTCCTCATCGGCTATGGCGGTCAGGTCGTGTTTTACTGGTGCCCGCCCAGCACTTATCTCATCGACCTTTATTCGCGCCAGCTGAACAGGATTGGAAACGGCAGCTTGGTGGACAACCGATGCTCTGGAGCAGAAGTATAAAGAGTCTGAATTCCCTTTCAGAAGCAGTGGGGCCCTATCGCCCGCCAGATTGAGCAAGAATGACACCAAAGAGATTGGTCAGATACCGAGGTAGAAACGGCCCAAAACCAGAGTCAGTGGCGGCAGTGCCATATAGAAAACCGCAAACGATACGGACAAAAAAGCCGAAAAACCGGGGGTGGTGATGTGTAACACACAACATTCTCCGAAGTTTGCAACCCTCAAGTGAATCAACCGGATTACAGACGCTCAAGTGACACCTGGGCACGCGCCAAAGCAACAACTTTCCTTGAATCGCAAAATATGATCGGCAACAGAGGTGCCACAGCCGAAGAAAGACCATCCAGTAGGTAGAATAAGATCACGGGTTAAAGTGGTCACTGAGGGAGTTTATTGTCATGTGATTCGTGAGGCGCAGAATTCGGCTGCTGATATGGGTCTAGTGAACCACAGATGTTTAAATTACCCGTCTCTAATCTTTGTACTTTCTCCCCTTCTTCTCTTCGGAAGTGAAGGCCCCGAGTAAACCAATGGGCGCGGATGACTTTCAAGACCAAACCCTTCATGACAATGACTAAAACATCTATTTTGTTCAAATAAACCATGGACACTTGTTCTTCCTGCCCTCGGGCCCCTCGAACTGTACATTTTGCTCTCCGGCTTGTGGGACAGATTTATTCTTCAATGTACGTTACCTGTCGGCTGTGCCTTCTGCTGCAGGTTCCTTACTGAGCACATTCACTTGTGCTGTGTGTGTGGTATTACCCGTTGGCACGCGGATATCTGAACTGTTATGTGACTTACCGACACTGCTACTCATTTCAGACGGTTCACACCCTGGACTTCCGTGCCACCTAAGTCCTCATCCCGTCGGACGAGCTGGTGACGTGAGCCTCATTTCTGTGTTCCTTACAGTTCGTTTCAGACTTCACCCATCTGTTAGTCGCTGGTGACTTCAACTCTTCCAATACAAACTGGCAAAGAGCTGATGTCTTTGATATCACCTTTCGTAAATCCTTCCTTGATCTCGTACTGAAAAGCTCACGGGTGCAGAACGTAAGGGATCCGACTAGATATCGTACAAGACATGCCCCGTCCCTACTAGACCTGGTCATCACCAATGATCTGATCCTAACAGATGTGGTGCATTACTTGCCGCCCGTCGGCAAAAGTGATCACATTCTCACTGGATTCGATTATATCGTGAAATGGCCACCTCTTCCCTCAGAAACTAAAATTTTGAGATCCTACAAAAGGACCAATTTTGGCCAAGTCTGTGCATTTTTTCGCTCCCAGCTAAATTCAACTAACCCATGTAACTCTGCGGATGAAATGGCAGAGGATCTTAGAGAGTTGATCTCCCTAGCTGATAGGCATTTTGTCCTCAGAATTCGTCGTCCACAGACCGCTAAGCGACCCCTCCCTCGTCCCATTAGGCGCATTCTAGACGAAAGCGCACGCCTCTTTGCTAGATATAAAGCCACAGACCTTGCCCGTGATGCAGAAGACTTCAGGATCATACGGAACATATGCAAAGACAAGATTGGGTCCTATCAGAATGCAGTCCAACGATCTGTACTTGATCGAGCACGGACCAATAAGGCATTTTTCTTTCAGTACATGCGCCGTCTTAGGGGTGCAGCTCCGACGCCATTAGCTCTCAAAGATAGTGCCGGAGTTCCAATCACTTCCCTTAGCCAAGTAGCCGAGGCACTCAGCTCCGACTTCCGTACAATTTTTAGCTCCATGCCTATATCATCCCACCCTACCATGCACCCGTTCTCTGACCACTACTCCTAACCGCGTCACTATTCCCATTGGTGCAGTCGCTCAAGGTTTCCGACGGCGCAACCAATATTGCTCTACGGGTCCTGACCTAATCCGCCCCCATATTTTCAAGGAAGCCGCGGATACATCAGCTGCTCCTTATGCCTCGCTTTTTCAGCGATGTGTTGATGATGGGGTTTTCCCCAGCAGCTGGAAAAAAGCAGTCATCGCACCCATCTATAAGAAGGGTAGTAGACACCTTGCTTCTAGTTACAGACCCATAAGCCTCACTAGCTTCCCCAGCAAAATTTTTGGGGGAATTCTTAAGAGTGAGATTCTTTCCCATCTTCATAGAAATAAGATCCTCTCTCCGTCCCAACATGGGTTTCTTCCTGGCAGATCATGCATCACCAATATGCTTACCGTCATGGATAGTCTAACGAAAGCCTATGATGGTGGCCAGCTCTCACACGCTGTGTTACGAACGTTTGAGCAATGCGTAGCCAAATTCGCAACGGCTCCCGAAATCAGAAGGCGATTATCCGTGATAATTCTACGATACTAGATTATTAAAATAAACAATGACATAAACAATATACAAACCTCAATAATACGATCACAAAGTCTCAACAACGAGAAACCGAATAGCAGCGTGTGAGCAGACAGCACGTGCGTCACGCAGGTCCTGAACAAGGATGTGCCAAAATAGCGCTCTGGGCGCGAACAAACAACAATTGGTCCAGAAAAACAACCGGTTCGTAAAGACAAGTCAATAGTGTATGGAAATGGGTGATGTTGGGAAAAAACACTGAATCGCGAGGGAAAAAGGGGGATTTTCCACGACCGGCTGTTACACCGCCCACCAAAATCCTCCTGGATCCTTAGCAGAGTCAAAGGTTCGGTATAAAGGTACTGATTCTTCCTACCTGCCTAGGCCCTGCTGTCAGTGCGCGCGTCTAATGCTCGTCGTCGACGTTCTACTACTGGTCGCACCTAACCCATTGGCTACATAGACGTGAGGCTAGTCTACATCTTCCACAAGACCAAATGACCGATGGCGGGCGTGAATGGTCACATAGACGTTGTCCTCGTAAGGGGCCGTCCGGTCCTGGATGTACGCGCTTGAGTGTGTGTGTGTGTGTGTGTGCGTGTGTGTGTGCCGGGGTTACAATGAAATCACAGGTATGACTACACATCAAAGGATGACTTTCTGCAATGTCAACAAAAGACCGCGTGGCAAGAAAACGAGTAAATGTAGCATGCATGTGTGACCTGAGCTCCACTACTTCCACATGTGCAAGGGGCATTCGGTAGCGTCAACAAAAGGCGAACAAAGAACACTGTCACATGTATGATGGGTTTACGGGATGTAGAGTGCGTCGTGCATGTGTGTATGTATCGGGATGTATAATGGAATCGCACTCATCACCACATATCGGAAAGAACCTTCTGTAATGTCAACGAAGGGACCGCGAGCACCTTAACGTGTTTGACGGAGATTGTGTGGTATATATGGTGTTTCTTTATCCACCTCGACTACTGGTGTGAAAAAGGTTTACTAGGCCACAGGGTTATCAGCTCCTCCGTCTTCGCTCTCGAGTAGGTTAATACTGCGTATGTCACGAATGAGCACTCCGTTAGCTGTCTTCACCTTCACCGTTCTTATCATTTCGTCAGTGCTTTTGATGGTTTCCGTAACTACTCCCAAAGACCAAGCGCTGAAATGTGCGCGTTCGTCGGCGATCATAACCACGTCCCCAACTTTGAATGGTCTTGTTTTGGCCATCCACTTCTGTCGAGTCTGCAAAACCGGTAGGTACTCCCGTAGCCATCGCCTCCAGAAGACCTTGGCCAGATAATTCGCTTGCTTCCACCCGTGGAGGTAGCTCCCACGAAGGTTTACCGGCCCTCGGAAACCCTCGTTCGACCTTAACGTCAATAAGTCGTTCGGGGTGAGCGCCAGGTGGGTGGGGTCGCCGTTCAATACTGGAACCAGGAGGCGGTTGTTCAGGATTCGCTCCACCTCAGTCATGACGGTGTTCAGCGTCTTGTCGTCGGGCGGCTGCTGCTCCATGATTGACAGCAATATCCGTCTGGCGGACCGGATCATGCGTTCTCATATGCCGCCTCGGTGACTGGCCTGTGGGGGTTGAAATGCCATCGTATGCCGTAGGCCACGGTTTGATTCTGCAGTTCGTCCCTGTTTATGTTCTTGTGCCAACGCTGCAATTCCCGTTGAGCGCCCACAGAGTTCGATCCATTATCTGAGTATATATCGGCCGGTACGCCTCTTCGGTTGATAAATCTTTGCAAGGCCCGTAGAAACGAATCGGTCGTCATCGAATATGCGACTTCTAGGTGTACCTCACGTGATTTCATGCACGTCATGATACATCCGTATCGCTTTTCTAATCTTTTCCTGCACTCGATCCACAAAGGCCAGAAATAGTCCAACCCGGTGTCACTGAACGGCCACCAGCCCGTAGTTACCCTGCATTCTGGTAGCGGGGCCATGAGTTGTTTTCCTGCTGTGGCATTGCGTCTCCTGCATTGCACACACCGTCGGATTACGCGTTTTACAGTCTCTCGTCCTCTCCACAACAAAAGACGCTTTCGGATGACGCTCGTCACGTGACCTTCCCCGGCATGTCCCTCCATGGCGTGGACGTGTTGAATCATTAGCTCTACTACGGGTTGTCTCGCAGGCAGCAGTATAGGATACTTTGTGTCGAAGTTCAGGTGGGCGTTGGTCAGCCTACCATCCACCCGCAGCAGTCCGTTGATGAGTTTGGGGTTTAAACGCTTCAGCTCGCCTCTTGGAGATGGCATGTCTTCATTGGTCGGCCCCACTTCTTCCGCCCTCTTGAGTTCTTGGGCGAAAGCCTCGCGTTGTATCATTCTGAAAATATCGTACTCTGCCGCTTGTAGCTCATCGGGACCTATCGGGCCGACCGGTATCCGACCTGAGGGCCGTAGCCCTTTCATGACTAGTAAACTTATCTTGAACCTGGTTAACCAAACTAGCGAACGAAGCGTCTTCATCCAGGAAGAAAACCTGACCAGTCGCGATAAAATGGGCGACGCTTCGACGACGTTGGTTGCTATCACTACGCCTTTGATCTCCAGTTCCAATTCCGTAAGGGGTTTTAATTCGAACACGGGCCAGTCCTGTTTGGGCAATTGCAGGAAGTTTGGCCCTCTCGTCCACGTGTCCAGTTGCCTGAAGTTGTTCGCACCTCGGGAGCACAGGTCGGCCGGATTATCGCCAGACCTGACATGACTCCACTGGTGCGTGGCTGATTCATCGTGGATAATCGTGAGCCGGTTAGCAACGAAAGTACTAAACCGGCTCCGTACGTTGTTAATGTAGTAAAGTACTATCGTTGAATCCGTCCAGAAGCTCACCGACCAAATGTAGAGATCGAAACATCTCTTCACAGCTTGCACCACCCTGACTGCCAACACGGCTGCGCTGAGTTCAAGGCGTGGGATTGAGACCGACTTCAGTGGGGCAACGCGGGCTTTGGCAAACAGGATCCTCGTGGTATATTGTCCATCTCCTGCGCACCATCGTCCGTACACCACAGCTCCATAACCGACTTCGGATGCATCGGAAAAGGCATGTAGTTCTCCAGTCCGTGTCGTATGGCCAGGGGTCAAACATCGTGGTATTCATATGTCCCCTAATTTCTTCAAGGTGTTCAGAAATTCTTCCCAGTCCAGCCGGTCCCCTCGGTCCAGTGCCTGGTCCCAATCAACTTTCTTACGGCACAGCCGCTGCAGCAAGATCTTTCCGGGTAGCAGCCATGGTGAGACGAAACCGAGCGGGTCGAACAAACTTGAGACGGCAGATAGTATGCCACGACGGGTTATTGGCAGCTCGGGAACGTTCAGTTCGAAAACAAAATCGTCCGTTTCCGCGTCCCATTGTATCCCTAAAGTGCGCTCGATAGGAAGTGGAGAGCCGTCCAAATCTCTTACCCTTTCGGCCTTTTCGTGATACGGGATGACCTTCAGCACTTCTGAAGCGTTCGACATCCATTTAGTTAGATGGAAGCCGCCCTCTTCCAGCAATCTCGTCAGACCCCTGAACTGCTCTAGAGCTGATTCCACATCATCGAATGACCCAAGGTAGTCGTCGACGTAGAAGTTCCTGCTGACGCTTTCTACCACCGTCCGATGTACTAGATCGCCATGTTTGTTCGCTGATTCTCGAAGGGCGTAGTTTGCACAAAATGGTGACGATATGGCTCCGAAGGGGTGGACGGTCATCCTATAATTCACCACTGCGTTGTCCCGGTCGCTCCCTTCCCACCACAGGAAACGCAAAGCATCTCATTCTCCTACCGGAATCTTCACCTGATGGAACATTTCCCTAATGTCAGCAGACAAAGCCACTTTACCCACTCTGAAACGGCACAGAACATCGATCAGTGGTGTGGTCCAGTCAGGCCCCTGTAGTAGGCGATCGTTTAACGACTTGCCCTGGAACTTGGCCGCACAGTCGAAAACCACGCGCAGTTTATTGGGTTTTTTGGGGTTGATAACCGGATGGTGAGGCAGATACCAGATACCCTTTTGCTGTCGGTGTTGACAGGCACCTTTTCAACGTAACCGAGGTCCTCGTTTCGCTTCATCAAATCCGCGTATCGTTCCCACAGATTCTGGTCTCGAATGAAGCGTTCTTTTAGTCGTAGTAATCGTTGGAGAACATAATTTCTGTTGTCAGTCCACGGGTCGACCGGTGTGCGCCATGGGAGGGGAACCTCGAACTGTTTTTTGAGGCCTCTAGAGCCTTGCCGCACCGTTTGTAGAGCGAAGTGATCCTCTTGAGACAACGTCGGTCTTTCGTCTCCAATGTCATGAAACTCCTTTTCATACAGCCGTTGCAGATGATACTCTATGCGGTCCGTTTCGGCGGATAAGTAATTCACGGAACCGCGTACCCCTACTGGACCGTATAACATCCATCCCAGAGCCGTGCGTACGGCATAAGGTGCCTGGCGGTCGCCCACTCTTTGGTCAAGCACTCAATGCGCCTCTGGCACGTCGCATCCGATGAGGAGATCCACCTCATCATCTTCCCAGTCTACGACGGTTACATCCTGCAGGTGGGGCCACCGAGTCAAGATTGCGTTCACCGACCTTGGTGCTCGCATGGGGAGATCCGCTAACGTGAATGCCTCCGTTGGTTCAATTTCCTCGTTAGTGTCTAGAGAGATGAGTTGCAGCCTTAATCTACCGGCAGTCATTACCTGTGTTCCGCCCACCGTGCTCACTGCTAACGACGTCGCACCTTTAGCCAGTTGGTGTTTGTCGGCAAACCGCTCTTTCACTAAAGTGGTGTCGGATCCACTATCAACGAAAGCCAACGCCTTGACTATCCCAGTCGGAGTCACTACTCCCATGGCCACTACGCCTAAACGTACCGGTTTACTGGCAGATTGTGAAGTTGAACAAATCACGCTGGGCTTGGCAATCGCCTCGGATATGGTTATTCTCGCCTGATGCAGCAGCCGATGGTGTCTGCCCGTGCAGCCCTCGTAACCACATCGATTCCTTGTTCTACAGGCTGCTGCCCGGTGCGTGGTGTTGAGACAGATGAAACATGCTCCTGCCATCCTCGCCATTCCCCACCGTTCGTCTATTGTGGCGTTGCCGAACTTGGGGCATTCTGGTAGGCCATGGCTAGTACCACAGGATCTGCAATTTGGTTTCGCCGTAGCATCTCGTGAAATGACGTGTGTGTTGGTCCAAGGCTGGTACTTTGGATATTCCCGTACAGGGGTTTGGACTTGGCTAGTACCGGGCTTGTTTGCTCGGTTGCTGTCCCGGATGAGTCGGCCGAATCTGCTGTCAGCTATCTTCGTTTGCCTGTCTAAGTATTCAGTCAGGTCTTCGAAGTTGGCTTCTCTGTCGCCTCGGCTTATCCGTTCAGCTTCTTCCGCCCACCGACCCTGTAGTTCGGGAGAGTGGTGACGGACTATGCCTGTGATCCTTCTGGAGTATGTTTTAATAGACTTTTTCCCTCATTTCATACTGTCTCAGTGAACGCTCACGATGCATAATGTCTCTCGCTGTTGATGTGCGATGAGGTTTTCCGTTTCCCTCTCATTTTTAGCGGGGATTCGACGAAATACACTCGGCAGTGGTGGGTGCATAACTGGTGTGCATACCATCGAAGGAATTCTGGACGCTCAATTGGCCGTTGTCATTACCTGTCCTCTGCAAACTGAACTGAACTGAACTGAACCCCCACGGAACTGGACTGACTGCGCTACGCCGGCAAGTCTTCCGACGTGATACGTAGAATTATATTTTCTGTGGTTGTGTCATTCTGTGGACTATAATTTGCCCACAGTGCCTCCAAAAAGAGTCAAAAATATTGCATCTAAGTGCCTCGTTTGTTCGAAAGTTGTTCGCTCACGCGACAAATCTCTTCAGTGTGGTGGTTGTGATGGTTGGGTCCATCTTGAGTGTTCTGAAATAAGTATTGACATTTACGAAGCCCTGGACAAATGCCGTGCAAAGTTGTTCAAGGTGCTGTGCATCAAATGCACCGAGCTATCAACACCTGTATGGCCCGCAAAGCAGTCGGCGGAAATGGCTCTTCCTGTCACAGATACAGCAGCGGCATCAACTTCGTCGTCGTCATCATCATTAGCACCGTCAATCAGTTCATCGCCATCAATAGCAGCAGAATCAGCGGCGTCGTCATCGTCTTTTTCTTCGCCAACATCATTCTCACCGTCATCATTGCCGTCAGAAGGGGAAAATTCCGCCGAGGTATCTATTCCCGGCTGTGCTACGTATGCAGAGGTGGCTTCAACATCGGTCACTGAGCCAACCGGAACAAAGCGCCGCCAACGCCAGAAGCTACCTAAGTCTGCCTGCCACAATGCGGACCCAGTTGGCACTGATGTGGCCACGCAAGCACAAGACGGTATTATAGGAACAAAACCCAGCCAACAGAGCACCACCGCGGATGAAAGTAGACCGGCCTGGATAACAACTGCGGATCGTCCACGAAGAACGCCACCGTCGAGGAAACAGTGTTTCGTAATAGTGAACTTGCCTGAGACAAAGAAGACCACGGCACAGGCACGTCTGGACCACGGTATTGCGAGTCTCCGGAGTATACTAACAAAACTTTTTGTCCCTGGGGAGGAGGAGACCGCAGAAAAGTTGCGGGTAAAATCAGCATTCCGAACTGGCAAAGCTAGTGACGCTGAACGCCCCCGTCCACGGAAAGTAGTGCTGGACTCTGAGGAATCCGCGACTTCTGTGTTAGGAAGATCCCACCGCCTAAAAGGCGAGCAAGTGCGGCTTCACCGAGATCTAGACCCTGCGGATCGTGAGAAGTATAGAAATGCTTTGATTGAACGACGTGAACAAATGGAACAAGGAGAAAGGGACTTGATCATTCGGGATTTTCGGGTGCAGAAACGGCGCCCTCACTTCCGGTGGAGGCCGCTGGCGCTAGTGTCCCTGTCAGTCCCCCCAAGCTAGGACACCCTGAACAAACGGATGTGGTAGCAGGCCGAGACAGCGTCATCATCCTGTTGTCTAACGTCCGCGGTCTGCTGAACAAGAGGGATGACCTGGAACACCTGCTGCAATCCAGCTCACCTACTATGATAGCATTGACGGAGACGTGGCTGAGTAACAATGTTCTGGGCTCTGAGGTGTCCCTCCCTGGCTACACCCTATTCCGAGTCGTAGGAACTCTATCAGAGCTGGTGGAGGCGTAGCATTGTTCGTACGATCAGACATCCCAACCGCGCAGTTAGAGGCATTCGCAGACCCGCAAGGACTCGGTGAAGCTATCTGCTGCCGCGTCAAGCTTACCGCCGGGGGCTTTAGGACAGTTGGAGTCATCTATCGGACACCTGAGGTCACTCCTCCAGATATGATAAATTTATTGAGGAGATGGGCGTGCAACGGCCACTGCCTCGTCCTGGGCGACTTCAATGCTCCGCATATTGATTGGACATCAAGCAGGACAGCAGCCGGGACAGATCCTTTCTCTCGGGAATTACTGACAACGGTCCAAGAACTGGCACTACACCAGCATGTTCAGGAATCGACCCGGAGGCAATCCGGTCACGGTTCCATTCTGGATCTGGTGATTTCTCCCAGGAGCTCGGACGTCGATAAGGTTGAACATCTCCCTCCACTTGGAAGCAGTGACCATATGGTGCTAGAAATTCACTGGCGCACTGGTTCTTGTCCATCCTCTAGACCACACATCGGACGTAATGTTTGGCGCACTCCATTCGAAGATGTCCGGAGAGCGGCGTTAGACGTCAACTGGTTTCCCACGGATTCAGATGTCCACCACGATGTGAACGAATCTTGGGCGTTTATTCGTGACGGTATCTTGTACCTTATGAATACCTACTGCCCCCTCAACCGGCGTAGACCCCGGGTTAAGGGACCGCCGTGGTTTGATCTGGAGCTCAGACGCCTGCTCAAACGACGAAATCGGGCCTGGCAGCGGTTCCGATCCAAAGGTGAGGGTTAAGATCTCTATCGCAGGATTCGTAACCAGTGTACCGAACAAAAACGGATAAAGCGGATGGCATTCGAGGAGGCCCTTGCGGTCGACGCGGTGCGAGCACCCAAGCGCCTGTTTGCATACTTAAAGTGCCGCACCAGAGCGAAGGTGGGTATCCCGGCGCTGATGAACAGCGACGAAATAGTTGCAACAGATGACGAAAAGGCTGAGACATTAGCCAAACATTATCTGTCAGTTTATTGTGTAGAGTAAGGTGCGCCACTCTCGATGGTGGATAGCTCGCCGCTGTTCATTATGTATGATTTTGAGGAGCCGGAAGTGAATAAGATGCTCAAATCCATAAAAACCCATAAGTCACCGGGACCGGACGACGTGCATCCGTTGATGTTGAAGGAGTTGGCGGACCAGCTAACTACACCACTAACGCGGTTGTTCAATTTTTCGTTGGCCACTGGAAGTCTACCTTAGGAGTGGAAAAAAGCAGTCGTTGTTCCGCTGTACAAGGGTGGGACAAAATTCACCTCGGCCAACTACCGCCCAGTTAGCCTCACTTCCGTAGCTGGAAAGGTCATGGAAAGGCTGGTGGCTGTTCGTGTACGTGAACATCTGGAGCGCTGTCAACTGCTATGCGCAGAGCAGCACGGTTTTCGGCGGAACAGATCATGTCTGTCAAACCTGTTGACCGCCCGTGAAAGTTGGTCGAACTCCAAGGCCGAGGGATATGTCACGGACGTCATCTTCATGGACTTGAGTAAGGCGTTTGACAAAGTTCCTCACAAGGGGCTGTTGCTGAAACTCTGGGCCATCGGCATCTCACGGCCCATGCTTCATTGGATTGAGGATTTCTTGGTCGGGAGAACATTTTCCGTGAGAGTTGCACAGTCCCAGTCCGCGTAGTATCCAGTTGGCAGTGGCGTGCCGCAAGGCTCCGTGCTAGGACCCCTGTTGTTTCTAGTGTTTGTAAACGACCTACCACAGACCATTCGATCCCAATGCCTTATCTACGCCGATGATCTCAAGATCTGGCGCACCATTCGATCGGCAGAGGATCGCGAGATACTACAGGAGGATCTGCAGGCCCTCGTCAATTGGTCGACCACCTGGGGTCTACCGATAAACGTGGACAAGTGCGCGAGCATGAGGATTGGTGGCCCCAACGATACTTCCGGCTACTGCTTTGGGAGTGTCGTACTCGGTCACACGCAGGAGGAAAAGGACCTCGGAGTTGTTGTCACCAACAATCTGAAGACAAGAGCACACACTGAGAGAGCGTGCGCCTGAGCGTGGAAGATACTTGGTCCCATCCGCCGTTCATTTGGGCCTCTACCCCGGGACACTTTCCGACTGCTTTATGTCTCACATGTACGTCTTCGTTTGGAATATGGCGGTCCGGCTGTCTACCCGTGCACGGCGGCGGAAGTAGCCAAACTGGAACGGGTGCAACGTGCTGCCACACGCCTCGTGGCCGGACTGCGTGTGTTCAGCTATGAGGAACGCCTAAAAGTCACCGAGTTGTTTCCCATTGCCTATCGACGGCTTCGAGGCGACCTCATCTATGCCAGGCGCATAATCCGCGGTGAGTTGGGCCAGGAACTACAGGCGGAATTCCCGCTCAGGAATAATGATCGTACCAGAGGACACACTCTGACGCCTCGTAAGGTGCATTCCACCGGCTTACCGGCCATCTATCGATTGTCAAGGAGGGTGACCAATCTCTGGAACGCTCTACCGACCGAAGTGGTGGAAGAGGAAACCGAGACACTATTCAAGAGGAAATTGGACCAGACCCTGAAGGTTTATTGGCGGAGCACCGACATCCAGCCGAGTCAATAGAGTACGATGTGATAGGGCTCATACGGGATGACTTCCCACTGCCCTTTACCTGAAGACTGAAGACGCTGATCCTTGCATACTACACAATCAATCGGAGGGAAGCTACGTAGATGTTGCCAGTATGGCGTGGCGCGATAAGATACGGATTCAAATAGGCACATAAATAGATAACTAGAACAAATAGAAAAGTAGAATGTTTTCGGGGATGATAATAACATTATTGTAATCAGTGCCTTTATATTGGGGTAACTGTACTGTCTCCACAGCAGGGGGAAACCTTTTAGGGAGATTTTTTTCCCAACTTCTCTGTCCTCTTTTATTTCGTACATTGTTTTCCTACTATCCGATGGTCTGGTTGGCACTATGTCTGTACCAGATATATATATATATATATATATATATATATATATATATATATATATATATATATATATATATATATATATATATATATAAGCTAGGGCAGCCTGTTGCCTCGTTTGGTGAAGTAAGCGGATGTGAAAAACAGCAAGGTGAAGAGATTGCTTAGATTGGAGAATCGATCCACTTTTCGGCTGTCTCTAAGTTGCTACCCATTGAAGGTTGCAGGTTCACAGGCACGAGTCATTGTGACCTCCCTTATCCATTCGGAATTAGGGTGCGAAGAAAGAAGGACAGGGAAATATGAAATGATTCCCGAGGGACCGCTGACGATTTTTGGATGAATCATACTTCGCGGCTGCCCGCATCACAAAGGGGTTTTTCTTTGGGAACCCTTACCAGAACGTATGACTCAAAAGTCTCACTCAAGGCAATGGGTCATTAGGCCACCACAGAAACGTGACCGAAGCACGCGTGAAGGAACTTCTTCTGGTCTCTCACGTGAGACCTGATTGCTGCATGCGTTTTGTCTTGGCTTCGCTGGTGTTTTGTTATCGATCCACCTTTCGAATTTATTCATTGGCCCCATGCACCCAATGGAGCAAGTTGAACGTGGACGGAGCAGCATGCTTTGGGCTTGAGCTGTCCAGTTTAGACGGGCGACAGCTGCCTTATGAAGCGCGATGACTTTTCCCACTGTCCAGGTACTCCACTCTTCTGTCCATCTAGTGGAGGTTTTTAGACCGGTAAACTGTTTCCCTTCGTGTTTATTCGCTGAAGTATTCTCTCCAGGGGCATGGTGGTTAGAACCAGATGTTGCCCATCAACTGATTCTGAGGCTGAACTTCGTCTGGCGTCTACCCATTGACCTGTCAGGCACGGTTGCATCTCGGGCCTAAGGAAGCCATCATGTACAGCTCTTTGAGTCATGGAGGCAAGCAAGCCATCACACCAAGTGAAGTTGCCGTTTCGTCACCTGCAAAATGTATCCCAGACGTATGTGAACTATCCACCCCGAGCCCAGAAACTAACTTCCATCCTCCCTCTGCGGAATGCCACATTAAGGTTAGCGTACAAGAAATACCAACTGGCGCGGTAACCCAAAACGGCAGCACAAATAAGATTTGGAATATAAAGCCTTGCACACTGGTAAACCCCAAAACGCTTCCTGTTATTTTCGGAAGTTAAGGGACATAAACTTACTTTCTACTCTTACACGGCTAGCTTCTGAGGTAAGATGAACCGGCTTCGTGGATGTCCCGAATGGCACCTACCTATGAGCAAAGTAAGCGAAGAAACGGTTCATAAAGAACCTTTGGAGTTAGGCACAAAGTGGCATCCTCAGCATCACTCGGCTTTTTGTTGAAGGAAGCAACTTCAGTCCGTGCACAACGAAGTGCTACCTGTCAGGCAACAGGAAGTTTGTGTTGGGAGCCGATGACCGAGCGACAGGTCTATTCGCCCTATCGTGAGCCATTCCGGTTCACAAACGTTGCTTCCAAGTTGTTTGCCTTTTATAGATCATCTGACGTATTCTTTTTTGCGTTTCACTCTGTACTACATTTTAAAATGAACGAAGCCTAACTTGCACGGCAATTCTTTCTCATTCACTATTATATCTGCTAAATTTGTGAACGTCCTCCCCACTACCATTACAATTTATTCATCTGAAAATAAAATAAATCGTTTCCACCCACCTCATCGTTTTCTCGAAGATCCGAACTCTCAGAGCGCCGCCGATGCTTGGAAAGATTGAACACATACATTGATCAACTTCATCGATCCCATTTCTCTACACAACCTAGATAAATCTGGAGCTATAATCGACTGTCTCCCCATCGGTGTACAGATTTATTTCAAAGTTCATGAATACGATACAACAGTAACTACACTTCAGTTCATATACATACAACCCAAGAATGAAGTACTCGTCTATCATCTATTGGCCATTTGCATGCAAGAGACTGGAGATAACTTAGACCATTTCCTACAGAGACTTAGGCTATTGGCTATAGATTGCAATTTTAAATCGGTGACTGCCGAAGAACACCTGGATGACGCTGTAAGGGACGCTTTTATCGCTGGAATGGTATCTGACCCCATTGGGTAACGTCTTGTGGAGCACAAAACCCTCAACCTCAAATTCGCATATGAACAGTCAGAAGCTCTTGAAATGGCCGAAAAGCAAACCCGGTCGTTGTGATGATTGCTGTAACAGCCGGTCGTGGAAAATCCCCCTTTTTCCCTCGCGATTCAGTGTTTTTTCCCAACATCACTCATTTCCATACACTATTGACTTGTCTTTACGAACTGGTTGTTTTTCTGGACCAATTGTTGTTTGTTCGCGCCCAGAGCGCTATTTTGGCACATTCTTGTTCAGGACCTGCGTGACGCACGTGCTGTCTGCTCACACGCTGCTATTCGGTTTCTCGTTGTTGAGACTTTGTGATCGTATTATTGAGGTTTGTATATTGTTTACGTCATTGTTTATTTTAATAATCAAGTATCGTAGAACTATCACGGATAATCGCCTTCTGATTTCGGGATCCGTTGCGAATTTGGCTACGCATTGCTCAAACGTTCGTAACAATACTCAATAGATCTATTTGGAACGAGGAAAATTCACGCAAAATGCCAAGGAAAGGATCAAAGGCAGTCGAACCCGGACAGGAAGTAATACGGCAAGTCTCTGGGGAGGTTTTGGGTACTTATGATTCTTTAGTTAATGCTAGATCGCTTAGTCCTGTCAGTGCTAGCTCATGTGTTATTGAAAGCAATATTGATCGTAAGGACGTTGATTTATATAAGCTGAGAATAATAGAACTAGAGCAACAGTTACTTTCGGCTAGGCTACAGGCGCATGAAGCAGAGAAGTGTACACAGAAACAGCGAGAGTATAGGACCAGTGACTTCGACACTTCCGATAGGTTAGAGTGCAATAAGGTAGGGAACCCCACGCCGGTCGCCGAATACAAACCACCATCGATCGATCTGCCTAGAGTGGAGTTAACGGTTTTCGACGGGCGAGCTGAGCAATACTGCAAGTTTGTCAAACAGTTCGAGACGTTCGTTGAAAACAAGGTAAACGACCCTGGGCAAAGGCTTCTTTACCTTACTCACTACTGCCGAGGCCGAGCGCGAGAAGCTATCGACGGATGCACCATGCTCGATCCAGAACAAGGCTACACAAGGGCAAGAAAGATTCTGAGGGACTTGTTTGTCCAACCTTTCAAAGTAGCCCGTAACCTAATAGAGGGCGTGATGGCAGAGGCAAAGAGAACCAAGGGCGACGTCTACACCATGGCCGACCTGGTGATCAAGATGCAGAACTGCTCAATAGCCCTCGACCATTTAGGTTACAGGGCTGACCTAGACGCCATGCACACTTTGGAAGGCATAGTCCGTCACCACTCTCCCGAACTACAGGGTCGGTGGGCGGAAGAAGCTGAACGGATAAGCCGAGGCGACAGAGAAGCCAACTTCGAAGACCTGACTGAATACTTAGACAGGCAAACGAAGATAGCTGACAGCAGATTCGGCCGACTCATCCGGGACAGCAACCGAGCAAACAAGCCCGGTACTAGCCAAGTCCAAACCCCTGTACGGGAACATCCAAAGTACCAGCCTTGGACCAACACACACGTCATTTCACGAGATGCTACGGCGAAACCAAATTGCAGATCCTGTGGTACTAGCCATGGCCTACCAGAATGCCCCAAGTTCGGCAACGCCACAATAGACGAACGGTGGGGAATGGCGAGGATGGCAGGAGCATGTTTCATCTGTCTCAACACCACGCACCGGGCAGCAGCCTGTAGAACAAGGAATCGATGTGGTTACGAGGGCTGCACGGGCAGACACCATCGGCTGCTGCATCAGGCGAGAATAACCATATCCGAGGCGATTGCCAAGCCCAGCGTGATTTGTTCAACTTCACAATCTGCCAGTAAACCGGTACGTTTAGGCGTAGTGGCCGTGGGAGTAGTGACTCCGACTGGGATAGTCAAGGCGTTGGCTTTCGTTGATAGTGGATCCGACACCACTTTAGTGAAAGAGCGGTTTGCCGACAAACACCAACTGGCTAAAGGTGCGACGTCGTTAGCAGTGAGCACGGTGGGCGGAACACAGGTAATGACTGCCGGTAGATTAAGGCTGCAACTCATCTCTCTAGACACTAACGAGGAAATTGAACCAACGGAGGCATTCACGTTAGCGGATCTCCCCATGCGAGCACCAAGGTCGGTGAACGCAATCTTGACTCGGTGGCCCCACCTGCAGGATGTAACCGTCGTAGACTGGGAAGATGATGAGGTGGATCTCCTCATCGGATGCGACGTGCCAGAGGCGCATTGAGTGCTTGACCAAAGAGTGGGCGACCGCCAGGCACCTTATGCCGTACGCACGGCTCTGGGATGGATGTTATACGGTCCAGTAGGGGTACGCGGTTCCGTGAATTACTTATCCGCCGAAACGGACCGCATAGAGTATCATCTGCAACGGCTTTATGAAAAGGAGTTTCATGACATTGGGGACGAAAGACCGACGTTGTCTCAAGAGGATCACTTCGCTCTACAAACGGTGCGGCAAGGCTCTAGAGGCCTCAAAAAACAGTTCGAGGTTCCCCTCCCATGGCGCACACCGGTCGACCCGTGGACTGACAACAGAAATTATGTTCTCCAACGATTACTACGACTAAAAGAACGCTTCATTCGAGACCAGAATCTGTGGGAACGATACGCGGATTTGATGAAGCGAAACGAGGCCCTCGGTTACGTTGAAAAGGTGCCTGTTAACACCGACAGCAAAAGGGGTATCTGGTATCTGCCTCACCATCCGGTTATCAACCCCAAAAAACCCAATAAACTGCGCGTGGTTTTCGACTGTGCGGCCAAGTTCCAGGGCAAGTCGTTAAACGATCGCCTACTACAGGGGCCTGACTGGACCACACCACTGATCGATGTTCTGTGCCGTTTCAGAGTGGGTAAAGTGGATTTGTCTGCTGACATTAGGGAAATGTTCCATCAGGTGAAGATTCCGGTAGGAGAACGAGATGCTTTGCGTTTCCTGTGGTGGGAAGGGAGCGACCGGGACAATGCAGTGGTGAATTATAGGATGACCGTCCACCCCTTCGGAGCCATATCGTCACCATTTTGTGCCAACTACGCCCTCCGAGAATCAGCGAACAAACATGGCGATCTAATACATCGGACGGTGGTAGAAAGCGTCAGCAGGAACTTCTACGTCGACGACTACCTTGGGTCATTCGATGATGTGGAATCAGCTCTAGAGCAGTTCAGGGGTCTGACGAGATTGCTGGAAGAGGGTGGCTTCCATCTAACTAAATGGATGTCGAACGCTTCGGAAGTGCTGAAGGTCATCCCGTATCACGAAAAGGCCGAAAGGGTAAGAGATTTGGACGGCTCTCCACTTCCTATCGAGCGCACTTTAGGGATACAATGGGACGCGGAAACGGACGATTTTGTTTTCGAACTGAACGTTCCCGAGCTGCCAATAACCCGTCGTGGCATACTATCTGCCGTCTCAAGTTTGTTCGACCCGCTCGGTTTCGTCTCACCATGGCTGCTACCCGGAAAGATCTTGCTGCAGCGGCTGTGCCGTAAGAAAGTTGATTGGGACCAGTCACTGGACCGAGGGGACCGGCTGGACTGGGAGGAATTTTTGAACACCTTGAAGAAATTAGGGGACATATGAATACCACGATGTTTGACCCCTGGCCATACGACACGGACTGGAGAACTACATGCCTTTTCCGATGCATCCGAAGTCGGTTATGGAGCTGTGGTGTACGGACGATGGTGCGCAGGAGATGGACAATATACCACGAGGATCCTGTTTGCCAAAGCCCGCGTTGCCCCACTGAAGTCGGTCTCAATCCCACGCCTTGAACTCAGCGCAGCCGTGTTGGCAGTCAGGGTGGTGCAAGCTGTGAAGAGATGTTTCGATCTCTACATTTGGTCGGTGAGCTTCTGGACGGATTCAACGATAGTACTTTACTACATTAACAACGTACGGAGCCGGTTTAGTACTTTCGTTGCTAACCGGCTCACGATTATCCACGATGAATCGGCCACGCACCAGTTGTTACGAACGTTTGAGCAATGCGTAGCCAAATTCGCAACGGATCCCGAAATCAGAAGGCGATTATCCGTGATAATTCTACGATACTTGATTATTAAAATAAACAATGACGTAAACAATATACAAACCTCAATAATACGATCACAAAGTCTCAACAACGAGAAACCGAATAGCAGCGTGTGAGCAAACAGCACGTGCGTCACGCAGGTCCTGAACAAGAATGTGCCAAAATAGCGCTCTGGGCGCGAACAAACAACAATTGGTCCAGAAAAACAACCAGTTCGTAAAGACAAGTCAATAGTGTATGGAAATGAGTGATGTTGGGAAAAAACACTGAATCGCGAGGGAAAAAGGGGGATTTTCCACGACCGGCTGTTACACCGCCCACCAAAATCCTCCTGGATCCTTAGCAGAGTCAAAGGTTCGGTATAAAGGTACTGATTCTTCCTACCTGCCTAGGCCCTGCTGTCAGTGCGCGCGTCTAATGCTCGTCGTCGACGTTCTACTACTGGTCGCACCTAACCCATTGGCTACATAGACGTGAGGCTAGTCTACATCTTCCACAAGACCAAATGACCGATGGCGGGCGTGAATGGTCACATAGACGTTGTCCTCGTAAGGGGCCGTCTGGTCCTGGATGTACGCGCTTGAGTGTGTGTGTGTGTGTGTGTGCGTGCGTGTGTGTGTGTGTGCCGGGGTTACAATGAAATCACAGTTATGACTACACATCAAAGGATGACTTTCTGCAATGTCAACAAAAGACCGCGTGGCAAGAAAACGAGTAAATGTAGCATGCATGTGTGACCTGAGCTCCACTACTTCCACATGTGCAAGGGGCATTCGGTAGCGTCAACAAAAGGCGAACAAAGAACACTGTCACATGTATGATGGGTTTACGGGATGTAGAGTGCGTCGTGCATGTGTGTATGTATCGGGATGTATAATGGAATCGCACTCATCACCACATATCGGAAAGAACCTTCTGTAATGTCAACGAAGGGACCGCGAGCACCTTAACGTGTTTGACGGAGATTGTGTGGTATATATGGTGTTTCTTTATCCACCTCGACTACTGGTGTGAAAAAGGTTTACTAGGCCACAGGGTTATCAGCTCCTCCGTCTTCGCTCTCGAGTAGGTTAATACTGCGTATGTCACGAATGAGCACTCCGTTAGCTGTCTTCACCTTCACCGTTCTTATCATTTCGTCAGTGCTTTTGATGGTTTCCGTAACTACTCCCAAAGACCAAGCGCTGAAATGTGCGCGTTCGTCGGCGATCATAACCACGTCCCCAACTTTGAATGGTCTTGTTTTGGCCATCCACTTCTGTCGAGTCTGCAAAGCCGGTAGGTACTCCCGTAGCCATCGCCTCCAGAAGACCTTGGCCAGATAATTCGCTTGCTTCCACCCGTGGAGGTAGCTCCCACGAAGGTTTACCGGCCCTTGGAAACCCTCGTTCGACCTTAGCGTCAATAAGTCGTTTGGGGTGAGCGCCAGGTGGGTGGGGTCGCCGTTCAATACTGGAACCAGGAGGCGGTTGTTCAGGATTCGCTCCACCTCAGTCATGACGGTGTTCAGGGTCTCGTCGTCGGGCGGCTGCTGCTCCATGATTGACAGCAATATCCGTCTGGCGGACCGGATCATGCGTTCCCATATGCCGCCTCAGTGACTGGCCTGTGGGGGGTTGAAATGCCAGCGTATGCCGTAGGCCACGGTTCGATTCTGCAGTTCGTCCCTGTTTATGTTCTTGTGCCAACGCTGCAATTCCCGTTGAGCGCCCACAAAGTTCGATCCATTATCTGAGTATATATCGGCCGGTACGCCTCTTCGGTTGATAAATCTTTGCAAGGCCAGTAGAAACGAATCGGTCGTCATCGAATGTGCGACTTCTAGGTGCACCGCACGTGATTTCATGCACGTCATGATACATCCGTATCGCTTTTCTAATCTTTTCCCGCACTTGATCCACAAGGGCCCGAAATAGTCCAACCCGGTGTCACTGAACGGCCACCAGCCCGTAGTTACCCTGCATTCTGGTAGTGGGGCCGTGAGTTGTTTTCCTGCTGTGGCATTGCGTCTCCTGCATTGCACACACCGTCGGATTACGCGTTTTACAGTCTCTCGTCCTCTCAACAACCAAAGACGCTTTCGGATGACGCTCGTCACGTGACTTTCCCCGGCATGTCCCTCCACGGCGTGGACGTGTTGAATCATTAGCTCTACTACAGGTTGTCTCGCAGGCAGCAGTATAGGATACTTTGTGTCGAAGTTCAGGTGGGCGTTGGTCAGCCTACCATCCACCCGCAGCAGTCCGTTGATGATTTTGGGGTTTAAACGCTTCAGCTCGCCTCTTGGAGATGGCATGTCTTCATTGGTCAGCCCCACTTCTTCCGCCCTCTTGAGTTCTCGGGCGAAAGCCTCGCGTTGTATCATTCTGAAAATATCGTACTCTGCCGCTTGTAGCTCATCGGGACCTATCGGGCCGACCGGTATCCGACCTGAGGGCCGTAGCCCTTTCATGACTAGTAAACTTATCTTGAACCTGGTTAACCAAACTAGCGAACGAAGCGTCTTCATCCAGGAAGAAAACCTGACCAGTCGCGATAAAATGGGCGACGCTTCGACGACGTTGGTTGCTATCACTACGCCTTTGATCTCCAGTTCCAATTCCGTAGGGGGTTTTAATTCGAACACGGGCCAGTCCTGTTTGGGCAATTGCAGGAAGTTCGGCCCTCTCGTCCACGTGTCCAGTTGCCTGAAGTTGTTCGCACCTCGGGAGCACAGGTCGGCCGGATTATCGCCAGACCTGACATGACTCCACTGGTGCGTGGCCGATTCATCGTGGATAATCGTGAGCCGGTTAGCAACGAAAGTACTAACCCGGCTCCGTACGTTGTTAATGTAGTAAAGTACTATCGTTGAATCCGTCCAGAAGCTCACCGACCAAATGTAGAGATCGAAACATCTCTTCACAGCTTGCACCACCCTGACTGCCAACACGGCTGCGCTGAGTTCAAAGCGTGGGATTGAGACCGACTTCAGTGGGGCAACGCGGGCTTTGGCAAACAGGATCCTCGTGGTATATTGTCCATCTCCTGCGCACCATCGTCCGTACACCACAGCTCCATAACCGACTTCGGATGCATCGGAAAAGGCATGTAGTTCTCCAGTCCGTGTCGTATGGCCAGGGGTCAAACATCGTGGTATTCATATGTCCCCTAATTTCTTCAAGGTGTTCAAAAATTCCTCCCAGTCCAGCCGGTCCCCTCGGTCCAGTGACTGGTCCCAATCAACTTTCTTACGGCACAGCCGCTGCAGCAAGATCTTTCCGGGTAGCAGCCATGGTGAGACGAAACCGAGCGGGTCGAACAAACTTGAGACGGCAGATAGTATGCCACGACGGGTTATTGGCAGCTCGGGAACGTTCAGTTCGAAAACAAAATCGTCCGTTTCCGCGTCCCATTGTATCCCTAAAGTGCGCTCGATAGGAAGTGGAGAGCCGTCCAAATCTCTTACCCTTTCGGCCTTTTCGTGATACGGGATGACCTTCAGCACTTCCGAAGCGTTCGACATCCATTTAGTTAGATGGAAGCCACCCTCTTCCAGCAATCTCGTCAGACCCCTGAACTGCTCTAGAGCTGATTCCACATCATCGAATGACCCAAGGTAGTCGTCGACGTAGAAGTTCCTGCTGACGCTTTCTACCACCGTCCGATGTATTAGATCGCCATGTTTGTTCGCTGATTCTCGGAGGGCGTAGTTGGCACAAAATGGTGACGATATGGCTCCGAAGGGGTGGACGGTCATCCTATAATTCACCACTGCGTTGTCCCGGTCGCTCCCTTCCCACCACAGGAAACGCAAAGCATCTCGTTCTCCTACCGGAATCTTCACCTGATGGAACATTTCCCTAATGTCAGCAGACAAATCCACTTTACCCACTCTGAAACGGCACAGAACATCGATCAGTGGTGTGGTCCAGTCAGGCCCCTGTAGTAGGCGATCGTTTAACGACTTGCCCTGGAACTTGGCCGCACAGTCGAAAACCACCCGCAGTTTATTGGGTTTCTTGGGGTTGATAACCGGATGGTGAGGCAGATACCAGATACCCTTTTGCTGTCGGTGTTGACAGGCACCTTTTCAACGTAACCGAGGGCCTCGTTTCGCTTCATCAAATCCGCGTATCGTTCCCACAGATTCTGGTCTCGAATGAAGCGTTCTTTTAGTCGTAGTAATCGTTGGAGAACATAATTTCTGTTGTCAGTCCACGGGTCGACCGGTGTGCGCCATGGGAGGGGAACCTCGAACTGTTTTTTGAGGCCTCTAGAGCCTTGCCGCACCGTTTGTAGAGCGAAGTGATCCTCTTGAGACAACGTCGGTCTTTCGTCCCCAATGTCATGAAACTCCTTTTCATAAAGCCGTTGCAGATGATACTCTATGCGGTCCGTTTCGGCGGATAAGTAATTCACGGAACCGCGTACCCCTACTGGACCGTATAACATCCATCCCAGAGCCGTGCGTACGGCATAAGGTGCCTGGCGGTCGCCCACTCTTTGGTCAAGCACTCAATGCGCCTCTGGCACGTCGCATCCGATGAGGAGATCCACCTCATCATCTTCCCAGTCTACGACGGTTACATCCTGCAGGTGGGGCCACCGAGTCAAGATTGCGTTCACCGACCTTGGTGCTCGCATGGGGAGATCCGCTAACGTGAATGCCTCCGTTGGTTCAATTTCCTCGTTAGTGTCTAGAGAGATGAGTTGCAGCCTTAATCTACCGGCAGTCATTACCTGTGTTCCGCCCACCGTGCTCACTGCTAACGACGTCGCACCTTTAGCCAGTTGGTGTTTGTCGGCAAACCGCTCTTTCACTAAAGTGGTGTCGGATCCACTATCAACGAAAGCCAACGCCTTGACTATCCCAGTCGGAGTCACTACTCCCACGGCCACTACGCCTAAACGTACCGGTTTACTGGCAGATTGTGAAGTTGAACAAATCACGCTGGGCTTGGCAATCGCCTCGGATATGGTTATTCTCGCCTGATGCAGCAGCCGATGGTGTCTGCCCGTGCAGCCCTCGTAACCACATCGATTCCTTGTTCTACAGGCTGCTGCCCGGTGCGTGGTGTTGAGACAGATGAAACATGCTCCTGCCATCCTCGCCATTCCCCACCGTTCGTTACACCAGTGGAGTCATGTCAGGTCTGGTGATAATCCGGCCGACCTGTGCTCCCGAGGTGCGAACAACTTCAGGCAACTGGACACGTGGACGAGAGGGCCGAACTTCCTGCAATTGCCCAAACAGGACTGGCCCGTGTTCGAATTAAAACCCCCTACGGAATTGGAACTGGAGATCAAAGGCGTAGTGATAGCAACCAACGTCGTCGAAGCGTCGCCCATTTTATCGCGACTGGTCAGGTTTTCTTCCTGGATGAAGACGCTTCGTTCGCTAGTTTGGTTAACCAGGTTCAAGATAAGTTTACTAGTCATGAAAGGGCTACGGCCCTCAGGTCGGATACCGGTCGGCCCGATAGGTCCCGATGAGCTACAAGCGGCAGAGTACGATATTTTCAGAATGATACAACGCGAGGCTTTCGCCCGAGAACTCAAGAGGGCGGAAGAAGTGGGGCTGACCAATGAAGACATGCCATCTCCAAGAGGCGAGCTGAAGCGTTTAAACCCCAAAATCATCAACGGACTGCTGCGGGTGGATGGTAGGCTGACCAACGCCCACCTGAACTTCGACACAAAGTATCCTATACTGCTGCCTGCGAGACAACCTGTAGTAGAGCTAATGATTCAACACGTCCACGCCGTGGAGGGACATGCCGGGGAAAGTCACGTGACGAGCGTCATCCGAAAGCGTCTTTGGTTGTTGAGAGGACGAGAGACTGTAAAACGCGTAATCCGACGGTGTGTGCAATGCAGGAGACGCAATGCCACAGCAGGAAAACAACTCACGGCCCCACTACCAGAATGCAGGGTAACTACGGGCTGGTGGCCGTTCAGTGACACCGGGTTGGACTATTTCGGGCCCTTGTGGATCAAGTGCGGGAAAAGATTAGAAAAGCGATACGGATGTATCATGACGTGCATGAAATCACGTGCGGTGCACCTAGAAGTCGCACATTCGATGACGACCGATTCGTTTCTACTGGCCTTGCAAAGATTTATCAACCGAAGAGGCGTACCGGCCGATATATACTCAGATAATGGATCGAACTTTGTGGGCGCTCAACGGGAATTGCAGCGTTGGCACAAGAACATAAACAGGGACGAACTGCAGAATCGAACCGTGGCCTACGGCATACGCTGGCATTTCAACCCCCCACAGGCCAGTCACTGAGGCGGCATATGGGAACGCATGATCCGGTCCGCCAGACGGATATTGCTGTCAATCATGGAGCAGCAGCCGCCCGACGACGAGACCCTGAACACCGTCATGACTGAGGTGGAGCGAATCCTGAACAACCGCCTCCTGGTTCCAGTATTGAACGGCGACCCCACCCACCTGGCGCTCACCCCAAACGACTTATTGACGCTAAGGTCGAACGAGGGTTTCCAAGGGCCGGTAAACCTTCGTGGGAGCTACCTCCACGGGTGGAAGCAAGCGAATTATCTGGCCAAGGTCTTCTGGAGGCGATGGCTACGGGAGTACCTACCGGCTTTGCAGACTCGACAGAAGTGGATGGCCAAAACAAGACCATTCAAAGTTGGGGACGTGGTTATGATCGCCGACGAACGCGCACATTTCAGCGCTTGGTCTTTGGGAGTAGTTACGGAAACCATCAAAAGCACTGACGAAATGATAAGAACGGTGAAGGTGAAGACAGCTAACGGAGTGCTCATTCGTGACATACGCAGTATTAACCTACTCGAGAGCGAAGACGGAGGAGCTGATAACCCTGTGGCCTAGTAAACCTTTTTCACACCAGTAGTCGAGGTGGATAAAGAAACACCATATATACCACACAATCTCCGTCAAACACGTTAAGGTGCTCGCGGTCCCTTCGTTGACATTACAGAAGGTTCTTTCCGATATGTGGTGATGAGTGCGATTCCATTATACATCCCGATACATACACACATGCACGACGCACTCTACATCCCGTAAACCCATCATACATGTGACAGTGTTCTTTGTTCGCCTTTTGTTGACGCTACCGAATGCCCCTTGCACATGTGGAAGTAGTGGAGCTCAGGTCACACATGCATGCTACATTTACTCGTTTTCTTGCCACGCGGTCTTTTGTTGACATTGCAGAAAGTCATCCTTTGATGTGTAGTCATAACTGTGATTTCATTGTAACCCCGGCACACACACACACGCACGCACACACACACACACTCAAGCGCGTACATCCAGGACCGGACGGCCCCTTACGAGGACAACGTCTATGTGACCATTCACGCCCGCCATCGGTCATTTGGTCTTGTGGAAGATGTAGACTAGCCTCACGTCTATGTAGCCAATGGGTTAGGTGCGACCAGTAGTAGAACGTCGACGACGAGCATTAGACGCGCGCACTGACAGCAGGGCCTAGGCAGGTAGGAAGAATCAGTACCTTTATTCCGAACCTTTGACTCTGCTAAGGATCCAGGAGGATTTTGGTGGGCGGTGTAACAGCCGGTCGTGGAAAATCCCCCTTTTTCCCTCGCGATTCAGTGTTTTTCGTAACATCACTCATTTCCATACACTATTGACTTGTCTTTACGAACTGGTTGTTTTTCTGGACCAATTGTTGTTTGTTCACGCCCAGAGCGCTATTTTGGCACATTCTTGTTCAGGACCTGCGTGACGCACGTGCTGTCTGCTCACACGCTGCTATTCGGTTTCTCGTTGTTGAGACTTTGTGATCGTATTATTGAGGTTTGTATATTGTTTACGTCATTGTTTATTTTAATAATCTAGTATCGTAGAATTATCACGGATAATCGCCTTCTGATTTCGGGATCCGTTGCGAATTTGGCTACGCATTGCTCAAACGTTCGTAACAATTGCTAACGACTACTTCATGCTGTTCTATTGCGTCTGTATGTTTATGTAAATTACGAGTGCCCAGAATACGAGATCGAGTATGTGCCCATCCAGTCGGTGTTTTTGATCTTCAATTACGCGTAATTCGGGCAGGAGCTATATTGCGTTCATTGCGAATAGTACGACTACTCTAGTTCGGTTCCCAATTACCACATCTAGTGTCGGGGGCAGGATTCGGACCTGTACGGATGCTTCTCCCACTGACAGCGGAGCGTGCTCAACACAGGATGATCATCCGGTGCTGTGCATTTCGCGTCGACTTAATCATGCAGAACGTGGATATTCACAGACAACGCGAGGCTTAAGCTGTGTTTTGGGCAGTCACTCGACTACAAATACTTGTTTGGGTCACACTTCACGTTAGTGACTCATCATGCGGCGTTGAAGTTCATTTACGATCCACACGTTTCGTTAGCGAAATCATTCGCAGCCATGGTTCAACGGTGAAATGTTACTCTTAGCGCATATTCTTATGATATTCAACATCGTAAAGCAAAAACTATTCCTCATGCGGACTATCTGCCTCGTTACGCCACTTCGGAAGAAACCTCCTCTGACTGTTGGTTAACCCAGCCACTTCCTTTAGATCGATCCGATCTAGTTCGTGAAACTCGGAAGTATTATCATGCTATTCTGTCTTGCGTTCGACATGGTTGGAAAGTGGATATCAAACGTCGATTCCCGGAGTTTTACAAGCGTTACGGAGGCATTCCTGTGACTTGTGATAGTGTTTTGTCTTTCAATGATCGTATTATTATACCACCTGCATTGCGGTCGGCCGTTTTGACTGATTTGCATTCCGAACATCTTGGCATTAAAAGGATGAAATCCTTGGCCCGGCTTACCTGTTGGTGGCCTGAACTGAACAGTGATTTATGCCAGTTTGCTAAACGTTGCATCGACTGTGTGCATAAAATTCATTCCGAACTTTCCAAGTGTACTCCGTGGCCCATATCATGCGAAACCTCGCAGCGTGTTCATGCTGATTACTGCGAACCATTCCTGTACAGTTACTACTCCCTCGTTATCATCGGTTTTATTCCAAGTCACCAGAGGTTTATTTCACCACTTCATCGAGCTCTTATCTTACTATAACTACTTCGCAAGACGTTTAGCCGGGAAGGAGTACCATATGTATGGGTTACTGATAACGGGAGTCATTTCACTGCTGAAAAGGTGACAAACTGATTGAAGTCTGTGGGTCGCCATCATGTGTTGACTCGTCCACGTCATCCGCAGTCGAATGACATTGCTGAAAATTTTGTGCGAACTTTAAGGAGTGCTGTCAAATACACCAATGCGGGAACATTTAGTGATCTCGAGCGAACTGCGGACAATTTCCCAATGCATTATCGCAATTCTGTCCACTCAACTACGGGCAGTAGTCCGGTGAGACTGTTCAAGAGCCGTACACTACGCCTTAATTTACTCCAACTCGAGTCCTCGGAAGTTGCTTACCACAGAGGAAATGATTTGAGACCCTCAACAGACGTTGTATTCGACAAATTGGGAAAACACTTAGTTAGATTTTGGATCTCAATGATGGTTCCATTCATCGAAGACATGTAGATCAGATTGCCTTTAATCCTGTTTCAGATTGTAATCCGGTTGATACTAATTCTGATCTTTCTGAGTCTTTCCAAATGTATATGATCCCAGTTCAAGTTCCATTTCAACGGAAACGGTCCGAAGATCGGAACGTTTACAGAACAAAGAACGCCCTAATTACAAAAACTGAACTTCATTCTAGCTGCGGCGGATGTGGTAATTGTTAATGACCACTTCATGCTGTTTTGTTGCGTCTGTATGTTTTTGTACATTAGGAGTGCGCAGAATACGAGTTCGAGTGTGTGCCCCCCCAGTCGGTGTTTTTGATCTTCAATTACGCGTAATTCGGGCAGGAGCTATATTGCGTTCATTGCGAATAGTACGACTACTCTAGTTCGGTTCTTAATTACCACATCTAGTGTCGGGGGCAGGATTCGGACCTGTACGGATGCTTCTCCCACTGACAGCGGAGCGTGCTCAACACAGGATGATCATCCGGTGCTGTGCATTTCGCGTCGACTTAATCATGCAGAACGTGGATATTCACAGACAACGCGAGGCTTAAGCTGTGTTTTGGGCAGTCACTCGACTACAAATACTTGTTTGGGTCACACTTCACGTTAGTGACTCATCATGCGGCGTTGAAGTTCATTTACGATCCACACGTTTCGTTAGCGAAATCATTCGCAGCCATGGTTCAACGGTGAAATGTTACTCTTAGCGCATATTCTTATGATATTCAACATCGTAAAGCAAAAACTATTCCTCATGCGGACTATCTGCCTCGTTACGCCACTTCGGAAGAAACCTCCTCTGACTGTTGGTTAACCCAGCCACTTCCTTTAGATCGATCCGATCTAGTTCGTGAAACTCGGAAGTATTATCATGCTATTCTGTCTTGCGTTCGACATGGTTGGAAAGTGGATATCAAACGTCGATTCCCGGAGTTTTACAAGCGTTACGGAGGCATTCCTGTGACTTGTGATAGTGTTTTGTCTTTCAATGATCGTATTATTATACCACCTGCATTGCGGTCGGCCGTTTTGACTGATTTGCATTCCGAACATCTTGGCATTAAAAGGATGAAATCCTTGGCCCGGCTTACCTGTTGGTGGCCTGAACTGAACAGTGATTTATGCCAGTTTGCTAAACGTTGCATCGACTGTGTGCATAAAATTCATTCCGAACTTTCCAAGTGTACTCCGTGGCCCATATCATGCGAAACCTCGCAGCGCGTTCATGCTGATTACTGCGAACCATTCCTGTACAGTTACTACTCCCTCGTTATCATCGGTTTTATTCCAAGTCACCAGAGGTTTATTTCACCACTTCATCGAGCTCTTATCTTACTATAACTACTTCGCAAGACGTTTAGCCGGGAAGGAGTACCATATGTATGGGTTACTGATAACGGGAGTCATTTCACTGCTGAAAAGGTGACAAACTGATTGAAGTCTGTGGGTCGCCATCATGTGTTGACTCGTCCACGTCATCCGCAGTCGAATGACATTGCTGAAAATTTTGTGCGAACTTTAAGGAGTGCTGTCAAATACACCAATGCGGGAACATTTAGTGATCTCGAGCGAACTGCGGACAATTTCCCAATGCATTATCGCAATTCTGTCCATTCTTCTTGATCTCAATGCGGCCTTCAACTCGGTGAACCGCACAGTTCTCTGGCGCTACTTCTTGCTGAAGGGTGTACCAGAGAAACTCATTTCTATCATTAAGTCCCTGTTCATGAACAACCGACGCCGACTTCGGGCTCACGGTAATTTTTCACCCGAATTCACCACGAAAAGTGGAGTACTTTAGGGCTATCCCGCCTCTGATTTTCCCTTTAACCTCGTGATTTGTATGGCCCCGGCAACCGCGACTTTGTCATGTGAGGATAGTGGTATCGAGCCTTCCCCAGTTGAAAAGTGTCAGACCCTGAATTCGCGCAAGGCGGTTCTTCTCAAAGAAGATCCGAGTGAGTCGCAAGCCTTTCTGGACGACATGAATAACTGCGTGCAAAAGTTGCGTATGCTTTCCGAACCTTCAAAGCGCAAGACGCTGTTGTGTGATTATATTGGTGCGACACCAAGCCCGTCGGTATCTGGGGAACTATAGACCCGGTTCAGTTCTGTTCTGTTCAGACAACCATCAACTGTGCACTTGTTGCGATGGCTTTGGTTGCTATCTCATAGCGGTTCTAATCATCAGGAAATTAGCCTGATTTCTGTTTCTTTAAACCTCCTGGCTCACATTTTCCGCCACCGACTTTCTCACTTGAGTGACCCGCTTTGTTTTGAAGAAAAAGCTGGGTTCCGTCCCGGCCGCGGTTGGACGAACTTTTCGGCTCCTGCTTGGAAAACGCCATAGGTATCAAAGGCCGTCTATGACTGTGTTTCTGGAAAATAATGCCTCATTTGACTCCGTCCACAAGATTGTTTTATGGGCTTGCCTGTTGCCGGAATGCTTGCCCGAGAGGTGCGTTTCCACCCTCAAAGCTCCCTATCGACAGACCCCTGGAAGAGCAAGGGTCTGTGGGCAACTATCCGAGTCCTTTTTCGTCCCAAGTGGCGTTCGGCAAAAATGACCAACTTCCCCGATCCCCTTCAAGTTAAGAATGGATGATCTGCTCCAAAGAGCCCTTAATGGTGTTGCAACCAGTGGAGCGAAGCTTCTATCGGTCTCCAAAGTCACTGACTTAGAATACTCTGACGATGTTGCCTTGTTGGGAGACGACCCCCAAGTCGTCCACGAAGCTCAAAAACCACTTGGCCGTCGAAATCACCTGGTATGCCATGCACTTTGCTCTATCCAAATGCAAAGGGTATCTTCGAGGCTGACAAGCAGACCCTCTCGCACTCACTGTTTGCGGGGAACGTTCGCAATCTGTTAGCAGCTTTGCGTACATGGGTAGTTGAGTTTTCACTGATGGAGATATCTGAGACAAGATCTCTCCGAGCAACTGTGAGGCCTGTCCGGCTTTTGCCAGTCCAAGGCACCCGTGGCGTTGTCATGACATCAGGCCTTCCCCCAAAAGGACAGAGTCAAAAAAGAGGCAGTCTGCTCGGAGCTACCTTATGGAAGCCAGTCCCGGCCAGTTCGAGAGAAAGATCTGCGCCGGCTGAAGGTATTCGACCACAGGTGTCTAAAGACAGTTTTGATGTCTTTAAGTCTTGGGGTAGTAAACGGGTACGAGTCCAAACCTCAACTGGTCCTGAATCTGGCGATTATCTTGTTATGTGAGTGTCACCGGTGAGCTGGAAGGCAGCTCACCGGACAAACTGTCCCGGGAAAAAGAGAGAGGGTTCAGAATACAAATCTTGACAATATCTCGCATCTGGTATGGCCGGCTCACTCGGAGATAGACCACTGGACAACGCGAAAGCTTTCAGGATGCTGGTCTTGACTGCATATGGCTTCTTGTTTTGCCGGTGATCTGGAAGATAGTTCAGTGAACAGAGGAAGGGGGCATTCCGTTTATCTTGGGTAGCGCAAGAGATTCCGATTTGGAAAATCCTTCGGAAGTCAAACAGCGAGACTTTTGGACCGCGCCCGCGCGCGACCTTGGAAGGTGGCAGCATCAAGTCAGTAACGACGAATTGCGGGGGAGAATATTCAGAGTGGATTATTCATCACTCGAGTATTGTTATTCCTCATCGGCTATGGCGGTCAGGTCGTGTTTTACTGATGCCCGCCCAGCACTTATCTCATCGACCTTTATTCGCGCCAGCTGAACAGGATTGGAAACGGCAGCTTGGTGGACAACCGATGCTCTGGAGCAGAAGTATAAAGAGTCTGAATTCCCTTTCAGAAGCAGTGGGGCCCTATCGCCCGCCAGATTGAGCAAGAATGACACCAAAGAGATTGGTCAGATACCGAGGTAGAAACGGCCCAAAACCAGAGTCAGTGGCGGCAGTGCCATATAGAAAACCGCAAACGATACGGACAAAAAAGCCGAAAAACCGGGGGTGGTGATGTGTAACACACAACATTCTCCGAAGTTTGCAACCCTCAAGTGAATCAACCGGATTATAGACGCTCAAGTGACACCTGGGCACGCGCCAAAGCAACAACTTTCTTTGAATCGCAAAATATGATCGGCAACAGAGGTGCCACAGCCGAAGAAAGACCATCCAGTAGGTAGAATAAGATCACGGGTTAAAGTGGTCACTGAGGGATTTTATTGTCATGCGATTCGTGAGGCGCAGAATTCGGCTGCTGATATGGGTCTAGTGAACCACAGATGTTTAAATTACCCGTCTCTAATCTTTGTACTTTCTCCCCTTCTTCTCTTCGGAAGTGAAGGCCCCGAGTAAACCAATGGGCGCGGATGACTTTCAAGACCAAACCCTTCATGACAATGACTAAAACATCTATTTTGTTCAAATAAACCATGGACACTTGTTCTTCCTGCCCTCGGGCCCCTCGAACTGTACATTTTGCTCTCCGGCTTGTGGGACAGATTTATTCTTCAATGTACGTTACCTGTCGGCTGTGCCTTCTGCTGCAGGTTCCTTACTGAGCACATTCACTTGTGCTGTGTGTGTGGTATTACCCGTTGGCACGCGGATATCTGAACTGTTATGTGACTTACCGACACTGCTACTCATTTCAGACGGTTCACACCCTGGACTTCCGTGCCACCTAAGTCCTCATCCCGTCGGACGAGCTGGTGACGTGAGCCTCATTTCTGTGTTCCTTACAGTTCGTTTCAGACTTCACCCATCTGTTAGTCGCTGGTGACTTCAACTCTCCCAATACAAACTGGCAAAGAGCTGATGTCTTTGATATCACCTTTCGTAAATCCTTCCTTGATCTCGTACTGAAAAGCTCACGGGTGCAGAACGTAAGGGATCCGACTAGATATCGTACAAGACATGCCCCGTCCCTACTAGACCTGGTCATCACCAATGATCTGATCCTAACAGATGTGGTGCATTACTTGCCACCCGTCGGCAAAAGTGATCACATTCTCACTGGATTCGATTATATCGTGAAATGGCCACCTCTTCCCTCAGAAACTAAAATTTTGAGATCCTACAAAAGGACCAATTTTGGCCAAGTCTGTGCATTTTTTCGCTCCCAGCTAAATTCAACTAACCCATGTAACTCTGCGGATGAAATGGCAGAGGATCTTAGAGAGTTGATCTCCCTAGCTGATAGGCATTTTGTCCTCAGAATTCGTCGTCCACAGACCGCTAAGCGACCCCTCCCTCGTCCCATTAGGCGCATTCTAGACGAAAGCGCACGCCTCTTTGCTAGATATAAAGCCACAGACCTTGCCCGTGATGCAGAAGACTTCAGGATCATACGGAACATATGCAAAGACAAGATTGGGTCCTATCAGAATGCAGTCCAACGATCTGTACTTGATCGAGCACGGACCAATAAGGCGTTTTTCTTTCAGTACATGCGCCGTCTTAGGGGTACAGCTCCGACGCCATTAGCTCTCAAAGATAGTGCCGGAGTTCCAATCACTTCCCTTAGCCAAGTAGCCGAGGCACTCAGCTCCGACTTCCGTACAATTTTTAGCTCCATGCCTATATCATCCCACCCTACCATGCACCCGTTCTCTGACCACTACTCCTAACCGCGTCACTATTCCCATTGGTGCAGTCGCTCAAGGTTTCCGACGGCGCAACCAATATTGCTCTACGGGTCCTGACCTAATCCGCCCCCATATTTTCAAGGAAGCCGCGGATACATCAGCTGCTCCTTATGCCTCGCTTTTTCAGCGATGTGTTGATGATGGGGTTTTCCCCAGCAGCTGGAAAAAAGCAGTCATCGCACCCATCTATAAGAAGGGTAGTAGACACCTTGCTTCTAGTTACAGACCCATAAGCCTCGCTAGCTTCCCCAGCAAAATTTTTGGGGGAATTCTTAAGAGTGAGATTCTTTCCCATCTTCATAGAAATAAGATCCTCTCTCCGTCCCAACATGGGTTTCTTCCTGGCAGATCATGCATCACCAATATGCTTACCGTCATGGATAGTCTAACGAAAGCCTATGATGGTGGCCAGCTCTCACACGCTGTGTTACGAACGTTTGAGCAATGCGTAGCCAAATTCGCAACGGATCCCGAAATCAGAAGGCGATTATCCGTGATAATTCTACGATACTAGATTATTAAAATAAACAATGACATAAACAATATACAAACCTCAATAATACGATCACAAAGACTCAACAACGAGAAACCGAATAGCAGCGTGTGAGCAGACAGCACGTGCGTCACGCAGGTCCTGAACAAGGATGTGCCAAAATAGCGCTCTGGGCGCGAACAAACAACAATTGGTCCAGAAAAACAACCAGTTCGTAAAGACAAGTCAATAGTGTATGGAAATGGGTGATGTTGGGAAAAAACACCGAATCGCGAGGGAAAAAGGGGGATTTTCCACGACCGGCTGTTACACCGCCCACCAAAATCCTCCTGGATCCTTAGCAGAGTCAAAGGTTCGGTATAAAGGTACTGATTCTTCCTACCTGCCTAGGCCCTGCTGTCAGTGCGCGCGTCTAATGCTCGTCGTCGACGTTCTACTACTGGTCGCACCTAACCCATTGGCTACATAGACGTGAGGCTAGTCTACATCTTCCACAAGACCAAATGACCGATGGCGGGCGTGAATGGTCACATAGACGTTGTCCTCGTAAGGAGCCGTCCGGTCCTGGATGTACGTGCTTGAGTGTGTGTGTGTGTGCGTGTGTGTGTGTGCTGGGGTTACAATGAAATCACAGGTATGACTACACATCAAAGGATGACTTTCTGCAATGTCAACAAAAGACCGCGTGGCAAGAAAACGAGTAAATGTAGCATGCATGTGTGACCTGAGCTCCACTACTTCCACATGTGCAAGGGGCATTCGGTAGCGTCAACAAAAGGCGAACAAAGAACACTGTCACATGTATGATGGGTTTACGGGATGTAGAGTGCGTCGTGCATGTGTGTATGTATCGGGATGTATAATGGAATCGCACTCATCACCACATATCGGAAAGAACCTTCTGTAATGTCAACGAAGGGACCGCGAGCACCTTAACGTGTTTGACGGAGATTGTGTGGTATATATGGTGTTTCTTTATCCACCTCGACTACTGGTGTGAAAAAGGTTTACTAGGCCACAGGGTTATCAGCTCCTCCGTCTTCGCTCTCGAGTAGGTTAATACTGCGTATGTCACGAATGAGCACTCCGTTAGCTGTCTTCACCTTCACCGTTCTTATCATTTCGTCAGTGCTTTTGATGGTTTCCGTAACTACTCCCAAAGACCAAGCGCTGAAATGTGCGCGTTCGTCGGCGATCATAACCACGTCCCCAACCTTGAATGGTCTTGTTTTGGCCATCCACTTCTGTCGAGTCTGCAAAGCCGGTAGGTACTCCCGTAGCCATCGCCTCCAGAAGACCTTGGCCAGATAATTCGCTTGCTTCCACCCGTGGAGGTAGCTCCCACGAAGGTTTACCGGCCCTCGGAAACCCTCGTTCGACCTTAACGTCAATAAGTCGTTCGGGGTGAGCGCCAGGTGGGTGGGGTCGCCGTTCAATACTGGAACCAGGAGGCGGTTGTTCAGGATTCGCTCCACCTCAGTCATGACGGTGTTCAGCGTCTTGTCGTCGGGCGGCTGCTGCTCCATGATTGACAGCAATATCCGTCTGGCGGACCGGATCATGCGTTCCCATATGCCGCCTCGGTGACTGGCCTGTGGGGGTTGAAATGCCATCGTATGCCGTAGGCCACGGTTCGATTTTGCAGTTCGTCCCTGTTTATGTTCTTGTGCCAACGCTGCAATTCCCGTTGAGCGCCCACAGAGTTCGATCCATTATCTGAGTATATATCGGCCGGTACGCCTCTTCGGTTGATAAATCTTTGCAAGGCCCGTAGAAACGAATCGGTCGTCATCGAATGTGCGACTTCTAGGTGTACCGCACGTGATTTCATGCACGTCATGATACATCCGTATCGCTTTTCTAATCTTTTCCTGCACTCGATCCACAAGGGCCAGAAATAGTCCAACCCGGTGTCACTGAACGGCCACCAGCCCGTAGTCACCCTGCATTCTGGTAGTGGGGCCGTGAGTTGTTTGCCTGCTGTGGCATTGCGTCTCCTGCATTGCACACACCGTCGGATTACGCGTTTTACAGTCTCTCGTCCTCTCCACAACAAAAGACGCTTTCGGATGACGCTCGTCACGTGACTTTCCCCGGCATGTCCCTCCATGGCGTGGACGTGTTGAATCATTAGCTCTACTACAGGTTGTCTCGCAGGCAGCAGTATAGGATACTTTGTGTCGAAGTTCAGGTGGGCGTTGGTCAGCCTACCATCCACCCGCAGCAGTCCGTTGATGATTTTGGGGTTTAAACGCTTCAGCCCGCCTCTTGGAGATGGCATGTCTTCATTGGTCGGCCCCACTTCTTCCGCCCTCTTGAGTTCTTGGGCGAAAGCCTCGCGTTGTATCATTCTGAAAATATCGTACTCTGCCGCTTGTAGCTCATCGGGACCTATCGGGCCGACCGGTATCCGACCTGAGGACCGTAGCCCTCTCATGACTAGTAAATTTCTCTTGAACCTGGTTAACCAAACTAGCGAACGAAGCGTCTTCATCCAGGAAGAAAACCTGGCCAGTCGCGATAGAATGGACGACGCTTCGACGACGTTGGTTGCTATCACTACGCCTTTGATCTCCAGTTCCAATTCCGTAGGGGGTTTTAATTCGAACACGGGCCAGTCCTGTTTGGGCAATTGCAGGAAGTTTGGCCCTCTCGTCCACGTGTCCAGTTGCCTGAAGTTGTTCGCACCTCGGGAGCACAGGTCGGCCGGATTATCGCCAGACCTGACATGACTCCACTGGTGCGTGGCTGATTCATCGTGGATAATCGTGAGCCGGTTAGCAACGAAAGTACTAAACCGGCTCCGTACGTTGGTAATGTAGTAAAGTACTATCGTTGAATCCGTCCAGAAGCTCACCGACCAAATGTAGAGATCGAAACATCTCTTCACAGCTTGCACCACCCTGACTGCCAACACGGCTGCGCTGAGTTCAAGGCGTGGGATTGAGACCGACTTCAGTGGGGCAACGCGGGCTTTGGCAAACAGGATCCTCGTGGTATATTGTCCATCTCCTGCGCACCATCGTCCGTACACCACAGCTCCATAACCGACTTCGGATGCATCGGAAAAGGCATGTAGTTCTCCAGTCCGTGTCGTATGGCCAGGGGTCAAACATCGTGGGATTCTTATGTCCCCTAATTTCTTCAAGGTGTTCAGAAATTCTTCCCAGTCCAGCCGGTCCCCTCGGTCCAGTGCCTGGTCCCAATCAACTTTCTTACGGCACAGCCGCTGCAGCAAGATCTTTCCGGGTAGCAGCCATGGTGAGACGAAACCGAGCGGGTCGAACAAACTTGAGACGGCAGATAGTATGCCACGACGGGTTATTGGCAGCTCGGGAACGTTCAGTTCGAAAACAAAATCGTCCGTTTCCGCGTCCCATTGTATCCCTAAAGTGCGCTCGATAGGAAGTGGAGAGCCGTCCAAATCTCTTACCCTTTCGGCCTTTTCGTGATACGGGATGACCTTCAGCACTTCCGAAGCGTTCGACATCCATTTAGTTAGATGGAAGCCGCCCTCTTCCAGCAATCTCGTCAGACCCCTGAACTGCTCTAGAGCTGATTCCACATCATCGAATGACCCAAGGTAGTCGTCGACGTAGAAGTTCCTGCTGACGCTTTCTACCACCGTCCGATGTACTAGATCGCCATGTTTGTTCGCTGATTCTCGGAGGGCGTAGTTTGCACAAAATGGTGACGATATGGCTCCGAAGGGGTGGACGGTCATCCTATAATTCACCACTGCGTTGTCCCGGTCGCTCCCTTCCCACCACAGGAAACGCAAAGCATCTCGTTCTCCTACCGGAATCTTCACCTGATGGAACATTTCCCTAATGTCAGCAGACAAATCCACTTTACCCACTCTGAAACGGCACAGAACATCGATCAGTGGTGTGGTCCAGTCAGGCCCCTGTAGTAGGCGATCGTTTAACGACTTGCCCTGGAACTTGGCCGCACAGTCGAAAACCACCCGCAGTTTATTGGGTTTCTTGGGGTTGATAACCGGATGGTGAGGCAGATACCAGATACCCTTTTGCTGTCGGTGTTGACAGGCACCTTTTCAACGTAACCGAGGGCCTCGTTTCGCTTCATCAAATCCGCGTATCGTTCCCACAGATTCTGGTCTCGAATGAAGCGTTCTTTTAGTCGTAGTAATCGTTGGAGAACATAATTTCTGTTGTCAGTCCACGGGTCGACCGGTGTGCGCCATGGGAGGGGAACCTCGAACTGTTTTTTGAGGCCTCTAGAGCCTTGCCGCACCGTTTGTAGAGCGAAGTGATCCTCTTGAGACAACGTCGGTCTTTCGTCTCCAATGTCATGAAACTCCTTTTCATACAGCCGTTGCAGATGATACTCTATGCGGTCCGTTTCGGCGGATAAGTAATTCACGGAACCGCGTACCCCTACTGGACCGTATAACATCCATCCCAGAGCCGTGCGTACGGCATAAGGTGCCTGGCGGTCGCCCACTCTTTGGTCAAGCACTCAATGCGCCTCTGGCACGTCGCATCCGATGAGGAGATCCACCTCATCATCTTCCCAGTCTACGACGGTTACATCCTGCAGGTGGGGCCACCGAGTCAAGATTGCGTTCACCGACCTTGGTGCTCGCATGGGGAGATCCGCTAACGTGAATGCCTCCGTTGGTTCAATTTCCTCGTTAGTGTCTAGAGAGATGAGTTGCAGCCTTAATCTACCGGCAGTCATTACCTGTGTTCCGCCCACCGTGCTCACTGCTAACGACGTCGCACCTTTAGCCAGTTGGTGTTTGTCGGCAAACCGCTCTTTCACTAAAGTGGTGTCGGATCCACTATCAACGAAAGCCAACGCCTTGACTATCCCAGTCGGAGTCACTACTCCCACGGCCACTACGCCTAAACGTACCGGTTTACTGGCAGATTGTGAAGTTGAACAAATCACGCTGGGCTTGGCAATCGCCTCGGATATGGTTATTCTCGCCTGATGCAGCAGCCGATGGTGTCTGCCCGTGCAGCCCTCGTAACCACATCGATTCCTTGTTCTACAGGCTGCTGCCCGGTGCGTGGTGTTGAGACAGATGAAACATGCTCCTGCCATCCTCGCCATTCCCCACCGTTCGTCTATTGTGGCGTTGCCGAACTTGGGGCATTCTGGTAGGCCATGGCTAGTACCACAGGATCTGCAATTTGGTTTCGCCGTAGCATCTCGTGAAATGACGTGTGTGTTGGTCCAAGGCTGGTACTTTGGATATTCCCGTACAGGGGTTTGGGCTTGGCTAGTACCGGGCTTGTTTGCTCGGTTGCTGTCCCGGATGAGTCGGCCGAATCTGCTGTCAGCTATCTTCGTTTGCCTGTCTAAGTATTCAGTCAGGTCTTCGAAGTTGGCTTCTCTGTCGCCTCGGCTTATCCGTTCAGCTTCTTCCGCCCACCGACCCTGTAGTTCGGGAGAGTGGTGACGGACTATGCCTTCCAAAGTGTGCATGGCGTCTAGGTCAGCCCTGTAACCTAAATGGTCGAGGGCTATTGAGCAGTTCTGCATCTTGATCACCAGGTCGGCCATGGTGTAGACGTCGCCCTTGGTTCTCTTTGCCTCTGCCATCACGCCCTCTATTAGGTTACGGGCTACTTTGAAAGGTTGGCCAAACAAGTCCCTCAGAATCTTTCTTGCCCTTGTGTAGCTTTGTTCTGGATCGAGCATGGTGCACCCGTCGATAGCTTCTCGCGCTCGGCCTCGGCAGTAGTGAGTAAGGTAAAGAAGCCTTTGCCCAGGGTCGTTTACCTTGTTTTCAACGAACGTCTCGAACTGTTTGACAAACTTGCAGTATTGCTCAGCTCGCCCGTCGAAAACCGTTAACTCCACTCTAGGCAGATCGATCGATGGTGGTTTGTAGTCGGCGACCGGCGTGGGGTTCCCTACCTTATTGCACTCTAACCTATCGGAAGTGTCGAAGTCACTGGTCTCATGCTCTCGCTGTTTCTGTGTACACTTCTCTGCTTCATGCGCCTGTAGTCTAGCCGAAAGTAACTGTTGCTCTAGTTCTAGTATTCTCAGCTTATATAAATCGACATCCTTACGATCAATATTGCTTTCAATAACACATGAGCTAGCACTGACAGGACTAGGCGATCTAGCATTAACTAAAGAATCGTATGTACCCGAAACCTCCCCAGAGACTTGCCGTATTACTTCCTGTCTGGATTCGACTGCTTTTGATCCTTTTCTTGGCATTTTGCGTGATTTTTCCTCGTTCCAAATAGATCTATTGAGTATTGTTACGAACGTTTGAGCAATGCGTAGCCAAATTCGCAACGGATCCCGAAATCAGAAGGCGATTATCCGTGATAATTCTACGATACTAGATTATTAAAATAAACAATGACATAAACAATATACAAACCTCAATAATACGATCACAAAGACTCAACAACGAGAAACCGAATAGCAGCGTGTGAGCAGACAGCACGTGCGTCACGCAGGTCCTGAACAAGGATGTGCCAAAATAGCGCTCTGGGCGCGAACAAACAACAATTGGTCCAGAAAAACAACCAGTTCGTAAAGACAAGTCAATAGTGTATGGAAATGGGTGATGTTGGGAAAAAACACCGAATCGCGAGGGAAAAAGGGGGATTTTCCACGACCGGCTGTTACACGCTGTATTCATCCATTTTGCTAAGGCCTTCGATAAGGTCTCCCATTCCCCTCTTCTTTGTAAGATGCAAACATACGGGATCACAGGCTCCATGTTGGCCCTCCTACGTAGCTTCCTTACCGACCGCACCTTTGTGGTTAAAGTCGGGAATGTTTTGTCCCAACCCTCCCCAGTAACAACTGGGGTCCCCCAATGGTCGGTCTTAGGTCCTCTTCTTTTCTTGATCTATATAAACGATCTACCGACAGCCCTTCCTGCGAACGTTGCCATGTACGCAGATGATGTAACCCTCTGGAGTTCAAGCGTTGAAGACCTGCAAGTTGCAGTTTGTGAAACAAAACTCTGGTCCGAGGATTGGAACCTCCCAGTTAATGATGACAAATGCGTGAGCACGTCTTTCGGCAGAGAGACTGGTCACACGTTTTCCAATAATGGAGCAACCACACTGACAAGGGTTGACCGACACAAGGTGCTCGGTTTCTGGTTAGATTGTAACTTGTCGCTCTCCCATTATCACCAAGTTGCGAGCAAGTCCACCTTTCGAGTCCTAAATATGATTCGAAGGTCCTTCCCGCGAATATCTAAGGATTTCCCCATAATTTTCGGCACGTATATCCGACCTCTGCTGGAGTACGGTAGTCAGATAGTGCACACTGGTCTTGTCCGAGACCGTGAGATCCTAGAAAGAGTTCAGCGGGCCTCCACCAAAGCAGTAAGGGGTCTATCCCATCTACCTTATCCCGCCCGCCTCTCACTCCTCAACCTCTATCCCCTTGACGTAAGACGCGCAAGAGGTGATCTGTTTTTGATGTTCCACCTTTTTGAAACAGGCTAAAGCGATTGCTTCCTCTCCGTCTGTCCAGCCTCTTCTCTCCGTGATCACAGCAGAAGGGTTTTCAAACCGAGGCCACGCACTTCACTAAAGACTAACTTCTTTAGCTATAGGGTTATTACTCTGTGGAATGCACTTCCTGAAGATATTTTTCTCTCGCAGAACAGAACTACCTCCAAGAAAAAGCTAGACCTCTACCTGGGTCTATCCCAATATTTCCTTGTCAAAAAACGGAATAGATGACGTTTACTGCATATATGTTCATGAATGCCGCACCCCCACTCAGCTTAAGGCACTGTCTAGAGTGTGACACTGCATGATGTTGTGTATTTTGTTTTCGCTGCAAACCCAGCCAAGCCCACCCCCCCCCCCGCTTCTTTTTACTCTCGTTTCAGCCCGGTGAACCCGACAGAAGATCAAAGGTTTCCTAAAGAACCGGGACAATTGGGCTTAAAGCCTCGAACCCATGTAGTACTTCAAGACTTCAAGCTATTACATTGTGTTCCGCTGGGTTGGAGTTAATTGACCCTGGAAATCAGTGGGCAGCTAGAGCGACCAATCATAGTTTGCAGGTTGTTGGCAGCGATGCTGGTGTTCCATTATATTTGGTGTACGATCTTTGTGATACACTCACTGAGCCTTAGTGCACATGAAGTTTTCAGCGTATTTGTATTTTTCAGGTCGATCATGAGCAACCAGATGTGCAGAACTACAGGCCGGTAAGCCTAACTAGCATTCTGTGTAGAGTCCTCGAGAAGATCATCCGTGCCCATATCTGCCAGCACTTACTGCAGCACTCCATGCTAAGTCCGGCGCAGCATGGATTCATGAAAACTAGATCTTGCCTGACCAATCTCCTGTGCTTCTTAGATGAAGTAACTCGACGACTGGACGAAGGCAAGGAAGTTGAGGTATTCTACCTCGACTTTAGCAGGGCGTTCGACTCCGTTAATCATCGTCTTTTGCTATGCAATTTGGAGAAGTTCGGCAAAGGTGAGCCAGTATTTAGGTGGCTGGAGGACTTCCTCTCCCACAGGACGTTTTACGTCAAAGTGAGGGACAGGTGCTCCAGTTTAGTGAACGTCACCAGTGGTGTACCTCAGGGGTCATTCCTAGGCCCGGTCCTATTCTTGTTATTTATTAATGACCTAGCATCCACTCTTCAATCGCCCAGCTCTATTTTTGCGGATGATGTGAAGATTGTTGGATCTAAAGGTAGGGCGGGCTTGGGCGGGAAAATAGGTACCGTCCTGAACTGGGCATACAAATGGGACTTACCTCTGAATTCTCAAAGCCATTTGTTGTCAGGGGCAACAGATAGCCTAACTGTCGCTCATGATCAAGGGCTGTTCACCGTAGAGGCAGTCAGTAGGGTTAAAGACCTGGGGGTCATCATGAACAGTAACTTCAAATGGTCAGAGCAGTGCAACGCTGCTGCGCATAAGGCTCTTGGGGAGCTCTTTAGACTGCGATCAGCTTTTTCTTACCGGAAGCCAGAGGTATTCGTACCTATTTACATGGCTATAGTACGACCTCATTTAGAAGGTAGCGTGCAGGCTTGGTCACCCTTCTACAAAAGGACACCGCCTGCCTAGAGAAAGTCCGACGGCTCGCCACACGAATGGTTGAAGGGCAGAGGGGTAAGACTTACGAGCAGAGAGTCTGTGACCTGAATCTCTTCTCGTTGGAAAGGAGGAGACGTCGAGGGGATCTCATAGAAACGTTCAATGTATTGAAGGGCTTTTCTGGCCTTAGACCAGATAGTCTATTCCAAGTGGCCGTAGATTCCAGAACAAGGGGACATGAAAAGAAGTTGATAAAAGCCCGATCTAGGTTGATGGCTAGATCGCACTTCTTCAGCAACAGGGTTGCGAACAGTTGGAAAGGTCCGCCTGGTGGAATGGTAGATCTGCAGACAGTCAAATCCTCCAAAGGTGCCCTAGGTCGCAAGTGGTACGAGATCTTTCATTGTAGTGAGCCTTGAGTATATCAACTAGATGGATGACGGGTAGCACTGTGATCCTTCTGGAGTATGTTTTAATAGACTTTTTCCCTCATTGCATACTGTCTCAGTGAACGCTCACGATGCATAATGTCTCTCGCTGTTGATGTGCGATGAGGTTTTCCGTTTCCCTCTCATTTTTAGCGGGGATTCGACGAAATACACTCGGCAGTGGTGGGTGCATAACTGGTGTGCATACCATCGAAGGAATTCTGGACGCTCGATTGGCCGTTGTCATTATCTGTCCTCTGCAAACTGAACTGAACTGAACTGAACCCCCACGGAACTGGACTGACTGCGCTACGCCGGCAAGTCTTCCGACGTGATACGTAGAATTATATTTTCTGTGGTTGTGTCATTCTGTGGACTATAATTTGCCCACAGTACCTCCAAAAAGAGTCAAAAATATTGCATCTAAGTGCCTTGTTTGTTCGAAAGTTGTTCGCTCACGCGACAAATCTCTTCAGTGTGGTGGTTGTGATGGTTGGGTCCATCTTGAGTGTTCTGAAATAAGTATTGACATTTACGAAGCCCTGGACAAATGCCGTGCAAAGTTGTTCAAGGTGCTGTGCATCAAATGCACCGAGCTATCAACACCTGTATGGCCCGCAAAGCAGTCGGCGGAAATGGCTCTTCCTGTCACAGATACAGCAGCGTCATCAACTTCGTCGTCGTCATCATCATTAGCACCGTCAATCAGTTCATCGCCATCAATAGCAGCAGAATCAGCGGCGTCGTCATCGTCTTTTTCTTCGCCAACATCATTCTCACCGTCATCATTGCCGTCAGAAGGGGAAAATTCCGCCGAGGTATCTATTCCCGGCTGTGCTACGTATGCAGAGGTGGCTTCAACATCGGTCACTGAGCCAACCGGAACAAAGCGCCGCCAACGCCAAAAGCTACCTAAGTCTGCCTGCCACAATGCGGACCCAGTTGGCACTGATGTGGCCACGCAAGCACAAGACGGTATTATAGGAACAAAACCCAGCCAACAGAGCACCACCGCGGATGAAAGTAGACCGGCCTGGATAACAACTGCGGATCGTCCACGAAGAACGCCACCGTCGAGGAAACAGTGTTTCGTAATAGTGAACTTGCCTGAGACAAAGGAGACCACGGCACAGGCACGTCTGGACCACGGTATTGCGAGTCTCCGGAGTATACTAACAAAACTTTTTGTCCCTGGGGAGGAGGAGACCGCAGAAAAGTTGCGGGTAAAATCAGCATTCCGAACTGGCAAAGCTAGTGACGCTGAACGCCCCCGTCCACTGAAAGTAGTGCTGGACTCTGAGGAATCCGCGACTTCTGTGTTAGGAAGATCCCACCGCCTAAAAGGCGAGCAAGTGCGGCTTCACCGAGATCTAGACCCTGCGGATCGTGAGAAGTATAGAAATGCTTTGATTGAACGACGTGAACAAATGGAACAAGGAGAAAGGGACTTGATCATTCGGGATTTTCGGGTGCAGAAACGGCGCCCTCACTTCCGGTGGAGGCCGCTGGCGCTAGTGTCCCTGTCAGTCCCCCCAAGCTAGGACACCCTGAACAAACGGATGTGGTAGCAGGCCGAGACAGCGTCATCATCCTGTTGTCTAACGTCCGCGGTCTGCTGAACAAGAGGGATGACCTGGAACACCTGCTGCAATCCAGCTCACCTACTATGATAGCATTGACGGAGACGTGGCTGAGTAACAATGTTCTGGGCTCTGAGGTGTCCCTCCCTGGCTACACCCTATTCCGAGTCGTAGGAACTCTATCAGAGCTGGTGGAGGCGTAGCATTGTTCGTACGATCAGACATCCCAACCGCGCAGTTAGAGGCATTCGCAGACCCGCAAGGACTCGGTGAAGCTATCTGCTGCCGCGTCAAGCTTACCGCCGGGGGCTTTAGGACAGTTGGAGTCATCTATCGGACACCTGAGGTCACTCCTCCAGATATGATAAATTTATTGAGGAGATGGGCGTGCAACGGCCACTGCCTCGTCCTGGGCGACTTCAATGCTCCGCATATTGATTGGACATCAAGCAGGACAGCAGCCGGGACAGATCCTTTCTCTCGGGAATTACTGACAACGGTCCAAGAACTGGCACTACACCAGCATGTTCAGGAATCGACCCGGAGGCAATCCGGTCACGGTTCCATTCTGGATCTGGTGATTTCTCCCAGGAGCTCGGACGTCGATAAGGTTGAACATCTCCCTCCACTTGGAAGCAGTGACCATATGGTGCTAGAAATTCACTGGCGCACTGGTTCTTGTCCATCCTCTAGACCACACATCGGACGTAATGTTTGGCGCACTCCATTCGAAGATGTCCGGAGAGCGGCGTTAGACGTCAACTGGTTTCCCACGGATTCAGATGTCCACCACGATGTGAACGAATCTTGGGCGTTTATTCGTGACGGTATCTTGTACCTTATGAATACCTACTGCCCCCTCAACCGGCGTAGACCCCGGGTTAAGGGACCGCCGTGGTTTGATCTGGAGCTCAGACGCCTGCTCAAACGACGAAATCGGGCCTGGCAGCGGTTCCGATCCAAAGGTGAGGGTTAAGATCTCTATCGCAGGATTCGTAACCAGTGTACCGAACAAAAACGGATAAAGCGGATGGCATTCGAGGAGGCCCTTGCGGTCGACGCGGTGTGAGCACCCAAGCGCCTGTTTGCATACTTAAAGTGCCGCACCAGAGCGAAGGTGGGTATCCCGGCGCTGATGAACAGCGACGAAATAGTTGCAACAGATGACGAAAAGGCTGAGACATTAGCCAAACATTATCTGTCAGTTTATTGTGTAGAGTAAGGTGCGCCACTCTCGATGGTGGATAGCTCGCCGCTGTTCATTATGTATGATTTTGAGGAGCCGGAAGTGAATAAGATGCTCAAATCCATAAAAACCCATAAGTCACCGGGACCGGACGACGTGCATCCGTTGATGTTGAAGGAGTTGGCGGACCAGCTAACTACACCACTAACGCGGTTGTTCAATTTTTCGTTGGCCACTGGAAGTCTACCTTAGGAGTGGAAAAAAGCAGTCGTTGTTCCGCTGTACAAGGGTGGGACAAAATTCACCTCGGCCAACTACCGCCCAGTTAGCCTCACTTCCGTAGCTGGAAAGGTCATGGAAAGGCTGGTGGCTGTTCGTGTACGTGAACATCTGGAGCGCTGTCAACTGCTATGCGCAGAGCAGCACGGTTTTCGGCGGAACAGATCATGTCTGTCAAACCTGTTGACCGCCCGTGAAAGTTGGTCGAACTCCAAGGCCGAGGGATATGTCACGGACGTCATCTTCATGGACTTGAGTAAGGCGTTTGACAAAGTTCCTCACAAGGGGCTGTTGCTGAAACTCTGGGCCATCGGCATCTCACGGCCCATGCTTCATTGGATTGAGGATTTCTTGGTCGGGAGAACATTTTCCGTGAGAGTTGCACAGTCCCAGTCCGCGTAGTATCCAGTTGGCAGTGGCGTGCCGCAAGGCTCCGTGCTAGGACCCCTGTTGTTTCTAGTGTTTGTAAACGACCTACCACAGACCATTCGATCCCAATGCCTTATCTACGCCGATGATCTCAAGATCTGGCGCACCATTCGATCGGCAGAGGATCGCGAGATACTACAGGAGGATCTGCAGGCCCTCGTCAATTGGTCGACCACCTGGGGTCTACCGATAAACGTGGACAAGTGCGCGAGCATGAGGATTGGTGGCCCCAACGATACTTCCGGCTACTGCTTTGGGAGTGTCGTACTCGGTCACACGCAGGAGGAAAAGGACCTCGGAGTTGTTGTCACCAACAATCTGAAGACAAGAGCACACACTGAGAGAGCGTGCGCCTGAGCGTGGAAGATACTTGGTCCCATCCGCCGTTCATTTGGGCCTCTACCCCGGGACACTTTCCGACTGCTTTATGTCTCACATGTACGTCTTCGTTTGGAATATGGCGGTCCGGCTGTCTACCCGTGCACGGCGGCGGAAGTAGCCAAACTGGAACGGGTGCAACGTGCTGCCACACGCCTCGTGGCCGGACTGCGTGTGTTCAGCTATGAGGAACGCCTAAAAGTCACCGAGTTGTTTCCCATTGCCTATCGACGGCTTCGAGGCGACCTCATCTATGCCAGGCGCATAATCCGCGGTGAGTTGGGCCAGGAACTACAGGCGGAATTCCCGCTCAGGAATAATGATCGTACCAGAGGACACACTCTGACGCCTCGTAAGGTGCATTCCACCGGCTTACCGGCCATCTATCGATTGTCAAGGAGGGTGACCAATCTCTGGAACGCTCTACCGACCGAAGTGGTGGAAGAGGAAACCGAGACACTATTCAAGAGGAAATTGGACCAGACCCTGAAGGTTTATTGGCGGAGCACCGACATCCAGCCGAGTCAATAGAGTACGATGTGATAGGGCTCATACGGGATGACTTCCCACTGCCCTTTACCTGAAGACTGAAGACGCTGATCCTTGCATACTACACAATCAATCAGAGGGAAGCTACGTAGATGTTGCCAGTATGGCGTGGCGCGATAAGATACGGATTCAAATAGGCACATAAATAGATAACTAGAACAAATAGAAAAGTAGAATGTTTTCGGGGATGATAATAACATTATTGTAATCAGTGCCTTTATATTGGGGTAACTGTACTGTCTCCACAGCAGGGGGAAACCTTTTAGGGAGATTTTTTTCCCAACTTCTCTGTCCTCTTTTATTTCGTACATTGTTTTCCTACTATCCGATGGTCTGGTTGGCACTATGTCTGTACCAGATATATATATATATATATATATATATATATATATATATATATATATATATATATATATATATATATATATATATATATATATATATATATATATATATATATATATATATATATATATATATATATATATATATATATAAGCTAGGGCAGCCTGTTGCCTCGTTTGGTGAAGTAAGCGGATGTGAAAAACAGCAAGGTGAAGAGATTGCTTAGATTGGAGAATCGATCCACTTTTCGGCTGTCTCTAAGTTGCTACCCATTGAAGGTTGCAGGTTCACAGGCACGAGTCATTGTGACCTCCCTTATCCATTCGGAATTAGGGTGCGAAGAAAGAAGGACAGGGAAATATGAAATGATTCCCGAGGGACCGCTGACGATTTTTGGATGAATCATACTTCGCGGCTGCCCGCATCACAAAGGGGTTTTTCTTTGGGAACCCTTACCAGAACGTATGACTCAAAAGTCTCACTCAAGGCAATGGGTCATTAGGCCACCACAGAAACGTGACCGAAGCACGCGTGAAGGAACTTCTTCTGGTCTCTCACGTGAGACCTGATTGCTGCATGCGTTTTGTCTTGGCTTCGCTGGTGTTTTGTTATCGATCCACCTTTCGAATTTATTCATTGGCCCCATGCACCCAATGGAGCAAGTTGAACGTGGACGGAGCAGCATGCTTTGGGCTTGAGCTGTCCAGTTTAGACGGGCGACAGCTGCCTTATGAAGCGCGATGACTTTTCCCACTGTCCAGGTACTCCACTCTTCTGTCCATCTAGTGGAGGTTTTTAGACCGGTAAACTGTTTCCCTTCGTGTTTATTCGCTGAAGTATTCTCTCCAGGGGCATGGTGGTTAGAACCAGATGTTGCCCATCAACTGATTCTGAGGCTGAACTTCGTCTGGCGTCTACCCATTGACCTGTCAGGCACGGTTGCATCTCGGGCCTAAGGAAGCCATCATGTACAGCTCTTTGAGTCATGGAGGCAAGCAAGCCATCACACCAAGTGAAGTTGCCGTTTCGTCACCTGCAAAATGTATCCCAGACGTATGTGAACTATCCACCCCGAGCCCAGAAACTAACTTCCATCCTCCCTCTGCGGAATGCCACATTAAGGTTAGCGTACAAGAAATACCAACTGGCGCGGTAACCCAAAACGGCAGCACAAATAAGATTTGGAATATAAAGCCTTGCACACTGGTAAACCCCAAAACGCTTCCTGTTATTTTCGGAAGTTAAGGGACATAAACTTACTTTCTACTCTTACACGGCTAGCTTCTGAGGTAAGATGAACCGGCTTCGTGGATGTCCCGAATGGCACCTACCTATGAGCAAAGTAAGCGAAGAAACGGTTCATAAAGAACCTTTGGAGTTAGGCACAAAGTGGCATCCTCAGCATCACTCGGCTTTTTGTTGAAGGAAGCAACTTCAGTCCGTGCACAACGAAGTGCTACCTGTCAGGCAACAGGAAGTTTGTGTTGGGAGCCGATGACCGAGCGACAGGTCTATTCGCCCTATCGTGAGCCATTCCGGTTCACAAACGTTGCTTCCAAGTTGTTTGCCTTTTATAGATCATCTGACGTATTCTTTTTTGCGTTTCACTCTGTACTACATTTTAAAATGAACGAAGCCTAACTTGCACGGCAATTCTTTCTCATTCACTATTATATCTGCTAAATTTGTGAACGTCCTCCCCACTACCATTACAATTTATTCATCTGAAAATAAAATAAATCGTTTCCACCCACCTCATCGTTTTCTCGAAGATCCGAACTCTCAGAGCGCCGCCGATGCTTGGAAAGATTGAACACATACATTGATCAACTTCATCGATCCCATTTCTCTACACAACCTAGATAAATCTGGAGCTATAATCGACTGTCTCCCCATCGGTGTACAGATTTATTTCAAAGTTCATGAATACGATACAACAGTAACTACACTTCAGTTCATATACATACAACCCAAGAATGAAGTACTCGTCTATCATCTATTGGCCATTTGCATGCAAGAGACTGGAGATAACTTAGACCATTTCCTACAGAGACTTAGGCTATTGGCTATAGATTGCAATTTTAAATCGGTGACTGCCGAAGAACACCTGGATGACGCTGTAAGGGACGCTTTTATCGCTGGAATGGTATCTGACCCCATTGGGTAACGTCTTGTGGAGCACAAAACCCTCAACCTCAAATTCGCATATGAACAGTCAGAAGCTCTTGAAATGGCCGAAAAGCAAACCCGGTCGTTGTGATGATTGCTAACGACTACTTCATGCTGTTCTATTGCGTCTGTATGTTTATGTAAATTACGAGTGCCCAGAATACGAGATCGAGTATGTGCCCATCCAGTCGGTGTTTTTGATCTTCAGTCACGCGTAGCTCGGGCAGGAGCTATATTGCGTTCATTGCGAATAGTACGACTACTCTAGTTCGGTTCTTAATTACCACATCTAGTGTCGGGGGCAGGATTCGGACCTGTACGGATGCTTCTCCCACTGACAGCGGAGCGTGCTCAACACAGGATGATCATCCGGTGCTGTGCATTTCGCGTCGACTTAATCATGCAGAACGTGGATATTCACAGACAACGCGAGGCTTAAGCTGTGTTTTGGGCAGTCACTCGACTACAAATACTTGTTTGGGTCACACTTCACGTTAGTGACTCATCATGCGGCGTTGAAGTTCATTTACGATCCACACGTTTCGTTAGCGAAATCATTCGCAGCCATGGTTCAACGGTGAAATGTTACTCTTAGCGCATATTCTTATGATATTCAACATCGTAAAGCAAAAACTATTCCTCATGCGGACTATCTGCCTCGTTACGCCACTTCGGAAGAAACCTCCTCTGACTGTTGGTTAACCCAGCCACTTCCTTTAGATCGATCCGATCTAGTTCGTGAAACTCGGAAGTATTATCATGCTATTCTGTCTTGCGTTCGACATGGTTGGAAAGTGGATATCAAACGTCGATTCCCGGAGTTTTACAAGCGTTACGGAGGCATTCCTGTGACTTGTGATAGTGTTTTGTCTTTCAATGATCGTATTATTATACCACCTGCATTGCGGTCGGCCGTTTTGACTGATTTGCATTCCGAACATCTTGGCATTAAAAGGATGAAATCCTTGGCCCGGCTTACCTGTTGGTGGCCTGAACTGAACAGTGATTTATGCCAGTTTGCTAAACGTTGCATCGACTGTGTGCATAAAATTCATTCCGAACTTTCCAAGTGTACTCCGTGGCCCATATCATGCGAAACCTCGCAGCGTGTTCATGCTGATTACTGCGAACCATTCCTGTACAGTTACTACTCCCTCGTTATCATCGGTTTTATTCCAAGTCACCAGAGGTTTATTTCACCACTTCATCGAGCTCTTATCTTACTATAACCACTTCGCAAGACGTTTAGCCGGGAAGGAGTACCATATGTATGGGTTACTGATAACGGGAGTCATTTCACTGCTGAAAAGGTGACAAACTGATTGAAGTCTGTGAGTTGCCATCATGTGTTGACTCGTCCACGTCATCCGCAGTCGAATGACATTGCTGAAAATTTTGTGCGAACTTTAAGGAGTGCTGTCAAATACACCAATGCGGGAACATTTAGTGATCTCGAGCGAACTGCGGACAATTTCCCAATGCATTATCGCAATTCTGTCCATTCAACTACGGGCAGTAGTCCGGTGAGACTGTTCAAGAGCCGTACACTACGCATTAATTTACTCCAACTCGAGTCCTCGGAAGTTGCTTACCACAGAGGAAATGATTTGAGACCCTCAACAGACGTTGTATTCGACAAATTGGGAAAACACTTAGTTAGATTTTGGATCTCAATGATGGTTCCATTCATCGAAGACATGTAGATCAGATTGCCTTTAATTCTGTTTCAGATTGTAATCCGGTTGATACTAATTCTGATCTTTCTGAGTCTTTCCAAATGTATATGATCCCAGTTCAAGTTCCATTTCAACGGAAACGGTCCGAAGATCGGAACGTTTACAGAACAAAGAACGCCCTAATTACAAAAACTGAACTTCATTCTAGCTGCGGCGGATGTGGTAATTGTTAATGACCACTTCATGCTGTTTTGTTGCGTCTGTATGTTTTTGTACATTAGGAGTGCGCAGAATACGAGTTCGAGTGTGTGCCCACCCAGTCGGTGTTTTTGATCTTCAATTACGCGTAATTCGGGCAGGAGCTATATTGCGTTCATTGCGAATAGTACGACTACTCTAGTTCGGTTCTTAATTACCACATCTAGTGTCGGGGGCAGGATTCGGACCTGTACGGATGCTTCTCCCACTGACAGCGGAGCGTGCTCAACACAGGATGATCATCCGGTGCTGTACATTTCGCGTCGACTTATTCATGCAGAACGTGGATATTCACAGACAACGCGAGGCTTAAGCTGTGTTTTGGGCAGTCACTCGACTACAAATACTTGTTTGGGTCACACTTCACGTTAGTGACTCATCATGCGGCGTTGAAGTTCATTTACGATCCACACGTTTCGTTAGCGAAATCATTCGCAGCCATGGTTCAACGGTGAAATGTTACTCTTAGCGCATATTCTTATGATATTCAACATCGTAAAGCAAAAACTATTCCTCATGCGGACTATCTGCCTCGTTACGCCACTTCGGAAGAAACCTCCTCTGACTGTTGGTTAACCCAGCCACTTCCTTTAGATCGATCCGATCTAGTTCGTGAAACTCGGAAGTATTATCATGCTATTCTGTCTTGCGTTCGACATGGTTGGAAAGTGGATATCAAACGTCGATTCCCGGAGTTTTACAAGCGTTACGGAGGCATTCCTGTGACTTGTGATAGTGTTTTGTCTTTCAATGATCGTATTATTATACCACCTGCATTGCGGTCGGCCGTTTTGACTGATTTGCATTCCGAACATCTTGGCATTAAAAGGATGAAATCCTTGGCCCGGCTTACCTGTTGGTGGCCTGAACTGAACAGTGATTTATGCCAGTTTGCTAAACGTTGCATCGACTGTGTGCATAAAATTCATTCCGAACTTTCCAAGTGTACTCCGTGGCCCATATCATGCGAAACCTCGCAGCGTGTTCATGCTGATTACTGCGAACCATTCCTGTACAGTTACTACTCCCTCGTTATCATCGGTTTTATTCCAAGTCACCAGAGGTTTATTTCACCACTTCATCGAGCTCTTATCTTACTATAACCACTTCGCAAGACGTTTAGCCGGGAAGGAGTACCATATGTATGGGTTACTGATAACGGGAGTCATTTCACTGCTGAAAAGGTGACAAACTGATTGAAGTCTGTGAGTCGCCATCATGTGTTGACTCGTCCACGTCATCCGCAGTCGAATGACATTGCTGAAAATTTTGTGCGAACTTTAAGGAGTGCTGTCAAATACACCAATGCGGGAACATTTAGTGATCTCGAGCGAACTGCGGACAATTTCCCAATGCATTATCGCAATTCTGTCCATTCAACTACGGGCAGTAGTCCGGTGAGACTGTTCAAGAGCCGTACACTACGCATTAATTTACTCCAACTCGAGTCCTCGGAAGTTGCTTACCACAGAGGAAATGATTTGAGACCCTCAACAGACGTTGTATTCGACAAATTGGGAAAACACTTAGTTAGATTTTGGATCTCAATGATGGTTCCATTCATCGAAGACATGTAGATCAGATTGCCTTTAATTCTGTTTCAGATTGTAATCCGGTTGATACTAATTCTGATCTTTCTGAGTCTTTCCAAATGTATATGATCCCAGTTCAAGTTCCATTTCAACGGAAACGGTCCGAAGATCGGAACGTTTACAGAACAAAGAACGCCCTAATTACAAAAACTGAACTTCATTCTAGCTGCGGCGGATGTGGTAATTGTTAATGACCACTTCATGCTGTTTTGTTGCGTCTGTATGTTTTTGTACATTAGGAGTGCGCAGAATACGAGTTCGAGTGTGTGCCCACCCAGTCGGTGTTTTTGATCTTCAATTACGCGTAATTCGGGCAGGAGCTATATTGCGTTCATTGCGAATAGTACGACTACTCTAGTTCGGTTCCTAATTACCAGTCATATTGTAGCGGGAAATGCTGGAGCCACAAAACGATGCAAATATCAAACCGAGAACCTTAGACCAAAAACAGACGGTGGATATACCGGAAGTATTCCTTATTAGACAAGAAGAGGCGTACGGAGTAGTAGATGGAACACAGCGGGATATCAGGCAGCAAGCAAGATAACCGATGTGAGAGGCTACCGATCAAGCCGTGAACCTGAACAATCGGATTGGCCGAACGGAAATAGTGCGCATAAAAATCAAGCTAATGGCCACAGGCAGTCGGCCAGAACCCAGCTGAAGAGCTCAGGTAGCCGGAGGATGAGTGTTGCTGGAGTGGTTTGGAAAAAGAACTATGCAAGCGATCGTACATGTTTCACCGACTTTACTTGTTTGGTCACCCAAATACAGATGTTCCTCACCCGTCTTGCCTTCTTCGTTACAATACCACTCGAGATTCGTCTCCAGTCCATGCGCATCCACTGTTGACCAACCATCACACAAATATTCGGATAATGCGCAAGACAAAGAGACCGCCGTAGCGTCAACCACACGTACATGCTGCTTCTGTCGCTCAAATTTGTACCTCCGATACACCTGCCCGACATGAAAGGCCATCCGCGAATCTTGTGGAAAAAGGGACACTATCGGAAGCCTTGTCAGTCGACTGGTAACTTCAAATACTCTGCATCTGCAGTCAGAACTCTCCTTACGTCCGTCACTTCTGCAGCTGCACCCAAACGCTTATCGAAAACAATCACCAATGTCTTTGTTAATGGATTACCGCTCAAGGCGTTGATTGATGCTGGGAGTTTTGAAGTCTACTTTTCAGAATCCATCTTCATTTATAACCGGTGGAATATTGAAGCATCCTACCACAATGTAGTGCTAACATCTACATGTGTCAGATCGGAACTGCTTTTGAGGCCTGCGGCAATCTTTATCAGTTCAGGCGCATCCCACCTGGTGTGGCTAATGGGATTGCCTGCTTTCGACTTGTAGTCGATGGGCTGATCCGTGATAAGAAACTTGAGGAAACCGTTACATACGTCGATAGCATAACCGTCTGTGACAAGGACTCGGAAAAATACGATCGACGTCTGAAGCGATTCTTCGAGGTTGCAGAGAAGTGTGCACTAGTAATGAATCAAAGCAAGTGCGCTTTCGATACTAACACGATAAAACTGCATGACTACGAAATATCTTTCAGACAGATAAAAACTGAATCGGATCGATTTAAGTCTCTCTTCGAAGTGCCACCGCCCGGTGACTTCAAAGTGCGACAGCAAGTTGTTGGAATGCTTGCCTGTTATTCCCACCGGATTTCACATTGTTCAAACAAAATTAAGTCCCTCATTATCACTCGCACATTGCTAGGCGATTTACTAATGTGTTCGAAAACCCTAAGTTGGAATAAGTCCAAGCCGATGTTCTCACCGTAGACCCACATGTTCAGTTGGAGGTCGATTCGAGCTAGCAACTCAATCGGCAAAATCAGTGGAAGAATAATTGATCCAAGCAAACGGGCTTCCACTAAGCCATTCCGCTGCCTTGCAGATAGGTTCTTGTTAGAACTGAAGGCTTTGGATGAGGACCCTAATCGTTCTCCTGCTTTGTGGCTGGACACCCTAGCAGTACCCGTTTGACATCTCCCATGAACTGCACGAATAAAAGGAATTCCATACTGCATCGGTCGTCGCGCAGGATAATCAGGACCGCGCTGCCCATTGCATCGAGCGGGGTGGGTAGTGATAAGTGGGCTACTGCTCAGAGTTCCCTCTCTTTTATTCAACCATTATCTTCTATCCCTAACCACCTCTTTGCCCCACCTATCCACCCATGATGCTCCCACCGATAACACGGTCGATACTCGCAACGATTTATTGTCAAATATTGTCGGAAATAATCCACTGTCTGGTAACTCACATTTTCTCAAGCCTCGTCAGCCTTTGAATCTTGGCTTCTTCAACGTGCGTACACTCATGCAGGCTGGTCAGCAGGCGTGCCCAGCCCTCACAATGACCTCTCTGAAGATTGATGTCTGCTGCATTAGTGGAACGGATATCCAGGATTCGAGCAGTGTGATTCAACTAACTGCTCCTGGTATCTCATCGAGTTATTTTCTGCGCACTTCAGGAGACGAAGTAGCTAGAGCTGCGGGTCAACGTGGTGTAGGAATAGTCTTGACTGACAAGGCTGAGGCTGCCCTTTTAGACTGGATCCCTGTCAACAGTCGTTTATGTGCTAAGAGACTCCAGGGTTCAGTTGGCGTTCGAGAAGATAGTTGTGTTAAGCGCAGTTTGTTTGTGATCTCGGCGTAAGCCCCAACAGACTGCAGCTCTGACACGTAGAAAGATGAGTTCTATGATGAACTCGCCACCCTGGTTTGCAGTAGTAAAGGTTCTGACATTGTAGTGCTAGCTGGTGACTTCAATGCACAAGTTGGCAAACTTAGTAGGTCAGAAGCTTGTTTAGGTGGGCGTTGTGCTTTACCCGCTGAGCGTACAGATAACGGGGATAGGCTTCCCAGTTTTGTGCAGACAATCGATTGTTCTCGTCTAGCACCAATTTCCGACACAGCTCGCGTCGCACAGTGAAATGGCGCTCTAACTCTACAGGTACTCTAAGTCAGATTGGTCAAATTGCCGTAAGCTACCGGTGGCGCTCTTCTGTTCAGAACTGCAGATCTTACTAGTCCACGTACGTAAAGTCAGACCATGCATTAGTTTTAATGAGATTATCTCTTCAGCTCCATGGTCATCGTCGCAAACCGCAAGCCCGATTAGCCGTGCAACGTATGCATGATCCAGAAGTACGCACCCGTTATGAGCAGAAGTTAGCACATGAGCTAGGATCTACGACGAACAGTAATGCAGATGAGCATTGGACTCATACCAAACAGGCAATACACTTAGCAGCAGGTTTTGCCTGTGGTCCTAGATCCGTTGTCCATCAAAGACACTGGATCTCGCAAGAGTCGCTAAGCATAATGGAGCAAAAGCGTCAGCGCTCGAACTGTAAGGAGATGAATAAGATGCAGAGAAAGCTACGAAGGCAAATTACGAAAAGCCTTAAGAATGATCGTGAAAATTGGTGGGTCAAGGTAGCCGATAAAATGGAAATAGCAGCTGCTTCAGGTAACAGTCTAAGACTGTTCAAACTTATTCATGACAGCGGTGGACGGCACACCCAGGTCAGTGAAACGACTTGCGATAGAAATGGAGAACTCATCCATGGCAAACATCAAAAGCTTGCCCGTTGGGCCGAATACTTCAAGGAATAGTTTAGCTGGCCACACGCTAGTGTAGTTACTCCTGTGTCAACAACTGTGACTTCTTGGGTGGTATCACTTGAGCCCCTATCGGAAGCATTCGATTACTGAGGCGAGGGAAAGCGGCCGGTCCCAACAAACTTTCCCCAATTCTTTTCAAACTGCGTAAAGATGCTTTGATAAAACCATTTGCCGTCTTTCTCCGTGACATTTGGAACGATGAGCGCATTCCGTGATTATGGAGCGAGTCATTGATTGTTCCCATCTTCAAGAACGGAATACGTGGGATTAGCTTAATTCCGATAGTCACCAAAGTATTAGCCTCGATTCCGCTGCACCGTCTGACACCGGCTCACGAGAGGAACACCCGCGAACAGCAGGTTGGATTGTGCCCAGGTCGAGGATGCATCGACCAGATTTTTACTTTTCGCCGACTACTTGAAACGCGTCACACACACCGCCGGCCGAGAATAATGGTTTCCTTAGACCTGAAAGGCGTCTTCGATTCAGTTGATCGAGCAGCGCTTCTCAGTGCTCTTCATCGAAGAGATATGCCCCAGAAGTTTGTGAACTTACTGAGATCGTTGTATTCTCATGCTTCTGACCGCATTAGAGTTTACGGTGAACTATCCGGTCGGTTGGAAACGACCAGCGGTGTTCGACAGGAATGTCCCATATCTACACTGCTGTTCAACTTCATCATGAACGAGATAACGGGGGTTGCGCTGCAAAATCTTCAGGATGTGGGCGTCGAACTAGGAAATAGTAGAAATCTGTGTGACCTAGATTAAACGGACGACGTTGTCTGCTTGTTGGAATCCACGGAACATGCTCAACGTGCACTGGATAGACTCTCAATAGCTGTAGCTCCATTCGGCATGCGCTTTGCACCTCCAGAGCGTAAAGTGATGTTACAAGATTGGACGTCAACGGTTCCGAGCTTGATGCTCGATGGGGAGGTGCTGGCAAATGTCGACCGGTTCACTCACCTCGATAGCAGCGTGACGACGGATGGAAGCACAGTAGAAGAGGTGAGTACGCGGATATCCAAGGCTCGAGCGGCGTACGCTGGACTGAAGCACTTGTTGTGCCGACCTGATATTTCACTGAAGTTGAAAGGTCGTCTATACTGTGCCGCAGTGCGTTCAGTTTTGTTGTATGGTTGCGAGACTTTGAGTCTGAGTGCTGAAGATATTCGTTGTCTTGAGGTTTTCGGCCACCGATGTTTACGTAGAATCGCTAAGATTGGGTGGACTAGGCGAGTGAGTAATGATGAGGTCAGAAAGCGAGTATTTGGTATTAATTCGGAGAACGTTTTGTCACTGTATTCAGATTAGTAGACTTCGTTGGTTGGGGCACGTGTTACGTTCGGCGAACACACGTCTACCATACCGTGTCCTCTTTTCCGTTCCTCCTAGGTAGTGGAAGAGACCACGTGGATGTCAACAGATGACTTTGCAACGAGGAATGAGAAAATGTACAGCAGACTTGGGAAAAGTAGGTGCTTCACGTCTTCGTGGTTGGGGTCCAGAAGATGCGTCTACCAGTTGGCTGTATACACTGAAGGATATGGTCGTGAACAAAGAACAGTGGCGATCGTGTTGTCACTTTCTATCAAATCAGAATGACTGATCGATGTTTGTTTGTACAGTTAGACTGTGTATTCTGTGTGTTGGCTACTAGGGCATTCTTTTCTTTTCCCACCCATATAGGTCCACTCCCTGTCCATCTTGTATAATCATACTTTCTATTTCAATGTGCAAGATGGTGAGAAAGGCAATGGTCAGTGGGGCTTGCCCTACTGTTTAACGCTGTATGATGATGATGTTAGGGACCTTTACTTCCTTCAACGCAGAGGATGTATTTGCTAACCATTTTCGATGAGTACTCCCCATTCCATTTTGGTTTGCTTTCACATACATGTCTGCACCTATTGTGATTGATTGTTTCCGTCAGCTGGTCGCATTGTTCGACATGCCCTTCTACATTCACTCTGATCGCGGCTAATCGTTCTTGTCTGTAAAACTTCGAGCATTCCTTACCGTGAGGGAAATTTTAACTAGTGCAACTGCGCCATACAATCCACAATGAAATAGGCAAGTTCAGTGAATGAATGGGACAACCTGGTAAGCCATATCTCTTTCGTTGAAATCAAAGGTCCTGCTGTGCCTTAGTGGGACTTTGTGTTTCTGGGTGCGCTACGTTCTATCCGGTCGTTGCTGTGTAATACAACTAACGCCACGCCTCACGACTGGTTTTTCTCATAATCGGAAGTCGACTTCGGAGATACTACTACCAACTTCGCTCACTACGCCGGGCCCCGTGGTCTTGCGCCGGAGTGTCACATCATCGAAGTATGACCCCGTGATAGATGAAGTGGAATTGTTCGATCGCAATCCACAATACATACACGTTCGTTTCGAGGATGGAAGAGAAGGAACTGTTTCACTGTACAATTTAGCACCTCCAGGTCATTGTCAATTTGTGTCTCCCGAACACACTTTACTTACAGACACCCACGAACCCATTTGCACTGATGACATTGTGACTGATTCATCCACAAATCCAGCTCAGGAAGACAGCGACTGTGTCCCTACTGAGAATGCACACACCCCGGATCAAACACTTCCTCAACAGCACAGAACACGTCCATACGGCTTACACAGTCGAGAAGCATAACTGTCTTCAAACTGTTACAGTTTATAATTAAATAGCTGGGGAAAATGTTTTATAGTTATCTGATTGGTTTGTCATCCTAACACTTCCTCTGTTTTTACCTTTCAGATTGCGTACCTCGATTGTTTGTTGGATAAAGTCTATTCTTAGGTCTTTGATTCTTCTCATTCTAGTTCACAGTGCCCCAGTCACATCTCCCACTCGAGTGGCAAAGGCTTTCAGCTCCCACTTTTATACTGCTTTTAACTGTACCCCGATATCACTCCACCCCACCATGCACCCATATATCGTGTAATCTGATAATTTAGACTTGTGTGTTCCAAGACTTCTGTTTCATCGAACACCCTCTGAGAAACAGTGATAGAATGATACCCTGGGGAACTTCTGTCAGTGAAAGTAATTAAGACTTTGTGACTCCGACCACGTGTTAACTGTTCGCGATTGGTATAGGGGTCGGCCAAATGACCACCGGTAGATGGTGGGCTACTATCTACACTCATATATTCGGGATTTTTTTCCTCGTCACACATTTGGATACTTCACTACAGTCCCGACCACATACTAGCGGTTTTATGTATCCTATAGAATAAAAAAAACCAAAATGGTGTGTGACACATTGAAATTAGATGGGACACTCAGGTGACGATAATCAGGTTGACCTGACCAGCTTTTCTTATCTCAGAGAACGTTTGATGCAACAAAAATCTTTGAACACACAAGTCTAAATTATTAGATTACACCATATATCTTCCAGGTAGTGAACATGCGCTCGCACTATAGATGCCACTCTAACATAATCCAGAGTATTTTAACAGAACTAAAGTTGACTGTTTGAACATGGTAACGCTAAGGATGAAATGGAAGCAAATCCAGTTTGCACCCTTGGCGAAAACCCGTCTGGGCCACTGACCTTATCACACTTCATCTTTATTAGTACCCCGTATGCTTAGAAGGAGTATACCACCTATGAACTCTTCGTTTAAGTTTAGTGTAGAGCCCAGAGCCATTGTTGGATACCGAATACCGGTCAAGTCAGCTAATTTGCTTCCCTATCATCCAATTTTCGCGTACACTTTTGTAACTGACTTTAATATTTTTCTTGTTGTATTTGCTTTATTTTACCTACTAACAGAGTGTTGAGTAGTTAGTTGCGGGATTCGACCTCTTCAGGGCGCATACGCATTTTTTGTCCACTTTGTTCGGTGTCTCTGGGATGTATTGCTAAAACGTATTTTAATTTCGATTAGATCATGATTAATCTATTTCTCTTCTATATTTTGTCTGCAGTCTGAATCGAGCCGTTTCAATGTCTCACGATTTATCCGGGCGCATCCAGAAGATTGAGGCTCACATCAATGAAACTCTGCGAAGAGATCTGAAGTAATTTCTTTTCAGTGAGTTATTTATTTTTATAGGAAGACACTAGATGAAGGGGATCAGTACTATGCTGAAATCTCGGAGTACCTTCAGTTGCGGAATCTGCTGGAAAAACTGGACTGTTCTAATATGACCCACGAGAACATGAAAACTATGGTTGATCTAGGTTGTAACATTTACGCCAAAGCAGTCATGTAAGTAATGATTGATTTTCACGTCCACCGAGTAGACCTTCTCTGGAGCGAATTTACGTCGACGTGGGTTTGGGTTTTCACCTAGAATGTGAGCGGAAAGAAGCAGTGAGGATTATCGAATCGCGCATTGCGTTCCTAAACGAACGTGCAATGGTTTATAAACAAAAAGCCAATTCCATAAAAGCACGCATTAAATTATTGTTAGAGGTGACTTTGCTTTTTTCATCAACTTATTCTCTTCTCAGGGTTTACGCGAACTACAAAACATACCCAGGGCCGAACCGAAAGCACACCGTGATTTTTGAGACCAAGCTGTATGTGTTTACCCCTGTAAATATACGTGTATATTTGCTGTCGGTGGCTTATGACATCGAAACACCTGGCACCGTTCTAAGTGGCTGTCCATTCATGTGGCACGGTTAGAATAGACTTTACAGACTCGTAGCTGAACTAGTGACGCAGTGTCCTCATTTCCTGAGTATCGAACTTCTTATCTTCCCCACAAGCGTCGATTTCAAGCATCGAGACCGGCATACCACGGCGAAACTCCGGTCAGAATCGTTCGATGATTTTTCCGGCATACTTAAATATTGCTTGTTTTTATTCCATACTTATGCATACATGCGGTGGTTGGAGCACACCCATTAGTCATTGAAAAGAACCAGGGACCCGCCACACCGTCAAACAGTACTTGTTCCAGAGTTTGTCACATGGAACCACTTAAGTTCACAGTAGATCAGGCAGAGTGCTGTTTACCAGTAAAGTCAACCGGCAGTGGTTGGTTAGAGCCTAGTACTTCAAACTTGGCAGTCTCGGTAGGTAACACCATTGAATTATCACCATTCTGTTGTTTTTCTAATCACTAATTCTGGCTACTTATAAAGCTCTGAGTGGAAGCAATACATTTTTACCAAAATGTTCCCATCTGTCTGGTACAATATCTGTGGGTGTTCCGTAAGCAGACTGCTACTGAAAAGGACTTCGAATTAATCCAAATTTTCCTTTCAGGTGAATATGGGTCAGGCAGGTGAATTCATTTGGATGGGATAACGGAACAGAAATCCGAGGATAATTTTCACCGTGAAATTCTTCTTGTGTTTGTATTCAGTAAACGAAAACGTTTGACGGCAGTCAGGCGTACCATTGTATGTGGTGTGCGTGTTCGTCGTCAAAACAAAGAAACGCCTCTACAAATGTTTGGAACTCTTGTGGGTTTGATCTGTGCGGCCCCCAGCAATAATCATATTCTTCCAGTTGAATATTTTTTTGATCCATCCAGTTGAGAATTCTTGTCTGTTCCAGTCTACTCAGTGCGTAAGTGAGCCAGTCTTCTGTATTTTCCATTCCAGGTGCTCTCATGAGTAAAAGTCTCGTCTGTTCAGGTTGGTTATCTAGTTGTATGCGCAACTTGGATTCCAAGTCTGCTGCACTGATGTTCTTGTAGATGATGCCTCTTCTTTTCGCCTCCAGGTAGTCAAACCATCGACTTTTCAGTTGATTTGGGCCGTAAATTGCTTCCAGTGGTGCTCTGGCTGCAATAGGCCATTTTGAAAGTTTTCTGTACGGTTCCAGAGCATCAGAACCGGTAACACGAATAGACAGAGGTACTGGGCAAGGGACTGCTCCCTCGTTAGCCCACATTACCAGTTTACGGATTTCTGAAGAAAATGAGGTATAGAATAAATCAGTTTCCAAAACCTCACGAGTCGTGGATTAACTGTTTGCAACAATTACAAGCTTTTTCTGTTTCTTTCTCATTACTGATGGACATCGTACTTCATTATTTGTTGGTACGAAGCGAATTATCAATGTACAGCATGATTTATCTAAATGACAAACACATTTTTTTCAGCAGCATTCTTTGTCGTCATCTAAACTGCACGTTGCCAATAGATTTAGACTTAGCAGTGATACACAGAAAACATCTTTCAATAGTTCCATTTTGGATTGTTAAGCCATTTGGAAATTCTCCTAAGAATCATTTTTTAGTCAAATCCGTGCGAATAAGGAGCTGTTTGATTTCGTGGGACGATTGCCGGTATCATTCCGCAGGTTTTCCTGTTGTTTTTTGACCTCGTGATCGTTAAGTAGCCACTATCGGTTATTTAGCAGTCACGTACAATAACAAAGCCTTTGACACCCGTACCACGTAAACTCACTTCACGTTTTGGTTTTCGCTCACTGCTACGGGACTTGGTGGCCTTGTGAGTCACTAAGTGGGATACGCAGGGACTAGAAAAGAAAATCTTCAGGCGATTTAATTAAAAAAAATGTCAAAGAAACTCAGGTTCACAACTCAGAATAATTTCGGAAGGCTCGAGAAAAGTGAAACTGTCTGTCAAATGCAGCACATGAGGCGGGCGAAATCCGATCCTTTGCTTGTTTGCATAACTGCACCAACATCCCGAACCTACGATCTTTGGTAGTTTGACCTTCCAAAACGATGCGCATCAGGGCCCCGTTTTCTTGTAGAAATGAGTTGCCAGATCCTCCAAAACACTGTATATTTCTTCGATCGGATTATGAAATGGACTCCAAGGAGAAAGATGGCAAACATCATGTACGGTTGCCAACATTTCTTCACCCCGCCCATCGGGGAGCTGGATCAATGTCTAGCAGAACTACGGTATCAGTGTTTGGTTGTTCGCCTACTACTTAAGAAAGGGTGTTGAAAACGTCAGTGTTCATATTGGAGTGGTATTCGTATTACAGTATACCAGTCGCTGAACGGCAAGCAACACCATTGAAATTCGCACCCTTGATGACAAAGTCCTGTGCACGATTTGTCCTTCGTTGATCGCCTTCGTGTCCGCGAGCGCCGTATGTTGTAATTGGTCTCATCTCTGTAAAAACACAGGACTGCTAACATGCTTCTGAAACTACGTGGTACACTGAGCTTGTACAGGTTGTGGGTCGATTCGAGCTAGCAACTTAATCGGCAAAATCAGTGGAAGAATAATTGATCCAAGCAAATGGGCTTCCACTAAGCCATCCCGCTGCCTTGCGGATAGGTCCTTGTTATAACTAAAGGCTTGGGAGGAGAACACTAATCGTTCTCCTGCTTTGTGGCTGGACACCCTAGCAGTACCCGTTTGACATCTCCCATGAACTGCACGAATAAAAGGAATTCCATACTACATCGGTCGTCGCGCAGGATAATCAGGACCGCGCTGCCCATTGCATCGAGCGGGGTGGGTAGTGATAAGTGGGCTGCTGCTCAAAGTTCCCTCTCTTTTGTTCAACCTTTATCTTCTATCCCTAATCACCTCTTTGCCCCATCTGTCCATGCATCATACCAAGTTGTCGCCTTCGGAGAGTTGCTTAGCCAGTAACCATAGATTGTGGTCATCAGCTTATTACAGCTGCCGATATGTATTTAGAATGACAAATCAACTGCACTGACTGAGTACTCAGTCCACAGATTCAGTCACTGTCACAGTTGATAATAGCTAAAAAAAATGCGATTTATACGAGCTTCGCACGAAAATAAACTGATCATTTTCAGCTCTGCATTGCCGCCCCACATTTAACAATACTCTGCTCCAGTTTTTTTTCTCTATCCATTCACAAGTCATCGCGATGAGTTTTGTCATAAAGCATTCGAAGAACAACTTAATTGCTGCAATGAGACGATAACATTTATAAAGAGTTTGCTAGATGGGAAGCGTCTGCATGGCACCTAAAAAGGTATTTTACTAATTAACGAACTAGCACTCAATTTTACAAAGTGACAGATTTTTAAGTAATTTAACTGCAAAACTCACAACGACTGCGAGATTTGAAACAATAAGTTACTCTTCAGTACCACTTACTGTTACTCCATCAACTAGGCCACAAGACCATAGAGGTCAAAACACTTCTCATATAGGTTTTCGGATTGCTCAAAATATTCTGAGTGGTACACATCCACAAATTTTCCTGTTGTTCAGAACTTACTTTATTTTACTGCAGGTGGACCCCTGGAGAGGATAAGCCGGCTTCATGAATGTCACTGATTGCGAATGCCAATGCTGGCCAGTTGGCAGAGAGGTCCTCGTAACAGAGCGTGCAGATGGCGTCATCATGAAATTTAATAGGTACTTGGTTTAAGGGACGACTCCAGCATCTCTGAACTTTTTTCGAAAGCGCACCTACAGTCTTTGCACAACCAAGTGCGGGCTGCAAGGCAATAGCGTGCTGCTGTACGGTTTCCACTGACTCCGTAGCAGCTCGCTCGCTATTCGATCGAACGGAATCCAACCTCGGGGGCCGTGCAGCCCGGTTAGTTCGACACACTTCCTCCATAGCCGTTGGAGTACACAGTAAATCTCGTCCATCCATTTAGGGTTGACTGCCTTCGTATGCCGAACACCTTCTCACTAGGGCTTTGGACCTCAGTTACCTTCAACCTGGTTTATCGGTTTATCCCGTCTGTCGAGCAACTTGCCGAGGTGTGGTCACTGATTCATGGAGCCAAAAGTGAGAGCTAGGTACCTGGTAGAGACCTAAGAGATAGAGAATATCCCAAAGGCACGACAGTCTACCAACTCAGAGGTGCTACACGTATCAGTCTCTGGCGATTGTCTAGCAACAACAATCGGTTATCAAGCGACCACTACCCAGAGTACAGTAACCAAACCATTCCGATACATTCATACCGTGAAAGCTCAATCACATTATAGGGTTTGGTGACCTTGCGCGAGTGACGTAAACAACTGCGTTCTCGAAGCAGATTTAATCTCCATCACTTTTCAAGTCGCCAGCTGAATGAGTGTTTTAACATCTGCAGAATTCCCAGCGAAGGAAATTGAGATGATCGATCTGAGCGAACAAGTAAATAACGAGTCACATTGAAAGCGGAAAAAATTGGTGATGAAGACCGCAGAAAAATTGTTCAGTGTGAAAGGAAGGGGTGACGACTTGAAACTTCTTCTGTACCATCTTCGAATTTACATTTAGGTCTGCTGGGCCATCGCCAAAAAGGATGGAGAGTCTAGCCTAAAAAGAGGATTCGCAAAACGTAAATTTTCGGATGAGTTCCTAATGGAAATGTGCTCCGTTTCTTACTTCACTGACATTGTCCTTCAAGGTATGCAACTTTTTATTCCTCACTTTTTCAAACCCGGCAAACTCGAATCTCCCGAGTGGTTCAATCACGCGTGTGATCTTGCCGTACGCCTGAAGCGTGCAACATTTCGCTACTCGCCCACGCTCGACTCACCACCGCTTCGTGCAAGTTGGAAACAGATGCTCACCAACCATACAGAGAGCCAAAGGACGCTTCGTCCACTGGGAAGCCGAACGCTCACCCTCATCTGCCACCGGTAGCCGAACGTTTTTGTCCCTCACCAAAACAGTGTCGCAATTTTCGCCCTTTCAACTTCCCTTCTATCTGTAATTCTGGTGATCTGGTGTGCGAACCACACGAGGAAGCTGAGGATTTTGCTTCCCGGTTTGCCTCCGACTCCACTATGCCCTTTTATCCTACTCCTCCGGTTCTTTCTATTCTCTTTGTCCCCCATTTTCTACCTGGTATTAATACTAGTGTTGTAATCCAGAAAGGATACCTGACAGACAGATCGTTTATTGAAAATCTCTCGTTCAGACGTCACCGAAGTCAACCAAATGTAACAATGCGTAGTTACATAACAGCGGTCCAGCCCACTTGAAGACAATCGTAATCAAATCGGAGGATGCAATCATGTGGTTTGTATGCCTTTCTTCATCTTTTCCCGTTCAATCCATGTGACGTAATCACATCCATAGTGGTTCCATTACTGCCTATCCTTATTTTGTGCAATGAACTACTTACTTATTCAGTAAGTAGCATGCAGGCCCCACCACACCAGGAAAATCCACCAATCGCTGCGCTATTGGATGTATGTGAACCATCCTGTCCGGGCGATATACCCCTCACCGTCTTTAAAATTTTTGCCCCTGAATTGGCCCCTCTCTTACGTAGTCTTTTCTGTCTCTCTCTTCAACTTTTTACTTTTGTGATGTCCTGGAAATGCCGTGATTTTTCCTATTCCCAGACGCGATGGTCTTTCTAACCTGAACAAATATCATCCAATTTCCATCCCACCTATTATTTCGAAAGCATTCAAAACTGTTATCTCGGACCAGCTGAATGTGTTTCTCCAACGCGAAAGACTACTAAGCGATCGCCAATATGGAATCCGACCTCGCCGTTCCACCGATGGTCTGCTGCTTCTGGTCTCACACTTCTGGTCGGCTGCATTCGACAACCACGGAGAAACACGTATGGTCCCGCTGGACATTCGTAAAGTGTTTGACCGAGTTTGGCACGAGGGTCTTCTGGTGAAATTGTCCACGTTCGGGTTCGCCACCGCTCTGGTATCGTGGATATCGAATTTCCTCAGTAAGCGGACCATCCTTGTTCGAGCTGATGGGATTCCGTCCCAGCCATTACCTGTGAATGCTGACGTTCCCCAATGCTCAGTACTGACGCCTACCTTCTTTCTTTGATTTACTAATGATCCACCCACTATTTCTTACCCAACCCATTCCTTCGCTGATGACGCCACCCTTCATTCATCCCTTTCTTACCGCACTCCCCGCCATTCCAAAACCAACATCCATCATGACCACAGTGCAATCAGTGCATCTTTAGATTCCGACTTCGAACACATCTCTTTCTCGGGTCCCATAATCACGTTGCATTTAATGCTTCCAAAACCTCTCCTGTCAATTTCTTTGAAAACATTTATTATTTGATTTGGTTGCGCTGCATTTCACAGATTTTATCTCCCTTCTTGGCTTATCTATAACTGTTGTGTTGGTCCGCTTTCATATCTCAGCTCGCCCCTCGTGCTGCGCGCAAAGTTGGTTTTCTGTTTCGCGCTAAGCGCTACTTCATACCAGCTCATCTGCTATACGAAGCTCAAGTCCGTCCCGCACTTGAATGCTGCAATCACTTGTGGGGCGGAGCTTCGTCTATCTCTCTCTTCTTGAGCGGGTTCAACGAAGGGCCATCCACTGGTTGACGAATCTTCTTTAACCTCTAGTCTGCAGTTACTAGCCCACTGTGGGGTAGTTGCTTTGTTGTCCCTGTTCTACCGGTATAGTTTTGGACCTTGTTCTTCTGAGCTTGCCTCAGTAGTTCCTTTTCCTAAATCTTTTTCCCCATCATCACGTACCCAGACGGCTAGTCGTCCTTATAAAGTTTCTGTCACTAGATGTCGTTCTTCCGTCTATCAATCTTTTTTCCCCCGGGACCGTTAAACTATGGGAAGCCCTTTCTTTCCGTCTTCCCACCATTTACAACCTCTCCCTCTCTTTCAAAGAAGGATCAGTAAACTGGTTTTTACGCGAACTTTTCCCCACAACCCACTGTTACAGTGTCAATTGATCATGAGGTTTACCCCTTATACTTTATATGTGCTAAAAAACCATTGTGCTATTGCTTTGTACGGAGAATTCGTCATCGCCATAATTGGTCGGTTTGAAGTGTAACCTTTGTGTCCATAAATATGTGGAATGGTTGGTCCATTTAATTCTAGTTTTTCCTATGTAGCCTTGTTCTCTCAGTCTTAAGCGTCCGGCTGGTTTACTGTCTCTTTTCGGTTGCGTCTTTTCCTTTGTAACAGACAGAAAATTTGGTTTGATCTTCCACCAACGTAGCATCGGTTAGAGATCATCTATTCGTATGTAAACAAAATGCAGAAAGTTACGTAGCCTGACAACAGTTCATTGAGTATTCGATCTGTCCACTATTGGACACTGTCCTTTGGATGCAGCCCGACGCGTCACATAAAGCCTACGGCTGATCCTATATTGTCCCAGTGAGTACTCCGTACCGTTAGAATTCCTTTCTCTTTTAACCGTCTCATTTAAAACACTCGAATGATATTGTTAGTCGCATCAAGAACTGTATTCACTTCACGGTACTGGTTCGACACAACTCTCTTATGACTTCGTTCGTTTACTTCCAGACATTCCTGAAATATTCGCCATGCATTGAACATATAATATATTTAGCGCCGCTTCTAAATTTAATTTCTATTATTGTGTGGGGACGAACCGCTGAGGGAAAAGTCATTTTGAGGGATATCTGACACTCACCATCTGGAGAACAGCTGGAGAACATAAGCAGTGCTGTGACCACTCCCTCAGCCCAACTTAGAATGGAAAATGGAATCAAGTTTAACTGGCGCATCAACTGGAGACCGATTGTGGCGTCTTGTTCCAAATGCCCGGGTGTCCTCCAACTTCGTTCCTCGGGAATCGCACTAGATCCTTGACCTGGTGGGTCCCAGGCGACTGCTGTAAAACTGTCAAGTATACCGATAGGGTGAGGAACACTTCCAGATGAAGCAGATCATGAACGTGTTAATGGACGTCAAAAAATAGGGGTTTTCTGGACGTTAAATGAAAGAATACGTTCAACTTTTCAGCTGTCAGCGCTTAGTATCAGTTCCCATGTCCCCATTTACAATGAAGAAACTTCATATGAATGAAGGCGTGGTGGTCTCTGAATAGTTGTAGATAAGATAGCTAGAGGACAAGTGATGACGGGAAATCCTTTCTTATACCTTATTGGTGAGTTATTTTCAAAATCAAACTTTTTAAAAGCTAGAGAAAGAGAGAGAGAGGAGCACCACGTACCATGTGTGATCAGTTAACTCAAAATTGAAAGTCTCTTATTTTTAGGCTCATGCTGAATGAGGTTGGTAATCATCGTCACTGATTTGGCAAATTTATGACGCGTGGGGTGCCGGTTTGGGTGTACGTGTCACACTGGTACTCAGTGAGTTAGACTGAGTTATCTGTTTAGGTAATCACAGCAATGCACGAGGCATTTCTGTTGAAAAAGAAGCTTACAGGATTGCCGTCCCGTCATTGAGCGATTCGCAGATAAACTTCGAGTCCAACGGCAAAGAACACAAGCTCGCTTTATCACAAATTATCAGTAATGTATCTCGAATTTTGGGCAAACCGACCACAATCAAAAGGTTTCAAAATGCCCAGGCAGTAATGACCAAGAAGCGCACGAAACGGCGATACGGGGGTCGTTATTTATAGGAAGCGTTTGACCAATCAACAGTCAGAAGAGAAGTAATCGCCTGCAGGATAAGCTGGGGACGTCTTATTGGTGCAAAAGCTGTACATTCGGAGGATGGTTTGCTTCATTTACCAGCTTTTAACACAAATTAACGAAGGAATAACCGTATCGACTAATATATTAGACGCATGTTTCTGTGTGCATAATGCCGTATGACTTGTTCCGAGCAACTACAGGAAAGAGCTGTTCACGCCCACTGTCAAAAATCCGTTGAACCCTATTGGCAGAAAGAGGCTCGGATTAGAAGGAACTGTTTTCAATGACGAAGCTAGTTTCAAGTTTCGATTGTGCGAAGGCAGTAGCAGACACGAACAAAGAAGTCATGGTTTGGTCGTCAGACAGCACGCCTTGGCCCGTTCAGAATCAAGGGTCAAGTTGGATTCTGCGGAGCAGATCGATGAGTTGTCTGGCCGGCAGTACGCCATCGTTTATCCAGAATCGAGGACAAGCTCGTGACCAGCGAAGCCGATTGATGGACCAACAGTTGTCTTAGCGGAATCAGCGAATCGGGTTGGAACAAGACCAGCCTGCCAAAAGAATCACTCGTCATTAACAATCCAGCCAATAAGTTTGTAGGCAACGTCTTGTTTATGGTCACCGCGCATTTTATATAAATGATCTGCTTTGTACCAATAAACCGAGGCGTTTCTAATGGAGAATTGTCTTCGCACTAGAGTTAGTTAGATTGACTAAAACGGATTGCCTTTCACCCCCGAGCGATCCTTGAATCTTAATTAGTTGTCTAAAGTCGAAACTTTGTTGACACTCGATTTCGTAAAACTAGAAATAATTTCGTATGCCTCCAATAGTTGAAGTCCATTTCCAGTACACCTTGATTGACGGTTTTACCATGATATATCGAAACTTAACGGCAAAATGGAACTTCAATATACATTTTCAATGAGCAAATCATCTCACCGTAGTTGGTTTAGATTCTCCAGAAATGGTGTATAATCGGTTATGGCACTGCCCAGAGGACCAGGAATAAGAAGCAAGTTGTGTGCACCGCGTCCAACTCGCAGGTAATGTGTTCGAAAGTCGTTCACCTTTTCGAACAACCCGCTGTTGTGTAATTGTGACGTTATCTGTTTTGGAACGGGAAAACGAAGCATTTGTCCCACTGCCCAAGAAAAGTGACTCCGGAACATTTCTTTTGAGATGTGATGTCAGTTCGGTTACAGCTGAAAGAAACAGTTTTGTTTCGATCATGTTTCAGTGGATATTAAAAAGAAATCCGAGAAGTTATGTTCCAGAACAGTCACCACATTGTTTAACTATACTACATGAAATGGTAAACTTGCGTGAATAAACTAACTCACGGTGAACTTCGCAAATCGTCAGGAATCATGACTGGCATCACAGTCTAGATACGGGTTTCACGAGGTCCTGTCAAAATTGGAGCGTTTCGAGTAGATGTCGGTTTTTTCGATCAAAGTATTTGTTGCATTCCAAGCTACCTATGCTTATAAATCTCCACCCACTAAACGGACTTCGCAATCGGCCACTAGTGTGAGACGATCTGGTTGGTCTCAAATAAAATAACAGCACGCATCACGTGATACGTTCAGTGGGTACGTCTCCTGTTTTAGCGATAACACCCACTGACTGCACACCAACATATAAAAGAATGAGACTAGTAACCAGAGAACTGCAAATGGCACGATCGGGTGAACGAATTGTGAGTATGAATACAAAAGCGGCATCGGCCTCAGCATATCACAACTTCTCCAATCACTGGAGACTGGCCACTCTTACTCATCTTAACCACCACCTGATTCTGCGGATATTGCACTCTGAGAAAGTTTGTCGGTAGATATTCGCGACGCATGCCGGACAACGTATCTCGGTGAGCTTCATTGTTTGATCTAACGGTTTGTTTCATGTTCCTAGAACTCTGCCTAATATCAGCCCTGCTGATTCAACGTACCTACTACATTCGGGTAGTAATGCGAAAAGCGTTTCCATACCATGTAATTGTCGGGTTTCTGAGTTGTAAAAATTAAGCACATTTCTTAGTACTTTCGGCAGAACACAGTCTAGACCACTGGGTTTATCATTAATTATCCTGATAATTTTCTTGTGGACCGTGAAGAAATCAATCACGTATGGTCATATGTCCGCCGACGTGTAGAACCATTAGTTTCCGTGCAGTTTTGCTTGAACCCTTTGGATTATTTCACGGCAAGTTACAATAAGGAACAGTGTGTGAGCATATGCGGAATCGGGCCTATGAAATTCATGCGCTCACTCCTAGCCTCTGTAATTTGACGTCGCTATATTCAACAATTGGGTCGGAATGGGGGATCTGCCAAGAAATGTAGTGTCGGACAGGCTTGGGGTACAACGTAGGTAATTTGTTGTGATTCTAAATACCAGACTAGAAATCGCATTCTTCTTGGTCCTCTATCTGCGGGTTCCGAAAGATCCACGTTGTACTCTATGTCGAGAACCGGGAGGTTTTCGAGGTCGGCGTTTCGTTAGAGACCTTTAGAGTTGTCTTGTGTTCGTGGTTGATCCACCTGACAATTTGTAGGTTCCTGGTATGTATACATCCTCAATTTTTGTGGGTGTTGTTAGTCGGCGCCCACCGTTCCGTCTGAGTAGTCAGAAAACCTTTAAATTTTAAGAAACTTCGTGACACGGTAGTATGATATCTTATAATTGCCTCTTTGGATAACTTTCGGTTTTTTGTATCCACAAGTGGAACCACCGCATTAAACTTAGTGTGGATTCGTCTGGACCCACCAGCGCCGGAATTTTTCGGTTTGCTGAATGAGGAACAGCTCGATAGGTACCTAAGGCAACGTGTAGTGCGTCATCCTACGAGGTGTCCTCCTGCCACATTGTTTTCAGTCTCCTTCAGTATTTGGTTCAAGTGTTCGACCATCTCATTCGCTGATGGATTATACGAAACCGCCCTTGAATGCTTAGTGTCGCTCATACGAAGGAATATGTGAAACTCTGCTTCGAAAATGAGGATCATTATCTGTCAGAGCCTCCCTTGACAGACCGGACCATGCAAACAGGCGTCTGGGCGATGCACTCATAGGTGACCACTAGCATGGAGTTCGTCACCAAAGATTCACTGGTGACTTATTGACCTGGCGCTCTTCGATGAATAATCGCGGTGAATCGCATTCGGTGCCTCGAGATATCTTCAAAACTTTTGATCAATTGTGGCACTCAGGTTTATTGTAAAATGTACCTGGATGTGGAATCTCACATGAACTTAAAGTTTTCTTGGTGAACGCTCAGTTGCGATCCCAGTTGACCGGGCCTCGTCAAACTCACACCAGATGAATGCCGGCGTTCTCCAAGGTTTCTTATTATCCCCTACGCTGTTCTTGCTTCGCATTAACGACTCTTCTACCAGTTTTAACCCTGTCCACGTTTTTCTCGATGACAACGCATCTTCCGCTGCTCCGTTTCGCACCCGTCTTTTTGCTCCATGTCAGTTGAAATTTCTTACGATCGTCCCAATGTTTGGGTGGCTGAATTACGATCTTGATCGGATTATTGCTTGGAGCTCAGACAGTCGTGATTCCTCCAGTGTTGCAAAAACCGCTAGTTTGTTTATTTCCTTAAAACGAGATTTGTGCTGCCCAGCCCTCCTTTTTGACTCCATTACTTTTACTTCCACATTTCCGGTTCTTTTTGATCTTTCATTCTCTAGTTCTCTTACTTGGTCCCCACATATCATTGTTCTTACCTCGAGAGCATCACCAAAGATCTGTTTTCTTTTTCGGGTTAGGCGTTTTTTAAACCCACCCAACGTTTTGTTCCACGTAAGGCCCAAATTCTGCGTGCACCTAAACACTGCACTCACTTTTCGGCGGGACCTCATCTTCTTCATTAACCCTCCTCGACCGTGTTCAACGCAAAGCCACCCACTTCATCGGCGACCTCACGACAACCTCGGCTTTGCAGTTATTAGTCCATCGCCGGGCAGTTGCTTCGCTCTCTCTTTTTTACCGGTTTTACCATGGGTTCTGTTCTTAGGAGCATGCTTCTGTGGTCCCTATTGCCCTTGTTTTTAGTTGGCTATCGCGTGCGCAGGCAACATGCCATCCAGATAGAGTAACTATTCCGACCTGGCCCACTGCTGAAGTTAGGTATTCGTTTTCCCCAAGAACTGTAAAACTGTGTAACACTGTCCCGCTATGCATTTCCCCTTTCTCATGATCGCCATCCCTTCGGGCACGGAATGAAAAAACTGGTTTTATGTGACTTTTCCCAAACTTATTCCCTATATTTAGTAGGTTTTTAGCCTGGGGGATTTATCCCTCCAGCTGTAACTCATGGTTATCATGCAATAAGAAATGATGGCGGTGGACGTGACTTCCCCAAACTGGAGGGTTTCAGGCCACTTACTATAAGACCAAGTAACAATAATAACACTTGCCTTTAGGAGCTTTCTGGAACGGACCGAAGTTGTCAGTAGCCACTTTTCCCGTGGCTGCTCTGGTACGGAAATCAGTTTTGCAGTTTTACCGAAGTGTTGGCATGCCGAACAGTCCATGACGGGTTCCTCAAAAGGGTTTAGTCCGTAGCACCAATAAAAAATCCCGAACGCGAGCTTCGGTGGGGACCAATCTCGGACTCCTCTCGTCTTACTTAATACATCAAATGTTGTGTCCGGTAGTCAGTAAACAGAATGAAGGCAACTGTACATGAACGAGTGTTCAGGAGCAGCGATTGATCAATACCAGTCTAACGTTGAGTTAACCACGCAAGATCGGTGGAGAGGATGGAAGAGTGTGTTATAAATAAATAGCGCACGTGCGAGTGTAAGGTGAACGGGATCAGACTGAATCGTGTGCGGATGTCAATGACACGTGGATTGGCTCGCAAATGTAGACTGTAAACAATTTTCCTGATAAATTTCAACACAGAAGTCCATCGCATTAGATTACACGATATATTCCGGAGCACTTCACTACATCTTTACTAGTGCATCCGATAGGTCATTGAGAGAATGGCGATCTTTGCAATGCAGTAATTACCAACAATAGCCCAGTTGAATAGGCTGTTGGTTCCATCACTTTCATGTAACTACAGAATGGTTGTCAGTTTTAGAACCAGTGGCTTTGGCTACAAAGAGGCATTAAATTAGTATGTTGGTAATTTCAACTTTCTCAATACGTCTACTGATTGACTGAACACACTACGTGGCGTCATTTATATCTGCCCTGTACAGCTCAGAAAAGAGGTCTTTGAAAATAGACACATATCTACATCTTAGCTTCATTCGGATATGGCGAGAACACTGTATCAGCAGTTCAGACATTTGGCAACGGATGATGGGGTCCAGAGGACAGCTCTTGGAGCGAGTACTTAAACTAAATGGGTAACTGCGGTCAGGGACATGTGTTATGCTTGCCGGCTGAGAGACTCCATCGGTGGATATTTCCCCCCATGAACGGTAGGGGTTTAAGTATATATCAGTATGGTCAGTCCATGATGTAATTGAGAAGTACGTAGACGTTATTCGGTACTTTCATCAGGTAGGACAGACGTAGGCAAAAATGCTTACGGTTGAGAGCCTTATTAGATTCGATAAGGTTGGAGCAAGATGAGTGATTTTGGACTTAGTGCACACCTGCAGTAACTAACTGAATTACGGTCAACCTGTAGGCTGCGCTTTGAGTTCCTATGATGACGCTAGGCGATCCGGTGCTGCTTTTGTGCAAAACATTCTCACCGTTGGTGGTCGAGTGGCACATGTCATTTCGAACTTCGCATGCCCGGCAATCACTCCTGAGTCGATCCCGACACCAGCCCAACCACAAGCGCTATTCTAGGATTCACGGACAAGGGAAAGGTAAATCCGAGGCTGTCTGGACAGCAAATTGTGATCTCAGTGATAGGCTCTCGCACGCGTTTCGGAGATACGGCACACATCGATTTGAGCATTTCAACAGTTCTGTATGAGGCAGTCCGTTGCCGTGTTTAGCAATGTGAACGAACACCAAAGACGATGCCCAATGCCCACATTCTTACGAACACCTTTCTATATTCTCAGGTTTTAATTTCTGCCCCATATCGGTCACGACCAACGTTGGTTCCTGGAATCCAGTTAGGGTTGAAAGATGGTCGACACGGTGCAGAAAGAGAAGCATAGCTTTCTCATTGACTGCTAGAGATTTCTATATCAGTGATGCTTTGCCCTTTTCCATACCATAGGGTTTTTTCTGGCAACCATAATCAGTGCCTCTGGTTCGAAAGCCTTGACGATAAGGAAACGAGAACAAGTTTGCGCTCCATTTTGTAAATTTTTGCCGGAGAACTTTGAGGAGAATTTGGCCCACGATGAGATTGATCGTCAATCCAGCGCGGTAACTTGAACGACACAACCACGTATGAGCTTCATTTGGTTTTTCACGAGGCTCCGGTGTTTTTTCCAATTTTACTTTGCTCACGAATCATCACAGTTTGGACGATAAACGTTGCAAAAGCTTTATCAACTAGGATAAGAAATTCTGCTTCATCCGCCGATTATTTCTTCTTGACAAGGATGTATGAGGTCCACATAGTTCGTACGCTGATAAACAACATGCTTCCGGACAACCCCTCTAAGTTAACGGTGACCCCGTGGTCTTATAATTTAAATTACGAACCTGTAACGTCATACTTGTGATAATTTACGGTTGACGAACGAGGCGAAACTATTTTCGCACCGCATTTTCTAACCACCAATGAAGCAATTTTTTTAAGAGACAGTATTCATCTGAAAATGTCGATTCATGTGGGACATTAGCGAAACTGAACACCGGTTGATATGCGGCCGCTCTACGGAAAACTATCGTCAAAAGCAATACAGTAAATTAGTTTGGACTCAAAGTAAATGTAGCGGTAAAAACCCGTTAGGTGCAAGCCGCTACGGATACGCCTTTGCAGTGTGAAACGGCTGTGCAAGGAGTTCTACCAAACATCATCATCGTAGGGTGTTAAACAGTAGGGCAAGCTCCCCTGACCACTGCCTTTCTCACCATCTTGCACATTGAATTAGAAAGTATGATTATACAAGATGGACAGGGAGTGGACCTACACGGGTAGGAACAGGAAAGAATGCCCTAGTATCCAACACACGGAATACACAGTCTAACTGTACAAACAAACATCGATCAGTCATTCTGATTTGATGGAAAGTGACAACACGATCACCACTGTTCACTGTTCACGATCGTATCCTTCAATGTATACAACCAACTGGTAGACGGATTTTCTGGACCCCAACCACGAAGACATGAAGCACCTACTTTTCCCAAGTCTGCTGTACATTTTCTCATTCCTCGTTGCCAAGCCATCTGTTGACCTCCACGTGGTTTTTTCCACTCCTTAGGACGAACGGAGAATAGGACACGGTACGGCAGACGTGTGTTTGACATACGTAACATGTGCCCCAACCAACGAGGTCTGCTAATCTGAATACACTGTGACAAAACGTTCTCCGAATTAGTACCCAATACTCGCTTCCTGACCTCATCATTACTCACTCGCCTAGTCCACCCAATCTTAGCGACACTACGTAAACATCGGTGGTCGAAAACCTCAAGACAACGAATATCTTCAGCACTCAGACTCAAAGTCTCGCAACCATACAACAAAACTGAACGCACTGCGGCACAGTATAGACGACCTTTCATTTTCAGTGAAATATCAGGTCGGCACCACATATGCTTCAGTCCAGCGTACGCTGCTCGAGCCTTGGATATCCGCGTACTCACCTCTTCTACTGTGCTTCCATCCGTCGTCACGCTGATGCCGATGTGGGTGAAGTGGTCGACAACCGCCAACACCTCCCCATCGAGCATCAAGCTCGGAATCGTTGACGCCCAATCTTGTAACATCACTTTACGTTCTGAAGGTGCAAAGCGCATGCCGAATGGAGCTACAGCTATTGAGAGTCTATCTAGTGCACGTTGAGCATGTTCCGTGGATTCCAACAAGCAGACAACGTCGTCCGTGTAACCTAGGTCACACAGCTTTCTACTATTTCCTAGTTCGACGCCCACATCCTGAAGATTTTGCAGCGCAACCCCCGTTATCTCGTTCATGATGAAGTTGAACAGCAGTGTAGACATGGGACATTCCTGTTGAACACCGCTGGTCGTTTCCAACCGACCGAATAGTTCACCGTAAACTCTAATGCGGTCAGAAGTATGAGAATACAACGATCTCAGTAAGTTCACAAACTTCTGGGGCATACCTCTTCGATGAAGAGCACTGAGAAGCGCTGCTCGATCAACTGAATCGAAGACGCCTTTCAGGTCTAAGGAAACCATTATTCTCGGCCGGCGGTGTGTGTGACGCGTTTCAAGTAGTCGGCGAAAAGTAAAAATCTGGTCGATGCATCCTCGACCTGGGCACAATCCAACCTGCTGTTCGCGGGTGTTCCTCTCGCGAGCCGGTGTCAGACGGTGCAGCAGAATCGAGGCTAATACTTTGGTGACTATCGGAATTAAGCTAATCCCACGTATTCCGTTCTTGAAGATGGGAACAATCAATGACTCGCTCCATAATCACGGAATGCGCTCATCGTTCCAAATGTCACGGAGAAAGACGGCAAATGGTTTTATCAAAGCATCTCCACCCAGTTTGAAAAGAACTGTGGGAAGTTTGTTGGGACCGGCCGCTTTCCCTCGCCTTAGTAATCGAATGTATGATTCTACTTCTGCTTCAGACGGGGGCTCAAGTGATACCATCCAAGGAGTCGCAGTTGTTGACACAGGAGTAACTACACTAGCGTGCGGCCAGCTAAACTATTCCTTGAAGTATTCGGCCCAACGGGCAAGCTTTTGCTCTTTGTCATGGGTGAGTTCTCCACTTCTATCGCAAGTCGTTTCACTGACCTGGGTGTGCCGTCCACCGCTGTCATGAATAAGTTTGAACAGTCTTAGACTGTTACCTGAAGCAGCTGTTATTTCCATTTTATCGGCTACCTTGACCCACCAATTTTCACGATCATTCTTAAGGCTTTTCGTAATTTGCCTTTGTAGCTTTCTCTGCATCTTATTCATCTCCTTACAGTTCGAGCGCTGACGCTTTTGCTCCATTATGCTTAGCGACTCTTGCGAGATCCAGTGTCTTTGATGGACAACGGATCTAGGACCACAGGCAAAACCTGCTGCTAAGTGTATTACCTGTTTGGTATGAGTCCAATGCTCATCTGCATTACTGTTCGTCGTAGATCCTAGCTCATGTGCTAACTTCTGCTCATAACGGGTGCGTACTTCTGGATCATGCATACGTTGCACGGCTAATCGGGCTTGCGGTTTGCGACGATGACCATGGAGCTGAAGAGATAATCTCATTAAAACTAATGCATGGTCTGACTTTACGTACGTGGACTAGTAAGATCTGCAGTTCTGAACAGAAGAGCGCCACCGGTAGCTTACGGCGATATGACCAATCTGACTTAGAGTACCTGTAGAGTTAGAGCCCCATTTCACTGTGCGACGCGAGCTGTGTCGGAAATTGGTGCTAGACGAGAACAATCGATTGTCTGCACAAAACTGGGAAGCCTATCCCCGTTATCTGTACGCTCAGCGGGTAAAGCACAACGCCCACCTAAACAAGCTTCTGACCTACTAAGTTTGCCAACTTGTGCATTGAAGTCACCAGCTAGCACTACAATGTCAGAACCTTTACTACTGCAAACCAGGGTGGCGAGTTCATCATAGAACTCATCTTTCTACGTGTCAGAGCTGCAGTCTGTTGGGGCTTACGCCGAGATCACAAACAAACTGCGCTTAACATAACTATCTTCTCGAACGCCAACTGAACCCTGGAGTCTCTTAGCACATAAACGACTGTTGACAGGGATCCAGTCTAAAAGGGCAGCCTCAGCCTTGTCAGTCAAGACTATTCCTACACCACGTTGACCCGCAGCTCTAGCTACTTCGTCTCCTGAAGTGCGCAGAAAATAACTCGATGAGATACCAGGAGCAGTTAGTTGAATCACACTGCTCGAATCCTGGATATCCGTTCCACTAACGCAGCAGACATCAATCTTCAGAGAATTTGTTGTGAGGGCTAGGCACGCCTGCTGACCAGCCTGCATGAGCGTACGCACGTTGAAGGAGCGGAGGTTTGAGAAAATGTGAGTTACCAGACAGAGGATTATTCCCGACATTATTTGACAATGAATCGTTGCGAGTATCGACCGTGTTATCAGTGGGAGCATCATGGGTGGATAGATGGGCAAAGAGAGGTGGTTGGGGACAGAAGACAGAGCTTAAATAAACATGTAGAAGCCTAGCCAACGGTCTACCATTTTATGCATTTATAGGGAATTACTCTATACACCAAGCGAAAAATTGAAATTACGCCCATGATATTTGCATTGAAACCGTAACATTTCCTAATTTCATGTCGAACTATCTTGTTCATTTTGGTTGACGTTTCCGACCAAAGATGTCGTCTGCAAATATCCACTCTACAATCTTTAGCACCATGGATCATGACAGTGCTTTCATTTCTTTCGATATTCTAACGACTTGATACAACTTTGAGATCTGAAAATAGAAATGTATTTGCACTATCGTTGTAGTGCAGTAAAACCTGAAGTTGAACTGCACAAAATACCTTTCTGTTGGCAACCGATGGTCTTCTGTGTGCTAGCGCTTCCATAGGGTTGAAATAAATATATCACATTTTTCCGCCCTCAGTTACCTAGAGCTTCCTTCATTTCCCTCGGCCAGTTTGCAATCATGTTCATGATCTCAAATAAAGGTAAAATGCACAAAAATGCTTTTCAGAGCTAATTCGTCACTCAGCAGTAAATTCACTTTTTTTGTTTGAATAAATAGGTTGTTTATTGGTCTCTAATATAGTTTACACTCCGTGTGGGAACTTGGCGATTTCCATCAACGATAAAAAAAACCGTTATACACCCTATATTACATCTGAATGCTGACGCTTCCGCGAGGAACTGCGCTTCCTGTATAACCAGGTAACACCAACGGGAGATATATGATTAGTAAACTAAGAAGAGGATTCAAGTCTCATTACATTGAAATGCACTTTTTATTTTAGTGTAAAAGTTCGATCGATGAGCAAGAAATCACTTCACCCGTTGAACCATATCCATGGTCGCAAACTGGCCGCTGTCGGGATTAGGTCTTGTTGGAAGTAGTTGGTTAAGTGGCCCAACACAGTCTCAGTTCTCTATCTATGTGACCTTCTGCATCGATTTCGAGAAGACCACAAAGTCAAAATGCGTCGTTCACTCAACTGCAAAATTGTTGACTGATGATCTACGTATGCATGATTAATCTTCGTCGTGGCGCTGTGACTGACAAGCGCCGAAATACCGTGTTCTGTACTTCTTACCGGAAAACTGTCTAGATTGATCAGTCACCCTGTTTCGTTTCAGAACCACATCAACCGGGTTTCAGGTTTTCAGTATAGTTAAATTATTCCTATCCTGGATGCAAAATATTTCGGGGCTATATTACTCGTTTTATAAAAATAAATTCCGCAAACAGCCATCCATCTATTGCAGTATATTGTGAGGAATGCACTAGATTAGTAAGCATAGGTGTTCACCGTCGGTCATTCGCGACTCTGATTGCGGTTGCTTCAGATATATCCCGTCTACCAGCAAGAAACATGAATCAGATTGGGCGTCCCCAAGAGAACGTGGTGTTACGGTTATCATGTTGATTTTGAAAATTCCTGTAATCTGACATTACATCACATCATTTCGCAATTTAGCTAATACCCTTTCAGGCCTCAATCAAGATCGCAAACCTGACAGTGTTGGGTTTGGGAGTTGACTGTGTGGTGGAGGCCCGAGAGCGAGAGTATTCTGAATTAGCCGTCCTTGCAACAAGTGCATTAGTACTCCAGTCTCCTGTGAAGGGCACACAAGCTAAATGCATCAAAATCCTCAAAGTGACTGACCGTTGCACGCAATTTTAAGATTCGATAAAGCTTTATGCCTGGAAGTCGGAAACTCTGGTGGCGGTTATTTTTCCTTATTTCCCCCGATATTTTTTGTCCAATACAAGATTTTCGACCGAAATTCAGTATTTGAGTTTATAACACGACTCAAAAGATGCTTAGAAATGGATTTTATGAAGCAAGCATTATTGTCCAAATGATGAAAATTAAGGAGTCGTTAATTTTTGTCTCCGGGTTTATACCGCATGTCTCGCTAATTAAAGGTTCTGGCGTTCTGCAAGATCGTAAGCATGAAACTACAGTTTAGTTGACAGAAAATCTAGCGAGGTAGAGACCATATAATCCTACCAGAAAAGTTTGGGTTTATCCCAACTAGTAACTAGTAGTTCTTCGTGAAAATGAATTCGTACAAAAGGTAAAATGACGACAGACCAACATAATTTTCGCTTCGATTAGAATAAATTTTTAACATCCTTTTCTGTTTCGAATTAAATTAGGGAACTTTTGTAGCGTTCATCTATGCAACAGCAGCGATATGGCAGTTCATCTTCGCCGATGAAAACATTTTTCGTAATATATCTAATTATATATGCGGAAGAATAATTACTGGGCTCAAATGAATTGCTAAACGTCTAACTAGTTTACCTGACTTGGGTAAATTTTAACTTGTAAATCATTAGATTTTACCCTGATTGCGTTCTGCTGTGCAAATCAAAAGCAATCTAACTACAACATCGATTCACAGTTAAAATCTGAGTTCTAAGACGTTTTCAAGTTTTTATCTTTAATTTAAAAAACGAAATGCTTACCTAAACGGATATGCGTCTTCACCATTCCATTTAACCCAAGTGACCCGGGTTAGGATTAAATTACCCCAATAATTCGACAGTCTGCTGAGTGATTGGTTGTTGTTCATTGGTGAGTGTTTACGTTTTTTTTATAAACAATACTCTAATTCAATCAATACCGGAAGTAGATAAATGGGGTATCAACACTGCAGTTACTCTGATAGATCAACTACATTTGGTCATCGCCCATGTACACTCCAACTGGAAGCCATGGGAATTTTGTGGACTATGCAGAGACTGAATAATGGAAGTAATTACAGATTTTGCGCTGATGACCACATGTATCTTCAGCAAAACCGTCTCTGCGTTTTCGAGTACGCTATTCCGGTCTCAAATGTACAAACTGCACTGGGGACAATATGGTTAGGGAAGATTGTCAAAATGAACATGAATATCATAACCTTAAGAACACAAGTTCATAACCATGCCGTTAAAATTATGATGGTGTGGAAATCCAGGGGATAGAGCACTTGCTAACAATGTATCTAGTTGGTGTGTGTGTGTGTGTGTGTGTGATGAGCGGTGAAGTGGACACGGTTATGGTGCAGTCCCATTGACCCGCAGATTTGATCAGCAATAAAATGATGAACGTTTGAATGTGCAGTGTGTGTGCGTGCGTGTTCCGGCGCGATCATAGAACGTGGGAGGTGGAAGGCATACACTTATCGTCCTTGTGTACAAATGTCTGGTGTTAGTTCACTGAATCCGGTGGCTTAGATAGTAGTTAGTGCGCGTACTTGGGCCTCCTTCGATCGGTCTTGGGGCACCTAGCAAAGTATTCTAAACGCCTGATTTGGATCTACTCAACGACCAGTGGCGGCCAAATAACCGAGAATCGCGATAGAAATCGTACCGGATCCCCTTGATGTAGTCAACATCGGTAGTTTTTTTTCATGAGACAATTACCGTGCCGTGCAACTGACGTAGAGTGCAACAGAAACGCATCTGAACGAATAAATAACCATGAAGGCGCTCAGCATCGGTAATTTGTCCTTATTGGACGGTATTATCCGAGGGGAAATTCTAAAGGAGCATCTTAATCGTGCGGCGTTGGAGGTGGCTTTTACAGCGATATTTAGGCGCCTGTGGAAGATTTCTAATGAACTATCACCCACAAAAGGGCGAGGAATAAACCTTTCTTTTCACCTGTAGTTATCGACTGTTGCTGGTCCTATTCTTCTATGTTTCACTGAATGAACTATGAGGAATGTTCGCTACTTCGGAAGATGTTGGGAGTAAAAATAAGATCACCCTAAAATATCTCCGATGAACTTATTTTCCTTGCTCTCAGAACGAAAACTTAACTGAGTTTCTTTATTGTCGAATCGGAAAAGAACTTTGAAATTCTTTTCAAATGACCATTTCACGTATTCTTCCTATAAGTTAGCGCTTTTCTTACCAATAGCAAAATCTGTAACGTACTTTTGGAAAATTTCACATTTATATTTGTTGGCGCTTAGCAAGAACTGAGAAAACATTTTCTTTCACTTATGAAGAAAAATCAGAAGACGTTAATGCACGTCATAGCAGTGACTGAGTTTGGAATTCCCATTTACTACTATCCACGTATAGAAAACACTTTCACAGCTGGGTCTAGTGTCACAAACTGCCTTGTTGAGTGACAACTGATCGAGTGACGGTTTAGGACAGATTAAGTTTGGATGACTCATCATGCAGTGTCAACGTCCAACTCACCAGCCGGGGGCTCAAGGAATGGGCACTGCTGATTGTTCGCAACAAGGATGAAACTGCTCTTTCATGGTTTTCGATGGTGAGTTGTGTGTTGATACTGCATGATGAATCACTGCAAAATCTAGTCTCTTACCACTTATTTGAACAGATTAGTTTATTCAGTGAACGAAACTCTTTTCTCTCTCATACTAATCGGCATTTGTTTATTGAAATACATATTGACGGACTATCAGTACAGTGCATTCGAACAACCTCAATTAGCACCCTGTGTTCAAATGTTTCAGCTGTCCGAAAAACATCTAACTGTGGTTTACTCTACTGTTATCTCATCTAGTAGGCAAATCTGCGTTAGGAAGTCAAAAGGTGGGGTAGATAGAGTGCACATTATGCAACTTCTAGTCTTCATCCGGATACTTTTCAGCCTGTTCTGAGTGATGCGCTCAGTGCCCTGGCATGAGTCACGCGTCATACGCATCCGCATTCGTATTTCCTAAAAGTTTTACAAGAGGATGGCCGTACCACCATACCGCACACATGTCCTGAACAAGTCCGTCTATCTTACGACTTCATGCCGATCGGTGACCAGTCGATCAGAGGCTTATTCTGCACATGTACTAACATATCATTGTTTTCTCCCTACTGGTGTGGGCATTACGTTCGCGTAGTAAGCCGCCTGTCAGTTCGCTTCGGCTTCAGCCGTTCGGTTCCGTTCTCACCAGATGCTACAGTAAGAATACTAGGGGTCGTTAATTCGATCTGCCAACTTTTCAAGATGCTACCAAACCGTTTTTTAGTTTGACTCAGTGGTGATAGTCGCTCATTTGTATGTCAACAGCAGCGTAACGAATCGTAACTGCATGATGGCACTCCATTTCATGTGAGCGCATCCAGATTCGTTCACCCAAGCAAGACCTTCCGTAATCTAGCCCAGAGTAGGGCACGAGGGAAGTCCCTTCAATCTTGACTCTGAAAATATTTGACTTAACCATTGCAAGAAATCAGTGATTTCGTGTTATAATGATCAGGTACTGAACTGAATATTTAACCAAAACCCGTCTGTCTCTCGTGCTTCACAACAGGATAGCTACGGTACTACAGTCAGAACTATGGAAAAATAAGAAAATCAATAACCATCATAACGCAAATTGACAATTATTTTGCCAAATAGTTACGTCATCTGAGCCACGAGAGGTAACGTGTATTGATAATCACTGCCCGCTAAATGTGGTTGATTACATTACTGTGTCTTGCGTCAATAGCCCGGGCACGCTCAGAAATTTTGCAGTTTATTTCCAGATAGATAGAGAGTTTTTGGTGAATTGCAATCACCTCGGCGGTGGGAAAGGCTTGACCTTCATTTTTTGTTCGTCTTCCCTCCCTAGTGTATAGAACGAAAGGTCTTATCTACATTATTTACATGATCCGGATCTATCAAACATGTTCAGTTCAGACAACTATTGACCATGCACTGGATGCGATGCCTTCGGCTGTTATCTTTCAGCGGCAACCTCAATCGGAAATGATGAAAAAGAACAATAATATGGAAGAAGTGGGAGAAATACAAATATTAGCACAAAGTTTATGAAGAAAGTCTGTGAATACGAGAGCGCCATCGATCGCAACACCTAGTCACATCCTCCAATATATCTAACCTTAGAGTGGGAGGGTCTTTTCGACCCCATCTGGGAAGTCTAACACGTCTTACGGTTAGGCTTTTCGCACCTTTCTTCCGTATCATAGGCTGGTCACGCTAACTTGTCTTCGGACCCGCCTCAGTTAACATTGCGCGCCAAGAAATCTTATCCCGGGACAGGCGCAACACATGTCCAAACTACCTTAGCCTGGCAATCTCAGCAGCGCTTATACGGTGTTTCCACCATATTGAGCCAGGACCACGAAGATATCGCTGTTCACATACCGACAGTCTCCGTATATCCTCCATCTCCAGTGGTCATGTTTCTGAACCATTCAGAAAAACTGACTCCACTGCTGCAGGATAAAATCGAACTTCGATAGATAAACGGATGTCATTTCGACGCCACAGATTCCTCAGGTTGGAAAAAGCCAAAGTATACCTCATCCGATATCCGATCCTCGGATGAAATGTTGTTGCTCAAGTTACAGAATCAGTCTGATTGGTCTAAAATCACCCCAGATATTGAAAGTTTGGGTGTCGGACCAACCCACTCCTGCAACAGTATCTTGCACTTTGAAGGTTCAGAACGCATACACAACTTTTCTACGCAGTTGTTCATGCTGTCCAGAAAAGCTTGAAACTTACTCGGATCTTCACTGACAAGAACTGTATTACGCATATTCAAGGTCTGACACTTTCCGCCTGGAAAAGGTTCAATACCACTATCCTTACATGACAAAATCGTGGTTTTCAGGACCATACCAGTCACGAAGTTAGAGGGTAAAGGAGGAACGGGACAACCCTGAAGTACACTTTCGTAGTGAACTCAGGTGAAAAATTACCGTGAGCCCGAAGTCGGCTTCGGCTGTTTATGGACAGGGATCTTATGATGGAAATGAGTTTCTCTGGTACACCCTTCAACAAAATGCAGCGCCAGAGAACTGTGAGGTCGACTGAGTCAAAGGCCACTTTTAGATCAATAAAAACGGAGATAGTGGGCCTACGGAAGGTGTGCTCATGTTCTAAAATTTGTTGAAGAGTGAAGATGCGATCAACACAATTCCGACCATGTCTTAACCCAGTCTGATTCCCGCGCGAGCACTGTTCGGGAGCGTTAGAGAATAATACCAGCGAGCAGTTTAGATTTGATGCTAACCAGACTTATTCTCCTTTGCTTTTCACAGGAGGATCTGTCGCCTTTTCTTGAAAATCGGTATGATCACCGATTCATACCAACCCCTTGGATTATGTTCTCCCTCCTTTATCGAATAAGGGAGTTTTTTCCACTCTAGTAACGATGCTGAGCCACCGCCTTAGGAAGTGGACGTAGGCAACTGATCCGGTCGAGTAGCCTCATGTCGCTTAAGCCAGTTTATCTCACGAAGAAAGTCCGCTTCTTATATCTACTTCTATAACTGTAACTATCGTGCTACTTAGAAAAGTTATCGCTGATAAAGGCCAGGCAATTTTTTCTCGAAATGCTCCGCCCAGCGAATTAGACGACGCTCTCAAGTTTGAATCGTTGAGCCGTTCACCTCTTTGATCAGTTCGCTAACGCCGGGATTTCGTGGACAGGTACTTCCAATTAGACGGAAAAGGTTTTGGCTGTTGCCAATCGCCGCAGTTTTCTCATCTCCATATACTTCGCAATCCACCAATTCTGACGGTCTCTTCTCAGGCTGCGAATCAGCTGGTGTTAAAGTCATCTCCAAACTTCATCATATCCGGAGGAATCGATCTGTGTACATATAACAGTGCAACTGAGGATGCAGATATACATCGTTTCTGAGTGTCTAGTTGTTGGACCTCAAGTAGCATTAGGAGCCTCAAGTAGGGTCTGCTTGATCTGTGTCCATCGCTCTTCTTGAGCCTGGACACTTGACTACATCGATAACTTGGTGGAAAAATCTTCTTGGAAAGCAGATCAATGGCTACCGTCCAGTAGCAGCCGCGGAGGACGGTTGGCTTTGGCGCAGCTACGGCCACCAACGAGACGGGCGTTGAAACGCGGACGAAAAAAAGCGTGATCAATGTACTTACTTTTATTTTTACTTTTACGTGACTATCTCCTGCGAGAGGATAAGTCGGCACCATGGATATCACGGACCATTGCGGACCACGCTCGGCGGTCGGAGGCGAGCTCCGTACAGATCCTCATCCAGTCCTTTTTCCATCGCCGGGCTCCATAGACTGACCGAAGGCCTAGAAGCTCTACGTCTTTCTCGATTGTACTGGTCCACGTTTTGAGCTGCCCACCAAGGCGACAACACCAACCAGGGCAGGGAGTGGGGCAGAGTGTTTGCTTGGTTATCTCTGACTCGGGTCGTCAAAGCGTATGGCCGAACCACTGAAGTCGTCGACGTTGGAGGAGGACGGGGAGAGCATCGATATCAGAGCATCGTCTCCTTACCTCGTCGTTGGACACCTTGTCGCGCCACTTGACTTTGAAGATTTGCCGCAGGCACCAGTGGTCGAAAACCTCCAGTCTTCTGGTATCCTCAGCTCGTAGTGGCCAGGTTTCGCAGCCATAGATGAGTACGGGCGGGATGGCAGCACGGTAAACACGAACTTTGGTTCTTAAGCTGATTTCCGTGCGAGTCCACAGCGTTCGTCTTAGCTGAAGAAAGGCTCTCCTGACGCTGTTGATCCGTAATACCACTTCATCTTTCGCCTGGCCGTTCGGAAGCAGAGTTGAGCCCAGGTATTTGAATGAAGGGACGTATTCGACTGGTAGGTCATTGATCGACAGTTGTTGAATTGTCGGGCCCAGATGGGTTGTGAAAACTTTTGTTTCGGTTGAGTTTACTTCAAGTCCGATGGATCTCGCGAAGAAATTGATTCGGTCGAGGATTGGTTGTAGCGTAACGGGAGAGTCTCCAAGCACGACAATATCATCCGCGAACTCCAGGTCCGAGATGTATATTTCCTGGCTAAGCTGAACGCCAGGGTAATTGTGTAATGCCTGTCGCATTGTCCAATCGATGGCGTAGTTGAACAGCACCGGTGAGAGGGGACAGCCCTGCCTAACTCCGGTGGTGAGTGTAAACTCGCGGGACTCTTCACCGTACATACGAACCCTAGCACCGGTTGTCGAGTAGTGTCCCCTTAACAGCCTTAAAAGCTTATCGGGCATCCCATCGGATTGGATTGTGGTCCAAAGAGACTCGCGGTTCACCGAATCAAAAGCTGCCCGGAAGTCGATGAAACAAGCTACCGTCGGCTGCTGGAACTTATAGCGATGCTCCAGTATTCGGCGCAGTGTGAAGATTTGATCCACACAGCCTCTGCCACGGCGGAAACCCCTTTGGTTCGGGCGAGTGCGCTGGTCTCTTGCCTCGGAGAAACGGGTTAGTAACAACGCACCAACGATCTTTGCGGCCACATCGATCAGGCTGATCTCTCGGTAGTTCTCACATGCCGATTTATCACTTTTCATCGGAATGGGCAGCAGAATGGATATTCCCCAGTCGGGTGGAAATGCTTCCGCTCTCCAAATGGGACCAAAAAGTGTACACAACCTGTCAATCAATGACGATGAACATGCTTTATACACTTCTGGAGGGATGCCATCTTCCCCAGAAGCCTTTCTGTCTTTCAGTTTGTTTGTCATTTCCGTGATTTCCGCGGTGTTGGGCGGGTCACAGTTGCTTTCGTACTGGACTGGAGGGGTTGACACTGGCTGGTCCGTAGGCCGGTTGAGCAGCTGACCAAAGTATTCCACCCATCGGTCTACTTTCTTGCTCTGTTCGGGTATTAAGTTTCCTGCCGTGTCACGAAGAAGGGAATTTTGTTTAAAAAACCTATTAGAGGCGTTGCGAATAAGGCGGAACAGTTTACCGAAGTCACCAATTCCGGACGCGGTCTCCATTTTTTCGGCTATTTCTATCCAGTATCTTTTGCGATCAGCCTTGGCGGAGCGTGTGGCCTCTCGTTGCAGTCTGCGGCGTTCGTTGCTACCTGTCAGTCGCACTTCGTGTTCTCTGGTCGACAGCTGGAGCGTGCTCTCGGAGATCCAATCTTTTGTCCGTCTTTTTGTTCTCCCGAGTACTGTCCAGGAAGCTTCCTTGATTGTCGTCATCATTCGAGTCCACTGCCCTCCCGCAGAAACTTCATCTGCTTGTGCATTGGTTGCGTTGGTTAGTCGGGTTGTGATTGCTCGTGACAACGCTTCTCGCTTCTCTGGATTTCCTAGGGCAGCAACGTTTATCCGAGAGGGTGCAGACACTTTAGCACGTGTAGACAGATGAACTTTGAAACACGCGCGTAGGAGGACATGGTCGGTGCCGTTTGTGTTGTCCGTTATGCATCTCGGTACACTCGGCAATCCTCCACAGACGAGGCCCAACGGGCTCTCACCAGGATGTGGTCGAGTTGGTGTGCAGTGTGGCCGTCATTGGAGTACCATGTGAGTAGGTGCTTCTTGGGGTGTTGAAATCGAGTGCTGCAGACAACCATTCTGTTGATGTCGGCTAAACCAATCAGTCGGCCACCGTTCTCGCAGCGTTGACCAAGGCCGAATCTCCCGAAAATATGGCGAGTAGATTCATCGGCCGTACCTGTGCAGGCGTTCCAATCTCCTGCGATGAAAAGTACATCGCGCCTCGAAACCCGGTTGATTACCTCCTACAAATTAGTGTAGAATTCGTCTTTGGTTTCGTCATCAGCTGAATTGGTTGGAGCATAGATCGTGATCACCGTCAAGTCGTGCGGGGAGCCTTTAAAACGTGCCAAGGCGAGTCTGGATCAGACTGGTTCCCAAGAGATCATTGCATCATTAGCTGCTTTGTTCAGAGCAAACGCGACACCGTAGAGACTGGAGTTGTCTTTCGGGCCATTGTGATAGAGCCAATAGGATGTATCCACACCCGGGACCTTTATTTGTCGGCTACCTGAGTTGGGCAGGCGGACTTCCGAGGGGCAAGCAATATGTACGTCATAGTCGTGTAGAGTTCGCATTGTGATGCACTGACTGCCAACGTCTAGAAACGTCCTGACATTCCAACAGGCTATGTGTGTTCTTTTCCTACTGTGAATAATCCCAGCTTGTTGTCTTATCACCTCGACCGCCGGGACACGAGGCGCGTCGCATACCGGGGACGCCATAGCATGATGAGCGCTTGAGGTTTCGTGAATAATCATAGAGAGTCGCGGGAGTAGGGTACGAAGCGGTGTCCCCAGCACCGTTCGGCCTTTTTGTTCGAGGTTGCACCTCTGGCTCTTGCACACCCAAGTGCAGACTGCAAGGCAGCAGGGTGTTCCCAGAGGAGCCGGTGACCTGCAGTATGGTTCGTTCGCTTCCTCTGGAATGCCGGATCAGGCAGTTGAACAGGTCTCCTTTGTGGCCGTTGGATCAGTAGATCTCGTCCGCCCATTCAGAAGGATCTGTCTTCACATGCCGAACACCGTCTCGCCGAAGTTTTTTAGACCTCGGTAACCCTCAACCTGGTTTAGCCCGCCTGTCGAGCGGTTTACCGGGGTGTGGCCGCTGATGCATGCTTCAGCTTCGTGGAGCCACAGGTGAGAGCTGGGTGAATGATGGAGACTAAAAGATGGAGGATGCCCCAAGGGACACGACAGTCAACCAACTCAGAGGTGCTACTCCTCTCAGACACCCCATACAAGCTTCGACCTAAAGGTCCCACAGCCTTGAATTGACCTGCGCCAGCGATAACTGATGGCAGTGTGGTCGATCTGGGTCCCACGTTATGAAGGTGCAGAAAGACGCCAGGTTAGTCGATGCTGCTTTTCGTGAAAGAAATTTGCACTCGCTAGGAATAGTCCATGGTCGGAACATAGTTGAATTAGTTGGTCACCGTTATCGGTTAGATCGGCTGTAATGCTAGATCGGCCTCCTATTTGCTGTTCCGTCTAGTCTAGGCTTCCAACCTGAGAATTGCAATCGCTATCAACGAGCATCATGTCCGTAGAGCGCACGCTGCGGAGCAGTTGAGACAAATCGCGGTAGAATTCGTCTTTAGCCTCAGGAGAGGTACAGTCAGTTGGAGCGTATTCAGACACGACAAACAGGCGATGACGCTTCAGTCTATTGCTGTTGATATGCATAGAACGATTCATCCGAACCGCACGGGCTCCGATCGATCAGTGCACGCTCAGAACGATGCCAGCGCCAGCCTGACCACTCAGTTGGGTTCAGTTCAGACAACCATTAACCATGCACTGGATTAGCTGGCTTTGATTGCTATCTCTTAGTGGTAACCTCAAAAAAAAATGATAAAAAAGAAAAGAGAGTAAGAGAACTACAAAAATCGGTATTAGGTGGATAAAGAACATTTGTGCATATAAGTGCGCTGCAAACACTAGTCGCCGAATAGCCCGATACGAGAAGAGTGAAACGAAAAGCCGAGCTTGCATCTGAGGGGTGAAGTGTTGAAACTGAAATCGGCTGTTGTGTGCGCGTTTTAGAGACACAAAACAAATCCACTTTATAGATTTCAAGAGTTCTAGCTAGGGCATCTTGTTGCCCCGCTTCGCAAAGTGTGCGAACATTGAAAGCAGATAAGTGAAGGGAACACTTTTTCACCACACGCTTGCACATGGGTGTAGTGGAAGGGGTGTATACCCCATAGACGCGAAGGCCCGCTGCACTATTAGGGATAACCGGCAACCAGACCCTGAAACTCGGAATGATGGAAAACCGTATGAAATCCCAATAGGTCAGGTGTGGTTAGGGTCCCGATGACAGTGCGATTACTGTCTACCACCAAAGCTGTCGGTGACGGTGGGGTTTCAAATCTCTGACGTGGTAATCAACCGCTCTAAATCACACGACCACCACCGGCCTGAGAATCGATCCCTTATTTCCCCGTCTCCAAGTTATTACCCTCAACAAGAGATGTAAGTTTTCGATCATGACTCACTGTGGCTTCTAGTATCCATTTATAATTGGGAGGTGAAGGATGAAGAGCAGAGAGATGATTCGCGAAGGACCGCTGGAGATTTCTGGGCACATCGTGCTTCGCGCAGAAGGGGTTTTTCCTTGAGAAACCCTGGCCGAAGCCTTTGACGCAAAAGTTTCTCCCACAAGGCAGTGGGGCGTTAACTCAGCATGGGAACGTGACCGAAGAACCCGTGATAGAACTTCTTCCGGTCTGTTACGAGAGGCCTAATCGTTGAAACCATCCCATCTTGTCTTCATTGGTGCTTTGTCATCGATCCGCCTTTCGGGTTCAATCCTCAGCCCCATGCACCCAATGCAGCAAGCGGAACGTGGACGGAGCAGTATCCTTTGGGCTGGGGCTGAGCAGTTTAGACGGGTGAAAGCTGACCAATGAAGTGCGATCACTTCTCCCACGGTCTAGAGAAACTCCATGTACTCTATTCCTGTATCCATCTAATATAGGTTTTTAATCCGCTTCTCTCCGTGATTATTTGCCGTAGCGTCTTCTCGAAGGGCGTAGTGGTTAGAACCAGATTTCGTCCAGCAACTGGTCTTCGTCTGGCCCGTACCCATTGACCTGTCGGGCATGACTGCATCTCCGGCTTGATGAAGCCATTCTATATAGCTCTTTGGGCCATGGAGGCGGGCAGGCCATCACGCCATGTCGCAGTGCAGTCTCGTAACGGATCAGATAGGTGGTAATTGCCGTTTGTCCCTTCTTCATTGGTCTTTTATTTAATCAATTCATGTGATGTTCCCTCGACTTCAAACAACCAGCTCGTGATTCGACCTACGTAGTTTGTCACAAGCGTAATTAAGTCGGTACTCACAGGTGGTCCGCCCTTTACTTGCAAAATAACCAGTCGATGAATAAACAAAACAGCGGCAAAATAATAAGTTTGATTCGAGCTGAAAACGGCCTGCTATATCTTTTTTTGAACGGAATAAACACTGTTTTAGGCTATTTTCGTTATTGGGACTTCTTGCTGATGAAGAATTTAGGAAATACGTCGTCAAGAAGATTTGCATTGCCCTCATTAGTTCATCCATCGCGCATACGGCTTAATAACTGTGTTGGTTAAACTCTGAATGAGATTCTTTTCCATTTCTCTCCGGAAGAGATCTTCGGTGGTTTTATACATCAACCTGGATGTTCTTTTGGAATGGGGCGGTCGTTGTAACGAACCATCCGGGCGACAAGACAAGAACATATTTTGAGAATGACAGGACATCTACAAATTTTATCTCCTCATGGGGCTGGTCGAAGTTGCACGGCACGTCACGAGGATTCATAGTGGCATCGGATACATATACCATATCGTTTTCATGAAGCCCTCACGGAATTTTCCTTAATTCATTTGTAGATAACGCCGTTATTGAGTTTGTGTGGTGAATTCTAATGACAATACTTCGTGTGGTTCTATTGCATCTGTGTATGCATGTGGCGGCAGACGGTCCTGTCGTCACCCGGAGTAGTACCACCGCCTTTCCTATTGGTGCCTTATGTGGTTCACCACTTCAAGCCCCGGGGTTACGTTGCGGTTTCATCAAGGAACTCACGAAATTCGGGACTCAACGAAAATCACCCCCCATCTATACGCAGCAAACGCAAGAAAAACTCCTAGTCTTGATCATTAGTGGTTTGAACCACAATACCGATTCTGTGCATCATTTTCTCCAATCTTGACTGAGACGCAAATCTATCCTTCGTCGAATACTGCCCATCTCCAGTTTCCGAACTACTTTTCCCCTTCCTCGTTTTCTGGTGTCTGCACCTACTACCACCAGTCCGTCGCTACCTCCCGCATCCCACACTTGGACTTTTTCAACTGCGAGTTCCGGCCGGTATGGCTGAAACTCCGGTCCCCTTCTTTTAACGATTACTTCTGTACCATTTATCGCTCTTACAATATTAACGATCTCTTAGGTGTGATTTATCGATTTTCGGCATCGATAACTTGTTTGCATCAGGCATCATTTGCGAAGTTGCCAGTCTTGCTGACTTTAGTGTCCACATCAAGAACTGACTTTTTCCCTCTTCTGACACTACGGCTGTATAGAGCGAAGTCGAAGCTTTCGTTTTGGTCAACAATCTAGGTCAAGTGGCTGACTTTTCCACACGCATTCTCGATCGGGCTGGAAACCAAAAACATACCCTCGATGTTCTCAGTTCCCTTCCGTCTTCATTCTCCGATATTGCCCTTCTTTCTCCACTTGGCTCATCGGACCGCTGTCTTATTTTTTTGCCACCACCCTTTCTCGCCCAGTCCCTTTTCGCCACTCCAGACGAATCTTTCGGCTTTACGATTCAGCCAACTGAGAGAGATTTCGTTATTCTTTGTCCTCTCATCCCTGCGGTGTTACTATACTTTTGGTGTTTCTACCTCCGTCTCAAACGTTACCGAGACTATTCTCCAAGACGTGCTTATTTCGATTCCGCACTTTTCCAAGCCATATATATATATATATATATATATATATATATATATATATATATATATATACTACACCGGCTTGAAATCAAGTATGATGCCAACGCAGAAACAGTTACAAAGTAGAGGGGTAAAAGAGAACAACGAAAGAAACGGCTGATAAATAAATAATAAAATACAGTGATTTTTTTCTCGTCGTACACTTTTTCATATCTTTTTGTCAACTTGTTTGACGGAATGACATTTCTGTGATTATGACGCGCAAGAGTTCGAGAGACAGACCTCACGGCATTCGCGCAACTGACTTCTTTTCTGAGTCGTGTCCCTCAACGGCTTTAACCAACCAAAATCCTCGTCCTTTGGGCCCCAACTGAAAGGGCGGAAAGCACCAACCGAAGCCAATGCTGATGCTAGTTTCTTCATACCTTCACCCTAAGTCATAGCTTGATCAACACGTCGCTTCTCCGAACCTCACCCTTGCTTTTCTAGCCCTGCTAGTCGTGAACTGACCTCCTGCCCAACACCATGTACAGCTACTACCAAGCTTCCAAGGCATCTAAAGTTGTCAACTAACTCAAGCTGATCACCACAAACGGTTAGCGCAGGCACAAGCCCATGCTAATCTCGCAAAAGCAATGTGCACTCGGAAGGCGCAAAATGCACACCATATCTGGATACTTGAATCGCCAAGCGGTCCAAAGCGTGCTGTACTGTCTGTGCACTATCACTCAGCAACGCGATATCATCGACATATTTCAAGTCGAAAACTTTGTTTTCTGAGAGGAGTTCAACTGCACCGTTTGGAAGACCAGATAAGGCATTCCGCAGAACCTCCGTGGCAAATTTGAGGATAAATGGGATGTAGGGCAACCTTGAGGTACTCCACTGGAGACGGCAAAGGTTGGTGAGAGCTGGTTGTAAGCCTAACTCGACCTCAGGTGTGACGACAACTATGAGCATTCATACACACTTCTCGGATACTCCATTTCTCAATGAACAATTCCACAGCGCAGTTTCATCGATGGAGTCGAAGTCCTCGCCGATGTTCAAGAATACGATGATTGTTGGTCTTTGGAAAGCGCGACGGTGCTGTAGCAGTTGCCGGTGGGTGAAAATTTGATCGGTACATCCACGACCAGCGCAAAACCCAGCTTGCTCTTCGCGAGTCTGCTCTTCACGTGTTTGATACAACCTGCGAAGTATGATAAATGCAGTTCCAGTTTATTCAACCAATAACCTTACACTTCTGTGCTCTGGTTTTGGTTGCTACCTTCCAGCATCGTCGAACAAAGGGCGAAAAAATAGGAGCATGGTGATAAAGATTCGAAAAAGCCAAAATATCAGGCGGAAATCAAAAGGACAAGGAAAGAGCCCGAATGCAACTACGCCACTGACCGCGACACCCAGCCATACCACTTAATGTGTTCAACCATTTGGTAGGCGGATCACGTGGATTCTAACCGGGAAGTCTAACATGTCCTACTCGGCCACGTCCACTGATCAAGGTTTTCATGCGACCAGCTTCGATGCTATTGGGATAAGGCTTACGTCCCTATGGTTAGCGCAGTCGCTGCGCGAGCCCCTCTTAAAGATGGGGGTAACAATCGATTCGCCCACAAGAAGAGGACCTGCTCAGAATTATAAACGCTTGAGATCAAAACATGAAATCCTCTAACCAGATGCACTTCACCATCTACAAAAAGGCCTGAGGGAGGAACATCATATCCCGGCACTGTGTGATGTCCTTAGGCCTAGACTTTTTTTGCGAGCCCCGCCTTGGTGGATGTATCTTTCAAAACGAACCAACGGAAGCGTGCCGGAAGAGCTATAGGAGGCCGACACTGAGGGTCAGATAAACTATCTCAAAGTGTTCCGCCCAGCGTTCGAGACGCTGCTGTTGATTGTGGACTGGCAGACCGTTAGTTTCACTCACACTTAGTGGCTTCCTATCGGTGACTCGAATGAGACAGAACAGCTTGCAAGAATTTCGAGTGGCGGCAGCACGTTTCATCTCAGATGCATGTCGCGACCAGATTTTGCGATCTCTACGAAGACCCGCGTTAAGTGAACGCCCCAATGCGAGTCGGGATCGACTGGCGTGCGTCGAGATTCAGCTGAAATCCAGGGTCTCACGGCACGACCAGACAGGCCACAACTTACTAGGCTAGCGGAATGCAAACCCTTTTTCATAAGCGACCAATGCTGGTTTGTGGTATCAGGTTAGGTTACATCTACCTTTTCAGCTAGTGCCTTACGGAAGACGGATAGAGATGGGTCGAGGAGCATATCGCAATCTAGGCGTCGTTGCACGATCTCCGGAGTGGTATACTCACAACTGAAATCGTGCTGCGCGCTTAAAGAACTCAGCACTCAGGCGGTGGTACTGCTCCGCTAAGCCTCGATACCTTAGTCTACTCGTGCAGGCCATAACCGAATGCTTGCTTTCCATCCAGTAAGTCAAGGATGGTCTCATCCGTTACGAAGCCGAACGTCCAGCTTCCTCCGGTACTTGTAGCTAATCATTTTGGTTCCTCGTCAAAGCCGCTTCCCGTAATGTTCGGCCCTCCACCATCGGGCAGTTTCTTCATTGTCCGTATTCCATCGTTATTATTTACCGTTTTGTTTCTCGGAGCTTGTCTCAGTTGGTTCTATTCCCATTACTTTTCAACGCCGATCCCGAGCACAGACAGCTAGTCACACTTGTGTTTCTTCTGTTCGATCTCGGACCCCAACCTTTCAATCCTCTTTACCAGACGACTAATTTACAGGAAACCCTTCCCCTTTCTGTCTTTCCTGTCACCTGCAACCTTTCCCTTCTCAAAAACGGAACCAATAATCCAGTATTGACGTGAATTTTCCCTGCAAACTCCTTTTACAGTATGTTTACCACTTTTACTGTAATTCACTTCCTGTAATAACAAAAAACTACGATTGCGCGTATTACAATTTCGATTTCAACTGGTGTTCTCACTGCTTCTGGGCGCATAGCTTAAGTCGGAGGATTCCCGCCTCCGTTGCGGACAGTTCGAGCACTCAGACGTAACTTCCAAGTAGCACAGATCGGCTATGAGATTATCTGTTAACACAAAACCCAAGAGACCTTACTGTTACGTCGTCCTTTTAATGGCATCTAATTCAGCTGTGGGCATGCGATTTGCAACTGTTGTCACCAGGGTTGATGAACCCTGTCATTTCATTCCAAATCCAACACTTCAAAAGACGTACTATATTTAGCCATTTGTGGAAGACCGAAAAAAGTCGTTCACTGCAGCGTGTCTTCATGGTCCAACCGAATGTATTCATGTCCTTTTGTGTATCTGAACAGAGACAAATTCGCACGAAAATTAAAAAAAACAGCTGCATTGGTCTGACCACATTGCATTAACATTTGACAGCCACTGCCTGAACCATTCGGTGGCCTCATTGCGACTTCTAGTTTTTCTGCTCTTGACCATGAAACCTGACTGGTCGACCAGCACTGATTACAGCTGTGTTATCGGTCGGACGGGATTGCTCGACTCCATTTCAGGCGTTTGTCAGAACCGCCTGATTAAGCCAAATCAGGTACCCGTGCTCGCACGGTAATGGTGAGAAAAGGATGAGCACGTGGTGCGGAAATGGATACACTGGATTTTACAACCCACGAATAATGTTTACCCTCGAACACCGACACAATCCCAAAATTAAGAAAAACGGGGTAGTACGCTATCCACTCATTTCGACTACCCAAAGCCCACAAAATGGACAACTTGCAGAGTTGGGAGCAACTAACATCCGCTTTAGACCTTGGTTGCATATGCAGTATCTTCTATTGTCAGAAGTGATGGCTGTTACTGCCGCGTTCAGAAGTAGGATAGATCACATACTGGCCTCAGTATATAAAAACCGCGCGGCCGCATGCCAACATACCTATGCTACAATATCGACGGTTGAGTGTACAATCAGTAAGGTCCGGGTGATGGTGTGATTGGTTAACGCATGAGATAACGTTTAGTCGCGCACAACGATAATGCATGCGTACACCTGACACAAGTGATGGGGCGCTGTTGCGTAGGCCGCGTGCGAATGAACAACGGTTGTGAAATAGGACAGCAGATACGAAGACCTTGATCTAAATCTAATTGTTGATTATTTGTTCATATCGGATAGCCTGACCATTCGGTCATCGAATCAGCTTCCCCAAATCTGAGTCCTATAACGTCTTATCGCATTCTATCTGGCGTACCCTAATTTTTAATCGGATAAATGTTCAATTCTGACTCTCGATCCTCATTTCTATCGTGCATTTGACAGCCGTGTGTTTTCGCGCGGACGCGCCCGACAGCTGCGCACCCATATTTTGAACCATTGGTTAATGGACAAGCAATCTTAATATTCAGCGACTCCTATTCGCTATACAATGAGCCCGGGGTTGAACGTTTTCATCAACATTTTTTCAAAGCGAGAAAAACTGAACCAAAATAAAACCACTTTGTATTTTCTTCCGAAATAACGCCATTCGCAGATGTATCTAAACTTACAACCTACAAGTCTCCTGAAAATGGATGTTTCGAAGGCCTATGTGCCGTGAGTAAATTCAAACAGAAGTAACAAACTGGAGGAAAATTTGTATGTGCAAGTAGTTGGTGTGTGACCAAAAAGCACGTTTCATGCCGATAAGACATGCGCCGATTCGAAAAGGGGCGGTCACGAACGGTTAGAGGACGAAAGAAATCCAACGCGAACATCACGGTCACAGTTCAGGCATAATAGTTCAAATTTGTCTTCTTCTTGGCTTGAACCTCTAGTATGGCATCCATATAATCTTCGTGTGTGATTTCCGTCGCACTGCGTCTCAAAGCTATCATTCCCTAGAAGGATTCAAACAGAAATATCAGTGCATTGTCAATTTTGACGGTTGACTAAATTTCATTGAAGAATAAAGCGAGCATTATCTACTCCATTAGAATAATAGTGACTGCCGTGATAAGACGCAAACTTCACTGTGGTTGGATTTTTTAAAAAACTATCGACGCAGTGAGTGTCAAAACACATCTAACTGTCAGACAGCAAATTGGTTCTCATATATTAATCCACTGCGAAAGAGGAATTCTTGAACTGAGAAGAGGATTAGCCCATTAGGCTTCTGCGTTTAATATTTCTTTAGCATGCTTCCGCAACCGCAATTTCCAGGACGTCTCTTAAATAATCACATCGAACGGTGATAAGTGCTTCGGATGTGATACTGGATTTCGCTAAAACGTATACTCTTTCCGACAGAAGCCGAACACGGTAAAACAAACCCACCGAGTCCTAGGAAGTATCTTACTAAACTGCTTCCTCGTCAAACTTTCCTAATGTGCTCTAATAGTTGAAGTGGTAAGCTTTTATATTTGACAAGTCGACAAACGATCGTTTGGTGAAATCATAAGATTGCAAGCAAAAAGAAGCTGAGTTCCACTCCAGCTCAGTGGTTATCCACAAATGAGATACCTAACTCAGACCGTGGATAATAAGTTACAACAGGGGCAACCTGCCTGGTGTGACTGCCTCACTTGCTTGCGGAAATCTGACCTAAACATAAACGAGTTTCTTTCAAAGAAGTTGAAAAAACTGTATGGTAAAAAACGAGCTTTATGGTTGAGGTTCGGAGTAGAAACAACAAGCACACCTTAACTTATTAAAAGAATTAAGTCTCAAGATTGGTGAAATAGCCTTTCCTGATGATAAGTGCGCCTTCGTCGCTTCAAGTCCTCTCTTTGCTGTAACCACGCTCCATGCTTGATCGATGTTGCTATCTTGCCATAGCGAACAAGTCTGCGTACTACGATGACCCGAAAGTCATATGGATCGTAGCGCAAATCGCTCCTTCAGGGTCACTCATGTCAGAAAGGCCGACGGCGAGTGGTCAAACAAGAGCAACGCTGTGTTATTAGAGGACCTGGCGGGATTTTCGCCTTACAGCGAATTCCCTACATAAAAGCCACCGAAGCCCACAGAAAGGAACGCGACGTATACGAATGTGGCCCGCTACTAAATAAGGCACTCTCATCTTGCATCTTACTCAGCCATCCTGAGTGGGGTAGGATTTACTAGGACGCGTTGGGCATCCTTGACTGGTGGACCGCTACTCAAAAGGCGTATGAATCGCTCGTGTGATCGCCGACTGATAATACACAAACTTCCTGCTACCTGACAGGTAGCACTTGGTTGTGCACGGGTTGGAGTAACGACCCTGAGCGAAAATCCGAGTGGCATCCGGGACGCCATTTTCTACCTAGTTCCCAAAACCCCATGAATAGCTCCTCTACACGCACCGCTCATGGGCGGGTGCCATTGGGAACATCCACGAAGTCGCCTCGTCCTCCCTCGGGAGCTAGTCGCATAAAAGCAAAAGTAAGTCCATGTAAAATACCAAGTAAACCGAAACACTTACCGCTTCTACGCAAACGGCTTTGCACTGGGCGCCGTTGAAATCATCGGTACATCGCGCGAGTTCCTCAAAATTGACATCCTTACTGTGAAAACGGTGATCGTGAGAATAAGGGAACTAACTTGACATTCATTTTTCTAGAATGTATTTGCATTATTCGGGCCCGAGCTTCCTCATTGGGAGCGGGGAATTCGATTTTTCGGTCCAAACGGCCACTGCGTAGAAGGGCTGGGTCGAGAATGTCCACACGATTAGTAGCAGCAATCACTTTGATATTGTGGTTGGGCTGAAATCCATCCAATTGGTTTAAAAGTTCAAGCATTGTTCTCTGAACTTCACGATCACCGGCGCGCTCGCTGTCAAATCGCTTGGTACCTGAGGAAATGATGACAGCAAAGAAAGTCAGACGAATCTTGTCACCGAAGATTTTCTGTTAATATAACTATAACAGGAAACTCATTCGGCTAATTTGTATTAAATTACCCTTGATTGTTGACTAATTCCATATTTAGTATATCAGTCAATACAACCCGTATAATTTCACTCTAAGCCATGCCAAACGTGGTCCGTGGACCGCATGAGGCCCTTCGCAAACAAAGCTGCGACCCACACAAAGTAAACTGTAATTTGATCACTCAACGCCTGTGACCTTTTATGGTTTTGATTTTTAAGACTTCACGTTATCCGTAAAATGGCTAGTGTTCCTATAACTAAAAAGGAGACCGAAAGAAGGGTGGTGAGTCTTTCAAGAAAAATAGGAATGACAGCATTTCTGCACAACAGTGAGTGGAAAGACGTTATTCAGTTTGCAAGAACAGCATTACGACGCCAAAAGAGTAAAACCTGGAAAGGAGTGAAACAAACCACCGATCTAACGATAGAAATGAAGGCACAATGCGTGTCTCGAGACTAGAGTTGAACGCAAACTTGATAAAGCAACATACTGTTTTTACAAAATTGAGAAACGGAACGTCGCTTCCGTAACAGCAAGCTATAAACGTGGCCGAATGTTTGCAATGAGTGGGAAATCCACATAAAACAGTCATCATCGTACAGCGTTAAACAGTAGGGAAAACCCCACCGACCACTAGCTTTTTCACCATGTTGCACGTTGAATTAGAAAGTATGAATATACATGATGGACAAAGAGTGGACCTACACGGGTGGGAAAAGAAAAGAACAATCTAATAGCCAACACATGGAATACACAGTCTAACTGTACAAACGAACATTGACCAATTATTCTGATTCGACAGAAAGTGACAACACGATCGCCACTGTTCGTGGTTCGCAGCCATATCCTTCAGTATATACAGCCAACTGGTAGAGGGATCTTTTGGATCCAAACCACGAAGACGTGAGGCACCTACTTTCTTCAAGTTTGCTGTACATTTTCTCATTTCTCACTGCCACGTCATCTGTTGACCTCCATGTGGTCCCTTCCACTCCTTAGGAGGAACGGGAAATGGGGCACGGTACTGTAGACGTATGTTTGCCATACGTAACACGTGCCCTGGTCAACGAGGTCTACTAATCTGAATACGCTGCAACAGAATATTCTCTGGACTGGTGCCCAATACTCGATGCCTGACCTCAGCACTGCTCACCCAGTTATTCCATCCAATCTCAGCGGCATTACGCAAACGACGACGGTTAAAAACCTGAAGACGACGAACATCTTCCACACGCAAACTTCATATCTCGCAACCATACAACAGAAATGGGCGCACCACCGCACAGTACATACGACCTTTTTAAATTCAGTGAAATGTCAGGTCAGCGCCAGAAGTGCTTCAGTCCAGCCTACACCGCCCTGTACTGCTGTGCTTCCATCCGTTGTCACGTTGCTACCGAGGTAAGTGAAGCTGTTGACGACTTAATACCCCCCTCCATTGAGCATCAAGCTCGGAACCGTTGACGTCCAGTCTTGCAACATTACTTCACATTCTGAAGGCACAAAGTGCATGCCAAATGAAGCTACAGCTCTTGCGAGTATATTTAGTGCACGTTGCGCATGTTTGTGGATTCGAAAAAGCCAACAAGGCCGTCGACGTAATCTAGGTCACACAGCTTTCCACTATTTTCTAATTCGATTCCCACATCCTGAAGATTTGCAAGGCATTCTTCATCATCTCGTCCATGACGAAGTTAAACAAGAATGGAGATATTGGACATCCCTGTCGAACACCACTAGTCGTTTCGGATGGACTCGATAGTTCACCGTAAACCCTTACGCGGCCAGAAGTACGGGAGTGCAATTACCTCACTAGATTCACTAACTTCTGTGGCATAACTTTCTGGTGAAGTGCACTGAATAGCGCTGTTTGGTCAACTGAGTTGGACCTGCTTTTCAAGTCGAGGAACGCCGTTATTGTCGGCCAACGGTGTGTGTGTGTGTGTGTGACGCATTTCAAGTGATCGATATAGAACAAACATCTGGTCGATACGTTCTCGAAGGCGGTGGAATCCGGCCTGTTGTTTGCGGGCGTTCCTCTCGCCAGCCGATGTCAGACAGCGCAGCAAAATGCAGACTAACACCTTGGGGATTATCGGAATTAAGCCGGTGGGACAATGATTACTACAATCACTGCGTATTCCTTTCTTAAAGATGGGTGCAATCAATGACTCGCCCCATGATGTCACGGATCAAGGCATCTTCATCCACTTCGAGAAGAACTAGAGGAAGTTTGTCCGGGTTGGCTGCTTTTCCATGGTTTAGTAGTCGAGTGTTCAATTCCACTTCCACCTTCGATGAGGGATCAGGTGATTCTCTCCAAGGAATCACAGTTGTTGACGTCTGAGTAGCTACTTTAGTGCGAGGCCAGCTAAAGTGCTCTATGAAGTATTCAGCCAAATGATCAAGCCTTTGCTGTTTAGCACGAGTAGGATTTCCTTTTCTATCGCATACCGTTTCACTGACCGGGATTCGCCGCCCATTGGTGTAGAGAAAACAAGTTCGAACAGTCTTTAACTGTTACCTCAAGTAGCTGCTACTTCCATTTCTTGGGCTACCTTGACCCACACATTATCGCGATCCTTCTTAAGGCAATGTGTGATGTGACTTTAAGTCTTACTCGTATCTTATCTTCTGTCAACATTCACCGTATCGAGCGGACAAGTGTACGATGCTTAAGTGCGCAGTCTCAATCTATGCATAACCCGTACTGAGAACGGCCGTGCGTTCTTCGTGGACATTTTCCCCCGAGCACTGTATAAGTGGCGATTCTTGCTTTCATGGTTGGGGACACAGGGCTTCCCCTGGCTACAATAAGAAACTTAACTCAAACAAAATTAGTGGCACTAATACCGAAGCTTATTGAAGGTTTACTGGCACCATAGATAAATAAAACAATCAAAATATATTTGAGGTGTATGATGAGGATTAAGGCACTTTCGCTCAAACATGACTTATTTTTTCACGCTTTCTCTAACTTGTTGTTTTGACACCTTACGTGCTGTCAGAATCGTTAACAAATAGCATGAGTTCTTGAACACTGGTGTCCAGATACTTTCAACATTTGAAACTTCCCATGAATAATTACTCACGGCCAATTTATCGAGGACCGCATTCCTCAAATATGAAGTATATCTCAAAGTGGCAAAACTGCATTCTATTCAATGACAAAAAAATGAAAGTGGCAGCTGTAAGCTATACACTCATCTCAACTTGGCCTGATTCGAAATAACGAAGGGGACATTCATCATCACCATCGTACAGCGTTAAACAGCAGGGCAAGCCCCACTGATCACTGCCTTTCTCGCCATCTTGCACATTGAATTAGAAATTATGGTCATACAAGATGGACAGGGAGTGGACCTACACGGGTGGGAAAAGAATGCCCTAGTAGCCAACACACGGAATACAGTCTAAATGTACAAACAAACATCGATCAGTCATTCTGATTCGATAGAAAGTGACAACACGATCGCCACTGTTCACTGTTCACGACCATATCCTTCAGTGTATACAGCCAACTGGTAGACGGATTTTCTGGACCCCAACCACGAAGACGTGAAGCACCTACTTTTCCCAAGTCTGCTGTACATTTTCTCATTCCTCGCTGCCAAGCCATCTGTTGACCTCCACGTGGTTTTTTCCACTCCTTAGGACGAACGGAGAATAGGACACGGTATGGTAGACGTGTGTTCGCCAAACGTAACACGTGCCCCAACCAACGAAGTCTACTAATCTGAATACAGTGACAAAACGTTCTCCGAATTAATACCCAATACTCGCTTCCTGACCTCATCATTACTCACTCGCCTAGTCCACCCAATCTTAGCGATTCTACGTAAACATCGGTGGTCGAAAACCTCAAGACAACGAATATCTTCAGCACTCAGACCCCAAGTCTCGCAACCATACAACAAAACTGAACGCACTGCGGCACAGTATAGACGACCTTTCATTTTCAGTGAAATATCAGGTCGGTACCACATATGCTTCAGTCCAGCGTACGCTGCTCGAGCCTTGGATATCCGCGTACTCACCTCTTCTACTGTGCTTCCATCCGTCGTCACGCTGATGCCGATGTGGGTGAAGTGGTCGACAACCGCCAACACCTCCCCATCGAGCATCAAGCTCGGAATCGTTGACGCCCAATCTTGTAACATCACTTTACGCTCTGAAGGTGCAAAGCGCATGCCGAATGGAGCTACAGCTATTGAGAGTCTATCTAGTGCACGTTGAGCATGTTCCGTGGATTCTAACAAGCAGACAACGTCGTCCGTGTAACCTAGGTCACACAGCTTTCTACTATTTCCTAGTTCGACGCCCACATCCTGAAGATTTTACAGCGCAACCCCCGTTATCTCGTTCATGACGAAGTTGAACGGCAATGCAGACATGGGACATCCCTGTTGAACACCGCTGGTCATTTCCAACCGACTGGATAGTTCACCGTAAACTCTAATGCGACCAGAAGTATGAGAATACAATGATCTCAGTAAGTTCACAAACTTCTGGGGCATACCTCTTCGATGAAGAGCACTGAGAAGCGCTGCTCGATCAACTGAATCGAAGACGCCTTTCAGGTCTAAGGAAACCATTATTCTCGGTCGGCGGTGTGTGACGCGTTTCAAGTAGTCGGCGAAGAGTAGAAATCTGGTCGATGCATCCTCGACCTGGGCACAATCCAACCTGCTGTTCACGGGTGTTTCTCTCGCGAGCCAGTGTCAGACGATGCAGCAGAATCGAGGCTAATACTTTGGTGACTATCGGAATAAGGCTAATCCCACGTATTCCCTTCTTGAAGATGGGAACAATTAATGACTCGCTCCATAATAACGGAATGCGCTCATCGTTCCAAATATCACGGAGAAAGACGGCAAGTAGTTTTATCAAAGCATCTCCACCCAGTTTGAAAAGAACTGGGGGAAGTTTGTTGGGACCGGCCGCTTTCCCTCGCCTTAGTAATCGAATGTATGACTCTACTTCTGCTTCAGACGGGGGCTCAAGTGATACCATCCAAGGAGTCGCAGTTGTTGACACAGGAGTAACTACACTAGCGTGCGGCCAGCTAAACTATTCCTTGAAGTATTCGGCCCAACGGTCAAGCCTTTGCTGTTTGTTATGAATGGGTTCTTCGTTTATATTGCAAATCGTTTCACTGAAAGGGACATTAGACCGCAAGGGGCGAATCGTTACAGAGGAACTACACTATACTTCCCCTAGAGGATATCCAGGAAGGAAAAATAACAAAGAGGAAAAAGAGCAATGCGAGCTATATGCGTTCCAGTTCTCTGAACAAGGTAGGAAAACTCCGCGTTATTGACCAACGAACAACGGGTAAGTGTATCTACAAGACACTCACTAGTAAATATTTAACCTCTTTATTTACTAGTTTGAAACATAAGCACTCGTGTTATTCGCTAACTGGCTACATGCGTTAACGACCGCCGACTTCATTCAGTTTCTCATATTTGTTCAAAACTGTGCCAATGGTGAATCTCACTTACCAATGGCATCCAACTCGTCAATGAACAGTATCGTCGGTGACTTTTCTTTAGCGAGCTGAAACGCATCTCTCACAAGCTTGGCACCGTCTCCGATAAACATTTGTACCAACTGAGGACCGGCAAGCTTTAGAAACGTTGATTTTGTTTGCGCGGCGCATGCTCGGGCAAGGAGTGTCTTACCAGTACCTGGAGGTCCATAGAGCAGAACACCCTTCGGTGGTTGTATCCCTATGGCTTCAAAACGGTCCTTGTGGGTCATAGGCAGCACTACTGCTTCTATTAGCTCCTGGAGTATAAGACACTTCAGGGAAAAATTTATACCTGAATTTGTTTATCCAAACCACCAATATCACTGTAGCGCTCAGTCGGTCGTTCATCCACTTCCATAGCCTTTACCCGAGAATCGAATTCGGGGGGAAGTTTTTCAAGGATAAGATAAGAGTCTTTATTGACTCCAACGAGATCACCGGGTTTCAATTCTTCAGCTGGAACTAGACCGATCACTGGCAGAAAGTAAGTTTGTCGAGTGCTGGTTTTTATCACAGCACATTTTCCTTTTCTTTGTGAATCAAGATCGACATTTGCACCGTCTTCTTTTTCATAGTCTTGAGGAGTCACGTCCAATAGCTAACACAATGAGAAAGCGGTGATTTTGCAAACCTCAACGACATTGGCGACAAGATATGGCAGCGCCTTGTTCATCTTGATTTTGCTTTTGCTTTCTTTAACCTTCGCTTGCTTCATTTTTATTTCGTGGTCTACGTGATGCAGTTCAGATTTCATGAACTAGCAGAAAATTAACAAAAAGAGAAAGAATACCCTGATCTCGGCATCAAGCAGGCGTGCCCTATTAACCAACTCTTCATTTGACATTCTCATCACTTCCTCCACTATAGCTTCCTAAAACAACGAAGAATTTAGACACTAAAAACCATACCTCAACGTCGCCCCATATTAGCTTCTCAATGGAACCCATTATTACGAAGAGAGTGGGGTAAGTTCCGACCTGGCCTAATGTAATGCAGACATCATACAGCTGACAGAAAAGCTTCTGAATTAAAATGGAACAAAAATGTCTTGAAAGTGTGCGTAATGGGAGTGGCTTTTATAAACATATATTCTTTATTTTTGGTGAATCTTGTTTTTCTCAGTCAAATCTCGTTAAATAGCTCTTCAGTCATTGGCTTAGCCGTTGCTGGTTGTTGATTGGGTTAGTGGTCATATATAACCTGCTGCACGAAGTCCAGTCCCCACTTGCCGTTCCCTGCGACGCGGTTACCGGCTATTCGGCGTGCAATGGGAGGTCCGGCCCAGTTCCCTAATTTGCGTTCGATTTTCTGGAATTCCAACCAACCAGTTTTTACGTATACGATTGGCGAGCAAGAGGAATGGCTTCACCGGCTCGGGAGGAATGCGTACACTGTCTGGCTCGATGACGAACGTGGAGGACTACGTGACTGTTAACATGGTCCCTATGGGGCCACCACATTTTGATTACCGTGTTGCTTCTCTGAAGCCGTTTTTTTTTGTTGCCTTTTCATTTCTCTCGCATGTGAGTCTCGTTTCCCGTGCGCAAGCCTGGGAATACTAGCTTCATGTAGGGGGCGATCATTTGCGAGTTTGGGCGTGGTATATAGAAAACTCCGTGCTTTGTTAAACATTTCGTGAAGATCGACTGACGTTTACCAGCTTCAGAAGATGGAAAGAAATTAGTATTCGATTCAATCCGTTAACCATATCACGTAAGTTACAGTACTGAAAGCATTGGTATCAGGAGCGCAGTTATCTACTATGTTCAGACAAGAGGATAAGTTAGTTAGTTCAGTGAAACTTTGCTGCTAGATACAGTCCAACGTTTTCAAAATATTTCACCCATTTTGCCATTGCCAGATACGAATCGACATCCCACTTCAATTTTAGAGTCCGCTATACAACAACGATGACCATTTCGTTGATCGAGATGATTCTATCAAGGAAAAATCGCCCATTTTTTTCTCTTCATAAATATACCAAGTAAGTCACTTAAAACCCAGCAAGTAACTCGTATTTCAAAATAAGCTTGGCTGATCAATTTCTTGTGTTTCAAAATTGGCGCCCCAGAATTCCAGGATTACGCGCTAATTCAAAAATATCCAGGTCGGAACTTACCCCTCTACCTATTACGAATCAGAAAAGTCAAAACAGGCGGTGGGGCAAACCCGGACGCTAGGTACCGACCAGTTTGTGGTTCAGGTCAGATCAGTTCAGTTCAGTTCAGTCTGCACAGGACAGGTAATGGCCACAGGGCCAATCGAGCGTCCAGAATTCCTTCGATGGTATGCACACCAGTTATGCACCCACCACTGCCGAGTGTATTTCGTCGAATCTCCGCTAAAAATGAGAGGGAAACGAAAAACCTCATCGCACATCAACTGCGTGAGACATTATGCATCGTGAGCGTTCACTGAGACAGTATGCAATGAGGGAAAAAGTCTGCTAAAACATACTCCAGAAGGACCACAGTGCTACCCGTCATCCATCTAGTTGATATACTCAAGGCTCACTACAAGGAAAGATCTCGTACCGCTTGCGACCTAGGGCACCTTTGAAGGATTGGACTGTCTGCAGATCTACCATTTCACCAGGCAGACCGTTCCAACTGTTCACAACCCTATTGCTGAAGAAGTGCGATCTAGCCATCAACCTAGATCGGGCTTTTATCAACTTCTTTTCGTGTCCCCTTGTTCTGGAGTCTACAGCCACTTGAAATAGACTAGCTGGTCTAAGGCCAGAAAAGTCCTTCATTACATTGAACGTTTCTATAAGATCCCCTCGACGTCTCCTCCTTCCCAACGAGAAGAGATTCAGGTCACAGAGTCTCTGCTCGTAAGTCTTACCCCTCTGCCCTTCAACCATTCGCGTGGCGAGCCGTTGGACTTTCTCGAGGCAGGCGGTGTCCTTTTGTAGAAGGGTGACCATGCCTGCACGCTACCTTCTGAATGAGGTCGTACTATAGCCATGTAAATAGGTACGAATACCTCCGGCTTCCGGTAAGAAAAAGCTGATCGCAGTCTAAAGAGCTCCCCAAGAGCCTTATGCGCAGCAGCGTTGCACTGCTCCGACCATTTGAAGTTACTGTTCATGATGACCCCCAGGTCTTTAACCCTACTGACTGCCTCTACGGTGAACAGCCCTTGATCATGAGCGACAGTTAGGCCATCTGTTGCCCCTGACAACAAATGGCTTTTTTGAGCGTTTAGAGGTAAGTCCCATTTGTATGCCCAGTTCAGGACGGTACCTATTTTCCTGCCCAAGTCCGCCCTACCCTTAGATCCAACAATCTTCACATCATGCGCAAAAATAAAGTTGGGCGATTGAAGAGCGGATGCTAGGTCATTAATAAATAACAAGAATAGGACCGGGCCTAGGAATGACCCCTGAGGTACACCACTGGTGACGTTCACTAAACTGGAGCACCTGTCCCTCAATTTGACGTAAAACGTCCTGTGGGAGAGGAAGTCCTCCAGCCACCTAAATACTGGCTCACCTTTGCCGAACTTCTCCAAATTGCATAGCAAAAGACGATGATTAACGGAGTCGAACGCCTTGCTAAAGTCGAGGTAGCATACCTCAACTTCCCTACCTTCGTCCAGTCGTCGAGTTTCTTCATCTAAGAAGCACAGGAGATTGGTGAGGCAAGATCTATTTTTCAGGAATCCATGCTGCGCCGGGCTTAGCATGGAGTGCTGCAGTAAGTGCTGGCAGATATGGGCACGGATGATCTTCTCGAGGACTCTACAGAGAATGCTAGTTAGGCTTACCGGCCTGTAGTTCTGCACATCCGACTTGGGCCCACTCTTATGTATTGCCACGACTGCCGCGACTTTCCAGTCCTGAGGCAGCCTACCCTGGTCCAACGTGGATCTGTACAGTCTGCATACCGATGGAGCTATGATATCCGCCAACGGCTTGATGATAGCTGGATGAATGCCATCTGGGCCCGCTGACTTGTGGCTGTTTAACTCCCGTAGGTACTTACGCACGCACTCCTCTGAGAGATCTAGCTCGTTCAGCTGAGGAGGATGCACCAGGGCCAGATCTACTCGTACCCCACTATCTATCCTATGTACACTACCAAAGTATTCCCCCAGGGCGTCTGCTTTGACCTGGTCATCAGTGACAATACCATAGTCTCTAGTGGATAGCGGACCTACGGCATTTCTTGTTGAGCCTTTAGATTGTACATAGCTGTAGAACTTCTTCGGCTGTTGTCTTACAGACTGGGCCAATTTCAGCTCAAATTCCTGCTTAGAAGTTCTCAAAAGGCTTACAGTCTCGTTTCTCAGCTTCGTATAGCGGTTCCAGGCTAGCTGACTGCCGGAAGCTTTGTACTGGTTCCAAGAGCGGTTTCTACGTCTGATAGCCTTGGCTATTGCAGCCTTCCACCACATGGGTTTGCCCTCCCCACTCCTTCGTTTGAAGGGTGCGAACTCTTCCTGTAGGGCAGTCAGGGATCCCTTTATGGCCTGCCAGCGCTCCTCCACAGTAGCCTCCTCTGGCGCGTCCCAGGTCAAACCCGTCGCCCTATTACGAAGCCTATCTATGTCCATACTACCGAAATTGCTAATCAGCCTTGAGGGTACCTTCGGTTGCCGCATGCATAGAACTATTTTGACACACACGTGTTCACTCAGTTCAGTTCAGTTCAGTTTGCATAGGACAGGAAATGGCCACTGCCAATCGGGCTTCCAGAATTCCTTCGATGATATGCACACCAGTTATGCACCCACCACGGCCGATTGTATTTCATCCAGGACGGCACCTATTTTCCTGCCCAAGTCCGCCCTACCCTTAGATCCAACAATCTTCACATCATGCGCAAAAATAAAGTTGGGCGATTGAAGAGCGGATGCTAGGTCATTAATAAATAACAAGAATAGGACCGGGCCTAGGAATGACCCCTGAGGTACACCACTGGTGACGTTCACTAAACTGGAGCACCTGTCCCTCACTTTGACGTAAAACGTCCTGTGGGAGAGGAAGTCCTCCAGCCACCTAAATACTGGCTCACCTTTGCCGAACTTCTCCAAATTGCATAGCAAAAGACGATGATTAACGGAGTCGAACGCCTTGCTAAAGTCGAGGTAGCATACCTCAACTTCCCTACCTTCGTCCAGTCGTCGAGTTTCTTCATCTAAGAAGCACAGGAGATTGGTGAGGCAAGATCTATTTTTCAGGAATCCATGCTGGGCCGGACTCAGCATGAAGTGCTGCAGTAAGCGTTGGCGTATGTGAGCACGGATGATCCCCTCAAGGACTTTACATTGTATGCTAGTTAGGCCTACCTGTCTGTAGCTCTATATAGCCCACTTAGGTCCACTCAGATCAGATCAGATCACAGGAAATGGAGGCTTGAGCCAAATGTGCATTCAGTTTCTCGCACCCAAGGCTCCAGAGGCACTCGTTGTGCTGCGACAGAAAATCGAAAACGTAGCATTCGTTCCAGTGGTCGCCACAATGCGGAAGGTTTCTAAATGTCTAACAATCCACTACCTCTTCCCAAAACCAAGAGGATCCAGGTGGAATTGCGGGACCTCAGAACCCGCTGAACTATGAGACATTGTGTGGCGTGAAAAGTTGGTGTAACCGTAGTAGCGTCCAACTAGTTCGAATAATTGATTCTTTGAAGATACCTACGTGTGTGTGTCTGCTTTTCGGTTCAGTCCGTTCCACTACAGAATTGTCATCCGCTCCTGTGGATGGACATCCCGAACAATCGTCGAACTTCTAACCACTAGTGTCCCCTATTTCGTTCTAACTGTTTATAACATCAGATGCCGCTTAATATAGATGGGGTGATTGTGGGTGGGAGTATATGAGGGCTGCGATAGAGATAGGCTCGTTAAAAAAACTGTAGGTGCCCTAGGTCGTAAGTGACACGAGACATTTCCTTGTAGTAGGCACTCAGTCTGTTTACTGGTTGGATGTCGGGTGGCGCCGTGGTCTGTCCGAGGTGTACTGTAATTGACGTATTCGTTCATTACATACTGTCTTAGTGAAGGCTCTACGCGCATATTACCCCTCGCAGTTGATGTGCGATAGGGTTTTACAGTTTCCTCCCACCACTGTACCTTGGTACCTCGGTTGGTGCATAACTCGTGTGCTTATCATCGAGAGAATCCTGGAAGCTCGACTGGTCGTGGCCATTCCCTTTCCTTTGCAAACTGAACTGAACTGAACTGAAAAATGATGAGATGCAGTATAAAATAGTCAGCAGGGACGGGAAAAAGGACTGAAGATACGAATGAGGGAGAAGGCCTCTTGGGATGGCTAGTAATAGTCTGGGAATACCTTTGCCCAGCACACATCCGGTTTGTGCTCGAAGTCGGCCTGTTCCATCTGTTAGTGGCACGGGGGGAAAAGAAACATTCACTCGCGCTCTTAATTGTTCTCGGTTTGTCCTATTTATGCCCGTGTCCCCCAAGCGCAAGCTTTGGACTACCAGCCAGTAATGGCCCGCCAGTCATAGTGATTCTCCTATATACTTTGTAGCACTCCATCACGTATCCAGTTAACCTACGACTGTCGAAGGAGAAGAGACTGAGGGCTTTAAGTCTTTCCTGGTACGGATTTTCTTGCTTTCGTTTTACCGTTCGAGTACACCTCTTTTGAAAGTCCCCCAAAGCCCTTTTGTCCTTCGCTAGGCTAGGCGCCCATTCTCGAACAAGACTCCAATCGACGCCTTAAAGTTACCTTGTATACAGGAAGAATTACCTCGGCATTCCTAGACTCCAACTCTCTTCTTTAGTCGAAAAGAGCCTTGTTTTATCTGATCGCTGCTGACGTGTACTGACCGGCGGCTTCGAAGCTCTCGTGAACAAGCAAGCCTAGGTCTCTTACTACGACAGCGGACAACCCTTTGTGCCTTTCTTCTCCGCTTACCCTACAGATCATTTAATGTTTGCACTTGGCTGCATTCAGTAGCAAGTTCCGCTTTTCAGCCTACTCACTAATCCTGCTTAAGTTGGCCTGCAGTTCACTAGAGGCTGGCCCACCTACTATTTTTATGTCGTCTACGAAGAGAAACCCTGGGCGGCCTAGAGTGGTTACCAGATCATTAACCTATGGTAGGAACAATAAAGGTCCCAGCACCGAACCCTGCTGCACACCACTGCATGCCTGGGCCAGTGTGAACCTGGTGTGTCTGACCTGTGCGAAGAAAGCTCTGTGAAGTAGGCCACCTTCGACCCACCTCACAATCGTTGGGGCCACTCCAGGCGCATTAAGTTTACCCAGCAAGGAGCGGTGGTTTACGGAATCATGCGCTTTTTGAAAGTCCAAGCAGCATACTTCTACTCGTTCCCATTGGCTTAATCTGCAATTTACCTCGTCAAAAAATGATAGCGGGTTATTGAGGCCGAGCCTTCCTTTGACAAACCCGCTTCGCTGGTCAGCAGTCAGCTGGTGATTTCGTAGATGTGCTGTTAGTCGCTCCCTGGCCCGTCCCTCTAGTACTTTGAGGGCGACTGTCCTTTAGCTTACGAGAAGGTAGTTAGAAGCCACATCCCGCTTGCCTCCCCTGTAAGTAGGAGAAACTTGCTCTAACCTCCAGTCTTCCAGTAGCTCCCCGGTGTCCAGAGATACGTCGAACAGTTGTGTCAGCGGTTTAGCTGGTACGCTTGCCGGGGTTTTGGAAAGGCGAGATGGACCCCACGGACAGATGGATACCTTCTGGCCTCGCAGCCTCACTGTTATTCAGGCTGCTGAGCTGCGGCTGAAATTTATTATTTTGATGACGACTCCGCCCATGATGGTCGTCTGCTGGGTTCCAGTGGTCTCTTGCAGCCCCCCGGCTTCTTGTCTATCCACACGACCGAAGAAGTTCTTCAGAGCCCGCGCTTTCTCGTAAGCGCTTACTGACTGGATTCCGTTTTCTTTGGCTACGCATCCTACGGTGACTGTCGCTGCTGTCTTGCACTGGGTGTAGTTGTAGCGAGCCCCAGGACATGGCTTTACTCGCTGCGCCAGGGCTGCTTGTTATCTTGCCTGACTATCTCGCTGCACCCTAACGGCACTCTCAGGGGCTCTCATATATGGCAGCCAATCCTGGGGTCCACCTGCTGACCGAAAACGACTCCATGCTTTGCTCCTCGCCAGTTGCACCTTTGCTTGTCTATCACGATGGTTTTCCCAGTCTTTTGACGGTTCTGAACTTATCGGTCAACCTGCGGAGGTGGCCCCTGATGGCAGCCCACCCCTATTCCACCACCTGATAACGAGAGCCCCAGTGGAATATACTTGCTGCTTCCCTGATGGCGGTGACTTCCGAACTCCCGAGGTTCCTTTGCATCTCCTTTGGCATCCCGGGGGGAGCCCTTTGGATCATAAATTTGATAACCACATGGTAGCCCCCCCCAGCTGGTGGTGAACTCTAGTCACCGTACTTCCTCCGGGTGTCTGGTGAACACCAGATCGAGTACACCTGGAATTTGCCCTTCCCTTAGCCTGGTCAGCTGGCTGTCGTGCGGAAGGAATGGTTTGCAGTCTACCAGCTCGGTTACTTTTCTACCATAGTGGGCGCCAGTCGAAGGAGACAGAATTTCCTAATTAGCTTCGGGGAGTTGATATCCCCGTTATCAAAACCCGAGAAGCCCACGTGGCAATCATGGCTGGATACTAGAACAATAAATGGTCCCCTACGAGACTCGCCCCTGGGCTGCAGTATAGGCGTACTATACCCATACGAGATCCCAGAAATGGTAGGCTGCATGGTGAAGCCTGTTTACTTGGAATGTATGGGGTCCTCCAATTTTCTGTTCAAGGTTTTTGTTGACTAACGGTAGCTGCTCTCCTCCTACCCTGCCATTTTCTCGGTACGGGCAGTATCCTCCGGTGGACAGCAGCTTCGTGGCCACACCTTGATCTAACCATGTCTCCGTTATCACAATGCAGCCAGCTCCAATAGTTTCAACCTCGAGTTCTTTTCTCTTGTTTACTATGAATCAAAGCTTGATGTACACTACTCTGGCCTCCTTTGTGGGGGGCACTGTTTCGTCCACCCGTTGGACATTACTAATCTCCCTACCTAGCTCGCTTTTGGACTCATCGCCCGATAGCCCTCCCCGTTTTTTGTCTCTGGATTGGGGTGTTCGTTGAGGAAAACCGGACTGCTGTTGGCTCTGCTAGTCATGGTGCGGAGTTTCTGACCCAAAATAGATGTGCCAGTCACAGGGAATACTGTTTTGGGTAGATGATGGGCTACCACTGTTGGTCTCGCTCTCATCAAGGGGGTAGATCTTGTTCCCTTTTAATCAAGATTCCCACCATAAATAATGATCGAGCCTCATCCTGAATGATCGGGTCCCTCTCGCTTTACTCTGTTGGTATGCCTAACCATTTGGTCCGCTGCTGCTAGGATCCCGTCTCCGGAAAGTGGGTTCCCATACTCCACTACCACAGGTCTGACGCCTTGATTTTCTCTTGTATTGGCTGACCAGTGGCACAACCTACAAAATCTCCACAAAAAAGCTTGCTCGGGCTTACCAATCTACATCAGAAGGCTTGAGAACTGGTGTCTTAGCTATCCGAACCGTTGTCTGGCTGACGAGCAGAACGGCTAGGTTATTCCACAGTGACCCCAGTGACACGTTTGCAGACGATGTGAAAATGGCAAGAATTGTCTACAGTGAACCAGTCCAAAGGGGTCCGGACAGAGTCCATGGAGGGGCGCGAAAGGGAGGTTGCCTCTAAACATCTACGAAAATGTGCCCCTGGTTGATGAGAGGTTATCTTACAGGCTGAGGGTACTGGGAGCGCAGGGTGAAAGCAACGAATCCGGTGGAGGGTGTTGTTCAGGATTTGGTGGCCAAGGCTAGGGCTGATTTCCAGCCCAAAGCACGGTGCGTCAAATGGGCAAAACCACTTCTGAGGCGCTCTGTGAGCTCCGTCGATCAATCAGCAAAAGGAGACGACCAGAGCTTCCATCGCTATAGAAGACTTTCATACATCCTCATTTGAAGATCTGTGCCAGGGCCTGGAGCCCATATCGTTTTCGGAATATGCAAGCGCTAAAGATGATCCAGAGAAAATTTGCCAGGTCTTTTCCCATAGTAATGGAAGAAACCTACGAAGGCCGCTTGGAACATCTCAACCAGTCTTCTGTGGAAAAGAAGAGGAAACGATTGAACCTCAAAGTAGTGAGAGAGGTCCCAACAGGCCGGACGGACTTGGGTACTCAAATGTATGCCCAGCTGCCGCTGGGAGAAAACCAAATCTGAGACCTAGTCTCCAGGCTGAAGAGGAACAGTAGGACATCGGGCCAGGTTCTTCACGCAATGTGTGGTCATCTGCTGGAATAAGCGCCAAAGGGAAGAGAGCGAGAAATGTGCAATGGATGAGTCGACGAATCAGGGGGCAGGATATTGAACCGAGTATTAAAAGACGGGCGGCAATGACCGACGGCACAGTGCCGTGCAGGTTTGTGATAAATAAATGGACATGGTGTTTATAAGGTTTGATTTTGTCCTCGGTCAATATTAAAACTACAGTCGTCCCTGAAAATGTATTGGTGGTATATTTTATTTCTGTTGGTTCTCTTGTTTTTACTAGTTTGTTACTCTGCCTACCGATGATGGCTTCCGCCGTGTGCTCAAACTTCATCATTTTTTGGCCGTAATGGCTGCTCGGTACCTGAGATTTTTAATCCGCCGTCCTTATTATTTACCGTATCCTGCAGTCCAGATATCTTGTCCGCAAGGGACCCTTCTAATTTTTCTGGCATTGCTTCCATTTCCTTCATCCGTGCCTTAGTACCTGAGTAGTGTGATCTATTAAGGATTACTGTAGTTTTACAACCCTTGGATACTTCCCTTTCACTTAAAACACCGCTCACCAGAGACGTGCGTTTACACGGACAGTACGGAGCCACTTTAAGCCGAAACGCTTCACGCACGGCTTGAGGCCACCAAGAAAGAGCTCATTGTGCCACCGATGGTACCACTGCTTGCATGTCAAAGAGAATTCCGTTCTTTTCCACCTCCTTATGGCATTTTAGGATGCCGCATATGGAGATAGACATTCCCGCTGAAGTACGACTTTCCGTTCATGGTAGTATAGAATTGGAAGTTCTAATATGAACGATTACGACTCTTTGAGAGAAGGAGAAATGTCAGGCTCTGGATACGCCCCAGCTATGACGGCAAACAGACAAGTCATACAACAGTTCACCTTGCAGATACAACTACCGGCTTTGGGGTTCCGTTAGGTTAACCCCATTTCTAATCCCGTAATCTCTATTCTTCTGAGACCCCGTCCAAAATGCGATCGAGAGTATTATCAAGAGGTTTTCAGGACCAATAGCAGTTGGTCATTCCCATGATGTTCCTCTTGGAAAAAACATCCCGGTGTTTCGCGGTCTTGAAGTAATTCGCGGGTGCGAAGCTTGAGCCCAAATATCATCGGATCTTGTAATTATTTACGCCAAGCAGGTCAAGCCAGTTCAAAGAATTTGTGGCACTGGATTAGTTGATAAATCCAGGCTCTAGCTCCAAAGAGTTTCAGAAGAATACCGCTGCGCAGCAAAACCCAGTACTCCGGGAATGTTCTTGTGGTTTGGCAGTGTGTTCAGCAGTAGCAACATGGCAAAAAAGAACCAAGATTGCCATCGGCGGAAGCGGCAGTCTGGGGACGTGTTCATGAGGTACTACCCCCTTGTGTCCACACCAGCGGGTGACTTACCTGATGTCAGGGAGCGGAACGGACTGACATCGTTGAAGTGGTGGGACCAGCAGGATAGAAAGCAGGAGAAAAAGGAAAAGTGGGAAAAAAGAAAAGTTTGTTTTGTTGGCCCTCGTTTTCAGCCGGTTCTCTCGATATGCGAGGTTTTCCTTTCCCCCTCCACGTCTCCATTCACCACCCTCCCACCAACAACTTTGGCTCTATCTCTTTTGCCTCATCTTCCGATCCGTCACTCTTGTCTTTTGCTAAGCCTAACCGAAGTGTCTGTACACGTAGTGGTCCACTGTTACCAATTGTGAACCCTAATACGTGACTGGATGCAGAAACCGGAGCTAGAAAAACTTGTCTCTCCCATTGTGGCAACATCAAGGGACCTGTGGCTGCCTGGAGATGGCTGAATTTGAATGTGTAAATTGATGACCAAAAGTTACCTTAGACAAACAACCAATTGGCGCTTAGCTCGAAGCAGTTTGTATGTTGTTAGAAGCCACGGGTCTGCGCGTTGCTTTTGTTTGCCGTAAGGACAATTGGCTTCCGCCAATTGAAAAAAACATTTTTGATTGCTCTGCTCGCGGTCGGTTGAACTTGTAGCTCCTTTGGCTAGTATCATGCTCGGTGTAGCTCCGAAACGTAAACGTGAACGACATTGTTTCAATACACATCGTCCTTCACCTATTCCACCGACTTTTGTCGTCTTTTGGCACGCGTCGGAACTTCCGGCTTGTTGCTCTTTCTATTAGCTATTCTTGAGTTCAAGTTAGTATCTGCTATCCGGAGTACTTAACTGATCCCGTGACGAACATCACTGGATATCTGTGCTCATTTGACAAAACCGTTAACTGATTCACTCGCGGGCACTGAAGACGGCCGCCGCAGACATCTTTTCTGTGGTTCTCAGGTTGCTTTGTTCCTCCAGGCAGGGTTACTTTTCAAGAAGTCGCTACATTATGAACTTCGTGACTGGTTTTAGTGTGGTCTGCAGTTGCCTATACCCTAAGATTTTCCATGTACAAGTTTCGGTCATATATCGCTCGCGGCCAGGAATACTGTATCCATGCCCCCAGTCTCATTTACAGCCCAGTTCGCCTTCAAAGCTCTTAGTCCTTACTACTACGACCGCAAAGCAACCATACTTTCCCGGCTTTTCCTATCCATCTCCATCGTAATCACCTTGCAGCTTCATAATATACTTCCACCTCCTACTGCTCCTTTATTTTTCAGTGGTCATTTCGTGGTGCTCTTACCCTGAAAAAGGTAATCAAATTGCTCCTACTTGCCTTTTTGGATCACTTCCTTCATCCTTCACCGACTGTTCAACACAGCTGACATCATCACAGTGCACCCGAGGCTGATTTCTCTCTCTCTGCAGATCCGTCAAGTTCCGTTTGTCACAAAGAGGTCAATATAGCACTATTTTCTGCTGATATCCCACATTTATTTTTTTACACTGAGCACATTCAACCGTATTTCCCCCAGTTTTCAACGGCCATCTTCCTGGCGACATCCAGCCGCTTTAATATTCATGCATCCATTCTGAAAATACCTGTAGCATACGGCCACAGTATGCCAATTTCTCCAAAGAATATTTTGAATCTGACCCAACTTCAGAGACCTTTTTTCTTGCCGCTTGTTCCACGGAGCTCAGCAGCCTGTTACTGATCATTTACCGCAGCGCAGCAATGCACTATTCCTATCCATTCCTCTTTCACTAGTATAAATTTATTTTTCAATGTTTTCTGCTAACACGGCTACTTTGGTCTCCCTCATGTACACCTCCCAACTTACAGTTATCTCCATTTGGACCATTCAGATCCCACTACTTGACAATGACTTTTGGATTCGCTGGGCATTAATTCGAATTTATCGGCAGGACCATTTAAAACTCACGCCGCCATTCCCTGGTGTGCATACCTTCATCTTACATTTAACCTGAGCTTACCTCATATCTACCTTTATTTAATTCATCTGTCTTATACTGGTCATACACTCTTCAACATAATCACGAGATATTTGTCCACATATTCGCCTGTGACACTTTGTTCATGCACCTGGCATGCTTCGGACCTCTCCGAAGTAAACCAATATTATTATTGATGAAGCAGGCGCAAACGGACATTTCTCTCGGAATGTAGATTGATCGAGACTGTGGTAGCAGAGAATGCATTTGCAAATGACACTCTGCGCAGCCAGCTGTTGAGTATATGAAACACAATAATCGTCGTTCACGCGACCTACAGTAAAGTAACCCCCGGGTAACCGGAAAGCTCAACCAAAAGGTAATTCCGCAGCTGGCTCTTTAATATCAGGTTTACAAGCGGAACTCGAGCCTGAGAGAACGATGGAAAGGGCCTGCACCCAGCTAGAGCTGTCAGTAGCGGTGTGATGTCCATGTTGATTGAAAAATTCCCCTTTTGCTCACATTCCTATACTCGATGACCAATTTTGGACCGCCTTTTCCAACTTATTCATGCTGATACTGTCTTGTGGTCGACAATTATTCCACGCTTGGTGCACTTACTTTTACTTTTTATGGTTGTGCTTTCTTACTGAGTTTACTTTGAGGACAGTTGGTACGGCAGTGAGATTCACTGATTCAACACAGGTTTGTTTTATTACTCCTCAGTTTCACTTTCTCGCTCACACCGACTGACCGTAGACGTTCAGCTCGTTTACGCTGCTTTTTGGCTGCCACGCTCAGGAAATTGTTCTTTGGGACTGATTAAGCGTGGAGAACTTGTTCTGTTTGTTTGGACTTCAGGACAGGTATTTATTATTTACTCATTTTGGCCAACTGTTCCCCTTTTTACAGAATTTTGTCCTATTTTTGACTACCTTTTTGGCTGGATAGTGACTGAGGCTCACTGTGAAAAGTATGATCGTGTTTGTACTTTTATTTTTACTCACTAATAGTACTGTAGAATTTACAGAGCAATCGTGTTCTTGATTTGGGTTCTGCATTGGTTTGGGCTACGCGTTGCTTTGAGGCTCCAAGGTGTTATCCAGAATGAGTGAAGCTTATTAATCGGTGAATCGATAACTGAATCGTTGGTCAGGCCTCACCCGGACCAGGACTTGAGCGTCTTGGTCGTTACAAGCTGTGAGCGAGGCTTTGAGCTGTAGGCAAAAAAGCTCGACCATATTGTTGGTAGCTGGATGATAAGCTGTCGTACTAGAAGGATGACAGCCTAACATAAAAAATGTTTCTCCAAAAAGACGCGACTCTGACCGTGCGCCGAGATCGGTAGTTACCGTTGCAGATCAGCAGTATAATGAGACCCAAAGTTCCATGAGTTCAGCAATGATGGCCTCTGTTTCTACATTGCAAAATGGGAACAGCCTCTGGCAAACGAGTGAAACGGTCGACCATATTAGGAAGGTGACGGAAACTCTTACAGGGGCTCAGAGAACCAAAAATGTCTGTGTGGATACGAGAAAACAGAGAGGATACAACTGGAAAGTGGCCCATTTGAGCCACTGTATACCTGCTTACCTTCGATCGTTGGAAATCAAGGCATGAAAGAGCACAGTTACGAATGTCCTTTTTGCGTGTTGTGCCAGAAGTACCACCCGCAACTAGGTCGGTGGTGGCTCGGCTGCCACGATGGGCTAAATCTTGTAAGACGTCGGAAATTGTGCCGCGCCAAGACGTGAATGCCATAAAGCTGGGGCGTGAGAAAGCCGCTTCACACACTGTCGGGTCCCAGGAGGCTGCTGAATGAGGCTCCGCAGGCCTATGTGATACATTCTGGGTTGGATTTGTGAAGTCCAGTTCCGAACTTTGGGCCGAGGCCAAAGCCTCGAGGCTTATGACCCCTCGCTGACTAGAAACAGCTTCTGCTCGAGAACTAGCATCAGCCACTACTTTATCGGTGCCAGAAAGGTGACGATCACCACTGTAAAACTGTGCTGCGAAGTTCAAATGATGCAACTGACGTGGTGGGCTTTTATCGGTTTGACCGTGAAAAACGCACGTCAATGGTTCGGGATCCGTAGAGATGACGAGCTGTCTGTCTTTGAGGATACTTTGGGAAAGTATAACAGCACTGTAAACAGCAAGTGGTTCCCGACTAAAAGTAAAATACATGGTTTTAGTTGGTGGGGGAAGACGAGAGAAAAAACTAGAGGTTTTCCCTTAGGAGTGGTCAACTGCTGTATCACGCAGCCTGTGGCTTTGTATTAGGCATCGGTGGCTATACTCCACTGGGACTCGGCGACGAGGTAAACAAGCAAAATGAGGGAAGCCAAAGTTTCTTTACCTTCATCGAAGGCAGTTGTGGCATCTTCGGATAATTTTACTAAACAATATTTAGCATATCAAGTGAAGCTGTTACCGGTTGTGTCAAATGAGCACAGATATCCAGTGATGTTCGTCACGGGATCAGTTAAGTACTCCGGATAGCAGATACTAACTTGAACTCAAGAATAGCTAATAGAAAGAGCAACAAGCCGGAAGTTCCGACGCGTGCCAAAAGACGACAAAAGTCGGTGGAATAGGTGAAGGACGATGTGTATTGAAACAATGTCGTTCACGTTTACGTTTCGGAGCTACACCGAGCATGATACTAGCCAAAGGAGCTACAAGTTCAACCGACCGCGAGCAGAGCAATCAAAAATGTTTTTTTCAATTGGCGGAAGCCAATTGTCCTTACGGCAAACAAAAGCAACGCGCAGACCCGTGGCTTCTAACAACATACAAACTGCTTCGAGCTAAGCGCCAATTGGTTGTTTGTCTAAGGTAACTTTTGGTCATCAATTTACACATTCAAATTCAGCCATCTCCAGGCAGCCACAGGTCCCTTGATGTTGCCACAATGGGAGAGACAAGTTTTTCTAGCTCCGGTTTCTGCATCCAGTCACGTATTAGGGTTCACAATTGGTAACAGTGGACCACTACGTGTACAGACACTTCGGTTAGGCTTAGCAAAAGACAAGAGTGACGGATCGGAAGATGAGGCAAAAGAGATAGAGCCAAAGTTGTTGGTGGGAGGGTGGTGAATGGAGACGTGGAGGGGGAAAGGAAAACCTCGCATATCGAGAGAACCGGCTGAAAACGAGGGCCAACAAAACAAACTTTTCTTTTTTCCCACTTTTCCTTTTTCTCCTGCTTTCTATCCTGCTGGTCCCACCACTTCAACGATGTCAGTCCGTTCCGCTCCCTGACATCAGGTAAGTCACCCGCTGGTGTGGACACAAGGGGGTAGTACCTCATGAACACGTCCCCAGACTGCCGCTTCCGCCGATGGCAATCTTGGTTCTTTTTTGCCATGTTGCTACTGCTGAACACACTGCCAAACCACAAGAACATTCCCGGAGTACTGGGTTTTGCTGCGCAGCGGTATTCTTCTGAAACTCTTTGGAGCTAGAGCCTGGATTTATCAACTAATCCAGTGCCACAAATTCTTTGAACTGGCTTGACCTGCTTGGCGTAAATAATTACAAGATCCGATGATATTTGGGCTCAAGCTTCGCACCCGCGAATTACTTCAAGACCGCGAAACACCGGGATGTTTTTTCCAAGAGGAACATCATGGGAATGACCAACTGCTATTGGTCCTGAAAACCTCTTGATAATACTCTCGATCGCATTTTGGACGGGGTCTCAGAAGAATAGAGATTACGGGATTAGAAATGGGGTTAACCTAACGGAACCCCAAAGCCGGTAGTTGTATCTGCAAGGTGAACTGTTGTATGACTTGTCTGTTTGCCGTCATAGCTGGGGCGTATCCAGAGCCTGACATTTCTCCTTCTCTCAAAGAGTCGTAATCGTTCATATTAGAACTTCCAATTCTATACTACCATGAACGGAAAGTCGTACTTCAGCGGGAATGTCTATCTCCATATGCGGCATCCTAAAATGCCATAAGGAGGTGGAAAAGAACGGAATTCTCTTTGACATGCAAGCAGTGGTACCATCGGTGGCACAATGAGCTCTTTCTTGGTGGCCTCAAGCCGTGCGTGAAGCGTTTCGGCTTAAAGTGGCTCCGTACTGTCCGTGTAAACGCACGTCTCTGGTGAGCGGTGTTTTAAGTGAAAGGGAAGTATCCAAGGGTTGTAAAACTACAGTAATCCTTAATAGATCACACTACTCAGGTACTAAGGCACGGATGAAGGAAATGGAAGCAATGCCAGAAAAATTAGAAGGGTCCCTTGCGGACAAGATATCTGGACTGCAGGATACGGTAAATAATAAGGACGGCGGATTAAAAATCTCAGGTACCGAGCAGCCATTACGGCCAAAAAATGATGAAGTTTGAGCACACGGCGGAAGCCATCATCGGTAGGCAGAGTAACAAACTAGTAAAAACAAGAGAACCAACAGAAATAAAATATACCACCAATACATTTTCAGGGACGACTGTAGTTTTAATATTGACCGAGGACAAAATCAAACCTTATAAACACCATGTCCATTTATTTATCACAAACCTGCACGGCACTGTGCCGTCGGTCATTGCCGCCCGTCTTTTAATACTCGGTTCAATATCCTGCCCCCTGATTCGTCGACTCATCCATTGCACATTTCTCGCTCTCTTCCCTTTGGCGCTTATTCCAGCAGATGACCACACATTGCGTGAAGAACCTGGCCCGATGTCCTACTGTTCCTCTTCAGCCTGGAGACTAGGTCTCAGATTTGGTTTTCTCCCAGCGGCAGCTGGGCATACATTTGAGTACCCAAGTCCGTCCGGCCTGTTGGGACCTCTCTCACTACTTTGAGGTTCAATCGTTTCCTCTTCTTTTCCACAGAAGACTGGTTGAGATGTTCCAAGCGGCCTTCGTAGGTTTCTTCCATTACTATGGGAAAAGACCTGGCAAATTTTCTCTGGATCATCTTTAGCGCTTGCATATTCCGAAAACGATATGGGCTCCAGGCCCTGGCACAGATCTTCAAATGAGGATGTATGAAAGTCTTCTATAGCGATGGAAGCTCTGGTCGTCTCCTTTTGCTGATTGATCGACGGAGCTCACAGAGCGCCTCAGAAGTGGTTTTGCCCATTTGACGCACCGTGCTTTGGGCTGGAAATCAGCCCTAGCCTTGGCCACCAAATCCTGAACAACACCCTCCACCGGATTCGTTGCTTTCACCCTGCGCTCCCAGTACCCTCAGCCTGTAAGATAACCTCTCATCAACCAGGGGCACATTTTCGTAGATGTTTAGAGGCAACCTCCCTTTCGCGCCCCTCCATGGACTCTGTCCGGACCCCTTTGGACTGGTTCACTGTAGACAATTCTTGCCATTTTCACATCGTCTGCAAACGTGTCACTGGGGTCCTCTGGACCACTTTCCAAGTCATATATGCGAAATAGGAAGAGCGGAGTCAAATGACCGAATGGCTGGGCTTTCTACTCTGCTCTCTTCCAGCTGGAGATGAGCTTTCCTTCACTGTTACTTGAAAGATCCTGCCAGACGGACAACTCCTAATCCACATCGTCGCCTGGTCCAACAGTCTAACCTCTCGTAGTTTCTCCATAAATAGACGGCGGCTCACCAGTTTGCTACTGCTGGTTCTAGCTTTTTCAGGATTGCCGAATGGAAGCCCCCCGAGCCTTTAGCTTCGGTCCTGACTGGCTTCTTTGATACTTTATATAACCCCATCTTCTTGGATCATGTAGTCCTCCATCACCACAGTGACCGGAGCAGGAGGCTCTGGACATGTTACCACTTGGTCTTTCCCTCACACCTTTTGTAAGGATTTATATAGGTTTTGAACTTTTTCTTGGCCTGTGGTCGCGGCACATCCCTGCTTGTCCGCGACTCCCCCTGCTTCACTTTGCAGGCCGCACTTTGACTGCACGCATCCATTTTTTGCCTTTTGGTTGGCCTCCGCATACCTAGCCAGTGTCTCTTCACACCCGCTATACTTACCTTGAAAGCTTGTGGCAAGTTTCCTAGAAGCCAACTACAAAAAGTGGTTGCGGTGCCCTTGTGTCACCTTGTACCTTTTCCACTCCACTTGCTTTCTGCTGTCAGATTTTCGTGCCCAAGTTTTTCGCCAGGGTGGCACCCTCCTGCGGACTCTGACTTTGGGCTGTCCTACCCTTTTACCCTAGGACGTTACACTTTACCTTCTTCCGCTGTGCTCTGACCACGCACGCCACCAACTTCACATCCCAGATTGACAGTGAAGCTCTATCCAGGAGATCATCTCCGTGCATCTTGAAAATCTACTCGTCATTGTTACCAGGACGGGTGTAACTATGAAACTGTATTTGGTGCCAATCGCTGCATGGCCGCTCCTGCCTAGTGAGGCTTCCATGTTTATATCCGCGGTATCATTTGGTTACCTTCTTATCGCAGGGTTCAGCGTTGACGCCGCTTGCTCGGGCCTCTATATAGTCTCGATCGACATTTTTGACCGAATTTTCACCTCTCAGTAGGGCTGCCAGCTTCTTCCCGAATGACCTCACCGGAGCTGCTCTTGTCCACCAGCTAGCCCCCGGAACATTGAAGTCTCCGACGCTGGGCGGCTTATTCTAGCCCCCTATGATGCTCCTGGGTGAACAGGTCAGGTTGCAAAGGGCTGATAGTCTCAGCGGCCAATCGGGTGCCCAGAATTTTTCCCGTGTCATGCACATGAATCGGCACCCTTTTTTCAAATTCGCTGATTCCTTTCACTTATGTTGCACAAAGAGGTCCGTTCCTTCCGTTGGGCTGGAAAAGAAGAGTTCTTGAATTCAAGTCAAATCAGAGCACGAGACCGGCGGCCGACTTCAGTGGTAGTTCAGTTCATTGCACCCTGGGCCCTCGCTCCTTACAGGGCTTCGACTTCTTGGAATCATTTCTTGTCCGTCGATGGATGGAAATTTAAGCCACGTAACCTTCATCGGGTGGCGGTCGAAGGAAGCAGAAAGAGCAACATTCGGTTGGACTGGAGCATCTGCAAGCAGCACTTCTATTCTCTACGCAAATTCTAGGGGGTTCGTTTCAGTGGCTTATTGCTCTGCTTGAGAGGAATTGGGTCTGATACTCTTGTTGGCCTTTGGCTTAATGAGCTCCAGCTCATGCCCCTGGAGGGTGGAGTTTCTGTCACAGACAAACAATAGATTGTTCGTTCTCGACGAACCCCTTATTTCCTTCACTGTTTCTACCAGGTCCCTTCTTGTACGTCTGCACTCCAGTGAAGACGAATCAGGAAATCTAAGCTTGCCCTCGTACCCTGGTCCCCTTAAACCGGAGATCGTTCTTGTGAACTCCTTCATGGTTCCCTACAGCGTATGAGCTTCTATAGCCAACTGGTAGACCCAGGCTAGGGCTACGTACTCTAAGTGGGGTCGCTCCAGTGCGGTGTAAAGGGGTAGCATGACTCTAGGGTCCATTTAAGTCATGGCTCTTCTCAGCTGGTGATGGTCGCATTCGCCCGATGAGCAGCTTGTTGGCACTGGGGAGGACAGCCTAAGGTTGCTCGTTGCAACTATCTCCAGGTTCCCGGGTCTCTCTGTGCCGTTAGTTCTGGGTTGTCTGGGCCTAGGTAGAGGACCACTCCGGGCCAATCTGCCAGGAGTCGTGTAAATTTCCAGAGGTTTGGGGGTAGTTCCTGGGCTTTCTTCGAGTTATGGGCAGCATCTCGGCTCTCCCGAACCCTGGCGGACACAGGTGAGTTCAGAAGTTTCACTTTGTCCACGGAGAGAAAACATGGTGACTGAAGAGCTCTCGGTAGGTCACCCGCGTAAACCAGGGATAGTACTGGCACAAACACTGATCCTTGCTGTACTCCACCGGTTTCCGTCGTCATTTTGGGCCTGGTATCCTCAACTTTAGTGCAGAACCTGACAGTAGCACAGGTAGGCTTTTAACCAGACCAATAACCCTCTAGTCTCACTTAGTACACCCAGGTTGTCCGACTGCAGACAGTGGTCCCCACTGCCGAAAGCTGTGGAAAAGCCGAGGCACAAAACTTGGTCCAGTTTCGCAGTCGTCTACTGAAGGAAGCGCGGGAGGATGCTGGGGCCGGACTCCCCTTTTGTGAGTACAAGTTGTTCACCTGAAACCAGGTTGCTCGCCTCCAGGTGCCTTAACAGTGTAGTTCAAATGACTCTTCCTATTGCTTTTAGTGATACTGACAGCAGACTAGCAGGCTGAAAATTTGCATCTTCTCCCCATCTGCCTTCCTCGCAAATTGTTACTACTTCCGCCGACTTCTACCCAGCGGGCTACTGCGTCTTCCTGAGGGATTGATTGAACGGCTTAGCCAAAGACCGTGCGAGAATCCCTGCAGGGAGCTTTGGGATCGCGGGGCGTATGCCATTGGTCCTAGGGATTTTTCCCACTCAACTGACTTTGGGGCCAATGAAACATCTTTCGGCGATGTCATGGGCTCATCCGTCGCACTAGACCTGGACCTCCACGGGGGCGGCGGCACACCTTCGTCTACCTTGTGGACATCCTCAAGGTGTTTCATAGGTGCGTCTGCCTTCTGCATGTTGCTCTGAGTTTGGTCCCATTCCGACTCCCTAGTCCTCTCACTGCAACCCTTTCGGCCGCTTAGGCCTGAAAATAATTTAGGAGAAATTTCGGGTGTTTTTTACCGCCCCAGCGATGCCCAATTATTATTTTAATCTCTTGGACCACTGTTTTTCCGCCACCCTCTTTTTTATTCTTTTGTACCATGTGAAGCTTCCACGCCCAGCAGTTTCCTGAAATGTTCGCTGTGGCCACTTTTCACTCTTCAATGCCCGGTTTTCACTGATTTTCCACCACGATGGTGCGCCTCTTCTCCAAACTGTGCGTATCAGAACTCCTTCTCCTGTCGAGTTCGGCAAGTTGCCCCGATATCCTCCCACATTTCTTCAGTATTGCCGCCCTTATCCCAAATCAGAAACCCTGCCTCTGCCATCAGATGCCCTTCATCCGACCTCCTGAAGGATCTTCGTCACCTCTCCGTTCGACCCTACCTCTGACCGAGGAACCTGAACCCGAGAATTCCATGGTCACACTTCCCTGGAGGGTAATCATTTCGGGCTTCATCTCCATCCGCGGAAAAATTAGGTGTGGTTGGATCCAAATCCCTGGAGTTCGACCCTACCTGCATCTACATTGTCGGTGGTTGTGCTGTACTAGCCCCTTGTCCTCAGTGCTGGCTTGTCTACCTCTGCTGCTTTAAGATCCCCGGGGCCTAAACACCTTTCTTCCTTTCCGGTAGACGGTGTTAGGTATTCTAACAGACCCTCACCTTCCTCTTCGGGGGATGGGTTCCAGCACACGCATACCAGTGACATCTACTTACGGTGAGCTTTTATTATTGCTGCCGCTGCCCACCTACCGGGTGTTCCACTTAATACTCTCCTTAGAGTTATGCTTTGCGCTGCTAACAACAGTATTCTCCCCTCTTCTATTCTTTCTTGAAGGTCGGCTCTGTGCATTCGCAGTCCCTTCGGATACGCTTGACTTCGTCATTCCCAAATAGCCATGGTTAGGTCATTGCTACGCGGTCCAGCCCCGTAGACTCGGCTGCAAGTTCCCCCCAATTATTACCAACGCTGTAGGCACGACTGTTCATCACTGCTATTCCCCCTTTTTCCTTGAACATGCTGGGCAGAGATGCTTTTATTTCGTACTCGATTTCTGTGCCCGAGTGACCCCAGCATTTTCGTTTCACTGGGGCTCCTGAGTTGTGTATCTAACTGTGCTACACCGCAAAACGAGGATGCCAGCAGATCTTATCTGCGGAAGAGGGAAAACCGGGAGAGGGGATAACAGAAACTGCCTGGAAACATAGGGAAAGTTTTGGGCCGCAGTTTTAAGTCGGTTCATCGGAATAGCGGAAATGGTCGTGCCGTGGACTTCAGGCTGTCCCTACCATTTTTGCTTCTTTTGGTCGCATAGGTTACGTTACCTTTTCCTGTGGCTGCTTAGCCTCGTGAATGTTCATTTGTACTTCTGACAAGCTCAAGCCGTTTCCTTTTTGGTGCACAACTTTCCCTAACCTGCGGTAAAAGCAGAGTTGTTTGTCACCGTAAACTGAAGTGGTGCTTGCTGTCACAAAGACGACTAGGGAGGACAAAGTGTGCCCGATGGAAATTCAGGCGTCATTCAGAAACAAGAACTTTTAGAGAGACGTAGAGGACGGAGGGATACGTGGTGAAGCCTGCAAAAGGCGGTATCGTTGGACAAGCAGCGGAACAGCTAAGAAGGCGTGAGACTTGAGTGAAACAAGCGCACTTGAAATGGTTTTTTCGTGGATTGCCAATCCACAATAAGTAAAATTATTTCGGGGGAATTAAGGGCAGTAGTAGGTAAGAAAAACTGTAACAGAAACCCGCTAAAGCATCTCAAAAACAAGCAAGCAAGTCCGAGTGAAGAAACTGATAAGGAAGACCATCGATTTTGAGGTCAGGCCGAAAACGGACTGGGTAAATATAGGGCGAACGAAGGAGTGAAAATAAGACGGACCAGGAAACCAACCAGTGAAAAACACCGGTCCATCTTGCGAGACACTGGGGGAGCTGGTTAAGAAAGCAGTGAGGAGCTGCTTCTAAAAATCGCCTCGAAACCAGAGGACCATGGCAAATTGTTGGAGGGCACACTGGAGGACAGGACAAAACTTCATCAACAGATTGGAAACCTTAAAAAGACCAATGGGGTAGCTACGGAAAGTTATAGAAATGTGGCTATTCACGAATTTCCGGAACCGAATATAGGGGAGGGCAGAATAAGGACAGGAGGGGTAACGTATAATAATAATAATAATAATAATAATAATAATAATATATTTATCGACCATGGCTGAGGGGCACTCATGAAAGTATGGCCAGAGTTTACGGCATCGATCGAAAAGATGAAAATTTTATGAATTTTGAAGAGGGAGTCACACCTCACAACAACAGAGGAACGGAGGTGGGGATAGTTTAAATGAGGTAAAGCGGCAACGGGATACACCGTAAGTACGGTTCAGTTTCCAGTTAGCTGAGACGATAGTGAAGAATCGGCCAGATTTCTGACAGACATTGTCTTAGGAGGCAGGAAATGCAACGTTCACACGGATGACGTACGAAATTGGTAAGTGATGCATTCTCAGCTCCACTTAAAAAGCTATCCGTGATGACGCAAGGAGAGGGGTGAGAATTTCTTGAAGATGCGCCGATGAATACTAACTTTCACAAATTCGTGAATATGAAAGGACAAAGTAGCCCCTGGAAAGGTTAAATAATTTTCACAAGGAGTATTAAGTGTTATCTAGCTTCGGGAATTCGCAGCTTGAGGAAGAAAACTGAAATTCCAAGGAAGAATAATCAGCAACCCAAGAGGAGCAAAATGAAGTAGGAGACTTGAGGGGAAACCTTTGCGATGGGCCAGAATATGCTGGCAAAATGAAAAGGGCATTGTGTTGTTCAGTTTCCAGTGGTCTTTCTGTGTCTGTGTTGGGCGTTTTTGGTTAGGATTGGCTGCGGTTTTTTCTCTCACTTTTTCGACATGGGAAGGAAGAGGGCATCATTGAATGTGGAATCTTTGTTATCTAATTAGGAACCCGTTCACGGTGGACGGTGCATGGTGGAATGGATAACAAATGAGATTTTAAAAGATGCTAGGGTGGGAAATTTGAGTTCTGACATGGGGATTGGTCATGGGCACGAGTGAGGCTGGTGCATAGTGGCGTGAGGCATGGAAAGTAGGACAGGGAAGGATACGACAAAAAGGTAGACTCTGAGTCACAAGAACGTGACTGCTGGGTTGTGTGAGCATAGGGTGTTAGCAGGAAAACATAGGTTTGGAGCCGGAAGGGGAGAAACGGGTAGAAGAAAGCGTTTAGCGGCATGGACAGAGCAAAGTGCATAGGATGATAGTGACACCTGGCTGTGAGGGCTACCACGCTGAGAAATCATGGGAGCGTGAAAAAATAGGTAGGTGCGCATACAGCAGCAGAACTGAGAAAATGTGAAAAACTGAGAGTAATGGCAAGAACCATTATTGAGCTTACCGTGGCAGAAGAAGGATGGTAAAGGTTTAACTGCGCTACACCGGGTGTCTACCGCTGTGCCTCGTGGATATATATTGTCCTGTGATTTTCTGGCTTCTCAGCGGATTTATAAACATCATGAGTTCAGTTGCCTCTGAGGATCAATGTGCGTATTTGGTGTGCAAGAAAAATAATGGCCGTCGGGTCAAAGCCCTGATGTGTGATTTTTGCGAGGGGTGGATTCACCTTAAGTGTACAAAAATCGACAAGGATAAGTATGAGTAGCTTAGTTCCTGCAGCTCCTTATTCCTGCAAATTCTATGAACAGATTGTACCACCGCAAATAAAAGCAAAAGAGATGGAGCTGATTTAGCGGCGAACCAGGCACCCGCGGCACCATGTGCAACGAGCCCCAGGTCCCACGCAGAAGTCTCTTCATGCGCTAAGAACAACCCATTGAGAGCAGCGAAGAAGCAGCGCCGAAAGAAATCCGTGGTCACAGACAAAGCCGAAGTGGCTGTACACTCGGAAGACAAAACTTATGTTCCGGAGGTATCGAATGCAGCCGGCGGAGACACAGGCCTCGATCCAGGGCAGACGGAAACCATGAGTCAGTGGAAAACAGTAAAGCCTCGTCAACGGATGGCGCCACCACCTAGGACCCAATGCTTCCTAGCCGTGAATCTTTCAGAATCAACCGAGTCGACGCCTCAAAGTAGATTAGATCACGACGTTTCTCTTCTGCGGGACATATTCGCCAAAATATTCTCCACAAATGAGGAAAACCTGGCAAATAATGTAAAGGTCAAAGCCGTTTTTCGCTTAGGGGAAATAAAAGAAAATGGTAACCCTCGTCCGCTCAAGGTGGTCTTGGGTTCCGATAAGGAATGCCGCTGGGTGCTACAGCGGTCCTACAGATTAAAAGGAGAGAAACAGCGACTCCTCCGAGATCTTGACCCCGAGGAAAGAGAGAGGTTAGCCTTGAGAGAGCTCCGCGAAAGTCAGGCCAATGGTGAATCAGGTCTTTTTATCCGGGATTTTCGTGTTCAGCGGAGGCGTCTTCAACTGAGATGGGAACCGCTCAATCTCACCGGCATCATCATCCAGGCGGCCTGGCGGTGGAGATGCAATGAGGGTCGGTAAGGAGAGGGAAGACAGAAGAGGGCATGCACTTATCGTGTCGTCTAATGTCAGGAGTCTGTTGAACAAGCGAGATGAGCTCGAGGCATGGGTGGTTCAGCACTCGCCAACATTGGTCGCCTTGACGGAGACGTGGTTTACCAGGGGGGTGCAGGACTCGGAAGTAGCTATCCCAGGATACACACTTTACCGTGCTGATAGGAGCCAAGCTAGGCGAGGAGGCGGCATGGCGATGTACATTTGAGCTGACGTCCCTTCGCTACAGTTGGATCGCCTGACAGACCCGGAGGGCTTTGAAGAATCGCTTTGGTGTCGCGTGAAGTTGACACCCAGTGGATTTGAGTCTGTCGGAGTTATTTATCGGTCACCAGAAACAGATCCTCGGGAAGCACTGAGTGGAGTAAGACTTTGGGCGGGAGATGGTCACTGTCTAGCTTTGAGTGACTTCAACTCGCCGAATGTGGACTGGGAGAACTTGCGGTGCGCTGCAGGAATGGATTCATTTTCCCGCGAGCTCCTTTCAGCGGTGCTGGAACTTTTCTTGCATCAACAAGTCAGAAGGCCGACCCGAACCCAGGATCACGATAAGTCTATCCTAGATCTGGTGATATCTCCAAGGCGGTCCGATGTTGATCAGATCGAGTACCTACCTCCACTAGGGTGCAGTGACCATGCAGAGTTGACCATCAGCTGGAAGAGAGGAGCGACGTTTGTCCCCAGACCACAGGGCGGACTCAACGTCTGTCGAATGTCGTTCCAACAAGTCAGGGAGGCTGCATCCTCATTGATGTGGTATCCGCCAGAACCGTATGACATAGACAAGGCTTGGGAGGTAATCCGAGATGAAATCCTCCAATTATGCCAGACTTTTGCTCCACCATGCAGAGAGCGGCCGCATGCGAAAGGCCCACCTTGATTTGACTCGCAACTTAGGCGTCTTTTAAAGTGTCGGAACCGAGCACGGAAAAAATGTCAAGCGACTGGAGAGGGGTATGATCGATACCGCAACATCCGGAACCAGTGTACCCAAATGAAACGAGAAAAGCTACGTATCTTCGAGGAGACGTTAGCAATGGACTCGATTCGAGCACCCAAACGACTGTTCGCATATCTACGACGGAGAACGCGAACCACAACTGCAATCCCAGCCCTACAGGACGGGCACTTGCTGGGAGTTACAGATGAACACAAAGCAGAGATACTGGCGAGACACTACCTGTCAGTCTATGCTCCTGAACAGAGGCACAATCGTCCCTCACACATTGCCGTGGGTGCCCCTCAAACGTCGTGTCAAGAACTCACCGAGGAAGAAGTGGCGGCAACCATGCGCACCATTAGAGTCAACCAATCCCCTGGACCTGATGGTGTTCATCCGTTGGTGATAAAAGAACTGGCAGATGTGTTAACTCAACCGTCACACGACTGTTCAACGCGTCTTTAGCAGCGGGAAAGCCCCCCCCCCCCAAGAATGGAAGAAAGCGGTCGTCGTGCCACTATACAAAGGTGGGGCGAAGACTGAGGCTGTGAACTACCGACCAGCCAGTCTAGCACCGGTGGTAGGAAGGGTTATGCAGCGCCTGCTGGCAACGCGAATCCAGGACCACATTGGGGTATGCGGCCTACTTTGCCGACAACAACGTGGTTTTTGGAGAAGCAGGTCGTGCCTGACAAACTTGGTAACCGCACGAGAATGCTGGACGAAAGCCAAAGCCGAAGGACACCCTTAGGAAGTAATCTTCGTGGATTTCAGCAAAGCTCTTGACAAAGCTCCGCATGACCGTCTATTAGGTAAGCTTAAGGCTCTTGGTGTAGTAGATCCCTTGATTCCGTGGATAGAGGACTTTCTAAAAGGCCGAACCTTTGCAGTACGAGTAGCACAGTCACTGTCAACTTGGCAAGTGGCAGCTAGTGGTGGTACACAAGGATCGGTTCTGGGTCCGCTCCTCTTCCTGGCCCATATCACTGACCTACCACCAGTTTTTCAATCACCGTGCCTCATTTACGCAGACGACCTAAAGATCTGGCGCACGATTACATCATACGCTGACAAGCTAGTTCTTCAGGGGGACATCAGAGCCCTTGAGAGATTTTCAGATCTGTGGTCACTACCAGTCAACACCGACAAGTGTGCGCATATGCCAGTAGGAGCACCGTCCAGCAGTGGGATGTGCAATATACACGGAGCACCACTTCGGCTTTCTGTCTGGGAAAAATATCTGGGAGTGATGGTGGCCTCGTCACTAAAAACGAAGCACAATACTGATAGAGTCTGTTCGTCAGCGTGGAGTATCCTGGGGCTGATTACTCGTTCATTCGGCCATCTCTCACTCAACGCCTTCAAGGTGCTGTATGCAACCCATGTGAGTCCCAGGCTGGAATACGGGGGCCAGCGGTTTTCCCTTGTACGTTGACAGAAGTGGCAAAGTTGGGAAGAGTACAGGGAGGCGCAAGCCGTCTTATCGGAGGGCTACGTGGGGTCAGCTACGAAGAGCGGCTGAAGATCACAGGGCTGTTTCCAGTGGCCTATCGGAGAGTCCGGGGAGACCTGATCTTCACCAGGAGTATCATCAGAGGCGACCTCAGCCCAGAACTAAGAGCAGAGCTCCCTCTCCGCGGACATGGCCGTACGAGGGGACACCCACTAACCCTAAACAAACTTCACTCGGTGGGCCTCCCTCTGGTGCACCGTCTATCTCGGAGGGTGACCAATCTATGGAACTCGCTGCCAGCCGAACTGGTGGAACAGCCCAACGACACATTTTTCAAGAGACTTCTGGATGTATTTCTAAAGAGGTGGTGGAGACACACATGAGTCTACATCAGTGAGCTGTGCTGAGGAGGTTTACACGGGAGAGATACCCTCTGCCCCTATTATGAAGAATGAAGAATGAAGGTGTGTCATATGCAACCGACATTATTAGATGAGGCAGAGCGAGGAGGATTGGAACATGCGATCCGTAGCCGGTGCCACTGTTTGGGGAAGACAGTGTTCCGGGCACTCAACCTAAAAACGCTTCACGAACTGAGCCCATGAGGAGTGATCCACCGGCTTAAATGCGCCCGCCCATCGGTAAAGACGGCCCGCAAGCCCGATGTAAGCCGGCCAAGGCGAAGAATCTGACAATGGTCCAAGCGGTAAGGAGTGGCACGAGTGATCGTTGTAGATTATACAGTGAGGCATGGCAGCCCCTATAATGGTACATGATCCGGGATATACTGACTAAGTAGTGAGATCTTGAACAGTAGAGCCAACGGGAACAGCGACTGACGGACGGCCTAATGGCCTTTTATCCAGACGTACCTGCGAGGCAAATGACAACCCCAGTACTCGAAGCAGTTGACCATCATTCAGGGCGAGTGGGTTGAACTTTTCGAGGGTGTGAAACCATGTAGAAAATTTTGGGAATTTTTCTAAATATTTCTAGCTGGATTGCAGACGGTTGAAAGGTGTATAAACATAAAGATAGAATACAACCTAGAGGGAATAGGGGCACGGTGTTGCGCTATATCTTGACTGGTTTTTCTTTGAAAATCTGCTAAGATGCATTGCTCCGCCTAACCAGGCCACGACAAAAAGAAGCCTGCGGATAGAAAAATCGAGCACGGACATATCGAAAGGAAGTGGAAGGCCAAGACCTACCTCAGTGAGGTTTACGAACCCGAGGAGCGAAGAAAGGGTGTTGGCTGCCTCGGAACAAATAAGGGGACTCTCAAGCGGTAGAGTCTTCGTCGAACCAGATGATGCGAACGTCAGATATACCACCCTTGTACTGTCGAGAGCGGGCATACAATCTCCTTGTCCGAAACCTCCAAACCTGGCAATAAGACGAGCTATAGTACCCACAGAAAGGAGGGTTACGGTGGACAGCAGGTGCTCTAACCTTGAAGATGATAAGAGACTTGCTGAAACCAGGGCACTGGAAAGGAGTGCAGAACCTTCTCTAGTATAGCTTGTGAACAGTGTTCAGGAGAATGAGTTCGGCGAAAAAGGAGGCGGAAGCAGCCGTCGAGTTCTAGGTTAAAGAGCTTAAACAATCCACGCAAACGTCCTAGGGCGAAAAGGCTGCTGATTTCTGGGCGCTTGCCTGTAGCATTTGCAACAATTGGGATGAATTGGCAGCCACATTAGGCGACGTAAATGTCGGTTGTAGAAAATCCTTCAAAAACTCTACAATTTCGTGATTTCTTGATATTTCTCTCCTACATACACTATTTGCCCGTTCCGCACACTTTGTTTCTATGATCCAACCTTTGTTTGTTCGCTCCCACAGAGCTACCCTGTTATACCCTATCATGGGCCTGCGTGACGCACTTGCTCGTCCCCCGCATGCCACAAACTTGTTTATAATTTGTTGAGCCTGTGTGGACGCACATTTGAGGTTTGTGTATGCCTCATGTTATTGCTCATTCAGTAATTCAGCATAGTAGAATTTACGGATCAGTAGTGTTTTGGTTTCAAGATTCGTTTGAGTTTGGCTACGTATGGCTCGAAAGCCCGCTACGGTCGATGGGGTGGCTGCTGTGCTCAGGGAAACGTGGCTAACACTACGCGACGTCCTCACTCATGCTGGCGCCGAAGGCTCCGTGCAGTGCAGGAAAGATGGGGAAGGTGGCACATTAGGTGAAGTGTTATCGACTGTTGTCAAGTGCATGTGCTAGCTGGAAGGGATAGAAATGGGATCACCAAATGTGCGGTGTATAGGCCGTGCAATGAGGACGCCAGCATGCCCTACAACTCTGCTTCGCGCTTACCGAAGCCCTTCCCCTACCACGGTGGAGGATACTGAAATGCTGGCGATAGTTTAAGCAGGCAGTAAAGATGAATCAGTGCTCATCATAGGGACTTCAACGCCCGAGAAATAGACGAGAATTGGAGGATGCACGGATGGAGTCTTTCAGAGATGCACTTCAGCAATTCCCACAAGGAGAGGCGCTTATTCAAAGCGTGCAGCAGGAAGCTATTTAGGAGATAAACCAGAACTTTGCAAATACCCGATTTAGTGACGACGAAGCATGAGGGGGATTTGGGTCCACTGGTCATCACAGCACAGCTAGCGACGATCGATCATGGAGTGATCAACTTTGTGCTAGTGGCTCTTGAAAGCTCACTGCCCGAAAAACACTACCGTAAGCTAGACGAGCGCATGACCTCGGCTCTAGTGGATGCGGTGGCTGAACTAAATTAGGAGATTATTCATCAAAATGTGAAAGAGAGGTGTAATCATATAAAGGGAACCTGAAGAAAATCCTGGATCCTTTGGCGCCGCTGTTGATGAATAAACGAAAGGGCTGACCACCGTGGTGGAAGTTCAGGGCACGGAAAGCACAAAGCCTGGTGAGGGTTTAATGAGAGGAGCAGCCATAGGAAATTACCGGAATGTATGATGGCTCGTGGAAAGCTTTTAAGAACCCAACTGAAGTGCAGACGCCAGTACCTAGAGGGGCTAGCGCGAGGGATGGCACCTAACCTAAAAACGCGCCTTGATTATGGCCATTCAAAGTCAACCTCACGGGTTGCAGGTGGTAGTGTTAGGGACTTGAGGGGCGAAAACACTGAAAAGAAGGAGGGCAGGACCAAAGTACTACCCCACTACTTTCGGGGAGTGCATATGGACGATAGCTGCGGGAACTCAACTGGCCTTTCCTTCTTTGACAGGACAGGAATACCACCTGTCCAGATCGAGGAGGACGGCTTTGGACTGGAGCAAGTTGGGCTAGACCTGCTTGAAACAGCAGGTTCAGATGAAGTGTGTCCAGCCCTGTTGGAGCCATTGGCTAACCTGCTGGTCGGAGCTCGTCCACAGCTATTCAACCAGTCTCTAAGGGTCTGCCAGCCGCCAAGATACCGGAAGCTGGCGCAGGTGGTGCCAATCCACAAGAGTGGGAGTAGAGAAGAAGCCCCCAACCACGGACCAGTAAGCCCAACACCTGTGGTGTTGAAGGTCCCGGTAATGGCTCTGCCAAACCAAATGGTTGCCCTCCTATCCAGGAGTGGAGCGATAGGTATTGACCAACACGGATTCATGGAGAAGAGGCTGTGCACGACGAAATTCGCGTGCTTCCTGGATGAAACTACGAGAAAGCTCGATGATGGCAAAAGGGTGGAAGTTTGTTACTTGGACTTCAGGAAGGCCTATGACTCAGTAAACCACAAGCTGCCAATGCACTAGCTTCGAGCCTGAGGAATCGACCCATTGCCGGCTGACTGGGTCGATGAGCTCCTCAGGGAAAGGAGGCTTCGCTTACAGGTGGAGGGTTACAGGTACGATAAGGGTAAAGTTGCCAGTGGAGTCCCAGAAGAGTCAGTGCCTGGGTCATTGCTGTTTCTGCTATGCACAAAAGACTCAGCCCATGAGCTGGATTGTCCATATTTTGTATTTGTCAATGAAGGCTGGATAAAGGGAGATCCTAGGGAAAGTGCCTTGCGGGGCGGCCTCCAAAAGATGTGCCGATCGTGCACAAAATGGAGCTCCCACGCAACACAAATAGCAGGCGACTCACCGAGGACAATCCTCAGGTCAGCCCTAAGGAACTTGAAGAAAAAGACTCCAGAGTAACTCTTGGAAGGACTGATACCGTCAAAAATCTGGGGATGCTTATGATCGCCAATTTTAGGACCCACAGGCAATGTTTGTGAGCCGAAAAGAGGGGTGATGCGACCCCCTGCAGATAATGAGAACCTTTGCCACGCGGAGGCTGTGGGTACTGTTGCCTTTCTACACTACCCACTTAAGGCTGCTGGTGAAGTATGCCTTTCAAGCTTGGCATTCAAATCATGTTCTGGATAGAAAACCACTTAAAGGTGCTCAAAGAAGATTCATACGAATGCCTACCGAACTGCAAAGGAGGCCCCATGAAAAGAGGCCTAGAGAACTGAGGCTGCTCTTGCTGGAAGGTAGGAGGGTAGAGTGGATCTCATTAAGGAGTTCAGAGTTATAAAAGGCTTCTCGGACTTGGAAGAAGTTCAGGTGCTCCCCATAAACACGGATGAAAGTCTCAGGGGACACGAGCTGAAGCTCAAGAAGCGCCGTTGCACTACGGTAGTCAGGGCAAGCTTCCTCTCCCAAAGAGTAGTAAACCGTTAAAACAAACTCCCGTCTTCGGTGGTGGAGGCCCAGACAGTGGTTGATTTCAAGAAAAAGCTAGATGCTCGTTGAGGCTGCTTGTTTGAAAACCTAGTGCACATTGAATGGCTACCTGGTGACCCCATAAGTAACAGGACTGGTTGAGCTTAAAGCCACAACAAAAAGGGTTTCATCAGAAAACATAGGATCTGTGCAGTGCAGCAACTCTCGGGCCTGGATGATGGTAAAATTCAAATCCTTTGGCTAGCTTACAAAGATAAAGTGAAACCCAGTTTCATAGACTATCCCGGAAAAATGAGTATACCTATCTCCACATGTGTTTTCTACACCCTTTCCAAAAGCCTAAAAGTCCGCGCACTCAGCCTAATAGCAGCTAAATATGGGGCACGGTCATATGGATTGAGACTGGTACAAGTCGAAACAAAGCAGTGGAACACTACTTCCTTTGCCCTCCCTTCAAATGTCACTAAAATGTAGATGTGATCCTCGGCGTGGCGGAAGGCTCCCAGAGAGTCAAAAAACAAGAGCCGACTTGTCGTACTGCCCGGTTGGCCCCTATCTTTGCAAACCGTGGCCGACAAATGATGTGGTAGAGACAGCCATCGAGCTCCGATCGCGGAAGCCGAGAACAAGCAGGGTAAGATACTGGACTGACAAAAAATAGTTACGGTTTTTAAAGAGTGTCGGAGGACATTGAGGAAGCCTAAGTGCCTGAAAACCGTAGGTCAGAAAGAGAAAATCTGTGAGGTGAGCTCCTGGGCAAAGGAATGTAGGGATCTGCTTCTCTCGAATCATAAAGCACGAAGCACCATATAGCCCGCAATCACCCTAAGCATGGCTGGTCCACAACCTGTTTCGAAATCGAAATGAATATGTAGCACAGATGGATTTGTGTCACGTTGCATGTGGAGTCCCAGTACAATGAAGCGTTCTGTATCTGACATCATAAGTTGGGACATTTCCACTCCCGCTAAAGCTAACGTTACTACTACTAACAGATTTAAAAATCGTTAAACTTATCTTCTTCGTTTTCCTCTTTTCCATATGTTATTACTTCACTCTTTATTATTATTATGACTATTATTACTTCTTCCCTTTCTCCGTTTTTATTCTCTTTAAAATTTGCCCCCATACCAACAATAGTGCTTTCAAACTCAGAAGAAAGATATTAAGCCCTCCATATCATCGAAGCAAGCACCATTACGGCCGTCAAGAGAGAACCAAAGAATGTGGGCGTCAAAGCCTCATTTTCAACAAAGATTTCTTACCTTCCCACTATGTTTCATAGCTCAGTGGGGTTTGAGCTTGGTTGTACCTCTTTCGGGGTCTTTTACTCTTGGGGAAGAGAAAACTGATGGTTAGACACCTGGAAACCTACATCATTGTGGCGACCACTAGAAAGAATGCTGTTTCGCTTTTCTGCTGCAGCACATGAGGATATCTGAAGCCTCGGGTGCAAGAAACTGGATGTGAGCCCGGCTCAAACCCTTTTATCCCTTGACCTGATCCGATCTGATTTGTTCCACCAAAAGCCCTACTTAATTCTAGGTTCCATTGGGAATTTTTCGACGCCTGATCGCCTTTTGTGGAGTGGGTCCTACGTGCGACCATCAGCGTGTGGCGCAATATAGTGAGCAACGAGTAAGACGTCCACTTCTCCTTCAATAGCTGCATTGACATGGATACTCGTGTTTCTCGAGAGCCTGTTGTTACCTTCCAGGATGCCGAGCTATCCAGTCCTTCTCTAACACTGCCTCTGGAATTCATACTTCTTCTGTCCGCCTCGGTGCGGAAGGAGTCTTGATTTTTGGGTACTCGAACTGCGTCAAGGTAGGCCTCCTTGGTGCTCGCTGGTAAGCATTTAGTCTCAATCTCCCTAGTCGTGGTATTCACTTACTAAGGACACAAGGTGGTACGCCTCTAGTCTCATTATTTGTCGGCAATTCGTTAAGGTAAATGCTAGCTTCTTTTCCGTGCCTCTATGTGAGCGGTTGGCCAAGTCCCTTCATAACTACTTCTTTATTGCCCCCTCAAAGCTATTCCCTCACCCGCCTGTATTGTTCTATTACACCGGCCATAGTAGCCACCTGCGTTCGCAGATTTTCCAAATAATACGCAGGTACAAGGCAGAATCCCAAATGTTGCGTAACTTAGCGATTTTCCTGTTGTCTGAACTTCACCGGTGAGCTGGAGGATATTTTGCTGGGCAAAGGGGCGAAGGAAAAAAGGAAGAGTTTTCAAAATCAAATCTTGACAGTATTTTGCTTCTGGTGTTGCTGGCTGTCTGGGGGGAAGGCCAACGGAGGACGTGAAAGAGTTCAGGATACTGATCTTGGCTGCATTTTGCGCCTTGTAGGCGGTGAGCTGGAAGAAAGGCTACCGGACAGCGGGAGAGGGTTAGACCCTGCGGCATTCCGTTCGGCCTGGGTAGAGCAGAAAGCTGCCCCGGAAAGCCTACGGGAGGTCAGGCTGCCGGATCTTTGGACCGCGCGCAGTCCGGAAGCCCCTCTTTAGGCTTTGTATAATCCGGTTTACTATTTTTGTCTTCATTCTAAACGTTTCCAAATTTCTTTGAGCAGTATGTGGTTAACCGGCTCAAGGGACCTCTGAAAACCCCCACCGACAAACTTATACCTGTTTTTTTGGTTCACTCGACTGATTACGTCACAGGGTTGGGGATACAAGGGAGCTTGTTCTAGAACCCGTGCTGGTCGATAGTTACTAGTTTGTTCCTCTCTAAAAGACTCACTGTTCTGTCCCGCAATATTCTCACGACAGCTTTAACCACTATTGACTTCGAGTTCACTGGTCTGTAACCAACACGTGTCTCTGTCTCCATCTTTGTAAAAGGTCCCAAAGATCGATGCATGCCAGTCTTCAGGTAGTACACCCCGTGTCTAATGATGCTTTGTACAGTTCAGCTAGTGATTAGGTCACCGTCGATGATGGAGACTTCATCATTGCCTGGTGGACGTCACTCTACCCCGCCGCATTGGACTTTTGTAGCTGTTTCAGGCTGTTCAGTACCTCTCTTGCGCTGATTTGTTCCAGCATTTTCGAGGCAGCATCTTCTGTAGTCATAGAAGGTTCTTGAGCTCCGTGGCCTCGTTTATACACACTCAAAAAGAATGCCAACAAGTTTGGCACTTTTTCCCGACTACTTATTTTCGACCTTTCCTCTGGATCATTCATACCATCTGCAGCTATTCCCGGCGCTTACTGAGACAGAAGGTAGTTGTACCATGCTTTGGGATTGCTTTTAGCTTTCAGTACAATCAATTTCTCATTGTCGTTCCTGCATTGCCTCTGTATCCGAGATAGTCAGCTTCCCGCTGATTTGAGTTATGAGAAGGCCCGGTAGCTACTTCTGATTTGGTCCTTCTTAAACGCTATTTGTTTCTGCTTCAGACTCTTTATCACTGGTCTTGGGCAGAGCGGCGGTGATCCGTTTCATTTGGCCCCTGTAAACGGCGTGACGGTCCCCGTTATTTGCAGTATTATGCACTCGATCTGACGCTATCGGTGTTCCAAGTTGCGGTTAACGCTCACCATTTCCCAAACTATCGGGAGGCCCAGCTCTCCTAAACCATTCTCGCCTATGTTTGGGAAGTCTCCTCCGAACTATCCAGGCAAACTTATTCCCTGGGGGGTTGGTCTAAACCGGATTACGCCATGATCAATCTCACCTATGAGTTTTCAACCTCTAGGCGTCTCAAGTCACTTGTAGCCTCCCTCATTACCGGATCAAGGAGTGACAGTGTCTGTTCAAACATCCATCTTGTTGACTTGAATAACTTGTTGGACAAGAGTCTTTCTGCGGATCAGGTGGGTAGATCATTCCACGAAAATACATTCCGTATCATTTTCTGCGGTCAAATCTGTCTCTGATGGGTTGAAATCCCCCTTTTTAAGGCTTGTACGGATTGATTCCTGAGCCAACGTCGATTTCTTTAGTGTCTTTGCCTACTTACAGTGACATGCAATCTCCTGAAACGAAATCGACTGGCCAAAGTTTATTTGAGATAATATGAAGCAGTTACCCCTCAAATCGACGAATTCACAAACCCCAGGAAGTGGCTTTCTCAAGGGAATCATCGTTTACTCACGTTGCTTGCAGTCCAGAAAAGAGGACACGAACCAGGTCCAATTGGCCGAGGAATACAAGCCAATAGGCTTCTTGTAAAATCGAGCAAAATGGTGACTGCGGCGTTTGGCTTTTGGTGTGAAAAATGAAAGCGGATTTTCTTTTTCACAACATCCAGACTCCTCGTGCCAACCATAAGTTTTGCCAACGACAGAAAAAAAGTATGGTGCTTTTGAGCGACACAAAAGGAGAAAAATGCGGACATGCAGACGTCGACCAATGGGTCAGATCAATCAGCAAGTTAGGGAGCGGTTCACTCAATCGAGCAAAAAAGCGATTAGTCTCGAGCTCTAAAAGGTCACAAAATCCTGCGTTTGTACTTGCTTGCCCAGCGAAGTCTACCGGACATCGGTGCAAGGTCAGGCAGTCTAATTCAGATCGCGCCGAATCAAGAGAGCCGTGGCTCAATGTGTGTGCACGAAAGGCGGATGCTTGCAAAAGAGGGATATTACGGACCGACAAGAATGCAAAGAATACTGCCAGCATGTGATGAGTTGCCACCATTCTAGAATAGGTTCAAAAGTGGCTTAAGGCACGCGGTGAATAATCAGGACTGATTACAGGCAAGCAGAATAAGCTCCCATAATTAATGACTTCCATCCACTGATGGAAGAAGCTCGCACGCAGATGGTTGTCCATATGAACTCCCGCATCTTAAATCCGACGGGCGCGAATATCTGACAATTACTTTTCAGCAAAAGCCACCACAACCTATACGTAAAGCACATATCGCAAGTCCTTCCAAATGTTCCGCGTGCTTTGTGAATGTGACTATATTATACACTACTTTGCTTAGCTCTTCGGGACACTACACCCTGGCCCGTTTTGTTTTCCTGAGACATCCGGAAATGGCCTTGAAACACTTGACTGCCTTACTTGGACCACTGGAAGTTGGATCTTTGGGTGTTATCGGTGAGACAATTTGGTCGCATGCCTGAGGTTTATATGTGTTTGTACCTTTTGTGGTTTTTGGTTTTGTGCCGGAGAATCTACGAACCAGCCCTATTCTGGTTTTGGGATTCGCCTGAATTGGCTGCACTTTGCTCAAGCTGCGATTCTTGTGACTTACCCACCGTAGCCTTTTTCCCTAGGCACGACAAATCACCTTACCTCATGGCCGTCATACTGTCCCTCTATGATGCCCGTCATGCCAATTCCGACTCGACAGCCCTGACTATCAGCCCAAAACATTGAGTAGGAGTTTGGGATCGCTCTACTGGCACTTTCATCCGGTCTGGGATACTTTCCAGTGACTGCTACCACATCTAATTCTAATGTTCTGGCCTTCAGCTCTGGCCGCTGGTTGCCCATGCTTGCAGCTCCACCGTAGGCTACAGAACTAAAACCCCCTTCCCTATTTTTCTGCTTTTGCTAGAGGAGAAAGGCAGGGTCTTAGGTCGTGAACCAGAGTATCTGAGCCGTCTTCTGCGTCACGGCTGGGTTTCTAGAGCTGCTGTCTATTATTAGCTTTTGTTTTGTAATTGATTGTTTGTTACGGATCAGCCCAAGGCAAGCTGCAGTGTTTGGTTGGGTGATACAGACATTAGCAAAATCAGAGTTTTCAGGGGTCCGGAAAAGATATGTGCATAAAAAACCAAGGGAGAATGTTCTAGCGGACTTAAGTGACAATAATGCTCGACGAAGTTAGAAATGGAGGTCAGATGATCGGATAGGCTAAAGCCAAGTGCAGTCATTTCAGAAGGTCGACTTTGACTTTTGACTTGAACCTTTTGGAATAACATCTGACGTTTGTGAATGATGTGCATTTGTTACTTCTATTCTTCACTACATAGGATTTCTAAATCAATTTGCTCTGGATTTGGGACCAGTCTTATCAAGCCACTACAATTTTCGTAACTTACAGTAAGTCCAGAGTGGTGATGGAGGAAAGGACCTGAGAAATTCGGCAGTCGCTCAATAAACAGTTAAATTATAACAGGCATGTCGTGAATCATCAAGATGGAAATAGCGGCGTGGTGATAAACCGATCTACTATGAGTAGAAACGGCTATTTTGGAGGCAGGTAAGGTGTGGAGTGATAATGTTTTAGACGGGTGATAAGTTTATATCACTCAGTGGCTACTAAGATAAGTGCCTCACACGATAACGGTAGAGAAGAGGAATTGCAGGACCCACGAAGCTGCGGCAAAGAATGGGAAAGGAACACTAGACTTAAAACGAAGCGAATCAGTTGACGAAGATAGCAGCTAAATTTTAAGGCTAGGTAATGAATGAATCGGCTACGTAGTAAATGAATGACAAATCTGCAGGGAGGGTGACATTCCCGGAGTGGTGTTGGCAAAAAAGGCTGGAGGAAAGCAAGTAAATTTTTGACACATCTTTCAGTTATAATAAACGCACAATGATATATCAACATGAGGCTGAAAACGTGGATAAACCCTTATGGGATTCATTGCGAGGCAATTACTTAAGGGATGTATTTAGAAAGTGGATGGAAGGTAAGTGTACACCTCCCACTGGCCATTTTATTGAGTGTATAGTGTAACTATTACAGGTTGACTAAGCTGAGGAATGAAAATATTTGAGAACACGTAGGAATACGCAGTAGAATCGGAACAACGTGACGGAATAGCACCTTGTGGGCAAACAGTTGGAATGGTGAAATTAGCCGGTGATCAACCATCATATCACTGGCCACTGGAAGATTGCGACAGACATTGCAGAGAAGCCCTCGTTTGGTTATTGTGGTGAGGCGACGAACAGCACTAAATAATGTGCCAATGACTGGACACCTCGATAATAGCAGCCAGTACCGTCATGGGGATAAAAGATGTCCAAGGATGGGACTGATGATTAGTCTGGCGTAAAACTTAGGAAATGTAGGCTGTGCAGCACTGAGTTATAAAGTCGGAGCAGTGGAGACGTAAAACGCTCCTCTTAGATGATAACGACAAACGGGTGCTGTTTAGGTGGTTTCTCAAGGGCACATGCTAGATAGCAAGCATGATGCTATAACCAAGTACGAGTCGTACGCTTCATGTATAGAATAGCGACGGTGGTGGAGAGAGGCCTTTCGCCAAAGACGATGGAAAGCCTCCCACAGAAATTACTCGTAGTTATCGGCCCTGAGTGTATATAGAGGAGTAGAAAAGGCAAGGCTGCGTCTGTATGGAAGCTGTTATAGCCTTAGAGTACAACGGCTTGGTAGCAATCAGATACCGAGGGAACCAAGGCGTTGAATTGGTCAGGAAGCAACAGAGGCAACACCTAATACAGTTCACTTATGCCGAACAGATGCAAGCCCCGAGGCGGTAAAACAATTTTAAAAGAAATTTATGCGTGAATCAGGCTGGTACCATAGTTTCATAACACTGCATGTGCTACTATATAATCTTCAGCATAGGCGATTTCCTAGTGAAAAGATCTGACGTGTTTTGCGCAAACGAGCAGGAGGAATGTTTCTGGCAGAAAAATCTATGAAGAATGTATGAAAGGGGATGTCGTTGAATACTTTATGATCATGTAGCATGAATAGATGAATAACTAGACTCCAGTGGCCAGTAGATAGATGACACTAAGAATAATTTGACTACCGCGGAGATCCGTGAGCTCACACAGCAAATCCCGCATGGGTGTACCATGAGCCTTAAGAAGGTCAGTAAGGCGGGGCCTCTAGGTTACTTACAGTGCCCGAAGTGATATCGTCCGTCATGCACCCGACGGAAAAGCCAAAGGCAAATCTTTCAAAGTGCTGTCAGGCAACTTTACGGGAGTTTTTTATACGCGAGGCATCTGTTTTTTGAAAGGGCTCTTGACGTCAAAGCCTGGCTGAAGGGTTTTGCTTAGGGAACCTTACGAGTGGTAATGAAGTTTATGCTCCTGTTGCTGGTTTCCATTTTTTCACAGAAATGGTTTGGCCCACCTGAGAGTTGTTTCATAACTCCTTCGCCTGACACCTATAAGCTCATCATAGCAAGGTCACAACTGAAACCGGTGGGTTGGGCTTCCTAAGATCGGAGACAGCTTTGGCTTAATCGCTTGTGCCAGCCGGGGCGTCTTGGTGATGGGGGCCAAAAATACGGGATCAGCAGGGTCATGGAAAGAATTATTGGCCGTCGTGGGGCACCCGCTTAATTGCATCAATGTGCTTACTACAACTATGGATAAGTCCATAGGTTTTTGAGAATCCTCTGACGATGTCCGTTGACTGGAGCGTGACAGGCCAAGTTGCCCGTTAGCTTCCCAGACCGTATTCGTTGGTTTCATCGATAGACACTTGGGAATTACGCATTTGAAAGACGTTTTATACCAGAATTTTATCCTCTTTTCTTGAGAACGCCAGAAGAACTGAAGATAGCAACCCAGTTCGTCGTGAAAGCTTGGTACAAGGGGGAGAATATATAGTTACAAAGAAGTAAGATCACATTGCAGTTCTAGGCACTTGGAGTGAGACCACAGAGTTCGTGTGCCGTAGAGAATGAGTGAGGATGTTTGTACCGGAGAAGCTGGACTACGAGATGTAGGCTCCACGTCATTGCAATGAGAAGACGGAATAATTTGTAAACGGTGTAGCTACGGGAGCTCAAAATGCAGCAGTTCGCAATGCTATATATATATTCAGAGGTGGAGGAGTTTTTAGTAGCTGTATGGTGAATCACCTGAGCAGATTCTCACTAGTTCAGCGCTCAGTCTGCCGCTTATCTGAAAAGAAGAGAGTGCTATACTCCAGAAGTGGCCTGAATTGAGTTCTAACAATATTCAGCTGGCTCTCCGGAAACCGAGGGTTCAATTAATCAAGCCCTTTAGGCGCAGCCTGCACGATCGAAGGCTCGAAGAAGTTGAGTGCACGTTAGCTTCGCAATCTTAAGCCCCTTACTTCCCGACGGTTAGGAATGATCCATGTATTCTCAACAAAACTTTTTGCTGGAATATGACTTCTGTATATGAGGGCGGTACTTTCGGCGGCTTCACATTTCATCTACCAGTGGCTGCTGCAGGAACCTAGCGGCGGCCGTTGGCGTATACCATCAACGATTATAAGACTTCAAGAGTTAATTTCAAAGGGTGCCGTCTGGAGCCATTTTCATGAGTGGGAAAACTTGCTCAGTTTGTTTTTCTAGCTTCGTGACTTACTTTAATTGCTCCAGTCCATCGGGCATTGGTGCTCGTTTAGTCGATTTTGCCTCCCATTTACTTTGATTCTCGGCTGATCCATGTTTAACTAAATGTGTTTGACCTTGATCACTTGGGTAAAAGGCTCTAAGCGAAGTAAGCCGAAATGTAAGAGGCACGGAAATATAATGAAATTGATCAGCTGGATCACATAAACTATTCAGGTTTACGTTCAGATTTGGTCACTAGCTAAATATTTTGGTAAAAGCCTTTACTTCTATAAATATAGTTTTGGTGGTTGCGTCTGTCCTTTCATAATTTCGAGACTTCATTTTGCTTGTGTTTTAAATGTGCCTCTAGGGGACATCCATCGAAAACCCAGAGAAAAGGGAATCCATGTTTGCTTCAGTGCGAGCCTTAGAATTAAGGTCATTCGAGCGCGTCTCGTCAAAATCCGATATTGCTTCCGCAATAGAGACAAAGAGGTCCACTAAAACTGGAATTCCCCGGCACTCCTATGACAGGAACAAAAGGAAAGTTGCAGCGGACTGTGCGTTTAAGTCTTATTTGTCGTTTTGCCCGGTATTTTGTCGTGAATATTAGCACTGATTATCGGGTAAAGCTCAGGGGTACTCTTACTTCTGCACTTTGGGGTTAAAAGACCTATAAAACCAAGTAGGTAGAAGAAACAGTGCCGTAAATGACTGTCCTTCATCCACCGCAGGAATATTCTCGGGATATCTTACTCCCTGTTGGGCATAGGGTAGTGAGGATTTCCAGTGTTGCTAGTGTCACGGGATATGAGGCTTGCATTGCAAGCCAGGAGATGGAGGGCGCATGACTCCATCAGAGGATTAGAGTCACTAGGCTTGTCGTTCTGATCACGAGTTCGTTCTTATGTCAGTGCTTGGTAAATGATGACCAGTAGAGAGCTGAAGTGAAAGTCACCTTGCAATAGAATTTCCCCATGAGATCTCTCTCGTTGGATGCTAATGTATCACACAAACAGGGCCCAGGAATTGGGACCGAAAAAGGATGTTTGTACTCTTTGGTAGACTTCGGTCAGAAACTCGTTGAATGTAAGAGAAACCTCAACCTTTGTGAATGAAGAAGTACTTGAATTCAAGAAAAGGAAGTCTTCCTTATAGGCATTTGTTTTTAGAAAGAAATTTCATTCTTTTATGCAAGAGGTTCAATGATGAAGTCATACAAACTGTTCGCCTGTTGGCGGTTCGTGATGAAACCCGACAAACATGCGGGAGTTTCAGGTCCGGTCTGTATACTTACTCTCTGGAAGAGCAGCTTTAAACATTACCGTAAATACCTCTGTTTAATGAAGAGAAGTCAAAGGGGCCACTTGCCTCTAGGCCTTTGCAGTCCTAAGTACACTTGGTGGAGCATAAGGCAGAAAATCATCAGATGGCCAAAAAGACGGACCCAAGTCGATGAGACTGCGAAAACCCTGATAAATGGAGGCCGAATAAAAGCTTATTACCTTGCATAAACATTGCTTTCCCAATAATATCCGGTAAATTTGACGTAAAGATCCTTGTTCAGTTCTCCCTCATTCTGTCGTAGTTGAAGCCGACCGGTGTTGACAGAAATATGGTTCCGTCGTCATCTTGAGCGCCGCTGTTCACCACGTGCTGGCAGATGGCAAAGATTATTGCCTTTGAACTTCGCCCTTTCTTAGCAGGTAATTTGCATACAAAGCTATGCGGTTTAGCTTTAATGCTGATGTTATCGAGCACGAATTATACCTATTGGACACATGTGCTTCACTTTCGGCTTAACCTGTGAACGGCTCTTAGGTCAGCTGCAATAAGAATGTAGCGCCTTGACAGCTGACGCTATAAACTTGGTTCTCATGCATGGGAAAAAGCAAAGAGCCAAGGACATTACCCAGCTTACCCCCCAGTGGTTGCTAGCCGAGATGATACTACACCATCATCAACGTCCACCAACTGCCTTCAAGAAGTCAGAATAGACGGGAGCCACATCAGATTTGGGTCAGAGCTTTTACATTTCCATCTCTGCTAGTGACTATTGTCGGGTACTCGATCGACAGCCTTTGTAAAGTCTGAGAAAACTACGACCACAAATTTACATCTGTTGATGCTATCGTTACTAGGTTGATTAAATCAGTCGTCCGAGTCTCACAATACCTTTTTGGGAGAAAGTCGCAATGACCAGCGTAAGTGAGCTTTCTGTCAGAAGGATGAGCTTCCAGCTTACCTTTAACCAATTTTCTTACATTTCTGGGGGCTACGAAGGCGTCGGTAGTGGAAAGATAGTGGGTTGGGTCTTACGGCAAGCCCCTCCCAAGAATGAGTTCAATAAGTGAAGCCTTCTGCGAAAAGGAATTGCGGCTAATGAACAAAAGCAAAAAAAATCATTTGCAACAAGGCTGGAATATCACCTTGATCTGATCTTAAAATGGCTGAGGGTGTGCTATCTGGCCCGGAAAGGTAAGGCAGTTTATTTTCACTTGACAGCGATGATGAGTCGTTTGGGTGAAATGATGCTGCTGAGAGTAGCCTAGAAGCCAGTGGCTCAAAGTCATAGGGGCATGAGGCGTCATGGGCCGTAAAAGGCGAGGCAATACAAGCAAAGAAAACCTTAAAGGTTTTCTGGGGACTCGCAAAATAATTGTTATTGTGTACGACAGAAGTTGAACTGTCCCCACGGTTTTTCGGTTTCGACGGTTTAGGTAGGCCCCAGGAAAGTGACGGCAGGGCCTCGCAGAAGCTTGTGGCTTAAGCCTCGTCACGTAGAGTTTGAATGGATTTTGCGGGACGAAACTTTCTCCACCAAGCAAGGCAAACGGAATTCAGCAAATTCAATTCTTTTTCTGGTGTTGAGTGATCTCCCTTCTAGCTCAATAGAAGCAATCAAAACCTGTGTCATGAACTAAGTCTTACTGTCCCATTTTCCGTTTTTCCAGCAAACTATCTTTTCGCTCACCAAATTATTCGAATAATAAGCTAGAGAAGATCCACAAAATTCAGGCGGAGGTCTCGTACCGGAACATTACTCTAACACTTTAAGCCTCACCCCCTCTCAGGGTGACGGGGCACCACTAGCTCCGTTTTTTATGGAGCAAAGTTTCAGTCGACTGCGTTGAGAGCGATGAAAGATTCATTTGTGAAAACAACGGGAATCTTTTGACTTAAATAATTCGTAGTGCAGGTGAGAGAGCTTCCTTTTAGGCGGCGAAATGTTTGATTTACTGCAACCAGGTGGACCCTGGACAGCGGTGAACAAACCGAGAATTGTATCTGAACTAGGTTATAACTGCTCTACTGTCGTGTGCAGATCATCACATAGAACGAAAATGTGCCAGCTTTAGGCTGGAATAAGGGAGGATTAGCGGTTCCAAGTAGCTCTGTGGAAGGGTCTTTCGGTGGTTGTTTTGTGAATGGTTTGTGTTGGCACTAAGAATCTACAAATAAAAGGTAAAAGGTTGCCTCTTGGGATACCAATCCGACCGATAAGTTTACGCGCAATAATTCCACTGCAAAACAAGGTCAGGAATGATATTGCTTCTAGTTTTGGGGACACTACTTGTTGGACCATCCTATCAGAAGGGTGCCGGCCAAAACGCGGGGTAGGCTCTGTGAAGCACCACAAGTAGACCAGTCGATGCCTGGTGCTTTAAACACACCTACCAACAACTGGGAGTCATTTACGTCAGAGAAAACGTTGAGCCCACCCATGGAGGAGAGGTCGTTTTCCTTAGCATTAGAAGGCGGTAGATGCTACTAATACTGAAGCCAGAAAGCTCCATGCTGATCTTAAGACAAAATGAAACTGGCTGGCTACGCATTGTGAAATGTCCATACTTTTTTCTCGCATGGCCTGCCTTGACGCGCACAAGAAAGTCTCTCCAACTCCGGTCGATCTTCCTACCCGTTGACAGCAATGCCCTAGCTTGAATGCCTCCTGTCAACCAGGCTTTAGCAGCAAAAACAAAGCCACGGTTGGATGCAGGCTCTATTTAACACAGCACTGGGATGCTGTACGTTTGCGAGGGTGCACTAGACAAAAACAGTAACAGTCTTTCAGCAAAACAGTGATCAAAGTTAGGAACTTTATAGAACTCAGACAACATCCCTCGTGGGGGGATCGAGAGACACATTTGGCGTAGCTTGGGATAAAGTTGTCGGTAACGTAGAGGAGAGTATATGCCACACGATGTGTGATAGAATGAACCGAATAGGCACATCTGACGATGCAGTCATCTTGGTTGTCAAAGTGGAATGAGTGTGGCCAGCATTGGGTACGAGCACGGAACAGTGAGGAAAGCGGAAGTCCGTGGGTCTGATCAACGCTGCAAGACTCCAAGAAAACGTTACTAATTAGGTCGCTGTTTCTAGTGATCACTGTTGGTTGAGTGTTAAAATATGGGAAGTCGGAGATAAACGGCTGCTGGGTGGTTGAATGCAAGAATGTCCGGCACTAACAAGTATTTGGGACCCCGCTAAATAATGACAATGACACAGGTGCCATAATTACATCAACACGATAATCGGCTGTAACCTAGAGGGGAAAAGTAAAATGAAAGTGGGTTAAAGGGTTGCTGATAAGAGCGGAAACTGAGAGGTGGCCGGTACCGCTTTTAGTGGCGTGCGTTATGAAAGACATTCAGGTCAGGTGAGATACTTAGGAAACAACATGTGGGCGATCCACTGGAGAAAATATTTTGTGGGTTAGGGTAGACGTTGTATAAAAACCTGAAGTGGTAGTACGGTATGAATGGATATAGGAATGGAGGAGCGCGGAGGTTGGTTGGATTGGTTTGGTGAAGGGGATAGCAAAAAGGCGCTGAGAATGGTGAAGGGGTAGCAAAAGAGGTGCAGCTAGTGCGTGGTGGCTTTGAGTTTGAGCAGTTGTCTTGAATACCGTTTTTCTTCCATCGCTACACCGCAGTGTTTCCCTCGGGGCACTTAGTGGTGGGGGCTTGGACTGATCAGTGAGCCCGGCTCAAAGTGGAATCAACGAAAGAGCTTCCCGCCAAGCGCATGCATTTTCACTGGCCTCAGAGGCGATCATGGCACTGCCGAGTTGTGCGCAATAGGCCGTTGGATGGCGATTGGAGCCGGGCGACGTAATGCACCGGAATTTTGAGGTACATCCACTGACGGACTGGGAGTTTCTGGGGTAGTTGGTAAGCCGGGGAAGTGAGTCACGCGGTACTAGGCTGTGGCTAATTTGGGGTAATGAAAATGGCGGAGTCCAGTTAGTTGGTCTGAGAGAGGCGGCCCGCCAGAGGTGCATCCCGTGTCTTAGTTTCCTGGGCACTGGCCGGCAAGGAGGGGTTGAGATGGGCACGCCTGAGTCAAGTTCCAACTAACCGGGTCGGTGTCCTGGTGGGCTTTTTGTAAAAATAGGATTAAGCGTATCTTCAACACCTTTCGAGGGCCAAGAAATCATTGATTTTAGGCGAGCGATACTTGACAAAGCCAAACCAGTGCTGATGGATTCGAAGAATTCCCTCCGGCTTCGGATTTTTTTTCTGCAGCAGTCTTTATTTTTTTAAACAAGGTTTTGAAGCAATGACACACTGCTTCCAGGTGAGTTCTTTGGCAAGCTTCTCTTTAAGTAGTGGAAACAAATTTGGCCAAGATTTATTGCTGAATGCGCTTCTGCAGCCCAAGACACAATTGGGGGTTTGTGATGTTACGAACACCAAAAATACTTTCGCAAACCGAAACAACTGTTCATCAGAACAACTACCGAGTTTTGTAACAACACTTGCTCCACCCGTGTACACAGTACGCAGGCTTTTGTGTTCTTCCAATACCCACGTTTACCCGATCCAGCCTTTTAAGTTCTCGCTCGTGTGCTGCCAGGTATATTTGTCATCATGTTACAAACTGTGAACAGAGAGCTACGGACAATATGCCGGAGCGGTTCCTGACAAGGATTGAAAGGGTCTTGAACTACTGGTCCTGAACAGCAAATTCGTCTCATCAAAGGTCCCCGAGATTCTGTGAGCCACATGACTTCCTTCACATTTATTTGTTTTCCGCTGCACACGCAGAGAATCTTCGGTGCTTTTGGTGCCATCGTTTTATATTTCCACTTATCTTTATCGTAAGTGTAATTTTACTATAGCTGGATTCAAATTATTCTGTACTTTTGGAAAAAGCTGAGCACTGCCGGTATGGCTGGCGATGTCCTTCAGTCTGATCGTGAATCTTCTGTTTTGGGAGTCACCTTAGCCTTCATTGAGGTCATGGTTGGTGAACCCGAAATCCGGTTTCGTTTGTTGGAGGCACAGTTCAAAACACAGAGTCATAAGCAGGAGTAACAGTTATTTGTGGACTACTGATCGTCTTCCTCGCTACGTTACCGCTCAGATGCTCAAGGCAATTTTCAATATATTCTCATGCCTCAGTGAGAGAAGCGGTGACCTCTAGTCTGTCACAGTCCGAATCATCAAGATTGATGGGGCTCATTCAAAGACCAGAGTTAGATAAAAAACAAAGCCCCATGCATCACCGGGAGGAATACAACAGCTGATGAAACGACTTTCGAGTAAAAGTTCTCAAAGATTTATGGATTTGGCGAATGATAACTTACATGCAAAAGCTCCTCGAAGTTTCCAGTAATCTCATACTTACAGAGGCGGCTAAACAAGCGGATAATAATATGAAAAACATCAAATTGAAGTAGCCCTCAAGTCACATCTTTTACGGCAGAGGCGCACTAAGAGGATACCCCGCTGGTCGTTTCCACTCCCAACCGTTCCGACTTTACAGACTAGAAATATTGTCACAAAGGTGACACCGACTCTAAGTCCACTTTTGATGGTCAGTTAGGCACTAATCATGGTTTTTCACAAAAATACAAAAAAGCATCTATAAGTATAGATCCACTTATACGTATAGATAAAATACGCATGTGCATCATTACACACGCCAGCACATATACACACACACGTGCATATACCTAGAAGTAGACGTTTATAAGTGCATTCGTACATATACGAATGCACATACACATGCAAGTATACATATACACAAGCATACACATGGACACATTAACGCACACGTACACCCACACATATACAACAAACCACCGCAGGGTAATACCATATATATCGAAGTCACCGGTGTGAGAGCCTCAGAGGCCCCTTCGTTGACTGCCCTTTCGGTCCACCTATTGTGTAAAGTTTCTATAGGCCGAAAGAGCAAGCCAAACGTCTCTTTTCAGAAATTCTTTATTCTTATCCGGCAGTGCTCAGGCAGGTCAGTTCTTTTCAAGCTGTGGCTACCGACTTCACCTACCACTTCGTCAATGAAGGCTCCCAGCTTTACGAAGACCTCGTCGAAAAGCACCAAACAGGCCACTCGTAGGGCAGGCTGAGCACAAATATGCTGGCATTAGACATAATATCCCATCCGAAGGTCTTTAAGCCTAGCTTCTCCACACGGTTTCTAAGCCTATCGGAGACTGGCTTCCCCGAGGCGACTATAGGGGGCACAACGAAACTGCTATCCCAGATGGATACCCCATCCCACATATTCAATGGTGCTGCTTCCGGCGGAAGGAGCCAAGGCAGGCAAGATTCAAGAAAATGCAGAAGGTAGTAAGAGTTGACTATAGCTAAAATTGCTAAAACAAACCCAGCGAGACACTTAAAAGCGTGCTGTCCAAGTTGACTCTAAGAGTGGCCGTTGAAAACAAGGAGGTCCCCACTATCGAGCAGCCACCAAATCTTCAGAAGGCAGCATCCGTCCGGTACCCCTTCCAGTAGGAGCACGGGCGAAATAGCAGGACCCCAGGCCTCCCACAAGCCGCCACAGCGGCCGCACCCAAGACGTCAGTTTAAGCTGTCACAGTCAGTGAGGAGCCGAAGGTTGCAGGCGGCCCAAGGGGGGGGGGAAACTAAGACCGCAAGGCCCAAGGGCATCCACAAGGCAACTGTCCAGCTCCTGACAGAGCTTTTGATCTGGTAGCTGACTACGCTGTCCAAAGCATCCCCGGAAGAAGGTTTGCCCTAGGCGGCAGTCTGCCCAGTGAACAAAGCCGGGGAAGAAGAAACCTCTCTCAATTGAAGGCCCATTAATTTAGCCTCGGTACGGTTGAAGGTGATGGAGAGGGTTTTGCGGGGCTGAATTGCTAACCACCTGGCAGCTCACAGGTTAATGGCGACAAATCAGCATCGGTTCGTTCGTCAGAGATCCAGCTTTTCAAGCCTCTTCTGTTTCACGGACTAGGTTGCCTAAAATTTAGACGAGGGGGGTAGAGGAGAAGTCTCCTTACTCGGCTTCCAGAGAGCACTTGACTCAGCTGACCACCGTTTGTTGCTGGCGAAGTTGAGTGCTTTCGGCCTGTCTCTGCAGACTACTGAGTGGACCCGGGAGTCCGTCACTGGCGGGACGTTTTCAGTCAAGGTGGAGGATGGTATATCCCAGGAAGGGTTCACTGAATGGGGGGCTCAGGGCTCCATCTCTGGGCCTATATCGTTCATCCCGCTCATAAACGACCTGGTCATAGGCTGAAAGAACCCATGTTTTAGGTTTGCAGATGGTGCAAAACTAGTTGGCTCGGTGACCACAGGCTCAATGCATTGAGAACTGAATACGGCGCATTGCTATTCGGTTTTCTGGGGCCAGTCACGAAAAGCCTCTGAGTGCATCCACTTAGAGGAAAACGAGGGACTACATCCGACTGGGTCCCTTGTAGAAGCGAAGGAGCTCTCTGAAATCTCGGAGGCGACGACAGCAGGGATCTTGAGGTTATCACATGGGACAGCTCAAAAAGCCCCCAGGGAGCTTTATCGGCTTGAGTGTGCCAGTGCCCCCAGGAATCTCTGGGTTCTATTACCGTCTCATAAGGCCTCCGTTCGGTCGCACCTGGGGTAATGTGTCCAGGCCAGGTGGCTCTTTTAATAAAGTAAGCTATCCTGCTCGAACCGGTTCATCGAGGTTTAACCAAGTAGTTCGCTAGTCTAAAGAGGCTTGCCTACGAACCGAGGATTGGGGCACTGTGCTTGTTCTTGCTCAAGCACAGGAAGCACAGAGGTGACCTTATGGAAGGTTTAGAATCCTTTTGAGTATGCTGGCCTCCTGGGGTTGTTTACATCTTTGCTAACATTTGGTGGCCGTATGGCCACCAAAAGATGGAATAGAAAGTTCTAAGTCACTTGAGGAGAAATCCCTTAGCCGTCAGAGCTGTAAATGGTAGAAACCTGAACCCGATGTACCACGATGGGCCACTCACACAGAAAATCCTAACGGAATGTTTCTCATGCAAGCCCATTCCTCAGTAATGTGAGGTCCCCTTTGAAGTTTGCGCATTTAACAGCGCACCCGATTCAGCGAACTTTGAATGGGCTTCTTTATATCGCACTTTTTACTTGATGCAGCTTGACTTCACCCCGGAATCTGCTAGTGGTGATAGTTCTTGGTATTGAAGATTGTCGAATCAAGGTTCTCATTTGGTAGTCATTCTGACAGCGAAAATCGAGCCCGTATGTATGTTGCACTAACCCGGTACTACCGAGTATTTGGGCCAGTCTTGCTTTGTTCCGTGACCTTTTTGTTCAGCCACGTGTCGCTCCGACGCGGAATAACAGCTTATATTCGATAGGAGTGGCAACCGCTGGAACTGTTTGGTGGTTCAAACGTCGAATGGACCACTGCTAGAATACTATGATCGCCGAAACCGGTGGACAGATGGCCGCCATTTATTATTTTATCCTCTATTTTGGTTGTCATTTTGCCACTGTTACGATAGTAATTCCTCAGACAACTTGTTTACGGCGCTTTCTTTTTGTTCGGTTTTACTTTTCCGTCCTCAAATGCCGTCAATACTCCATCCATTTCCAGTTTTCCGCTACCTTTCTGCTAATACTATCTCACATATGTTACCAACTCTAAATTTCTACCTTCACAACTTCTGTCCCTGGGGTGAATGAAGCTTCAGCCGGGACTAGCTGGGAGGCACTGATTCTGAGAGGCCTCTGAGGTTTTGGCTTTGCTGCAGAAAGTTTCCTCTCTCATCCGTCGTTACCAAATCACCGGAGCAGACTCTATTCTTCTACTCGTTGCTGTACGAAATGATCCAAATAGGTGGCTGCGTAAGAACCCAGACAAACATAGAACCTCGCCGTCTAAGTCCTTTGACCTGACTTCACTTGAGTTTGCCTTCTTCCACACCTGCTGGTTCTGTTGTCAGCCGTATGGATCTGGTTGAATCCTGTCAGAAACTCCGGTAAGCGAGAATGACACCTCCGAAACCGCTGTAGACCTCTTTTGGACTGTCCGAGTTTTTGAGCGTGCAATTTGGATAAGCGACGGAGCCAAAACCTTCCAACTGTTTGTGCATAAAGCAACACGCGGTGTGAAAAATGGTTACACTACTGGGACAAAATTTTCGTTGCACTTTCTTCTAAGAAGGAGCATCAGGCACCTATGCACCATCTTTCGGAGTGCCCTGGTTAGCACGGAGCAGAAACAAAGCCAGCCGAATTTGAACTAGGTAGGTCCGCTGTCACATATTTGGGTGGTCGCATTTCAGATTCGGGCATACAGCCCCTACCAGACAAGGCAGCCATATTTGCGATCATCCTAAGCCTCGTTATTACCAGCAGTTGCGACATTTTTCTTGATTGGTTATTTCTGTCACCGGATGATCTTGCCGCTGCGCCGAAGTAGTGCAAACTCTCACAGACTTTCAGTGTAAAGCCAAATGGAAGTTCATATTTTGCGATACTGCTCGGGCAATAATAAAGTATATATTTGGATGTCCCATACGCGCTTCTTTGCACGATCTACAATGTAGAACCGGACCACGTACTTGCCAGTTTAGGTTGCCATTTATGACAATAAATAAAATGCAATGAATAAAGGAACGAATAAGCTGCCACTGATTTTCTGGGAAAAATATCTGATAGCTGCAGTAGAAAATTTAAAAGCTCAATAAAGGACGATGTCGAGCGGAGAAAATGAATGTCTCACAGATGTCGTGAAGAACAGAATGGTGGATTTTGAAGAAAACAAAGTTGACTGTGTAGCAGGATGCTAAAGAACTGAGGTGATGTTTTGTGCGTTGAATTTTCACGAGCTGTCAAGCAGCACATCTAACCGTGTCCAGTATCGATAGGTCCTAAGTATACCGGAGGAGAATAAACTGTAATATTTACTACAACAAGCAGTTGAAAAGGCTGCACTAGATATGAAAGTGCCAGACGAGCAATTATTCATGAGGCCTGGATATTGCACACCAGTAGGATTTATAGATATCGTGTCGAAGAAATTGGGTGACAAGAAATGGTCACCCAAAAGAGGCATATCTCGGTATGGGCAGCAAGTGCAAAGGGCATCCAAGGTAAAGTAAAGTTTGTCATCATGGTATTTCATACCATTGCCAATGTATCTAAGCGAAGGCTTAGGGTAGATGGGAAGTGCATCCGCAGAGACCTGTCAGATCCGCCTTACAGTAAGGCACGTAGCGATAAAATTCCAACGGCGAGAAAAGAGTGGTGTCTTGAAAAGGTACAGGCAAGAGTCCGGCTGTTTTATTTACTAAGGGCTGTGTGTAAATGGCAACGGAAAGAATGTGAAAGTCCCTTTTTGTACATGAGGAAGTAATTATGATACTGCCAATAAAAGGAGAGGGGCAGGTGAGCAGCTAGAAGGAGCAAAGTAAATTCCACAAACAACTGTTGGTGACAATATGAAAGTGAGACGAAATTAGGAAACTGTGTGGAAAAATCCATGCAATATTGGTCGAAGCTGGGTAGAATAAGCGTAAAATATTTCAGTCAGATCAAATCAAAAAGTAAAAGACGAACTTGAAAAGGAAAAGAGTATTTAGACGGAAAAATGAGTGGTTTGGTGCAGTGAACAATGGTTAGGTTAGTAAAAAATGACTAAGGAGAAATGGCGGAGAGCTGAATGAGTGGGAGCTCAGAAACTCTCTGGAGCCTCAAAAAACTGTAAACGAACAAGAAAGTCAAAACCAAGCATGAGTAGAAGAATACAAGCGGAATGAGTGCGGGTTAGTGATGATGAGGCTGGTAGAAAATGAGGGAAATTTATGACCAGTTGCCAAATTGGTGAAGGTCAGGAGAAGGCGGCGACAAAAGGAAAAGCAGAAACCTAGTGAAGTCAGAGTTAGCAGTGCGCAGTGAACTTCGGCAAGACCAAACGTAAGAGCGTTTAGGCGAAATTTTTTAGACTTTAGTAACCAAGATGTGAGAAATAGTAAAATAATCAATTTAGCAACCGAGGACGGAATTCACTTAACGCCTTATTTTTCGACGATAGGAAGTCAAAAGAGATAAGAAAAACATTGAAGAGGCTTGGGATGACGGTATTACCTGAGATAGAATATAATTGCCTTAGTTGGTTGAGGGTGCTGTGAAGTTTGTAAAAGAGCTGAAGGAAGTTGGAGGTGGCAGGAAAATAGGGGCTATAAGAATTTGGAAACTAGGGCTGTGGCGAGGTATGAAATAGCATTTACAAGTTTTGACGGGGAAAAACAAAAAAGGAAGGAAAACTTGATCAACCCACGTGAGAGCAAACATATGAGTGGGCTGTCATTACACAACAAATTTTCACTTTTCACTGGTTAGTAGCCAAGACCGTCCTCAGTGGCTCATTCTTTGAGGATGCCAAAGCTTTTTGACTGCGGGGTCGGAAAAGTGGTCAAAAGGGCGGATGTTTCTGTCTTAAAGAGGCCTTCAGTGTGAACCGATCAGGCGTTCAAAGATAGCTCGTCCCATATTCTGAAGAAAACTGAGAGGAAGAAATGAGAATTTAGGGCAGTTCTTTAGCTGACTCTCTGACGACGGTAAAGAGACGGTGACGGGCGGGGAAAAGTGTCGGACAAGAATCTGAGTACTCCAGAGGGGAAGGAGAGTTGGTGTAAGGTACTGTGCGAAAAAAGGATTCATTTTTAGTCTACAGAGCTACAAGGGTTTGAAACTCAGAATTTTTGGCAGCTGACCAATCATCTGGCTTTTTGATGACACGCCTCCGGGTTTTTTCTAAAATAATCCTACCACAATTTAACACGCAACAGTAAATCAATAAGCAGTAGTTGAGTAACATGCTGGTATGCGATTATTGAATGTTTACGATACTTTCAGAGAGTTTCAGGAACCAGAAAAAATCAAAGTTTTCTCCTAGCCTTTGCCGCTTGAACGATCACGTGCCCAGAAACCCTTTCTGGGGCTGGCCTATATCAGACCTATATTCCGAACCGAAAATCAACGTTCAGTTGTTGATCCACAAATAACTACGTAAACAAGGGGCAGATTGCATCTACAAACTAGTGAGTCACATTTGTTTGATGAGAAATTAATCAACTAGGAGGCATACTACTTGTCGAGAATAGAAAAATCAGCAGAAAAGACTCCCAGCAAAGTGTTCACGACGGTGGATTTAGAAGGAAAGACATTGATGATATCATCAGAGAATAGGAATGTGGCACCGAAGCACAGTGGGGTGCTCGCAACCTTAACGTACACGCGTAGGATTGGAGGATCCAGTAGGCAGTACTGTGCAACGCCACTAAAAGAACATTTGGGGCTGACAGTACACATACTAGGATAACCTCAGATCTTTGGGATAAGCAAGCGAGAAGAGGGTAAGTAGTTCCAAAGAAACCCAATTTGACTATGAGCTTCGCACGAGAGTCAAAGCTAGAAGTCTTAGAGTTATGGAAGTAGAGAGAAAAGACCATATTGCCATATGTAGCACCGAAACAAATTTCAAAAACAACCTAAACAGGTATTGCAAGAACAGATAAACCTCTGTCAGAATGATAGCTCTTAATCGCCGCGAGGAAAGGACTCTCGCAACCATCAAGTCCGGAATAACAGAGGCTCATAGTGCCTAATCCACTGAGAAATGGATCGTTTCTAATAATTCATACCGTACCAAAGATTGAACAATATTAAATCAGGAATTTGCAAGTCGCACTGGGTCACGCTCATTGCCAAGCTGCCAGTAAGAGTGGAATCAAACTGAAATTACCGGGCGACTAGAAACCAAGCGTTCAAACATTCCGTAAAAAACAAGTAATTGAGACAGTTAAACAAAGATTGGGATAAAGAAGAAATACCCACTCCTGATGGAACTAACTGAATTCGATGAGCTTTTTCATATGAAATCCTCTAAGATGCCTCAGCGGCCGTAACAGCGGGGCTTAAGGAATCCAGTCAGCTAGGATCTTAGTAGATGGATCCTGAGAGAACGGTTTCTCAGGTAATCCTCCTTCAAAATTTCCTTTCACTCGGAGATATTTGTCGTGTGTCCTAATGTAGGGTGATAAGGCATCCCTTGCAATCAGCATTTTTTATTTAATAGAAAGATGGCTGACCGCTTCCGGTTGGGGCGTACTAGGCTCTACTATATTTAGAGGGTGAAATGTCTAAGCCGCATTATTGGTAAATTGAGGCCATATATGTTGATGGCACCGTAGGCAGTCCACTGGGCCCTAGGTGGTCTGCCGCTTTGAAATGGATAAAGCTCGAGAGACTTTTCTGGCTTCATAACGTAAAGGACAGACAGGGTCCATGATGAAGTTAGGAATCTGTGGACTGATTTTAGAAGCCAGGGCTATAGTGAGGGTAAAATACACTACAGAGGCTCCAGAAATTTCACACGGTGATATAACGGGCGTTTTATCTAGTAAGACCGCGCATTGATCGGCTGACTAGCATCCATGTTCCCTCCCTTATACAATTTCAAGATTGTCAGGGTGACTCTGAGGTAAATGGGAGCCTTCTTACTCTTTAAGTAGAACGGTTCCGCTTTTGATGCATATTGCGCGAAAGGAGCAGTTCAGATTGACCTAAAGCGGGAACTCGTGGGAGTCAAGATAACATTTTTCTAGTATACGATCTTTGGTAACTTTTTACTGTTTAACAACACTGCCTATTTAAAATCGTTTGTATGTTGTCGGAGTTTTGGTCACCAAGAGTAATCCTTTCTAAAACGGTTTTACAACCTTTTTTTGCTTTTGACAGACAATCGTTCCGATCTTTGACCACTGCTGAAACGAATGAAAGCTGGCAACCTTAGGAGACAGCTTTTCGTGTTGGCGTAGTATTCGTCAGCTACAATCTGAGGGTCTGCGGAGGGAAATACGATTCTTCAGGCAAAGTGAGTATAGCAGACGGCAGTGATTCCCAGTTGAGGCATGGCAACAGCTTAGGGAGAAGGCATTCACTGAGGGATAGATCTGGAAAGCAAAAATTAATAACAACTATTTTTCGGTTGCTGCCCGGAAAGTTTTGCGCGACTGCAACCGAAATATCAGGGAAGCGGTGTGTAAGAACGAGTTTAAGCATGTTACCACTCCCTGAAGGTTTTGTTGCAAGTTTCACCCGTGGTCCTATGAGGGTAATAGATACAAAGTCCATTTGGTTTGAGGGTTTCGAAAGGTGGACGAACATATGCTGGGAAAACTGCAGTCACCGGTAGTGATAGGCGCCGAAAGAACAGAATCAAAGTACTCAAAGGCATCTTGAAGGAGATCGCTAAGACTTATCGGTAGGAGGACGATAAGTGTCCCGGAGACTAATTATGCTAGATGCGTATTAGAGGGTGAGCCATACCGAGTAAGTGTTCAAGTCCAAAGTTGGGTGCAGGAATAAAGTTAGCAGGAGGCTCTATTAAGCACGTACCAGGCATCCACCTCCACGTCTTTCTATCCTATTGTTTCTTCGAACTTTGCAACCTACCAGGGAAACCTCACTGGTAGGGGCCAGTTTGGCAAACCAGGATTCGGCAATAGGAAAGACTTCCGGACATGAAGTTGCTTTAGTGTTTTATATTTTGCCACCTGTAAGGGCGGGAGCTGGATGTCTACCGGCGCCAGAGATAACCGGCACTTGCTACCTGGCTTGTCTACATTAGGGGGTGGTGAAGAGAGTTTCTCAGTAGTCAATGAACCAGTCCCTTTTTGCCCACCGGTGCGTTGGTTAGCGGGTGATATTATTGGTTTTGGTGGTGATGCTGGCGCTGGTGTCGCGAAGGGGGGGGGGAGTAGATTAAACGGTGGTGGGGCGGTCACTGAATTGGTGTTTTCGTGGCCGAGGGACAGGGCGGAGAGCATGTGATGACAAGCAGAGGCGATAGCGGGTTACATAGAAATTAATCATCGGGTCAACGCAGTTAATGATAGGAAATGTGAGACAGAAGGTTACTTCGATCAAGGGAGCTATCGCTGAAACAGCATATGCTGCAAATCCCGACTCTCCAGCTCTTCTGGCATTAGTACCAAGGGTTTCAGATAAGGCTGTCGGAGCAATGTTGCAACCATTCTTCAAATAACACAAGAAAACCAACGGACTTCTTCCCTGGGCCTCTGCAACTTGGGGAATCCTAATAAAGCGTTTTCAGCAGAGAAGTAATGGTCACCCATTTGGGCATCCGAACTTTCCGGCGCACGCTCTTGTGTAAGACGCTCACAGTGGTCACAGAACATAAGCCACTGAAGTGAGCTGTCCAATCGGCTTCTGTTCGGCGTTCGTCACAAGTGATTCGCCATTCGGATCATGTCTCGCCGTTTCCAACAGACGTTATATGCTTCTGTGGGGTACTCATTCCAACAGCAAAAGCACTCTCATGCATCCCAAACCAAGCTATAGATCATGAGGTTGGACCGTATTAGAACAACGGCTCATTGGAGCTAATCTCATCGACCCTTCCAACTTCAGAAGCAAGCGATAATTTCAAGGTCTCACAGGGTTCACCCCAACCACTAGTTTCTGCCGATTTTTGCCGACAGGTTTTTAGCAGTCCTCACACTTTGTCTTACCCGGTGTGATTTCTCCAGTAAATCATTCCTCGAGCTAGCCATTTGGCCCTAAGTCATAAGCTACGTTATCCTTTGGGCCCCAGCCTGCTTTTGACAATAAAGCTTTCATATGCCTCGTCAAACCAGGTCTGCAATATGCATGTTTTATGCGCCAGATGCAAATTCTCATACCGTGCATGTGATCCTAGTGAAGCCCGAACCACATTCTAGCGGCCACTTGTACACAGTAAAAGGTGTAGATCGTTTCCCTTGCTGGCTGCAGGTCATAACATCTCCTCGTTTGCCTTAGATAGAGATGAAAATGGATTTCTCAATGGCTGGGCTGGTCAGCTCGGCTGTCATGATTTATTGACCGCGGATTGTGGTTCTTATTTTGACGTCGTCTACTATAAGCTGCTGAGCATGTCCGTTGCAGACACCAGAATACTGCAGTTTATAGTCCTCAGGTTAATGGCACGGTGGGAAGGTTCCATCCCTAGATGGAAGCTGCCAATAAAGCTTGTTATGTTCCTCTATTGAGTAAAATCTTAGCAGTGGTTCTCTAAGGACTGCACAACACAATAAAGTTGGAGGTACCTGGTGAACCGCCTGGAATGGTTCATAAATGAACATTATAACCTTCAGGCGAACTGGTTTCTCCATTACCATCGGCGAACTTTAATCACGGAGATTGCGCAAGACTTTTGACGCCCTAAATGCGAGTGCTGACACCTACCCCACTGCGGAAACAGACCGTCCACGGCTACATACCGCCCTCCTTAACTGCCGCCAGCCACATGGTTATCCTTGTGCAAGCGGTGCAATCAGCACTTTACCCGGCATGATCTGGCCTGTTCCTTCTTATCCACCGAACAAAGTGCGTGGTAGACACCAATGGCACGAAAGAGGCCATTGGCGTACACCCCCCTTAAATTAGCCTTTGTCGGGGCAGAAGCTCTCACGGACAACCCTCCTAAAGCTCTCCCCTGACCGCAACCCTAGTTTGATTATTTTGGGTTTCTGCCTGTCACTCCTTCCAAGGACTCCCCATTACTGATGGCAACATCAATCCCACAGAAGTAGAGCCGCACCTTCCAGCAGCAAAAATAGACTCGGCAGCCAGCTGCCTAAGATAGCCAGATTTGCGGAATTTATAACCTTTTTAAGTACTCAAAGCTTCTTCTAGATTCCCCTTTAAACTATCCGGTTATACACTACTTGAGGACCACAAAGCTCATGGTAGAAGGAACAGGAGCCTGCAGTGTTCCAGCATGTCTCTTCTATATATAATATGATTCCTCATGCAGCTAGAACGCTCAACTCACCATTGAAAACCATGGAAGCACTGTAAAGCTGTTTCATCTTTGTTGGGAATCATCAGCAGTGCACATCCACCGAGCCCCCACGGGGACTCGATTTCGGGGTGAACTATTATGAATCGAACACCTTAACCGCAAGGCTATCCGGGATGGCTCTCAACGGTTTGTTCAACATCTACACAACACATGATATAGCACCCTTCCCAAACTGGCTTTGGCTTTTGAACGCTAACAATCCAATTCCCACACACCGATCCACTCCTATCATCGATGACTTCTCTGTAGGGGCCTAAGTACAACAAGAAGGCATTCCCTTATGAACAACCTACACAGCTGGGATTCTATGCATGCAATTGAGTAGCAGGAGATTAGATTTGTATTCAATGTGAATCATCATGCAGCTTGAACGCTCAACTCAGCATTGAAAAGCATGGAAGCACTGTACAGCTGTTTCATCCTAGTTGGGAATCATCAGCAATGCACATGGACCGAGCCCCCACGGGGACTCCAACAAGGGTTGGGTTGAACGATTGTCAATCGAACACCTTAACAAAACAAGGCTATCTGGGATAGCTCTCAACGGTTTGTTCAACATCTACACTACATGATATAGCACCCTTCCGTCACTGGTTCTTGAAGGGTAACAACCCACTTCCCACACAGCGATCGACTCCTATGATGGATGACTTCGGGTTCGAGTCCCCGTGGGGGCTCGGTGGATATGCACTGCTGATGATTCCCAACAAGGATGAAACAGCTGTACAGTGCTTCCATGGTTTTCAATGGTGAGTTGAGCGTTCAAGCTGCATGATGAATCATATTATATACAAATCTAATCTCCTACTATGTCTCTTTTAGCTGAATATGCGTCCGCACCTCGAGATTCACTCTTGCGTCTTTCGCCTTCCCTCTCGTCCTGTCGAAAGAAACCACACGGACCACCAGAACTCTCGTGGCTCAAACGCAAAGCGTATTGGGTCGTGCCTGACTAAACTGACACCGGACTCTCGCTCGCTCACGAAAGTAATAGCCACGATGGGCAAACGGAGCTCTGAGGTTAGCCGTAAACAACAAATTCGAAATAGCCGCAAAAACGTACTTTGCCTAATTGCAAACAGGATCTAACCCATCGGGTTCCTTGCTGAGAGGGATACAATTTTGCAGCCAACGCAAAGTGACCAGGGTGAATCGCAAAGAACTGCTTTTTCTGGAGTCGTTGTTGTGTTCGACCGCTGTGGAAGGCACGGAAAAGGTTTCTCAACATTAGAACACACTGGCAGATCACGGAGCAAAACCTGGCTGTATTGGCCATCCAGAAGGGCCCCTGCATAGCCACCGGTGGGACAGACACATACGCGCCAACAAACCTGCTTATTTGAACGACTACCGAAATTGGTGACAATGGCTCTACATATGTACATTGTGAGCACGCCCTTGCTTTCTTTCGAAGCACGTGTTTCTACTCTGGCTGTTCCTGCTCTTCACTTTTGCGTGCTGACCGGTGTGGTAGTTATCGTAATACGGACTGGTGACCAAGGGCCATAAACTATATACGGGAACAGGTCTTGACTAAACTTAGGAGAACCTTAGCTCTCTTCAACAAAATGTTTAGGCGACAAAAAAGTGTTTTGGGGAATATTTTACCAGATTTCCCGTCGAGGAATGGAAGCGAAAATGAGCAAGTTTTGCGCTGAAAGCGCTCTCGTAACATAAAGCACTCTTAGGGATGCCGTGTCGTCACTGTCAATGCGAAGGATATAGTCTTTCGGCGGGGATTTTGTAGGGGTATACTGAGTATGGTGGAGCTTCTTGAGTTGCCAATTCGGTAAACAATTTCAGAGTTAGTGGCATCTATGGAGCACCCAGCCGTGATTAGGGCCAGGACTGATGGGTTTGCGAAGGGGTCGACGAAGTGCGTGAGTTGAACCAACTTGGACGGGTTTCTACCAGTAGATGACGGCTGATTGGTGGGACAAGAGATCTTGAAAAATTACCTGAGCCTTCATTCAAGCCTCTCTGTAAACATCAACTAGTTCGACAGAACAATGATTCAGTGAAACTGTCTTTTAGGTGAACACTTTCAGTCGAATTTCGGCAAGACTAACCAAGTTGGACGCATTTTGTTTGATCGATATTTTCGACATTTTTACGTTAGAATCGGTGCAAAAGATGCAGATCAATGTTTGATTTCCCGATAGGATTGACTTCTGCTCCGAAAAATGCGAAACTTTGTGGCTTCGCGTCGGAAAACTTAACCATTTGCTTGGTCTGCGGACAACTGGTGCAGTTTTATTGCCGGGGTTTCCTATGCCTCTGGAAATTCACCTACGCAGATATCCCCCAGTCCATAGTTCCGCCTTTGGGTATTTTAAGAATACTCTGTCTGGTGGATTTTCCAGCAATTTGGTCGGTTGGTTCTACAACCCAGTTACCCTACTGCGGAAGAAACTTTCCCGCGCATCAGGCCTTGAGCGTGCCGTCCATAGTTTTGTGCCATCCCTCCTCGTCCCTTAGCAGGGGGCCGCCCCAAACGAATTTAGAAATTTTATTCCTCTTTAAGCTTTCAAATTTTCTTGGCTCCCACAAAGTTCCCCCTTCACCTGCCTTCTTCTAGAGAAAAACCAGTCCCGTCTCCAGCAGTTTCTGGCAGCAGATCTTCCCTAATAGACCTACAACCATCCTAGCAGCTTACAGGCGGACATTAGAAAGATAAACAGCATCATTTCTGAGTAAAAGAGCCGAAGCCTGCCTGCAGTATTCAAAGTAAGGCCTCGACGTGGATTCGATTTGGGGTAAATCATGTCAGCTTGTGCGCGGGAAACTGTCATTTTAAGTCTCTAAAGCTCCTTACAAGCTTTGTGGGTTGTCCAATCACTCTGCTGTGCCCATGTGAAGTCAGCCGTCATAAAAAGTCTTGGCCTTCTATCCGGTGCACCACATCAATCATAGGCTGTCCACTCCCACCTCGTACCCACCTAATCCACCGACTCATTGGTTTGTAAATGAGTTTTGCCTTCGGTAAAGGGCATCCGCCACAAGTATTCTCGATTCAATACCTCCTCTCCCGTTGTCCCTACCTAGTAACTTTTGGTGTCGTTATCTAAAATCTCTGAAACGGCCTGCAAATATGAAGCACCGGGGCCCCAAAGTTCCAGCCAAATCATTTATTACTGGGTGATAAAGAAGTGCCCCCAGAACGTATCGCTGAGGAAAACAACTATTTACTATACTAGCTCGGTTTGCACCTCCTAGTTCCATAAAAACGTCTTGCTGGTCTGGAATTCAGCCATCCAAACGCACAGCTGTCTGTCTTCTCCTCGGGTCCCCAGCTAACTCAGCGGAAGGTAGTGACTGACTGAACAGAAGGTTTTAGTAAATTCTCCATGGAGAACTTCCAGTATTTCACCTTCGTCCTGTTTTTTCGTGGCTTCCTCCAACAGCCCAAGACTTTACGGACACCATTTAATCTAAAAACCCGCAACCCTGTAGCTTAGCCTTTTGTGACCTGGTAGAATAAAACTTGACCTTGCACTTTTATCCGTTTTCCCCTGCCAGCAAGCTCAATCCTCTGGTCAAGCGCGCTTCTGTACAAACACGTCACACCATTTGCGCAAATGGGAGCGTCATATAGCGATCAATGAATCATGGGTGTACGCTGCTTCCCTAAATATGAAGCTTTGCAGAATCACTTATCAGTAGACATTTATCGTGTTCATTCCGTTCCTAAATTTTAATCCGGACGGCGCAAGCGGCTGGAAACCGGGAAGTAGCCTGTCGTATGAATGTAACTTTGGCTACCGATAGAGCCTGTGAGGAAAATGTAGGAAGCAAACCTGGACCATCAACAAACAGTACTCTCCACCCCATCATTCACCACGGAAGTCGCTTAATGTCCCTATCTGAGCATCAACTTACCGGTTAACAGTGCTTTAAGTTTGACAGTTACTAATATGGTTCAAACCGGTACACAAATTGTCGTTGAATATACATAATACAACCATTTATACGAGAGCTGATCTTAGAATATTCTCAACACTGCCTTTGAGTTAGTCTGTCTTCTTGTCCCTTATCCTTGATATCTCCCCTCTCAGACTAATAAACCCTTACCTGATTATCCCAACCAACTAAATTTCTAGGTAAACGTAGCTTATCTGCCTCCTTCCCGCAATAAAACTCATATGTTGGCCCCTGCCGGATACCCATTTCCTCTCTAGTGGTTGCCACAGTGCTTTGATAGTCGGTCATTATAAGGCCTTTGGTATTTAGTCTCCAAAACTATCGGCTATCTGCCCGCAGATTCCATATATCGCCACAAGTGGCGCCGACTGCATTCGGCTGGCATGAGTGGAAGTCGTTGAACCCTGTCTTTGTAGGAAGCTAGAGGTCGAGTATGCGTTCCTCGACCACTAAAATCGTTCTGTGTGTCTCCACCTCACATATTCTCCTCCGTAGCTGAGGATTACAAAACAACCGGGGAAGAAGTGGCATCCAGTGTGTTGTAGTCTTGGAACAAGGGGGAAAGCAGCCAGTCCTAGCACCAGCCGACTCCGTGGGCCACGCCTAAAGAACGGCGAATTAAGAAGAAATGGGCATTACTTTCCACGGGGTGGACAAGCTCTCGCAATTTTCTGAAATAGCAGAAGTTCAATGTGTTGTATTCGTCATCTACAACCCGTTCTTTTAAAGGCGAAGTCCCTCCGACAGCAGATCCTGCATGTGGGAGGCTCCGAACAAAGGAGAGCATGAAATAAGCCCGCAGTACTTCTGCTTGACCCTGGGCACTGTGGCTGTGCCGATCGAGTTCAGCACGTACAAACCAACCTCACCCCTAAAGGTATGAACACCCTGGGTTTATTTACACCAAAGTTGACCTGCTCGCTCAAGCCACATTCAGCTGTCGGTACATGCTTCCGAAAGTTTGACCATGCGGAGTCTACTGCGTGTATGCTTATAGTGCACTGGCCGATTACCACCAGCAATCAACTACTACGGCCAACCTGAAAGTTACCGATCGTAAAATAATTTATGGAGTTCAACCGGAATCCCTACTCACAAACAGCGTGTGGCTCATGTGCAGTCGTGGGTACCTGCTTTCCTACTCACCTATGGTGTTCACTCTTAGAGCAGATGAAATAAACGTACAGTCATCCTGCTTCGTACCACTAAACTCCACCTTCCCATGATCATTCTGCGTTAGATGTAAACACTCTGTGCATTTCGAGTCGGGAATATAAACCCTTCCATTGTTGTCCGGAGCAGCCTACCACTGGAGCATAACCAAATATTTACTTGAAGCATATTGAAGAAGCCAGTGACTATGCAGCTGCGTCATTCAGTGCAGTTTTTAGAAAGCCCCACGTGATAACATCTTAACTTCCCAATAGTCGTCACCAGACAAAGATAACCTACTCCTGTACACGCGAAAATAGTCGCAGTGTCGCCGCCTTGGTAAAAATCACCACCCGTCGATGATCAATTTACAGCAATCTTCATCGTTTAGCTGTGTTTCAACTGAGTCTATAGGAACTCACAAAGTCCGTCACATATATTCATTTCCGATCACCATAACGTCGCTCTTGGAACCAGTTCCAGGCTGTAACTGTCCCTGTCAACAGCAGATCCCCAGAAAGCCGAAGTAGCCTACCGGACTGTTTGGCTTCATGCTTTGTTGGAGGTCCAGGTCGGACTGACCCCAAAAATATCAGCATTTGGTAGCAAGTGAAAGTTGCTGCAATGCAAAAAGGAATGTCGCGAAACTTACCCAAGCCTTCATTCCCATGGTGTACAACGATTCGTTTTCACGCCCGTCACAGGTCATGATTACTTTTCTCCTCAAGTGGCTCCTGGAACTACCAAATTTTCCAGAAAATACCAAACAAAATCCTGCCTGATTATTCGTCCTATGTTTCAGTGCCATTACCTCATTACCATTAATTCAACATTGCAACATGACAGCTTCCATACCATATGCTAGTTACCAACTACTCTCCCGTTTCAGTAGGCCCCGTTCTGCTACGTTTGAAATAAATGCGTTTATCAAAATAAACAACACCAAAAGCCCCAGAAAGGCTATGAAAATTAACTTCTGGTTCTTCTTCACCTTCTGAAAGGATAGATGACAAATCATTCCCCGTATCCGGCCGTCACCCAAATTTCTCCCCTGCATAGCCGAACGATAACAACTCTTGCCTTCTAAAGCATCACTCATATACTTGTTCCTCCCAGGTTCATTCTTCGCTACCTTGGATCACTTCTTCATCTTAGTCACTACCGTTTTAGATTGCATGGCTGTGTGACGTCGTGAGCAGTTAAAGATTCTTCACCTCGTCAATTCCCGTATGACTTACTGTGTTTAGTGAACTGGGGTTATTAGCTACCACACACTTGCACCTTTACTCTTCCGTCTTTTATCTTCGAGTGATTTTTCCATGCTGAGTACGGTCCAATTTGTGTGTCCAAGAACTGGACAGCTTTAGTCCAGTCCGTTTTAGTACGGCACACTGCCTGTTGATCGCCCCTGTGGTGGTCGATTCTGACCCAAAGTATAGTATATTTCTTGACCGTGGTCAATACACATGCACAAGGCAAGATCAGAGTATACAGCAGTACATGTCAATGTGAGGTATTCGCAAATTCTAAATTTATAAATCACAGCAACCGAAATACACCAGTAAAGTCATGTAGTGTTTGAGTGAACAAAAGTGGTTATGGTTGAGGCGGGAATTCCGAATCGGTTTCGAAATCGCTGGAGGGCGGTGTGGATAGCTGAACAGTCGTGGGACTGCTGATATAAGCGACAAATGGACGGTCACTAACGAGTAACCGGGCGGAAGAGATGCCAAAGAACATTGTTAGAGGTAAAGCAAGCGTGGGGCTTTCAAAGTGCAGTCAGAGATACCAGCGGAATATTGGACACTGATCCAGCATTGGGTAACTAACTGTGGAGGCATGTGAAATAAAGGCAAGTGAGTCAAAGGTGATAATAAAACGGACCTTTTGTGCAGGTGATTACAGTGTCATATGGAAATTCAAATGAAGGCGAAAAGCTTCGCAGGGACTTCAGTGAACTTTTGAAGATCATGATTGGTGTATGGACATATAACGGACTTTTAAAGAAAAGAAAAGCCGTCAATGAAACGGATTAGTGGAGACAAAACGTCAATGGTTCGGCTAGGCAGAAGTTGGAAGAGTGTAATTTTTTTTGTTTTTGTATGTGATAGAAAATTGTTAACCAAATTTTGGTTGGCTGAAGATGGCTGGTATTCTGTTTCTTAAAGACCTTGGTTGCAGGTGGTGGCAGGTAGAATGTTGAGGGAAGCAGGTAAAAAAGGGCTGGTTTGACGAAGTTGACAGCTGCGAAGGCTGGGTTTCGGCCATTGGTTTCGTACTGCAACGCGGGAAGAATTTGAACTGTTGGGTTAGATTATTTGGGAATAAACGTTGAGCGGATGTGTTGATGGTTGGTGTCAGGAATCACCTCTGAGATCCGGCGAGGCTTTCATGAGGCTTTGTTAATCCGTGTACGGTGCCCCATGTAACGTCAGCGGGCGACAGTATAGGTTTGAACCATTGATCAAATCGTCCAGTCCTTACGGTAAACGGGAATAAACGTCGATTCGGCCGATGGCTACCTAAGTAACGAATGCAATCTGGAAGAGATCAGGGGTGCGGCAGTCTGGAGAGTGTTCCAGCTGTGGGTTATGATTATCGCTTTTATGGAAGCAAGAAAATAAAAAGTTTGTTATCCGAACAGTTAGTTATCGTTTGGCTAGTGGACCGGTCTATTAGGGATCCCTAGACGGAGACTGGTAGCTTTCTAGGGTAGTGGGGTGATGGTAGAGATTTGGGGCGATATCAGGTAGGCGGTGGATGAGGAGAGGGTGTCCGCTAGGGAACCAGGAATAAAAAAATAGTAGATGGTCTGGTCTGGAAGAAACCACCTCCAGCCATCCTGCCTAAGAATCATATTTGCATTGCATGGTTAAGAGGGCAGAAGTTTCCTCCTGGAAAAACAAGGACTGATATGTAAATATGAGATGTTTTTTGCTGTAGTGAGTGGCAATTCTGCCACCGAAATGTTGAGACCCCTTGCTGAACTTGAATAACCAATAAGGAAGACCAATTCTCCGAAGAAAACTCCATTCGTATACTCTCAGTGGTCAAGCGCATAAAAAATCTATCAACTACGGTAACTATAATTTGGAACGGAACGATTATTTAAGGAAGATTTATTGGGCTAGAAGACTTGTGCGTCTTTTTACGTGCATCTGGGTATGTACGCCTGTGTGCGTCAATTATCGGTCATTCACTCCAAACCCACCTTGAGTCCCCCTAACTTACCATAGCATTAGCAGCCCGCAGGCAGCCGCAACACACACAGGCAAACATATGGCTTCGGGCCCCAAAAAGTTGCTCCAGATGGCCATTCCATCCATTACGGTAGTTAGTCTTCCGGCTCGATTTTTTTGTAAACGTGGCCGATGGGGTATACGAAAAAATTTCTATCGCAATGTTTGTCTTTTGAATTTCATTCAGTTTCTCGAACGAATCCAAATGTTTTGGTTTTACTGAGTGAAGAAGCCCGTCTAGATCCGTTATGGGGCTGGATTGCCAGCTGAAGCTGCGCTCTAAAATCTCAGTCTAGGGCACTGAGAAAAGTGTTTGCAAAATGACATCTATCCGGTTATCCCATGCGCACTGCTTACAAAAGGAGGGATCGTGTCGAGCAGTGAAAGCCTTCTCCGTATGAATTTGTCACGGAGTGACTCTATCCGATCTCAGCTGTTGAATTATTTATCCATTCATTATCGTAATTCAGAATTACTGATCGAGCTTTCAGTTGTCTGCTGCGCTAAGTTTCTCATCATTAGGCCAGACAAGGTTCGAAAAAATATGAAATCAACCTAAATCAGACTTGAACAAACTCTCACAAAAGTTCTACTGTATGATGGAATCCCCCGGGGATGCCTAAAAGCTCGTGCAAGTTTCATCAAGAACCGAACTGTCCAGACCATGGCTAGAGGATCTATCACTAAACTCTATTTACAAGTGCCCACCCAATAATCTTCGTAACGTCAACATCCAAGCGGAGTCCAAGCTACTGTACCAATAAAAGCATGAACTCATTCTACTGAGCCACGGAAAACGGAATTGGTTCAAAGCTAGGTTGGTGGACCTGGCCCACAGCTTTCTCGGCACCTATTTTACAAGGGGGGCCTTATCACGCGAGAATTACCAGTTTTTCAGGGGAATACGGAGAAATCCTAATTTTTTGGTTTTTGAAACCGACAAAGAGCAAGATGTTTCCGCTGCGGTGAACGAAGACTGCATAAGAAAAACGGTGATCAGCTTGGATGATAGTCCAAAGTTTACACCACACCCCACCCAGAACAAAGCATAGCTGAATGAGGTAAAAATTAAGAGCGAGCTAAAATCCCTTCTGCCGCGCTGATTGAATGTAGAAGTGAAGGTGAAAAAGCTGGAGCCCTTATTTGTCTTGCCCCAGTTCCACGCGGTTTACCAGTGAAAAGTTTTCCTCCATCGCATATTGCATTTTGAATGAGTGGCTAGCCGCAAGACGACGCAGCGAAATGGCTGGTCGAAGCTCACGGTTGCGAGGCTTGAGCCCAGGTGTTCCTGGTCATTTACACGTCTTCCTTTCTAAGGTGCCATCGGGCAGAACTAATAACAATTGACAACAAGGGGGCACCCTTTTTTGAGAAAGCGGAATTCGTGCAAAATTAAAAGTTTCTGAAGTAGTACGTGAGTCATAACCTAAGATTGTAGATGAATCAATGGGATATCACTAGTTCTGTTGCTTTTATGACGCACGTGAAAGAAGTATGCCTGTACTTTTTTAAGAGAGAGGAATATACGTTCATTAATAACCGCATAAACGTACAGGTAAATATGAATCAGGGTGGGAATCTTGAATACCGAAGAGAATATAAAAAGGAGGGAGAACAGAAAAGACCGCACTCGAAGATGGTTCTAAGCAGTCTTGAAATTCGGCCCTGAATGCTTCTTCAAAGAGGGCACTCACCACTTCCTGTAGAAGGCTTTTTCGTGAACATATTATCCGGTATGGGAAAAATGACTTCCAAGAAAGGTACGTTGACGAGTCTTGAAAGCGTGCCTCGTATTTTCGGGGAGTCTTATAGTTCGAAGGAGTGGAAAACTGATCCATTAAGCCCACTGAGAATGGATCTTACATCAAGAATAGGTCTTTTTTGAAACGACATGTCTCGAGTCCGTGGAGATAAATGACTGTGGATGAACGGGGTAGGGTGCAAATCCGAAGCCATGTGCCATATTGGCTTCTTTTTGAATCCTCTCCGACGAGCCTAGTGTGCACTGTTTGGCTGCCGTGTTCCAAAAGAGGTCTAATGTAGATTCCATATAAAAGACGGAGGTTCACTTCGAGGACCATGGGAAAAATTCGGCTAATCAATTTCAATACCCGGAAGGCAGTACCAAAAACTTTCACTTGGGGAGAGCGGAAAGACAGATTACTGCGCAGCCAGAAACCAAGGATGTTGTGTTGATCCACCATTTGGATTTTCACGTTCGCTTACCTTGGTGAAATGAACCGTAGCATATCCAGTTGATATGCCCGCACATTGAAATTTAGTAGGTGAAAATGAGTACAATAACGGACATATAACTGGAAAAATCAGTTGCAGATTACAGTTGCAACTTTCCGAAGGAATGACAAATCTGGAGAAAAATTACCGGACTGATGTTGAAAGAAGCGGCCGGGTGGAAATAGGTAAAGTTGGAGCAAATCGTTTGCTTTTAGAAACTTTGAATATAGTGCTTCAACATGAAAAAGGGGGCCGGGAGGCAATTCCAAGTGTGATGCGAAGATACGGCCGTGGCACAGACACAGCTTGTTAAGAGGCCATGTACAAAGTGGCGGGTAATGGACGATCTATCAAAGTTTCTTTCGAAACATGGATTACTCGATGACATAAGAGTCAAAACCGTGCGGTGAAAGTGCCTCTCAGATGTGCACATATGGCGGCGACATGAGGCTTGCAAGATGGGGATATTGTGGTACAATGGCCTTATATGGGCAAACATTGGAACTGATAGAGGGAGCAAACAACCGTAAAATTATCGACTGTACGGATACTCCGGAGACAGATATTTCATAGTGAGGTATACCAGCTGAAGACCTTGGTACAGAATTGGATGGCAACAATAGATGTGTCCCGTTTCGAACACACCGACGAAAGTGATAAAATGCTGTCAGTCTTCTCCTGAGGATTGGTCAAGTTTACAAAGGGACTGAGGATTATTTTGGCTTGAAACCCTAAGAAAGGGGATGATGGACATTGAGTCAAGAGTGGTTAAGGTTTGGAATGATGCCGGAAGTTAAAAGCCGTCAGTTAAAATAGTGAGTTTGGAACTGAACACGATGGAAAATAAATATGAACCGGAGGAGAAGGCGACACATTTGCAGCATTCCGAATACACAATTGGTGTTTTTAAGTCCGCACCAGGTACTGTTATTTAGGGCCGACCGCGAGCTGGACACCTGACATTAAAACCGTTTCTGGTGGCAGGAGGCGCTATGCACCAACGTAGCTGCGCCCCAGCATCGCTGCAGACGGCATGCGCGTCTGACTTTCTGCGGTCAAAGAGGCGGATTTGCCCCCTCTCCGCATCGGTGGTATATGCCTCAGTGACACCGCAGAGACCACACAACCGTAGAGGTCGAGCAACCTATGATTATGCGACCAGGTTGCAAGGGATCCAAGAGGAGTAGCCAGTGGGGAAGTGAAGGAATGACGGATATGTACAATTTTTTCGGCCGGAGGTGTGGGCCGCAGTGTTTGCAAGCTTAGTCTGCGGATCATTTTAAGTAATCAAAGGGAAGATAAGAGCCTGTGGTGTCTGGAGAGCTGAAAGTAGCAAACTCTGCCTGGGTTGCTTCCGGCTGAGGATCAACGGCCAGTGGTAGAAAAAAGACCGCTTGCTTTGGGAGGACCTTTTCAGCTAATGGGAGCAGATGAGAATACAAAAATAAGGAGCAAAACCAGAAACCAGGGCAAAGATGATTTGGAAATTTATAGGGGTTGATGGAAGGGTGTCTGGTTTGAAGTGTCAGCGTGGCTTAAAAGAAGAGGAGTGGGCCCGGTTCGGACCGAGTTAAACGAATTTAGTATGGTGAAGATAGATAAGAGACTTTGGAATGAGTGAAATAAGGGGAACTTATCAAGGGCGGTGTGGGTTGCGTAAATCATTACCCGAGACGCTAGCATGCTGACAATGACGAGAACATAGTGGATAGGTGATGTTCACGTTGCAAACGATGTTGCCATGGTAATGCTTTTATTTTCCAACCAAAAAATCTAGGTCACCCCATGAGCTAGGTACAACTTGGAGTATGTGCGGGTTAGTCACAGTAATTTGACGACACCTAGAAATTTTGTAGGGACAACTATGAGATGGCCTGGTGTTTGGCAGGTCTGAACGTTTTTAGGAAGTCCGTTTCATGCAACGGAGTAGATAAATGAAGGGCCTTGCTCTGAGTTTTATCTTGGAGTATGGATTTTCATTAGTATGATATCTGTTTCTTTGGGGGCAGGGTTTATCTCGGGGGAACACAGATGAGTGTTTTATATAAGAACTTTAGAAGCCGAAGGGGGGTGAATAAAACTTAAAGCATGAGTTTCATGCGCCGTACCTCTGCATATCACAGCAGATGAAGAGTCGAGTATCTGCTCAGTGGCGAATAGCTGAACAATTTCGACAGCCAGTCTCTTTCACTTGCGGATGTGAGTTTAAATCAGAGGGAAGTACTAAAGCTGCTGTATGGCGTGAGACTTATTGATAGTAATAATTTATCTAGGGGAGATCCAGAGTCGTGCTTGATGGCAAGAACAAACTGTACACTCCGGGTCAGCGTATCTTAACTGCGCGAAAAAGGTAAATGTATAAGAACATAGCATGAGTGAAAGGTATTTTACATTGAACTGAAATGAGAACACTGCCCAGCAAAATTCAATGTTCATTTCAGGTGGAAGGGTCGTCCGGCGTGGCTACGATTGGCTGAAACCTCACAAGATAAACGCGGACTAGACGAAGTAAGACGGCACCAGCGGGGAGTCACATAGAAAAAGGGAAAATTTCATAGAAGCAGCAACTGTTATAGAAAACGGTGAGGAACAATAAGATGCTGCAGTGGACAGGGTGTATATGGCTAGAAATTGGCCGGAGAGGGGGGACAACGAGTCAGCGCTGAAATAAAAATGTTGATCAGCCAGTTAATTCGTGGTGATTGGAGGATGATGACTGAAGAACTAACCCCATCGGAGATTGATTACATGTCAGGACAACGCCTGTAAAAAGGGAACGGAACAGAGAGGAGAGTGAAGACGGAGCAACGAATATTCTTGAGGTGGTGACAGATAATGAGAATGGGCATGGTCAAAGGACTTGGCAGGTAAGTAGTGGCATCAGAATGTCCATAATGTCAAAGAAGGCATGTACAAAGAAGGGCCCATGAAGATGTTCAGTGGTTGAGTCGGTTGCACCTTTCTTCTACATGGCATCCACGGAATGTATGTGTAAGGATCTGCTGAAAGAGTTGAGTCAAGTCGGAAAAAATGAAGAGGACTGGTGCTTCACGGGTATGGGATGACGCAACGTAATGTCTCAGAATGGATGATCAGCTGAACCGTTGATGGAAGCAAATATCCACCGGTGAAACTTAGGGTGTGGGAAGAATACGGAGATGGTTTTCAAGCAATGAACGTCTACTGGGGTTTGTATTACTTCTATGCATGGCGACAGTGGAATATAATGAATAATATTGTAATGATATATTGAAGAGTTGTTCTGGGAACGGAAGTTCATACGAGAGAGACTGATGACTCACAAAGACATCGCGGAAATTATCCACCGAGGTGGGTGAAGAAGTGCACAGCGAAAATGGTTAAAAACTCTCAGTATTTTTGGTTTTTGGATGGAACCTAGTTGAAAACAGAGAACTGACTTTGCTGAGTTACTTAACGTTTTTTTGATAAGAGCAGAAGGGATATGGTGCTGTACAAGGTGAGAATGGTGCCATGAGGAATCTATATACCGATGATCAGTTAAACCGAATAGTGGCAGAAAAGTTCATCAGCCAGAATATGGGGCGGTTGGAAGAAAACGGAGATAGTTTTTAGACAGTAACGTCAATCAGGGTCTACATTGCAACAGGGCTTTGTAGCGGTAGAAATAGTAATGAATGCTTCAAAAACGATAGTAAAGTGCTCGGTCTTTGAGAAAAGAAGCTAAAGTGCATCCGGAAGGGGCTGATGGGTACTGAGGCTCAGAGGGGTTGGATAGCAGCTTGAGGGGTTGTTAACGAGGAGCGACAAAAAAGGGGATGAATGTGAATACCGTCCATGGTAGGAAAATATATATGGAAGTGATAGCTGTGCTAAGTAGGATGAATAACATTAAAGCGGTATTTTGCTGAGCGTAGGAGCAAGTGATTGGGCCGATGCCCACAGGTGTGGAAGGCGAGCACAGTACCGGGTGAGAGCAAAGTAAGCTATATCAAAGGATGCGCGTGAGGAACTGGGTAGCCAGATAATCCGGGCTCAACCATCCTCAGGTGGTACCAGTGGGTGGGGCTGTCCTCGCTCTGGGCGCCCGTCCTGGAAAACTCTTCAAGGATAGAGGGCTGGAGGTGGGATCTGCCATCCTAGTTGAGCCTGCACATCTTTGCAGACCTCCTGCACCCCCGATGTGCATCGGCCAAAACGGCGGTTCTTACCAAGCTCCGAACAGTTGGGATTGGAACGAATATACATTCTTCGGTTTACCAGCCCGAGTCTTCAGCCGGGTCAAAAGCGGACAGTACTTGGGTCGGGAAGGCGTCATCCAGTTCTAGCAGCGCAATTCGGGAGTTTGGAAAGTAAATAAAAGAAAGATACAGTCTGGGTTCGTCCCGGCTGGAAATCAACGACCATCTTTGAAAGGGTAGCTTTCAGACGGAACCAGGTGAATACAGGGACAAAAAGAAAGACACAAAGGGCTACGGCATGTCGTGTAGGAAGTAACTTGCTAAGTCAACATATGAACACTGCGAAGGAATCTAGGCTGAGGTCGGTATGTGGCCGGCAAGAAAAATTCAAAGATGCTTGGAGGTAATGGTGCCAACTGAAGGAGAGCCGTCATGACTGGATAATGAGGTCCTTTATTTAGGCAAACGAAATGACGGTGTTGGAACAAGGGTGCTTTGCAAACTCGAAGCAACTGTCTGAAGCAAGGGTTGAGACCTAGTGCAAAAGAGAAGTGAGATGAACGGATAAGAAGCGCAGCAGGGCAATGGCGAAGCTGCGGCTTTGGGACAGGGGGGATGGTGAAAATTTGCAGAAGTGAAACATGCAATCTTCGGTGATTCGATGAAGATTCGACCATGAAAATCAGACCAAGGAGGGAAGTTACTATGGAAATGGTGGAATGGGTGGACCTAAACGATGGTTGATAATTAAATAGACTAAGGCGAGGCTGGGGCTATGGCACGTGGGACGAAAAAAGATGTCAAGCCCTAGAAAAAGAAGAGTTTAAAGATTCAGTAAAGAGGGTAAGACTGGACCTGAAGGTACCAATTTTCTGTAAAATAAAGAAAAGCCGCAATAAAGCGTGGAAGAAAATTAGTTGGGGCTAGATTGGGAACATTAACGGTGGTCTCGTGTCTGGTGGTTGACTACAGTTGGCGGCCTACTTCGTGGGGGAGAATGAGGACTCAATTTTGCTGTCCAAACTTGTTGAAAAAGTGTTTCGAGCCCATGTGGTGAGATTTATCATGGAAAAAAGCTGAGTAACCTAAAGGATATCAAGGATCTTAGATGTAATGACCACGCTCTTGCTAAAATTAAGGAACAGAAAAAATATTGGAACGACGTGTAGTAATTGGTCCAATTATGGTAGCTACAGTGAAATGGTTTAAGGAATGCAGACTTAATGTAACTAAATAAAGTTGATAGACGGCGGGACGGAGGAGGCTCACAGGCACTATATGAGTGGTCTCAAAGAGGCCTGGCTGAAAGTATGGAAGTGTCTGAAAGGACACCTTTTAGGTAAAACCGGGAGGATTTAGATAACGGACAGAGGAAAAATGTTAGTGAACGGACTCATGTTTTAAAAATGTCAATAGGGAGTTCAATTGAAACTATCAAACAGGAAATTTGTATTTCTTAAACCGTCAGTACCGAGGTAGAAAAAACTATCAAGAGATCTCACAGGGCAAGGTGGTTTGAAGGAACAGAGTACTGATTCAAAAGTCAGCGCCTTTCTCGCAAGCTTGGCTTTCGGTAGAGTAAACAGTGAATAAAGACAAAACGTTCGGGACAAAAAGGAATTTATCTATGGCACGCACAAACGCATTATTTGAAGGAGAACATCTAATGTGCAAGGGGAATTTATTCCATATTCTGCATTGAGCTAAGTAGAAAACGTACAGCGCAGTGTGTTCGTGGCAGGGGTTATGCTGATTGTATACCGTCTGTAACGGAGTAAATGTGCAATATCCAGGGTGTAAAATCTTTGTTTTGGTGGATAATATTGCTTAGACAATAATTTACACAGAAATATCTGGTTGAGCTTGAAGCGACGAGACCACAGTGGTTCTACTTTGATGTATAAGCATCCTTCCCCGCAGTTTAGCCCTGTCGGACTTTCAGTAAACTGCCTTGTAAATCTCTCCCAAAGACATTCAATAACAATCCTGCCACATTTTTGAATACTAGAGCAGATTTTGGGAAATATTCGCGAAGATGACTCGCATGTATTTTGTTCATGCGAAGAGAGCTGTACCCAAGCCGAACAGATCTGAACAGAGGACCAAGACCCCTTTCAGCCTCCGAGTTTTGGAAGACAGCATGTTTGCCGGATTCAAAAAAGCAAGAACAATCTGAACCAAGGTCTCTCTTTAAGGGCCGATTGTCGATGGGTGGGCCGCAGTCAGGTAAGTTACCGGGTAGTTCTAAGTAAAAATGTTACACTTGTCTGCGAGAAATTTCATCGCCCGGGTTGTCCACCACTCATCGATCGAGAGCAGTTAAGTTGATTAATATTTTAGAGATAGCAGCATTGAGGTTGCCGGGCAAAAGAGTGAACTATGACAATGTCTTCCGCAAACAAGAAGGACGTTTCAGTAAGTATTATCATGCACGTATAAAAAGAAAAGTTAGGGTCCGGTCTACTGCCCTCAGTGACACAGCTAGTACTAGGCCTAGGACTAGAAGTGTGCCCGTTAGTCAAAACAACCGGTGAACAATGGGATAAGTAAGATTAGAACCAAAAATCAGTAGGTTGATGGTACCAAAAGATTGCAGCTTTTTTAGGTATCAGGGTGGGGCACACCATCATATGCTTCAGATACGTATGATTAAAGAATACCGAAAGATTTCCCCCTTTTCAACCGGGTCAGCGGAACGGTTCAGAGGATCATACTGAAAAGTTATGCCGGAAAGTGAACGGAATAATTCATGTTGATTACTAATGTTAAGGCTGAGGGTCAACAAACAGTTGATTATATAATCTTCTCCTACTTCTCCCATCATTCTAGATGAAGTTGGGGTATGTTCATTAGGGTGACGATTAGATACCCCATGTGAAAGTCTATTTTTGTAGATAGAGACTAACATGGGGAGCTTTCACATAGCAGGTACGTTGCCACCATCAAGCGAAAGGTTGAGCAGGTTAGGCAGCAAAAGAGGGATATCCGGGCCGCCATTGACAAGGGCACTTGGCAGTGGACCATCGGGACTTAATCGGGAGGAGGGTTTGCTACTGGATAATAGTTTATTAACACTCCTGGCCTCAAGAAGCATGATGGAAGGGACAGAGTCAGTAGTAGGTACAGACTGGGGAGGGGCGGTGCTTGCTGCTGCAGCCATGACTGAAGAAAAGAAAACAATGAAGGCTTCGGCTATGCATGGTGTGGAGTTGATTGATATGTTACCAGTCAGAATCAGAAAGTGAAAGTCAGTTTCTATAAGACCTTTTCTAGATTCATGCAGCTCAGTAAGAAGCTGGAACTTACTTAGATGGCTAGGTGTCTCCGGTTTTTGGTCCAGAAGCCGCATATCATCCTTTAGCAGAATAAGCTCAGGGAGGCGGTCTCGAGAAACAAAAATTGAAAGTCGTCGAAGATACTCGATCCTCGGTAGCTTTCTCAGACAGCCACGAATCTGTCATCACAATAATATTGTGGTTATGTTTATTAATTGTTTTAGGTGCAGAATCTTACCGCAAATACAATGGGAGTGTAATGGGGCTAAACGTACGCCACTCTCGTAAAATAGTTTCGACATATCAGAAGGGCAGTTTAAATAGGAAAAAGATGAACCGTGGTCATTGAGAGGAGTGGAGATCAAAATTAGGGGGGAATATGAAGAAGTAGGTGCTAGAGGAGGTTTAGATGGGGTAGCTTTCAGCCAAGTTGGTGGAACCAATAGAGAGAAAGGGGCCTTTGTAGGAGTGGAACAACCAGGCTTCAAAGGGGGGAAACAAAATTTCTGAGCGATTGAAAAACCTGTGGAGTTCGGTGGATCGGCAGCAGACTGGGGTGATGGGGGGCAGTTGAAAAATACTGGCCAGTCAGAACTGCGTATTGATTGGAGGGCGGTGCATAGGGCAAGGTTGGAAAAGTTTGTAGAATGGGGGCAAAGAAGGGCGAAGTAAGCTGCCCAATATGGGATGAGTACGGCGAAGTCGTTGGTATAGGAAGTGTGAAGCACTTAGAGCTGGGTGCAAGAGAGATGGCTGTCAGGTAGGCCAGCCTTGGGCCACGTTGGGCCAACTCTGACCTACAGGATTAGTAAAGTTGGACAGAGCTACCTGTGTCCAAGTGCGAGCTCGTTGGGCTATCCAGTAGTGACAGCATTCTCCGTCCATCATTCTGCCATGTCTATTGTTTAACTGAACACTGATTGCCAGACTCGATTTTCATTTGACTGTTACTGTTGCGCGCGCCCTCAAGCACGCTCTCAAATACACACTAAACACCATCTCCCCCGATCGCCACCTCGTTATCACGGGTCGTGGAGAATGCCGTTCCGGTCACCGTCTTTGTGCGGTGCTGATCACTAGAGAAACGTGTAGGTGGCCTACGCAGTACGAAAAACAGAAGAACGTGTTTACTAAAGAAAAGAAGAAGTAGAGTTTAGCGATCTTACAATTAACGAGTCCTAGGTGATCCCAGGGTCACTTGAGCTTCTTTATTTTCCACCGGTCAGGGTTCCGTCTGCTTACGTTTTTTGTGTGTTTTACTCCCTGTCTGTTGATATTTTTGGTCGGTTTTTTGAATCATTTTCTTCCATAGAATTTTCGGCTTCCAGTCCATGGTGATTATTTTTTCAGATTGTGCTGCCACGTTGGCCGCTCATTTCTTCCGCCGTTTTTATTCGATAAAGTGATCACTATGTCCGCCGAGAGGAAGCCTTTCCCAGACCTCATCGTTTAGGCCACCGCTTGGCACATACATGCTTTCACGCCTGCTGACCCAGAGCTCTGGCCCACGTTGGTCGAGCTGGAATTCGAAAGCTGCGTATAACCAGTGAAGCCAGCCGTTTCAGTTGGGTAGCAAATCTCCTCTAGCCGGATGTCACAATGCAAGTAAGGGACATCATAAACTCCTTCGAGGCCATCTGGCTATGAAGGAGGCCGTCATCTCCGGCACGACCCGAAACGTAAGATCAAAGCATACAGCAACTTCGTAGCCCTGAGCTTCGAAGCAGGAAGTCCTCTGAACTGCTACTTGGGATGCAGCTTTTGAGAGGACCGACAGTAAGGGAGGACCCGCTCTGAAAGGTACGTTTGGCTGCCGCTTTTGCAGAGCAAATTTACGGCTTTACTGCGTGCCATGCGTAGAAACTTGCTAGAGGAAACTGCAGCAATAGCTGGGGGTATTGTGTCACGGTAAAATCCCGCTGTCGCCGGAGTACCCAGGTCTTCCGTCACAAAGGTTCCTGCCAAGCAAGCATCCAACATTCTCGTTTCAGTCCCATCCAGAACTGACGCCACCCTGCAACGCTTAGCAGTGAGTAGAAGTGGGTCATTGAAGTGGTACCCCGCACTTAAACCTAGGCCTATAAATCGTCACTACGACGACGTTTCGGCCCCTTAAAGAAGGGTATTTTAAATACCACAACTGCTTCGGCTAGCGAACCAACTGAGGTGGACCAGGTTGTACGTTTCCCGATGCTCATGAGGGGAACTACACCCCGGCCCGTGGTGGCGACCCTCGGAGTCGGTTGTCAGGCCAACAGTCGCCTTTAGAACGCAAGGGACGCAATTTCAGATAAACGACTCATTGTGGATACCAGTGCCTAGGTGAGTGTCATCCTGCAACCAGGAGACGGTAGGCCGCAGGCCGAGACACCAAGCGCTGCCAATGGCACGGCCATCCTAAATTTGGTCAGCCGTCGCTCATCTTTAGCTTGAGTAGGGGGCGCAACGTTTTTTGGGTGTTCGTCATCGCTGGCTTCCTGTACCCAGTTCTAAGCATTGACTTCTTGCAAAACTTTGACTTGTTAGCTGATGCACAGAGCCGCAGGGTGGTGGATCGTCAGACCTCTCTCAATGTTGCTGGTTGCAATTAACGGGTGTATAACTTCACGCCTTTCGGCGTTCAACCGCAGGCACTTCAACCTTATGGTAAACTCTTTGCCGCCCTCTCGGAAGTGTTTCAGCATACAGGGCCCCTCTCGGCAGTGAACACCCATATCTCCCGCCGCATCGACACTGAGGGACCCCCAGCGTTCAGCAGGCCTTGTCAGTTAGTACCAGACGAGCTCCTTGTTGCACAGGCCGAATTCGAACACATGCTAGAGCTCGGTACAATACGCCCTCCTAGCAGCTCTTGAGTTTTCCCTCTCCATGTTGTCCCTAAACCTAGCTGCGACCGACGAATCTGTGGTGATTAAAGAGCACTTACCAAGGTTGCCGACCTTGACAGTTACCCAACTCCCCATAAACAGGACCTTAATTAGTCTTCATAGGGTTGCTCCGTCTTCAGCCGTATCGATTTAGTTCGTGAGTACAACCAGATCCCCGTAGGAGGGGCCGACATCCCCAAAACTGGTGTGACTACGACTTTTTGATTGTTCGAGTTTTTCCGCATGCCGTTTAGACTGAGCAATGCAGCCCAGACCTTTCAAAGGTTCATACACGAGGCAATCCGGGGTCTGGAAAATGTTCACTTTCACCTGGATCATATTTTAGTGGCTAGATCTTCAGAGCAAAATCCAGCTGCACACATGCGGCACTTTTCAAGCGCCTTAGCCGGCACGGCTTTACGATCGATATCGGGAAAAGCAAACTAGACCGGCCTGATATCAAATTCGTAGGACATTCCATTTACTTTCAGGTATCCGCCCTCTGCCAGATAAAGTTTCCGCTACAGGCAACTACCCTGAACCCCAATCTTTCGGCCAGTCACGTCATATTGCCGGCCTAGTGAACTTCTGCCGCCGGTTCATTCCCTCTGTGCGGAAATGAAGCTACCCCCCCACCGACCTGTTGAGCTACGACGTGCGAAAGTTCATAGTTCCCCAAGCGGCACAAGCAGCATTTGCCTCTTTCAAGGATGCTGTCAGCAACGTGGCACTCCTTACTCGTCCCGACAGCTTGGCCCTTATTTTGGTAGTGACGGGTGCCCCGGACACAAAGGTTGGAGCAGTGCTGCAACAGTTGATAGATGCCTCTTTGCAGCCTCTGGCGCTCTCTTCTAAAAGCCTACAATCCTCTGAATCTAAGTGTAGCATATTTGGTGGGGAGCTGATAGTCCTCCTTTTCGATGCACACTCTGATGCCGTTCTTCCACGGTGTTTGCAGATCGTAAGCCTTTGATTTACTTACTGAAGTCAGCTTTCGATCGGTACTCATCGCGTTAGATTCGCCACCTAGACTTTGTCTCATAGTCTACTGTGGACGAAAGACACTTCTCTGGGGTACTCAATCCCATCGCCGACGCCCTGGCACAGGTGTATCAGCAGGCTCTGTCACAACCACCTAAAGTCGACTAAGACGCAATGACACTTGCCCAAACTACAGACCCCGATATCGACCAACTTCGACAAAACAGTTCGCTGACCTTGGCGACGGTACCTATCCCAGCTTCTCAGAATACCATCGTTTGCTTTGAGCAGCTTCCCGGAACCTGAAAACGTTATCATAATATGCACATCGACCTCGCAGAACCAATGCCACCTTTACGTGGGTAGGTCTAGGTGTTCACATAAGAGGATTGTTTTACTCGCTGGCTGCATGCCACTCCTATCCCTCGTCGCAAGTCGGAAGAGGCCGCCAAAGCTTTTCTGACCGGTTGAGTCAGTCATTTTGGTTGTCCAGCAATAGTGACAACCGACCGTGGTCCGCACTTTGACGGTGCTTTTGGTAGCCTACTTGCTACTCTTAGCTGCCAACACAATAAGACGACGGCCTACCACCGGCAAACCAATGGTACGGTTTAGCAATTCCACCGGCGGTTCAAAGCAGCCCTTCGAGCAATCGGTAACCCCTTTGGGGTGAAACACTACCTTCCGCACTCTTAAGCCTGAGTAGTGCCGTCAAGGAAGAATTACGCCCAGCATCCGCCGTACTAGTATATGGCTGTACACTTCATCTTCCCGGAGAGTTCGCAGCCCCTTCACCAACAGTGACTTCCGACAACTGTGACTATGCTCATTGCCTTATGCAGCACACGTGAGTGCTGAAGGTCATTCCGCCGCGGGAACAATAATTTACTAGTTATGTCCCAACTACTTTAGAAACCTCTACTCATGTATTTCTGCAGGTTGATGGTGTTCGATCACCACTACAACCGCCAAACACTGGCCCCATTTTGGGTGTTGAAAAGTAGGGCAAAACATTTGTCGTAGACAGCGGCGGGTGCTGTCAAGAAATGAACCGGCCTTCAGTAGTACTTACGAATTTTCGAGGTCCCTGGCTGTCCTTGTCATATTCTAGTTTAGGCGGTATACCGTGTAGTTTTGCCCACATTTGTATTCGTTAGTCTGTCTGTTTTCATCTGTAAAGCTTCTGACGTCACCTTAGACGGTGAGACTATGCCCATGCTCCAGAATGAGAGCTCACCAGAGGGCGCGCCGTGGCCTGGCCACATGCGGAGGAAGTCCCTGGAGGCCATGGATGTAAAACGGCTGGGGGCGAGAATAGAAGTCCTCAAAGCGGAGGTTACCAGCCTTGAAGCCCTCAATCAAGCCACTTCCCTGGTATCAGCTGATAACCAGACTATAGCGGTACCAAAAACAACTAATTTTAGACACCGCAAAGAGGATGCAAGCCTCAGTAGCCAGCGATAAACGAGTCATCGTATGGGATAGAGCGCCTAGGGAAGCAAATCCAAAGCTCTCGGCCATAGAAATAATAACACTGGAGGAGCCACCTTCTCCAAACCCCGCCAGGTGCCCCTGGCTGATCTCCAAAAGGCACAAACAGATATCGGGTTTGATCCTGGACCCCACTTTCAAAGAACGGGCAATCAACTTGATTGCGCCAGGAGCTTTAATTAAAAGGTCCTGTGCTTGGGTGCGAGGAGCAGAAGCTGATCACCCATTGCACACTGGTCAGGTGGGACCGAATCACAAGTGCCTTCGGTGGTCTGTCTAAGCAGACTTGAAACCACAGGACAATCAAACACTGGGGCTTTCCATGAGCCAGATCCCGCCACAGACAACGCGGCCCGCACAGTTGTCCCAGATCCCTTCACAACCCGATTGGCTTTAGGCTAAACCAGTAAGATTAGCCTTGGTGAATGTAAGAATGCTCATGAAGCAACTATCCGAGTAAATTTAAATTAAAAACAGAAAACAGACTTCCGGAGAAAGCACCAGAAGAAGCCGCAGTTTCAAACAAAGTTTAAACCCAATCGACAGGACCTTTGACCACCTCAGTCCCATTCTTTTAAAGTATCTCGAAAAGTAGCCAAACCTGTGGTGGACAAGAACCTGAAACCGCTCGGTGAAACTACTCGGCTCCACACGTCTCACATAGTAGTCGATTCCCACGGCATTGGCATCTTTGCACAGAAGCATCTAAACTCCGACCACCAGAGGACAATTCCTCCTTTTGTCCGCTAAGTTGGGTACCTCAGACACCCTTGCTTATGTCTCACCGCCCCTAATGTCGGCACCGCCTTTATTGAGGACACTTCCTCTGCAGACGATAAAACCTATCCCGTTAGAGTTCTTCCCATTTCTAGTGAGTAGGCAATAAAATGCCTCTATACAAATTGTATCAGACTACCGAACAAAGCGCTGAAGCTGAGACAACAGACATGAAACCCCAAAATCATAGCCATCACGGAGACCAGGCTCAAGCCAGACTATCAAAACGGTGAAGTAAGAATACGGGGTTACTCTTTTCCCCGTCATGGCTCGGGAAGAGCACGTGCTGGTAGGGCAGCTCCTTACATCAGCGACCCCCCACCCCAGGCGTCTTCCCCTTGATATATTTCATTAGCTATGATGGACTCCCTGAGGGTAATTTTTCACTTCTGCCGCTCCACTACTTGGCTTCTAGGTGTGATTTACCAATTCCCTCCAGCATCACAAGCAGATTCATTCTTGATGGTGGAGCTTCTGGAAGCTCTCAAAACGTTTCACTCCTTTAGTCACTTTCTTATTATAGGGGAACTCAAAGCCCTCTGAGTGGACCGATAAATGATTACTAATGACAGCCATGATGGTAAGACAGCAATAAATCTACTCGCCGAGAAATTCTGAACGCAGCAAGTGGTCCGCCCCAACAGGTTTATGGTGAGTCAAGGCTCGTCATTTCTGGACTAGATCGTAACTAATTCCGAACACAGCGAAGATGTTGTCATTCTTCTACCACCGCTAGGTAACAGCGACCATGCAACTCTCTCTTTTGACCAAATATTGAAGTGGCCAACCATATCCTACCCATACAGACTAGCCTGTTATTTCAGGCAAACAGGTTTTTAAACGCTGAGTTCCTTCATCAGAATTGAACTAAGCGACATAACGGACAGCATAGACGTAGATGAATGCAACAGGCTACGAGAACAATATGCACTGAAGGTACATATTCTGTGTGTGCCCAAAATCCGGCAGATCCCAAAGGGTAGGGCATATCTGCCACCTTCAATTAGACCACTTTTCGACAAAAGCTCTCAGCTGCTTGTCAAGTACATATCCACACCCCTTTCGGCGGGTGCAGAAGCTTTCAGAAGCGTCCGGAATCTTTGTAAATCTAAGATACGGAAGCATTCCAGCAAACTAGCGGAACGAACCCTAGACCGGGTGCCTACGAACCCTTCTTTTCCAATAAAACCCGCGCCGCAAGAGTGAATCAGGATCCTCAGTGCCCGCGCTGTCGCCCTCTGGTGGCTTTCCTGCCACCTTCTCTCCTGAGGTAGCGGAGGTTTTCATATCTTATTTATTGTCAGTTTACAGCACAACAGTAGAGCTTGCTTATGGACACCTGTCTCTTCAGCCAGTCTCCTTATTGAAGCACTCCACGGTGTCTTGGGTGGAAGTGGAGAACGGCATTACTAAAATTAATCTGTAATGCTCGAAGGTACCGGTTGAAGTTGGCCCTCGCATTCTTCAGGCATCTACCTCCGTTCTTGCAGCAACATACTCCACTCTCTTCCAGTACAGCATGGATAACGAAAGATTTCTTATTTATGGAAGCATGCTGTTATTGTCCAAGTGACAAGAAAAGAGGTCGGCAGCTTCATGGAAGTTATAGTCTAATAAGCCTCACCGGTGTCCCCAGCAAAACCTTCGAATGCACCATAGAAAGCGAAGTCTTGACACATTTGAACGACAATAGCTCACTTTCTCTGCCGCAACAAAGCTCTCTTTATAGCAGGTCAAGTGTCACCAGTATGCTGACAGCTATGGGCATCCTGACAAAGGCACACGATAATGGCAAGTGGTCCCTTGCCGCATTCCTCGATTTTGCCAGAGTCTTCGATAGTGTCCTGAATATTCCTCTTCCGTACAAACTCAGGACGTGGGGCCTTTTCGTTGGCCTACTGTATCTGACTGAAAGCTTTTTAAATAACCAAACTCCTCGGTTTGTGTGTGTATATCTCAGTCTCTTCCTGCACCAATCGATATAGGTATCCCTCAGGGCTCCATCCACAGTCCTCTCCCATTCCTTATCTACATCAGCAACCTCCGCGATGTAGTTCCGGTTAGCGCAGCAATGTACGCAGATGACGTCACAATAAAAAGGACACACACGAAAGCTGTACAGTTAGCCGTTGACTGGGTTAAAAGTTGGCAATCTAACTAGAGCCTCATAGTGAATGATGAAAAATATGCAAGCATGTCATCTGGCGAAGCTCCGGCGCATTTCATCAAGAAAAGGGAACTCGAAAATCCAAATGGTGGATCAACACAACATCCTTGGTTTCTGGCTGCGCAGTAATCTGTCTTTCCGCTCTCCCCAAGTGAAAGTTTTTGGTACTGCCTTCCGGGTATTGAAATTGATTAGCCAAATTTTTCCCATGGTCCTTGAAGTGGACCTCCGTCTTTTATATGGAATCTACATTAGACCTCTTTTGGAACACGGCAGCCAAACAGTGCACACTAGGCTCGTCGGAGAGGATTCAAAAAGAAGCCAATATGGCACATGGCTTCGGATTTGCACCCTACCCCGTTCATCCACAGTCATTTATCTCCACGGACTCGAGACATGTCGTTTCAAAAAAGACCTATTCTTGATGTAAGATCCATTCTCAGTGGGCTTAATGGATCAGTTTTCCACTCCTCCAAACTATAAGACTCCCCGAAATTGCGAGGCATGCTTTCAAGACTCGTCAACGTACCTTTCTTGGAAGTCATTTTTCCCATCCCGGATAACATCTTAACGAAAAAGCCTTCTACAGGAAGTGGTGAGTGCCTCCCTAAAAGAAGCATCTATGTCCAGATTAGACAACTGTATATGACTGATGCCAAGTCCCGCCAATTCATCGATGATCCCCCGTAGTTTATTACGCCCCTTCCTCTCAAGCCCCTTTGTCAGTTCTGTATGCAGCTATAAACAGATTTTTTCCCCTGCGTTTTATGAATGTATATGCAAATCGTTCTTCTAAGCAAATTTTAAAACAACAGAACAAGTGACATTCAGAAGTATCCATATTCATGTTGTCAAATTCATGTATCACTTAGGAAATATTTTTACTTTGATTATAATATCATTTCTGCAAGAATTGTTGCCTCCTTGTTGTCGAGTTTCGCAATTCCGGCTCGGTGGCACTGGGGAAAAAAGATATATACGAGAACTGAAAACATCTGAGCTAGAGGCTCGCAACCGTAGCCAGCTTTAAGACAGGGCTCAAGACTGTGTCTGCCATCGGCCTTAAACCTGCCGTCATATTTTGCTAGCAGTCATACTGACTTACATCTGCTGAAGATTCTCTGTCACCTCCATCTACCGAGTTACTACCCGCAGCACTCATTATTAGGCCTGGTGAGAAAAGAAGTCTGCCAGAATCTCCAACGGCACCTGCAAAGCAAAGTATCCGTCGTTAAGTACGAAATCCCGTCCGCTCCTTCGACCTGGTGAAGATTTTCACAACCAATTGTTACCACTAAATATGAAAGTTCGCCATGAATTTACTAGTCATCAGGTTCAGAAAATTGCAGTCGATAGTTATAACTTCGTTTTTTTCTTGCCTCCTAGTGACCACGACGATACCGAACATCGTTCGTATGGTGTGTTTACGGTCCAATACCTGCCGATGCCTCAAAGAGATATTTTCTTCCGGTTTGCTTTTGCTTCTCCTGGATAAGTTTACGCGGTCACACTAACTTTATCCGTAGCCTCGCTGGCTTCTGTGCACGTTCAGGGAGCCAACCACCCACTAGACTACGGGGCCATAGGTCAGCTTGGCACTGGAGATGGAAGCTTGGCGCAAACTGGATATACCGGGCGGGGCCTCTTCATACTAGCAAGAGTATGGAACCCGTGGGCTCTGAGAGACCGTTGAATGGACGCTCTTTGGTCCCGAGAGAGCGAGAGCCTCCAGACGTATCGGCAGTCTTTCGACAGCATCAACAACGAATGAGATAGCTACGGGGAGTTCCTGGACTATCAGTAGCTCCGGCTTACCCCTTCGACTAGAGCCCGGCTCCTTTAAACTTCTAGAAGGAGGCCTCTGTGGCGACAGCCATCTTCGTCCATCATTCTGCCATGTCTATTGTTTAACTGAACACTGATTGCCAGACTCGATTTTCACTTGACTGTTACTGTTGCGCGCGCCCTCACGCACGCTCTCAAATACACACTAAGCACATTTCCCCCGATCGCCTCCTCGTTATCACGGGTCGTGGAGAATGCCGTTCCGGTCACCGCATTTATGCGGTGCTGATCACTAGAGTAACGTGTAGGTGGTCTACGTAGTACGAAAAACCAAAGAACTTATTTGATAAGGAAACGGAAAGGTGAGTTTTACTACCATGCGTGCCTACCGTTTGAAAAAGATCGCTGGAAGTGAGTGCTTCTTCTTTTTCTGGGCCACCCTAACCGTGGGTTGCTTAGAGTTTTGCCCATTTTTCACCCTTTATCGGAACCACTGTTTTACCACTGAAAGAAAGCTTCGTTTGTGAACATCAGGCAGGTTATTATAAAAAGGCTATGCTGAAAATTCACAAAACGGAATATTTTGAAAAATATTTTGGTACTTTTATCGTTATATTTCCTGTAAAATTTTGCGAACTCCCGTGCAATCTTTGACTGCACATGTTTCGAGTAACTTTAGCCCATATTCAGTTCAAGGTTTGCTCTACAGCGTCGGGTGTTGTGCTGCTTGTGTGGTTATCATCTTCGGTTGTTTTCATGTACTTATGGCGGAAAATGGAGGCTTCAGGAATAAGTTAAGCAGAGACGGATGTCACCTACCTCTGTGCCCGGCGGAGTTTGTCACATGTTGCAATGAATCAAGCTACCGTGACCACCGCGTGAACGTTTCGCTAGCCGCTCTCTTCTTTTCAAGTCTTATCTTCCTAGTTGGCCACTGGCATACTGAAGTCTCCTTATAAACTAACTTCTTCGTCTATGCCGGCACAGCACCAATGAAATGCAGAAGCTCGTCTTCTTTACAAGATGGCACCAACGGTGCCTCACAAATGCAGACAATGCAGACGGTCTTACAAACGATCCTCATGAGGCATTATTCTGCCTGCATATTACCGGTGACCAACCTGATCGGGGCCTTTAATGGCTTATTTGGTGCACATTAGCAGACCTATTGCTTCATCTATCCTAATTAAATATTATCTTGTCTGTAGGAGGCATTACCGTGAACTGACATGTTGCAGTTTTCTGAAATTGTCCAAGTTTCTTCCAATACAACAATCTTTGGAATCTGTCATCAATCCAGCTTGCATGGAACTCCATGAAGATGGTGGTAACCTTATGTTTAGATAGTTGGTCCCTCGGTTCTATTCTGTAGATCCTGGCACTTCGCTTTCTAGAAGTCAAAAGGTGCCCGTCCATCCTCTCACACAGAATTGTGGAGTTTTTAACGGCCATTTATGTCAGAGCATTGTTGGGATCCCACAACAGAAACCTCCGAGCATTGCAAACCTCGTGGTGAGTTTTAACTAACTCCGTGGCCTATTCTCGAAACGAAGTTCGGTAGAAAACCTTACTTGGGAAACTAGTCCCAAACTTTTTTGGATCCCGGGACTAGGGAGGGAGATCTCAGTTACATCTTTTTTGGGTAAGCCCCAACTCTCTACTTGAAGATGTCGCGCTTCAGCTGAATAACGCTCGAAACACCTCTCTCTACCTATTTTTCAAGAATCTCCATGAACCGTTCCTCTACGTACAACACTCACAGCCGTGTCTCATTCGCGAAGTCCAAGAAAATGCCCCTTCATCTCGCCAGAGCCGTTTGCATGAATGTGTCAGTGTGTTCAAGAATTTAGATGCTCCTCCGGAAAGACGCTGTATATCCTTGGGTACTTACTACTTTTTCCTAACATCTCTATGCTGGAACAATTTTCTTTGTCACACCGAAGCTCCAGCGTATAAAAAGACGCGCTTTTTCGAAGACAGCATTAGGCTATACAAAATGACTTTCCCCAAATCTCGTTCCAGCACAGTAGTGGTGAAATCCAAAAGCAGTGATGGGCTAAGTCTTCTGAGGCTCCAAGGAAGGCCGCCTGCAAGCCGTTTCATACTGTGCGACAGCTATAATCGGAGCTACTACCCCAAAACTAATATAAAGCTATAACAAAAGACTCTCTGACCCTAACTGAGAGCTCCAAAGGAGAAGGAACGCCCGCTGGACTAGCATCTAGTTGGGATTTTTACCGTGTGCTTTTATTATATACAAGCATTCAGGGACACAAAAAAGCAGCCCAAAGTGAAGCCATTAACCGTCATCACATAGAAGTCAGCATAGGGGAACTTTTGATGTCCTGTATTTCAGCTGTTGTTTAAGGCCTAACCTTTCACACCTTCCAACTTCTACCGTTTCATAGGCAACAGGTACACGGAAATATCCCTGTTGTCAGAAAGACCAAAAAATAGGGGAGTTAGGATATCAAAAATAGGCATCTCAAATAGGCGTACTAAAAACAATTTGGTCTAAAATCGTGACATACAAAACGGCCCATTAAACTCTGTGTTTCACATAACCTTTTACCCAGATGATTAGGAAAGGTGGAGGGAAAGTCTTCAGTTCACCTCCCAGATGACAATAACCCCGGCTGATTTCAATCTGAGCAAAACTGTTTGCAAGCTTGTTCCTATACAAATAGAATTTACCTCCTCCAGTTATCAAAGGGACAGAATTGTTGTACTATGTTTTAAAGTTGTCAAGACCTCTGTCTAGTTGGCCAAAAGTACCGACAAGCACATACGGTGTTGCACTCCACAAAGCAAGGACTGCGTTTTTGGCTGCACCATTGGCCTATGGGTTTGGAGGTGGAGTAAGCACACGGTGAATGACAGACGGTCTCAGCCAGCTGCAAAGGGCTCCACCGTCTATACCAGTTGCACACGGAAAACGTTTCGTAGGGAATATTTCGGATAGGGCTGTAGTCATGGAATCAGTGTGGAGTAAAGGGGCAGTCGGATGTTCCTCCGGCCAGAGGAAGTTAAAAACATTTATAACATCACCGTTTCTGTCCACATTTGGGCTACAACACTCAGCCTAAGCACGTTTCTAAGCCTCTGAGACGATGAGCCAGAGCTTCCTTTTTGATAGATGCCCTTCGAATTTGTGAAGTCAACCAAAACTGGGTTTGGCAATAAAGCACAAACGGCCTTTCAAACTTAGCCACCAATATTAGAGGTGAATAAGAAATTTCATCTATGCGGAGCTCTAGTGTCCAGAGTGCAAGTCCTGAGAAACTCAAAGCCCTTACTTTGGGGGAACTGTGCTTTTGTTGTTAGACCGTGAGATGCCGTTATGGGTCGCCGAATCACCGCGTCTTTTGCATAAACCTGCCAATCTTTTACAGTCGTCTGCAAACAATATCGAAAACAGAGTGAAATCATGCGAGATCACATTTTTTGATGAATCAGACTTCTTATCCAAGTAGCAGTGACTGCATAAAAAGGCAGTCCGTATTTGAACCTTCAGTATCGGCGGAGTAGGACAAGTCCTCCACATGTGGAATGCACTGTGTTCTGAAAGATTGAATGTAAAACACTCTGATAAAGACACAGTTTAGAGCAAGACTTGAGTTGCTGACAATACACCTAAAGACTGGCTTGGATTGTAAAGAAGACAAAGGTGGGGACAAAGTGCGCAGTCCAGCATAAGTGGACAAAAGCGCCAGCAGTTGGTGCGCTGAAGACTATTGGAAAGTCCGACGGAAAAGACTGAACAAAGCCGCAGTTTGAGTGCTATCCATGGGAGTGGATCTGTGGTAAAGTTGGAGGGAACTCAGTACAGCAGGTAACTAATCGGGTGATTCGGGACAAGGAGCAGTAGATGAGGCAGCAAAATGGTTGACACCGGGGCGACAATGACGATATCGACCAAAAGGCTTGGAGTAAATTAATTAGAACGCGGGAAACCACACCTATGGGGCCGATGGCCACAGTACTCCGGAAAATTGCACGGCGCTAAATAAAAACGGTCATTGTATGCATCTTCGGTGGGACTGAGCACAATATTAACAACTTGGCGAGCACAAAGGCCTTCTGGGTCGGAAGCTGCAGAGTTGTTCCTCTCTAGGAAAATCGAACAAAAATAGCTAGGGCCGAATAGCAAAAAGATGATTTAGTGCAAACAAAAAGGGATCAATAATCCTGGTTAGCTCATAGGATATTTCGTCAAGAAGAACCTTTAAAAATGTATCCTTCAGGTGAATTCACAAAAAAACACTTTGAACATTGCAACTGACTTTGGTAGCCTTCAGGTTCAGGATTGAGACAACTGAATTATTTTGACGGTCTTCGATTATGGTAGGGTATTCACTATATATTCTTTGAACCTCCCCATCATGTTCAAACGGATTCACAGTCCTCTTGGCCCACGCTGAAGAACCCGGTGATGTAATTACCTCTTCATGGATCAGTTTTCTGATGCTATTTTTCAACAGGCTCAAGAAGTCCGAAAATAAATGACGTGGTTCCCCGCAAAACGATAGAATCGCTAGACTAAATGAGCATATGATCAATCTTGTCACCACCAGAAAGTATGCGAATTCAAGAAAAGAAAACCCAACAAGAAAACAGCTGAGAAGCAGACATAAATGAGAGGAAACATACTATTCACGCGGCTAAAACCCATCATAGGGATGTCCTGGCTAAATACACAAAAACGACATTTCAATGTATTGGATGATCCACCGCCTTAAAATAATTTGAATAAACGAAGCAAGTGTAACAGGTGAATGGTATCTCTCCCAACCGGAATGGAAGTGCGTTAAATCTTCACAGGAGGGTTATTATCCTGAAAATCTATCTGGGGAATGGGTGATCTAACTATGTTCATGTTCATAACAAATGAATATCGAAAAGAACCATTACAATGAATACGGCGAAAGTCATCAGAAAGCACAACAGATAAATTGGGAAATTGCAAATCTGGAGGTTTTCGGTAATCTTCTAACCAATGCTCACTAAAGCTCCTAATTTTACCTCCGCAACTGGAATGAACGTGACCGAACCTGCCATCGTTATGCCACTTCGCATTAGCAAGTCCAATGGTCAATGTAAGGTGTCTTAAACCGCAGTAATTGCACGCAATTCACAGCTTTCTTGGTTGAAATAACCAAGAGCGAGAATTTTGGAAAAAGTCATTTTGCGTAGGAAAGCTGTTTACTGGTGTTTGTGGTGGTCCAGAAGAGAACTCCTGACAATTCGAGCCGAACAGCACCAAGCACGTATTGATGCTGTTCTCACAGATGTTTGACAGATCAGAAATATTGTCCGTTGTGCAGAACAAACGTTTTTGCACCGCGGGACACTGAGTGCCAGCTAATAATCTACCTCACAATTGCAGCTCAAGCTGAAAATAATTTTTTCGTGGCTAGCCTCTACAGTAGCGGTTCAGGATCTCGTGTTGGTTGGTCAACGCCTTGAATAAATGACTTTAACTTTGCCCATTTGATGGATTTGAAGAATACTTGTTAAAAACTCCTTCACAAGCAACCACTCCAGTGATTTGTTAGGAAAAGTTACTGTAAAATTCGAAAAATCCAAATTCTTTGCCAGAGAACAGAAGTCCTTTCTATGGAATGCCGAGAAAAGAGCGGTTTTTATCCCAGAATCCAAGGATCCTTAAGTTGGCTACCAAGCTCTTAAAAGTTGAATATAGTTTCTAGCTTCTCATGCGTTGCTGTGAATATTCAGAGGACCTAAGCCACAGATACGGATGACACATCTCACCGCGAGCCAGGGCTTCAACTGTAAACTAGTATTATCACAACAAATGTAGTAGACTCCGCCACCTGAACCTTAATCTCTGGCGGAATGAGAACACCAGGTGAACCGAAAACTAATTCAATAGTAGGTCGCACAATTTCCGTGTATAAGCATTGGAGGACGCGGAACCGACTCAGGTAAAGTTGTCAGTAATCTTTGCAGCGACCCCGACAGAGAAGGACCTTAGCTGCAAGAGATCATCCATTGAGGTATTTGTTGGTCCTGTCTCTACTGCAAACCTTATTTTTGGCATTATACATATATGCACCAACTAGCCAGGCTCCCTATGCAGTTTACGAGAAGGCTTTGAAGCAACTCATGGTCACCGGCTCAGCCCCAAATTTCCCCCGGATTTTGAAAGCATCATTTTTTCTCAGCACTGCAGTAAGGCTGCGAGGTAGTTTACTGGATAACTGCTGCCCAATTTATGAACTCTGACTGGGTCTGACTTCAGACGCCATTGTTCAGCTGGAAGATTGATCACTGGGCAATGGTAAACGCTTCAATATCGTGGCAAACTTTTATCAGAAGTCGCGTGATGAGTTCTAGGGCCGCTAGAGGAGACGGGCCTTCTCCGTTATTAAGCACCATGGGGCCCACTCGAGCCCCGTCATTTGCATCTCTCAGAAGTGATCTCTTAATACAGATTCACACCGAAGCTTTGTCAGATGCGCGTTCAGTTTCCTGTTGAATTGTTTCTAATTTACCTCCTCCATGACGGCAGCTGAAAACAAATTCTTCACTCTGATTGACAATCCGGAAAGATAGTAAAAGACTGGAAGTCCAGTGGACCGCACCTTCGCTGGCGGTAATGCTTGCTTTCCTCCGCGTGAATGGTCGCAAAAGGAAAATTCACTTGTAGCTCAGGGTACATTTCTCTTTCACGAGTTTGCCGGAAGCAGATCGGTTCAAGATACGATACTGAAAGTAGCCCCCTTAACATCAGTCTCATCCATAATGATCCCCGCAGTTCAGCAGCAATGCCAGCGGTGGCCGCCAGCACCCCTCCAAGCTTCGTTTAATCAGCAGCTTTGCACAGATGTTTTGCAGGACCTCTAGATTTTCTTCTAGGACGAAAGTCTGAGGCGTTCCTGGGCTTAAAGTGACGATAAAGGGGCCTCCTAGATGACGAAGTGTTGGCTCTATAGCCTTTTCCAGCTGGGGCACGTCTTTTCCACGTGATGGCGGGGTCTGAGCATCACAGCCAAGTCTAGTTTACAGGCTGAAACTGGAAATGCAACCCGCTGGAGAGGGATATCGCTGAGCCTCGGTAAGGGCAACTACAACTGAGCACACTTTTGGACTTTAAGAGAGAGAGCCCACAAATCCGACCATGATGTAGGTGTGATTTGGATCTTCCGACTGGCGAAATAAACGGCCCACCGGGGGGGACTATAACCACAGTTGAGAACTCAACGGTGCTTTACCAGCCGTCATGAAACCAAAGTTGCAAGCAAAGGGGATTTCATAACAGCCTGAAAAGCAGGACGACAATGATAACAAGCAGGATGCAGATAACCTCTGTTTTACCGTTTTTGGGAATTCGAGGAAGAGGATCCCGTTCCTTGTTCATCCTTAAGTTCCGTGACGTAACCCTAATGTAAACGACCTCAATGATGGCTTCAATACGTATTGGTTGCTGTGCAACAGCTGTTCATGCGGGAACAATTGTGCATTTGAATATTTCCACGGGTATTCACCAGGTATCTTCTGTTTTCTGGGGATTCTACTAGCGAGAACCGCATACGCTGTCTTTGACGTTGGGTGTATTTTGAATGGTTAATCAGATGCAAAGATTTTAGGACGACCAGCTGCAGCAGCAACCGAATAGAACAACCGAAAGCGGACTTTTCAGCTGTGAAATCAGATAGGCTTCTACCAAACTCAAAATGATTTACAGGACAAAATAGGGAGCATTTTTCCATGACAGGGTTTGCATAAGCCCCTAAGGCGGCTCTGAGTTATCTATGAAAATGTCCGATAATATGGTTTGGGGCTGGGGGCACTCCGTTAGCCTCTTTTGTCCGGATCCCAATGCGTTCAAAAATGAAATCAGGCGAGCCTTGTAGGTATGTTCGCCGGTCGGTGGTTACAATGGCGGGAAGCCCAACTGGGGCTACCGTCGTCCAAGGAAAAGACGAGTTATCACTTCAGGTGAGTGTACACTTGATGGTGCCGCCTCAGCCCGCCTACAAAAACGGTCAGTATATTTTAGTGAGTAAGTATCCCCTGGATGGTGGCAGAAGATTTTCTAGATCGACATGCACATGATGAAAGCTCACCTCTGGCGTAGAAAGTATGCAGAGGGGGTTTCTTGTGCGTCTGTATACTTTAGATTACTCATATTCCAAGTGACCACGTACCAATTTAGTTACATCCCGATCTAATTTTGGCCACACTAAGCCATCGGTCACGATTTTGCCCGAGGCCCGTACGTCGGGGTGTAAAAATCCGTAAAGAGCCGTAAAGGCGCAGACGGTACCGATGGACTGGAAGTACTTTGCTACAAGTAGAAGAAGATTGTATCCTCCGATGAAGTGAATGGTACTGGCTGGCGTCGGAAGGAGTTTCTGTGACGAAGATGCTCCACTTTTTGGTCATGCATTTGCACTGAAGCAGTGACCGCCAAGTCAACGCCTCTGGCGGTCGTAAGGAGGTGGGTGCGAGAAGAGGCACCGGACACGGGTTATTTCACCAGAGGTGTGTCTCACACCCTCAGTGAAAGGGGCCGCATAATCTAAGTAACGGGGCTTCCTGGGAAAATACCGGTCTATGCAGCTGGGATGAATGATCCGTGTTCAGTGAAGGCGTTAAGTTTTCTACCGCGTTTCTTGTACTGGAAAAGACAAGTGGTCATATAAATTGCCAGTTCCCTGCCCAATTCATTTTGCCTTGATGTGGATGGCTTTGGAAGTTTGAAGAAAAACGGTAAGGATTATTGCAGTGCAGCAGTTACAAAAGCCAAGTCGGGAGCATAGGTTGACTGGCGGTAGTCAAAGGCCAGCAAAATTACCTTGAAACCTTCAGTCCAGGGTTCAAAAATGCTCAAGGCTGTTGGTTGCTCCCAGTAAGCAACCCTTAATTACCCCAAAATCTAGTACCACTGGTATACACTGGGGAAGTATATAAATGAATAAGTAGATGGAACGCTGCCTGGAGGGCTTTTGGTAGCTGGTGTGCTATAGGTGTTTCGCTGAAGATGTCTTTGTTCGACCGTTTCGGAAATGCTTTTCGTAGGGGATACGGCTACTTCGGTTTCACAGCTTGGTGAGCCTGTGACATGCTGCACCAGCTGGGCAAACTTCGAAGTAAAATTACAGTTACAGTAACCGAACATTTGAATCCTCCAAGCTTTTCGAAAGGGGATAAGAATTGCTCACCTCTCTCCTCTCCCTTTTCTTCCGCGGAAAAGCTTTCCTGTTTGATACTGCAAGATCAAGGGAAGCAATACTTTCTTCACCAAGTGAAGGTATCACAACGCTGGTAGCTGATCCACTTTGACATAAACGACCAGAATTTGTGTCCTTTGATGCAGTGTGGCCAGGAGAGGTTGCAGTGGCTGCTGGGACATCATCTTAGAGGCAGTCTACACTGAAGCATCTGGGATTCTGTTCGAACGACGTATGGTTCCCAACCGGAAGCTGCAATAAAGCAATTCCGGCCAGCAAATAATTTTGGTCCTTTCGTCAGTACTTTTTCTAACATAGCTGATGAACTTTGAGCTACTTATTGTTACCTACTTTGGAATTTATTTTTATTTCCCAGCGGCTGGTTGCGTACTAAATTTTCTTCCTCTATCCCTATGGAGCCGCCACAGGTGTACTCGGATCTAACCTTCAAAACAGGTGTAAGCCGAAAAGCTAAAATCTCTTAGCTAAGTGGTATGCACGTAAGTTTTACCTGGGTAAACGGCGGGCTTCCTTGAAATGGTACTAGGATTTAGGCAAATTTGGTAGCATGCTAGAACCAATCCTATCCGAATAGAAGTTGTGCGGCCGCTTACTTTGTTGTTAGGTCTTGGATATATGGAAGAGGGCAGCTATTGGGCACGGTGCCGCCGTTTGTTGCTCGGTAATTGCTACAAGAACCTAGGCCATCTGGTAACACCTTGGTACTATTCGTGACGGAGGGCTCGCGGACACGAAGATAGCCCACCGACACCAAGACCTAGTACGCCCTGAAACTGGGCCTTGGTCATGGTGAGTTTGTCGGGTGCCAAGCCTTTAGCGTAGAAATGAATCGGTGGACCAAGTGCAACTACTTTGTGTTGCTTGTCGGTCAACGCCCATGATAGCCTATTGGCAAGGCAGAATGGTCCCGAAACCCATATAGAGGCTCCTGGAAGTGGCCCATAGCGACAAGCCTAATGAGGACTGTAAAGAGCGGTAGCTGAATTGCTGATTTGTCAGCAATTGAAACTTTGGTAGTCGTAGCCAAAATGTTCAACCAAACGGATCAACCATGGGGTTGAATTTTCGAAGAAAATCGATGCTAATGATTGGGTGAAGGCCAGCCGTAAAAGATACTCTACATTACTGCTTAATCCGGGTTCAGTGTGAGAGAACGCTCACTGGAAGCCTTTGAAAGTCCCCTACTGACTACAACCAGCTCACTGCTCATCGAGAAGAAGCCTTCTGTGACATAAAGTTGATTGGTGCCCTCCAGGGAACCGATCTCCACTAGGGATGGGATTCCGGATGTTCTATCAGTAATAAAATACAGGAGACGGCTAGCTTGACAGCTTTACTCGAATTTTGTCTAAATTGGTTGGATTACCGTCCCCCTGGTACTAGGGTCCGTAAATGCTGGGCCTGAAGAACTCTCCCTTGATTGCTGTGGTTGAAGTAGAGCTAAAGTATCTCGGGGTTTATAGGATTACTCTCCCGGCAGCGGTTGAGGCTGCCTGACCTTTGGAACCCCACATTGGATGTTCGTGTATTCAACGAATTAATCTGGGAGGATAGTGACTTTATCTTTTTTGGTAATCGCTCCGTAGAGTTTAAAAGGTCTGCATCGGCGTCTTTAGCCTTGTTGAAGGATGATACGTAAGACATACGATCGTACCTAATCGGTGGCACTCGCCAACTTAATTTTCGTTAACTTAATTGCAAGAGGGTCAAGGGAGGTCCAATGGTACTGAATTCGAAATACTACCAACGATTTATCGTTCACCCTGAGTAGGGACCTTCCCTCGCATAAACTGAAAATTTGCTGTGGCCTCCGGGTGCCTGAGTCACAAAACCTGAGGCCAGATAAGTAATGCTCAAACAGATGCCCAGCTGACTTACCAGGTCCCACCAAATCGCCTCCTAGGACTTACCGCGTGGACATTTTTCGGATGGTTTGCACTCGATATCCCTGGCCGATAGGTTCGGTATAGGCTGTAAGTGAGCAACCAGATATGTGAGCTTGGTAGAGCGACTAGTTATGTGAGCCGATCGAAATCGTGCTTCTACTAGGACTAACCGAAACTTCTTGTGTGCATTTAAGTTATGTCTGGCTGTTCTAAGCCTTGTGAGTATTCGAAATCCAACAGCGATATCTTCAGCAAATATCCAGTTTAGAGCAAGATGGTTGATGAAGCTGAAATGGAATTTTAAGACAGCCAAAATATATACCAATGAGGTTTGAAAATTTTTGCCAAGGTAACAGTTGATGAAATCAGTAAGTGGAACAATAAAACAGACTTCCATCAGTTGCAGAATATTCTTTGGCAAAGATCGAGAAAATGAGGCCTGCAAGCCGAAACAACACTGAGTTGGACAATATGGTGCGCAGGTTTGCCAAAATAAACGGCCTCTTGGGTGCCGTCGATAACAACAGTAGTAAATCAAGTAATGCTTTGCTAGTGGTCATAAAAATCAAAGTCACAAGCCACAGAGAGTTCATGCAAACCTAAAGGGCAAGGGCGCATAGCTAGAAAACTGAAGAGGGACCCCAGGGCATGTGGGTTATCGCGGTCAAAACAGGATCAGCTTCATTTGCAGTGATAAAACAAAGGCTACGCATGGAGTGGAAACAGAGGTGATGATTGTCAGGAGTGAATATGACACAACCACTGCATCTAGGCCCTTCTTTATTGCTTAGAGGTCTATCGAGGGCTTATAAGGCCCAAGATTTCGAAATCATCGGTACGGGTCAGACAAAGGTGCATTAGGCCTGTTTGGTACTTATTGGTGTGCTCCGGGAATTGCATTGCTTCTCCGACCAAGACATGTGAAACTCGAATGCTAGTCTTATGCTACTAAGATTTTGGTGGATCGATGCTTCTGGAGAAGCACCTCTCCTTAGGGAGGTTCTGGAACCCCTCTAGCAAAACCCCTGCCGTTCCCAAAGATTTTGGCCCCTTGAGAAAGCAGTTGTGTGGCTCTTTGTCGAAAGCTTTGCTGAAGTCAAAGTGGATAAATTCCGTAGGTTGGCCCTTAACTATAACCTGAGCCCGTCACCCGCAGGCCAGGAGAAAGTTAGACTGACAAGGGTGACAGCTTCAGAAAGGGCTCAGACCACGTTTGAGCAGCTTCCAGCTTGCACCAAAGGAGTATAAAACTGAAAGATATCCGGTTGTCAGTATGAAATTCCGGATAGATCTCAGACTGAGTCTCAAGGAAGTCAGAAATTCATGTTGAATTTATGTTCCAATCAGCAAGCAGCTCCATGAATCGATGCAGTTTAGGATATTGACTCTCTTTATACCCCCCTCGCCGGTGGGGTGCTAGAAAAGAGAAATAAATCCGCCTCAATAGCATGCACTTTGGTACTGCCAGAAGCCCTTTTTGGTCGCAATGGACGTCTCTGTAAGCTGCTGATTTAATGCGACCTTATTTCTTGCATTGGGCTGAAAACCAATAGCTTTTATTGCACTCACTGTTAACACATGTATTCCGTTTTATTTTGAAGCGCTCCCCGCTCAGACGGAGCGAGTACCAAGAATTGCCCTCTGTTTTCCTTGCAGGATGAACTGGAAAAAGAAAAGTATGAAATGTTTCAAGCAGGTTAAACTCAAGCTGGAAAACTGAACTGTTGTAATACATGTTCATCTTAAAATCAGGTCACTCATCAAACTGATAAATGGATGATCAAAATTCAATCGGGAGATGTCGTTTTTATGCGACAACATCCTCAATTAGCCCGCATTGTACCGAAGCCCGTGTTTTCTGTGAAAGTAACCGAATTTTCGGTCTACCCAAATGACTCGTCGAAAACCTCAGTCTAGAGGATGGGGTCGTGTAGCGCAGCACTCCTGATCGAATTTTGATAATGACTGCCTGCACAGTTCACCTGCAATGTTAGCTCTTTACCTTGAAGAAGAGGCATCATAAGTCGACAAGCCAGCGCACTTTATTCCCAACATAAAAACCTAGAATTTTATCGTGTTTTCCAGAGGATTTGGCTTCGAGTGAAAAGATGTACCAAGCCTTTACAGTTTTCTCTTTGTATCACTCTTGCTGAACTCCCTAGTTGGTCCAAGGTTACAAGTGGAAAAACATGAATGAGTGGACCATTCTACAACTCGTTCAGGTGATTTGCCTTTTTGAGAGTAAAACCTGGAGTTCTTTTTTTCTGAGCAAAAGTAATAGCAACCTCAACTGAACCAAACCTGACCAATGTAGCCGGCGGTTCCATCATCACCTTGCCACCAGTTGATAGAAGATGATTCCCAAAGCTTCGCCGCAAGTAGCTCACCGCGAAATATTTGGAAAACTCTTGGGATTAGAATGGTTACCGGTATTTCAGTCGTGTCCATTGGTGACAGAGGAGGAATTATCATCGAGGGGTATAATTTTCCGCCATCCATTTTTGGCAAGTTGTTGTACATTTATTCTTCAAAAACCCAATTCCTATATGCTGGCTTGCTCTTCTTTTTGGTCCATTAAAGTAACGACCATAAACACCAAAAAGCCTGAAGGCGCCAGAGAAGTAGTAGGAGGACTTGACTAGCATGAACGTTACCGAATAGAATTATTTTTATTTAGGGGTTTTCTCATGGCAGCACAATTGAGTGAATAAGTAGGGAGAAGTCTACACTTCACGATGTACGGAGAGCGGGATACCAAGCTCATTGTTTACTCTGAGAGAAACATCTTTTATCAAGTGCCACTCAAAAGAATAACTGGTGGTAGCTGAGGACATGGTTGACAAATAGGCAATATCACTCACGGAAGGCGCGGATGAATGAAAATATTTGTCCACGTAAATCCAGGAGAACCTGATAGTGTGGGCATGCTTACCTGTCTCAGTGTAGCATATACGAGAGGGAAATCCACAAATGAGGAGGGCTCTGCTTAATGGTGCTCTGGAGGTGGCTCTATTGCAAGGGACATTTTGACATATCCTCCGTTTCCTTACAGTTTAGGGGTTTGTTCCCTAATTCAGGACACTGACCAAAATGCGTCAGAATGTTTTCGAAATAATCGCGACATGTTTCCACTGCTGCTTTTATCACGCGTTTCACGGTGCAGGGGCTCAAAAGGAAGTACATCAGACTGTCCAGAGGACGGTGAGTTAGAACCATCAGCAATGTGTACTAACAAGCGGGCATTTAGAAACATTCCACCTGCTGAAAATGAGCACTGTTTGTCCCATCGTACGAAGTCAATATTCGTGATTCATCTGTCCATCTTATGGGCTATTTTTATTGGGTACATTGCGACCGGCAAGGGACGATCGTAAAACGTGACTGGGGAATGAACTAATGACACATTTTAGCATGCCACTTCTGAGTACAAAAGAAATGGGGGAAATTTTTGCCACTCTCCGAGTTCACTGTGCCGTCCACCGCGGCTAGTGTGGTGAGACATTCTTGGAAGCTGAGCATCCAGTCTGTCTGAGTGTTCATCCACTGTGTTAGTTTGCTTTTCAGAAAGATTGAAAAACATCATTTCCGGTGAACCCCTAAGCAGGAAGATAAACTTCAGCATGACTCCAAGGCAAATTTAATGCAAATAATCTATGAATGAATAACCACGGTGTCGGCGTCCATCAGTTCAAATAATGGCTGTTGTGGTCGGTCTCTACGAAACTTACCACCATTTAATAAAATGGGGTCGTCAGAGAAGCGTGAAGCCTGATATTCATGGCGCACTGCTTGTTGTGTACAGCGTGTTCAAAAATGACGGGCAACCCTCAGAAGTTTCATGTTTTCATTTTGGCTGCTGGAATCATTGGCAGTGGTGAGCTTCAAGATTTTCCTGGCTCGGACAAAAGTACCCCAGGTTGTTTCCAGGAAACCACTGAAAACTAAATAAGTAATGGCGGGAGGTACTTCCAAGGAATGAATCAGCTACCGCAACTAAATTAGGGCAAAAGATTTGAAACCCAAAACAATACTACCAGATGCAGTATGAAGGTAGTTGAGGTCCAGAGACCAGCAATGGAGGCAGCTGTGAGGGTCACATCATTGTCGAACATACGGATTAAACATTTAAATGAAATGAACAGCCGAACTCCGGGAAAGATTATTCTTAAGGGCAAGACGATGTTGGTGGTATTGGGAATTGTTGTTGAAAAGGACAACGTTACTTGAGTTATTCTACATTGTGCCTCACTTCGCAGACGCAGTGGAGCACGGACGGAAAGCAACGGCAAAATGCAGGTCCCCGTTCCTCCTGCACAGGCAAATTGTGGTCCTTCAGTTGCGTATTACTACTCAATGCAAGCAGAGTAATAAAAATTAGGCACAAATACATATAGTGGATACAGATTGAGCTACCCTGGTTAGCTGCTGTAACCCGCGACAGCTTCGATTTCTGAAGCTGTTTAGTGCATCCGTATCTTTTATGAACTTTGGGGTGGCAGCTGATAATAGGGTGTGATGGGCGAAAGCAAAACATGCCGACTGTGGACGAGTATCTAAAGTTTGTCGTCAGGTAGAAGCATTGGATGGGAAGTCCAGAGATGATTCTACCCAGGTGCGTCGTTGTTCTGGGCGATGTAATCTGACGATTTTTTTCTGCCTTCGATGAACAGACATATTTTAAGTCTCTTTCCTGGGAGACGCGGGAAGGTTCAGAGCCTGGGGTTTTTCGGGGGGGGGGGGGGAAGGCACCTTATTCACAGCAGTGAACATATGGCTGGTTGTCTGCATATTGATGAGTACATGACTGCACAGTGTCTTGCCGTATCAAAGACGGTTTTGTTAGTTGCATTCGGTGTGATCAACCTCCCGCAATATAGCAACAACCAGAACTCACCGGAGATTGCGAAGTAAACTCACTTGGAGGTTGTGAAGTGCAGACGTAAACCAGATGGGCCTGCATGACATCAAATTCGTACAAAGCTTAGAATGGTCCTAATAGATTCATCGGTAGCTAGTTGATCAGCGTAGATTACCGCGAGCAAAAGGAAGGGCATTTATTCGGCGGCTGAGCCACTATGCCGCGCCTCTGTCCAGAGGTGATGAGCTGTAGTCCAGTCATGTTGGAAACCGGAGCCCTTCAAAAAATTGCGGAAGGCACCGCCAAAGTGAGAATCCATATCAGTGGTCCCCGCAGCAGTGCAAACAAATAAAGCCACACAACCAGCTAGAAAGGCTTTTACACTCTTCTATGCGGTAGAAAGCAGAATTAGAATGGCCCGCGGCCGGCAATTGAAATATCCTATTCATTTGAGTGTCTAGAAGGAACCATCTGATGGCATACAGTATCCAACCGCACTTGACGGAAATGTGCCCCCGGCTCGAAGGATGTTGCTAATGCATATCCAGCGTGGCAGTGTATTTAGGGGCACTAGTATCGAAAATCTAAGCAGATCTGATAAATACTTCGCGTTTAACTAAATACCAAACAAGCAGCTTATTGGTTGAATTTACGGGGACGGAGCCGCGGAGTGTTCCAAGTTGTAAAGGCTGTCCAAAACCTCACCACGGAAGGTGGCCGGAGCCGATGGTTGCGATCAAACCTGAGAGATATCGTAGATAGTGAGTGAGTTCGAAACTGAAGGCAACACTACCTTCAGATGCCGGGATCTGTTGTTCTTGAGCAGCCGAGCTTAATGATTTTTTGGCTGGCTCTAGAGATTGCCTCTTGATCAGCTTCCGTTGGTAATGGTTCGTCGATATTGTGGATGAAAGAGAGTGCGTCCGCAGCAGAACGGGTTGCCGCATGGAAGTATCACATGTCGTAATAATGTGTGGAACAGCCTTAGCGGTAAATATTGCTTGGCAAACACCGATAATACTAATAGGAAAAAAGACAGACTTAGAGACATCTCGGATATGCTTGTCAGCACGATCAACCTCAGACAAGCAAATTACTCGCCGAACACGTTTGTGGCCAAGGAAGTATTATGAAGCAGTTAAGTCAAGAAGAAATAAACAGTGACCCCGGTCGAGACTAAAACTTTGGGTGGATGAGGCAGAATGTTTGCAAGACCCAGAATGAACACTGTTGAACGGAGAAGGCGAAGGTCTAAGGGGTGTGGTAGAAAGCAGAAAGGTCAATCATGATGAAATCAAGGGAGGCTGTACAGAGGAATAAGTGAAGAAACGAAATAATATCTTGTGAATCGAAACGTTATTAGAAGGAAAACACCATATATAGCCAAGTCCGGCTTCAGTAGTTCCCAAGCATATTGACAAAATGACATGATATCACTTTGCTTGAGAGGCAGGTGAAAAAGTGGAACTGGAACAGATGGAATCGAGCCAGCCGTGGGTTATCACGCTTCTCCAATGAACAAAGGCTGAATTCATGGATCTCATGTGATAGAGAGGTAAAGTGGGGTGGAGCGATTACGAAGGACTTGAGTGCATCACCGTGGACTGATGGAACATTTGTCAACCAAAGAGAACCAAAGTATATCAGTATTATCAATGGTAGGGCCACTTGATCTTGAAGCGGATTAACAGGTGAGCCAGAGTGGATTGACGGAAGCCTGCCAAGCCAACAGAATATTAAGGTATAGCGACAAGTACGTAAAAATAAAATTGGGTAAAGGTGAAGGGGCGGAATCTAGAAAACAAAATGGCACCGAAATGCGATCTGGCTGCTACACAATCTGAAGGTTTCGTGCAGATTCGGACAAGGGATGTATCAATAAGTACGTGGGAACACAAATACTTTGGGGTTCACTGAGAAAGTAAGACGGGTGTCCGGCTAGAAGGGCAGAAGGAATTCAGTAAACAACTACCGGTGACAAGCTGAGGCCTACCTGAATGAGAGCTGTGTATGAAAAGAGATGAGATGTTTTGCCCAGCTTTTACAGCCTCTGGGTCAAAACTGGAGCCGCCCAATTGAGGGGTAGAAGTGAAATGGTCAGCGGCAAGGAAAAGATCACGACTAAAGAGGGTTGACTTAGTCAGTCTATTAAGGGAAGATCAGAATGAATGATCGCATGGCCAATAAACGCATTCTTAGGCTCGATGAACATAGAGGTCACAGCGAGGGTCAGTAAAGGGGGCCTGCTTCGCTTGCCGTGCCGGTGGGTAACCCAAGAGAGTGTGATCTTTATTTGAAATCTGAACACAAAATAAAGGGCACCACAAGGGAAGCAGCCTTATTTCAACACAATTACCCGCCCATTCGAAAAAAGGAACAACCGATGACGCCGAATTGTCTCTGCACGGGCTTCAATACAGATATTATTCTCGCATCCACGGTTCAAGTGACTCGGCCACGACTGATATCATAGGCCCATCTGAGAAGAACCTCAACGGAAGCAAAACAGTAACCAGGAAGCTAACAGGAAGCTTTGACGTACAATATTTGCTTTATTGGGTCTCATGCTGTCTTCCTAACTCGGTTTAGGAGTTCACAGAAGATGAGAAATGTATTGGCAACGACATTCGGAGAGCTTATCTGAATTATAATGAAAACAATTTCCGCTGTTGCGGGTGCTCATGTCCATCATGATGAGATGGTCTAGGGAGCAGAAGGGCACGAACGACTCCGGACCATTCTTTATTGTAAACATTGTCCTCGCACAGTGATTGGTCGCTGGAAGTTGATGAAAGAGATGCCAACAATTTGGGAATATACATCTTCTCCGAGCTCTAGCCGGAATATTCGGTCATCATAACGAAGATTCCGGACTAACTAGCAGGTAGTTGTCACTGACTTCGCACACCATCCCGTGAGTGTCAGTTTTCCGACGGGGCATAGGATGCGTTGTCAAACCAGCAGGAGCTGGAAGGAGAATGACAGGGGGCATTGGATGTGGTACAGCATTTATTAGGAAGATTGGAGTCACCAGCACCTACCATAGGGGCAGAACAAAGAACAGCGACTTGTTGAAAGATATTAAAATGTAGAGTCAGCTCAGATTCACTGGCAGACTAAGGGTGATGGAAGCACCGAAAATGGATTGTTAGTTGAGTAGTTGGTAGTGAGGCGTACTGGGTCCTCGATGAATCAAGAAGCGGTGCTTCGCAGGTGAGTTAGTGGGAGGGTTCCCTCCACGTGTATCATTCACGCTGGTTCTACGGGCTTTATAACTCACAGGGACATCCCACTGCTGGGGGTGGGCTTGGTGATCTAGGATCCAGTAAAAAGGATGATGTCCAGATTTGAAGTTGCGGAATAGCTTCAAATGATCGACCTTGTTAAGGATAGAGCGGGAACCATTCACGCCTGAAAATAACCGATAGTGACGACTTGGGTCGTCAACCTTAATAATAATTAGGAAGGTCGTTCGGAGATCAAAGGACTCACCTCCGCGTGCTTACTGGGACGTCGACTGAAGGGTGATATTATTGGTGTTGACGACATTGCTAAAGATGGCTCTATGAATTGAGACAGATCTGAGGATGGCAGAATCATTTATTCAGAGTTTTAATGGTCAGAAATCGGGAAGACAGTACCTAGAGAGAAGATGCCTAGGTAAAAACTGATACATTATTGGGTCGACAAGTATGTATGGATGGCGGTGTGTTGCCAGGAGACAATGGTCCCGGTTGGGCTGCGGGTAAGTGCTAAAAAGTTGGAGGATTTAGAGCTAGCAGCTGCATTTTGTTAAACTTCGTGACCGGAGCAACCCACACCAGTCGTGCGTAACTTGCGCTTATCTGATATGTTTGACCCATTAGGGTGTTGAAAGCAAAGATGGAGCAAAACTAAGCTGTCTGTTACCACCGGGGTTTCGAACAACAGAGTGGTTGCGATTGGCGAAAGTGCCGTCCGGCCTCAAATAGGTTGGTTCAAGGAAGGTAGTCACAGGGTACCAATCGGTATTTCGGGTCGATAATCTGGAGGATTTAAGCCCCTGAGGCCCCCAACCAACTTCAGCGAGGACAATCGGGTATAGACGGTGGCGTGCCAAGTTGTTCCGGGAACTTGGACTGTGAGCTCTTTGGATCAGTCTGTGCTGCTACAAAAGGAAGAACGAAGTCTTCTACGGTGATTTGTTCGGAGTAAATGGAGGCAGAGACATCCCAGTGCTGTGACCCGACCTCAGAAGCTTCATAGAACCGCTATGATAACCACGTTATTGACGGTTTATTTGTCTTGGGGAAACCTGAGGTGTACTCGATGGCACGAACAAAACTGTACGCTCTGGGTCAGCGTGTCTTAACTGCGCGAAAAAGGTAAATGTATAAGAACGTAGCATGAGTGAAAGGTATTTTACATTGAACTGAAATGAGAACACTGCCCAGCAAAATTCAATGTTCATTTCAGGTGGAAGGGTCAGTCGGCGTGGCTACGATTGGCTGAAACCTCACAAGATAAACGCGGACTAGACGAAGTAAGACGGCACCAGCGGGGAGTCACATAGAAAAAGGGAAAATTTCATAGAAGCAGCAACTGTTATAGAAAACGGTGAGGAACAATAAGATGCTGCAGTGGACAGGGTGTATATGGCTAGAAATTGGCCGGAGAGGGGGGACAACGAGTCAGCGCTGAAATAAAAATGTTGATCAGCCAGTTAATTCGTGGTGATTGGAGGATGATGACTGAAGAACTAACCCCATCGGAGATTGATTACATGTCAGGACAACGCCTGTAAAAAGGGAACGGAACAGAGAGGAGAGTGAAGACGGAGCAACGAATATTCTTGAGGTGGTGACAGATAATGAGAATGGGCATGGTCAAAGAACTTGGCGGGTAAGTAGTGGCATCAAAACGCTCATAATGTTAATGAAGGCATGTACAAAGAATGGCTCATAAAAATGATTAGAGGTTCGGTCGATTATACATTTATTGTATAACTCCGAGGTTGAGACTGGATCTGAAGTAACCAATTCGTATTAAAGTAAAGGAAGTTTCGCACGAAGCCGTGGAAGAAAATTGACTGGTGCTGGAGAAGGAACCGAATGAGAAGCCTCATACCCGGAGGTTGACTACAGGTACCGGGCCACTTCTAGTTAGAGATTCCTAGATGGCGTCCCATTAGCCCGAAGGCCGGAGGCTGCGTAGGTAGAAATTTAGCTGGTGGCTGCTGAATAAGTGAGATGGCGTTGGTAGAGGGTTTGTAGGCAAACATCAGAGGTAGAAGGGCCAGTGAGGGCATTTAACAGCTCGCTTAGCCTGGTGAAGTACCCTGGAGGCATTTTTGGTGGCCTCGTGCAATAGCGCACCTGATCGGAAGTTGTCCGATGCAGTTGAACCAAAGTCCTCTGGGGACGTCACTTTTATCTTTTAAGTAGGCCCGTTGGCCTACTTGACGTACCAGGTTGGTTCGGGTTTCTTTGATCTACTAGGTGAAAGCACTTATTGGGATTTAGTGTCTACCCCCGTACCACTGACCAGTGACGCACAGTATTCAGATCCAGCTCCATAGAATCAGCTGCTACGGAGCAAACTGACCTAAAGTCACTCGCAAAAACAGAAGTCCACTGAAAAAGGCAAAACAAGCCGGGGTTTGTTTTGAGATATATGGTAGCAATAGTAGATAAACGGGACCAGTTTGCAGCCTGAAGCTCTAAAGTGTTGCCATGTTGATTTTCGGAATACTTTGTGGAATTAAGCTGACCTGAAAGCCAAAGTCCACGAAAAACTGATGCTGCGAGATTTGATCTTTGCTAGAGGGCGAACAGTAGGTCAGCTGAAGGCCAGAGAGCTCTGCAATATCTACTCGTTGGCAGGCGGATTTCCCTAGTAGTCTTGGAAGGTGCACGAGGGCTTGTGGTTTTCATCTCTTCTACGATACTCTTAGTGTGACCAGCTTCATACAACAGTATGAGCATCTGATAACTCTGGATCGGGAGGTCTAAGAGCGGCAACAAGATGGCCATTTCTGGTAGGAGAGCGGCTGTCAGATGCCGAAAGTAAGGACTGAGTAGCGGCCACCTCCGTAGGGAGGGCTTCAAGTTACGTTTCTTTATCTGTCAGAGCTAGTCGGTGATGGTTGTGGACAGGTGGACACTGATTACCATGAGTGGAGGTGGCTTCCACGAAAAGTTCCGCCGCAGAAGCCAGCTGGTCTAATGATACTCTGCCTACGAGGGGCCTCGGGGCTCACTGCTCTCTTTCGGGCAGTTGTTGCCCCCATAATGGTTGCCGTGACATGCCGCTAAACTGAGGACACTTAGCTGGTTGTGTCATGTGGAGCAGAAGCTGTGGAGGCCTCTGGTCACCGAAGAAAACGTTACCAAAGAGCCCAAAAGCTCGGCTCCGTTTGGAAGCTCCGGTGCTTTCTGCGATGGCCTGTAAAAACACATCATGAGTCTGTTCTGCAGACGGAAAGGAGGCAAAGCCCTGGATGACTTCCGGGGTGTTTAAAAGTAGTCCACCTGCGAGATGCATCTTTTTCTGTTCTTAGACGATTTTGGGAGAAGTAAACTGTGCTTTTAAGTGGATGAGCCAAAAAGAATGTTTTCATGAAATAACTGACGATGTCTTCACCGAGCGGGCTGCAGAGATCCTCCCGGCCACGGCAGGACTCGGGAAAATTACCCCAGCTTATTTCTTATCAAAATAGCAGAGGTGAAGTGAATATAAAGTGGCAGACTGCAGTCGGCACCACTGAAAATGTCAATACCCATATGCACAACAAAAATAAAACTAACGGTTTCACGAAGGGAAGAAAACAATTTGGATGCACGAGCAACGTACTCGAATGCAACTATGGTCCAACGATTGAATTGAGCCAAAGATGAAAGCTGATGGACTCCGTCTTAATACTAGATGTTCTGTTGGGCCGACTGAATATGGGATGCTGGATTTGGTAACGGCTGCAGCCTACGGGTTACAGTGTTTCTCGCTTACAGAACCGAAGGGAAGGAAAAGGCGATGAACCGACGTAGAGCGGCATCGGGCTGACTAGAATGAACAGACTCCAGGCAATCAGTCGATCGAAGGGACTGAAAGTAACAAGAATGTCTAGGCTAGCACTTAGACCGGTCAACTTTTGACTGGTCAGTTACGTACCCTAACGAACGATTCATATGAACGACCCAAAATGTGCTTCGGGACTTCTGATATGGACCTGTGACCACGACGTGAAAAAGTAAATTTGAAGCATAATTGTACCCACCTGTGAGCCCTTCCAAGTGACCACGAAGAATTATTCAAAGCCTGAGACCAGCTACAGTTTGTGCAGGGCCGGAAGTCGGATTCAGATGGGCTCCTAAAGAGCCGCTATCGCTCCTGTGGCAGACTCAACTACAGATGCTCACTTATGAAGATTGCACACTCAAGCTGTGCGTTAGCGGTTTCATTTAAATGAGTTTGGTGTCAACAAAGAGCCGCCACTCATAACCGCCACCTGAGGGTCACTGTTTTGTTCAATAGGGGACATTCAGGTGAATGCTAGCAGACCTCCTAGTGACGTCCAAGTGATGGTAGTGCCGTCTGGATATGTCAATAAGGTTTGCCGATAGGCGTAACACGGTAGTAACCAAAGTCCACGGATTTTTCCAGCTGATTTAAATGTTGCGACGATGAGCGTGAATTGAATCAAGTGACATATTCGCGCACATGAGAAACTGAATAATCCAAAGCATCTCTACCGGGTTCTCGAAAACCGTAAGTCAAAGCACGAGGCGTTACAGACGCAGTATCACCATTTAATTCGAGCATCACACGGCGAAAGTCTACAACACCGACTGCTTTGTACAGTTGTCAGCCTATCGCCCCAAATCTATCACGAGTTTAACCGTACTTTTTGCATAGGCAGCAACTGCTATCGTCGCTTCCAGCACATTCCATCTGCGAAGACCAACGTGCTGCCTTTGCACATGTGCTCAGTTGGAAAATAAGCGATTTGCGCCCCCTCGGAGACAGCTATGATGGAAGCTAAGGAAGTGTCCCCTCCTATACCTGAAGAATAGCACAATACTGTCTTTTTCTGACAGACAATCATAAGACAGGAGGGAGCTGGAAATAGAAATGTAACTCGTGAACTTTGGACCTGGAACGGAAAGTTCCTAATGCGTGGCCAGAAAACCATCCAGGGATTTGCCCTTAGAATCTGCTCGGGTAGCACAGCCGACACCAAGATGCCCCCCGACGGACACTTGAAGGTCTCCTTTGAAACTAAACTGGAAAATTTGGGGGGCCCTCAGATGACGGCACCCAAAGCTCAATGAAACCAACACCACTATTCTCATTACATTTTAAATACGAATTCCGACACAGAGCAAATAAATATCTGTATCCGTCCTAATTAATACACGGTCGCCCAATGGTATAATGAAGGTTTACCACGGGAATGGTGATAATCTTGACTTTTATCCGGCACATACAGTCCGGTGGCAGTAACTCCCACGTTGCGCACAAGAACCCGATTTTTTGGACGGATATAAAAAGAAAAGTATGATTAAATGTAAGTACTGGGTTATGACAGTGAACTACCCCACTTGATCCCCGCAAGGTGTTACCACCGGTATCTTCTAAAATCCAGAGGAAAAATAGAGGTGCCTTTCGAAAGCTTATGCAAGCTGTCGATATAAGCTCAATTGTTTGAACCACCCAGATGGTTTGACTCAATGTCTTGTGGTGATTTACCACCTGCCTAGATGTTTGCTGGCCAATAAATCACGTATTTCTGTGGGGACGGCTGCACTTGGCGATTCACCATCGATTGGGGCAACCAATCCGTCTCCTTGCATCCAAGTTACTTTTTCGGTAGGCTACGTGGTAGCTCCAGGAATTTTCGTTTCCCGGCGGCTTCCGCTTGCAGAAAAAAGAGTATGGATTTGACAACACTTATTGATCGTTATTTTGTAAATCTGAAGTGCTGCCGATGCGACTCAAGTTTACAATGACCAAAACATTTGTTCATCTGAACAAATGCCGAATTTGGTGGCGCCACTGGCTCCAAAGGTGTATGCCGTCTGCACGCCAATGCGTTCCTCCAATGCACGCGTTATCCTGATCCGGAGATTTGAATTTTGCTCCTTTGTTCGCTGCCGAGTATATTCTTTATCGTGTCACGAACCGAGGACCAAAGCTTTAAACTCTGTACGGGAGCAGGTCTTGACTTAACTTAGAAGAATCCTAAATTGGTGAGCCCGAAGAGCAAAAGCTTTCCACTGAGGACCGTGATAAGTCCTCCAGTCATACTTATTCGATTATATATGCCTTTTCCGTTATATAAAATGTAAACTCCCGTTTCTGCTGCAATGCTCGTTTCATATTTTTCTTATACCGGTATTATAAGAGTAGTTTCACGGTTGCTCAACGGACCTCCATGTATCCTTCCACACTTGATACACCACTGCACTTATGACTAGAAAAGACCTTGAGCCTGATCCGGAACCCCCCGTTTTGACGGTCCCCTTGACCGTCCGTGGGCTTTTCATCGATGACCCTCAACTCTGGTTTCATATGTTAGCATCAGAGTTTGAGAGTCAGAATCGAAAGCTAGTGTAACCATTACAGGTGGGCTATTGGTCCTCCTCCCCGCGAGGTAGCCACCCAAATACTCGGAGTTTTATTCAATAACTATTCTTACACAGTCGTAAAAGAGGCAGTTATCTCTTGTCTTTTGCCGTCAAACTAGTTGAGACTGAAGCGGATGATCCAGGGGACAGGGCTAGGTAGTAGAAATCTCTCCACATGACTGAGGAAAATGCAGGGGCTGACGTGTCGACTTTTAGAGGAAAAGCTTCCCAAAGAGTGGTAGGCACAGCAATCACCGACCAATACTCAATCACTGCCTGGGGTTTCTGCCCATCTTGGGCTCGCAGAAGCGACCAAACTAGCAGGCCGTACTGTGGAAAGGTATCGTCCACAAAATACAGCCGTAATAAACTCCAATAGCACCCAAATCACCACTCCTACCAAACGATTGTACTCCGAGAGCCCAATTATGGCCGCTTTTGCGCGGGATCAGAGGAGATTTTACTCCTAGTTGTCCCCACCGTAGGGACCATGAACCTTTTCACAACTGGGACTGATATGAGCGTCGCTGAAGCCCTTCCTTAGACCACCCCGTTAGTCCATCTAGGTCACGGTACTATCTATCTTGGTAAATCCTCTCAGACAATTTTGATCCCTGCAACCCTCTGGCCATCATGTTCAGCCCTTTGATAACGCTTATCAATAAGTAAATACTCGTCATTTTAATACTCATCTCCCTTGCAAACGGTGTCTCCGCGGCCATCGTGGTTACGCGTCACACAATGATCCGTCGTCCAGTTCCTATTTCCATGTTGCTGTGCTATATTCCACATTTCTAGGAGTAAAAAACCTGCTCAACGATAAACTGTTTACACCCGGCCACTTCCTTCATCACCATCTAGGAAATTTCCGTCATTTTTTTTCTGATTGTCTCGTTGCGCAGTCCCCTTTCTGTAATCTGAGTAAGCGTCCACTACTTCCGACCAACTCCACCTGGACTTGGCCGGCTTGAGCAACCGAAATTGAGTTCAAAAGTGCCGGGTGCCACCATAAAAAGTACCTTAAATACTTTTTCCTACACTATATCGGGTGCACATACTTGAATAGCCTTTTTGGAATTCGAATTCCGCTTCCAACTATACCGTTTGATCATGCGTTGCAGCATGCCTCCGGGTTGTCCAAAATAAACCGTTCACACTGATTATTGTTGTTATTATTATTATTAGTAGTATCCATATCACAAGCGTTGCGAGGAAACGCCCGGCTCTGCGAGGCTCGTTTCACCTTCCCAGGGAAAATAGGAAAACCAATATCTCGATTCTTTCCGACGACTAACGCGGTCAGCAAATATAATAGCCGTGGTATGTTAAATATTTGCGATTCAGCTCCAAATAATCTGCTCCTAGTTAACACCAGTGCAGCAGTTATTGTTATTCCGAAGGAAGCAGGAGATGCGATAATCCTCTCAATCAGAAGGTAACGAGTAAGTGTTCACTCCGGACCTATCCAAACGACCAGCCACGCGGAGACAAATCCTATCATCAGTTTCAAACCTCCATGATCCTTTAGGTCTTGTTTCACCACGGCCGTTACCGGCAAGGTGGTTGATACAATGAATGCTCCAGAGAGAGACGGATTTGGAAGAACCTCTCCAGGACGACGACGACGAGAGATGGCGTGACAGATTATTCAGCGTAGATAAACTGACCTAGATCTAGATACCAAGATACTGGACAGGAATCAAGTGCACACGTGATGCCCATCTACACTTGTTTTCAGATGCGTCCGAAGTAAGATACGGGCAGTCGCTTATGGCTGCTGAGGAGACGAAAATGGTGGGTGGCACAGTCAGATAGTATTCGCAAAGGCGAGGGTGGCTCCACTGAAGACGGTGTCCATTCCGAGGCTAGGATTGCCTGCAGCAGTACTGGCCCTAAATACCTCGACGATGATTGGAAGGTACTTTGATCAGATAAAAGGGAACCAAACGTTTAGACGGACCCAGCCACAGTACTGCATTACATAAACGACTCTGACACTCGTTATAACCTTGTGGCCAACAGACTCACTATGACTCATGAGCCTACCGAGACCAATCAGTGGCACTATGTACAATCCTCCAGTACCCGGCAGGCTCCTGCTCAAGAGGCCTAAAGTCTCTAGAAGGGCTGCGGATGGGGACAGCGGAGCCGAACTTCCTAACTGCATGCAAGCAGATGTGGCCAACATTACCAGCCCCCAAGCACCAAGACGACGATATTGAAATGAAGCGACTGATATTAGCTACAAACTCTACTGGAAGCGTAAGCCTGATGGACAAACTAAGCCATTTCCCGGACTAGGTAAGAATGTTGAGAGAAGTGGTCTGGCGGACGAGGTACAAACTACTCCTAATGATTTTGGAAGGCACGCTACCACAGAACACTAAATGGGGGAATGGTACCACCGTGCGGGCTGAATCAAGCCAAGCTGGATGTCTTACACCTATTACAACTGGGCGCTTTCCCCTTTCGAGACCCGTGAGCTGGCCAGGATAGATGATAACACCAAAATAGGCGGGCTGTTGCACAAAAGTATCTAGAGATTAAACCCTACTCCAGTCAAAGGGACACTGAGAGTTGGAAGGCAGCCAACCACTTCAAATTTAGAGTAGGAAAAAATATCCCATATCAGTCCCCGGCGACCACTACATCAGGAGGTGCCTGATAAACCGTGTATATCGGGAAGAGGGATATGCAGGTTTGAACCACTCATTGTACAATATACGTCGACGATTTTGGGTGACCAGGGGACCAGCGAGGTTCGAGCGAGTCATGGGCAATTGCACCATCTATCGTCGCCAGAAAGCTGTAGCAGGCTCACAAGTGATGTCACCCATTCCAGCCTTCAGAGCTTACCCGGGACGGCGCCCGTTCGTGGAAATTGGCTTCGACTGCTTTGGCCCGTTACTTGTACGACAGCAAAGGAGCACACGAAAGAGGTATGGCTGCCTGATAACATGTTTACAATCCAGAGCGGTCCATATCGAAGTGGGGCATATTATGATCGCCGATTCATTTCTAGTGGCCTTTCGAATGTTCGTCGCGAGGCGGGGCGCCCCCAAGAACGTGTACTCTAACAACTGCTCAAACTTCGTCGGATCTCATGAGGAATTGGAAGAATGGTGAAACCTCCTGGACCAAGTCAAAATACGAAACAAGACCGTGGCAAAGAGGATAAGTGGAATTTCAACCCCCCCTATGCCAGTCATCGTGGTGGCGTTTTGGGAAAAGTTGATACGATCTACTGGGAAAACGCTCACGGCTCTGACCTCAAAGAAGAACCCCGATTGCGAAATGCTGGCAATCTTACCAGCAAAATTGTAACCTATACTGAACAACAGACCCAAGGCGCCGATCGTCCCAGACCCGGAGGGCCAACCGGCTCTCACTCCAAACGATCTGGCATTATTGCGGTCAAACGTAGGAGCAGCCAAGCCAAAAACCCTGAGTGGAACGACCACCACAGGATAGAAACAAGTGAACCACCTAGTACCGGTTTTCCGGAAATGCTGGCCGAGGGTGTAATAATAATAATGGTATATTTCTCGACCATGGTCGAGACGCACGCGCAGGCGCATGATCATGGTGTACAACGTTACTCAAAACAATGAACTATACACGAATTTCAAGAGAGCTAGTCAAAATCGTCAGAGGCAAAGCAGCACAGCTACAGTGAGTCTTAATCGACCGAAATTATAATGGTTTGCGCGGCAAATACGGTTTGGTTTCGAATCCGGGTCGGTTGGTGGTGACCCGTGGGAATGCGAAATATGTGGTAAAATTTATCGCTAAGGATGCGTTATAAACCAAAATAGTTCAATCTGTGGATAACGGAGGCCTATTGGGGTTTCAAGAACGGAATAAGTTATGAACATGAAGAGATGAAAGAAATGAATGGGAGTAACCTTGTAAACTTTGGTGAATATGAGGAGAACGGCTCACTATGAAGACGACGATGGCCCGGAATGACGGATATTCCCGGCCTCAATAAATAGAGTACATCATGAAAAGGGGTGACATGAACAAACTGTGTGGAAGTGGACTAGGAAACGTTGACCAATGTGGAGGAAACAGCAATCCATATAAAAGGTGAGTTCAAGTTCAGGATCAATAACCCGTATCATTCAGAAAAAAGGAGCGCAACTTGAAGGCCTTGAATTGGTGAAGAATCAATTTCAAGCCGGGTAACGATCAAAAGAAAAATGAAATCTTGCAAAAGAAAACGGTGAAAAACCCCGGTGTAGGCTCGCGCCTTATTGTTCTGTTAAGCTGACAAAAATATATTGGCTTATTGATTCTCAGTGATATTCGGCGTCATCATTGGGAACCACGGGTGGGGAGAGGGATAAGTGGACTTGCTTTCGGATGGCGTATCGAAATTTAATGAGTAAAACATTCCTGTGTTGCGCATTCTGGCTCTATCATTGGATTGTTTCATATGAGACCAGGGTGATGTGCAGCATCCCGTGGGTACAGATCATCAGGTGGGACCCCGCCTTACAAGGGACGTGTCAGTCAATCAGTAGAAGGTAGCTTGTGAACTGTTATTTGTGAAGACTGCAGCAGTGAAATCAGTGGCAGAGGTGTTGCGTCAGAAGACGCCTGTCAATCTACTGGTAAGCAGTTGGGAGTGTTTTAGGTCGTGTGGCTCGATTGCAACCCCTTTTGGTATAAAAGATTCCGTTTAGGTCTCTGTCAGTATGGGTCGAGGTGTGGACCATGGTCACCAAAAGTGGGGCCCGTGAGAGTGGACGACGACAAACCTGAAATAAATGATGTTAGCAGTCTGGACGTGGTTCCAGCTGAGTGAGGATAATAAATGGCGGCAGTTAATAATTAACTGGTTGGGTTTGTATTAATGGTCGGCGGCACATTTCATATTTTGGTCTGGGTTTAAATTCGAGAGTTTAAATAACGTAGGGTTGATAAGTACTACTTCAGGCTTGCCAGATAGCGTAAACCGGGTGGGCTGCTGCGTCTGCATTTCAAAGGATAAATGGTTTGCACGCAATTAGAAGTTCTGAAGAGCAATTAAGTAAGAATGCAGAAAGAACCACCAGGGCATCGGTGGTGATGCGCTAGAGAAAATTGTTGTCATGCACAGAAATGTGGACGTATGTTGTTCTGTGCTCCTGCTCGAGAGTGCCGGCCTACTAAGATTTAATTTGAATGTGAGCAGGGAAGTCTCATGGCTTGGTGGTTGCTTGAATATCGTATTTGTTATAAGAGTGAGGATAGTTAGTAGGGAATGGAAGAATATGAACAGTTCTCCTTGTTCAGTTTTTGTAGACTCAAGTGAGGCAGGTGTTGGTCATTTGTTGCCTCCATATGTTATCCATGTCAGTGGGCTTAAAGTTCAGGCTGCAGTAGTGATTTTAGTTGGCAGGAGGCTGTGGTTACTGTTAGGTAGGGTTGTAAACCTAAACGTGGCTTGGATGCTAGGACGTCGAGAAGGCCGCTTTCTGAGAAAGATGACGGAAGATGGGGGGGTATGGATGGAAAAGGTGACCGGTTTCCACTATGTTCTTTTCTCCATTTTTCCTTTTCCGGGATTCACCGTGGCTGCCGTTATTCGTCAGGTACGTCTACACGCTGTCCAGGTCAATGGGTTGAAAGTCAGGGCTACGGTAGCAATTGTATTTGACGTCAACATGCATGCTAGGTGAGCTAAGGGAGGGTACGGGGTGGTTGAAACTTAGAGCGGGGGGTGGGTAAACGTATCTGGAGAGTCCAGTGCACTGTCACCCCAGTCAGTCTCGTGCGTGAAAACCAAAAGCTTGTCGAGCGAACAAGGGCGATGTGGGGTTTCCCCTTTCGCAGGATCAGGTCTGAGCTGATGGGAGACATACCCATAGATGAAGGTTGCCCAATTCCTTCACAGCCCGATGTCAGTGGTATTTGGAGATTGAATCGAGCCGACGGAGACTTTTTTGTTTCCACTGTTCTTTTTTCGTTGTTTTTTTTTTGTTTCCTAACGGAGGGGTGGTTGAGCTCACGTAGGGACTTTCCATAGCCCCTCCGCCCCATCGTAATTTTATGCGTAATTGCCTTTTTTCGCAAATGCTGGTGGTGGTCTGTATTCCCCAAGTTCGGACGACGCTATGGTATGGGTGCCGTTGACATCAGGGGTTTCGCTAGCATGGGCTTAGAAAATGCAGAGTGGGACTATGGAAACACACGGAGCAGGACAACGAACGTTGTAAAGCACAAGCTGGCATACGTGTTTCAGTCTCATACAGCGCGAGACCATGCCCAAGACCATCAGAGACCATTCCGGGCTAGCTGGTGTAGATGAGTCTAGCCCATCTGATGGGAAATAGTGTTGTGTATAAGAGGGAATATGATAATGGTTGGTGGATGGTAGATACAGAGATGAGACGAGATGACAGGCCACTAAGTAGGTACTAGCAGGTATGCTTCTGGGATAAGAGATTCTGAAATGAGATGATTAAAAAAAGCGAAATGAGGCCGGACATAAAACCGGGGCGGGTGGTGGCAGCCAAAAAGAACGGGAAAGGAGTGAGGGATCAAGTAAGGTGGTAGGAACTCGGTGTCCTAGGATCCAAAGCCACATACCTATTTGCTGCAGAGACATCTAAGGCTAAGGAACTTTGGTTGGCAATAGAACACGAACATTGTCTAAAATTAGGAGAACCGGCAAGCGTTAAACTGGGTATAGTAACAAAAGTCAGCAAACTGTAGTTACCGTAGTATAGATTGTGTGCAATATAACGTGAGAAGAAATAGTTGCAATGGCGTTTGTCATCGGGCGATAAATGAAAGTTCTGGTGCAATAATCCTGGTAATCAAACCCGTTTTCGTAGGCCACCTCTTCGATGACAGTCTGGCCGGTAAGAAGGATCACATTTGGAACAGTCAAGAAGTGATTCAGCGAGCCTCTGAACTGAGAAATTGAGACACTCCCGCGGATGTTCAGCGGGAGTTTATTCCATAACTTTCCGACCCAGCAGCTTTCGCAAAAGTGGATCTTCAAGGAGAGGTCATTTGGACGTGGCAATGTCATCGTCCCCGTGGAGAGCCAGTTGCATGAAGACGAATGGCCTATTGGAGTGATCAAGGACTGCTGTGAAGAAATCGATGGCCTCGTACGCACGGTGGTGGTGAGGACGAACAGAGGAGACGTATTGCGAGATATCCGTAAGATATGTCAGCTTGTAGGTGACAATGGCGACAGCGAGGTCGACAACACAGACCAAGCTGAAACCAAGTCTACTGATGCCAACTGAAGCTAAATTTATCTATTTATCCCTCAAGCATTCTCGTGTAGGTCCCAACACCTTGCACAGTCTTTGAAGTTCACTTTTGTCTAAATTATTGCGGTTTTCGCGGGTCTCGGCGGAGTTAGTTCTCCAGACTCTAACTGAGCACATGACACGATATTAATAATAATATTAATAATAATAATAATAATAATAATAATACTGGTATATTTCTCGGTCATGGTCGAGATGCACGCTGTAGCGCATGATCATGGTGTAACACGTTACTCAATAAGATGGAATATTCACAAATTCAGAATATGAAAGTTGAGAGTATCAAAGATGGAAAAACAAAGCCAGCAACAGTTTGAATGGATCATTCTGATAATTTTTCGCGCGGCACTTTTGAACCGGTTTCGATTCCGGCCTTGGCACTGGTTCGCGGTGGAGATATCGAAAAATCATTAACGCAGTGCCAAGGACGCATTATGAACGAGAATGATGCAAGCCAAGGAAACCGGAGGCCCACCGAGGTTATGCAGTTGGAGTAAATTTTTGAGCAAGAGGAAAGGGGGGGAAATTGTAAAGAAGTATGTTCGGGAAAATCAACGCATGCGAAGAGGATAGCGATCATGAAGACAATGCAAACCCTGAATGACGGATTTACCGGAGTTCAATAAACGGAATGAGTTTTGAAGCAGGAGGGCATTAGACCAATTTTGTGAGAGTGAACACTGGTGGATATGGGAGAAACAGCAGACCATAAAAAAGTGAGTTTAGATTCAGGATCAGTAACATGTACCATTCTGAAATAAGAAAGCGCAACTGGAGGGTCTTCGAGAAGTGGAGAGTCAATTTCCAGCCGGCTACGGGTCGTAGGAAAGATAAACAGTGGTAACGGATGATAAAGTGGGAAATCTCCGCATGGACTTCAGAGTTATTATGCTGTTTCACTGGCAAATATATATGTATGTGTTGACACATCTGCCTTCAGTGTTATTCAGCGTCGTTTCTGGTAACGTACGGCATCGAGTGCGTAAGGTTTGTCTGGCAGGACAATATATGTGTCGGTCGATCAGTCGAGTGTGGCTGTATAGTAGCGGCATGCGAGTGAACTGGAACTCGTGTTGGTTGCGTTTGAAAACGTTGAACGATCTGATAAGCAGTTAGGAGTATTTCCTGTTGTATGGTTTGATTTCGGTCCCAATTGCTATGGTAGGTTCCACCTGAGTCTCTGTCCGTACGAGTCAAAGTGGCATCCTTGGTTAGCCAGTTTTGCGACTGAGATAGTGGGAGACAACGAACCTGAAATAAGGGAAACTTTGAAACAAACATTTGTTAACCACTATTCTCCGGACCTTAAATCTGTATTACTATCCAACCTGTGTTCAAACTGATATGAGATTGAGCCATGCGCTTTTATAGTAAATATACCACACTTCGAGCCCTTTGATGTTCCAGACATCCTGTAGCCATGGCGACCTTTCATCGAGAATTTTCAGTCTTCATTTCACCATGTACTTCACTCTTATTCGGGAGGCCCTTTCCCTCTGCAGGACGTATTCTGTCTACGTGTCTTGACCACGCCGAAAACTTTGTCGTATACCGATAATGTCGTGTCATCTTCGGAAGAAACTCTTAGGCATTGATGTACGGAGCATATCATCAAGAAAACTTGCAAGCTTGTCTGCTACCAGCCAACAACAGATGAAACTCATGGCGGCTGACGTACGCACTGACTCTGCAGCCTAGGTAGGCTAGGGCGAATCAATACCCCTATCTAATCCTCGGATGTTGACCGTTTCACGGAAGGATTTAATGGGCGGTGTAACGGACTTGTGTGGGAATCATCCCTAGCCGTTTTCACACACTTATATTGATAAGAATATGATCCTCATCTTATTGAACCTCGAACAAATACAGCATGCATCAAGCACTACACCTGAAAACTTATATATATTTTGCTCATGTGCCGTGGCAAGCCGTTGATTCGAACTCGGACTGCTGTGACGGTGGTGCCTGACATCGACCTCTGTTGAACTCTGGCCCTCGTCGCCACAAGTTTTGGGCGTGCACTTGAGTTTTGTAAATATTTATATGCGTATAATTTGGTGATCTAGTACCGTAGAGTTAGCGAATCAATCTTGTTCTGACTTTGGGATTCGGTAATTGGGCTACTCTTTACTCACAATCAGAATGACCGGTACACTAATCAAGCCTGACGCCCCTGCGGCGACCACAGGGCGATCAACCAAGCTACCATCCCAGACAGGTACTCCATTTTGTATATTCAAAATCTGACTTCCTCCTTATCCCGATGCTTTGACTTCAGCCGCGTCGACCCCGTTAGAGCCTACCACCAAATCCCGGTTGCTGAGACCGGCATCCCTAAGATCGCTGTCACAACTCTCTTTGGACTACAAGAGTTTTAGCGCATGCCGTTTTGGGCCCGCAGTGCGGCCTAAACCCTTCAAAGGTTTATCAGTGAAGCAATGTAAGGTTTGAAAAAATGTCTACGTGTACTAAGAAGATATTTTGGTGGCCAGTTCCTCGGAAAAGGAGCATATGGCACACCTGCGCGCCCTTTTTGAGCTCCTTAGCCAACACGGTTTAACCGTTAATCCTACCAAATGCGAATTAGGTACGACAGCCATTGCTTTCCCAGGTCACTAAATCTCAGCCTCGGGCATACAGCCCCTGCCTGACAACGTGGCAGCAATTCGGGACTATCCTGAGCCTCGCTCCTATTGGCAGTTGCGCTAGTCTTCTGGTTTGGTTAACATTTGTTGCCGGTTTATTCCCCGCAGTGCCGAAAGGAAGCCTTTAACAGACCTTTTGCTCGGAGAGAGTCGGAAATTCGTTTTTCCCGACACGGTACAGGCAGCGTTCGTTTTGATCAGGGAAGCTATCACTAACATAGCACTCAGTTTCCATCCCGACTCTTCTGCCTTCCGGCATTAGGGGAAGATTCTTTGGAAACGGCTGTTGGAGCAGTGTTGCAACAATTTGTCAGTGACTTATGGCAACCAGTAGCTTTCTTCTCCAAGAGCATTCCACCTGCGGAATCCGACATAGCACTTTCAGCACAGGGCTATTGGAAATTTATCTGGGTATCCAACACTTCCAGTACACACTCCACGACCAAACATCCACGCGTTCACAGATCATAAACAGCTATTGCACGCTCTCCAGTCAGATTATGATCTATATTTGGCACGCCATTTAACTAGGTTTAGCAGTTTACTACGCACATTCGCCTTGTCTGGAGGGTACAATCCTGTAGCAGACGCACCCTTACGTGCCCACAATATCGACGACCCACTATCCATGGGCATAGACCTAAAAGCAATTGCCGCAGTCCAAGCCGTGGATCCTGAGGTCCAGCAGCTCAGAAACCGCAGATCCCTGTATCCAACTTCGGATGTAACCATCGTTAGCGATGCGTCACGGGGTCTACTTTGACCACTAGTTCTTGCCAGTTTTCACCGATCGGTTTCTACCAACCTCCACAACTCATCGCATCCCTGTGTTATTGCCTCTGTGAAGCCATTCACTGAGCCATTCGTCTGGCCTTGCCTCAGCAGTGTCTCACGTCTTTGGACCCGTGCTTGCCTTCATCTTCAAAGCGGCGAAACCTATCGCCATCATATATCTACTTTAGGCTCATTCTCTGAGTCGGACGTACGTTTTCATCACGTGCGTGTGGATCTCGTGGGGCCCTTTCCACCATCCAACGGCTGACCTACACCCCCACATGTGTGAATCGTTTCTTTCTCCAGCCACAGGCTATACCCATTCCCCGCCCTACCTCAGAGGAGGCGGTAAAAGGCTCTCTAACTGGTTGCGTAAGCCAGTTCGGTTGCTAGGATATTATGACCACTGGCAGCATTTCTCACTTTGACGGTGCCTTCCACAAGCTACTGAAAGCTTTCGGTACCAGACACAAAAAGACGGTGGCCCATCATCTTCAGGCCGATGGTATGGTGGACCGATGCCATCGCCAAACGAAGGCTTCCCTTCGTGCCTGTGATAAACCTTCATGGAGGTTTTACCGATGACTCTCCTAAGACCGTGTAACACTGTTGAAGCCGGCATGATTGTTGCTTCCTCTGAACTAACTTGCAGTTGCACATCATGACTTACAGGTGAGTTGGTTTCTCCAGGACCACCTGTGAGTTTTATTCAAGGGGATTGCACAAAAGCGGTTGGTAAGCCGGGTACGGATGCTAAAGTTTACCCCAAAACGAGAACGAGCTCCCAGCACCTACATATCCACCACCATAGAGGCCATCAGCCATGTGATCATTCGGGTGGATTCAGCGAGGCCACTACTATAAGTGGCTAACTGAGGCCCATTCTGCGTCTTCAAGCGAAAGGAAAAGAAATATGCTGTAGACTTCATAGTTGAGAGGAGGTTGTCAGTATAGACCGCCTTAAACCAACTTTTGTCGAGATTGACCCTGCCGTGAACATTCCGCCAGACGCTCCCACTCGTTTACAGCCTCCGGTTATTCATTCTGCATCGGCACTTGTGTTTCCAACTAAAGACTCCCAGCTACCGGTTGGATTACCAAACTTCACCAACGATGCCTCTGCACCACCATCAAGATAAGCCGCTGCGGAAGCGATCAATGACAGCCGGCGAGGTCTTCTGAGTTCGTAACAGCTGTATACGTGTAAGTTCAGTCTTCATATTCCGCAAGAACATAGCCTAGTTATGCGTGACTGCAGAATCACGTGGTTAACCAAAACAAAGCTGGTTGAAGCCGGCTTTTTTCCGGTATGTCCACCTTAGTCGAATATCTGTCCGAGCCCCTAGGTGCGGCTTCCTTGTTTTGCCTTCCAAATGGTCCAGTCAGACAGATCCACATGGACTCCTAGGATCTCGCGTAGCTCGATCACCATGATCACTGGATCGTGAGAGCCCTTTTGGCGCTGGAGGCTGTCTCGTTTACGAAGGCAACAACAACTACCCGCAAGCGGAACCTTGGGATATGCCGACGACGACAAACCTACAACACAGTCATCACTGTCAAGTCGCAGGCAGGATTTACTCAGATCGGACTCAGCTTTGAGAAGGAAGCGATTTCGCGACCGACGCACGGTGACCAGTGTAAGTCATAAAGAACGGCCTGTGCTGGCTTCACTGTAATTTCCGATCGGGTCATGTGGTAAGGAAACCATCTCTCTCCACCGAAGCCGATGCACACATCACGGATCGAAGCTTGACTGTGTCGGCCTTCTAGAGGGAAACCCCTGTAGGGCCACCGATAAAAAACACGATTACAAGGACTAAAATATTTGTCCATCTGAAAAACTGCCGAATTCGGTGGCGCCACTCGCTCCAAAGGTATATGCCGTCTGCACGCTAATGCGTTCCTCCAATGCACGCGTTATCCCACGCTCCAGAGATTTGAATTGTGCTCCTTTGTTCGCTGCCGAGTATATTCGTTATCGTGTCAAGAGCCGAGGACCAGAACTTTAAATTTCATACTGGAGCAGGTAATTACTTCACTTAGGGGAATCCCAAAGTTCTTTGTATTCGCGAAAGGCTGTCATGCTTGAACTCCCCCATTTTAAATAACGTCATCGGCAATCCGAAATCAGAGCGTGGTGTCCGACGTACAAATCAGCTAGCAGTTTTCATTCCTGCGATCGGAGGGGAATGTTTATGTCAGTCACTCACTGATCACAAGCGAAGCAAACTACCGCTTTCTGATAAGAGTTGTGACCCTAAAAGGTTTCATTGAGTTTACTAAGTTCTCAGGCAGTGCTCACGGAAATGTGGCAGGTAAGTAACTGCACAGAGACAAACTCGGCGTCCGTCTTCGCAGATGGTTTCTTATTAAAACTTATACGTCTAGTGACACACAGGCTGCAAAATATCACTGTCAGTCTTGTTTTCATTGTAAAACGGCGAAGGAAGCTTCACAGTACAGAAAGTGCCGGAAAATCAACGAAACTCTGTCAAATGACACTGAGCGGATCCGGGGCAGCAGCTTCCAACAAGAACTGTCCAAAACTGGCAGCCATGAATTGAATGAACGAAAACGGGGGAAATAACTGAAGTCGTCGCTCACAAAAAGGTGGTTAAGCAAGGTGACTGACTATGGTTACTAAACATTTTATTCGTAGCTTCTAAGCTCTAAAATTCTCTTTGTAAATCCACGAGGAGGGAGATTTTCTCGTTCAAAGCTAGTCGAGATCAAACCAGGAAATGTTCAGAACAATAGCTTATTATGTGCTTCCGTGGCAAAACCTTTACGTCCACCAATATTTATCAGGTATTTCAGTGGACTTTGCTTCTTGGTGCCTCATTGCGGTTTTTTACTGCCACCTAGGGAGCTCTGTCGTATCGGTCAAGCGGCCCTTTAGGCTGCTTGGGTGGGAAAGAAGTGTACAGGCCCCAAAAATTTGTATTGTTTACATCCGGTAAGACTCACCTTAATAGTGTCCACGGTATCAAGTTCTTCTTCTGTAAAGGCTTTTCGCACCAAGGTTTCAGAAATGGATGATTCAACGCTACCAGTGTCGACAACAAAATAATGCTGAGTTTTACCACCTACCAGAAACCTAAGCTGCAAAGCCAGCACTTACTCAATCAGGATAGGGTTGGGATATAACTGGGTTGCCTCGTCAAAAAAGTGGTCGCTTCACTAGAAAACTTTAGGAAAAACTATCGGCTCCCTGTTGGGATGGCTTGGATTCAGACTAAAGTATAGACGTAAAAACGCAGGATTGGTTCACGCCTTAATTTTTTCGCACGCAACTAGTATCACCGTCGTTGTATTCTCCTTTCAGAGCAACTTAAAAACTGATTTACCGATACGTAAAGGAAGAAACACTACACGCCGTGGGAAGAAAGAGTATTACTCGGAGATATGGAGTGCACTTGTACGGGAAACCACCGATTGTCCGGCCTTCACCATTCTCGCCTTTCATACAATTTTCCAGGTCTCTCTGCAACTTATGGTCCGCATAGTTTTAAGTTCCATATGAAGTCATTCAACTGGAGTTACAATTTGCACTGCTTATTATCGGAATTCAATGAAAAAGTTTCATATGGCAGGATTCAGATGCCATAGAAAATTAAGGTATCTCAGAATATATAATATAGAACACGGGATCTGGAAAATGAGCGGAAGCGTAAACCTAAATGAAGTGTGACTGAGTAAATTGATAAAAATGTACACATTTGCACGTGTACAAAACATGATTACGGATAGTTGAGTTGAAGTTGGGTGAAAGAAACATTTTTGGGAAAACCATCTTAACTGGGGGCATGATATGGTTATAGGTAAAAAGTTACCTCCCGGCCTACCTTTTTGGATTCTTCGCGATCCTCAGTGTTGTGAAACCAGCGCAATTCTGTACGCGATTAGCATGGATTCTTCCACGAATGATCACCATTTTGAACAGCATCTGAGGGTTCTATGTTAATGAAATTGATCAACCAAATCTAGACCGCCGTGACCATTTTGTGATCACGAACTGCCGTTTGAGGAGTCCGACCAACAACCCTCTATTGCAACTTGGTCTCCGATGAGTACGGTCAACGTGTTCAGCAAAGGCCCCGTCAAATCTGCATGTACGTTTTGCTTGAGCGCTACAACCTGGGGATGGTTACCGTCAGCTCAATATCCTACCGTGCTAGCCGCCGATACCTCTACCATTTGCCGTTATTGGCCATTTTATTGTGTACCTTGTTAGGGGGACCATTATTATTATACAGTAAAACATGGCTAGAACAAAGAAAGAGCGAAGTTCGGCAAGTTTCAATAGTTATGCAAATTGGAAGGTTTGCTACATATGTCTACAACGATGTGTGCGTTGAGAAACGTGTTACACAAGCCCCTTAAACATCACGAATAGCCGCATAAAAGCAGATAACGCGCTACATTTATGACACTGAGACAGACATCACCAAAGGTAGTTACCGCCGGACTACTTTCTTTTGCAGCAGAAAACCAAATACCGTCAAAGTATGAACTGGGCAAATATGGCACCTCCTGATCACAAGAGCATTGAATGGAACAAACGGGGCAAACTGGTTGAAACCTGGGTTTTTGGAGATCTCGCAAACGTTTCGGATGTGCAGGTTTTAGCAAATGTTTAAACATTTTGTAATATTTTGTGAAATTTACCGGTACTGCACACCACCCCAGCATTTCACTGGGGAGAGCCGAACAACTCTTGACGTTGATCTGCCTGGGGAGGGATGCGGAATGTTTTCAAGCCGGTGCCCTCAAAGCAAGGGAGAAACTGCGGGGAGTCATCTGAGGTCAAGATGGCTTCATAATGGGTATGGAAGGTCCGGGAAGTCAGACAGACTGACCGAAGGTGACCAACTTTGTTGCTTCCTAAGCACTTGGCACCGCAAAGACGACAGATAGATTGCGACCGTGGCCTTCCGCGGGGGTGGCACTGAAGAAGAGCAGTCTTGGCATTAGGTGCATCAACGTGAGCTCTCGGGTTCAAAACTGGCAAATATTCTTCTGTTCAAATTGTCTGGGGTCCAGTATGTGACATGGGGCTTTCCTTGAGCTGCAACTACGCAGAGTTATGCCCGGGGGGGCTTCAGCTGGACTACTCATATCTTGATGTTTTTAGCAGACTTCAAGAACGTGCTAGGAGGCAGAGATAGAGATTGAGAGCAGTTTATGTTGCAACCTCTGATTATTGGGTAAAAACCAGACGGTCACAAACTTTTATTTCTAGTTGTTCTCCAAAATAACTAGGAGTAGCTCGTGCCTGAAGCTTAGGAACAAACTCGCAAATATCCTGCTAATATTTCCGTTAAAGTTGGTGGAAGTTGACACCTTCAATGACTTTAAAATTACCCCGCTAGATAGGATGAGGCTAAAGATCGTCAATTTCCTTGTATCGGAAAGAAGAATGGCTCTGCGGGAATGAAAGTTCTAGGCAACACACTACGCTGACTTTCCAGTCTCACTCAAGAAAACAGCTGTTTTGCGTACATCCAAAGTCCTCTAGCAAGCTGTACACTGCAGTCAAAACCTTTTGAAATAATCCTCAGTCTGACGTACAAGGGCACACAAATCCAGAAATTTCGTACTTCCAGCGGGCATCGCTTTAGTTAAATGTCCCAGAATCAATGAGAGTAGTGATACCGAAATCCATGTGGCACACATACTCATGTTTACTTTGAAATCCAATGAGGATTTCATTGGAATATTTGTTTATCATTTTTGGAACCGGGATCGACGTAGTTAACTTGGAAATTGACAAAACTTTCCGTAAATGGGAAGTTTTGGAATAAAGCAAGATCTGAAATATGTTGTAATTTTTTTTAACTATGACTTTTCGCTGATTCTGGTGGACCTTATTTACCGGCAGTTTCTTGTGTTGAACAGCAGTCTCACCAATTTTGCTTTCGAAAGCTTTTTTTCATGTTCTACCGTATAGAGTGATACGTGTCATGCATTCAGCAAAATTAACTTTCGATGCGAACGTAATGAGGCCTGTAAACGGTAAATATGGGTTTATTTGCGTTCGCTACGCCACTGGTCACGAATGTGCTTCCGCCATCATCCCGGTAGATGTAGAAGCTTCCAAGTGAGCACATATAGCAGCTACTTGTCCGCATTTATACTGATTTAGTTTAAGGTTCGGGCAAAACTTCACATACCCTTTTTTAAGCCAATGCAACCCGCGAAGGAGTTAAAGTCAGGCTACTGCTGGTATCTGGTCAGGTTGTGGTTTGGATCCCATCGGGTTTGCCAATAACGAGCAATGTAATATTTTTATTTACTGTGACAGCCTACGCTAATAATCTGGGTAATAATACTATGGTGGTAATGTTAGCTCTCCAGGCCCTAGGTTTTTAGGTAAATCCAAACATGGCCGGCAGTATGGGTGGTGGAGATACCACCTCAGGCGAAAGGTTATAATGCCCGCCCTGTGCTCGTGTTGCACGTAAGTGAGTTCGTAAGAACATCGTAATGGATGTGCAGTACACAATAGTCACCGTATGGTTGGAAGACGTTCACAACATTCCCAGGAACAAAATATTGATAATTCTATCAGTTTGGTAGTAGGCGCTTGATGCCAAAGAACTTGTCGGTTTCGTTCACCAATGACCACGGACAGCTGTCGATATCTCCGTCAATGTCAGATCCATGGGTTGGTGAGGGTAAAATGGAGTGAAATAATAGAACCAATCACTTATTTTCAGACTCTTAGAACGTTGATGGGACCGGTTATTTCTCTGAAAAACTGTCACAACTTCTTTAAATATCGATTTAAGATCTCAGCGCGAAGTGATGTTGTACATACTAGCGAGGAGCTTCCTAAACATTCCCTGGGAACCAAAGGTGCTGTGCTTGAACCGTGGGCAAAAGGTTTGGTTCACCAATCCATCAGGTTTTCAGTCCTCTTTATTTAGGCCGTTCTTCGAATCACGGCGTTTAGTCACCGACACAGCCATGTTGTCCCTAATGTCGTGCTTTATTCACTTTTTTCTTATCTGTAAACCAATAAGTAGTTCTAGGAACTTTACTGGTAGCAGCCCTCTCCAAGTTCGAGGCGGCGTTTGCGACGCTTGTTATGTTGGCTGCTATTACCAGCAATCCCTTTACCAAGTGGGTTAACATCAAAATATCCACAGCGATTGCACCTCGGGGTTTGAAACTTCACAAAGTCAAAATAATGTTCTATCAGACAAAGACCAAGGCCAAGTGTTTTTTTATTTTTCGAACCAAAAACGATAATCACGGCCGATGATCTGCACGTGAAGGACAGAGGTTTATTGCATTTCATAACTATGAGCACCTGATGGGATCTCAGGATAGCTCATTCCTCCAATAGGTGTCTGTGCTTAGTGGGGCTGTTACAAACGACCTCCGCAAATCACTTCGCGAAAAGCTGTCTGTGATGATCAACAAAGGACTAGGGGAATTGCTGTTGGTCAGACGTCGTCCGTAGAACTGTCGCTTCATATCCGCGAGAGAAAAACGTGATTGAAGCTGAGTCCTAATTCTTATACGAATTACGTCACACAGAGCGCTTTCAATAACGGATGGTGGTTAAGGACTACTTCCAACCCTGATATCCAGAAGCATGTGCAACACCGGTTCGATGGTGCCAGGGCCAGCAGGGTTTTCGGTTCGGGAAACTCCGGTAAAATTATGCGTGCCGCCGGAGTTACTGCATGACAAGCGAAAAGGTTTACTGACAACCGTAGGCAGCTGGCTTGACGGCCTCAACTTGCATACTAAAATATCGAATAGATCCACATGCTCCTAAATATATATCGGTGACGGCTGTCTGTCATAACAAAAGTTGTTAAGTTACTCTACAGTACCCCAGCCAAGTGCTCGGGCTAGATTTACATGCTTGCGTGGAGCGTGCATTAGAATGAGAATTGGACATTGGAAGTTTAATTATTTCTTTTTCGAGTATCAGAGAGCGTGAAGGTTAAGACCTAATCCGCAGCGAAATGTTGTTCCAAAGGGGAGAATATATAAATACAAAGAAACTACAGAGCAGTGAAGTCCTGGACACTGGCATTCAGACCATAGAGTCCGTATTTCGTGGAAAATATTCGGACGTAGTTTTGACATGGAGAGCCTAATTACAAGATTTACTTTCCTTATAAATTTAAGAGAAAGTCTAGTGATTCGTAGACGGCGAGGATATGGAGGCCCCTAGTAAAACGGCTAACACCGTTTTACATGGTCTGAGGGCAAGAAATACGTTGTACATAGTCCACCTCTGATCTACCAATCTGCCATAAGTTAGAAGAGAAGACAGCACAATATTCCACAAGTGTCTTGGGATGAACTCCTTAGGAGCTAAGCTTGGAGCCTGGAAAAACGACGGTTCATTAGTCTGACCTGCTAAAAGTCTGGCCTTAGCAACCCGCACGGCCAATGTCCGGGAAAACTGAATGTACATATTACTCCCAAGTCCACCACTCCTATTTGTTGGGGCTGAGCTAATCATCAATCCTAAATGTTCCTGCAGGAACCCGACATTTGTACACAAGAGTTTCACCTTCAGGGGCAGATAGTTTCATCAACCGCCGGTTACTTCTCGAGTCCGGCGGGGCTGAATGTGTGATTCATCAGCACTAGTAGGAGCTGGGGGGCTAGATTCAAGGAAGTATATATTGTACTGCCGCCCACAAAACTAAGCGAGCCTTCATGTATGACGACAAAAAAACGTCGTTCACTCGAAATAAGAGGCCTATTGTATTGTCCTGAACGACTCCACTAGCTATAGGCCAGGATGATCATAAATTGTCAACAAAGCCCATATTTGATAATAATGACAACGATAATTTAATTGGAGACGCCCGAAGCATACCACAAGCATGATCAAGTTTTTACTAGGGGTGGAATGGGCAGACAAAACACTTGAAAATGTAGACATTTGCTTGGCAAAAGTGGAATAAGAAAGGCTCAGAAGAGGGAATTAAGTGGGATGAAAGTATGATATATGTAAGCGCACCAAAGAAAAAGTAGCGTGCTTAACTGAACCGACAGCCAGATTCAAATGGACGCCCTGCAAGCTTAAGGGTCAAGGTCAGATGAAGGATTTGACTGGTCCGAGTTAGGATGTCTGAAAGTTGACTGATATACAAGAGAAAAGCTAGAAATCGGCACAAAATACTGCCTTATCGGGGAACGATGGAGAAAAAAGTGAGATGCACAGCAAGGGATTAGAAAGCGATGAAGCATCGGTACCGCACCATAGATGGTCAGCGAATAGGGTATAAAACTCAATGTAAAACAGGGAGCTAGCAATTCAAGACCTGAAGAAGGAATTAAACGAAAAAATGATTCAGAAAGATTAGATACTGTAGATGTGAGGCACATATGTAGACGGACTGAACTCATACCATGACGGCCAGCGGGACGACAGCAAGAGAAGTGTCTTCTGGGGAACGGCGGGATGCAGGGCGAATGCATATATGCATGTATATATATACGCATTCGAAACATTCAGAAGTCGTTTGTGGATGAGATACGTTGATGAAACATTTTTGATGTTAAAAAGTCTCAACCAGATCGATTTCATCAACATTCGAACACGCTCGTACCAGAAATAAGATCCACAAAGGAGGGAGAACGCGACACAAAACTGCCGTTTCTAGACACTCTGATCGTGAGGGAAACAAACAGAAATCTGGAGACAACAGTCTATCGGAAACCAACGGCTACTGACCGCATACTAAACTTTCAAAGCAACCACCCAACATGTCACTTAAAGAGCTGTGTGCGCACCTTATTCCACCGGGCCGACACACAGTGCGGCACACGCAAACCCCGAAAAAGGAACTGATCAGGCTTTTCAAGTTGTTCATGGCAAACGGTTACTCAAAAAGCTTCGTAAACTCTTGCATCCAAAATAACAAAAAAAGCCAAAAGAAAAGTAGCCCAGAAATCATAGTCGTGCTACCATACATACGAGGAGCATCAGAGGCAGTAGATCGTATGCTAAAACCGTTGGGCATCAAGGCTGTTTACAAACCCGTCAGCACCCCGTGGGCCGTCCCATTCAACGAAAAAGACCGCGTCGACCAGCAAGATCAATCAGGAGTGGCCCACGCTATTTCATGCCTAGGATGGGGTAGGGAATACATAGGCGAGATAGATAAACAACTACGTATTCGCCCACACGAACACAAAGTAGCATTACGAGGCGCCGACCCACACTCACAGATTTTTAACCACTGCGCCGAGACAGGTCACGAGGTCAAAATCGATAGCCAAAGGGTGGTGGCCCGAGCAAAGAAGAGGGAAGAAAGCCTGATCTTTCAAGCCTTCCATTCGATTAACTCATTCAACCGACACGTGGAGGTTGATAAGCATTACGTCACCCTGTCAAAACGGATGGCGAAAAACCGAGAAACGGACAGACGAGCAACACTCCAAAAAAGCGCGGAACCAGCCGTCCCATTTACACACTCATTCACTCACGTTTGACAACGAGTCCCAGCTTGGATCGAAATGTCACAATAAATGTTTTACAACCCAGTGTACGCCTCGACTTCTCTACAGTATATTTTTATGTATATATATATATACGTATATACATGTTCATATAGGAGAAGCAGGAGCAATAACAACGGAGTCCTGGAAAGAAATTATCATTTATTGGGAGGGGTGGGTAAGGTCGGATCGAATGGTTGCAGAATTAACTTTGGAATATTGTAGTTAATTTTCTAGGTGGCAGGTGAACATGGCGACTCAATAGAAAGAGAGGGAGAGAAAAGAATGCGGAAGCACTAACAAGATGATGACTGAGGAGCAGTCCATAAAAGCGGGAAGATAAAGGAAGGTATTTAAGTAGACAGGTGAGAATGGATCCAATAATCTGGTTGATGTAGATGAGGCATGTGTTGACTGTCGAGAAAGGGAGAAGCATCAATAAATGGGCTTACATTACTCAGCCGGAAGATGGTGGCGATGGAGTTGGCTAAGTAGCGCAGAGCGAATGTGCATACAAAGTGGAGAAGGGTACCTGGGAGATGAAACTGTCGGCGGTGCAAGATGCAGCAGCAGTGACGGCAAACAGCCTGGGAGAGGAATGAGCCAATGGAGTGCCAGAGGGATCGGGTAACAGCAGATCAAACGAAATGAAACTGTGATTGAGGATCAGGACGAAACAATGGTTTCACATTAGGTGGCAAGCGAAGAAGCAGAACTGTTTGAAGGGCACGGAGAAAAAGCCTGTGACAGTCAATATGCGAAACAGGGAATGGAAGCACGGACCAAAATGATAGATGAGAAGTATCAAGTAAGACCGTCTTACTACAGGTGAAGCACGAAAAAGGCGGAGAAGAAAGAAGAGCAAAGGCAGGTATACCGGTGGATGAACACAGCGCACAAGAAATGAATGCGTGTCGGGGTTGGGGACATGGAATCGAGGATCTGCATGCCCGCTGGCAATTGTACAAGTGGATGCAACCGGACGGAGCTAGTCGAGGCACTGCCAAGTTGAAAGATCCACAGAGGAATCGCAGAGTCAGGCAAGGTAAATATAGTGGTGGCGATTGGATAATAAATGTGGCTGTAAGAGATGCAGAGTTTGGACCTGTGAGTCTCAATATGGGGATTGGTCATGGGTGCAGGTGGGACTGCTGCGTAACGGTATTAGACATGATAAGGGGAGACGAGAGGGTGTCAGACGGAAAGGTAAGCAGTGAGGCATAACAATCCGATCAGTTAGCTTTACGAGCATAGGGTGATGCCAAGTGAAAAGATACAACGGGCCGGCAATGAAGACGTGCATGTAAAAACGAATATTGGCAGTCGTCGGCACACTGAAGTGACCAGATCGACAGTGGCGTCCAGTGAGAGGTGACACGGTGTAAGTCGATAGGAGCAAGGACAGAATGGGTGGGTGTACATATCGTGGGAGGACAACAAAAATGTAAGTAATAGCGGTGATGGCAAGAGTTGCAGGTGGGCGTAGAGTGGCGAACAAGGATGGTTGGAGCATGCCATCTGCAGCTGACAGCAATGGAGAGTGCGATCCGCAACCGTTGCTAGTGGGTGGGACTGGCCGTGCACTGGACACCCAACGTAGAAAACGCTTCGAAGTGAACACAGGAGACACGATCCACCAGCCTCATTGCGCTCGCATATCGTTGCAGACGGTCTGCACTCTCGATGTGCGCCAGCCAAAGCTGTGAACCTGACCGCGCCCAGCACAGTTGGTAATGGCAATAATGCTCATTGGCAGTTATGCATGGGGGGCGTAGTTCAGATATGAAAGTATAAGTTATAGGATCCGCGGTGAGGTGGCCTGGATGCGAACGGTCCCAGGGGGATTAGCCAGTGGTTAGTAGCCGACCATACAGCAGAGTCATCCAGACGAGCATAACAACTTTGAGGGTGAAATGCACTTAAGGGGAGAACTGAAAAGGAAAACATAAAAAAGGCGGTCGGGGTGTGCCCCTGCTATGGAATAACCGTTAATGAAGGCACTTAAAAACCAATAAAGGGCAAATCATAAGAGCGCCACGGACTGGGGAGAAGGGGAAACAAATTTCATGAAAATAATGACTTTTCAGCTACATTTGTTCATTACGGGAATGGCCACAGCTAGATAAGCATTGAGAACTCAGTCGAATAGATGCAACTGTCTATCGTTGACTGCTTTCTCAACTGGAGGGAGCGGATTCAGCTAAGGAGCTGGTCGTGGAAGTCGAGGCCCTTCCCGCATGCTTTATCTTCTATGCACATATTAGGCAACTGGGGTGTACGAGTGAAGCTGAGATATGAAATGAGTGCCGATAGAAATCAGGACCAGGTCTTTGAGGCTTGAAGGGTGATGATCAACCTGTTCCAGAACTTTCAGTGGACAAGAAGGAAAAATGTGACCGTATGGCCGATTTAGCTATACCAGAAGAGACAGTAAAAGACCTGTGCCGAAGTGAGCTAAAGGTTTCACAGGGAAAGCTTACTGGGTTAAAGGAGAAATCCGGTTATGGGTCAGATTATACAAGAAAACTAAGTCTAGTACTAAGTGGCGGAGCCAGAGTGGGTCAAGATTCAGATGTCGGCATCCCTCTATATAGTTTAAAGACGCGAATCAACCGAGTGGTTGTTTGGTAAGACGCCTTTGTATAATTTCTAGCTCATCCGTAAAAACTTCAGTCATGTTGAGAAATATTATTGGGTGGTATTCAAGCAAAGGCCTGATGGGGGATTTGTGGATGCTGATGATAGTGTCCCGGAGACGAAGGGAGCGGAAGCAGAGGACCACACTTCTAGCCAGGGTCGCTTGGATGGCGGCGTGCTCAGAAAAGTTGGCTGCGCAGAAATAGTTGGCGCCTACATCGGTGGTGGTAGGTCGACCGGCTATTGCGGACCCACCAAGAGTTAAGGTTCCAGGAGGCAAATGGAATTTGTAGGTTAGAACCTCGCACTTATCAATGGAAAAACTCATCATCCGGGAGTGACACCAGCGCTCAAATGCAGAGAGGTCAGCCAAAATGTTGTACAAAGTAGCGATAGCTTCATCAAAATTGAAAGAGCAGATTATTTTATATCGTCCACAAGCAAGAACGGCGTGCCTTGGTGTACTATATCCAGTGAGTCAATAAAGTACATTGGAAGTAGGAGAGGACCCAGCACGCTGTCCTGTATAGCGCAACTTGTAACAGGTTTTGGGCCGGAAATATGTCCATTGATGAGGACAAATTGAGAACTACGAGTGAGATAAGATTGCAGCCAAGAAAGCGTTGGGTCAGCAACGCTGAATGAAAGCAATTTAGCGATGAGATGCGGGGTGTGGAACACGGTCGAAAGCCCTCGACAGATCCAGATGGACAATTGCTAATTCCTGCCTGCTATCAACCGCCTCGGTGACTAGGTTGAGGAAGTCAAACTGACATGCGGTTCATGATCGCTATTTTAGAAACCCGTGAAGCCTATCTCTAAGGTATGAAGGGAGATGATGGGTAGTAATGCCATATTTGACAATAGTTTCCCTTATTCTGGAAATGACAGGGGCATGATTGACGGGACGGTAAAAAAGCGAGTTCGTAGACAGGTCCCGTTTTGTGTGGTGAAGTGATGACTGAATGCCTTCAGTTCGACGGTACCAAACTGGATTTGAGTGACAAAGTAAGTAGGTTTAGTAATAAAAGAGGAAGGTCCGATCCACCGGTAATGACTGCAGCTGGGGGTAACCCGTCTGGTCCAGGATGCGCAGATGCTTCATAGCGTGAAATAGCTCGGAAACAACGTTTACTTTGAAGGTAAGGGTAGATACAGAAGAGATGGTAATATCAAGAGGATTCAAGGGGGGGTTGTCTGAGGCGAGGCCATGGATTTGGTGAAGTAATTGTTAAAGGCCTAAGCGATATCAGAAGGGGAGGTGCCCGAAGTTTTATTTGGTGACACAACGTATTGGATCATAGTATCTGTTGCTGAATTCCTAGATTTGTGTTGGAGTGAGAGTTTCAATGTTTTATTGGGATGCCTTAAGGCTTTGGCTACCTCATTGCGAAGCTGGTCTCCCTTTAGGTCCCGGATAATACCAGTGGGACGTGTTAGTCTCGTACGAAGGGAGAAGTCGTGGCTTCGGAGGTAAAGTCTTCGCATCTAAGGGTATTTTCGTTGGAACGAGGCAAGTTTGGACTTCCTAGGGGGGGAGTTTTGGGCTATTGGACTAAGCTTCGACAGGCAGATTACCACTTTAAGATAAAGGTGATCAGTCAACTGTTGGGGGTCAGCCGTTAAAAAAACCCACTCCAACCCTAATCTTGGATGGGATTGGGCAGAGGGTTCCGATTTGAACGGAGGGAATCGCTGACTAGGGTCTGATAGTCTGATGGACAAGGATGGAGCGAAGGATAACCGGCCGCAATTTTATGGTCGCTACCCGAAAATTTATGCAGCGCAAAAACTAAAAGGTTGGAAACGCTGTGAGTGAATATGACTTAGAATTTCTGCGTATTTAGTAGGGGTTTTACCGTGTTGCACCCAGCCCCAGTGTGAGTATGGGAGACAAAGTCTATTAAGTTGGGAGGTGCCGTGAGGTTTCGCCAGGATATTCCAGGCCAGTCAGAGTCACCGGCTATGATTTTCGCTGCCAAAGGTAGTAGTAAAATGTATTCAAAGGCTTCATTTAAAGGAAGTGAGTCTGTAATAGTGGAGGAGGGCGGACGATAGACACAATCAATGTGCATGACTACTGTTGAGATCCGAACTATGAGCCATAGAAGATCCGGAATTGAGTACAGTGTGGCACGTTCAACGATAGTTACCGAAAGGGCGCGCTGTGAGCACACTAGGCACCCACCTCTGCGTCTGCCAATCCTACTTGCTCCAATAACCTTGTACCCTCCAAGCAGAATCCCGCTTGTGGGAGTGTCTTCCGTGAGCTAGGTTTCAGTAATAGGGATGATACCGAGACTTGACGTTGTGACATACTGTTTTAAGTGGTAAAGCTTATTTACGATGAACCGGGGGTTAAATAAGATCAGAGATAACCCATTCATATGGAAGTGAGCGTCTGGGTTAGGCAAAGTAGGGTAGTTATCGGACGGAGAACGTGCACGAATAGGAGCTCGCTTCGGAGCTATCACCGACGCAGGCAAGTGAGCGTTAGACGCCTCCCTGATGGCTCGAGATTCAGCCGCGGACGACCCGTAAATAATTAATTTCGGGATATTACGGGGTGAACTAGAAGACCTTTGACTAGGCAGTCCTGCTACTCGCCCCGATTCGTTGGGATCGTGCAATGCTCGAGTGTGGTGACGGAGTACGGGGTTATGGAAGATATTGGCTTTCCCGCCTAAAGATTTTGGTAGTGGTTGGTGTTGTGTGGTATGAGCAGGCCTCAGAAGGTAGGGACTGGGAATGTGTGGTGGCTTCGCCGCCTGTCCATGCAGCCTGCCCGAGTGTGGAAGGACATGAGTTGGCAGTTGGTTGAGAAGGTTTATGGAGGGTATTTTGGAAAGAAGGTAGTGGGAATACGCTGTGTTGCGTAGTTGGCCTGCGGAGTTCGGTGTGCTATCAGAGGTGTAAACGACTGACAAGGTGCTAGTAATGGAAGGTGGTTCGTTAAGGCTGAAAGAGAGGAGAGATTGTGGGATTTTGTGCCACTGGGAGGGAAAAATGTTCACTGGGGGGGTTTGTGAACGTAGCCTGCTGGTGAAGAGACTGTAGTGGTATAGGCAGTGGTGGGGCAAAACGAAGACTTTAGTATGGTGATGGAGCCAAAGGGATGAAAGGTGGAGGCACGGAAAGTGTAGGAAATTATGAGATAGACAGATGCATCGTTGAATAATAGCTCTGAGGCGGGTTGTGGGTATTGTCCGTATAAATGCGCGTGGAGCTGGGACTTTGCTGGAAGGAAATACGGTTCAAGAAACTATTTTAGGAACGGTTATCGTAGACCCTGACATTAGTAGCATCCTGCTAGGGTACCTGCTCGCCTCTAATTTATGCATGGTCTTCACAGTGTGGCCTAGTGATATAAGGCTTTCGTAGTCTGGTAAACTAGACGTTGAGGCCTTTAAAAGGGGTGGAATGTGGGTCGCCGGATTCTGGATTTGCGGCCATGGGTTACCGTTGCTACAGACACTCCGCATTCGGAGCCGAGTACAGATCGTTACCAACTTTCGGCCCATGGGTGATAAGTCAGATCACATCGACGAGGTTGTGTCCTAAGGGACGTTACTTCTTGGCGGTTTGTTTGCGGGAGTACGCCTTGAGGGCTGACGGGCTTGTTTCGAAAGAGAATGGCCTGGTATTCGTATGGTGCGGTTCAGTGGGTGAGTTTAAGTCGCGGCTATATGGTGCGGACAAGAGCGACCACACATTGGTTTGTTTGTCGCCTCGGGAGAGTGATGCAAAGTTGCTAGCCTAGGAAGGCTACACAATTTAGGTAAATGTTTCTCAGACACAGAGATAAGCTGTTTTGCAGGACTCGGTGGATTCGAGTCCTAGGCATTTGCAACATAATTAACAAGCCTGGGGCGCTTGGAGACTGGTGGATTTGGAAGAGGTCCAGGCTTTGCATCAGGGTCTACATCTGACAGTTTTTGGCTGATAGACTTTGGCTGCATAGAGTAGCTTAGAGGAATGCAGAGGACTGGTGTCCTTCTGGCGGATTCCTGCCGTGGATGCTTAAGAGAGTTCAAGTTTCTCAGCACTTCTCGTTGTAGTGGCGTTTTATCAGATGCTATTCGAATGTTTCTGTATGGCGAGTTAATAGCAGTGATGCTTTGTTTACGAGTAAACTCACTGGCTGTCAGTGAGTCCGAAAATTTGTGTTAGATATGATGAGAACCAACTCAGGATTGGGTCAATAATTCCACAGGTTTTCATAAGGGCTAATAGCCCGATAAAGGACACTGGGTCAGAAGCCGTAGTCACTTACGGTAAAATTACGATTGCTTACTCTCTCGTGTTGGAAACCGCAGTTAGTAGATTCAGTAAATCACTCACACAAGTGATATAGGACCTTTTTCGAGGGAAACCTTGCTGACTGAGGTTAGTGAGGTAATTGTTCAGAAGATAAGTTTTTAATTTTTCTTTATTTGGTCCCTCTTTAATATGGGAAGCTTTGTGGTGTGATTCACGCACCTACAGATGGTTAGATTTTGTTGTGAATTTTCCCTAAGAAATGGGACGATAACCGGTATTTCCCAATGACAGGGGAAGTTGATACTACATATGGATGAATGGAAAAAATTTCGTAACAAAATTGAGGTGGTAGTTCCGTCTAAAATGAAAGTAGGATGTAGAACCGCATCTAGACCGGCAGGGAGCAGGATGATTTAGTTTCATTCAACAGTCTGGGCCAGCCATTTGGGCGAAATACAATTGCTAAGAACGGTTCAGATGTCAGCGGCTCAAACTGATGTAGGCATAAAGGGTCATGCGGGGCTGGAGATCAGGCGAAATGGGTACTGAAGGCCTCCGAGATCTCTTGGTATTTCGTCATGCAGCCTTTATTGTGCTCATTAGACAAGACGCAAGAATTGCGCTGACTGCTTCTTTGTTTCATCAGCTTAAGTAAGATATCCTTCCCCCCGGAGCGATCCAGGGCCCTTAGTTCCTGTTTCTATTGCAGGGAGCTCCAGTCAACTGAACTGAGTGAGACAAACAATTCCTTCGCAAGAATAACCGAAAATCTTTTGACTTAAGGAGCTTGCGTTGTAGTTTGGAGAGCCTTCCTTTCAACCGACTAATGGCGTTTGGTTTGTTGCACCCCAGCAGACCCCGGGTTCGGGTGATTTAACGATGATACTAAGCCTAGATTTTTTTCCCCACCACCGCTTGCAGATCACTAGATGAAGAAGAAAGTGCCTCAGTTTTGGGTTAGAATGAACGGGGATCACCGACCTCAGCGACTCCATGGAACCGCCTTTCATTGTTGGTGTGGGAGCAATCCGTGTCTTCACCGAAGCTCACACATTGCCGGTAAAAGATTGCATCTCAGGACGCTGTTCTAGAGCGATATGTGTGCATGGGATAGGCCCACTGCAAAAATGAGGTCAGCCATATTATTGTCTCTAGTTGGGGCATCGGGCTTCAAGTCCATCTTCTACGAAGGATAATAGTCAGGAGGTGGAGTAGGTGTGTAGGGGTATCCAAGGTAGACCGCCGATGTCTGATGCATTCAAGTGGTCAGCCACCAAGTTGGGTCCAGTTACTTCAACATCAACCATCATCAAGTTCATGATAGGCAAGAGGTCATTTTCCTTAGTTATGGGGGCAGTAGATGCAGCCAGTAGCAAAGTTAGAACACTTTGTTGTGACCAGCATTTACATTTTGTTTACTAAGCAATTACCTCCTTCAGGGCCTTTATTCCACCCACAGATCCCCTTGTTTCTCATCCCTAACCAAAAATCTTTTGTCCTTAGCAGTCGTCCAGTTGCTTCTGAGCATGAGCTTAGGCTTTTCTGTTGTAGCTGACCAATTTTCTGAATGGGGTCTCGAAGATTTGTCAGCCAGTATCGGATACGAAGTCCGAGGTCACGTAGTAGCGGGGAATGCTGAAGCGACAGGAGGAGACGAGTATCAAACCAATCAAACCAACCGGCTATGATCGGCAGACCAAGAAACAAATGGAGAATACGGTAGGAGCATCACACCGCAGAAAAAGAGAGGCCAGCGGACTTGCAGTATGAAAGCAGCTGGAGTTTAGGCAACCAGCAGTATAGGACATGTGAGGTGCTAGCGACCAAACCCTTAACCGGTGTAGTTGGACTAGTGGGCCACAGACCACTGGCCAGCTAGCAGGCAAAATGCTTGAACATCTGGAGGATCGATGTCACCGCAGTGCGGTCTTGAGGAGGGATTTTACGTGAGTCGTGCGTTTTACTGAATTAATTTCTCCGTCCGCTTAAACGCAGGTATTCTCGCCCGGTTTGCTCACTGTGCAGTATCCCCCAAGGAAACCTCGCTCGCCCCGAACACGCTTTTTTGTGACTTCCCCTTCTTTGGGTATTTCATATATTCTATGGACTCTTACGGATGTCGCGCTAAAAGGCGCTCATGTACTACGATAACCCTTTCCTCCTTCTAGTCATACCAAATCTCTTACTTCCTCATGTTTTGGGTCTCTTGGCTGGCCTCTATCCTCTGTAAGGCACACCCTTTGCTGAGTTTTGTAAATTGTTACCCTCCTGAACGCCACTCTAACCACGGACACATAACTTCCAATCAAAAACTACGCGGAGGCCACTCATCTGTCGTTCGCAGGTAAATTCATTTCACCCAGTGTCGACTGACCCAGGCCTGATGTCCCGGACGTCTTTCTTAGTGAATCCCCTCTAGATTTTATTTCTTGAAACCATGGGTAAAAAGTAAGTGTTCCGGCTAGATATCACACAGGTCACACTTCCACTCCAATGGGATTAGTCATGATGAATAATGTTTGCAAACAGATGAGGTGCACTAATCGTCACCTCCTAATAAGAGTAATCACATTCTCACTGGATTTGATTATTTTACCAACCACTCGCTTTTACCTTAGAAATAAGAGCGTAAGACCTTTCAAAAGACCAATTTTTATCGAGCTAAACTAATTATTTGCTCCCAGTTAAACCCAGTCAACCTAGGCCGAACGGCTGACAAGCTGAAGGGCAACCCCGTTAGACGCAGTCTAGAAGAATGTAAGTGCCGTTGAAGCCAGGTGAGGGAAATCTTCCAAGAGCTCCAAACTTGTAAAATCACCGGATTATATGTATTTTGTCATTGTTCTGCGCCACCTGTACCTTGGTACATAAACTCTTATTTAGTCGCTTGCAAGGAGCGATTACTTACTTGGACGCGACTTATTTCCGGTTCCCATGGCTCACGTGCTCTTCCTACCAGAAGGCGACTTTAGATCCTGAGTATCACTGTAGCTTTGTATCAAAGATTTCTACATTTTATGATTTAGTTAGTCCCATGACCCAGCATCACGGAAACCACAAATCAATGTTATCCCTGATGTGAGATATGCGTTCTGCTGCGCGATACTCGAAATAACCCGGCGGTCCTCCAACTGATCAATGTGAAACGTGTGGAATTGCAAATTTATCAAGGATTGAATCAAAGTGTTCCGGAGGCGAGGAGGGAATAACGCAGGCATAAATTGATGAGGACTTGAGTGCAGCTGGTTTGCTAGACACTGGTAAATAATGTGGTACCGCCAGTACAAACTCTCGTTTCACCAAAGTGATTATGAGATCAATGATGTTTTTGAGCTTAGGACATTAGGGCTGGAACATCAGGGTCCGCAAGCAACAGGCGGAGAAAGCAGCCAATAAAAATAGGCGAAGAAAGCTAGAACAGCCAGCCACTGAGAAGGACGTCGACGACGAGCCACGTCATCAAGAGAAACTAGTTCTCACGCCGGCCGTTATGCCGGTTCTCTTGATTCCCTGATCATCCGACTTCCTTAGAGTAAGGCTGACCACCCTAGATGGATGCCCAGAAAAATACTTCAAGTTCGTCACACAGCTTGTAAACTTCTTTCTGGCCCGGGTGACCTCCCCGGTGTACGGATCGTGGTAACTCACCTACTATTTCCGAGGGCAACCTAGGGAATGTTTGATGGTTTCTCGATGCTGGATTCAGAGCAAGGCTTCACATGAGCTGGGAGGATTTCAGAGGCTTTGGTTTTCCAGCCTTTTAGGGTAGCCCGCAAATGAGTTGATGCTGTGCTGTCTGAGACCTATCAAGCTAAAGATGAGGTCTGTGCCGCGTCCGGTCTTGTTATAGGAACACAAAAGTATGCAATAGCCCTGGATCATTTAGGTGACAGATCTGAGCTTAACTTCACCCACACAGTGGAAGCGAGAGTTTTTTGTCTCCCCCCTGAAATTGCAGGGCCGCCGGAAGGAAGAGGCTAGAAATATAGGCCAAGGTGACCCTCGACCCATGCTCAGAGGTCAAATCGACTTCTCAGATAAGCAGGCAATACAATCAGACAATAGATTTGATCCATCCGCTCGAGGTAGCTATCAAGTGAGCGGGCAAAGTGCCAGACAGACAAAAACTGCTGCTAAGGAGTACTCAAAACTCAGTACCGGACAAGGGCGAACGCCTTTTCACGTGAGAATGGAACTCTTCCGGATTAAACGGATTGCGACACCAATAGAAAATGATAGACTGTCTAAAGTTTCCAAGACTACGACGAATTAAGAGTGGGGGCACAGAAGACTGCGAGAGGGTGGTTAGCACACTTAACTGGCACACACCGGGAGCGGAATTTCAGGTGAAAACTAGCCGTGATGAACAAGATTGTCCACGTGAGCGCCAATGGTCATTACACGTGAAGAAAAGATTGTTGGAGGAAAGCACCAAGCAGAGATTAACGAGCTAAACTGCACGGCCCACCCTCGAATCAGCAATCCAAGTGTAGCCACTGGACCCCTAACGGAGCGACCACAGCCTTAGGGTTTGTTGATCGTGGATCCGAAAACAGATGGGTACGGTAACGGTCTGCAAAGAAAACCCATTATGGGGATTCTCCGTCGTCATTAGGGGTGAGCACGGTGGGCAAGGCTCAGATAATGGCTGAGTGTCCAGTGCAACTGCAACCCGTGTGAACGGACAACGATGAACCGATATATTCTACAGAGGCATTCACATCGACCCATGTTCTGGTGCCGGATTTAGTTGACGCAATGTCATCCAGAAAACCTCGTCTGCGCGACTTCCAGGTCTTAGACTGGGGGGTTGACGAGGTAAACTTTCCTTCTCTCTGCAATGCACTGGATGTGAGCTTAGTGCACTGCAAGTGTGTTTCTGTCAGGAGCTTTGCGTACTACTTGCAATTCGTGAGTGGACACTATACGGCCCTACCTGAGGAAAGTACTTCGGTGAATTATGTCCGCTGAAAATGATTATATAAAAACGGCTTTCTTATCATCCCAGCTAACAGAATTTCTTCAACACTCAGGATGATCACTTATCATTTGGAGATCCCCAACTTTCTAAAAGGAAGCGGACGGGGGCCAAAGGTCCTCCGGATTACCTCAAGATGCCCCCGCAGCCTACACTGACTGAGCCCCGCGTGGGCAACTGGGGTCACGTTCTTCACAGGTATCTGCGCTTAAGCAACATTTTGGTGGAGACCGTCACCCTTTGAAAGCTGCCCTCTGACGTGCTAATGCGCAACAAAGCACCTGATCACGTAGGGAAGGTGACTACTAATACCAACGCTGGGGAAAGCTAATGGTGCTCGTCCACTTATGCGACATTTAACCCTTAGAAGCCAGGAAAATTGCGTTTGTTGTTCTGTTACGTGGCCAAGTCCGAGGATGATAACTGAATGATGGTTTATTGCAGGGGACAAGCCGTAAAGCACAGCTGATTGAAGTTTTTACCTGTTTGGGGAAGGTACATTGAGCATAATAGGATACTTTCTACAGTTGAAGCGCCAGTAAAGGACAAATACCCATCATGTCCCTCTGGGTGAGTCGAGAACAATACAAACAAACCGGAGGTAGATTATACGGTGGAAGTTCATCCCCTTAGGGCGATATTTCTACCTTCCTGCTCCAAATTGCTCTAAAGAAAGCTTCAGATGAGCTCGAGGTTTGGGTCAGTCAGGCAGCGGTGGATGGTGGCAGCAATGACTTCTATGTTGGATGTTATAAAAGTTGCTGGTCGATTTTTGAACTGCACTAATACTCTTGAGGAGGCTAAAGGAATTGTTAAAAAAGTGCGGCTCTTACCTTAAAAAGTAGATTCAGAGGACTTTCAATGTTCTAGGGGTCAGTCCGTATAATGAGAAAGTAAAAAGGTTTGAGAGTCAAATGTAGCACTACTGGCAATGGGGAGCATCCTAGGGCGACCGTGGTTCACCGCGGTGTACAAGTTGGCTTTTGAACTGAACATTTTCTCTCACCAGTTGCAAGTAGAGGAAACCCGCCATCTTGATCCATTTTGTATGATAAACTTGGTTTGGTTTCTCTTTAGGTGCCCAGTAAAAAAATAAAAATCCAACAGCGTTGTCGAAAGAAACGTTGCTGAGACTAACCTTTGAGGTCGGAAAATATGCTTCTCTGAGAAGGGATCCCGACCATTCCAGAGAAGAGGAAAACACGGTACTTGACCTCAAATGTCAAGAAGCCAACTGTAGAATGGCCCTTATTTTTAGTTGTATCATAAGTGAGCTGTGGAATGACGGCAAACGGCGGCTTGTTGAGAAAGAGGGGACAGAGATGAACCAAAATGGCTATTCACTGAAGTTTGATTCGCTTTTCTAAAAATGATGCCCTTATCGAAGTGTGAATCGAGTCCAGCAGTACTTTCTTTGGGCGTGGCCACCGGTGCTTCTTACAAGAAGTCCGGAATGTTAAATTTTTTACTGACTCCTCCAATGTACCTCAGTACATGCGCAGTAAGATCATCCGCTTCAGCCATTTTGTTGCAAATCTATTGACGGTTACTCACCAATCAACCTAGGTGAGTAAAACTCAGGTGCAGCGAGACCCATAGATCAGGTTTTCCCTGATTTTTAGCGATATCCGTCGTTCAAATGAGGTTTTGGAGGAGTTGCACTATTTATTAATTTCTAATCCGCATCAATGATCTTCTACCGTTACCAACTGCTCCCACCGCGGTCGAAGTGTAAGTTATCACCGTGTTTTAGCTAATTTGATCTCAAATTTTCTTGCACCTAAACCAGTCTGCAAACATTTTAGGTGGACTCGTACTTACGAATTCCGTTTCGTGCCTATGGTTCTATTGTGAATTCTTACACAGAAACTTTACTGGCATTATCCTACAAGATTCGTTCAATCAAGTCCTTTTTCTGTGCTAGATGACGTCTACTCAGTCATCAGCTAATATCTTTATCCATATACTCCTGTATTTTTTATTTTTCCAGTGAACACCCACGGAACTTTCTCCCTTCTCACTCCTCCTCTCCAAAACTTTCAGTACTTAAGCGAAGGATAACGAGAGTAACCTCGAAATAAATAGAACTCCTGCTGCTACTTTTTCCAATTTGCAAGCCTCCTGGGTAGTTTCACCTAATGTTCTTGGTGAGGTTTGTGAAGAAATCAGAAAATATGAGACTGGAGAAGCCGGGAAGCGGCATAACCCACTAAACTGTACTATGCATTGTCCAACCTGGCCCAACTCACTTAGATACTGATCCATCACGAAATCTCATTCCTGTCGACCGAGAGTCAGTAGGAAAGTTAGAATCCTGTGATCAGTGAGATCTTTGAAAACATGCGGAATTCCAAAGTGTAATAGTATTCGTAATCCTTGATCAATTATTTGTAACGGCAATAGAATACACCCTGTCTGGCCCTAGCAACATGGTCAACATTGTGCTTTAATGATCACTGCAGTAAAAAATCCTTCCTCTTCACCTTCCACCAACACTTCTTTCCAGCACTGACTTAGATGCCATACAGCCCTTGAATAGTCATCGGCTTGTCATTGCCCTCGTGCCCTTTAAAAACATCAAACAGGCCCTTCATAAAACTCCTCTCCAAAGAGCTCTACGCAGAAAAGCTGCATCTGTGATCTCCACCGCGATTAGTGAACCAAAGCAATCTAAATTTTTAACTTTCGAACCCGTGTCCGAGTGTGTAAAAAGCGCATTCACTTCGGCGCGAAGATACACTAGATGGCTCATCTCCCTAGTTTGCCCTCGCAAATACGACCTCCATTGGTCCATTTGTCGAACCGAATGTTACTATTTTCCAGTGGACTAGAGAATCAAATTTTAAACGCCCCATGTTCTGCACTTTCATACACCTACGGAACATTCACCACGTGCATCACACATGTTCTTTCTCGGTACGGCTCTCCACAAAGGCAGCCATCAGAGCATCCCCAAAACAGTTCGCTCGCTAGTCTGCCTACAAACCTGACCTCCCACGTGGTCATTCAGAATGCACACCACGAGCCCCCGTCATGAATTCTCCATACTCTAATCACGTTGCACTCGTCTCAAGCATGGATTTTGACCAATACTGCAACAAGTGACTGGGATGCACTCCTTTCCCATTCATGATTTCTTTATTCCCACCTCTCTACTCCCTTCCAATCTCTCTTCCACCCCTCTCGCCAAATATCGTCGCTCTGTGACTCGAATTCACCTAATCTCCTTGTTTCAAGCAGCCACCCATCAAGGCTTCATCCGTCGTCAGCCCTTCAGCATCCATGCCACACTGTCCCATTTGCTTGGTGGGGTCCTGTGAGGGGCCTTACTGTTCCGTCGGATCTATCGGAAACATGATGTCCGAGTAGCTCCCACCTCAGTCATCATGTCTTTCTTACCCTCTTCATAGCTTGAATGTACAAACCGCCTCCGTCTCGCAGATAGTGCTGGTCACTTTCCACATAATAATGCTCCCTCTTCAACGTGTAGACCCAATTCACAAAAGTTTATGGCGGCTGCTTCAAACTCAGACACCATTTCGGTGGTACCCATGGTTTCAGCCCAAACACACCGGATAAATTTGTCAACATCCCTAGTTATCAGACCTTATCCAGTCCAAGACAGCCTCGGCTTGGTAGTCCAAAGGTATGTCCACGGTTCCTCATCCTACTCCCTACCAATTCGTAGACTCCGTATTGGTACCTCCAGATTCGAATAACAATAGGTGCCCAGTAGGTAGGGCAATTACCCACCTGGCACCAACCCAAGTGGCGCCAGTCCTATCAGTGATGCTTTCAACCCTGCCGTTGTTCACCCCCCTCCAGTTCCAGATTGATTGCAGGAGACCTCAAAGACCCACAGATCGACTGGTTGTCACACATCGGCCCGAGACATCCAATAAGCTTTATCGCTTGCATAACCCGGGTGATGTGGTCCCGAAAAGTCGAATCCCCTACAAAGGTAACAGCCTCTTTGGCTTGTTTTTCAGCCGTGGACTCGGTGCAACGATGACCCAAGTGCTACACCGCCTTCCAGAAAGTGATGGTAAGATGCTGTCACACTTTCTGGGTTGCCTCGAAGTAACCAACTACCTCTGACTCACTGTATACCATCCCAAATAACAAGCTTCAATCTTGTTCAATTGCTTATTCGTTCTATAAACTGGGATGCATTTTTATGGTTCCTCAACTTAAGTGTGCCGCTGATAATCTTAACTCCAATATTTTTGTGGTTTTCACTCTCTGTTATCAAATGGCTTGGGCTGCATTACCCATCTACTTTCAAATTGCTGGACCAAGCATCCTATAAAATTATCAAGACAAAAAACGCCGTCCCCTTCTTCCGTTGCTTCAGTCTAAAACATAGCTGCTTTACTTTGCACTGCATCCATGCTAGATCACTTACAGAATATGGCCCCTTATTAGCTCCCGTGTGACAAAAATCGCATCCATAACAAAGGAGAGAGCCTAATGTTCCCATACCAAAAGTTTGCTCGGGCTCAACTCACCTCCACCCTGCTTAGAAAGGTGTGAGCTACCCAAATTCAAGCCTCTAAGCTCACCATAACTGAGCCTCTCTATCAGTTTGTTGTGTAAACCTGTGAGAAGACGAGTTTACTCCATCATTCATCCACACTTTATTGGCTCCACTAATACCTCGCTGTGATACGGTGGTCCATTCCTAACTGCACCGCATTCACACCTAGCCTCGTGATCCCACTTTGTTCTCATTTCAAAAGAGTCTGGAGTTAACTCCCCGTTGGTATAAGCAGCTTGCTCAATGGTCCTATTCAGGGCGAGCCTTAGCTGCCCACCTAAAAGTTTTAAATTCCATCTACCTGAAATGTTATGGCATTTACAAGGATTACGCATTTGAAAGAGGCACTTGATTGTACCTCACTTGAGGCAGTTCATTCCCTCCTGCCACCTCGCACCGCTCCGAAAATGCCTTGTTTACCAATTTCATTAAGTCTTAATACTTCTCACTCGCCCATGGGATGATGCACATCACCTTGGTCTCATGTGAAACAATTTAATAACAGAGCCAGAATACGCAACACAGAAATTTTTACTCATTTAATTTCGATACGCCATCCGAAAGCAAGTCCACTTATCCCCCTCCCCATCCGTGGTTCCCAATAATGACGCCTAATGTCACTGAGAATCAATAAGCCAATATATTTTTGTCAGCTTAACAGAACAATAAGGCGCGAGCCTACGCGGAAGTTTTTTACTCAGTTTTCTCTTACAAGATTTCATTTTTCTTTCGATCGGTACCCGGCTTGAAATTGGTTTCTCACTAATTCAGGGCCTTCAAGTTGCGCTCCTTTTTTCTATATGATACGGGTTATTGATCCTGAACCTGAACTCACCTTTTATATGGATTGCTGTTTCCTCCACATTGGTCAACGTTTCCTAGTCTACTTCCACACAGTTTGTTCATGTCTCCCCTTTTCATGATGTACTCCGTTTATTGAGACCGGGAATGTCCGTCGTTCCGGGCCAACATCGTCTTCATAGAGAGCCGTTCTCCTCATATTCACCAAAGTTTACAAGGTTACTCCCATTCATTTCTTTCATCTCTGCGTTTTCATAACTTATTCCGTTCGTAGAACCCCAATAGGCCTGCGTTATCCACAGCTTGCGTTATTTTGTTTTATAACGTATCCTTAGCGCTATATTTTCACGACATACTTTGTACTTCCACGGGCAACCACCAACCAATTCGGATTCGAGACCAAACCGTATTTTCCGCGCAAACCATTATCATTTCGGTCGATTCAAACTATCTCTAGCTATATGGTTTTGCTTCTAACGTTTGTGACTCGCTTACTTGGAATTCGTGTAAAGTTCATTGTTTTGAGTAACGTTGTACACCGTGATCATGCGCCTGCGCATGCGTCTTGACCATGGTCCAGAAATATACCAATTATTATTAATAGCCGCATCAAATTTATGACAACTCCATTACCAGTGTCGATTCCCTCAACTTCCCGTTGTAGAACTCATTTTTCTCGCCTGAACCACTTAGACTTCCGAATGATCCAACCCCCCCCCCCCCCCCCCGAAAAACATTTGTCATTTCCATATATAAATATTTGTATCAAATCTGTTTCCTGGTTCCAAGTTACATATAGCATCACCCTAATAAGCGGCATTATTTTAGGACCAGCCGCAGCACTTTCTAAGGTAGCGTGCATTTTTCCATCCTACAGTTTTCTGAAGAAAAGCCCACCCCCTTTACCACTTTTCACCGGGTTGCGTACCACATCTTCCTTTGGAAGCCTTTTCCCACGCGGAATTGATGCCCACACTCCTGTTAACGGATTGGTACAATTGGTACCCCATCATACACTAGCCCGTACGTAAGCCATGGCCAGACGTTCCTCGTTTGCACCTTGTACTCAGCTTTCTTTTCTTCGCTACGTACGGCATTAGCCTTCTCAGTCGCCTTTCACAGATCTTAGTCTTTTATCTCTCACTCTCTCTCAACCAAAGCTAAGGTTTCACTGCAGAGATTTTTCTACTTTTTCCTCACTTTTGAATCTCAGGTGAAACCCACCAAATTCTGCATTTTTTCGTCTTCCATTTTCAGTTCATTGTCTACGCACCTACAACTTTCTACAATGTCCTTCTGCCCCTGATGCTACGCAGGCCATTATCTTCGCTCAAGCGTCTGACTGAAGATTCATTATACTCTAGCTACGCAACCATTTTTTCGACTGTCATGCTCTCCAGGACCCCAAAGAAACCCGTCACTTCATTCCGAAGTATCTGAATCTATCGGTCACCTAAGGTTTCCCTTGTAGAACCAACAATTTTTACTCGAGCTGATCCCGATAGTTTAAGGCGCGGCCAGATCCACAACTTTGGCAGAGGGCATATAACGGCGCACTTTCGGGACTAGGCTGGTGGGTCGCACCTCCTGTGTGCTGCGGCGGTTTCCAGGATGGGTGCTCTGCGAAAGGCCAACCTACCCACTGGCCTAAGAGCGGGATTGCAAAACACTCCCATGACATGTGTTGCTGCTTTCTGCTATCACCTTCATCTCTCATCGATTTTCCTCCCCATGGTCGTCCTCATCTACAGGCACGTTTTTTCTATCTTTACCAGATCTACCAGGCACCTGGCCAAATTCCTTGTAGATATATGCACAAATTTCCAATTAGCTCGGTGAATCACACTACTGTCTGCCATCTCCAATTTCTTTCACGGTCGATCTCTCTATTTTCCGTCAACCCTGATCCCATTACTGGCTTATTCCGCCTCGTCTAGTTTTTAGATTCTTAACTTCAAAAAGTTCAATGGACAAGTTGTTCAGATATCCCTGTTACGAACATCATAAAATCCTGGAAAACTCCGGGTGGGACATTTCATCCGTTACTCAGTTGGCATGGCCTTGCTGGATTTGCTTGGTCAAGACAGTTTTTGGAAATATCAATTCACCCTCCTGCCAACAACATCACAAGCCGCCACTGGGCCCTTGATCCAGAGCTCAGTTTCTCTGACGCTAGTTGTTGTATCATTTCAACCCTCCGGTAGTATATCCAGTCATTCAGTCGTTTGCATCACCTGACGGTTTTATCCAAAGTCAGTTTCCCATACTTGTGATTACTGATCTCACCGTTACTGTATTGTCTCAGGCTGAGCATTCCTCAGCATATCCAGTCACTCGGTCACCAGGCGACTCCACCGAAGACTGACTTCCATGTGACCCTATCAGTTCCCCACCGTGTTTACGTCTCCTATGTTCACTTGATGTAAATATGTACTCCCCCTTGGCAATCACAAACTTGCCCCAGCAAAACCACCCACCGAATTAGGGTCAGCCAGATCCCAACTCCGGTCATTTCATCCCAGCAATGTTTTAGGACAGGACGCCAAAGCCAAACCACATTTCACATGCTCTTTCCCCAATAATTTGATGGGAATCAATATCCTTCCATTCGGGTGGCTCGTTTTCTGATCTCTCTTCTTATGTCCCGGGTCGAACTACTGCCAGCGTATCTATTCATGCAATCGTCCGCATCTCCCGGGAGATGCACCAGTACACTCCTCTAGCATGATTATATCACATCACATCTTCATGTCTGGTGTCCATTTATTATTAACTTCACTTGCTTTTGTACTAGTTTCGAATAATTTATAAACATCCACGGTTTAAACATCATTCCAATCGCCCGCTCAATTTCGTCGTCTATTACCACCGATTTTCCGCCAAAGGAAATCTTATCCGCACTTCACATAATGGGTAGTTTATTTAGCATCTTCCTATAATCAGGTACCCACTCACTAAGTTCGATTTTACATATCATTTGCGCGCAGCTTCACCTAGCGCACACATTGTATTTCGTTCCGAATACAATTCTATACAACACAAGACCCTTGTGCAACCGGTTCAAATGTATTTTACGGTAAATAGAACTAGGTGAATCTCGGAAAGATTGAATTGCTATATATGCTACTGAAAACGATAGCAACAGTTGGATTTTGACACACGGCGAAAAGCTTTATGGATTGTCCGCTTGAGATGGTGGTTACTAATATCGGTATTTGCTAAGTTAAATTTTAAAAGTGTGCAAAGTGATCACAAATAGCTGCCGACGTACTCCTTCCGCACTGTTAGTGATTTATCAACCAACATGGACGCGAGTATTGCTGATGAAATGGTCATCTTGGTCTATTCTGAAGCGCTTGTATGGAAAATCCGAGTACAAAAACAATTCAAGTATTATTCGTTCGACATCTTATTATCCACTGGCACAATACTTATCGCTAACCTGTTCTTGGTTCCATTGTGTATATTGACGTCGGTCTCCCGAATTTGCGGATATGTGGTGGATTTTACTCCGTTGTAACAACCAGTAACAATTCATTCAATGTCGTGGTTCACTAGTTCCTACATCTCAGCAACAGCCCAAAGTGAATATCGAAACAATCATTAGGATTGAAAATTGGGGGAATATGAATATGAATAACAGTATCATTTTGGCTGTTAAGCTGCGCAAACACAAGTGTCACTTCTCATATCACATGGTCAAATCTTTCTGTATATGATCACTGATGGGATGGACCTTGTGGTTGTGTAGCCCATTGTGAAAACTCGATAAGCCCCAAAAGGACAAACGTGCCGGTTCAGCCTTTGATACCTCTCCCCCATGCCACGGATTGATAGTCTATTGGGGTTCAATATAGTCCCTGCCACTTGGTTTACTAATAAATCGCAAAACCAAATGTAGGCACATGATTTACCATCCCTATACTGACCTTTATCAAGGCTGAGCTAAAAACCACTGGTGCAACAGATAAAGCAAGCCCTTTTTGTTCGCTTATTCAAAGAGCATCTTGCCAATCGAGTTGACTGCGTAACTGAGGAAGGTAAGCCTTAGGCCGGACCAGTAAAGTGAAATAGATCGCTTTTACTCTGCGATAGCCGTGGTCCACTGTGGTTAAAAGTCAATGAACTCCGTGCACAAAGTTCTAGGAAACAAAATAACTTGCCTCTGGTTGATTTACTGATTTTGATGATTGCCGGTACGGAAGAAATGGGGAAAGTGATGGATGGGGCGGCTGAAGTAGGATTTGCATGTTAGTGGTTTCGTTTGCGCTAGCGTGCTCGTGTGCGCGAACTGCAACACGCAAAACGGTAAGATAACCTCAGCACTAGTCGGATGAAGCCATTCATTGAGGGACTTTAAAGCACCGGACAGAGCGACTGCACATGACCAAGGAAATAGTTTGGCGGTCAAAAGTGAGTGGGTTCGGCCACTCACATTTAATAACGCGGCTGCCGTAACTTCAACGCGGCCATGAGCTAAAAGTTGGATACAAGAAAATTGCTTTGCAGCTTATGATAAGCCAATAGTGGTGGGTCCTGGAAAATCTTCCAATGCTGGTTTCCATGTGACAGTTAGGGAAGGAAGCAATGACCTAGGAGCAGCGCAACGAACTGTTTTCTTCCTGGTTCTCAAATGGACCCCCTCTCCTCATCCACCACCTACTTGATATCTCCCTAAATCTCTACCATCACCCAACTACCCTAGAAAGCTACCAGTCTCCGTCTAGGGATCCCTTGTGGACCGGCCCACTAGCCGAATAATAACTAATTTTTCGGATAACAAAATGTTCGTTTGCTGGTTTCCATTAAGAAGGTAATCAGAACCCACAGCTGGAACACTCTGCAGACTTCCGCACTCTTGATCTCTTTCAGATCGCATTGGTTACTGGGGTAGCCATCAGCCAACTCGACGTTAATCCCGGATTACCGTAAGAACTAGACGGTTTGATCAGTGGTTTAAACCTATACTCTCGCCTGTTGACGTTATATGGGGCACCGTACACGGAGTAACCAACCCTCATGCAAGTATCACCGGACCACAGAGGTGACTCCTGACACCAACCATCAACCCAATTCGGCTTAACGTCTATTTCCAATAATCCATTCCGACAGTTCAATTATTCCCGCGTTGCAGTACAAAACCAATGACCAGAACCCAGCCCTCGCCGCTGCCTCTTTAGTCAAACCAGCCCTTTTTTACCTGCTACCCTCAACATTCTACCCGCCATCACTTGCAGCCAAGGTCGTCATGAAACAGAATACCAGCCACCTGCGGCCAACCAGAATTTCACATATACGAAACATTTTTATCCCTACACCCTTCCAACTTCTGCCTAGCCGCACTAGTAGCGTTTGTCTCCACTGGTCCGTTTCTTGGACGGCTCTTCTTTGAAAGTCCGTTCTGCGCCCATACACCACTAATGATCTTCAAGAGTTCACTGCAATCCTTGTGAAACCTTTCGCCTTCATGTGACTTTCCATATGACACTGAAATCACCTGCATAAAAGGTCCTTTTTATTATCGTCTTTGACTCATTTGCATTTAATTCACATGCTTCCCCCACAATTAGTTACCCAATGCTGGCTCAGTGTTCTATGTTTCGCTGGCATCTCTGAATGCACATTGATAGCCCCACGCGTACTTTACTTTAAATCTTGTTCTTTGGCATCTCTTCCGCCCGGTCACTCGTTAGTGGCCGCCAAATTATCGCTTATATCAGCAATCCCACATTTGTCCAGCTATCCACACCGTCCTCCCCGAATTCGAAACCGATTTACAATTCTCGCTTCCGCCAATACCACTTTGGTTCACTCAAACACTACACGACTTTACTGCTGTCTTTTGGTTGCTGTGTGATTCATAAACTTAGAAACTGTGAATACCTTATATTGACATGTACCGCTGTATTCTCTGATCCTGTCTTGTGCACATGTATTGACCACTGTCAAGAAATATACAATTATCAATTATCAATATACTCTATCACCTTAGTATAAATGTTACTAGAATTGTTACCTTCAGGTCATGTCCTACGCAAACACTACGAGAACTACCGTTGGTGGTGGTTTGGTTTTACTGAACTCCTTGACTAAAGGTTGAGAAACACAAGGGCAGTGGTGGTCTGTGGGGAATTCATCAATTTCCAGGAGTACCTCTTCGGAGCTGCATGAAGAAATGCTAGCTCCGGCGGCGGGGATTAGGGCTGCCGCCGGTTTTCTCCCCTGTTTGGCAGCACATGACTGGCCGCGACACCCTTACCGTAACCTTTAGCCCTTATGGAATATGGGAGCAAGTAAACGAAATAAGATAAAAATTGAAGGCAATACTTTGGCCAATCACTTTGCTCAGCAAGCAAGCGAGAGGCAATCATGACGTGTCCTTCCATCACACATGGGGCCCTAGGTCTTACGCACGGGCATTGGAAGCTGAAAAGCCTGGAGTAAATCTCAACTTCTCCCCAATCCTTAACAGCCTACTTTCGCGAATAACCCGCCCCTTCTGGTACCCAGATTTCTTGTAAAATGCCTTACCCCCATGCGCTAACTACTTCTTCAGTCCTTCTGCTCCGAATTCCTACTACTCCATTGCTGAAGATGTTCGCTCGCAAGTGCGAGCTGGCTCCTCACAAGACCACAGGTGGGCTCACCGACTGAGCTGATCATCTTCTTGCAGGTTAGTGGAAGTTGTTTATGCCTATATACAAGGCAGTAATGTGGCCGATTTTAAAACTCTGTGTGCAGGGTTGGGCATCTTTTTTGCAAAATGATGCAGTCCACCTGTTAAAGGTCTAGTTGCTGGTCGCTTGAGCGATTGAAGGACGCTACTTGAACAAAGCCTGCAGAATATGGGACTCCTCTCACTTGGGGAAAGAAGGCTAAGAGAAGACCTTACCGAGATGTTTAAAGTCCTGGAGGGTCGGTCGGGCATAAGTGCTGGAGATATATCTGAACAGACCACCGATCACAGAACGATAAGAAACAGTGAAAATTTGTGGAAGCCAAGCTTTAGGCTAAATCTGCGATCGAACTTCTTCGGCAATGGAGCAGTGGGAACATGGAGCAGAAGGACTGAAGAAGTGGTTAGCGCATGGGGGTAAGGCATTTTACAAGGACTCTGGGTGCCAGGGGGGCGAGTTATTCGCGAAAGTAGGCTGTTAAGGATTAGGGAGAAGTTGAGATTTGCTCCAGGCTTTTAACCTTCCAATGTCCGAGCGTAAGACCTGGGGCCCTAAGTGTGAAGGGAGGGCACGTCATGATCGCCCCTCGCTTGCATGGTGAGCAAAGTGCTTCTACTTCTTTAGTTTTTAGCCAAAATGAAGGAACAAATCAATTTATGTAAAAAGTTGAAAGGAGGTAACAAGGTCGCCGTGATCCATTCTGCACTATCGGATCCGTCGTAGACAGTTATCGGCACCCATAAGGCAAGTTGTGTTTCATTTCTGCTTCAATGCCCAGCCCACGTTGTGATGTCCGACAACAGTTGTTTTAAGTGTTCTTGCAGACACTGCACTTTTTCCCTCCTTCCGTATCGCTTTTATCTGCATCCCTATGTCCAGCCGGCCAACAACAACGCCCTCGCCCGAAACTCGAAACAGATTTACAATCGCCGAGTTGACCCACTCAGCTTTAGTTCACTTAGGCACTGTCCAAGTTCACTGTTCTATTACTACAATTGTATGAACGTTGAACTTCAAAATTGTGATTAACTCATATTGCTTTTTATCGCTGTATTCCTTGATCATGCCATAAGCATGTGTCTTGACCACGATCAAGAAGCATGACATCATCATTATCATTATTACTATTATCATCATCAGCGCACTCAAAGTGGCTGTGGCTGCTGTGGCTCTTGTATCAACTTTTGGCACAGTAGGTGTTCACATGAGTTCCCTTACCGGTCGCTCTAAACACTTGCAGAGAAAGCATGTGGAGCTTACGGGAAGGTAGGTTTCCTTATCTGAACGTGACCCTCAATTACAGGTACCCACAGGTGTAGACAACTTAAAGTCCAGCGGTAATACCTCTCGGAAAAGTGTGGCACAGGGTAGACAACAGACACGTCTGCTGATCACGGCGACCAATGGCCGTATGACGGCTGGATGTATGCCATCAGGCCCCACCGACTTGTGTACCATTAGTCATTCCAATAATTTCTCTGCACCGCTTTCCTTAATTTGCGGGTTGGAAATGATACAAGCAACCACTTGCATTTCGGCCGGAGTTTGATAATGATGATGATGATAATGGTATATTTCTCGGCCATGGTCGAGACGCACGCGCTAGCGCATGATCATGTTGTGATACTTTACTCAATAAGGTGGAATATTCACAAATTCAAAGTATGAAAGTTGAGAGTATCAGCGATAGATAGACATAGCCAACAACAGTTTGAATGGATCATTTTAATAATGGTTTGCGCGGCAGTTTCAAACCGGTCTCGAATCCTGGCTGGGGGGTGGAGATATCAAAAAACCGTTAGCGCAGTGTCAAGGACGCATTATGAACGAGAATGATGCAAGCTGGGGAAACGGAGGCCTGCTGATGTTCTACAGATAGAGTATATTTTGAACAAGAAGAAAAGGAAGAAAAAAAAGGAAAAAAATTTGTAAAGAAGTGTTCTTGGGAAAGTCGGTGCACGCGGAGAGGATAGCGATCCATGAAGACGATGCAGACCCTGATTGACGGATTTACCGGAGTTCAATAAATGGAATGAGTTTCGAAACGGTGCCGAGACCAATTTCGTGAAAGTGAACACTGGTGGATGTGGGAGAAACAGCAGTCCATAAAGAGGTGAGTTTAGATTCAGGATCAGTAACATGTACCATTCAGAAATGAGAAAGCTCAACTGGAAGGTCCTTGAGAAGTGGAGAGTCAATTTCCAACCGGCTACGGTTCGGAGGGAAGGTGGACTGTGGTAACGGATAATAAAGTGTGAAATCTCCGCATGGACTTGAGAGTTATTATGCTGTTTCACTAACAAATATACATATACATATGTTGACGCATTTGCCTTCAGCGATATTCAGCGTCGTTTCTGGTAATGTACGACATCATATGGGTGTGTTTCGTCTAGCAGGGCAAAGTGTGTGTCGCTCAATCGAATGAGTGTGGTGGTCTATTAGCAAGATGCGCATGAACTGGAATGTGTGTTGGTTGCTTTAGAAAAAGCTGAATGATCTGATAAGCAATTGGGAGTATTTCCTGTCGGGTGGCTTTATTTCGGTCCCAGTTGCTATGGTAGGTTCTATTTGAGTCTCTGTCCGTACGAGTCAAAGTGGCGTCCACATTCTAAGTAAAAATAGGCTCGCGGTGGATTCGTGCTATACTGCTGCAGGCTAACGGAGTTGCCTACACTAGTTTGGTAACGGTGTGTGCATCTCAAAGGATTTATGATTTTGCACGTTGGCTCGGCATCGCTCGGATACTAATGAAAGACCTAGGGTCTCACGGTTTAGAGCAGTTAGAAATGATAACCCCCAGTACCGTTTGCTTACGCAGAAAGCAGTTTGGCAACGAGGCGATAAGATAGGTTTGAAATAACAGACTGTGAGCGAATGAGACTGGCACACTGTTCTAACTGGTGGTCAACTCTGTGCAGGGAGACCATCACGGCCAGGAATGTTTGCAGAAGCGCCGCGCTAACACTCGCGTTATCCGTGAAGTCAGAACCCTCATGCCGTTTACATGGGACGAAAAATGCAGGGGAGGTAGAGTCAACCACAGCCTGCGATTATTCAATGGGGTTTATGTTCAACAAAAAGCCAGTCTGCACAAGGATGGAGTACGACTTGCAGCACCAACAACGTGATTAGTCGGGATGATCCACAGATGGTTTGTAGTTTTGCTGGCTAAGTCATGGAAGATGCTAGAGTTCTGTGACAGGGACGGAAGTTGAGCTGTGAGTGATTAATGGTGACCACTAGATGGAGGTTAAGGAGCCCGACAGGTGCTACGTCTTTGGTTAAAGACGAAGTCGAAGACTAAGTAAAGACAGCACTGGGAATGTTTAAAGACTACCTTTCATGCTTCCAGTGGTATTTCATATAATCAAATACGACTTCTGATGCACTGGCCTCAGGCATGAGAGTTACTACGTTTAGGCATTGTAACCTGGTAGGTTTACGCATAGGTGATGGCAACTATGGCGTATGATGTGGCACATCCTAGATTATCAAGGGTTCTGGTTAGTATCACGCTCTCCCCATAAGCTCTATCAAAAGTCATGTAAGGATTTATAATAGTATATATAGATCAAATCGATCCCCGGGCAAGGAAGCTGAGAGGAGCGGAAGCCAGGATAAGTAGGAGAGGATCAAGGAGTGAATTAGTGGGTGGTGGGACTTAATGTCTTAGGATCCAGCACCACTGGACAATTTGGTGCTGGGGGAATCCATCATTGGCTAAAACCTTCAGCTAGAGGAGAGTTGTTTTACATGGCTGCCCTAGTACTATATGGCGAGGGAGGCAGTAATTGTTTAGACATGGTTGTGGAAACCGACTAGCGAATTAGATGAGGCAGGGATGTATAAGGGTTAGGTGATGGTAGGTGAACGTGGGTGAGTAGCGAGAACCGGCAGGCATCTAGATAGTTATAGTTGTAAACGACAAAATATATCCTTCTGCAGTGTGGGTTATACGTAAAAAGTAATAATAAATGGTAAGCCTATCGTCTGTCGTTAGGCAGAAAATGGTAGGTTTGGGATATGGTGCCGTGATCCCAGTAGTCGAACCCGTTTTTGAAGGCCAGCTCGACGGGTAGCAGAGGGCGGGAGGAGAGACTGAAGCTAGGGTTCTAAAGTTCGATGCCTTCTTCATAGGCTCGATCCTCAGATATGCTGGCGTTAGTCAAAGATAACATATGACCAACGGTAAGTTGTGATTTAAGGGCATGGCTGAACTGGGTTATTGACGCACATTTGCGAATGGTCCGAGGGAGCTTATTCCAAAGCTTAGAATATTTAATGAGAAAGAAGTTGGATCTGATTGCCAGCCTGGAATGTGGGATGGTCAGACTGAAGTCTCTGTGGCGCAGAGGGTAAGATGAGGGTAGGGAAAACTGTATAGAGTTGGTAGGAGTGAACGCAGAACAATGAATAAGTCTGTATATAAAACACAAGTTAAGCCTGACATGTCTAAGCCATACGGGGTCAAGTTTTAATAGAATGCATCGCTCCTTATAGCTCAGTGGAGAGGAATATCCCACTAGCTTCTTGGTGAAGGTACGCTGGACTTTCTCCAGGCGTATTCTGTCCGATTTAGACATTCCAGAGAAGAATATAGGGCAATATTTGAGGTGGGGTCTAGCATGGGATTGGTATGTAAGGAGGATACTATGTTTCATTTTAAATGATCCGAGAACTAGGCTTATTGTCTGTCTGGCCCTGGCTGTCTGAAATGAGACATGTTCCGAGAATTGTAGATTGTTAGTGTATCGAAGCCCAAGATCTTTCACTGATGAGCTTGGGGCGATGGGTACTTGGTTCAGTGACAGAGTTCCGAGGGGGACTTGACATCTGTAGGTTGTGTAGAAGCTTTTAGATGTCGAGAAGCACATCTGCCATGAAGTGCACCATTGATCAAGTTTCAGACAGTGCTGTGCTCAAATCTTGATGGCGGAAATCATACACGATTTTGATGTCGTCGGCGAAGAGGAAAGGTGTGCCATGTTGCACAATCGGAAAAATTTCGTTAATATAGAGTAAGAAAAATAGCGGACCAAGTACACTTCCTTGTATGACTCCACTAGTGACAGGCGCCGGTTGCGATAGATGACCATTAGCATATACAACCTGGGTTCGACAGGTAGGAAGTGATCCATGATAAAAGCGGGTCATGGATACCATAGGCCCGGAGTTTTGTTAACAATCGGGAGTGAGGAACTCGGTCAAACGCCTTGGTCATATCGAGGTAGATGATAATCATAGATTTTCCGTCGTCAGCTGCCGTGGTCACTAGGTTGAAGAAATCAAACTGGCATGTGGTACAAGAACGTGACTTTATGAAGCCATGTTGGCCGCTGTGAATGAGGTTATGGGAAATGAGATAATCGCTCCATTATTCTGGCAGCTAAAGGGGTATGGTTGATAGGACGATAATTTGAAGGGTCATGCACTGGACCTTTTTTGTGGATAGGAATATTGGTTGAAGTTTTCCACTGGGATGGAAAAAAGCCATTTTTAGGGGATAAATTGTAGAGATTCATAAAGATAGCAGCGATGTCAGTTCCACCAAGATGAAAAAGTGCTGGGGGGATGCCGTCATAGCCAGGGCGGGAGGAGGGTCTAACACGCAGCAGCAGGTGGGTCACATCGTTCAAACTGAATTCAATGTCAGAGAGAACTTGCTCGGTGATGAGGGGTACGGGTGGTGGATTTACAGTGGCGTCAGTGATCATGGATTCTGAAAAGAAAGTATCGAGCGCCTCAGCGATTTCAGCTGCAGATTCAATCTGCGTGCTGTTTCCCAAGATTAGATATGGTATACCTGTAGGCTCTCTCTGATTTCTGCTCTTCAGCAGTCGGGACAATCGGTACGATCTGTCGAAGGAATTCAAGGCCGAAAGCTCCTGCTTTCTCAGCAGTTCATTAGTCCGAAGACTGATGGTGACAGAGAGAGAGTGAAGTTGCAATAGTACGGAGAAGTCCTTGGTTTTATTGTAGATATTCTGCAGTTTTGCATGTTTATTCTGCAGCCTTGTTTGGTAGGAGCCGCGGGCTTGAGAACGGTTGGTCCCGATGGTGGTGATTGCTGACAAGCAGCTGTGTAGTTTATGGTAGAGTACGTCACTGGCGAGCTGAATGTTGTGCTGTAGGAAGTAGTCATCCCAGTTGAGGGGTCGAAGCATAGGCTTGAGGTTCATCCAGTTGATCGTGTGCAGGGGCTGTTGAGATGAGCTGCATATGGGGTCTATGGGTCCGGCTGTGAATCTGCAGGATACCATTCTATGGTCACTGCCTAGGAAAGGGTTGAGGGCGGTAGTCATCACGTCCGACAGGCCAATGGTAAATATCAGGTCTAGTATGCTGTTACCTCTGGTTGGTGTCATTACGTGCTGGACCCAGCGCCCTGCGCGTATGGTCGAAACGAATCTCGTGAAGTATTGGGGTGATGACATGGTGTCCCAGCAGATATTAGGTGCATTGAAATCGCCAGCAATGATTTTTGACGAGGAGGGTAATAGTGCAAAGTGGTCAAAGGCTTTGACTACGTGGGCGAGGTCCGCGGTGTTTGAATTGGGTGGTCGATAAACGCAGCCGATATGGAGTGGATAGTTGGCCTGAAGAACCGTTACCCATATTGAGTCCTGAATTGAGTCCAGTATTGGATCAGAGAGAGGAATGGTAGGCAAGCTGTTTTTAACGTGGATTAAGCAGCCTCCTCCACGACGACGACGATTTTTCATGAAGGTTTGATAACCAGCAATAGAAATTTGGTCCAGTGGGACAGAATCATTTAGCCAGGTTTCGGTTATGACAATGATGTCCAAGTCGGAAGACAGTACTATATTATGGAGAGTATGGGTTTTATTCAGTAATGAGCGAGCGTTAATGAGAAGCAAGTTAAGTGTAACTGTACCGTCGTGGTGTGGAGTGGGAACAACCATCGGCGGGTGTTGATGGCTAACACTACCGAAGTGGTAAACATCATTAAGTGGATTCATAACGACAGGGTTGTCATGTATAGAAGCGAAGGAGTCTGAACAGGGGTTAAAAGTGGGGAACCGGCGTTGTGAATAAGGGGTGAAGCTGGGTTGGGGGGATGCCGTCAAGAAAAAATTGGTCGTTTGGGGAGGTGGGATTTCCGGGGTGGTTGAAGTAGCCAGGTGGGGGGTTGGATGCTGAGGTAATGGGTAACGGCAAGTGAGATGGCAGAAAGTAGTGGTGACTGGGTTCAACGGGGTACGCTGGGGGCGGGTAGTTGCCGCTTGACCAGGACCGACGAAATAACTGTAGTTGGTTGGGCTGGCCCATCCTGTGTTCAGGAAAGGGCGCGGAGCTAGACAACTGAGGCCATTGGTTATAATTCGACTGGGGGTTACTTATTTGTATCATTGGAGGAGAGAGAAATTGGTTACGGAGGTTCGACGGGAGGTGCTGGCGCTGAGCCAGATGATTGGAAAACTGTTTCGGGATACTTGGAGAATATGGTGTGTTCGATCCCGATGCATGATGGTGCACTACTCGGTGGCCGTTTTCGCCTGTATTGTAGAGTGGAGTTGGGAGGACCTTGTCGATTATCCGAGGTACCACGCTAATACAACGAGGTGGGGTTGGCTGCTTTAGGGTGATGCAGGGTTGCGTCCTGCTTGACAACAAGCATGAATTATTTGGGGTGTACTTGGAGTGCTTGGTGGGGGTTCTAAATGGGATTCTGAGAAGAATTCCGGGGGAGAATACGGGAGTAGCCAGAGTAGCTAAAGGCTGTGAGGGGTCACAGAGTCCTGTCTGCTGATGGGACGATTGGCCACATAGTAGATCATGTCTTTTATGAACGATCTGTGTTCGCAAGACGGTGGAACATGGGTTAGAGCATGACGGGCTGTTGGCAACAGATTTCCCGGAGTCTTTTTCGGTGGTGAGACGGTGGGCAGTAGGCTGGCGTTAGCAGCGGCAGGCTTGGATGCACGGGACTTTGGTGGCCCTGGGCTAATAGTGGGTTTGGCATGGATATCGTTGCCGTTTGAAGAAGCGGAGGTTGATGGTAGAAGGCAGGGCCTTTTACTAGGGGGATGTGCTGCAGATGGGGTCAGGTCTAGGTCAACCAGAGTGGTGCGGACAACTGAGGGCTTTTGAGTTACGGGGTGGCTCGACAAGCAGCGAGAAGACGCGGCGACTGATATTTCAGCCACAGGTTGCGCTGGTGAAGCTAAGGCACTTTTTAGTGATCGAAAAACCTCTCTTTGGAGGGGCGTTTTATCCGGTAGTATTCTGATTCTTTTGAATGGGGTGGCATTGGCAATGATTTGCCAACTAGTTATGTATTCTGTAGCTGTTACTTCGTCAGCGAATTGGAACTTTAAAGGACAGTCGGTGCGTTGTGATTTTTTGCGCAGTCCAGTGCAATAGCACCTGTGGTGTGCCATGTTGCAGGCGTTCAGGATGACGAGTTTGGTTGACGGCAGGGGTAGTCGATCAGGGATGTCGAATACTATCGCGTTTTTGGAGTTGGCTATACGCTTATGAACTTCCGTCGCAACTGAGTCTAAGAAGCGGCCCGCCATGACTAGGCTCTGGCGATTAGCAATAGGCGTGGGTTCCATTATGCTAGATAAAAGGGATATCTTTAATAGAATATCATCGATGGACTGGATCTGGTTATGCAGGTCCGCCACTCTTTGATCTACTTCGTTAATCTTCTTGTTAACTACGTCAAAAACATCAACGATAGGTACTGAGCATGGACTGAGTGCAGACTGAGGTTGAGTGTTTCTGGTTTTTCTGAGCCTAACGGTACGTGTTGCCTGATTTGCACCCGGGACCTTGGCACGTTTACGGAGGCCCTTTGGAGCTTCCATAAGTAGTTCGGGAGATAATGTGAAGAAGGGGGAAAGATTATGGGTCAGCAAGTTGAACTTTTTGAGAATGTAAAGCTAAGTAGAAAATTATGGGTATTTTTCTTACGCCTTTCTAGCTAAATGACAGACGGTTATAAGCTTCATGAACATAAAAACCAAACCTAACCTAGGGAAAATAGAGGCCCGGTGTAGCGCAGCCTAGTTGTTGCCTCATTTGCTTCATTTGCCTAATTTGCTTCTCGTCACGTCTATAGACACCCTCGAAGTATAGGCCAAAGAAGCTGGCCTCATTCAGCATCATTGCATACTTCGCCTCAGTCCCCCAAGACCATAGGTCCCGCTCCATTCCTAAGCGATGCCTTTCACTGAGCGTATCTATCGCAGCTTCTTAAGTTTTGCTAAACTTCTCTGGCCATCCTCGGTTCAAATGTTCTCTTTACCTCTTGCTGGGTCCTTACGGCTGAACTTCTATTCTCTTCGTAACAAAACCAAGCCCTTTCGCTGCGGGTAGCCTTGAAGGTCCGTCAGCCTCTGTCTCTCTTTCCCCTGAACGTCGAACCACCGGTTCCAGCGGACTGGCTTACCCTTACACTTGCACCTCTGAAGTGAGACAAAACTGTCATGTAGCCGCAGAAGGCCGTCTATCACACTTCCTTCACTCCAGTTTTCTCATCCTCTACCCTCACTGTAGTCCTGCAGCCCTAGTTCTGAGCTGCCCTATGTTTGGCCATCCAAAACGTCCAAGTAACATTCCTACAACTTTCGCATGCCTGTTACGGGGAGAAAATTTGATGGTGACGTGACGGGTTTTGCCTGAGCTGGCCGCAAATCCAGTCTGCCTGTGTCGTTTTCATACCTCTTGGGGACCAGGTCAAGAAGTGAAGGCTGCTGCTGTGATATGTACCCTGTGCTCCTCCTAATATGATAAACCAGAGCCCGGTGATACATCCAGTGGACGAAGTCTTCCTCTGCTCCACCCTAGATTTAGTCGTCTTTTGTCCAATCAACTCCTGGCAGGTTAACCTCCTATTATAAGGAGTTCGCTTACTCATGCCTGGAGCTTCTGTATTGCATCCAGTAATATCTTTTCCTCGTGCGCGATTGATTTTCGGCTTCTATATACGCACGCAACCACTGCCTTCCTGGTTCGCAGTCTTGCGGTGACAACACATGCTAGGGTGCCTTCTGGGCACAAGCTTACTAATGATTTCATGCATACTAGTCCCTCTCTGATGAAGAGGGCTACTCCACTACCTTCAATGTCCTTTTCTGCTTGTTGATAAACAAGGCACTTGTCCCGCACCCCCGTGGGATATGGTCGTTTTGGGACAACCAGGTCTGTTGTACCGTGAATATTTCAGCACAGCAATGAGCGGCTTTAGTGTTCAGTTCCGCCCACTAGTTTCTAATGCAACAGGCACTGGAGTTTAGCACAGCGTTGGCCCTTTTGATCGCCTTTGCATTTTTTCCCTTTGGTTTCCGCCTTGTCTCGTGTGGAGTGCCCGAGTGGCTGCTACGTCTTTCGCTTCTGACGTACCCGAAGTTGTGGTTTGCTTGTTCTCTTCTTTGACTGTTTGTTCCATCAGGCCGGAACCTTATGTGAGCCTCATGTGCGTCACACGCACAAATTCCGTTTTTGTCTTTCCTGAAGTCCCTATGACAGGTGTTCCAGGGCTACTTTCGCCTTCCACTGAGTCCTCTCACGACGCATCTTTCTGTACGTCTCTAATCACGACCACCACTGGACAGTACTTGCTGGTGTTTGGCTCTGGATAAAGGCCCTGGTTGTCAAAACCGAGCTTCTTCTCAGCAAACTTTCGCGACGATGCCATGGTTGAGCTTGTCCCCTCTACCCCAGACCGGCATTTCCTCGCGCTGTTTTACTATTTTTGAATATCGGGCACAATACGGAGCCTTCCTACTGTGCGGTGCAATACTTCCTCAGCTCTTGCCAGCCCCTGGTCCCTGATCTTCAGGTGTACGAAATCAACCAGCACTGACCAAGCTGGTCCTGTTTGTACGCCCGGTCGCATTTGCTTCCATACACTGAAACAATGAACGCTCCTTATTCCTACTATTTGATGAACGCCTACAAGCCTTAGAAAATCCCGCACCCTCCTGTCGTCTCAATCCCGCCCCGTTTCAGATCCCCAAATGGTCGGTTCTTCGTGGGTTAATATGGAACGTCGTCGTACCTTATCGCACAAGAATCCTTTCCAGCCCCAATATCTTGCAGTTTTCTTTTAACCCGTCAATCTAGCGCTCAGTGCCCTTTAAACTGAGCTCCCTGTGCCCTCAGAGGCATTTACTACTTGTGGCTTATTAGGGACCCTATTCTTCTTTGGGTTCGCCTTGTTCCACTGTTCAACCTTGGTATTGAGGAGGGAGTACTTGCAGCTTTTAGTTTATATGTGAGTCCCTCTACCTGCGTTCTTCTCGCCTTCTCACCGCTCATCCATGCTACTTCGCCTGGAAGAGTTTGGAAAGTTCCTTTTCCTTCGGAGCGCTGCAGCGCCCCTTTTATCTCAAACCGCCTTGTCAAGTTTCAGCTCTTTCGCGTATACTGAAGGGTGGGAAAGCGACTGGGCGGTGGGCTTACAGCGAATGCACGCCCATTTATTGCACTTATTTTGACAGGAAGTCGAGCAGTGGTCCTTGAACACTGCGCACGTACCCGTCATTGGCTCCAGCCGCACTCAATTCCATTACGCACCCACTTTAAACAGGCTTCAGACGGGCAAGGGTGGAACACTTTCGGCTTAGGTTAACAGGAAAAAAAGCCGATCTGACACTGATCCTGAAAAACGGGCAAAACCTGGTCCTTCGGCAAATGAGAACCACGCAAATTTTTAAACCTTTCAAAACTTCCTTGCTCTCCCTCGCTTTGTGTCCCACCGCGGGCTAAGCGGCTGAGCTACGGCTAATTTTTGAATCATGTATGCTGGACTTCATGGTGTTCTAATTTAATTGTGCAACCATTTGCTCCACCAGCCCAACTCCTTGTGTACGCTTTTCTGGAGTTGCCTCTTCGTGTTTTTTGTCGTCTTTTCGTGTGGCTATACAGCAATCCGTCTAGGGGCACTTTTTCCCCTCAGTGGACAAATTCTCTGTACCTCATCTTCGGTTACATCTTCGAATAAAACCACTGCCTGCTGGTATGGTCCCTAAGGCTGTAGCCTACTAATAGCCTTCTTCCTTGCACCTAGTTCCCTTCTTTCACAGAGTAACTACATGTTTTTTATTGCACTCCAGACCCACTTGCTTTTTCTTCTATCCTCAAACATTCTGGCACGTTGCCGCCTCTCCCTCTTGTGCGATGGAAGAAGCCACGTGCTCGTATAAGGAGCTATTCCCTCATGTCATAGTCCGTGATTTACGCCACAGTCGGCTGGCCATTTATTCATTTCGTTTCAGTTCAGTTTCCTAAAAGCCAGTGGTGGCAGAGACCAATCAAGCGCCGGGATTCCCTTCGGTGGCATATGCAGTAGTCATTATTTATCACTACGATTGCTGTAGGTTCTTCCGGTCGGTTCAGTTTGGCACAATCTTTTACCGACTCGCATGGACTGCTCCACACCTCTACGCGTATCCTTGGGCTTCGTGAATTTTCAGCAATACGTAGATTGCTTCGTTTGTCGGCGGATTATTACAGCACCATGAAAGACGTTGATCATGTTGAATTCTGAGATAGTTAGATTTGCAGCAGAACCGTGCGTCCAAGAGAGGAGGCCCTTATTCGTGACGGGGTGAAAAATGAAATCTAAATGAACATTCACATTTGGTCTTTCCTTTAGGTCCAATTGCTCCTGTTCTAGGTAAGATATTTCTTTGTCTTCCGGAATGACGGAGCTGCAACGACAGCAAAGAGAGTTGGGGAAGGTGGTGACAAAAACGAAATGTACATGATGCCAAGGAAAGTCTCACTGTGAACATTTCTCTAACAGGTATTAGGGTGCAATATTTGTAAACAAGTAGCTAAATAGAAATTCGACGAGAGAGGTCTATTCGATTTTATTTTTTTTCGGACGAGAAATCATTTGGAAGGACTAGAGTAGAATTCCAGATCTATGTTATATGTAGTTTTGTCCTGCCGAAGTACAATATCTTCCGGAAGACCCTCTCACAAAGTAAAAACCTTGCCGTTAAAAACGTTCGTCTGCGGAGTGTGTCACAGCAGCCAGTTTTCGATTGTCGTGACGAGAACAAATTCCCATGGTGAGTCCACCTGGGAATCAGACACACCGATTGAGCGATATTCGGATAATCGTTTGCGTTACAGGTGCGGTATTAAAACGATCGATGCGTAAGTATAAAGAGTATTACGATTGCTCACTTGACAGTAGATCGCTTCAGGCTGATGTAAGAAAAAAATCCAGCCGGTGGCCAAAGAGTTCAGGCTTACCCGGACCGTAAAAATTTGCTGACAGTTAATAAGCACGTGCTCAATCCGAGCAAATCGAAGGTCAGGTCAGCGGACGTCGGCCAAATGAGAACAACGGGTGAATAAATAAAGCAAATGAAGGGGCAAGTAAGGCTAAATTCCATCGTCTTCGAGTTATTCTAAAAGAATTTTAATTCCCAGCGGGGAAGTTGTCGCTGCTGTGCTCCGACGGCAGTGGAGGAGAAGTACGTGTTTCTGGCCTAAAAACCGTTCTTCTGTGGCCGAGTAGAGGAAAGGTTGGACAGAGTGAGAAGAACAAATCGTCCTGCCCAGACTTAAAGAGGTTAAGCCTCGAGGAAAGAGGGCCTCTGATGCTTCCCAGTTCATCGCAAGTCTCGAAGTCGATTACGTGCGCGAATCATGCGGACTAGTCCTTCAAGTTCGATGGCTAAGGATATTCTGTATGCGAATTACCGACACAAGCTACCCCTCCTGACACTGATGGTATTGTAACTAAGTGGGCACGAAATTGTCTCCCGGATTAGTCACGATTACCAGTTATGTCTTTTCCCTTTCTATTATCTTAGTTTTATTGTTCAAAAATGTTGCATCTGGCAGATTGTGGATCACTAGTCGCAAGCTCATTCCTTGTTGGTTATGCTGGTGCTCCAACCGGAAACTTTCAATTATTTCTGCGTCAAATCTACGCTTATATTTCCTTGTTTCTCGATGCACTACATGTAACCTGCTAGGTCTCCTCCACAGAAAGCTTTCCTTCTATCGGGGCAGGATTCTAACTTCACTTCTAGGTAATATTCTACTCATCGTTACATCTTCCCAACCGCTTTCTGGGTTCATGGAAAAGACCTTCACAGTACTGCATGTAAAACACCGTGCTCCACGTGCATTACCGCATAATTCCATTAGGGCACCAATGGCTTGGCCGCACATTCACGGGCAGAATTACGTTTATCCTGGAGTGATACTGTTTTTCTTCTTTTTCTTTTAGAGGAACAACGAGCCTTTCAGAATAGTTGCGGCCATACAGCAATGTTACATGACCCAAGACTCCCCCAGTATCAGTGAGTCATGCCCCATATTCGGCATCCTTCCAACCACTGACCCACAGCTCTCAGTCGACAATTTCGCTGGAACCAGCTTTACTTTAGACACCGGACTACTGCACGCGCTCACCTTCACCGTCTATGGCCTTCTAACGGCAATCGCTCAAGCTGTGGCTACATGTTCAGTGGTCTTCCGATGACTGAACTTGAATGTGTAAATTCGTGTCCGAAAATTATCACCTACCGACTCAACCAGCTAGCATTTAGCTCTGAGCAGCTGGTTTGTTGTTCAGTGCTACAGGGCCGTTCGTTATTTGTCCGCTTGTCTCAGAGACTATCGGTTTCCACCAACTGAAAAAGGTTTCTTTCACTGCTTTGCCTGCGGACGGCAGAAAGTTTAGCTGGTATCGTGTCCAGTGTCTTTCTAAGACAAAACGGTCGATTTTGTTTCAGCATAAAACCGCTCTTCGCCTATTCCGCCAGCTTTTACCGTCTTCGTCAAGCTTTGAAACTTACGGCTTGTGTCCCGTTTCTTGGGTCCTTCTCCGAGATCTAGCTATACCTGGTATCCGGAGTACCGTGCTGCAAGTAACCTACATTGGATTACCCGCAGTTTGTTGTCTTTTGTAACTATAATTATTTAAATCAACGCCACTTCTCCCATTTCTAGACAATATTCATGACCTCCGACATCCAACTGGCTCAACGGCTTAGCCTTTGATGTCTCATTCCATCATCAAATAAATTTACGGTTTCGGATCCTAAGACACTACGTTCCGTTGTCCACCGCCTCACTTGATCCTTTTACTTCTTTCCCAGCCATTTTGGCTCCCACCACCCGCCGGGGTTTCATGTCCGGCCTTATTTCACCTTCCTCAATTACCTCTTTCCAGAATCTCTAATCCCAAAATGCTCACCTTCTAACAACAACTCGGTCGCCTGTATTCTCGTCTGATCTCTGAATCTATCACCCACCAAAGACTACCACCTTCCCTCTTAGGCACCATATTACCTCCCATCGTTACATCTCACCCCATGCACACTAGCTGGCCTGAAACAGTCTCTGATAGTCTTGGGCATGAGCCGGAATTGTACCAGACTGATACACATACTGGCCCGAGTCTCACAACATTCTTCACCTACTCCGTGAACTTTCTTAGTCCGAATCGATATTCATCCAATCCATGGCAGAAAAACCCCCAATGTCAACGGCAAAAGCACAACGGCTTCATCCGAACTGAGGAAAAACAGACCGCACCTAACAGCTGCAAAGAAAGGGTAAACATGCATAAAACTGTGGCTGTGTGGAGGGGTCATTAAAAGATCCTTTATGGGCCCAACTCACCCTCTCTTAGGAAACAAAAAACCCAAAAGAAGGAGAAAAAGAAAAGTGGAGAACAAAGAGGACTTTGCGAGATTCATTTAATACCCAAATGCCACTGACATAGGGCTCTTAGGGAAATGGGCAACTTTTATTTCAGGGTACGTCTCCTTCAGCTCCGACCTGATTCTGGGAAAGGTGTTACCCCAAGTCTCCCCTGTTTTCTCAGCAAGCTCTTGTTTTACCGCACGAGACCGACTGGGGTGACAAGACACAGGACCCTCCAAATGTGCGAATCCACCCCTCGCCCTAAGTATCGACCATTCGGGCATTATCACCGACGTCGGTGGCTTTCGCACAAGAAATATGCACAAATCTAACGGTGAACACGCTGACCGGGGTATAAAATCCTTATATTTCAAGGGTTCAGGCCTTTGAGATAGGAATAAAGTACTAATAAATAGGATAGCCGATTTAAACATCCTAGTCACAATTAGACTCACACGTGGTTGGCCCCTACTCGACAGCAACCAGTGAACTCAGTATTTCATTCCCACGATCTGGGACTACAAGGTAATCTCAATTCCTAACAATCAAATATCTTTTTCGAGGAAAGGCAGCATGGCTGCCTATTGCATATTTAGGTAAACGTCATCAGATACTAGAGTCCATAAACCTAGATGTCCGGTTCAAATCAACTAAAGGTCTTTAACAAATCCACCGTGTTCAGCAGTTTGTGTTTATCACTTTGTTAGTGCTGCAAGTAGTGCCCCACCCCCGTGCAAACTGGTGTTTCGGCAAACATGAACCCCATCAAATAATCGCAGGCTGTGGTTGACCCTCCTATCCCCTGCATTTTCTGTCTCATGCAAACTGCCTCGGAGTTCGGGCTTCACGGATATGGCGAGCGTTTTCGCCGCGGCACATCTGTGAACATTCCTGGTTGTGATAGTCTCCCTGCGCAGGGTTGACCACCAATGAGACGACATGAACATCAAAAGTAAGAGGTTGGCATAAAAAGAGAGAAAAAATACCCCACCTTTTTATCTTCCAGGCACACCATCCTTGCCACATGTGACCCATGGCCCCGGGCTGCAATGTTGCTAAGGGTCGACTGGTGTGGTTGACCTACTCCCAACGCGGCTTCTAACATGCGGTCCATGTCTCGGCCGAGGCGTGGGAGCTGCGGTCACCCACCAAAAGAGTTCCACCTTCTCTGACCGCCGGATACCCGACTGTGATAAAACTATATAAAATAATTCAAAAACGACTAAAAATGTGTGGATCACTCTTGGATCCCCACAAGCTGGATGCCAATGGATGTGTATCGTGCTGCCTCCCCATCTGAAGCAGGCCCTAGTGCAGCCTACCGAGAGCACTGAATGTAGACCGCTAGAGTTCGCCTCCCGGACAAAAATTGGGCCCTAACCTGTTCCTACCTCTCCCGGTTTTCCAAACCAGTCCTCTCATCGGCGATGTCCTGCTTTATAATACGCAAACGTCGACAAAGATACCACAGCAACCTTGCAAGCACCTCTACACCAGATTTCCTTGCGCACACTGGAGTATAACCTCAGTATGCTAGCACCATTGGGTAGGAGCATAGACGAACTTGCATCTACGTTCTTTGGCACGAGGCCAATTTCCCCTAATGAATCACCACCGACACTCTAATAGTTTCTTCTACATCAAGGCTCTTCAGAAACTATTCATTGCAGAACAACCACTATACCGCTGATTCCTCCTAGTAGCAAAGCCTTAGGTTTTTATTGGTATCCGAGCCCCGCCGCGCCAACTTGCAAACCATAGATTCTTTGGAATGCATACACAGTTGCTTAACTGGTGTACGCAAATTTTTCAGCCAGTAGCAGTATAGCGCAATCCCCCGCAAGCCTACTTTACCCAGAAAGTGGGGTAGGTTCCACTGACCGCTTCAATGAAACTTCATCTTTGTCCCATTCACACAAACCTAACCAGTTCACTAATATTGTCCTTATCCTTTACCAGTACCCACAGCTGGAACCACGCCCAGCCCGCAATCCACATTTATTTCAGGTTCGTCGTCTTCCACTTTCTCAGTCGCCAAACTGGATAACCAAGGATGCTATTTTGATTCGTATTGACAGAGACTCAGGTAGAACCTTTTGTTGCAGATGGGGCTGCAACCAACCGGCAGAAAATACCCCCAACAGCCTATCGGATAGTTTGGAGTTTTCCAAAGCAATACCCCTCCTGCCGATATCACCACTGAGGCCAAAACAAATAACAGTTCACGCTCAACCCGCTAATGTACCGTTCAGTACCAGACATAAGTTTGGTCCCTCATGTCTCGCCAAGCCCGGCTGACTCGCCGACACATCTATTACTCCTCCAGACCAACCATACCCACAGGATGTTGTACATTACCAGTAATGACGCTGAATATCACTGAGGCCAAATGAGTCTATATATATATATATATATATATATATATATATATATATCTGTCAGTGAAACGGAATAATAACCCTCAAGTCTATGTAGAAATTTTCCACTTTGGTGTCCGTTGCAACAGTTCATTTTCCCCTCGAACCGTAGCCTGCTGGAAATTGATTCTTCACTTTTCCGGGACCCTCCATTTGAGCTTTCTCATTTCCGAGTGGTACAGGTTACTGATCCTAAAGCTAAACGCATCTTTTATAGACCGCTGTCCCTTTCAGGCTCACTAATATTCCCAAGTGTACTTTCATAAAATTGGTCTTGTGTCTGCCTGGTTCAAGACTCAGCCCGTCTACTGGGCCCCTTTAAATCCGTCATTCAGGGTTGGCATCATCTTCATGGATTGCTATTCTCTTCGCATACATCGATTTTCGCGAGTATACTGCCATATGTTTTATCTTTTACTTCCTGTTCAGAACTGACCCTGCTCGCAGAACCCCAGTGAGCCTCCTTTTTTCATGGCTGGCATCATTCTCGTATATAAGGCATATTTACAGCTATATTTTAACGACCTTTTCGATATCCCCACGGTGCACCACCGCACACCCAGAACCCGAAAATGGCTCAAAGTTTCCGCTCAAGCCATTATCAGAGTGATCCACTCAAACTACCGCTGACCATGTTTTTCTATGGCTGACACTTCTGACTTTTATTCTTAAAATTTGTGAACCTTTCGTCCTTGTCAAAATGCAGCCTTCTAGATGTCCCAGCATGCAAGCCAAGCTTGAGTTTACAACCCTACCTAATAGCAACCAAAGCCCGAAAGCAGCCGGCAGCACCAGGTCTGCAAATACCCCACGGCCGCACATGCCATGTGTCCCTCAGACCAGTTATACAAACTGCTACCTGGGTTTTCATCACATCCTAGTTTCCTCCTGTCAATTGCAGTCACTGCCGTAGACTAGACTTTTATCCCAATGAACTGGATAACAAGCCGAAGTAAAAGACGTCGGAAACCTGCCTTGTTGGAGTACACAAAATTTAAAATAATGAAAATTACTTGGATTTTCCACTCTTACTTAACTAACTCCCCTAAATTTTGCAAAAAGGTGACATTCTAGGCGTCCGCTATTGAGGTTACAGCTCAACTTATTAACAACCTCCTGCGAACAAGCACCGGACACCAGTAAGTAGCATTCGACAAGTAAATACACCAGAGCTGCGCTCCCGGTTCGCCATTCATGTCATTGGTTCCCCTGTTTGTGTCTTAGTGGGGTGACAGCCTACTGGCTTTACACATACTCATGCCGACCAAGCCCTTTCCCTTATGTTATCATGTCCCTCCTATGCCAGTCGACCTCTCCATCTACTTCACGTTCTGCTGGATACTGCCTGCAGGAAGTCAACCTCAGTTGACAGCATAGTTTCGCGTGCTGGTTGATTCTACCATGTCATTCTTCATACCCATTGGCCAAGGAGTACAGTTTGACTCCTGCCGGTTGAGCCTTTCCCGGAGCTTTTCATCTGCTAGCTAACCGGATCGTTACCTAACAAGCAACTTCTTGTTGGACTTGCTGGGGTTTCTGATATTCTTCTTCCAATCGATATCTCCACCCGAGCCTAGGCAACGTTAGACAACACAACACCCACTACTGCACTCGCAACCAAAGCCCATCTTTTTCAATCAAAGTGGCCCGCCACTTTCCGCTGTTCACTTTGCCCAGCGATTGATAATCCTTCAGCCTTGACAACACATCCCTTAAGCCGAAAAAGGACCATACTTAAAATATAACATGCATTGCCTACGGCACTCGCCCGCTGATATATTGTACCTGGCCGAGGCCTCACTTTGCCAATTTCGAGTGTCCAACAACCATGTAAGGGAATCTATCCCAGTAAAGCTCGGATGATGCCCTTCCTCCCAAAGCGTCTCAGCACGGTGGACAAGCGAACCCAGAGCGCCGTGAACCATCCTCAACAATAAAGCTCAGTTCTGATGCAGGAAGCCTCAGGAGACCCAATAAAATATATTTATCATTTTAGGAGAAGTCAGACCCAGTTCAGGCAAACACCATTTCCTTTTTCCAGTGTTCTGTTCCTCCTTGACGCTACTGCACTTGGCAATTCATCCTTATGGCTTGGGAATCTATTTTTTATTCTGCCGGTTGCGGATTCAAGCCACTGGATGATGCCCATTATTCCTGGTAATCATCTCACCTTCTTTACTGTAACATGACACTTTACATATTCGTAAATGTTCTCTTGGGCACAATTTTTCTGCTCTCCCTCGTTTATTTTGTTCAATTCACTTGAGAAAACATCCTCTTTCAATTCCGTGCCACCCGTGGGTGTTTTATATCCGCATCACAGGACAACGTTTTTTTCGAACGTTTTATGTCCTGCCGGTTCTTTACTACTGCCAATGGTGGAGCCGAGCCTGACTCATATTCACCGCGTAAACCGATGCCACGGTGACCCGTTAGACTCGGCCCAGTTTTATTCTCTTGCAATCTCAAGTGGCCGACTACTCATAGAATATTTAACTGTCCGTTTCAGTGAGAAACAATGCACAACTCACTCATGTTCTCATGCGTGCCTCTCGGACGCGGTCAGGAAATACACCGTTATTATTGCTTATAAACAAAACAAGAATGGACAACGCAGATGGCAGAACAGCCTTCCTCATCACACGGGGACTGGTTTACGTGGAGTGAGCATTAAGTTAGTGCACAGAAGGCACCCTAGCATGTGTTGTCACCGCAAGACTGCGAACCAGGAAGGCAGTGGTTGCGTGCGTATATAGAAGCCGAAAATCAATCGCGCACGAGGAAAAGATATTACTGGATGCAATACAGAAGCTCCAGGCATGAGTAAGCGAACTCCTTATAATAGGAGGTTAACCTGCCAGGAGTTGATTGGACAAAAGACGACTAAATCTAGGGTGGAGCAGAGGAAGACTTCGTCCACTGGATGTATCACCGGGCTCTGGTTTATCATATTAGGAGGAGCACAGGGTACATATCACAGCAGCAGCCTTCACTTCTTGACCTGGTCCCCAAGAGGTATGAAAATGACACAGGCAGACTGGATTTGCGGCCAGCTCAGGCAAAACCCGTCACGTCACCATCAAATTTTCTCCCCGTAACAGGCATGCGAAAGTTGTAGGAATGTTACTTAGACGTTTTGGATGGCCAAACATAGGGCAGCTCAGAACTAGGGCTGCAGGACTACAGTGAGGGTAGAGGATGAGAAAACTGGAGTGAAGGAAGTGTGATAGACGGCCTTCTGCGGCTGCATGACAGTTTTGTCTCACTTCAGAGGTGCAAGTGTAAGGGTAAGCCAGTCCGCTGGAACCGGTGGTTCGACGTTCAGGGGAAAGAGAGACAGAGGCTGACGGACCTTCAAGGCTACCCGCAGCGAAAGGGCTTGGTTTTGGTACGAAGAGAATAGAAGTTCAGCCGTAAGGACCCAGCAAGAGGTAAAGAGAACATTTGAACCGAGGATGGCCAGAGAAGTTTAGCAAAACTCAAGAAGCTGCGATAGATACGCTCAGTGAAAGGCATCGCTTAGGAATGGAGCGGGACCTATGGTCTTGGGGGACTGAGGCGAAGTATGCAATGATGCTGTTTGAAGCCAACTGATAAGTGAAAGCATGTGAACACATACTGAGCCAACAGCTTTTATATGAGCCACGGCGCTTATTTTTGAACGGCAACCTTTGTCTCTCGAGAGGTATTTTATTCCCAGAGGAAATCACTAACCAACTGGTGGGAGCAAGTTGGTCGGAGTTTGTCACCTAAACTTCAGCAATGCTTTTGACTCAGTCAACCGTCGTCTATTGATGGGGAAACTGAGAACGTTCAAGACTGATGGACAGAGACGCAAGTGCAACGGGATGTTTCATGTTAAAGCAGAGACCTGTGGGTCCAAAGCAGCAAAAGTAACTAACGGGGCACCTCAAAAGTCAGTTTTAAGCCCAATGCATTTTCTTCTCCACAAAAATGTTTTAGGAAGATAATTATCACTGCTGTGTTTCATTTTAGCGGACGATGTTAAATTAGTAGGGTCGGGGGACCGCGATGACCGAGCGGGGACCTGAGGCCTTTATTTAGCTGGCCAAGCCGAAAGTATACGCACTCAAACGAAAGTAGGAGTTCTCCACTTACCAGAGTTTTAGTGGCAGTGATGGTATTCCGAGAGGCCGACCATTCGCATTTCGGGTTACAAGAGCAACAAGGGACTTCGGTGTCAAAAAAACTGCATAATTTAAGTGCGCTGAAGCTGCAAGCTGGATACTTGCGAGGCAAGAAACGACCCTTCCTGCTGCGCTCGGCATTTTCCTGCAGAAATGTAGAAGATTTCATATATATGCGCAGGGCAGTAGTGGGGCCGCGTTCAGAACGATGCTCAAAGGCTTGGGCTCCTTTCTGAAGATATAGCCTTCTAGAAAAGGTTTGGTTACTAGCTACTCGAGTGGCCGAAGGGCCACGAGTAAAATCATGTGGGACTCTTCTCATTCGGAAGAAGAAAGTTCAGGGGAGACCTTATTGAGGCGTTTAAAATCCTGAATAGCTTACCGGGCATAATTGGTAAGGACATATCTGAACAGGCCACCGATCAGTGAAGCAGAGTCAGTAGTGTAAAACTGCGAAACCCACCATCCAGGCCATTTGTGTGTGAGAACTTCTTCAGTAACAAATTTGAGAGAACACGTAATGGGTAAACTGAGGATGGTGTATGGCACTCAACAAGAAGGATGGACGCGAAGGGGGACGAGTCATCCATGAGAGTAGAATATTGAGTATGCCGACCTGAACGTACTAGTCCTGGTAAGATCGAAGTCTGTCCAAAGATTCACCGATCGGTCCGCTGACTAGTTACTTTCAAGCCTCCTGGATAAAGCCTAGGAAACTCAAAGCAACGCGTAACCCAAGCCGATGCCGTTCCTAAATCGAAATTTCTATGGTACTACTTGTGAGTTAAAATATAAGTGCATAAACATCATACCTATGACTGTGGGACTTACTCCTTATCCAGCCCGAAGTTAGTCAAAAATTAAGACGAAATCTATACAAAGAGAAAGGCTGGTCAAAAAAATAACAAGAAAATATCTGTCTTGCAGTCCAGACAAATGAAGTAAATTTTCCACGCTTGGTAAGGCCCAAAGAACAGTTTCCTGAGCGTGGAGCCGGGAAAATTCGGGGTAAAAGTGCCTGAAGTCTACTATCTGTCAACGCAAACGGGAAAGTGAAGCCGAAAAGCAATGAAACAAAATGCCTCGAGTCACTGCGACTCATCACCAAACGGAATATCCACAATGTTGTCTGATAAAGAAACCAAGAGCAAGGAAGCAAAATTGTAAACTCCTCAGTCGCGGAAAGGATGACGAACACAAAACAGTATCAGCGAGAACAAGGTGGTAAAAAGCAGTCCAACCCTCCTTAAGAAAATATATAAAATGACAGATGAGGAAACTTTTGTCACTCGCCAAAGCACACTGGAGATGAGGGAGCAGTTGAAACCTACCCGAGGCCCTCTAGTTATCCTGTGACCAAGCCCACTATCTGTGACCACAAGTGTAATGAAATGCAAGTGCCATGATTGTCTCTCGCCAGAGTAGTGAGAAGAATGTACTGTGGCTCGATAGAGATACGAGACAGAAAGGAAGTGTGTTAAAAAAATGCTAAGGTACAGAAATGCTGTGCAACAGAGAGAGAAATATGGTGACTCACTGCATGTCCACAGTGTCCGGCTATTTGTCATCAAACTGGCCACATGAAGTTGCTCCCCAAGTTAGGTTCGATCTAGCCTTTGGAATGGCGATTGCACGTCGTTCGAATGGGCCATAGTAGTTTCACAGCGAGCTGCCGAGTGGTGTAATGCACGCTAAAAATGCGTTCGGGATTGTGTAGGTTCGGTCTCTATTGCCACAGGTCACAGGACGCTCACAAGCAACGAAGAGAGAAAAAGCTGCAGTAGCCGCTTGCGGGTGAGTTGAAAAAGCGTTTTTGTTAGTTTGATGAAACAACGATACATAGCGTGCAATGGAGCGAGGGGAAAATGGTAGAATATTAGGGTTGTTCAACATGCTTTGATGGCGAGTTGGCGTAGGCTGGTGGGAAGATAGATGGAAGCCACCTCCCTCTTGCCTTCTTTGTGAATGGGGATGACTTGCGCCATTCTCCAGTCGTCCGATAGCTCCCCAGTGTCCAGAGATAAGTTGAACGGCTGCGTCAGCGGCTCAGCCAACACACTGGCTGGGGCATTTAGAATGGCATGGTGGACACCATCCAGCCCCACAGCCTCACTGCTATTCAGAAGGGTCAGTGCCAGTTCCACTTCACTAATAATAATAATAACGACTCCATTCGTGACGATTATCTGCTGGGTTACTGTGGTTCCGTGCTGTCTCTCGGTGTCTTGTATGTGCTCACATTGGAAAGCTTTCTTCAGAGTCCGCGCTTTTTTGTGAGAGCTTCTTGACCGCACTCCGTTTTCGATGAATGCACGTCCTTTGGCTACTCCTTCTGTAGCCTTAGACTCGACGAGGTTATAGTAAGCCTCAGGACATGCCCTTACTGTCCGCACTAGAGCCACTTCCTACCTTGCCTGAATTTCCCTCTGGGCCCAAATGGGGCGCTCACAGGTTCTCATATGTTGCAGCAAACTCTTGTGCCCACCTGTTGACTGATAAAGCAGCCGCGCTCTGCTCTTCGCCAGGTGCGCCTGGGCTTATCAGCTCGTCTACCACGGTGGTTTGCCCATCCTCCCAGTCAGTCCGATAGGGGCAGTACGCCTTGGCAGGTAGCAGTTCCGTGGCTGCACTTTGAAGTATTCGTCTCCGGTATCGCAACTCAGCCGGCTCCAATTGTTTTAACCTCGGATTTTTTCTCTTGTTTGATGTGCTACAAGCGTTGGTGTACACTACTCTGACTTCCCTCGTGGGAGATGCCCACTCTACCACCCGTCGGGCACTACTGATCTATCTTTCAGTAACTGGCTCTCAAGCTCATCGCCCTATAGCCCTCGCCATTTTTGTCACTGGGGTGGGGTGTTCGGGGGGTGGCAAAGCCGGACTGTTTCTGGCTGTGATGTCCCTGGTGCGACGTTCCTGACCCACAGTAGATGTACCGGTCATTGGGGATGCTGTAAGGGGCAGGCAGTGGTCTAGCGCTCATCAAGTGGGGCAGATGGGGTTCCTTTGTGGACGAGATTCCGACCAGAAGTGATGCTGGGGCCCTTCCCTGAATGAACGGGCTCCACTCGCTTTACTCCACTTGAGTGCCCAACAATTTGGTCCACAGCTGCTAAGAAACTGTCTTGAAAAAGAAGTTTCCAAACTCCACTCAGGAGATACGAACGTAAAATGAACAAACGAAGAACAAATAGGAGCTTATTGGCACGTCTCTTTCCCCACCGTGTCATAAACAAGTGGAAAAAGTTGCCTCCACATGTAGTGACAGCGACCCTGGGCGTAGCCTTCGAGCACAAAGTGAAAGTGAGCTGGGCAAGGGGATTCCCTCATTATTACTAACCTTTCCAAACAGCCTTCTCTTTTATTCCTATTTCCCCTCCTTTTATACCCTCCCAACTATCCTATGCTGCATCTCATCACTCTGGTGTTTCTTTACTGTACCTATCTCTATCACAGCCATCATATAACCCTATCATCACCACTTCATACTAACACCTTTACGTTATTCGAGAGCTCGGGGTATGCCTCACATGGGGACAGCAGGGAGTTGTGGCTCCGAATCTATGTTGGTGAGGTTGCTGTTCTCGAGAGTGAGCCTGTTTCTTTCCTTTCCCCCTAGCCAATACAAACACCACATTATATTGGATACCTGGAAGTCGCAGCACGGCAGGAACTCCTCTGGGCTTAAGGTGAAGGAAGCTGGAAGTTTACTGGTTCAAGCAGCAAGTCTTGTGACAAGGCTTGACCTGACCAGACCTACCACAAATGTTTCTGCTTCCTCTTCTTTTGGTCAAACTGGAGCAGCGAGCCCCTTCGTGCAACAAAACTGGGAGGGAGTCGTATTGGTGAGCGCGGATCCCTGTGCATTCCATGGAAAAAATTCTGGACTGTCAATTGGCTCCGGCCGGTATCAGGCATGCGTCACCCGACCTCTGCGGTATCTTAGTGAGTGCCACGCGGTTTGAATTCAAAGTGCTCTAGTCTTTAAATTGAGTTTTTGAATAATTTTGTGAATTAACCTAGTTTAATTTACAATACTGAGGGTATCAGAATTGCATTTAAGTTGCGTTTTATCCGGAGAATATTTTTATTCTCTTTGTAGTATTGCCGAGCAGTGTTCGGTGTTTTTTGAGGCGACCTTTTCTTGCTTTCAGTCCTTCCGTTTGTTCTTTTGTGTTGGCGAGCTTTGCCTGCTAGTGTCAGAGTGCGTATTCTGTGTTTGGGTAAAGAGTGCTTGAGTTGTTTTCGCCCTCGTTTTTGTGGTTTTCGATATGACACGCGTTTCTGACCCGTGTCTCGCACCTAAGTGCGGAAGACGTGTGGTAAATGGTATAGAGTGCGAGGTACGCAAGAGGTGGGCTCACCCGAGGTGTTCAGGAATAGCAAAGGACGTCTATGTCCTTTATAAACAGAACCCATGGGCTGAATGGGTCTGTGCCCCTTGCAAGGAGACGGCCAGTCTGGCCTTTGAACTGCAGGCCCAGGGGCAGGATCAGCGCCCACCAAGTTGTACCTCAATCATAATCCCCAAACCGCTGCAATCAGGTTGCAGTAAGTCTTTTGCAGAAGTAGTAGCCACACCCGAGAAGACGGTCATCAGAGCAAGTGGACCAGTTCCGGGAGCTCGTCAGGCGGTCGTTGCCTCAACTCCTTTGAAGCAGACCGACGAGGGCCAGTGGACTGAGCAGAAGCCGAGAAGGGCAGGGCAGGTCAAAAAGCAGGGTGACTGTAATGGAGCGAAAGATGGGTTGGCTAGGGTGGATGACCCTGCTCTTCTGGTATCGGAAAACAAGGTGAAGGATCTGCGGAGGCAGATCTTGTCGATGGGCAGGGCTTCAAGCCACAGGCTTCTGATCTTAAACCAGGAAGAACTCTTTATAAGGGAATCGAAAGCCAGGAAGGACATAGATAGGAAGAGGGTCTGCAATATACTGCGAATCGCAGGTGTTCCGTACCTTACTACTCTTAGAAGGGTGCACAGAGTGGGGACGTGGAAGTCACCACTGGGGAACAAAGGCGAACATCGTGCGAGACCAATCCTAGTGGAGTTCGCTGATGAGGTCACCCGGGATAAACTGCTAGCGAGGGCAGCAGTAGTGGCTCACATTACCAAGAGCAGATACCAGATTGTGCCGGACGAGCATAGGGTAAGGCCTGGTGGTCTAGCCCCAAGAGGTATCCTTGCTCGACCAGCCAGGGCGCTGGTGAGAAATCTAAAAGTTCAGCGGAATGCCTTACTCGGCTGTCAGGCCCCGACCCCGACAGTAGTCAAGAATCCACGTGTGGGGTCGCAAATATTTTGTAATTGAAGACGCGCTGGAGGATGAAAATTGGCAGTACCGTCCGAAGATAGACGACAGTGCGACCCCTGCCAGTGTGGATGTTGTGGCAACTCCTATAGAGATGGATTGTGAGTCGTCGGGAATTCTAGATCGCCAGCCGGCTTCATGCACCCCAGTGGGGACATCCGAAGCAAAAAACGTGTCACCATCTCAGGCGTTGCGCCTGAGAAACAGTCAGGAATGAATAACAAAAGACACCTAGGCGATGGAGCAAACGCGGTGGTGTTATATACTAACGCGTGTGGTATTAGAAACAAATGGGCGGAACCCGCCAAAACCGCTGACGAGCAGAAAGCGTCAATAGTTGCCGTCACGGAATCGTGGCTTTCTGAAGAAGACCATGTGCCAGGAATAATAAGTAACGATTTTGCAGTCTATAGGCAGGATGGAGAACAGGATCGCCTTGGTGGTGGAGTAGCCATACTCGTTAGGTCAGGTAAAAACCACCTTGAGTCTCAGACCAAGATGTGCACTCGTAATATCTAGTAATGCACCGTTACGATCATCCTCCCAGGCAGAAGGGTTAACGTTGTCTGTGTCTACAGAGCACCAAGCACTAACCACGAAGAGGACGTTTGTTTACTGTGGACTTTGACTGAACTAGTTAAGGACGCACAAAAGACCCTCATGGTGGGTGACTTCAATCTCCCGCACATCGACCAGGTGGCTGAGAACTGCGTGCCGGGATCGGAGGAGCAAACGTACTTAGAATGGCTGCATGCCAATGCGTTGCACTAGCATATTAGGGAAAATACCAGATATAGGACTGGATGCGTTCCATCCTCGCTGAATCTAGCTGTAACGAACTTCCAAAACGATGTGTCTGGACAGCAATATTGTGCACCTTTGGGCAAGAGTGACCACGTGTGTAAAAATCGTCCTATGCATGCGGCAACCCAAGGCACCCTCAAGGCCCGTCAGAAATTTCGGTAGTATGGACATAGATAGGCTTCGTAATAGGGCGATGGGTTTGACCTGGGACACGACAGAGGAGGCTATTGTCGAGGAGCGCTGGCAGACCATAAAGGGATTTCTGACTGTCTTACAGGAAGAGTTCGCACCCTTAAAACGAGGGAGTGGGGAGGGCAAACCCATGTCGTGAAAGGCTGCAATAGTCGAGGCCATCAGACGTAGAAACCGCTCTCGGAACCAGTACAAAGCTTCCGGCAATCAGATAGCCTGGAACCGCTATACGAAGCTGAGAAACGAGACTATAAACCTTTTGAGAACTTCCAAGCGGGAATTTGAGCTCAAATTGGCCCAGTCTGTAAGACAACAGCCGAAGAAGTTCTACAGCTATGTACAATCTAAAGGCTCAACAAGAAATGCCGTAGGCCCGCTATCCGGTATTGTCACTGATGACCAGGGCAAAGCAGACGCCCTGGGGGAATACTTTGGTAGTGTACATATGATAGATAGTGGGGTACGAGTAGATCTGGCTCTGGTGCATCCTCCTCAGTTTAACGAGCTAGATCTCTCAGAGGAGTGCGTGCGTAAGTACCTACAGGAGTTAAACAGCCACAAGTCAGCGGGCCCAGATGGCATTCATCCAGCTATCATCAAGCCGTTGGCGGATATCATAGCTCCATCGGTATGCAGGCTGTACAGATCCACGTTAGACCTGGGTAAGCTGCCTCAGGACTGGAAAATAGCGGCCGCCGTGGCAATACATAAGAGTGGGCCTAAGTCGGCTGTGCAGAACTACAGGCCGGTAAGCCCAAATAGCATCCTATGTAAAGTCCTGGAGAAGATCATCCGTGCCAAAATCTGCCAGCAATTGCTGTGACACTCCATGTTAAGTCCGGCGCAGCATGGATTCCTGAAAAAGAGATATTGTCTGACCAATCTCCTGTGCTTCTTAGATGAAGTGACTCGACGGCTGGACGAAGGTAGGGAAGTTGATGTGTGTTACCTCGACTTTAGCAAGGCCTTCGACTCCGGTAATCATCGTCTTTTGCTATGCAAGATGGAGACTTTCGGCATAGGTGGGCCAGTACTTAGGTGGCTGGAGAACTTCCTCTCCCGCAGGACGTTTTACGTCAAAGTGGGGGACAGGTGCTCCAGTTTGGTGAATGTCACCGATGGTGTGCCTCAGGGATCCGTCCTAGGCCCGGTCTATTCTTGTTATTTATTAATGACCTGGAATCCGCTCTTCAATCGCCCAGCTTTATTTTTGCGGATTATGTAAAGATTGTTGGATCTGGAGGTAGGGCGGGCTTGGGAAGGGAAATAAGTGCCGTCCTGAACCTGGCCCACAAATGGTACTTACCTCTGAACGCTGAAAACAGCCGTTTGTTGTCAAGGCCAACAGAGAGCCTAACTGCCGCTCATGATCGAGGGCCGTTCACTATAGAGGCAGTCAGTAAGGTTAAACACCTTGGGGTCATCATGAACAGTGACTTCAAATGGTCGGAGCAGTGCAAAGCTGCTGCGCAAAAGGCTCGTGGGGAGCTCTTTAGACTACGATCAGCTCTGTCTTGCCGGAAGCCGGAGGTATTCGTACCTATTTACATGGCTATAGTACGACCTCACTTAGAAGGAAGCGTGCAGACTTGGTCACCCTCCTGCAAAAAGGACGCCGCCTGTCTCGAGAAAGTCCAACGTCTCGCCACGCGAATGGTTGAAGAGCAGAGGGGTAAGACTTACGAGCAGAGACTCTGTGAACTGAATCTTTTCTCTTTGGAAAGGAGAAGTCGAGGGGATCTCAAAGAAACGTTCAATGTAATGAAGGGCTTTTCTGGCCTTAGACCAGATAGTCTATTTCAAGTGGCAGTAGATTCCAGAACAGGGGGACGTGACGGTGGTCTCTTGGGTATAGCAACTTCATGCTGCCCACTGTGACGTCCCGTCTTTGAATTCGCCATCGAAAGCACCGACTGATCCTTTGAGTGAACTTCGCTTTCCTGAGATGGACCGTTGGATTCAATATCGAAAGGCTGATTGTGTTCTACAGAGGCACTTCTCTCAGCAACATTTGAGCAATTTATTGATGCCGATTGTTGAAGTTCGCTCGTCAGGGGTCCGAGAAGTGTCCAGCCTAGTATCGTTCGCGTAGCGAATGGTTCTTTTCGATTGCTTATGCTCTGTTCAAGCACCCAGTGAGCCTCTGGTACATTGCATCCAATTAGTATGTCGACGTGGGGGCTAGACACTTCTTCGAACTCTATGTCCCTGAGATGAGACCATCTCTTGGCGATCGATCTAACAGAGTCGACTGGTCTCATTGGCAAGCTGTCTATTGCAAAAGCTCCCGGAATTTCTACGGTCCTCTCACCAGATAAAGACGTTAACTGCAGGGTCAGCCTCTCAGAATTGCTAACATGACCCCCTGCAATCGTGCTGATAGTGAGCGAGGTAGGCTCGCCTACTAGTTCACAGCTTTCTACAAGCTCGCGAGTAATCAGCGAAGTATCCGACCCCGTGTCCAAAAATGCATTGACCCTCCTCAGTCCTTTAGGTGTCACGATACTGACAGGTACGATGCCTAATCTTGCCGGTTTGAAATCATCATGTCCCGTTGAACAGACAATTTTGGGTTCATCCGGCTGAATAGGTCTATTGTTGAGAAGGCCATGCGGTAACGAGTGATGATTACCCAAGCATCCGTCTTGGTTGCATTTCACTCTTAAGCTGCACTCAGAGGCTCGATGTGAGTTGTTCAAACAAATAAAGCATGAGCCAATACTTTTTACTGCGCACCACCGATCGGGTACACTCATCCCATGAAAGGTCGGACAATCTGGTAACCGATGCAGGGAGTTGCATAGCTTGCATTCAGCTGACCTCTCGGGTTCTCGACTTATCATGTGCATGTTAGCCAAAGACTGGGTTTGGTTACAGTCCTTCTCCACAGTTTGAGATGTTGGTTCCCTTCGCGCCTGTCTGCAACTTTCGCGTACGATTTGTCCAAATCGACTGTTGTCGATACGGGATTGACGACCTATGAACTCCGTCAAATCGTTGAACGTAGATTCCCGCTCAAGCATATTTATTTTTTCAGCTTTCTCTGCTCACTGGCTCTGTAAATCAATAGATAGACATCGGACAATGCATTCCTGTGTGTGCAATGCATTCAGATCAGACTGGTATCCTAAGTGCTCCAGCGCTATACTGCAATTCTGCATTTTTATCACCAAACTCGACAGTGATTCAGCCTTGCCCTCAGTCCTTCTCGCCTCCAATAAAACACTATCAATTAGGCTTCTAGCCACCTTGAATGGTTGTCCAAACAAATCTTTCAGGATTCTGCGCACCCTGATGTACCCCATCGGTGGATCAAGCATCGCGCAGCCTTCGATAGCACTTTTGGCTCTCCCACGACAGTAATGTAATAAATACAAAAACCTTTGACCAAGATCTGCAACTTTGCACTCAACAAAATTTTCGAATTGTTTCATGAATATACAGTATTGCTCGGGGTGCCCGTCGAAGTGGGACAGCTCCACTCTCGGCAGGTCAAGAGCCAAAACCTCGGTAGTTTCAGGCTGTCTCAAGGGTTTATATTCGTCCATCACAGCGCCTTTTCGATGTTGACATTGTGAACTACGTGGACTCTTTGCTGGCTCTCTGAGACCAGTTCCTTGTGTAAGGGGCTCTGCTTCCTTTCTGGCTAACCGCAGCTCGTTTTCTAATTCTATTACTCTCATTCTATAAGTACTAATATCGTCAAACGCATCGCGGTTAGAGATATATGACCTGGCACTGACAGAGCTAGTAAACTTAGCATTATCTAGGGAATCAATAACACCCGAACCATCCCCAGAGACTTGCCGAGTTATTTCCTGTTGTCTCAAAAGGTCCTCGCTTCCTCGTCTGGGCATTTCCAATGAGTTTTCTTGTCCAGGTTCCATTTGAGTACTGTAAGTCAAATCTCGCAAATCGAGCAGCGCGTAGCCAATTCAAACGAATCCCAAAACCAGAACAAGATTGATTCGTAGCTTCTACGGTACTAAATTGAAATGCACAAAGGATACAAATATATACGAACCTCAAGTATGCGGCCAAATAGGCTTCACAGTAAAACCCAACGGTCCAAAGCCCCGTGGCTCAAGCACGACAGTCAGAAACGGTTCAAGGCCAAATTCAAATGTCTCACATGGATAAACAAACGTGAAAATGTGTGGTGTATGAGCGAGCTTTCCAAGATAATGTTAAATATAGTCAAATTCACAAAGCACGTTGAACATTTAGAAGGATTTTCAGTATTCGTTCTTTACACCGCCGGCCAAAATCCTCCCGCGAAAATGGTTGCCTAAGGTTCAGGAAGGTGTCATGATTCTCACCCTATCTACCTTTAACTTATTGTTAGTGCCTGTGGTTACTAACTTCCTGTGTTATCTGAACGTGAAACAGGTTTTCGCCGTAGTCATCATCGCACAATCCATAAGGAATCAATTCCAAATCCCGCTGCACAACTTGAGATTGACATATCCATCAGGAGACCGGCGCATATAGTCAGACGCACGATGAAGATGAAAGCTTCGCAGAGTGAAGTGTTTCGCCGCACGAAATAAGTCTAAGCATCACAAGCAGTAACCCATTGCAGCAACTAGTTAGACTAATTTTGTTTACAAGCATGAGCGCAGAAGTTGAACGCAGGTGCAACTGTAGTATGCAGGATGCAGTGTCTTCCTTGTGGGTTGCACGTGTACGATCTGCAAAGAAAGAAAGAAAACTCGGTGAGCCGGAGCTCAGTAAGTGCATCAACAAACATCAACACTTACACCGATAAAGATGGGAGTGGCGATCTGTCTGAGCGTATTACACTGCTCCCCCCAACGAAGGAACACTGTCCTCAGTGTGTGTACATTATTTTAGCTGGTCAGCTGGCAGGATCTGTCGGTGTGGTCGGTGTAAGTGTTGATGCTTGTTGATGCAATTACTGAGCTCCGGCTCACCGAGTTTTCTTTCTGTCTTTGCAGATCTTACACGTGCAACCTCCAAGGAAGACACTGCATCCTGCATACTACACAACGCCTAATGAGATATCGCGTAAAATTGACAGGTCACGAACCAGTGAAATTACATAAAATTAACGCACCAAATCTTCCGAAAGAAATGAAAACCGGTTTCTGATTATGAACATATTTCGAAAACAAGTGTACGGCGGACAGTATCGAAATACATATGAACACGGAGATTGATCGAATACTGGCATCTATCACAGTATTTTAAAGTTTTTCTGTGCACAAAATATGTGACAATCAATATTGTATAAAATGTAAATAAATGTTCTTCTTTAAAGATAATAACAGTTTGACAATGTGCTCACAGCTAGTATGCCTCACCTGAACTGTTCAAGTGAAAAACTGGTGAATTTCTCATCTTCGCCTATGTGCACGCTAGATAGAAACTGGAACTAAGTACATTTGCAACCTTTCAGAAAAAATGGGTCCAGTTGATTAGATGTAGAGCATGAATTGCAATAAAGTGCTGAGTAACTCGGAGTGAGGCGATCTGCGAGCTACTCTGTCTTTTGTATGTGGTTTCGAGCTCGAATCATAAACATTCACCTCGCTGTTTCCTGCTACGAGTGGATTAACTCTCTGATGTCTCGAACACGTTCTTCGTTTCTTCCGTTTCCTGTAATGTAACACAACTGTAGGATCTGTCCAATAGGCAAGGCTCAGTTCGGCGGTGGTGCAGTTCACTTTTAGCATTCGTGCTACCTTAAAACCCAATGCCAGTGCAGTCGTTTTGAGCTCGTTTAGGGATACTGACTTCAGCTCAGCAATTTTTGTTTTGGCAAAGGGTACTTTGTTCCGCCGCCGGCCATGCAGTTCCACCCAGGTACCGCACACTGTCACTGGGTCGGCAAATTTCAAGCTGCTTTGGGTGACCTGCTGGTGTCCTTTTTTGAGATATTTCAAAAGCCTCCGGGCAACTTCTCCTTTTCTCGATAGGTGACTTGACAGTGGTCTCTTGGGTATAGCAACTTCATGCTGCCCACTGTGACGTCCCGTCTTTGAATTCGCCATCGAAAGCACCGACTGATCCTTTGAGTGAACTTCGCTTTCCTGAGATGGACCGTTGGATTCAATATCGAAAGGCTGATTGTGTTCTACAGAGGCACTTCTCTCAGCAACATTTGAGCAATTTATTGATGCCGATTGTTGAAGTTCGCTCGTCAGGGGTCCGAGAAGTGTCCAGCCTAGTATCGTTCGCGTAGCGAATGGTTCTTTTCGATTGCTTATGCTCTGTTCAAGCACCCAGTGAGCCTCTGGTACATTGCATCCAATTAGTATGTCGACGTGGGGGCTAGACACTTCTTCGAACTCTATGTCCCTGAGATGAGACCATCTCTTGGCGATCGATCTAACAGAGTCGACTGGTCTCATTGGCAAGCTGTCTATTGCAAAAGCTCCCGGAATTTCTACGGTCCTCTCACCAGATAAAGACGTTAACTGCAGGGTCAGCCTCTCAGAATTGCTAACATGACCCCCTGCAATCGTGCTGATAGTGAGCGAGGTAGGCTCGCCTACTAGTTCACAGCTTTCTACAAGCTCGCGAGTAATCAGCGAAGTATCCGACCCCGTGTCCAAAAATGCATTGACCCTCCTCAGTCCTTTAGGTGTCACGATACTGACAGGTACGATGCCTAATCTTGCCGGTTTGAAATCATCATGTCCCGTTGAACAGACAATTTTGGGTTCATCCGGCTGAATAGGTCTATTGTTGAGAAGGCCATGCGGTAACGAGTGATGATTACCCAAGCATCCGTCTTGGTTGCATTTCACTCTTAAGCTGCACTCAGAGGCTCGATGTGAGTTGTTCAAACAAATAAAGCATGAGCCAATACTTTTTACTGCGCACCACCGATCGGGTACACTCATCCCATGAAAGGTCGGACAATCTGGTAACCGATGCAGGGAGTTGCATAGCTTGCATTCAGCTGACCTCTCGGGTTCTCGACTTATCATGTGCATGTTAGCCAAAGACTGGGTTTGGTTACAGTCCTTCTCCACAGTTTGAGATGTTGGTTCCCTTCGCGCCTGTCTGCAACTTTCGCGTACGATTTGTCCAAATCGACTGTTGTCGATACGGGATTGACGACCTATGAACTCCGTCAAATCGTTGAACGTAGATTCCCGCTCAAGCATATTTATTTTTTCAGCTTTCTCTGCTCACTGGCTCTGTAAATCAATAGATAGACATCGGACAATGCATTCCTGTGTGTGCAATGCATTCAGATCAGACTGGTATCCTAAGTGCTCCAGCGCTATACTGCAATTCTGCATTTTTATCACCAAACTCGACAGTGATTCAGCCTTGCCCTCAGTCCTTCTCGCCTCCAATAAAACACTATCAATTAGGCTTCTAGCCACCTTGAATGGTTGTCCAAACAAATCTTTCAGGATTCTGCGCACCCTGATGTACCCCATCGGTGGATCAAGCATCGCGCAGCCTTCGATAGCACTTTTGGCTCTCCCACGACAGTAATGTAATAAATACAAAAACCTTTGACCAAGATCTGCAACTTTGCACTCAACAAAATTTTCGAATTGTTTCATGAATATACAGTATTGCTCGGGGTGCCCGTCGAAGTGGGACAGCTCCACTCTCGGCAGGTCAAGAGCCAAAACCTCGGTAGTTTCAGGCTGTCTCAAGGGTTTATATTCGTCCATCACAGCGCCTTTTCGATGTTGACATTGTGAACTACGTGGACTCTTTGCTGGCTCTCTGAGACCAGTTCCTTGTGTAAGGGGCTCTGCTTCCTTTCTGGCTAACCGCAGCTCGTTTTCTAATTCTATTACTCTCATTCTATAAGTACTAATATCGTCAAACGCATCGCGGTTAGAGATATATGACCTGGCACTGACAGAGCTAGTAAACTTAGCATTATCTAGGGAATCAATAACACCCGAACCATCCCCAGAGACTTGCCGAGTTATTTCCTGTTGTCTCAAAAGGTCCTCGCTTCCTCGTCTGGGCATTTCCAATGAGTTTTCTTGTCCAGGTTCCATTTGAGTACTGTAAGTCAAATCTCGCAAATCGAGCAGCGCGTAGCCAATTCAAACGAATCCCAAAACCAGAACAAGATTGATTCGTAGCTTCTACGGTACTAAATTGAAATGCACAAAGGATACAAATATATACGAACCTCAAGTATGCGGCCAAATAGGCTTCACAGTAAAACCCAACGGTCCAAAGCCCCGTGGCTCAAGCACGACAGTCAGAAACGGTTCAAGGCCAAATTCAAATGTCTCACATGGATAAACAAACGTGAAAATGTGTGGTGTATGAGCGAGCTTTCCAAGATAATGTTAAATATAGTCAAATTCACAAAGCACGTTGAACATTTAGAAGGATTTTCAGTATTCGTTCTTTACACCGCCGGCCAAAATCCTCCCGCGAAAATGGTTGCCTAAGGTTCAGGAAGGTGTCATGATTCTCACCCTATCTACCTTTAACTTATTGTTAGTGCCTGTGGTTACTAACTTCCTGTGTTATCTGAACGTGAAACAGGTTTTCGCCGTAGTCATCATCGCACAATCCATAAGGAATCAATTCCAAATCCCGCTGCACAACTTGAGATTGACATATCCATCAGGAGACCGGCGCATATAGTCAGACGCACGATGAAGATGAAAGCTTCGCAGAGTGAAGTGTTTCGCCGCACGAAATAAGTCTAAGCATCACAAGCAGTAACCCATTGCAGCAACTAGTTAGACTAATTTTGTTTACAAGCATGAGCGCAGAAGTTGAACGCAGGTGCAACTGTAGTATGCAGGATGCAGTGTCTTCCTTGTGGGTTGCACGTGTACGATCTGCAAAGAAAGAAAGAAAACTCGGTGAGCCGGAGCTCAGTAAGTGCATCAACAAACATCAACACTTACACCGATAAAGATGGGAGTGGCGATCTGTCTGAGCGTATTACACTGCTCCCCCCAACGAAGGAACACTGTCCTCAGTGTGTGTACATTATTTTAGCTGGTCAGCTGGCAGGATCTGTCGGTGTGGTCGGTGTAAGTGTTGATGCTTGTTGATGCAATTACTGAGCTCCGGCTCACCGAGTTTTCTTTCTGTCTTTGCAGATCTTACACGTGCAACCTCCAAGGAAGACACTGCATCCTGCATACTACACAACGCCTAATGATATATCGCGTAAAATTGACAGGTCACGAACCAGTGAAATTACATAAAATTAACGCACCAAATCTTCCGAAAGAAATAAAAACCGGTTTCTGATTATGAACATATTTCGAAAACAAGTGTACGGCGGACAGTATCGAAATACATATGAACACGGAGATTGATCGAATACTGGCATCTATCACAGTATTTTAAAGTTTTTCTGTGCACAAAATATGTGACAATCAATATTGTATAAAATGTAAATAAATGTTCTTCTTTAAAGATAATAACAGTTTGACAATGTGCTCACAGCTAGTATGCCTCACCTGAACTGTTCAAGTGAAAAACTGGTGAATTTCTCATCTTCGCCTATGTGCACGCTAGATAGAAACTGGAACTAAGTACATTTGCAACCTTTCAGAAAAAATGGGTCCAGTTGATTAGATGTAGAGCATGAATTGCAATAAAGTGCTGAGTAACTCGGAGTGGGGCGATCTGCGAGCTACTCTGTCTTTTGTATGTGGTTTCGAGCTCGAATCATAAACATTCACCTCGCTGTTTCCTGCTACGAGTGGATTAACTCTCTGATGTCTCGAACACGTTCTTCGTTTCTTCCGTTTCCTGTAATGTAACACAACTGTAGGATCTGTCCAATAGGCAAGGCTCAGTTCGGCGGTGGTGCAGTTCACTTTTAGCATTCGTGCTACCTTAAAACCCAATGCCAGTGCAGTCGTTTTGAGCTCGTTTAGGGATACTGACTTCAGCTCAGCAATTTTTGTTTTGGCAAAGGGTACTTTGTTCCGCCGCCGGCCATGCAGTTCCACCCAGGTACCGCACACTGTCACTGGGTCGGCAAATTTCAAGCTGCTTTGGGTGACCTGCTGGTGTCCTTTTTTGAGATATTTCAAAAGCCTCCGGGCAACTTCTCCTTTTCTCGATAGGTGACTTGACGGTGGTCTCTTGGGTATAGCAACTTCATGCTGCCCACTGTGACGTCCCGTCTTTGAATTCGCCATCGAAAGCACCGACTGATCCTTTGAGTGAACTTCGCTTTCCTGAGATGGACCGTTGGATTCAATATCGAAAGGCTGATTGTGTTCTACAGAGGCACTTCTCTCAGCAACATTTGAGCAATTTATTGATGCCGATTGTTGAAGTTCGCTCGTCAGGGGTCCGAGAAGTGTCCAGCCTAGTATCGTTTGTTACGAACGTTTGAGCAATGCGTAGCCAAATTCGCAACGGATCCCGAAATCAGAAGGCGATTATCCGTGATAATTCTACGATACTAGATTATTAAAATAAACAATGACGTAAACAATATACAAACCTCAATAATACGATCACAAAGTCTCAACAACGAGAAACCGAATAGCAGCGTGTGAGCAGACAGCACGTGCGTCACGCAGGTCCTGAACAAGGATGTGCCAAAATAGCGCTCTGGGCGCGAACAAACAACAATTGGTCCAGAAAAACAACCAGTTCGTAAAGACAAGTCAATAGTGTATGGAAATGAGTGATGTTGGGAAAAACACTGAATCGCGAGGGAAAAAGGGGGATTTTCCACGACCGGCTGTTACACCGCCCACCAAAATCCTCCTGGATCCTTAGCAGAGTCAAAGGTTCGGTATAAAGGTACTGATTCTTCCTACCTGCCTAGGCCCTGCTGTCAGTGCGCGCGTCTAATGCTCGTCTTCGACGTTCTACTACTGGTCGCACCTAACCCATTGGCTACATAGACGTGAGGCTAGTCTACATCTTCCACAAGACCAAATGACCGATGGCGGGCGTGAATGGTCACATAGACGTTGTCCTCGTAAGGGGCCGTCCGGTCCTGGATGTACGCGCTTGAGTGTGTGTGTGTGTGTGTGTGCGTGCGTGCGTGTGTGTGTGTGCCGGGGTTACAATGAAATCACAGTTATGACTACACATCAAAGGAGGACTTTCTGCAATGTCAACAAAAGACCGCGTGGCAAGAAAACGAGTAAATGTAGCATGCATGTGTGACCTGAGCTCCACTACTTCCACATGTGCAAGGGGCATTCGGTAGCGTCAACAAAAGGCGAACAAAGAACACTGTCACATGTATGATGGGTTTACGGGATGTAGAGTGCGTCGTGCATGCGTGTATGTATCGGGATGTATAATGGAATCGCATTCATCACCACATATCGGAAAGAACCTTCTGTAATGTCAACGAAGGGACCGCGAGCACCTTAACGTGTTTGACGGAGATTGTGTGGTATATATGGTGTTTCTTTATCCACCTCGATTACTGGTGTGAAAAAGGTTTACTAGGCCACAGGGTTATCAGCTCCTCCGTCTTCGCTCTCGAGTAGGTTAATACTGCGTATGTCACGAATGAGCACTCCGTTAGCTGTCTTCACCTTCACCGTTCTTATCATTTCGTCGGTGCTTTTGATGGTTTCCGTAACTACTCCCAAAGACCAAGCGCTGAAATGTGCGCGTTCGTCGGCGATCATAACCACGTCCCCAACTTTGAATGGTCTTGTTTTGGCCATCCACTTCTGTCGAGTCTGCAAAGCCGGTAGGTACTCCCGTAGCCATCGCCTCCAGAAGACCTTGGCCAGATAGTTCGCTTGCTTCCACCCGTGGAGGTAGCTCCCACGAAGGTTTACCGGCCCTTGGAAACCCTCGTTCGACCTTAGCGTCAATAAGTCGTTTGGGGTGAGCGCCAGGTGGGTGGGGTCGCCGTTCAATACTGGAACCAGGGGGCGGTTGTTCAGGATTCGCTCCACCTCAGTCATGACGGTGTTCAGGGTCTCGTCGTCGGGCGGCTGCTGCTCCATGATTGACAGCAATATCCGTCTGGCGGACCGGATCATGCGTTCCCATATGCCGCCTCGGTGACTGGCCTGTGGGGGGTTGAAATGCCAGCGTATGCCGTAGGCCACGGTTCGATTCTGCAGTTCGTCCCTGTTTATGTTCTTGTGCCAACGCTGCAATTCCCGTTGAGCGCCCACAAAGTTCGATCCATTATCTGAGTATATGTCGGCCGGTACGCCTCTTCGGTTGATAAATCTTTGCAAGGCCCGTAGAAACGAATCGGTCGTCATCGAATGTGCGACTTCTAGGTGCACCGCACGTGATTTCATGCACGTCATGATACATCCGTATCGCTTTTCTAATCTTTTCCCGCACTTGATCCACAAGGGCCCGAAATAGTCCAACCCGGTGTCACTGAACGGCCACCAGCCCGTAGTTACCCTGCATTCTGGTAGCGGGGCCATGAGTTGTTTGCCTGCTGTGGCATTGCGTCTCCTGCATTGCACACACCGTCGGATCACGCGTTTTACAGTCTCTCGTCCTCTCAACAACCAAAGACGCTTTCGGATGACGCTCGTCACGTGACTTTCCCCGGCATGTCCCTCTACGGCGTGGACGTGTTGAATCATTAGCTCTACTACGGGTTGTCTCGCAGGCAGCAGTATAGGATACTTTGTGTCGAAGTTCAGGTGGGCGTTGGTCAGCCTACCATCCACCCGCAGCAGTCCGCTGATGATTTTGGGGTTTAAACGCTTCAGCTCGCCTCTTGGAGATGGCATGTCTTCATTGGTCAGCCCCACTTCTTCCGCCCTCTTGAGTTCTCGGGCGAAAGCCTCGCGTTGTATCATTCTGAAAATATCGTACTCTGCCGCTTGTAGCTCATCGGGACCTATCGGGCCGACCGGTATCCGACCTGAGGGCCGTAGCCCTTTCATGACTAGTAAACTTATCTTGAACCTGGTTAACCAAACTAGCGAACGAAGCGTCTCCATCCAGGAAGGAAACCCGACCAGTCGCGATAGAATGGATGTCGCTTCGACGACGTTGGTTGCTATCACTACGCCTTTGATCTCCAGTTCCACTTCCGTAGGAGGTTTTAATTCGAACACGGGCCAGTCCTGTTTGGGCAAGTGCAGGAAGTTTGGCCCTCTCGTCCACGTGTCCAGTTGCCTGAAGTTGTTCGCACCTCGGGAGTACAGGTCGGCTGGATTATCGCCAGACCTGACATGATTCCACTGGTGCGTGGCTGGTTCATTGTGGATAATCGTGAGCCGGTTAGCAACGAAAGTACTAAACCGGCTCCGTACGTTGTTAATGTAGTAAAGTACTATCGTTGAATCCGTCCAGAAGCTCACCGACCAAATGTAGAGATCGAAAAATCTCTTCACAGCTTGCACCACCCTGACTGCCAACACGGCTGCGCTGAGTTCGAGGCGTGGGATTGAGACCGACTTCAGTGGGGCAACGCGGGCTTTGGCGAACAGGATCCTCGTGGTATATTGTCCATCTCCTGCGCACCATCGTCCGTACACCACAGCTCCATAACCGACTTCGGATGCATCGGAAAAGGCATGTAGTTCTCCAGTCCGTGTCGTATGGCCAGGGGTCAAACATCGTGGTATTCTTATGTCCCCTAATTTCTTCAAGGTGTTCAAAAATTCCTCCCAGTCCAGCCGGTCCCCTCGGTCCAGTGACTGGTCCCAATCAACTTTCTTACGGCACAGCCGCTGCAGCAAGATCTTTCCGGGTAGCAGCCATGGTGAGACGAAACCGAGCGGGTCGAACAAACTTGAGACGGCAGATAGTATGCCACGACGGGTTATTGGCATCTCGGGAACGTTCAGTTCGAAAACAAAATCGTCCGTTTCCGCGTCCCATTGTATCCCTAAAGTGCGCTCGATAGGAAGTGGAGAGCCGTCCAAATCTCTTACCCTTTCGACCTTTTCGTGATACGGAATGACCTTCAGCACTTCCGAAGCGTTCGACATCCATTTAGTTAGATGGAAGCCACCCTCTTCCAGCAATCTCGTCAGACCCCTGAACTGCTCTAGAGCTGATTCCACATCATCGAATGACCCAAGGTAGTCGTCGACGTAGAAGTTCCTGTTGACGCTTTCTACCACCGTCCGATGTACCAGATCGCCATGTTTGTTCGCTGATTCTCGGAGGGCGTAGTTGGCACAAAATGGTGACGATATGGCTCCGAAGGGGTGGACGGTCATTCTATAATTCACCACTGCGTTGTCCCGGTCGCTTCCTTCCCACCACAGGAAACGCAAAGCATCTCGTTCTCCTACCGGAATCTTCACCTGATGGAACATTTCCCTAATGTCGGCAGACAAAGCCACTTTACCCACTCTGAAACGGCACAGAACATCGATCAGTGGTGTGGTTCAGTCAGGCCCCTGTAGTAGGCGATCGTTTAACGACTTGCCCTGGAACTTGGCCGCACAGTCGAAAACCACGCGCAGTTTATTGGGTTTTTTGGGGTTGATAACCGGATGGTGAGGCAGATACCAGATACCCCTTTTGCTGTCGGTGTTAACAGGCACCCTTTCAACGTAACCGAGGTCCTCGTTTCGCTTCATCAAATCCGCGTATCGTTCCCACAGATTCTGGTCTCGAATGAAGCGTTCTTTTAGTCGTAGTAATCGTTGGAGAACATAATTTCTGTTGTCAGTCCACGGGTCGACCGGTGTGCGCCATGGGAGGGGAACCTCGAACTGTTTTTTGAGGCCTCTAGAGCCTTGCCGCACCGTTTGTAGAGCGAAGTGATCCTCTTGAGACAACGTCGGTCTTTCGTCCCCAATGTCATGAAACTCCTTTTCATAAAGCCGTTGCAGATGATACTCTATGCGGTCCGTTTCGGCGGATAAGTAATTCACGGAACCGCGTACCCCTACTGGACCGTATAACATCCATCCCAGAGCCGTGCGTACGGCATAAGGTGCCTGGCGGTCGCCCACTCTTTGGTCAAGCACCCAATGCGCCTCTGGCACGTCGCATCCGATGAGGAGATCCACCTCATCATCTTCCCAGTCTACGACGGTTACATCCTGCAGGTGGGGCCATCGGGTCAAGATTGCGTTCACCGACCTTGGTGCTCGCATGGGAAGATCCGCTAACGTGAATGCCTCCGTTGGTTCAATTTCCTCGTTAGTGTCTAGAGAGATGAGTTGCAGCCTTAATCTACCGGCAGTCATTACCTGTGTTCCGCCCACCGTGCTCACTGCTAACGACGTCGCACCTTTAGCCAGTTGGTGTTTGTCGGCAAGCCGCTCTTTCACTAAAGTGGTGTCGGATCCACTATCAACGAAAGCCAACGCCTTGACTATCCCAGTCGGAGTCACTACTCCCACGGCCACTACGCCTAAACGTACCGGTTTACTGGCAGATTGTGAAGTTGAACAAATCACGCTGGGCTTGGCACTCGCCTCGGATATGGTTATTCTCGCCTGATGCAGCAGCCGATGGTGTCTGCCCGTGCAGCCCTCGTAACCACATCGATTCCTTGTTCTACAGGCTGCTGCCCGGTGCGTGGTGTTGAGACAGATGAAACATGCTCCTGCCATCCTCGCCATTCCCCACCGTTCGTCTATTGTGGCATTGCCGAACTTGGGGCATTCTGGTAGGCCATGGCTAGTACCACAGGATCTGCAATTTGGTTTCGCCGTAGCATCTCGTGAAATGACGTGTGTGTTGGTCCAAGGCTGGTACTTTGGATGTTCCCGTACAGGGGTTTGGACTTGGCTAGTACCGGGCTTGTTTGCTCGGTTGCTGTCCCGGATGAGTCGGCCGAATCTGCTGTCAGCTATCTTCGTTTGCCTGTCTAAGTATTCAGTCAGGTCTTCGAAGTTGGCTTCTCTGTCGCCTCGGCTTATCCGTTCAGCTTCTTCCGCCCACCGACCCTGTAGTTCGGGAGAGAGGTGACGGACTATGCCTTCCAAAGTGTGCATGGCGTCTAGGTCAGCTCTGTAACTTAAATGGTCGAGGGCTATTGAGCAGTTCTGCATCTTGGTCACCAGGTCGGCCATGGTGTAGACGTCGCCCTTGGTTTTCTTTGCCTCTGCCATCACGCCCTCTATTAGGTTACGGGCTACTTTGAAACGTTGGCCAAACAAGTCCCTCAGAATCTTTCTTGCCCTTGTGTAGCCTTGTTCTGGATCGAGCATGGTGCATCCGTCGATAGCTTCTCGCGCTCGGCCTCGGCAGTAGTGAGTAAGGTAAAGAAGCCTTTGCCCAGGGTCGGTTACCTTGTTTTCAACGAACGTCTCGAACTGTTTGACAAACTTGCAATATTGCTCAGCTCGCCCGTCGAAAACCGTTAACTCCACTCTAGGCAGATCGATCGATGGTGGTTTGTAGTCGGCGACCTGCGTGGGGTTCCCTACCTTATTGCACTCTAACCTATCGGAAGTGTCGAAGTCACTGGTCCTATACTCTCGCTGTTTCTGTGTACACTTCTCTGCTTCATGCGCCTGTAGTCTAGCCTAAAGTAACTGTTGCTCTAGTTCTATTATTCTCAGCTTATATAAATCAACGTCCTTACGATCAATATTGCTTTCAATAACACATGAGCTAGCACTGACAGGACTAGGCGATCTAGCATTAACTAAAGAATCATAAGTACCCAAAACCTCCACAGAGACTTGCCGTATTACTTCCTGTCCGGGTTCGACTGCCTTTGATCCTTTCCTTGGCATTTTGCGTGAATTTTCCTCGTTCCAAATAGATCTATTGAGTATTGTTACGAACGTTTGAGCAATGCGTAGCCAAATTCGCAACGGATCCCGAAATCAGAAGGCGATTATCCGTGATAATTCTACGATACTAGATTATTAAAATAAACAATGACGTAAACAATATACAAACCTCAATAATACGATCACAAAGTCTCAACAACGAGAAACCGAATAGCAGCGTGTGAGCAGACAGCACGTGCGTCACGCAGGTCCTGAACAAGGATGTGCCAAAATAGCGCTCTGGGCGCGAACAAACAACAATTGGTCCAGAAAAACAACCAGTTCGTAAAGACAAGTCAATAGTGTATGGAAATGAGTGATGTTGGGAAAAACACTGAATCGCGAGGGAAAAAGGGGGATTTTCCACGACCGGCTGTTACATCGTTCGCGTAGCGAATGGTTCTTTTCGATTGCTTATGCTCTGTTCAAGCACCCAGTGAGCCTCTGGTACATTGCATCCAATTAGTATGTCGACGTGGGGGCTAGACACTTCTTCGAACTCTATGTCCCTGAGATGAGACCATCTCTTGGCGATCGATCTAACAGAGTCGACTGGTCTCATTGGCAAGCTGTCTATTGCAAAAGCTCCCGGAATTTCTACGGTCCTCTCACCAGATAAAGACGTTAACTGCAGGGTCAGCCTCTCAGAATTGCTAACATGACCCCCTGCAATCGTGCTGATAGTGAGCGAGGTAGGCTCGCCTACTAGTTCACAGCTTTCTACAAGCTCGCGAGTAATCAGCGAAGTATCCGACCCCGTGTCCAAAAATGCATTGACCCTCCTCAGTCCTTTAGGTGTCACGATACTGACAGGTACGATGCCTAATCTTGCCGGTTTGAAATCATCATGTCCCGTTGAACAGACAATTTTGGGTTCATCCGGCTGAATAGGTCTATTGTTGAGAAGGCCATGCGGTAACGAGTGATGATTACCCAAGCATCCGTCTTGGTTGCATTTCACTCTTAAGCTGCACTCAGAGGCTCGATGTGAGTTGTTCAAACAAATAAAGCATGAGCCAATACTTTTTACTGCGCACCACCGATCGGGTACACTCATCCCATGAAAGGTCGGACAATCTGGTGACCGATGCAGGGAGTTGCATAGCTTGCATTCAGCTGACCTCTCGGGTTCTCGACTTATCATGTGCATGTTAGCCAAAGACTGGGTTTGGTTACAGTCCTTCTCCACAGTTTGAGATGTTGGTTCCCTTCGCGCCTGTCTGCAACTTTCGCGTACGATTTGTCCAAATCGACTGTTGTCGATACGGGATTGACGACCTATGAACTCCGTCAAATCGTTGAACGTAGATTCCCGCTCAAGCATATTTATTTTTTCAGCTTTCTCTGCTCACTGGCTCTGTAAATCAATAGATAGACATCGGACAATGCATTCCTGTGTGTGCAATGCATTCAGATCAGACTGGTATCCTAAGTGCTCCAGCGCTATACTGCAATTCTGCATTTTTATCACCAAACTCGACAGTGATTCAGCCTTGCCCTCAGTCCTTCTCGCCTCCAATAAAACACTATCAATTAGGCTTCTAGCCACCTTGAATGGTTGTCCAAACAAATCTTTCAGGATTCTGCGCACCCTGATGTACCCCATCGGTGGATCAAGCATCGCGCAGCCTTCGATAGCACTTTTGGCTCTCCCACGACAGTAATGTAATAAATACAAAAACCTTTGACCAAGATCTGCAACTTTGCACTCAACAAAATTTTCGAATTGTTTCATGAATATACAGTATTGCTCGGGGTGCCCGTCGAAGTGGGACAGCTCCACTCTCGGCAGGTCAAGAGCCAAAACCTCGGTAGTTTCAGGCTGTCTCAAGGGTTTATATTCGTCCATCACAGCGCCTTTTCGATGTTGACATTGTGAACTACGTGGACTCTTTGCTGGCTCTCTGAGACCAGTTCCTTGTGTAAGGGGCTCTGCTTCCTTTCTGGCTAACCGCAGCTCGTTTTCTAATTCTATTACTCTCATTCTATAAGTACTAATATCGTCAAACGCATCGCGGTTAGAGATATATGACCTGGCACTGACAGAGCTAGTAAACTTAGCATTATCTAGGGAATCAATAACACCCGAACCATCCCCAGAGACTTGCCGAGTTATTTCCTGTTGTCTCAAAAGGTCCTCGCTTCCTCGTCTGGGCATTTCCAATGAGTTTTCTTGTCCAGGTTCCATTTGAGTACTGTAAGTCAAATCTCGCAAATCGAGCAGCGCGTAGCCAATTCAAACGAATCCCAAAACCAGAACAAGATTGATTCGTAGCTTCTACGGTACTAAATTGAAATGCACAAAGGATACAAATATATACGAACCTCAAGTATGCGGCCAAATAGGCTTCACAGTAAAACCCAACGGTCCAAAGCCCCGTGGCTCAAGCACGACAGTCAGAAACGGTTCAAGGCCAAATTCAAATGTCTCACATGGATAAACAAACGTGAAAATGTGTGGTGTATGAGCGAGCTTTCCAAGATAATGTTAAATATAGTCAAATTCACAAAGCACGTTGAACATTTAGAAGGATTTTCAGTATTCGTTCTTTACAATGTCTCCCACAGTTGATGTGCGATGAGGTTTTCCGTTTCTCTCTCATTTTTAGCGGGAAATCGACGAAATACACTCGGCCGTGATGGGTGCATAACTGGTGTGCATTCCATCGATGGACGCTCGATTGGCCGTGGCCATTACCTGTCCTGGGCAAACTGAACTGGTTGGTAACCAAACGCACCAACAGGGTTCACGGTGTTCTCATTGTGATGGGTTCCACGGATGCAGCCAAACGAATTGTTTTCTTGGCCGCTAAGCTCAAGGAGGAAGTCAAAGGGCTCAAGGGCGTATCCATTGATGAGCCACTTCATCTGAGGCTTCGCAGTGAGAAGGCTAAGCCAGAAATTCCACAAAAAGCCCATCCTAAGCTCAGAATGCTGCCAGTAGTCCAGGTTACTCGACTTGAGGACCGAGCAGCATGCCCACCATCCCTCGCTTCCCTACTGACACCATTTCCCGTCGCCGAAAGTACTCCCAGTAGTAGGCCTAGTGCCACTAAACATCTGTCGCCTACGAAAAGCATCCCAGGCTCCATCATAGCCAACAAGACTGTTTCAACGGACGAGACTCACTCATCCTTGAGCCCAGACATGAACCTGCAACCTGTTTCTACTGAAAGAAGCAGTGAGGAGGTTAAAGCACCAGATAATATATCTAGGGCTGTCATGAAAAATAAGCTCACCAACAAGAAAAACTCAGAATAGGGCATCAAGCAGTGCGCAGAAGGGCAAACCACAAAAAGCAGCCCACCCTTTTCGGAGGCCGAAGGATGTAGACCGTCCACCTGGATTGATACCCCCAGGTTACTAGACATCAAAACCTGCCGGTTCCTCCAGCAGTCTGCTTACCCTCTAGCCCCCCAATATCTTCAGCCCCCGACTCTCCCAGGACCTCCTTTCCATCCTCAAATCCCCCTCTTTCCCCCTCCTCAAACCCAAAACCAGCTGCCTCTGGCGATTCTGCAAAAACTCCTGAGCATGTGCTCAAGTGTTTTTACAGAAATTGCCTGAGTGTGTTGAATAAGATCCCGGAGCTTCGGCAGCTTGCAGTGGATAAGTAGCCTCAGATCATAGCCCTCACAGAAACCTGGCTCACCCCTGACATACTGGATGCCGAAATATCCATTCCAGGATACTTCACAGTAAGGCAGGAATCCAGTAGAGGTCGTGCCGGCGGGGTCGTCATATACTACGATAATTCGATCCCTCCTCCCACCTTACTGACAACCCCAACCTTTTCATGTATTGATTGTTTGTGGGCCGTGTTTAACCTCTCAAGGACAGATACCCGATTGCTTGGTGTTGTCTACCGTCCCCCCGCATGCAATTCAACTGACGGCCTGGGTCTCATGGACTTATTAGGCTCCCTGAAAAGCTACACGGACTTCACCCATCTGTTAGTCACTGGTGACTTCAACTCTCCCAGTACAAACTGGCAAAGAGCTGATGCCCCGGATATCACTTTCGGTAAACCACTCCTTGATCTCGTACTGAAAAACTCATGGGTGCAGAACGTAAGAGATCCGACTAGATATCGCACAGGCCACGCCCCGTCCCTACTAGACCTGGTCATCACCAATGATCGGTTCCTAATAGATGTGGTGCATTACTTGCCGCTCCTCGGCAAAAGTGATCACATTCTCACTGGATTCGATTATATCGTGAAATGGCCTCCTCTTCCCTCAGAAACTAAAATTTTGAGATCCTTCAAAAGGACCAATTTTGACCAAGTCTGTGCATTTTTTCGCTCCCAGATAAATTTAACTAACCCAGGTAACTCTGCGGATGAAATGGCAGAGAATCTCAGAGAGTTATTCTCCTTAGCTGATAGGCATTTTGTCCCCAGATTTCGTCGTCCACAGACCGCTAAGCGACCCCTCCCTCGCCCCATTAGGCGCATTCTAGACGAAAGCGCACGCCTCTTTGCTAGATATAAAGCCACAGACTTTGCCCGTGATGCAGAAGACTTCAGGATCATACGGAACATATGCAAAGACAAGATTAGGTCCTATCAGAATGCAGTTCAACGATCTGTACGTGATCGAGCACGGACCAATAAGGCATTTTTCTTTCAGTACATGCGCCGTCTTAGGGGTACAGCTCCGACGCCATTAGCTCTCAAAGATAGTGCCGGATCTCCAATCACTTCCCCTAGCCAAGTAGCTGAGGCATTCAGCGACTACTTCCGTACAATTTTTAGCTCCATACCTATATCATCCCACCCCACCATGCACCCGTTATCTCTGACCACTACCCTCAACCGCGTCACTATTCCCATTGGTGCAGTCGCTCAAGGTTTCCGACGGCTCAACCAATATTGCTCTACGGGTCCTGACCTAATCCACCCCCGTATTCTCAAGGAAGCCGCGGATACATTGCCTACTCCTTATGCTTCTCTTTTTCAGCGATGTGTTGACAGTGGAGTTTTCCCCCGTAACCGGAAAAAAGCAGTCATCGCACCCATCTATAAGAAGGGTAGTAGACACCTTGCTTCTAGTTACAGACCCATAAGCCTCACTAGCATCCCCAGCAAAATTTCTGAGGGAATTCTTAGGAGTGAGAGTCTTTCCCATCCTCATAGAAATAAGATCCTCTCCCCGCCCCAACATGGGTTTCTTCCTGGCAGGTCATGCATCACCAATATGCTTACTGCCATAGATAGTCTAACGAAAGCCTATGATGATGGCCAGCCCTCACACGCTGTATTCATCGATTTTGCTAAGGCCTTCGATAAGGTCCCCCATGCCCCTCTTCTTTATAAGCTGCAAACATACGGGATCACAGGCTCCATGTTGGCCATCCTACGTAGCTTCCTTACCGACCGCACCTTTGTGGTTAAAGTCGGGAATGTTTTGTCTCAACCCTCCCCAGTAACAACTGGGGTCCCCCAAGGGTCGGTCTTAGGTCCTCTTCTTTTTCTGATCTATATAAACGATCTACCGACAGCCCTTCCTGCGAACATTGCCATGTACGCAGATGATGTGACCCTCTGGAGTTCAAGCGTTGAAGACCTGCAAATTGCAGTTTATGAAACAAGACGCTGGTCCGAGGATTGGAACCTCCCAGTTAATGTTGACAAATGCGTGAGCATGTCTTTCGGCAGAGAGACTGGTCACACGTTTTCCATTATTGTAGCAACCACACTGCCAAGGGTTGACCGACACAAGGTGCTCGGTTTCTGGTTAGATTTTAACTTATCCTTCTCTCATCATCACGAACTTGCGAGCAAGTCTGCCTTTCGAGTCCTAAACATGATTCGAAGGTCCTTCTCGCGCATATCTAAGGATGATTTCCCCATAATTTTCGGCACGTATATCCGACCTCTGCTGGAGTACGGTAGTCAGATAGTGCACTCTGGTCTTGTCCGAAACCGTGAGATCCTAGAAAGAGTTCAGCGGGCCTCCACCAAGGCAGTAAGGGGTCTATCCCATCTACCTTATCCCGTCCGCCTCTCACTCCTCAACCTCTATCCCCTTGACGTAAGACGCGAAAGAGGTGATCTGCTTTTGATGTTCCACCTTTTTGAAACAGGCTAAAGCGATTGCTTCTTCTCCGTCTGTCCAGCCCCTTCTCTCCATGGTCACAGCAGAAAGGTTTTCAAACCGAGGCCACGCACTTCACTAAGGATTAACTTTTTTAGCTATAGGGTTATTACTATGTGGAATGCACTTCCGGAAGATATTGTTCTCTCGCAGAACAAAACTATCTTCAAGAAAAAGCTAGACCTCTACCTGGGTCTCTCCCAATAATTCCCTTTGTCAAAAAACAAACAAAATAGTTGTCTTTTATCGCATATATGTTCATGAATGCCGCACCCCCACTCAGTTTAAGGCACTGTCTAGAGTGTGACACTGCATGATGTTAGGTGTATTTTGTTTTCGCTGCAAACCCAGCCCAGCCCACCCCCCCCCCCCCTCCCCGCTTCTTTTTACTCTCGTTTCAGCGCGGTGAATCCGACAGAAGATCAAAGGTTTCCTAAAGAACCGGGACAATTGAGCTTAAAGCCTCGAACCCGTGTAGTACTTCAAGACTTCAAGACAACTGACCTTACTCGATTGGCGACTTACTTGAATTTTACCGCAACTCTCGCCCTTGCAGTTTTTTCTGTTGTAATCGTCCTATAAGATCGGCATGAAGCCTCTCCAACGACTTAGTCCATGTTTTTTATGTTCATACGATCGATTTTATTCTTCACTTGTGACCACATTCTTCAAAGTAGTCTGAATTTTTGGAATTTGTCGTATGTAGGGTTCAGTTTTTCTCCGCTGGTGTTTGAACCGCAAATAACCATGAGAAGGCTCTGTGAGCCCAGGGTTCGGCAGATGCGTCGGTAAGATTTTACAGTTACAATAAAAACATACGGCTGCTAACGGGGTTCTCAATACGACATACATAATCATAATTATCTATGTATATATACGAATATATATATATATATATATATATATATATATATATATATATATATTCCAGATAGTACAGTGCGTAGATGAGTGTGGGCAAATTAGGGCAGAAGTATTTGTAAAGCGTGAATCACAAGTAATAATCATTGAGTTCGAAAGGCAATGCAATTAGATAACTTCCCTTCGAGGTTTTCCTAGAAATGGAAAAGGTATCTGATGAAAAAAGTAGTTTGTAGACTTGTATACTGTTCTCGAAATCAATGGTTTGATGCTGTATCTGGATGACACGTAAAATTTCCCCAGAACTCTTCGCTTATGTATGCCCCATGCTATTCATATGGGATTACGGTTGCATAACGTATGCATATATTTATGCAGAACTGATGCTAAGTTGTAAAACAGTAGCTACAATAAGCATAGCTGTTTTCAATTAAAGCAATGGGAATTGAAGGTCATATTGATTTTCCGCCTACTTTTTCCTAAGTGTGGGTATGCCCACGTGCTTGCACATGAGTGTAACGGATGAGGCATACCCCATAGCGCTATTAGGAATTACCCGTATTGCGAACTAGAATGGCGTCGCAGCGTTCCAAGTAAGAATCAAAGACCTAAGAATGTGCTTTATTCGACAAGCAATTGAGGTATGCAGTCTGGAAGGCAAAAGGAGAAGCGTTAGGATGAATAACCAATCAGGTAGTTATACAGAATTCTCCCCAGCTGTTTAGTTGTAAGCCGTAACAGTTCAAAAACAGTTATGCTTCTCGATTGTGTAATCTGTATGGACGTGTTCTTTGGAAACAAACGTGTGCATATTGTGGATTGCAATCGACTAATTCCGTTTCACCCATCAGAGGATCATGTTTCGATGATCTCGCATTCCGGCGAAAGAACACGAGTCCCGGCGTAGTGAGCCAGGTTGATGATATCCCCAACGTCGACTTCCGATTATGAGAAAAAAGCCGATCGGGAGACGTGGCGTTAGTTGCAGTACACAGCAACGACCGGATAGGACGTAGAGCATCCAGCAGCACAAACTCCCACCGGGGCACAACAAGATCCTGATTTTGATTCGAGAGCTATGGCTTTCCGGATTGCTTCCTTCATTCTTTCAATTTGTCCGCTTCCGTGTGGATTGTATGGTGCAGCTCAACTAGTTGTAGTTCCTTTCTCGGTAAGGAATTCCGGAAGTTCGGCAGGTATGACCGAAGCGCCGCGTTCAGAGTAAATGTAGAGTGGCATGCGGAGCAATGCGAATAGGTGATAAACAATCAGTCCCATGTCCGTGCAAGTAAAGGCAAGCGAAAATCGGGAGTACCCACCGACAATAGTTAAGTCCTTATCATCATCATCGTGCAGCGTTAAACAGCAGGGCAAGCCCCACTGACCACTGCATTTCTCACCATGTTGCACGCTGAATTAGAAAGTATGAATATACAAGATGGACAACGAGTGGACCTACACGGGTGGGAAAAGGAAAGAATGCCCTAGTAGCCAATACACGGAATACACAGTCTAACTGTACAAACCCATATCGATCAGTCATTCTGATTTGACAGAAAGTGACAACACGATCGCCACTGTTCACGGTTCGCAGCCATATCCTTCAGTGTCTTCGACCAACTGGTAGACGGATCTTTTGGACCCCAACCACGAAGACGTGAAGCGCCTACTTTTCCTAAGTTTGCTGTGCATTTTCTCATTCCTCACTGCCACGTCATCTGTTGACCTCCACGTGGTTTTTTCCACTCCCTAGGAGGAACGGAGAATAGAACATGGTACGGTAGACGTGTGTTTGACATACGTAACATGTGCCCCAACCAACGAAGTCTACTAATCTGAATACGCTGTGGCAAAACGTTCTCCGAATTAGTACCCAATACTCGCTTTCTGACCTCAGCATTGCTCACTCGGCTACTCCACCCGATCTTAGCGATACTACGTAAACATCAGTGGTCGAAAACCTCAAGACGACGACTATCTTCAGCACTCAGACTCCAAGTCTCGCAACCATACAACAAAACTGAACGCACTGCGGCACAGTATAGACGACCTTTCAACTTCAGAGAAATATCAGGTTGTCGCCACAAGTGCTTCAGTCCAGCGTACGCCGCTCGAGCCTTGGATATCCGCGGGCTCACCTCTACTACTGTGCTTCCATCCGTCGTCACACTGCTGCCGAGGTAGGTGAAGTGGTCGACATTTGCCAGCACCTTCCCATCGAGCATCAACCTCGGAATCGTTGACGTCCAGTCTTGTAACATCACCTTGCACTTTGAAGGTGCAAAGCGCATGCCGAGTGGAGCTACAGCTCTTGAGAGTCTATCTAGTGCACGTTGAGCATGTTCCGTGGATTCCAACAAGCAGACAACGTCGTCCGCGTAATCTAGGTCACAGAGCTTTCCACTATTTCCTAGTTCGACGCCTACATCCTGAAGATTTTGCAGCTTACTCTCCATTATTTCTTCCATGACAAAGTTGAACAGGAATGGAGACATGGGACATCCTTGTCGAACACTGCTGGTCGTTTCGAACTGACCGGCTGGTTCGCCGTAAACTCTAACGAGGCCAGAAGTATGAGAATACAATGATCTCAGTGGGTTCACGAACTTCTGGGGCATACCTTTTCGACGAAGAGTACTGAAAAGCGCTGCTCGATCAGCTGAATCGAAGGCGCCTTTCAAGTCTAGGAAAATCATTATTGTCGGTCGGCGGTGCGTGTGACGCGTTTCAAGTAGTCGGCGAAGAGTAAAAGTCTGGTCGATGCATTCTCGACCTGGGCACAATCCGGCCTGCTGTTCGCGGGCATTCCTCTCGCGAGTGGGTGTAAGACGGTGCAGTAGAATTAAGGCCAATACTTTGGTGATTGTCGGAATTAAGCTGATCCCACGATGGTTACTACAGTCATTGAGTATTCCCTTCTTGAAGATGGGAACAATCAACGACTCACCCCATAATAACGGAATACGCTCCTCGTTCCAAATGTCACGGAGCAAGATGGTGAGTGATTTTATCAAAACATTTCCACCTAGTTTGAAAAGAACTGGGGGAAGTTCGTCGGGATTTGCCGTTTTCCCTCGCTTTAGTGGTCGAATGCATGACCCTACTTCTACTTCCGATGGGGGCTCAAGTGATACCACCCAAGGAGTCGCACTTGTTGATACAGGAGTAACTACATTAGCGTGCGGCCAGCTCAACTATTCCTTGAAGTATCCGGCCCAACGGTCAAGCCTTTGCTGTTTGCTATGGATGGGTTCTCCGTTTATATCGCAAATCGTTTCACTGACCTGGATGCGCCGTCCATTCGTGTCACGAATAAGTCTGAACAGTCCTAGACTGTTACCTGAAACAGCTGCTATTTTCATTTCTTCGGCTACCTTGACCCACCAATTTTCGCGATCATTCTTAAGGCTTTTCGTAACTTGCTTCTGTGGATGTCTTCGTATCTTATTCATCTCCTTACGGTTCGAGAGCTGACGCTTTTTTCCATTATACTCAACGACTCTTGCGAGATCCAGTGTCTTTGATGAACAACGGATCTAGGACCACAGGTGAAACCTGCTGCGGAGTGCATTGCTTGTTTGATATGAGTCCAATGCTCATCTACATTACTGTTCGTCGTAGATCCTAGCTCGTGCTAACTTCTCCTCATAACGGGTGCGTACTTCTGGATCGCACAAAAGTTGCACGGCTAATCGGGTTTGCGGTTTGCGACGATGACCATGGAGCTGGAGCGATGATCTCATTAAAACTAATGCATGATCTGACTCTACGTACGTGGACCAGTAGGATCTACAGTCCTGAACAGAACTGCGCCACCGGTAGCTTACGGCAATATGATCAATTTGACTCAATGTACCTGTAGAGTTAGAGCGCCATGTTGCTGTGCGACGCGAGCTGTGTCGGAAATTGGTGCTAGACAAGAACAATCGATTGTCTGCACAAAATTGGAGAAGCCTATCCCCGTTATCTGTGCGCTCAGCGGGTAAAGCACAACGCCCACCTAAACAGGCTTCTGACACACTAAATTTGCCAACTTGTGCATTGAAGTCACCAGAACCTTTACTGTTGCAAACGAGGGTGGCAAGTGCACCATAGAACTCATCTTTCTGCAAGTCTGAGCTGCAGTCCGTTGGGGCGTACGCCGAGATCACCAACAAATTGCGCTTAACACAATTATCCTTTCGAACGCCGACTGATCCTTGGAGTCTCACACTACCTAAACGACTGTTAACCGGGATCCAGTCTAAAAGGGAAGCCTCAGCCTTGTCAGTCAAGACTATTCCTACACCACATTGACCCGCAGCTCTAGCTACTTCGTCTCTAGAAGTGTGCAGGAAATACCTCGATGAGATACCAGAAGTTAGTTGAATTACACTGCTCGAATCCTGTATACGCGTTTCACTTAAGCAGCAGACATTAATCTTCAGAGGGGTCATTGTGAGGGCTAGGCACGTCTGCTGACCAGCCTGCATGAGTGTACGCACGTTGAAGGAGCCGAGATTCAGAGGCTGACGAGGCTTGAGAAAATGTGAGTTACCAGACAGAGGATTATTCCCGACACTATTTGACAGTGAATCGTTGCGAGTATCGACCGTGTTATCAATGGGAGCATTATGGGTGGATAGATGGGGCAATGAGGGGTGATTAGGGACAGAAGACAAAGGTTGAATAAAAGAGAGGAAACTCTGAGCAGTAGCCCACTTATCACTACCCACCCCGCTCGATGCAATGGGCAACGCGGTCCTGATTATCCTGCGCGCCGACCGATGTAGTATGGAATTCTTTGTATTCGTGCAGTTCATGGGAGATGTTGGACGAGTACTGCTAGGGTGTCCAGCCACAAAGCAGGAGAACGATTAGTGTTCTCCTCCCAAGCCTTTAGTTATAACAAGGACCTATCCGCAAGGCAGCGGGATGGCTTAGTGGAAGCCCATTTGCTTGGATCAATTATTCTTCCACTGATTTTGCCGATTGAGTTGCCAGCTCAAATCAACCCCAACCTGGAGGACCAGGAGACTGGACTTTGTCTGACTACCCATTGACCTGTCAGGTATGATTGCATCTCCGGCTTAAGGAAGCCATCTTCTATAGCTCTTTGGGTCATAGAGGCGCGCAAGCCATCACACCACGTCAAGGTGCAGTCTCGTCGTGATGGATAGTTAACAGTCCCCAGGAACGGTCGGCCTTCATTCCACCGTGACAAAAGATCTGGCGGAAATTTTGGCCCCACCAATCACAAGACTCTGACTCGTCAGCTTTGGCTGGATAACTACCTAGAGAGTGGGAACAGGCCATCATTATCCCCTATTTTTAAAGGTGGTTCAAAAGCGGCTCCCGTTAACTGCCGTCCTATTTGCTTGACATCCGTTGTTGGCAGGATGATGGAACGTCTAGTTGCTTTCTTCCTCAGTGAACACATTGGGGGTAACCAGCTACTCTGTTCGCAACAGCATGGATTTTGGAGGAAGCGTTCGTGTATGTCCAACATGTTTCCTTTTCCGTGAAGACTGATCGGAAGCCAAGGCCGCAGGGTACTCCACGGATTCAATCTTTACTTCAGCAAAGCGTTCGACAAGGTACTGCACTGATGACTGTTGCTGAAACTAGGGGACCTTGGTGTTAAGGCTCCATTAATTCACCGAGTTGGAGAATTCCTGGACGAAAGAACATTTGCTGTGGGAGTCGCGTGGTCGCAATTGCGTCCCTTCAATGGCTCTAGTAAAGTCCCACAGAGATCAGTTTTGGGGCCGCTACTTTTATTGGTGTATATAAACGATCTGCCACCCATTTTCCAATGACCTTCCCTCGTTCACGCGGATGACCTTAAAATCTGGGGAACGATCCGGTCAAATGTCGATCGCCAGGTTTTACAGGATGACTTGGACGCACTGGAGCCTTGGTTCGAGACTTGGCAACACCTTTTCGATGTAGAAAAGTGTACATGCACGAACGTGTGGGGGGGGGAGGGAAAGCGGAGAGCGGAATATCCTACATGTCACACGGGACGCCCATTTGCACGCCAGATTGTGAGAAAAATCCCGGGATAGCGATAGCACGAAATCTGGAGACCAAAGCGAACATGGACAAGACATGTGCCTCAGGCTGGAGTATGTTCGGAGCGACTCGCCGGTCTTTTGGACAACTATCTATGCCATCTTCCAAAGTGTTGTATGCTTGCCATGTGCGCCCGCGACTGGAATGTGGTGGGCCTGTCGCATTCCCCTGTACTGATACGGAAGTTGCAAAGCTAGAACGAGTACAGTGAGCTGCCACTCGCTTTATCGTTAGATTACGTGGGATTAGTTATGAGGGTCATCTACCAACCGCCGACCTGTTCCCAGAGGCATATCGTAGAATTCGTGGTGATCTCATCTACACCAGACGCATTCTCCGTGGAGATTTGGGGCCAGAGTTGATGACAAATCATGGACTCGGACCATCTACCCGTTCCTTCCCGATTGTATTATGTATTGTTTGGCACACAGTCTGAAGTTAAGCGGGTGTAGGAAGTCAATAATAAATAGAGTTGATGACATATTTCCCCTTGCGGGCGCACAGTCTTACTCGAGGTCATTCGCGGGCGCTTATGAAGCAGCAGTGGAACTGCCGCTGGTATACCACCTCTCAAGGAGGGTAACGGGTCAATGGAATGTATTGCCATCAGACGTGATGGAAGAGGAAAACGACCACACATTCGAGTGACGTTTGGACGTCTTTTTGCGTCTGAGGAATCGGGAATTCAACTGGAGGCAAACATTACAGCGAGATTTCTTAGAGTTCACCTCTTCTGTAGAGAGTGGTAGGTTTCTTGAACGAATGAAATGTAACATTTAGTAGCACCCGGACGGCACAAGAAGTCGTGTAGCGTTTGAAGACTTGATGCATGTGCATATGATGTAGAACAAACGCGTGATAGGGCGTCGACAGCTACGTTGTCTTTCCCTGGTCGAAAGTGTAGCAAGAAAGTTCAACACGACATCGCTGGATTTTATCGTTTCATTTGTTGTATGAGTGACTGAGCATAGAAGACACTGACCTGTAATCTGTGACAATAGTAAATCTAGACCCAGTGAGATAGTGACTATTTTCTAGCCGACCCAACGATGGCATGGGCTTCTCGGTTACTGAGTGATGTCGATCACTAGGCGATTAAGTTCGAGAAAAAAAGGCATATATGTGTATTATATATATATATATATATATATATATATATATATATATATATATATATATATATATATATATATATATATATAATTACACTGGCTTGGGAACAAGCATGGTCCCAACGCAACAACAGCGGAAAAAATACAAAGTCAAGGGAGGGATTAAGAGTTAACATTAAAATTACAACAAGTGAAGCAGAACCTTTTTGGTGCTTTCATCGTGCACATCTTGTAAATCTTTTGAGTTCTGTTTTTCAGTCGTTTATGGGGAACGGGAAGCATTCGCGCCACTGGATTCGGTTCCGGGCCATACCTTTCAACGTCTCTAATCAATGGTAATCCTCATCTCTTGGGCCCCAACCAAGGCGGGAAGCACGAACTGAAGTCAAAACCGAAGCTAACTTCTTCATGTCCCTACGCCAAGTCATGGCTTGGCCACCGCGCCGCTTCCTCCAGTCTTGCCCAGGACGTACAGAAAGATCACGAAAGGGTAAACGATAGACATTCATATGCAAAACATACCTGAGCCATCGAAGGCGGTGTAGTGCGATTATCTCGGTCAGAGGGCGACTATCTGTACCGAATGCAACGACGAACCTTGTCATTGCTCACCAGATTTCCCCACCAGACACGAGTGATGCTTCGGAGACGCCGGTGGTCGAATGCAGAGAGCCGCTAAGCACCCTCAACGCGGAGGGGCCACGTATCGCAACCGTAAGGAACATTACGAACTGTGGTACTGTACACCCCCTGGAGGGAAGATGTCATGACGGTGCTACAGATGGCGCAGGCTCGCGGAAGCTGCTATGGCTGTCGCAATTCATGACGTGATTTCCCCCCAACACCAACACCAGCTATGTTCAAGCTCCTAAGGTACTTAAGGCTATTTGCTACCTCTAACTGTTCACCACAAAGAGTGAGTGCAGGTACAGGCTCCTGTCAGTCTTGAAGAAGTACCTTTTATTTCGAAGGCGCAAAGCACATCATATCGGAACGCCTCAACCGCCAGGCGGTCAAATGCGTGTTGTATTGCCTGTGCACTGGCTCTTAGCAAGGCGATATCATCGGCGTACTCCAAGTCAAAGACCCTGTTCCCTGAGAGTAGTTCAACCCCACCGTTTGAAAGACTAGACAAAACGTTCTTTAGGACATCCTCTATGGCAAAGTTGAAACCAAACGGGGATATAGAGCAGTCTTGTCGCACTCCACTGGAGACGGCAAACTGTGGCAAAAGCTGGCCATAAGCCCTAACCCGACCTGACGTATAATAATAAAACTCTTTGATAATCAACAAACGCTCCTCAGGTACATCATTCCTTAACAAACAGTGCCATAGTGTAGACCTGGTGACCTAGTCAAGGGCCGAGAAAATATCTTGAAACACAACGATCGTTGATCTTTGAAAAGCGTAACGATCTTCGAACAGCTGTCTAAGAGTGAAGATTTGATCGATGCATCTACGACCGGTTGTTTCTGGCGAGTACGAACTTGTGCCATGAGAAGCGGTATAGACTGGCATGGCGTTGTCCTACTTCACAGCGTTGGACTCAGATTGACCACATTGTGATTGGTCACCGCTGGAATGGATCAATTGGAGATTGCCGTTCCTTTTGGTCTGTGCCTGTAGACTCAGACCATGCTTTGGTACGTGCTCGCTTCTGTTTACGTCTAGTCCATGGTCGCACCAACGTAAATGCCACCCGTCCTGTATAGTCGCTTCTGGACGATAACCGACGATCTAATTTCCTCGCGGAGCTTTCAACACAGTTGTCGATGCAGCCAGATGTGCAAGACCCGGATAAACGCTAGCAACGGATCAAGGAAGCCTTGTATGCCGCATCAAATGCAACACAGGACTGTGGTTCAAGTAGGCCTCACGAGCGGTGGATATATTCGGCATCAGTTTCTCTGTTGGATACTGACAGACCCATCCCTCCGGATGCCACATCCAGTGAAGTGCGTAAATCCATGGGATGACAACTGGCTAGGAGCCCAAGAAACGACCGCATGCAGTCGTGGATTGCAAAGTATGGGGAAGTAGCCAAGGCTGTGTCCATTGGCAATAGTCGCAACCTTTACCGTTTGATTAGAAGTACCGGTCCACGGAAGCCAGGTGTAAGTGAGTTAATCAAGGAATCCGATGGCTCCCTGATTCATTCTCAGGGACGCCGTCTGGATTGTTGGGCGGAGCACTTTAAGCAACAACTCAGTTGACCTACTTATACAATGGACCTTCCTAATATGCCTGCCAGAGAAACGATGCAGACAGCTGTCACTCCTCTATCAGAGATGGAGATTATGCGGGAGGTCGGTTACTTGAAAAGATGCAAAGTCGCTGGACCGAGTGGGTTATCTCCATCTTTTCCAGGGATGGAGGTGAAGCTTTGGTTTCGGTTAACAAAACGCCTCTGGGTTATTTGGGATAATGAACAGATTCCCAGGGAATGGTGTGAATAGGTGGATGTGCCGATTTACAAGAAAGGTGACAAATCCTCTTGTGGAAACCATAGAGGAATTAGTCTGGCGAGTATCACATCCAAACTACTCAGAGGGGGGGGGGGAATTCTCCACCGATTATCCAGCGCCCGCGAAATGTGTAGACGTGAGAACCAAGTCGTTTTCAGACCTGACAGGGGTTGTATCGACCACATCTTCACTCTTCAGAAAACCTTGGAGCACAGACACACTTACCGTAAGCCCACAATCATTTTCTTTCTTGATCTGAAAGTGGCCTTCGATTCAGTCGACAGCACAGTACTCTGGCTCTGCCTCTCACTGAAGGGTGTGCCAGAGAAGCTCATTTCTCTTTTCCAAGGTTTTATGCGAACAGCCGGAGCCGAGTTTGTGCTTACGGTGATCTTTCACCCGATTTCACCATGGAAAGTGGTGTTCGTTAGGGTTGCTCCCTTTCGCTTTTCCTCTTCAATTTTGTAGTTGAATTGATTGTTCAGATAGCGCTATTTTCGTGTGAAAATAGTGGCGTCGATCTTTGTTCAGGCAGAAAACTGTCTGAATTGGAATACGCGGACAATATTGTTCTTCTGAGTGAAGATTCAGGTAAGTTGTTAGCTTTCTTACAAAGCTCAAACAACAGTGTATCAATGTTTGGGATGCGTTTTGCACCTTCAAAGTGTAAGATGCTGTTGCAGGACTGGATTGGCGCTACGCTAAATCTTGTTTTGGGAGACGAAGTCCTAACTGAAGTAGATGAATTTTGTTACCTGGACAGTTACCTTTCACCGGGTGGTCAGATATCAGATGAGGTACCACCGTGTAACAGAAGGGCGTTTGGGTTTTGCTAACCTCAGACATTTGTGGCTCAGGCGTGACATGTTTTTCTGTCAGTGGTCGAGTGTAAAAAGCGGCGGTTAGGTCCGTTCTATGCGGCTCAGAAACATGGCCGTTAAGAGTAGTTAGGTGAGGACTGTCTTTGTTTGAACACCAGTGGTGATCGAGTTGGTTAGGGCGTTTTGCTTACTACCTCGGAAGCCCGAGGTTCGAATCACCGCCATCACGGGTTACTTTCGTGGTAGACAGTAATCCACTGTCGTTTGGATCGTTACCACATCTGACTTATTGGGACCTTATGTGGTTCTTTGCCACTCCAAGCCTCAAGATCTGGTTGCCGGTTATACCCAATAGTGCAGTGGGCCTTCGTGACTATGGGGTAAATGCCCCTTCCACCGCACTCATGCGCAAGAATATAATAATAATCACAATGAATGTCTCCGCAGCATTACCCGAATATGGTGGGAACACCGTATCAGCAATTCTGAGATCGGACATAGGGTATTGGGAACCAGAGGTCAGTCTCCGGTTCAGTTCAGTTCAGACAACCATCAACCAGGCACTGGGTGCGGTGGCTTTGGTTGCTATCTACTTGCGGCAACTTCAAACGGAAATGATGAAGGAGAAAAGAGTATGAAAGGAGTAAGAGGAGAACTACAATAATGGAATTAAGTCGATGAAAAAAGATGTGTGAATGCAAGAGCACCACTGATCGCGGCACCTAGCCATACCCCCTAATGTATCTAACCATTGAGTGGAGGGGTCTCTTGGACCCCACCCAGGAAGTCTAACACGCCCTACATGGCCAAGTCCACTAGTTAGGCTTTTCATACCTTTATTCCATGTCATGGACTGACTACCCTTACTCATCTTTCGTTCGGTACCCGCCTAAGCAAACATAGCACATCGAGGGATCCTTTTAGGGGACATGCGTAACACATGTCCCAACTACCTGAGCTTGGTGAGCTTAAGTGTTTCATCTAATGATTTGATCCATGCACCGAAGACTTTCCGCCAAACCTCAGCATTGCTCACACGGTGTTCCCACCAGATTTGAGCAATACTACGAAGACATCGATGTTCAAATGTCGACAGTCTTCATATGCCCTCCACCTGCAGTGATCATGTCTCCGAACCATACAGAAGCACAGGCCTGACTGCTGCAGCGTACACTCAACGCCATAGATGACTCAGGTTGGCAAATGCCAAACGAGCCTTCTGTATACCCAGAAGCATTTCATCCGAAATCCGACCTCCGGGTGAAATGCAGCTCCCCAGTTAGCAGAACTTGTCTACCATGTTTATAGTCTCCCCAGACACCGAAAGGTTTGGCGTTGGACCAACTCAATCCTGCAAGAGCATCTTGCACTTTGAAGGTGCAGAACGCATGCCGAACATTGCTACACGATCCGTCAAGCTGTCTTCAAATGCTTGCAACTTACCTGGATATTCAATTAGAACTATGCCGTCCTCCTACTCAAGGTCTGATACCTTTCCAGCCGGGAAAAGTCCAATGCCGCTGTCCTCACCTGACAGAAGTGCTGTCTCTAGGACAATATCAATCACAAAGTTTAAGAGAAAAGGAGAGAGGGGGCAATCCTGACGTTAACCACCGTCTCTGGATCGAGTACCGAATCTAATCAGGTTAAGGTGGTTGGGACATGTGTTACGCACGCCCACCGACAGACTTCCTCGGCGTACGCTGTTCTCTGAGGCAGGTAGTGGTTGGAAAGTAGGTCAAGGTGGTAGGTCCATGATATGGCAAAAGGTATGGAAACCTTGACCAATGGACTTGGCCAAGTAGAACGTATTAGACTTCCAGGTTGGAGTCCACGTGACCCGCCTATCAAATGGTCGGAGAGAATAAGTGATATGGCTAGGTGTTGCAGCTAGTGGTGAAGGTGCATTCGAACTCTTTCCTCGTCTTCGTGGTTCCCACTTAATACTCTAATCTTTTGGTGTTTTTTACCCAATGCTTCTATTCTTTTTGCCATTTACTGTACGAGACTGAAAGTTAACAATCATAACCAGAGCACCGAAGTGCAAGGTTAATGATTGAATAGACTGGACTGAACTGATCCACGACTGATAGGAAACTTAGTCTGTTGCTCGCGAGTTTTCTCATCACGCGTGTTGTACAACCTGCAAAGAATAACAGGCGTTAGCGGTCTGGATGCTGTCGGGATTAGGCTTTAAAGCGTACAAGACGTCGCTGCAGACTGTGGATAAGCGAACCATCAGCTTCACAGATCGTTTCGCTCACATCTGATGTCTTCCTACCATTGACTCAGATGAGATGAAATAGCTTGTGGGAGTTCCTCATATCAGCAGCATGTTCCATCTCTGATGCCTTGAGACCATCAGATTTCACGGCCCCTACGCAGACTTGCTTTGAGTTCATGTCTCGTGAGCCGTGCTTCATTATGATCACTACCAGCTGAGACAGACTGGCGTGCATCAAGGAGATCTGGAGACTTAGCAGAAATCCAGGCTGTCACGACACGACGGCTCAGTTCACAACTCATTATGCCGGCAGAATACAGAGCATTCTTACTGAGCAACCCGTGCTAGTCGATGTTATCCGATGGCATTGATTCCAGCTTTTCAACTGGAGCGTTTCGGAAAGTTCAGGGGCAAGATGGATCAGACAGCATATGGTGGTCCAACTGCCGACGTATCGTACGTTTGGCACGCCCACCGAAACATATGGACAGCTTAGTAAAAACGCGTGGTCGGGGTCAAGGGGAGTGCTCCAGTACGACTGGTAGTTTTGTATGCAACCCAGCTATTTGTAGCTAATTGCGACGTGGTCCATCCGGGTCCATTGCTGCGTAGAAGGGGGCGGACGCCGCGTGACGTACCGAAGATTAGCACGTCCGAATTTCGTACTAGCGAGAAACAGGCGGTGGTTTGAACACAACCAACCACTGTTCCCCGTTTTCTGAACGACAGAAATCAAGGCGAAAAGAGCCTCCCAAATGCGCCTCTGTCGAAGACAGCCGACATATTTCAGCATTCATGTCTCCAACTAAAATCACGATATCAGTCCGTTTTGCTTTACGTAGGAGGTCGCGTAACTTATGGTAGGAGACATCGTTGACTACATGAATTGCAGTCTGTGGACGCATAAGCCGAGAAGATAAACCAATTGCGTCTATTGGGACGGCGTTTACTTGCTTTGTACGGATCTTTAAGACTCACTAAGCACAACCGACTGTCAACTAGGATCCAGTCAAGTAGCGCAACCTCAGGGTCCCTAGGCAAACGCAAGCAAAACTGTGCACAACGATTAGACGGGGGCATCAGTCAAACGACCGAGCTAGAGTCTTGGATGCGAACCTCTTGAATACAGCACACGTTGATGGCAAGGGTCTCCAGCATACGAGCTAAACATACTTGTTTTCCTGTACGTATCAGCTTTTGCCCATTAAATTTGGCTAGCTTTAAGGTGGACGCCGGGGGCGAAGAAGGGCATCAGCTGGTGGAAGTAGATTCGATGAGACTTGGATATTAGACAAAGGAGGATGCGAGAGAAAAGAAACAGGACTGCCCTCAGAGACACTACCGCAGATACGTCCGACTGCAGTTCCCGAAGAAGATGAAGATGTGTGTGGGATTCGAATAATCAACGTGTACTGTATAAGTGCGTCATTGCAAACATGTCTTCGGAAAGCGTAACGAACGTTTTGTAAGGATACCATCATGTGCAACTAGATGTTTGTTCCGTGTCAGGGTATCCGCGATAGCAATGTCAGTAGCATCGCTCTCTGCAGCAAAAGTGATAGTCCCATCATCAATTACAATAACAGACCTTTCGATTTCCTTCTTGATTTCTTCCAGCGAGTCACGGTCGGCAGAGGGGAGAAAACAGCAATTGTCGCCTGGCCGGCGGATTTTGTCTGAAAAATGTGAGGTCCACGAAGAGTAGTAAGCAACTATTCCCACGATTCGGTGCTCGGGCTTTAGGTTGTTAAGTACTGGTAATTTACGTAATCGTTAAAGTCCGTCAGGATCAGGTCAAACAGTTTTGTTTGAAACTTCAAACTCTAATGACCGTTACTCGGAAACGAATAGTGCTTTTACTCTTATTAAAAGTTATGTACTTGCGAACGGCTTTATACAACCTTCTAAAGTTAGTCATGTTCATCCTCTGGGACTCCACAGACGGTTGTTGTCAAGGTATGCATATGTTCCTTTTAGGTTCTCGTTATGAATATTCTTGTCAATAACCCGCTGGAAACAGGCCATACCGTTAGTGACACTGAAGGGTATGCAAGAGAATTGATGAAATTTACCAGAAGCTTCAAATGCGGTGAAGTTCTTGCTCTCCTTTATTGGTATTTGGTGATATGTACTTTGCAGATTCAATGTGCTATATATCGAGTAGCAAGAAATATTGTCGATGATGCCATCTGTTCGCGGTCAAGGATAAGCGTCTAGGTGGGTATGCCGGTTAATCATCTGGCTAAAATCAGTAACCACTTGTCCTTTGTGACTTTCATTTGTGGTTATCAAAACCTACGCCCACCGAAGTGATACAGATGGTTCGATGGCGCCATCACCCGAAAATTTATTGATTTCAGCTCAAGTGAATTTGTCGTCGCGACCCAGTAGCGGGCGACGCTACTAGATGTAGGTAGCCAAAATATTACAATGCGAACATCACATGATTACCATGTAGACATTGCTTGCCTTTCGGATTTTCGACCAACCTGCTCCGGCACTCGGTGTGCTGAGATTCCGGGTGTGGATACAGTTTATTGGCTTCATAGCGGGCCTGAGGATAAATCCGGACACCGTGGTGTCGCATTCGCCTTGATCAAACAGGCCAACAGTGTCCTGATTTCTAGGGTACCGGTCTCTTCGAGGTTGGCCCTAGCACGCTTCAAGGGCTCTCTCCAGAATCTGTCGGTGATTGTTGTCTAGGCACCGACAAATGCGGCTAAAAATACAACAAAAGATGACTTCTACGACAAATTGCTAAATCTAATCAATCGTGTTTCAAGCCGGTGACTAGAACGTACAAGCAGGCCCCCCGGATGAGTCCATTGGCCATGTCCTAGGAAAGTTCGGACTTGGCCAACGCTATGAGAATGGAAACCGCCTAGTGAATTTGGCCGAGGCTAACAAGTCAGTCATCTGTAACACTCGCTTCCAACACCCCAGAGGACACTTGTTAACCTGGTACTCAAACGATGGTCGCACAGCGCATCGATAGATCACATTTTGGTGCGATCCCGTTGGGCTTAATCAGCAGAGGGTTGCCGAGCGTACCGCAGCGCAGTAGCGGGAAACACAAATGATACAGACTATGTCCTTGTACGTGCGCGCTTCAAAATTCCTCTGTTTGAGCGCCTCAAAGTTTTATCACCGAGCCGAATCAACGTCGTAGCCCTGGAAATACCAGAAATGCGCGACGCTCTCTCGAACGCTATCGCAGCCTGGCTGGCTACCGTAGCTAGCGTACAAATGGATGGGTCCTCCGTGGAACAAAAGTGGAAAGAGATCAAGTCGGTGATCAGGAAGGTTGCTTAGAAGGAGCTAGAGGGGATAGGAAAACGTCTAAAAGACTGGATCTCAGCGACAAACTGGCAACTATCAGCCAAGGCCCAGGAAACTCGAGCAGTGGGAAGCACCGAACGCCGAAGATTACAGCGAGAGGCCTCGCGCTGAGCTAGAGTCGATCGTCAGGGGTACTGGATTGAATTGGCAGAGAAAATGGAGACGGCTTCCGGTACTGGTGACTTCGGCAAATTATTTCGACTCATTCGGAGTGCTTCGAGTGAACAATGCAAGCCTGAATCCATCTTGCGTGATGCAGCAGGCCAAATTGTCCCCGAACAGAGAAGGGAAATCGAATGTTGGGTAGACTATTTTGACCGGCTTCTCAGCCGACCTTTCCATCTCACCGTGGACCTTCTACCCTCCCTGAATGTAGAGATGTACGACATCAACTGCGCGCAATCAGGTATGACGGAAATCACCAAGGTCGTCAACCAGTTGAGAAATAGGAAAGCTGCTGCAGAGGATAGCATACCACCAGAGGTGTACAAGATTTGTTGTTTATGCGCAGCCTGAAAAGGAACGGAAAAGATTATTACGATGTTTACAGTGAAAATAAAAACGGAAAACACTGAAGTATATGACATTCTCTCCCGCTGAGGAAAGGAAGTAGTGTTTATCATCATAAAATGTAGACCAATCAGGAATACAGTCAGGGGTTTAAGTTTCTTGGCTTCAAAAAAGATATGGTTGGGTTCGTTGTTGTTGGGTGATGAGTTATGTGGCATCATCGACTACGTCTGGTGCACTTTACTGATTGTTATGTGGGGTGGTAGAGTGTGGTATCGATACATCGGGGTCAAAGGTACATTAAATTTCGCAAGGAATGTCCTGTTGGAGATCTGACTGATGGTGTAAAATAGGGTTGTCGGGTTGTTCTATCCGTGTTGAAGCAAACTGGCTAATTGGAACAGTCTCTTCTCGGCCACCGGGAAAACGTACTGGAGTATACCGTAGATTACATTTGACGAACTCCGCTTCATCTATCAGTGGATCGTATTTTGATGTGCAAAGATTTCTCCTAACGAGAACTCGACCCAGGGTTGATAACCAAGTTGGAAAAGGAGTACCAATTGCGTACTTGCGGCGGTACGGAAATAAGCATTCTTGAGAGGTAGCGTTTGTGGATATGCAGAGCAGTGACCGAACAGAATATAAAGCATCAAGGAGGGCACTATTCTAATGATTAACAGGGTAATCTCAACAAAATAGTGCACCATAGTGTCGCATTTAACCGTTCGACTCGACCGTTTGCCTGGGAACTGTAGCTAGTGGTTGTACTGGTTGGGATTCCTTTTTCATGGAGGAAATTTCGAAGTTATAAAAACACAAACTTCTGTTGGAATGAACAAATGACGGTATGCTAAAGATCGCGAGCAATTGAGGCATTTGATGACAGTGGGCGTAGAACATCCGACCACGCGAAGTCGAACGGAAACCGCGAGTACTCGTCGATGCAAGTGAGCAGATAACGATTATTTGAAACTGACGACATTGGTCCTTTAGAATCGATATTTAATCTTTCAAAAGGTTGTGTCGCTTTGATGAGGGTAGCATATGACGATTTGAAGAAGCTATGCTTGATTTCTGCACATGCTGGGCATTGAGTCACCATGGACTTCACATGCGGGTGATACGGCAAGTCATATGCCCCCCCATAAGGTGTGTCATACCCGGGTGGCACTGAGAATTGTTAAACTCCTTGAGACTCAGACAAGAAGCCATTGAGGAGCAGTGAACTCGTGACAGGATATCAACCACAGGACTTTCTTAGCCGGAATGTTTAATAACGTCATAGCTCAAACACGAAGGTCTCGTTCTCCAAGGAGGGTCTTTTCGTTCTTGATCTTTCCGGGATATTTCCTATCGCACATAAAGGCAGCTGATCTTTGGTCGGTATTCATTTTGAGATGATTTCCGAGTAAGTAATGACATCACTTTTTTTGCGGATTCAACTATAGAACATGGCTGCTTTTCAATCGCAGACTGACGCCTTTCAGGTAGAGTTCTTGAGAAGAAAGCGACTATTTGCCTTCCTGACTGATTGTGTTCGTGATTGCTACTTCGAAAATGTCTGTCTCCACTACAAGTGGTACGTCACGTGCAACGACGCTGACGGCTGCACTTCCGAGGTCGCCTTTTAGCACACGGAACGCATCTGCAGCAGCAACTGGCAAGGGAAAGACTATTGTGAGCGAGAGGATGTATCTTATCCGAGAATTGATGGATCCAGCATAAGTGATGCGCGAACAAACCAAGGCAGATGAGAGTGAATCAGTGGCAGCGTTTGCTCTTCTTGATCGTTGACTAGAGCGGCATGCTTTCTAAAAAATGTCTTGTTTTTCCACACTTGTTGCACGTTACTTCTCAAGCAAGACAGTTGGTTCTGGGATGGTGAGCATAGTCGCAGAAGAAACGGGTGAAAGCATCAACTACCGAAGTGCCGACTTCGGTTCTAGCTGAGTTCGAATTTGATCCAGCGACGTCAGTGGTTAGGCTACAAGTGGTAGGGGTTTCATCATTCTGACTTATTTTGGATCGATTTGGAGCTGTTTCCAGTAACTTGGCTTGTTCGGTGGCAGTTTGCTGGTCGAGCGTTCTTTGCTCAAGTAAACGCCGACGTATACAACTGGAACGCATACCAGAGTTGAAGGAGTCTCACACGGCTTGGTTCCGATGTTGATCCGCAGTAACGGCCTGGAGGGTATACTATAGCTGGTGAAAGAAGTTTCTAAATAAACTCATTTAGAGTTTCATCTTCCTTCTGTTTATACGTCGAAGGTAAGTAACGGGAGAATATTCCGGCTGGACGTAAATTCGTTGTAAAACGGAGGTGGCGGATTGAAACGTATCCCAGTCAGCAGTAAATTTGTACACCAAAGGGGACACAGTTGATCTGTATGTTAAGTTGATCTAATTGATTGCATTCGATCAAATGCAAGAAATTTGTGAATGTTTGGTACCAGTCGGTCCACTCTCTCGATACACCTGGCCTGTGGAGTTCCGCTTGTAAACGGTCCGGTTTCTAAAAAACGGACCATTAAGAACAAGTCCGATAAATGGTCGCAATCTCAGGCGTATCGTTCGATGAACATCAGAAGACAAAGGCCTTGAGTTGAGGCCTCATGAGAACTGTTATTTGTGTACGGCCTGAAAGAGAATGTCATCATCATCATCATCGTACAGCGTTAAACAGTAGGGCAAGCCCCACTGACAACTGCCTTTCTCACCATGTTGCACGTTGAATTAAAAAGTATAAATATACAAGACGGACAGGGAGTGGACCTACATGGGTGGGAAAAGAAAAGAATGCCCCAGTAGCCAACACACGGAATACACGGTGTAACTGTGCAAACGCACATTGATCAATCATTCTGATTTGACAGAAAGTAGCAGCACGACAGCCACTGTTCACGGTTCGCAGCCATATCCTTCAGTGTCTCCAGCCAGCTGGCTAAGGGACCTACCGGACACAACTGCGACGGCATGAGGCACCTACTTTTCCAAGGTCGGTGGCGTAGTCTAGGTCACAGTTTTTCCATGTTTGCTAGCTCGACGCCCACATCCTGAAGATTTCGCATGGCACCCTCCATTATCTCGTCGATGACGAAGTGGAACAACAATAGCAAAATAGGACACACCACTGGTCATTTCGAACGCACTAGATAGTTCATCGTAGTCCATTACGCGGCCAGAAGTATGAGTATAAATGATCTCAGTAGGTTCACGAACTTCTGTGGCATACCGTTTCGGTGAACGGCACTGAGTAGCGCTGTTTGGTGAACGGAATCGAAAGCGCCTTTCAAGTCGAGGAAAACCATTATTGTTGGTCGACTGTGTGTGTGTCATCATCATCATTATCGTACAGCGTTATCCAGCAGGGCAAGCCCCACTGACCACTGCCTTTCTTACCATCTTACAAACAGAGTTAGAAAGTATGAATATACAAGATGGACAACGAGTGGACCTACACGGGTGGGAAAAGGAAAGAATGCCCTAGTAGCCAATACACGGAATACACAGTCTAACTGTACAAACCCATATCGATCAGTCATTCTGATTTGACAGAAAGTGACAACACGATCGCCACTGTTCACGGTTCGCAGCCATATCCTTCAGTGTCTTCGACCAACTGGTAGACGGATCTTTTGGACCCCAACCACGAAGACGTGAAGCACCTACTTTTCCTAAGTTTGCTGTGCATTTTCTCATTCCTCGTTGCCAAGTCATCTGTTGACAACCACGTGGTCTCTTCCACTACCTAGGAGGAACGGAGAATAGAACATGGTACGGTAGACGTGTGTTTGACATACGTAACATGTGCCCCAACCAACGAAGTCTACTAATCTGAATACGCTGTGGCAAAACGTTCTCCGAATTAGTACCCAATACTCGCTTTCTGACCTCAGCATTGCTCACTCGGCTACTCCACCCGATCTTAGCGATACTACGTAAACATCAGTGGTCGAAAACCTCAAGACGACGACTATCTTCAGCACTCAGACTCCAAGTCTCGCAACCATACAACAAAACTGAACGCACTGCGGCACAGTATAGACGACCTTTCAACTTCAGAGAAATATCAGGTTGTCGCCACAAGTGCTTCAGTCCAGCGTACGCCGCTCGAGCCTTGGATATCCGCGGGCTCACCTCTACTACTGTGCTTCCATCCGTCGTCACACTGCTGCCGAGGTAGGTGAAGTGGTCGACATTTGCCAGCACCTTCCCATCGAGCATCAACCTCGGAATCGTTGACGTCCAGTCTTGTAACATCACCTTGCACTTTGAAGGTGCAAAGCGCATGCCGAGTGGAGCTACAGCTCTTGAGAGTCTATCTAGTGCACGTTGAGCATGTTCCGTGGATTCCAACAAGCAGACAACGTCGTCCGCGTAATCTAGGTCACAGAGCTTTCCACTATTTCCTAGTTCGACGCCTACATCCTGAAGATTTTGCAGCTTACTCTCCATTATTTCTTCCATGACAAAGTTGAACAGGAATGGAGACATGGGACATCCTTGTCGAACACTGCTGGTCGTTTCGAACTGACCGGCTGGTTCGCCGTAAACTCTAACGAGGCCAGAAGTATGAGAATACAATGATCTCAGTGGGTTCACGAACTTCTGGGGCATACCTTTTCGACGAAGAGTACTGAAAAGCGCTGCTCGATCAGCTGAATCGAAGGCGCCTTTCAAGTCTAGGAAAATCATTATTGTCGGTCGGCGGTGCGTGTGACGCGTTTCAAGTAGTCGGCGAAGAGTAAAAGTCTGGTCGATGCATTCTCGACCTGGGCACAATCCGGCCTGCTGTTCGCGGGCATTCCTCTCGCGAGTGGGTGTAAGACGGTGCAGTAGAATTAAGGCTAATATTTTGGTGATTGTCGGAATTAAGGTGATCGAACAATCAATACTACAGTCACTGAGTATTCTCTTCTCGCCGGTGGTAACGGAATATACACCTCGTTCCAAATGTCGCGGAACAAGGTGATAACTGATTTTATCAGGACATCCTCATCGAGTTTGACGAGAACTAGGGAAGTTCGTCCGGACTGGCTGCTTTCCCATGACTTAGTAGTCGAGTGCTCAACTCTACTTCCATCTTCGATAAGGGACCAGGTGATAATCCCCAAGGAATCGCAGTTGTTGAAGTCTAAGTAACTACCTTAGTGCGAGGCTAGCTAGATTGCTCGTTTAAGTATTCGGCCAGATAATCAAGCCTTTGCCATTTTTCATGAATAGGCTCTCGATTTCTACCACATATCGTTTCAGTGTACGGGGTTCGCCGCCCACCGTGTCGCGAGCAAGTTCGAACAGTCTTTGATTGTTACCTAAAGCGGTTGCTATTTCCATTTCTTTGGTTACCTTGGTCCACCAGTTTTCACGATCCTTAAGGCTTATTACGACTTGCCTCTGTAGACAAGCGTCTGTCACACCAAGTTTACCAACTTGTGCATCAAAATACTAGCTAGCATTACAGTGTCAGAGGTTTTGCTCCTGCGAACGAGAGTGATGAGTTCATCATAGAAATCATCCTTCTGTGTCAGAACTGCAGTCTGTTGGAACGTATGCCGAGATCAAAAACAAACCACGCTCTTCACACAGCTATCCCTTCGAACGCTAACTGACTCCTGGGGTCTTACAGCACATAAATGACTATTAAGCGGGATCCAGTCTAAATAGTCAGCTTCATCATGTTGACTCGCAGCCCTAGTTGCTTCGTCTCCTGAGGTGCGCAGGAAATACCTAGATGAGATACTAGAAGCAGCTGGTTGAATCACACTATCGGCCAGGATAGCTAACGGGCCTCCAATGGGCCTTTCGGAATCCCCCAAACATCCTATTTGGGACGTACTTTCAATAAAAATGTCACATTCACGTGATTCCTAATGATTATCTACCAACTATGTCGCGTCCTATTCTCCGTTCCTCTTAGATAGTGGAAGAGACCACGTGGATGTCAACAGATGACTTGGCAACGAGGAATGAGAAAATGCACAGCAAACTTAGGAAAAGTAGGTGCTTCACGTCTTCGTGGTTGGGGTCCAAAAGATCCGTCTACCAGTTGGTCGAAGACACTGAAGGATATAGCTGCGAACCGTGAACAGTGGCGATCGTGTTGTCACTTTCTGTCAAATCAGAATGACTGATCGATATGGGTTTGTACAGTTAGACTGTGTATTCCGTGTATTGGCTACTAGGGCATTCTTTCCTTTTCCCACCCGTGTAGGTCCACTCGTTGTCCATCTTGTATATTCATACTTTCTAACTCTGTTTGTAAGATGGTAAGAAAGGCAGTGGTCAGTGGGGCTTGCCCTGCTGGATAACGCTGTACGATAATGATGATGATGATGAACTATGTCTTTCGTTTTCTCCCGGTATATAGTTTTATGGGAAAACTACCGGTTTGTTGGAATTTTTTTGTATTTCACTGACAGTTGGTGTTTTTTCTTCCAGTTAATAAATCTCGCCAATGGCTCATTTTTACCATGTGACCACGCAACGGCCAACCGCGGTGATAAAAACGTGCACTGGTACTTTATCAGTAATACGTAACTCAGTTTCTAGGCCATTTTACTGGTCCATCGGATTTGAATTTACTTATATGCAAAAATACATTTATAGAGGTCTTTGAGGTCACCCCGGAGGGTCTTAAGTTAATCCGTGATGTTCCTATTAATGCGAAGATCGTCGCCGCCTGTTTGTTTCGTCGCAAGGTACGGTAAAATGACGAAACATTGTCATCACTGTGGATAGGATCGTGAAACAGATTCTCTCTTTCTCCTCACACACAAAGCCGGTGTGGCCATCATCGACTGTGTACGAACCAATGAAACAGTTGAATTCATCACCATTGCTTCTGGGAGCGTTGAAGTAAGAATTTTCTTTTGTGATGATACAATAGGATCGTGGCGCCCGCATAATCGACCAAGGGTTTGATGTTTTGATCGATCCGGGAGCGAACTACATTGTTGTTCGATTATATCATGGCCTACTGAAGATAATCCTATTGCATTGTATCGGAGAGAAGATCGGAACAGATCTTCTGGATACAAATCAATGGACGGTAAACACATACAATGTCAGGTTGGTTAATCATTTGTTCTCCATTTATCTCTCATGTCGAGTACAGAATCGAGGAGGGAAATATTGTGGATATGGCATTTTTGCATGGCTACAGCCTCCCTACGTTTGCCATGATATATGAAGATGAATTAGTTTTGCATGTAAAGACTTATGAAATTTCGGGGCGCGAGCCATCGCTGCGAAATGTTCAACTCACTTTGGATTCAATTGAACCTGATTCGAAACTGCTAATTCCCGTACCAAAGCCCTACGGTGGTGTTATTTTGGTTGGCGACAATATAATTTATTATCACACCAAAGATGGTCCTCATATATCGCAGTACATCCCACAGGCCAAAGTGAGTTTTTTCCCAACCACAATTTGCGTTTGGGAGTGCTTCCCCAATGATTATATATATATACTGGAAATAATTTTTAAGATCGGCAACTTGGACTGTACTGGACGAGACGTTGTCGAAGACACTCCAGCGTTTTGTGGGCGAATCCATGACATTTTGTTGATGGGCAATCTTTTATCAGGACTAACTAATAAGTACTCCTTTCGTGCTTCTCATTGATTAACTCCTCTGTTTGCCTGGTGCAAAAGCAGTTAGTTTCTGCCCTTAGCCGAGTTTGTCTTCTAACAGATTGTGTCAACCATGTCTTTGCCGTTCTTTATGAATGGGAACCTGAATGCGAATCCATTCATTCCTACCTGGAATAAGACCTCACGTTGTCGCGGTGTGGAAATGTGCTTGCATCACTGATTCAACTACCTGCACGGAACAGTTCGCCTCAGGCCAGACTCATTCAACATTTTAGGGTTCACTGGATGGAGATCAGATTGACCTCAGTTCCCTGCAGTACCTTTACTTCTATTCCGTGCTTTCACATGAATGCACCGGAATAGACATGTCCGATGGCCTCGAAGGTCTGCTGCGGTATCAACGACAATCAACCATAATCTAAAAAAACGGATTGAAGAATCGCACGAAATCACATAAGGTCCGGTGTGGTAACGATCCCGGAAAAAGTGGATTGTCCTAAACCATCTATGACTGTCTATCATGGTGTTTACATCTCATAGCTCAAAAGTGATAGAAACCCAAACAAAAGCTCGGGAGCGTCCTGATTACCTGTAAAATATACACTTGATCACCACAGCAATACTCTATCCTGTCGATGATCGTTCAGTAAATAATGGTGGGAATTAGTGTAGAATAAATGGGTTAATAAAAGAAAACACCGAACCAAAATGGAAATACACCGTGAAAAATGTGTTTCTCATATCCTCTTTTAAGTGCATCGTGCACCAGGTTAGATTATGGTCAATATCCGAGTCAGTCTTGAGACAGGATAATATTTTGACAGGTTTCAATTATATCGTAAGAACGGTAACCTCCATGATTCCTGTAAAGGTGTCGTAAAAATTCATGTGGTAATTATATATTTGTTCTAATTCAGAATAGTGGAAGGTCTTCGGTGAATGGGGAGAACTGAGACTTCGAAACCTAATTAATTATCTTTTAGGGATGGGTGATATAAGAATAGGAAAGACATTGGCCTCGTAAGAACAAAAGTCAAAATAGTGATGATGAAGAGATATAGTGAAGCAACCGTCTCGCGATGAGCTACCGACTTCAGGTTATCTCAACTACTCAGCTCGGTCATGTAGGACATATTGTGCTTTACAGAAGACTTTCATAACCTACCGAAGAATTTCCAAAATCTGCCGTAAGACCGAGTGTTCAAAGTATATTGTTAACGGTAGTGATATTTGCAGTTATTGATCAATAACCAGAATGTTTAAAGCAAATGAAGAATTCAAGAACGCTGGCATATCCAGTCGCTTTATGTTTTCGTCCTGCTGTTTGAGTTTCTAGCTTACCAGCTTGCGTGTTTAGTTGAACGTGTCAAATCCCCGTGGATAACTGCCCATGTGTTGAACATAAGCCGTAGTGTGTAGTTAACTCGGTTGAGTTGCATAAAATGATGCTATGATCTTTGTTTCCAGTCGATATTCGCACGCACATTAATCCGTTCTTCGATTAGTTAAATAACAACGAGAACCGGGTCAAGAAATAAAAAACAAAACGGACATCGGCCCACGTTCTGTTGTGAACGTGCGTGTTCAATTGCCAGGACTTAGAAGTGCTTTTAGTCTTATCTGCCATTTATCCATATTTCAGGCTAGTCAAGTTCTTTGCTATACCATGGTTGATGCTCAGCGTTATTTGCTGGGTGATATGGCTGGTCGTTTGTACATGGTTCATTTACTCCCAGAAGAGACTCCAGCCATAGGAACCAGTCTTGCCGGAACGTCCACCAGCTCCGTCTCTTCGGCGTTGCGTATTGGCTCCATTCGCATTGAACTTCTAGGTAAGATTCATTTTCATTGACCCTGGTTCTTACCAGCCCTACGTAAAAGGTGTACAAAAAGATGTAACGATGGTGATTTTCTATATACTTTTTTAGTTTTAATAGTACAGCTTGTCACACTCGACTGGATGATTTCGAGATGTCTAGTGAGAAAATCAGTTCCCCTGTTTTCGCTCGACACCCGCTTGCGTTCGGGTATTGGGCGTAGTTGGCTAAAAATAATGGCTCACATAACATAAGTTATGGAAACGGGATGGCGTTTATTTTTGTAAAAAGAAGGTGGGAAACTGTCAAAATGAATAAACTTTGTCGCCGTGGCTTGAAAGCAAACCATGCGGCTGGGGGTTGCAAATTTCTTCGTGAATGTACAATTGGAGGGTGTGGTGGACCGCACCCCACATTGTTGCATTCAGAAAGCGACTTGAGCAATCAAGTAACAGCTTCAGTCATGCAGTGAAGAACCGGGAAAAGACGAACCTGAAGGTAATCTCGGCGGTTGTCCCAGTCATTATTCGACACGGTAACAATACAGCACGAGCATTCGCGTTTTTAGAGCGGTTCTGGTTCTATCTTCATTTGAGAAAATCTGGTGTCGCGTCTTGGGATAGTAAGCAAGAGCAAAAATCTAACGATGTCAACACTGGAAAAAAGCTACGTTTCAAGCTACTGAGGTGGAAACCGACATTGAATCCAAGGAAATCAATCGTGTGATCCACGTCAAGAAGGCGTGTTCTGTAAAGTTTCTGTCAAAAGTGAATAGTGTTGTACGAAGATATCACCTGGCAGCGCGCTGGCCGCATATGAGCTCTATCCAGTTCTCGTCATGCGAGAACATGGCGATCGGATTACTGTTCGGGTGCGACGTGCTAGAATTTTACTGGGTACAAGACCAACGTTTGGATGACACGGACGAACCATATGCTTTTGAAACGATCCTGGAATGTATGATGATATGACGCGTATCGGCGAGTCCGATGAAAGTGAAGAATGTTCATTGTCACAGGGTCTCTGAAGTTGAAAAGGAGTTGGAGAGATTCTATTAACAAGGCTCGTTAGGCGAAGGTACAACAAAGAAAAAGGATGTCTGTAGAAGACCGCGAAGCCTTAACAACTAAAAAAAGGACGGCTTGCTTTCGAGACGGATATTACGAGTTGGCCTTGCCATGGCGAACAGATTCCATAATCTTACCGAATAATAAAGCATATGTCTTACAATGCTTATCTCAGCTCGGTAAACACCAGCGCAGCTCAGAAGACCTCTGGAGAAAATATACTAAGGCGATGAACGAATATTCACACTGAAGACACGCTGTGGAAGTGCAGACCGGAATGTTGTATATATATATATATTCACCACAACCGTCTGATGTCGCACTGTATTCCAAACGAAACATGGTACAATGGGGAGAAAGGGGTTGACAGCAGGAGTCCATTACCACAGAAACAAACCATTATTCTTACTTGCCTCATCATACCGTCGTTCATTCGGCCAAGCAACAAACGTCAAACACTGGGTCCGCAGACCAATCGAAGCAACAAATACCGAAGACATGGGTCGAACTTTGCAAATCCACACGCCCATCCCAGAGCAACAGGTGATCTATCAGGGTGATAATTTCAGCGATCAGCCCGGTTCGAACCCCCTATTGATTCTTTAAGGTACCATCAGGAACGTCAGCTTACCCGGTTTACCACGTCAACTGGGTCCGTAAATTGCGTCTCCTTTAATCACTGTGACTGGATTTTCCCTTAGTTTCCTTGGCGGACTGGATGCAACGTGGCCGTCTATCATAACCGGTTTTTCCTTTTGCATACTACTGTGTTTGGCTCGCGCAGTCATGTACTCACACACGCACGCATGATCTACACCCCGTGCAGTCATGGACGCACGCTCGCAATTGTACACATGTTCGCAGTTGACGATTGTCGTGCTTCCTCTCGGACAGCACCGACCAATCGGATCGTGTCACGTGCTGCACGGCCTTGCACGACGTAATCCGATTGTACAGTTGTCTTACACCTCCGATTGTATACCTCGATGACTCACGCACTTGCATATTCGTTTGCGTTCTCATTTGCTCGCTTGTACTGGCGCTTACGGTACGCTGCTACGGTATACACGTTTACTCTTTCTTCTGCCTACCGTATTCGGGACACAGCGCATACAATCGTTGAATTTAAATTTACAAAAAATGGTTCGGCGTGCAATACATGATCCGATGTTCACAATCAAAGGGATTTCACAAGAAACCAAAGGATTCCATGAATCTATGGGTTTTCTGCTGTCTCAGGACTTGTATCTTCGTGAAGGTGGAAAGGGTGGTAATTCGGATGTCAGAAGAACCCTATTCACGAAGCCTCCATGGGCAGTCAAATACATTTATGGCGATACAACAGAACGTGCAGGTAGTGAAAAGCGTTTGTGAACCACGGACAACAGAGATCAAAATAATCCTGCTAGCGATTTAACTGCGTCGGGAAATCTCGTGCCGAAAACCGTGGGCAGTTTGAATTCGAATTCTAAGATCCTCAAGTCACAATACAGTTTGGGCGGGAAACCCAGCAGTAAAAGACGGCGTATTGGTTTTGACATAGACGCCACAACCGATGACCATGTTGAAATTAGCACAGACCGGGTCGTTGGTTTAGTTTAGGTCCAACCGAAAATGCAAGTAGTCATATTCAACAAGGGAACTTCACGTGAAGCCATCTGTTCACTACCATCCCCATCGAATGTGATCCGGTAGTGGATCCGTTAACTTCGCTCGACGCAGATCAATTGGAACGTTTGGATCCACAAATGTAACTCGAGATTACACTACTGAATTCAGTCAGTCTGTGTGTTCAGGCCGATATCCATCCGCCCAGTATTAATGAAATGGAGACCTATGCAACGTGTTTGGATGCTGGTGAATGGAACACTAATTGACATCTGGAAGTTATGCCGAAGGATCAACTGACCGCCCAACTTCCAGGAGCGCCTCAAAGCTTGATGGTACAGCTCGCTCCAGGCTATTTAGAAACTGGTCGAATAAATTGATACTATAAACCGCGATCTAAATGTCCTCGCTCAGAATCCACTTCAGCACCTAATGCTGCACCATGCTCGACTACTGAAAAGGCATATTTTCTAGATTTGTGCTTTTCGGAACGTGATCCAAAGGTACAACATCGACGTTGTTCATCTCACTGTCGGGAAACGGTGGTTGCGAATATACCTCCCAACTTCGACCGTGTCAGAACTGGTTCCCACATTAACCGAGCCTTAAAATCGGTCAGTTAGTTTTGTCGCTGGAGGTCGACCGCGGGGGTCATTGGCCCAAGGCAATTATTGAGGATGCTCACCCAGGATCTGATGGTTTGACAACGGAACTCACTGTCAGAACGGTAAATGGCCGTAGTCGAAGAGACGTACGTTGGATCTGCCCATTGGAAGGTGAACTCGCGTTGCTGGAAGCACAGACAGACTGACTGACTATCGGGAGCCCCGGCCCCCGAGGCCCCGTTCGTGTTATTCCGTTTTCGGCGTTCTGCTACCGACTACCATTTCAGTAGTCAGACTCTGGATTGAATACGTTTTCTCGAACCTTATGGATGAATTCTTCTGATCTTTGCTATGACTGGTCGGCTTTGACTGTCTTCTGACATTATATTGACCTTGGGTGCGTCTATCCGGGTGAAAAGCCAATGTAGATCGCGAACAAGTGATTTTCCGTCTACAGTGCGTTCTTTCCTCCTTCCATCCTTGTAGGTCCTCTCCCTGTCCATCTGCATTCGTTCATTCTGTTTCTATTTACAACGAAGAAAGGAAGGCGTTAGTCCGTGGTGTTTAACGTTGCAGGATGATGATGATGATACATCTCGCATTTTCAGGCGTCCCAAATAGGACCTTTTTGATTTTGCTCAGCTGTTACGATCTGGAAATTACAATACTTGGCTAGGGGCTTCAGCTTTTAGATAAACCGATTGAAATCCTGCCCCGTTTTCTGTTTGCAAGTTGTGATTTAGTAGCGCGCAAAGACTTCATTTGGCGGCCTAATAAACAATTTTTGAGGAATCTGAACAGCATTGTCGCATGAATTACATTCCGCCATGTGTGTGTTCGGAGGGACATGGTTGTATGCGTAGTCATGCTTCTCGAAATTGTCTACACCGACTTTGGTGCGAATTCCGTCAAACGTGCAGAACCTTCATCGTTACATTTTCGAAGTAGTCGAGTTCAGATCCCTGTCGAATCGTTCAGGACGTAGATGTCGTTCCATTTTGAGACGACTTGTATGTCAAATAAATTGATGCGTATGTGCTTACGAAACCTGAATTGTTGAGACAGACAGAAGACAGGCCTGACATTTAGGTTCTATTCAACTTACAAATGAATGGTAAAAGTTGAAAACAAGAGAAGAATTCTCAATAGTTTTAAATATTCGTGTTGGTTGTAGCTCAGGTTGTTGGTTGTCATGATGTTCTGATCGCTGAGCTTGGCGTCTGGATAGCGAACGTTTCATCACCAGTCGAGGTGACAACGTCGGTGCATGTGCACATGCACTGACGATGTCAACTCGACTGGTGATGAAACGTTTGCGATCCAAACGCCAAGCTCAGCGGTCAGAATATCATGAAAAGAGAGAAATTCAGAAGAACAACTATGACAAAACTAAGGTTGATGTAAAATACCAACAGAGCAGAACACTGCAATAGTCAACTTCTGCCGTTTGATTGGAAGTACCGGCCCACGGAAGCCTGGTGTAATGGAGCTAATCACGAAAACAGGCTGCTCACGGATTCGCTCTCAGGAACGTCGCCTGGATTGTTAAGCAAGACACTTTACGGAGCGGTTCAGTTGGTCTACTTCTTCAGTGAACCCTCTGAATATACTTGCAAGAGAAATGATGCAGGTAAATATCACTCCATTAGAAATGAGGGTTTTCCGGAAGATGGGTTACTTGAGAACGTACAAAGTCGCTAAACCGGACGGGTTGCTTCCATCTTCTTACAAGAATAGAGGCTAAGCTTTGAGTTCGAAGTTAACAAAACTCTTCAGTTTACCTTGGGATAATGAGCAGATTCCCGTATGATGACGTAAGTTGGTGATCGTGCCGATTTACAAGAAAGGTGAAAGGTCTTGTGAACACCAAAAAGTAAATAGCTTGAAAAATATCGCATCCGAACTGCTCCCCGAGTTTGTTCTTCACTGATTATCCAACGCCCGTTAAAAGTGTACATGTGGGATTCAAGTCGGATTCAGACCCGGTCAGAGTTGTATTAACCCGATCTTTGCCCCTCGACCATTCATTCTAATACCGACACACTTTCCGTAGACCCACAATTTCTGTTTTCCTTGATCCGAAGGCGGCGTTCGACTCAGTCGACTGCACAGTTCTCTAGCGTTGCACCTCATTGCAGAGGTGCCAGAGAAATTTATCTCTCTTTCCCATTCTTTGTACACGAACATTCGAGACCGAGTTCGTGCTGACGGCGATCTTTCATTGAAGTTCATCGTGAGAAGTGGTGCTAACTTTTGCTTTTGTGTGCCTCTCTCCTAGACAGTCAATCGGCTCGCGTATGGTAGCTGATCGTGCGCAGCTTTTGGAGCAAGTTCGGTGCAGATCGCGACTCAGTTTTTTTTCCATTAGCGGAAAACATAGACCTACCGTAGGCCTAGGCATTCTATATCCATCTGGATAGTGTTGATCCAAGTTTTAGGCTGGCCACCAAGGTGACAGTGTCATCCAGGACAAAGTTTAAAGCAGAGTGTTTGGTTAGTTCCATCTCGGGTCGCCGTAGGATATAGCCCTGCTACCACCGTCGCAGGCATTGGAGAAAGATTGAGACTTCGTGCGTTTCGCACCACTCTGTCCTAACTTCGTTGCCAGTTTACTTTCGAAATACGTAGGATTCACCAGTGATCAAACATTTCCACCTTTTTAGTATCCTCTGCTCTCATTGTCCAGGTTTCGCAGTCGTAACTGAGCACGGGGCGGATAACGGCGTGGTAGATACGCACTAAAGGCTGATTTCACTGCGGGTCCACAACGCCCGTCGTAGCTGGAGATATGCTTTCCCGGCGTTGTCTATCCGGAGTATTGCTTCATTCCTCGCATGAAAGTTTGGAAGCATTTTACAGCCTAGATACTTAATGGATGAAACGCACTGGATAAGTTGGTCATTGATGGACAGCTGTTGGGCTGATGGACTTGGTAAAATTGAAATAACTCTAGTTTTTGTGGTGTCTACTTCTAATCCAGTGGACTCTGAGAAGTTAATTCGATTAATAAGCGTTTGAAGTGTGCAGGGAAGTCTGCTAGCACAGCAGTGTCATCCGCGATATCTAGGCGCGAGATGTGCATCTCCTGACTTAGCTGGAGGTCAGGGTAGTCAGTCAGCGCCTATCTCATTGTACGGTCGATCGTGTAGTTAAACAGCACCGGTGAAAGGAGGCAGCCCTGTCGGATACCAGTAATGAGTGTGAACCCCGAGAATTCTTCGTGCATACGGACCCGCACCCTAGTGGTCCTCTGAGAATCCTTGGGTTTATCAGGCATCTCGTCGGATTCCATTATCACACAGAGACACCCCTGGCTAACTGAATCAAAAGCGACCCGGAAGTCGATAAAACAGGTAATGGTCACTGCTGGAACTTGTAACAGAGCTCCAGTGTTTGACGTAGTGCGAAAATTTGATCCGCGGAGCCTCTACCATGGTGGTAGCCCCCTTGGATCGGTCAGCTGCGGCGGTCTCGAAGAGAAACGGTTGAGTAGGTGCACGCAGAAAGTTTTCGCAACCACGTCAATCAGGCTGATCCCCCATAGTTCTCGCACCCTGATTTGTTCCCTTTCTTTGAGTAGAACAGCAGAATAAACGTGCCCCAATCAATCGGAAAGACTTCTCCCTGCCGTATGGAGCCACATACGGTATGCTGTCTGTCGATCAATAATGACAGGCTTCATTTGTAGGCTGCTAGTGGTATACTGTCTTTCCCAGAAGCTTTTCTGTTCTATAGCTGATTGATGAGCTTCGCTATTTCGGTTGTGCTCTGTGGATCGCAGTTAACATCGTATGGCTCTGCAAGAATTGGTGGTTGTAGGTCCGTCATGTGATCTGATGACCCGTTGAGCAACCAATGGAAGTACTCTACCCATCGTTCTATCTTTCTTTTCTACTCAGATATAAACTGTCCGGCTGCGTTGCACAGAAGCGACTCATGCTTGCGGCGTCTATCCGACGCGTTACGAAATCATCATTTCACGCTACAGTCCCATTTTTCCAGCTACTTCTATCTAGTACCCCCTACGATCAGCCCCAGCAGAACGCGAGGCCTTGCGTTGCGGTCTGCATCGTTCGTCACTTCCTGATATCCAGGCTTCGTGTGCTTTGACTGACATTTGAAATGTGCCCTCAGAGATCCAATCTTTTAAACGTATTTTGGTTTTCCCAAGTTCTTTTGAGGTAGCTTCTGTCACCACTGACTTAGTCGTCGTCCATTGTTCTACTAAAGTTGCATACGATGGCATGTTGGTTACTGTGGATAGTTAGGTGGTGATTACGTTTGAAATTTCAGGGCTGAGACGTTTATTAGGGTCGATGGAGAGGCGCGTGAATAGATTCTGGAGCGTGCACGAAGGAGAACGTAGTCTGTATTGTTTGCGTTTCCCGTCGCTGCATCGCGGTACGATCGACAGTCATCCACAGACGAAACCCAACGGAACCTCTTTAGGATATGGTCAGCTTGATGCGAGGTGCGGTCGTCGTTGGGATACCACGTCAGAAAGTACTGCAAACGACCTTTTTGTTACTTGTTCGCTTTACTGTGGTTGGCTCTGGCTTCATGAGTGTGTCTGGTCGCGGTTGCAATAATATGATCACGATGCTTAATGGGTGTTCGATACTAGAGACGTCCCTAGCGTCACAGATCTTTTCGAGGGCGCTGCTCTAGCCTCTGTACAGCCATGTGCAGACCTCAAGGCAGCAGCGTGTTGATGGCTGATTACCGGTAGCTGCATAAGAACACGTTCGCCATTCGAGTGAATTGAACCAACACGGAGGTCCATGTAGCCCTGTTGGTTTCACAGATTTCCTTCAAAGCTGTTGGATTTCACGGCAAATCTCGTTCCCACTCAGGGTAACTGTCTTCGCATGCCAACTGACCGAGGTTTTCCGACCTCAGTTACCCTCAACCTGGTTTATCGCGCCTGTCGAGCGGATTGCCAGGGTGTTGCCGCTGATACATGCTTCAACTTCGTGGAACCACAGGTGAGAGCTGTGTACCTGATAGAAACTAAAGAGATGGAAGATACCCCAAGGGCACGACAGTCTACCAACTCACAGGTGTCACTCCTATCAGACATCCATACACCTCATTTTGTTGGATTCAGCCAAGCCATTTTTGCAGCCTTGACCAAGACCTGATTTTCCTAGGTTGTACGGTGTCGACTCATCCGAGGTACCTGTGCGAGCTTTCCAGTCTCCGACGATGGACAGAATGTCACGTGCCTGCGCCCGATTGATTAATTCTTAGAGATTGTATTAGACCGCAGTCACCGTCAAGTCCGGTGGTGAGCCTTTGAAGCGTGCCATACCAAGTCTCGCGGAAGTCGACTCCCAAACCGTCACTTCGCTGTGGGCTTTATTGCTAATGGAGAATGCTACTCCGTGTCGCCTACATCTGCCTTTCGAGCCGCTACGATAAGGCCAGTAAGCTGTCTCTTCTGAAACTTTTATGCGCCAAGTGCCCAGAGCTTGATATGCGGGCTCCTAAGTGACAAATTATGTCGATCTTGTAGTTGTGCAGTATCCTCTTTGTGAGACTTTGGCTGCCCACGTCTAATAGTGTCGGTACGTTCCAACAAGATATATAAGCCGGTTTTCTGCAGTTGAATATTACAGCTTGTTGTCGTTACACCTCTACTCCTGGAGCACGAGGCGCGTCGCTTCCGGGGAACGCTGTAGCATGATAAAAGCGCATATTTCGAAAATTATTCCCGGAGATTCTCGGGAATATTATACGAGGCGGTGTCCCCAGCACCGTTCGGGACTATTTTACCGCTCGGTTGCCCAGTCCGGTGTAGGAAGTAAGTTGACGGTACTTCATCCGACCTTTTTGTTTGAGAATGCACTTTTAACCTCTGCACACCGAAATACAGCCTGCAAGCAGCAGGGTTGTTCCAAATGGGCCGGTGGCCTATTAAGCGGCTCATTTCCCTTTTCCAGAATACTGGGTTGGGTAGGTTAAACAGTTTTCTTTTTTTTACCATTGGGTCAGATCTCATTCGCCCGTTCCGGAGTATCCGTCTTCGCATTGCGAACACCGTCTCACCGGGGTTTTTAGATCTTGGTTAACCTCAACCTGGTTTTCGCCTGCTTGTCAAGCGGTTTGCTAGGGTGTGGCAGCTGCTGCATACTTCAGCTTCGTGTAGCCACTTCTGAGAGCTGGGTGAATGGTGAAAATGAAGGAGGTGGAGATTACCTGGAGAAACACAATGGTCTACCATCTCAGAGATGTTACTTCTCTCAGACAACCCAAGTGGTGATCGCCAGGGTTGATCTCTGTCACCCTTCCTCTTCAGTTTGGTGATTGAAATGGTTCCTGAGATAGCTCTGTCCTCGTGTGAGAATAACTGGGTCGATCTTCACTCAGGCGGTACAGTGTCGGACTTAGAATGCGTGGACGGTATTGTTCTTCTGAGTGAAGATCCATGTTAGCTATAGGTTTCTCCAGATAGTCTGAACAGTAGTGTAGCAATGTTTGAGATACATTTTGCACCTGAACCTTGTCTTGGAAGATGAAGCCCTAGCCGAAGTGGGTAGGTTTTTCACCTAGGTGGCTACATCTCACCAGAGGATCAAATATCAGATGAATGGTCGTCGCGTATACGGAAGATGCGCTTGCCTTTTGTCAAACTCAGTCACCTATGCCACCGGCGTGACATCCGACTGTTGATCCAGAGTCGATTGTACACTTCGGCTGTTAGATCCGTTCTTTTAAACGGCTCAGGTACGGCCGGTAAGGATAGAAAATACGCAAAGACTATCGGTGTTTAAGCATCCATGTCTCCATAGTACTACTTGAATATGGTGGGTACACCGTATCAGTAAAGTTGAGGTTAACCATAGAGTGTTGGGAACCAATAGTCAGTCACTTGAACAAGCTGAGCAATCGGAAGTGATTGAAAGGCACCAACCTGAGCTACAACCAACGTCAATTTTCAAAGGTGTAGAGAATATAGTCCTCGTTTTCAGACAGTTTACGAAGATGGGCTCTTAGAATCAGGTTTACGATGCTGCTTTTTAATTTTGTTGCTTTCGTGTGAGACACCTTTACTGCTTCGAAACTGTTATTAGCACGACCTTCAGGCACCGTCTGGCATTTTCATGTTTACTTTTTCGGTTCAACGTATCATTATCTTAACCTCACATTTCATCACTTTCTTCATGACATACACTAGGCGAAACTGTAACCCCGGAATCGATTGCTTATCTGGACAATGGGGTCGTGTTCATCGGATCTACTTTAGGCGATTCTCAGCTGATTCGATTAAATCCAGACCCTGATCCGGAACGGAATAGTTATATTACGGTCTTGGAAAACTTCGCCAATATTGCACCCATTGTGGATATGGTCTTGCTGGAGAATAAGGGCCAAAATCAGTTAATCACTTGTTCTGGTGCCTACAAAGAAGGTAGCCTCCGTCTTATTCACAACGGCATCGGAATCCACGAGCTGGCGACAATCGACCAGGATCTGATCAAAGGTGCGTACATTTCGTGTTTCCGCATGCCTTGTTCGTTTATACGTATCTGGCAGTGACAGCTCCGTTGATCATTTCTATTATAAGAGAGTTATTGAATGATTTAAGCGCGTTCTGTCCACAGGTGCGTGGTGTTTCCCTCTCCAGTCGGATTGTTTTGATGACACAATTGTCGTCTCCATGGTGGGCCAAACCCAGTGAGTTCCTATTCTTGCTTTGCTATTCTTCCATCGTTGTCATTTTGAGATGAGCTCCCGACGGCGATTCGGCTTATGCGTCACTTACAGCTATGTGGTTGCTTGTGGGGATAACCGCCATGGATCGCCTTAATTCTCCATGTGGTTTAGGTTATTCGCCTAAATGTATGCAACTGCTCTCTCACTAGAGTGGTCTGACTTTTGTTGATATCTCGGAATGAAGCATTCATGTGATAATAATAGAAGCATATGCGGAAGAAGTACAACGCAGTTGAAATGTTGGAAGAATAATAATTATGTATGTATGCAAACCAACCATTATCTATGACATCTGCTTCACGTACAATACATCGATGTAGAATAACTTATGAGGACTTTCGACTTCAGATTATACAAGTTGAAATTCATTCAGTTTCATTTCGGAAATGCCTTTGATTGACCATTCAAATTGAGTTTGTTTCCTGTAGATTAGGCCGTCTGTTTTCGCTTATTTGTATTTTCCAATTCATACAGTTCCATTTTCAACCACTGTTCATTATAAATTTTTATTGAAAAATTCTTGATACTTTTTCGAGTGGGAACTTTAAATAAGCGCCTATGCAAATGCTGAACCTTTATTTTACAAGGAAAATGTGCATGATGTTTTCACCCGACGTCTCATCAATGGTTTGCTATAGGTTGCTGATGCTCAAAGATGATGACATCTCGGCCCTGCGTCTAGAAGGTTTTAAGATGGATGAGCAAACAGTCTATTGTGCAACACTTTCATCTGCTCAATCGGTTAAACCGAATGCAATGTCCATAGACGCTTCCGAAACTACAGAGGAATGTTTTTTGCTGCAGGCGACCACTTCCGGCATTCGTCTCATTGGTATTCGATCTTTGCGAGGTCGGGGGTGTCTGAGTGAATGGCGCCCACCAAGCGGCCGAGGTGTTTCCTGTCTGAGTTCCCACAAATCACTGGTCGTTGTTGCTAGTGGGACGGAATTGTATGCTCTCGAAGTATCGGGTACACCGGAAACCCCGAAATTTGAGCAAATCGCGTATGTCTTGGTTTTTGAATTGGATTATTAATTTAAGGCATTTTTGAATCTGGCGAGTAAATAGGGATGGTCATCTAGAGTATCGAAATAGTTTTTTCACGCTCATATGCAACCCAACTCTACTGTTTTTATGATTGTTTCGTTAGACGCTAATCTACCTGGGGTTGGTGCAAAAACAATCATTTCCAACTTCATGAAATCCATTCTTATGTCAAACTGCTATTCTGCAGGCGATCAACTAGATCCCTCCAGCTTACTGGATTATACTACAAGTATTGTCGAAATCCGAATAAAAGTGTGGTTTCGGGAATTAATGTATCCTAGACATGAAACAATACATCCTGGTACAAACTCTTATGCCAATTTAAAGAAAGTGCATCACTATTTCGTCGGCTTTTAAAAGATACGCAATAGTTGGTCAGAGCTTTTATGAGACAGATACTTGGAACTTTTCAATTTCCCCGGTTTCGCTACTGCATAAACAATGAAATTAACATTTTCATTGTAGGCGTAACCTGACACATTATCTACCAGTAAAGTATTCCATTGAGGTTTGGAGCCTTTTCGTGGACCTACCATCAACCGAGAAATTGCTAATAACCCACCAGTTAATACCGTTCTAAATGTGTTTGCATTGCTTTTATGTTCTAGGAAGCAGAAATATATCCGACACTTCTACGAATTGTACCAAGATCAGAATTTATACCTCCATTGCGAAAACTGCATGCGTTTCATTTTATTTTCATGGCTTGGGAAATTATTCATATTCGACCGTTCACTGAATTCCGCCCGTCAAACATCAGTGAAATTAATCTTAATCAAGGTTGCACAATTTCAACTTTGCAGAGAGCATTGCAGAGCTAACGTAGGTAATATTGAGTTATCAGAAATGTACGATCCCAACCTTAGTTTGTTTTTTTTTCTCGGAAAAAATTACGAACGTATAGCCCATGACGAAGATGTTCTGCATTCTAATCTTGCCATTATCTCCATCCTTTAGCTTATTTTTCTTTTTAGCTTCAAACTACAGTACTTTAGGACGTTGTTACCATGATCTTATTCGATATTTTCCTCCCCTTCTTTAGATTAAACTTTCAATAGCCCAAATTTATATTTCATCTTCCAACCCGCTAACATCTACTAGTCACCGAACTATGCCCCACGAAGTCGCATGTATCGACCTTACTCCTTTCGATCACGCTCGTTCGGCCTCAATCCTTGGTCGTCCACTTTCAACAGATCCACCTCCAAACCCTAATGTGCCATGTGTCGTTGCGGTTGGTCTGTGGCTTGGTCATGGCTTGGCTCTGCTCCGACTACCCACTCTGGACCTGTTGCACGAGGAACCTCTCCCAGAAACTACGGCGTCTACGGGGACGGCGTTATTGCCTCGGTCTGTGCTCATAGCGCAACTTGAAGATACTGCCTACCTTTTTGCAGCAATGGGCGATGGGACTCTGTACTTTTACACTATAGATCCGACAGAAGGCGAGTTTTCCATGCATTTGACTACACGGCCACACATGGTGGACTAGTCAGTGAATTTTTCCAGCGGTCATACACTGTCTCAGGTTGTTCAAAACGAAACAAACCAATGGTCACTCGTTATTTCCACCGTTTCCTGTGGTTTTCTGGCAGCAATAGGAAAAAAGTAATTTATGGTATAAGGGTTATTACTTCCTGACCGTCTCCGTTTTTCTTCTCAGTGTACAATGCGTCCAAAAATGCCAAGATCACTTTTTGTTGTCGAAGTTCACAACTCACTACTTCAAGGCTTGTTTACAGGTAAAATCCACAAAACTGGAGATGAAGTCAAGTGCATACACACACACTACTCGCCGACAAAAGTGGCCGTGAAAGTTGAAAGCTAGTGAAGCGAATTAACAAACTCAACCGATGCCGCTCAGGTTAGGGTTCTACGTCTCGTACTGATGCTAAACGATGACTGCATGAGGACACGTCTAAGTGAATAATATTTAGGAAGTCAATTACGAGTGAATGTGATAAAGCCAGCCACCAAGAATGCCAACTAAATTTGCCCTCATTTCATCTTCAGTGTTGACAGAATTATTGAATCCATTTTCAGTCCTGAAAATATCATGGATTATGGACTATTATAGTATCTATCACACTGGAATTAAATAAAGGCACTTCAGAAATGCGATACATATAGCCCACATGACCAACAGTAAGATACAAATACTGACAGGTTCACATTACTTAGGGAGTAAAAATGAAACCATATTGGACCAAGGACACAACGGCATCTGGTGAGTTATTCCAGTGATCGTGTTTAAACTGGCCGGTCGAGTTCTTTTATTAGAAGAATTGCAAATCAAAAAGTTTAATTCTAGTACCTTCAAGGCAGTTGACGTGCGCTATATGTATCGCATTTCTAAAGTGCCTTTATTTAATTCCAGTGTGATAGGTACTATAATAGTCCATAATCCATGATATTTTCAGGACTGAAAATGGATTCAATAATTCTGTCAACACTGAAGATGAAATGAGGGCAAATTTAGTTGGCATTCTTGGTGGCTGGCTTTATCACATTCACTCGTAATTGACTTCCTAAATATTATTCACTTAGACGTGTCCTCATGCAGTCATCGTTTAGCATCAGTACGAGGCGTAGAACCCTAACCTGAGCGGCATCGGTTGAGTTTGTTAATTCGCTTCACTAGCTTTCAACTTTCACGGCCACTTTTGTCGGCGAGTAGTGTGTGTGTATGCACTTGACTTCATCTCCAGTTTTGTGGATTTTACCTGTAAACAAGCCTTGAAGTAGTGAGTTGTGAACTTCGACAACAAAAAGTGATCTTGGCATTTTTGGACACTGTACAGTACAGCGTCTTGAATTCTGATATACTGGTCGGTGGTGGTCGAGTGGTTTTTAAGCGTTTACCTAACGCAAACGTTAGGGGTTCGAATTTTACCACCGCCGGCCACTTTGGTGGTCGACAGCAATCCGCTGCCGCACGGCTTGTCACTTCGATTGATCTGTTAAGGATACATAAGATACTCTCTATCTCTATTATACAACAATTCAGGGGGGGGGGGCTTAGACCTGCAACCAGTGCAAGGTTTCCAAATGGGAACGTGATAGGTGGTAGCCGGAATCAAACCCGGGTTGTTATTGTCCAAAGTCGAAAATGCTAATCGTTTGACCGCCGCCGTCCGTGTGTCGTTCTCCCCTCAGGTTGCCGTCTGTCCCCCGTAATAGTTCTGTCGGACTTCAAGATTGTGAGGCTTACTCCTTTCATTGCACTGACGCGATATATATATATATATATATATATATATATATATATATATGTATATATATATATATATATTCTCCTTTGGGGAGTAACTGACGTGTTTGGTGCGGTGGTTCATGCGGAGCAGCTGCTGTGTATTGTTCCCCATTACTCTTTTCTGTTAGCCGTACCGCGACAGCTCAGTTGTTGGAGCGTTTCCCTGTAAACGGAAGGGTACCTCATGTGATTCCGGCTTGCGTCGTGAACTTTTGGATGTGAAAAAGCGGGTGAAGTCTCACTACTTATAAGAAGGGATTTCGTTTGATATGTTAGTGTATCAGGACCGAGTTCAGTTTGTGTTGTATCAAAAACACGGCGCACCACTTAATATGTAACTTTGATAATCGGTAGCAAACCGTTGTTCAAAATATTGGTTGTCAGTTGACGTTTCGAACACTACGAGTAACCTCCCTCGAAACCAACCTAATATGCCTAGTATCTCATCCCCTGCCACACATTTGCGGTCTGAACCAATTACATTGTACCGTCTGTGTTTCTGTACTCTGTAAACCGCGATATCTTGTGGTATTTTGTTCGTAATTGCACAGAAGACGGTTTTAGCTATTTACATTAATCATCGTCATTATCATCGTACAGCTGCAAACAGCAGGACGAGACCCACTGACCACTGCCTTTCTCACCATGTCGCACTTAGAAATAGAATGAATAAATGTAGAAGATGAACGGGGAGTAGACTTCAGAGGTGGGAAAGAAAAGAACGCCCCAGTGGCTAACACATGGAATACACGGTGTAACTGTACAAACGCACATTGATCAATCATTCTGATTTGACAGAAAGTAGCAGCACGACAGCCACTGTTCACGATTCGCTGCAATATCCTTCAGTGTCTCCAGTCTGGTGGCTAAGGGACCTATCGGACACAACTGCGACGACGTGAAGCACCTACTTTTCCTAAGTTTGATGTGGACTTTCTCATTCCCTGCTGTTCACATCATCTGTTGACCCCCATGCGGCTTCTTTCATTCCCGAAGAGTCACGGAAAACAGTGTATGGAACGAGGACATGTTTATCATACGCAACATGTACTTACGTTCAAGTAAATTCATTCATTTAACAAGAAAGGAACACGTTGCAGGTAATGTATTGTTCATTAATACAGTTGGTTATTTCTCCAGTGCAGAGTAACGTTCGCTAGGCAATGTGAGTTTTGCAGTTTCCATAGAATATATCGTTTCCACTAGTTTGAGTGATATTTGGATGATGGCGGTGTTTGTGTCCCTTGAACTGTAAGCGTGCAGATGTCATAGTTCAAAGTCGTAGAAGGAATGGTTGATTAGTATTTCTAAATGTAAACAACTTTTGCAAATAATCTAACCGTTTGGCGAGTGTTATGAAGCAGATAAATGGAGTAAATTATAACGGTGTAAGGAAACCATTCATAATACTCGAAGCTGGATGTTTTTCTCGGACACGATGTGCGGTAACTTCTGTATTCTGCTTTCTAGTGCATCCACTTTCTCCTTTTTCTGAATGTATCACTCATCGATATTCGCAGGTAGTATACATGCGTGCAACTGAGTGTTTATCTTTTTTGTTGATTCTCATTCTTCCCATTTAGGTCGCACATGTTTACGCGAGGCTAAGCGGATGAACGCCGGAACAGGTCCTTCAATGTTCTTGAAGCAGTGGCGTTCACAGAGCAAAGTTAACGTTTTTGTCTGCTCCAATCATCCATGCGTGATTTACTCCATAAAGAATAAGTTGATTTTTGCCAACTTAAATTTAAAAGAAGTTAACTACATGACTCCATTGAATGGAGCATTCTACAGCGATTGGTGAGTAGTTTTTAAAAATTCTAGTTGTTGTTTGCTACTCCAATTCTCTGAGTTGTGGCTGACTTTAGACCTCGAGTAATTCAACCAGTATGATCGATTTCCAAACTCTGCGGAAGATTTGATTCGTTTGTTTCCAGCGTTCCATGCCGCCCCTCGCTGTAGGTTCAAACAACTCGTTCCCGAACGTTTTCAGTAATATGTTTTCGATGGTGGTCCTTTTGTGATCCTCGTTGTCGTCAAGGTTTTTCGATTGGTACCAAGCTCAACTTGAAATGATTGTGCAATGAAACTAGTGACTGATTTAATAAATACCTAAGGTCGTTTATACGCAAAAAAGTAGCGCTTTGGAACTAAAAACGTAATAAGCCAATTGATGAGTTTGGAATTCCAGTGCCTCCTGGTAAAACGATCGGGATACGGTTCGTTTTCCTGGTAGCCAGTATGACGACCTTGTGTTCCTTACGAACTTCATTTTGAACCGTATTGTTCACAAAAGGTGGCTGATTGTCCTATACCTAGCGAAAATTTCTGAAGAAACTCCCCGTGTATTAAGTTTCCATTTTGCTACGAAGTGTCTGGTATTATCTTCGCTTGATGCACGGATTCTCTCGCTGCAGCATCGCCCTCGTAACACCGTCCGCGCTTGTAATCGGTTCAGTGGATGAAATTCAGAATTTGCACATTCGGACTTTGCCACTAGAAGAAACTCCCAAGCGTTTGGCGTATCAAACTGAAACAGGCAGCCTGGGTTTGATTACCTATCGTCAAGAGGTGTTCCAAGAGGGCGTGGGTTTCAAACCGGTTCGCTCTTCGATCTCCCTGTCTCAGAAAGTGCCGAAATCCGCTAGTCAATTGTCAAAAACGGTTCCCTGTAAGTCAGCAATAATACATCGACATGAGATTCCCTTCCGTCCGTTATATTTATCAAAGTTGAGTTTCACAAGTACCGCATGAGTACTTTTGTTGAACGTGGTACTCGCATCGTTTCTTGTATCTTGGGGACCTCAAAGTTAGATCAGTTTAGGTAACTTTTGACTCTCCGGGACTGTTTGAAAATCTCCAGCGATGGGTTTGGCAGTGTAAGAACTGTGCTGCTTCCAGATTGGGATTCACGAAGCAGATGGTTGGCGGCTCTAGGCGACGTGGCGTAATGTCGCTGTCAGTGGCGTACTTATGTCTATGGATTATCTTATTTGAATAATTTTCCTTTGTACCTTTCTTAACCTTGTTTTGACGGGTATTTCTATTTCTGTCATTTTCGATTGGATGTTATGGTGCAGCAACGAACAAAGCCAGGGTTATAGAGTTATAAAGCGCTGGGTTAGTAACTGACAAAACTGAAGCGCGGCTAAGGCTTGGAAAGGCTGAAATTTTTGCAGTTAGATAGTTCTCCAACTGTAAGTCACCGCATGATGCGTTTGGACGTACCTTCGACCAATCTGAATCGTTTTCTTAGACGAATGCATTAATTGAGTGAATCTGGGAACCTAATATACAACAAACAACCTACCCCTTATTTAGAATAATGACTTATCGAACCACTTTTCGCTTGGATCTCAGTTGAATGCTACCTGACGATCGTACCACTTCGCGTTCTTTGTTGAAACTGTCAAACTAGGTGTCATTGGGGGGAAGGGGGACTGAGTTTCTCCGCCAGGCTTATTGGTTCTCCAGAATGATCACTGGTAGCGTTATGGTAGTTGTTTCCTAAGAGCTCACAAATGGTAGCCACACATAGAATTTCCACCGTTGCTATGCGGGTTTATTTTGTTGCCTGCGTCGTGGAGAAATAAGTCCTTAGATAACAAACGGTTTTCTTTTCATCCTGTAGAGTAATTCGGTTTCCTCAAGAAACTCGTCGAACTCAGTGCTTATTAGACTAGTTTGTTAACCCTGTTTACTCAAATCGTACAAATTTATCATCAGTCGTTTAATTTTCTGCAACGTTTGAAGGGGTCCTCGTTCTTCTTCTTTTTTATTTCCAGCATCAGTATCTGCTTTGGAACGCAAGTTTCGCGAAATCGAAGTGTCTTCCTTGCTCATTTTTAACCAGTCAAACATGGAACTACTATTTGCGCATAGTTTTTACTATAGCCAGACTCTGATTGAGGTTGCCGTCAGTGTCACTTCTATCAAAACGGGAAATGGGAACGGTTCCTCTGGAGTTTTGTACGCTGTGGGTACTGCCTTTCTCGTCGAAGAAGAGCCGGAGCCAACAAAAGGCCGTATTCACTTGTTTCAATGGGATCCGGAAAAATGTAAACTTGAAACAGTGCTGGTGCATGATGTCAACGGTGCCGTATATCGATTGGTAGATTTCAATGGAAGACTACTGGCTGCCATAAACAGTTCGGTTAGTTTTGGTTGTGGTGGATCAAATTGCCTAAGTGCCAAGAAAAAAATCTTATAATAACATGTCACTTTCCCCAACACTGTATAGAGGTTACGACTCTCCAGTTTTATTTTCTTTTTTGCACAAATTAAATAAATAACCGACGGTACATCATCGAACTGTTTCAAGTAAATGAAATTTCGTTGTCGTTTCTAGACAGTGCCAATTGCTTTTGAAACTCACGATGATAATAACCGACCGTATGGAATAGTTTTATGCTGATTTTTTCTTCCTTTTGTCATTGATGAGCTTCCTATTTTGAGCACTTACTGTAAGCCGACAGTTATTTTAAACTGTTTCGTGAATAAAACGGCCGTTTCTCCAAAAGTCTGTCCGTGTGCCGGTTTATTCAATGACACGCGAAATGTTTTCTAAGATTCTGATAAACCATTTGCGATATAACTGACTGGCTTAGTTAAGTTAAAGTTCTTAAGTTCAGTTAACAACGATATATGCAGCTACTGATGATATCCATTACACTCTTCCAACACCAAGGTTCGACTCTTCGACATCAAAGAGGATTCCCTACGGTTGGCATGCAGCTTCAATGAGAACATTATGGTCTTGTTTTTGCGTCGCAAAGGTGACTTTGTGCTAGTCGGTGACCTGATGCGGTCACTTACCTTATTGCTTTACAAACCGAACGTTAACAACTTCGAGGCGGTAAGCACCTCTTTCCATACCCATTTGAAGTGTACCGTGAAATACGCTTTGTTTATGGCCTGGAAACTAAACTTCCGTTGGTGAAAACCTGGATTCAGCTTGTTTTCCTAGTTTTTTGTTGCAGTGTGAATTTAAACAGGAAATATCTAGCCGTTTTAAGATATAATAACATTCCCGTTTTTCCGTTCGTTGAGGATAACTACAGTTGTGTTAATGCCCAAGCTCTGATGTTCAGTGTTTTTTTTTGTTGCTTTGGCTTCAAGTTCTGCATCTGTTTTGAAAACATGTATTCACTCATCTTGAGCTTTTGCTGCTTCGGTTTGCTTCATTTTTGGCAGAAATTGTGGGCACCATCACGACGAGACTGCATCTAGGCAAGGTGTGATGGCTTGCGTGCCTCCATGACCCAAAGAGCTATGCAGGACGGCTTCCCTAAGCCGGAGATGCAGTCATACCTGACAGGTCAATGGGTAGAGGTCAGACAAAGTCCAGTCTCCTGGTCCTCCAGGTTAGGGGTTGATTTGAGCTGGCAACTCAATCGGCAAAATCAGTGGAAGAATAATTGATCCAAGCAAATGGGCTTCCACTAAGCCATCCCGCTGCCTTGCGGATAGGTTCTTGTTATAACTAAAGGCTTTGGGTGAGAACACTAATCGTTCTCCTGCTTTGTGGCTGGACACCCTAGTAGTACCCGTCCAACATCTCCCATGAACTGCACGAATACAAAGAATTCCATACTGCATCGGTCGTCGCGCAGGCTAATCAGGACCGCGTTGCCCATTGCATCGAGCGGGGTGGGTAGTGATAAGTGGGCTACTGCTCAGAGTTTCCTCTTTTATTCAACCTTTGTCTTCTGTCCCTAGTCACTCCTCTTTGCCCCATCTGTCGACCCATAATGCTCCCATTGATAACACGGTCGATACTCGCAACGATTCACTGTCAAATAGTATCGGAAATAATCCTCTGTCTGGTAACTCACATTTTCGCAAGCCTCGTCAGCCTCTGAATCTCGGCTCCTTCAACGTGCGTACACTCATGCAGGTCGGTCAGTAGGCGTGCCTAGCCCTCACAATGACCCCTCTGAAGATTAATGTCTGCTGCTTAAGTGAAACGCGTATCCAGGATTCGAGCAGTGTAATTCAACTAACTTCTGGTATCTCATCGAGGTATTTCCTGCACACTTCAGGAGACGAAGCAGCTAGAGCTGTGGGTCAACGTGATGTAGGAATAGTCTTGATTGAGAAGGCTGAGGCTTCCCTTTTAGACTGGATCCCTGTTAACAGTCGTTTAAGTGCTGTAAGACTCCAGGGTTCAGTTGGCGTTTGAAAGGATAGTTGTGTTAAGCGCAATTTGTTTGTGATCTCGGCGTACGCCCCAACGGACTGCAGCTTAGACTTGCAGAAAGATGAGTTCTATGATGCCCTCGCCACCCTCGTTTGCAGCAGTAAAGGATCTGACATTGTAGTGCTAGCTGGTGACTTCAATGCACAAGTTGGCAAACTTAGTGTGTCAGAAGCCTGTTTAGGTGGGCGTTGTGCTTTACCCGCTGAGCGTACAGATAACGGGGATAGGCTTCTCCAGTTTTGTGCAGACAATCGATTGTTCTTGTCTAGCACCAATTTCCGACACAGCTCGCGTCGCACAGCAACATGGCGCTCTAACTCTACAGGTACATTGAGTCAAAATGATCATATTGCCGTAAGCTACCGGTGGCGCAGTTCTGTTCAGAACTGTAGATCTTACTGGTCCACGTACGTAGAGTCGGACCATGCCTTAGTTTTAATGCGATTATCTCTCCAGCTCCATGGTCATCGTCGCAAACCGCAAACCGGATTAGCCGTGCAACTTTTGTGTGATCCAGAAATCCGCACCCGTTATGAGGAGAAGTTAGCACATGAGCTAGGATCTACGACGAACAGTAATGTAGATGAGCATTGGGCTCATATCAAATAGGCGATACCCGTGGCAGCAGGTTTTGCCTGTGGTCCTAGATCCGTTGTCCATCAAAGACACTGGATCTCGCGAGAGTCGCTGAGTATAATGGAGCAAAGGCTTCAGCTCTCGAACTGTAAGGAGATGAATAAGATGCGGAGAAAGCCGCAAAGGCAAGTTACGAAAAGCCTTAAGAATGATCGCGAAAATTGGTGGGTCAAGGTAGCCGAAGAAATGGAAATAGCAGCTGCTTCAGGTAACACTCAGAGACTGTTCAAACTTATTCGTGACACGAATGGACGGCGCATCCAGGTCAGTGAAACGATTTGCGATATAAACGGAGAACCCATCCATAGCAAACAGCAAAGGCTTGACCGTTGGGCCGGATACTTCAAGGAATAGTTTAGCTGGCCGCACGCTAGTGTAGTTACTCCTGTATCAGCAAGTGCGACTCCTTGGGTGGTATCACTTGAGCCCCCATCGGAAGTAGAAGTATAGTCATTCATTCGAATAATGAAGCGTGGGAAAACGGCAGGTCCCGACGAACTTCCCCCAGTTCTTTTCAGACTGCATAGAGATGCTTTCATAAAATCACCTAGCGAGTTGCTCCGTGACATTTGGAAGGAGGAGCGTATTCCGTTAATATGGAGCGAGTCATTGATTGTTCCCATCTTCAAGAAGGGAATACGCAATGAATGTAGTACCCATCATGGGATGGCTATTTGAAATGTCAACATTTTCAGGTTGGAATCCTACCCCGACCTCCGTGTGGATTACTCAGCACGAAATATTTGAGCTGTTGCTGCTTCCGCTGTGTTCGTAGCACTGCACTGTAGTAGAATGTTTGTAAATAAAACAGTCATAAGCAGGGTCTGGCATGGAGTTTTCTGAGTAGTTGCTCCCTTTTAGACGCAAGTTTCTTCTTTTTCTCCATTAAACAAAATTTCTTTGAAATGAGTGATCCTTTTGCTACCTAAATGTTTTCTCTATCTGATGTGTCACGTTTCTCCAGATGGTCTATCCAGTACTAGGTGAACAATATCCGATACGCTGTTTTCCCGAGTTTCTAGCACGAAGAGTTTCAAACCCTCTCAGTCAGCGGGAATTTATGAAGAACAGTATGCTTGTGTAGCTTTCCTCTCTCTATTAATCCACCTCGTTAAATTTAACGGCCACGCAGTTGTGGGCTTTCACCACCGGTACGACTGCTCTGTAGGGGCATTTGATCGTAGGACAAATTTTGAAATTAATGGAGCCAGGCTTGTGCACCAGTCGGTGAGATGTCTCGAGTTTTCCCTTGGGCGTTTACCTATAAGAAATTTACATTCCACCCATGATTCAAACCATTCTTTCTGACGCCAGTTCAACCCCCTGGTATTTTGTCAGAAAAATTCATCTACTTTTTCTGATAAAGGCAATGATACGTTCTCTTCACTATGTTTGCAGTTTGCGATGTCTCTTGTGCAACTGTTTCAATCCAAAACTGAGAAGGTATCCAGTCTGTCCCTGCACGTACTTTTTAACTCTCTTCGCTGATACGGTACTAAGTAAATAATATTCACAATAGTCCGTTTTCATGTCTCGTGCCGTTGTTCACGGAAAATTCCGTGATCCTTCTGCCATACCAACCAGCTTCGTTCTTCTACATTTATTCACTTATCATAGATCGGACGACATCGACACCCACGTTGGACTACTTGTATTGAAATTCTGGACGACGAGCATTTTCTAGCGGCTGAAGTGGAGAACAACCTATTTGTGGTCTCACGTGATTCACCCGAGAACACACAGGAACCTAGTGTTCGAGCTGCCTTGGCTCCTGCTGCCGGTGATGTGTGCTTCCTTCCGTCTCCTGCCACGCTGCAACGTGATACAACTGGGCAATCGGTCTCACAAACTGTTGATGGTGATGAGTCCACAAACAATGCGGCATCCGGCTCGACTTCAGTTGCGCCCACGATTGTCGACGATTCCACAGCATCAGGGTCTGGTCCATCCACAAACGACGGAAGACAAACTTCGAACTTTTCATCCGCCCGAAACACGAAGGGACCCAAATTAGATGCCAATGCGTCTGTCTCGGGTGAGATGCAGAGGCTGGCCGACTGTGCTTACATTCATACGGGGGATTTTATCAACGTATTTGTTCGAGGTGAGTTCGGGTGCTCGGCAATTTTCGCTGTCTTTTTGACGAACTTAGTTTTTGAGATCCATTGTCTAATGCTCTCCCGGGTTTTTGTTGGATCTTGTTACTCAATTTCTTTGTTGACTACTTTCATGGTTAAAAAAAATGCAAACTTGAGTGCTTATGTTCCTGTTTTTACACCATGGTACAAATAATTTCATTTTCGCTCACATTTATCTCCTTTGACGGTCGTCTGGCCAGAAGTTATTCCGGAAAAGAAATCTATCACCACAATAAGCGATTTGTTTCGGGCAGGAATTATTCGCATTCTTATATGATGTTCACTGCAGAAAACACTGAGTTCATGAGTAACAGGAATAACGGAGAAGCAAAATAGAAACGGTTCCTACTAGTGCTGGAGTTTTTCTCCGAGCAGTAACGATTTATTCAAGAAATTCTAGTAGTCTTATCTCCCGCGTTCGTAAGTGACCGAACCCCAGATATTTCGGTTAGCTTGCGTTTTGTCATCAAAAGATGACAACGGATAACTATTGAGGTTGTTTTAAGGTCTCGGACGTTGTCACTTATCTTTCGTTGTTCATTGATTCGAAATACGTTCAATTATTTGATTATGCAGTCGGCACTCGTTTTAGTCCACACGGGTCGCTCCGCACTCGTCTGAGGGTTCGTGGGTCATATGAAAGCAAGTGAGCAGATGCTCCCCACGCGGGAGTGTATTCAAATCTTTCGATAAACACTGTCGAAATCAGGCACGACTGACCTGTCGTCTTTCTCAAAAACTACCTACGTCACCGCCTTTGAAGAAAAACAGCAATTTCACTTCGTTGTCAGCGCATGCTAACATGACTGCACACTGATAGGAACACTACGCCTCTAACCATCTACGTAACATGAAACGATGGCCATTCACCAAACAAATTTCCCCGAGATAATTTTTAAGAGGAAACCGAATGTCGCAATATTTTTCGCTGCATCTGAACATCATTCTTGTTGCGGAAGATTGTGGTAAGATAGGAAGGCCCGAAAATAATGAAAAACGAAAAGAAAAGGCTAATTATATCAGCACGAAATAGACAAACCTACAAACAGTTCTTTCTGTTGATAGTGCATATCTCCATCGATGTACACTAATTGCGTTTGCAAACCTCATAAGACCTAAATTTTTCGATAAGTAGGTGACTCGAAACACTGTTTTGACGGCTGGATGAGATCAAATTCCGAACTGGATTGGACGCTTCATGATGCGGTTAGTTGCAGCTTTCGGAACCATAGACTACTGTCTTTAGTGGTAGTGCGTCATCCGGCGACGCAACATTTAGTGGAAGAAAGCAGTACGCTGTAGGTCACCTGTATAAGGAATGCAAGACTAATGAAACTCGTCGAAGCATTTGGCATACGTCATTGGGAATTTCCACACCAACGCGAATAGGTGTTTGTTAGTTTGTCCATCCTGTTTTAATATATTTGGCTTTTTCATTATTATCGGGCAATATAACTCTGCTTAAACGTTGAATCGTGTATATTTTTGGCATAAGCACTTCGATGTGGTGAAATCTGTTCGGACACGGGTCGTACGGTATAGCTTTTGCTTTTTGGTACTTGCAGCAATTTTGCCATGAATGTTTTAACTACTGATTTACTGTTAATACCTCAGTTGACGGGGCACTACCGTCACCCGTTGACGGCCAGTGTTGCTGCCCTACCACCTTTTCCAGCTTCTCTAATCAGTAAAAACAGCTAATACCAACAACTTCCTCAACCACCCTTTTTGCCACATTGCACTCGAACATTTTACGTAAATACTATCCTTTTCTTTCTAACTTTACATCCAGGTAATCTTGTGCTGCAAAACAATGAAGAGCGCTGGCCAGCCATTGGTTACCCTGCCCACATGTACGGTTCGGTCAGCGGCAGTTTGGGACTGCTGATTCAGGTTTCACCGGTTTTATTCGCTTTCCTCAAAGAAATCGAAACACGATTAGCCAATTTAGTGGTTCCGGTCGGGGGTTTCGCACACGATACTTGGCGAGCTTTTAAAGCCGATCGGGTTGTCCGAATGGCGCACAATTTCGTTGATGGTGACCTAATTGAGACTTTACTAGATTTGAACCCTGAGGACAAAGCAAAACTCGTGCGTGGCTTACGAATACCGGTATGTTCTTCCGTTCTATGTTTAATTCACCACAGCACGCACTTCACGATCCACTTATGCACTGCTGTCTGGTGCTGTTCTTTCCCCGCCCACCTCGAGCTCATTGAATAGAACACGATACAGTAGTAATTGGAATGCCATACGTACAACAGGTTTCAGGGTAGAAAGCTGCGAAGTGACGGGAACCTACCAGAGACACTAGAGACATGTTCTGATACTGAGTTGATCGGTTTGCGGTCACCGAACTCGTCAGAGACTCAGCAGACACCGGTGATTAAAAACAAGTGATCGCCCGACATCTGCTGTTGTAATAGGTCTAATCATGCAAGCGTGAAGAGAACCGGGCTCACTTCAGGGTTGTCGATTTCTTCTTAACTGGATATAAACATCGTCTTCACCAATGCGGAAATGCTTTGTAACTTCCGTGCCTTCGTCGTTCTCTAATCTTCCAACTGGAATCGACGCCATTCCCTAAACGGGAGAACTTGTTGACCCTGTCTGACGAATCGCAAATGCAATGATATTCTGTTATCAGCCTTTGAAGAAGAAACCTTTCATATAATGGGATTGTTCGCATAAGCATCAGGAAACTAATACATCTACGTAGTCTAGGTCTGTGTGTGTCATCGGAAAGGAAGTGAACACTTCCCTTCGCTTTATCTCGACATATCCGTGATCCACAGTATCTAGGAAAGACTTATGGTACTCCACCCTTGCGACCTTTGGGTGGGTGGGGGGACGCCTTCTAACCACGAGGTCGGTTCCCCTTCGTGGGCATCGCACAGACGATCTGTACTTCGGGGAACGGGTCATGGATCACGAGTCCAGCTGTAGGGTCTACAGCGACCGCGGTATTCTCTGTTTTATTGTCTTTAATTGAGTGTATTTATTCTGATTTCATCCTGGGTTTTATCTGGACTGCAATCGGTGTTGGAATTTGTGACAGAAACAAACTAGCAAACCCTGTAAATTTCGACAGGACACCAAAGTTTGAAAGCCAGTAACCGTTATCATGGCTCTTATCTCCATAAACCAATTTTTAGGCATATAAAATGCCGCTCACTTTACGGACAGCCTGCATCCGCTGTGTCCTGATATCTACATATTTGTGTGGTGTTTTTGAGAGAGTGCGTCATCGGGAAACAAGTATTTTGTTCGCAGTCCGAGTGACCGAAACGTGTTCTAGTTAAACTTCGCGGAATGGTGCTGTTTTCCCAAGGTTTGCCTTTGTATATTACTTCCCTCATACTGTGCCTGTTGAGTGTACTGAAGCACTTTATTTTCTAGTAATTCTGTTTCTAAATTACAGATTAGTATGGACGAATTCGGAGTTGCTGGATCTTCGTGTGTCTCAGATCCGGAGACGCGTGAGTGCACCGTAGCTGATATGGTCAAAATTGTTGAGGAAATGGCTCGACTCCATTAGAGTATCATTCATTACTCGCGAACACCACGTTGTGGAGCATGTAAACGGTTCAACCCTCCCGTTACCATACTAGGCTGTCAGAAATGCCCCTATGTATACATATGCACGTGCGAGCCTGTTCACTCCATTCAGTGACTCACCCGCTGAACGTTTTGTCACTACTGTTGTTTATCCTTCCGCCGCACCCCTTCATGATCAACGGAACTCAGTTCATATTGGCGACCCTTTTCTCATCCGGTGGCCGGAAATCAACATGCCTTCATTTCACACTGTCTCTAAATTCTTGGTATTCCAATACTTTGTAGTGTGGATAAAACTGTAATTCTGGTCGTCTCGTATTTTCTAGTCCTGGAAGACAGCTTCAGTCGAGTGTGCCTCGCTTTTTCCGAGTATTGGATACATGGCTTCTTGGATTGAGAACTGTAGAATTTGAAACCTAGTTTGCTTAAATGCATCCACTTGGACTCCGAATGATATATAATACCTTCAGTAACTAGACGTCCATGTTATTTCACGCAATCAAGATTTTGGGAATCCGTGTAATATCTGATAATTCAATAACGAGGAAGTTGAGTAGAACCAGACATCACATCGGTTTTATTTGTTTTCATAAATAACCGTCCTTCGGCTAATATGAGGTTGTCCGAATCTTCACTACAGTCAAGTCATAAGACAAAAACAGATCATAGTAAAAATGCGGAGACGATCAATTTACTGTGAAACAGGCATACGAGTGCCGTTCTTTTTATTTACCGACACCTAATACTCCTGCATCTTCCACCCGTGTTAGCCCAACATTTCCGGACTCGAATAGTCTCCTGGTCTCAGAGCTCATCGTGGAATTTAGGGCTACTAAACAGAGCACGGAATGAATGCGTATGGCACAAACGGGAATTAAAATGTCAGCCGAATCAATATTACGTTCGTTTCGGGAACACATTGCACACTTTGTGAATTCTTCGATATGATTGTGCCGCTGCATGAACGACTTGACTTTTCTCAAATGCGATTCTTAGGGGAACCGGAGAATTTGTCCTACGTCAACATTGAGCTGAAAGTCGACGGAGTCCGGGACTTTGAGCATTCAACGTATGCAGGGAACCAAACCACCCCGGAGTCAAATTCGGATATACAAGCCATTCGATAGCTGCATTTTGTCCTTCGGCCCCGTGGAATATCTGATGGATGGTAGCTCAAAGCAGCACGTCACGACATTGCCTCAAATAGCATGGTGAAGAAACTCACTGGACAAGGACTGCAAAAAAGCATCCACAATAACGTCGATACAGTTCTTCCAAGCTAAATTTCTTAAATGGCTTGAAAATTGAAATACTTCACAAATTTTCTAACCTATGTGGATGATCGACTTTTATGTGTTAGTAATGGGTAGATCCCGACTTAAAAAATCCACAAACACCCATTCTGGCCGCAACTTTTGTGGCACTACTTTAAAAGCTTGGACACTAGAAATAACGGTATCTATCATGCATTAAGAATAAAGAAATATTTGACAACATTCAGTTCTTACCATACCCACTGACTGTAATTCAGGACACAAAGGTTCCCACAACATGGCTTCACCGCAATGGAGACATTTTATCGCACTGGGGGCCTTTTTGCGCCTCCAGTACCTCTTCCATTTTGTCTCTCGATACTTGATTCAAGAATCTGAAGAAAATGACCAACGTCCCATAGCGATTGGTACGAAGTATCGTATGAATTTCATAAAAAAAACTACCAAATGATTGCCTCACGGTCCAAAGATATGCATGCATATATGCACATACACTGTGGACGAAAAAATGCATACACCTTTGGGAGGTCGAATTTCGCAACTTGCTACTCAGAACCTTCCTAGTGGGCAAAATGAAGTGATAAAGTCAGTTGCAAAAGTGTACGCGAAAATTGGATGATAGAGAAACAGATTAGCGGACTTGACCGATACTTAACGTTAGGTAATGTCTCTAGACACCACACTGATCCTTAATGAGGAGTTCATAGATGATATTCTCCTTCTGAGTATATGGGGCGTTAATGAAGATGTGGTGTGGTAAGGTCAGTGGTCCAGACGGGTTTTTGCTAAGGGTGCAAACTGAATTCGCTCTCATTTCACCCTCAGCGTCATGTTTATACAATAAACATTTGTTCCGTAAAAATACCGTAGGTTATGCTAGGGCGGTATCCATAATGCGAGTGCATGTCCACTACCTGGAAGATATATCGTGTAACCTAATACCTCTAAACGTGTGTTCAAACGCTTCTATTGCATCGAACGTCCATTGCGATAAGAAAACTGGTCCGGTCAGTTTGAATGTCGTCACTTGAATGTCAACACATCATGCACTGTTTTGTTTCTCATTCCATTGGATATGAAAAGGTGCTAGTATCTTAAGTCGGGACTGTAGTCAAGTATTCAAATTCCAAATATATTAGGTGTAGGTAGTAGCTCGCCGTCTATCGGTGGTCATTTATCTAACGTCTTTGCCAATCGCGAATAGTTAGCACGTGGCCATGGTCACAATGTCTTAACTATTTTCACTGACAGAAGTTCTTCGTTCTATCACTGTTTCTGTCCCACATACGAATCTTTTTAAAGTCGGTTTTTAGACTTCAGTGAGTAACTTACTGACCGATCTATTTGCTTTCATCATTTAGTGGTAATTCGCCATCTAAAAGTTATATGTTCGAACCACTTGCACATTGTGTTCATTTTTCACGTGGTTCACCTTAAGGTATTTCTCATCATGCCTCAAAGGGATGTGACGAAATATACGTGATTCACAACGTCCAACAGATGCGATTTGTAGTTTACGCCAGTGTCGTCATGGAATTTGTAGCGCATTCCTTTAGTCTTCGAAGAGGTGAGTCTAATCTGCCATTGGACACAATAGTTTCTGCAATGCAACAGAGGTGACAAGTTGCCTTCAGGATACTGGCAAAGAGACTAGCACTACTGAGGAGTGACTAATAAATGAAAGAGGACCGTGAAGATCTATGAAGAGGAACGCATTATTGGAAAAGAAGATAGTGTTTTGGCACTACGCATGTTGCATAGTTAAATAGTGATCATATCCTCAGTCTTACCAGTGGAAGAGAACGATCCACACCTACACCATGCTTTCTGTTACAGTAGGTGGCCTCTGCTGAACCCGCATCCTGGACCGTGCCCACACACACTCATGAAATCTCTGTAATGATGCATCAACCGCACTTTTCGAAAGACATGGTGACAATTTTTTCTCTTCATGTGACGACGTAAATTTCGATAGATAAACATTATCACCACCATGTATGATCAAGTAATCACCGCTTTATATGGTGGCGGGCATGGACAAGGCTGAATGAACGCACTCCATTGTGTGCCCCAACGACCTCGTTCACGTAAGCGAAGCGGTCGCCTCGGTCAACCTTAGGCCACCGCACACATTCACGTTTAAGCACAGTTGGTTTCCCGGTCGTACACCCTCACACTTCCCGGTGCACAAAACTCTTCCCAGGACTGGGTTCACCGGGCTATCCCCAAGACCACCCCACCGCTGTCTGTGTGTTGTAGTCAGCCCACACACGCGCGCATTCTCGCACCCATGAATACACACAGCACAACTATCCTGAATGAAAACTAACAAATTTGAATAACAATAAGACGCAATTTTATATTAAATGGGCGGTCAAGTTGATATGGACTTTAAAAAGACCGAGTGATCGTTCTCTGTTTCTGAGATGAGCTAGCATATCGTTCTCCGTGACTAATAGTTCGGTATCCGTGCTCGGGTGGATCAGTTTGAACGCCTGACTTGCGATGACGTAATGCTTGGTCTCGAAAGGAAGTCGAGCAATCGATTACTTGATTGATCTTTGCTCATTTGATGAGGCAACGTGGTGAATTTCCTGTGACACCACAACTTGAACGTAGTAGATCATTCTTAGGATATCGTTGTAAGGTGAATAAATCTGCCAGTCGGTTCCTAACAGGTCTAGCGATGTTACTTTTCCAACAGAACCAGCTGGTCCAGCGTAGCCACTGGAAATCCTTTTTCTCCGGGTGGTTGACTTTGGACGTTAAGAGACGTCACCGTTCCCTGTAAATACACTCATTTTTGCAACAAGCGTGTCTCGCGCATGATGCATCACATAAAACTGTCGCTTTCCACTTTTCAGATAATCGTCATCTACATCAAATGTACTTACTATAACGCGTATACGCGTTTGTTCTGGACAAGTAAATAACTACGCTAAATAAATTTCACTTACGATTATTAGGCTGGGACACTTCCATGCCTGGTAAAGCTTTCTCCGAAAGGTTATCTGAATATAAAGACGCGTAAGTTGATTACTGGCAACGTGGTGTACCTGTGCGGCCCCTGTGGGAGATGTCATAAACCCGCACTCTCGAACGTGTCGCCGCAAAGGGATTTTTAGGCCCACCATAACAAATCATGGGTGTGTTGATCCGGTCTACATTTTTCGTGCATACGGGCATCTGTAGCTTGCACACTAAGAAGAAAAAGTGCAATATATGTACATTTTCCAGTGACATGAACTCACAAGGTGAACTTGTTTGACGTTCTATTTTGTCCGAACCAACATCTGATTTGAGGAGAAAATGGTTGCTCACCAACGACACGGTCTTGAAAACGCTTGAGCTGTTAAAAACCAAAAAATAGCAAAAATTATCTTCGCCGTTAGACGTCGATGGCTGTTCTGCGTCTTACTCGTCATCTTTTGAAAAGTGACGAAATCTTTTCTTAACTTGGATTAGCTGTTGAAAGTTAGCCGCTTGCCGTTGTCACTTGAGTGAAAGACCCAGCGAGATAGTCGCGTCACTGGAAGGAAGGCTATCTTCCTCGTGTCCCAGCTGCATCTCCCGAGCATTTTCGAATGACCCCAAAATTCAGTGCATGTAGTTGGTTGGTATTGTCCGATAAATAGTCAACTCGCGCGTGTCGGTTATCCAACGGATAGGCCGGTGAGTGGCATCCGCCGAAACTGGGGCATGCGTTCTTACTCATCGATGGAAACCAATTCCAACCAGATTGGGCACATATGCTTACTGTTTGTTGTCTGACAGCCAGTGGCAGCTGATGGGGCATATGCTCTTCCGATCATTAGTACTAAGTGAAATCACGGAAAATATCTAAAAATTTCTGAACGCTTTGAAAAAGGACTGTTAATTTGTAAGTAGATAAAATGGAAGACTGTCTGACATATTTTAATGGATACATCAATGAAATGAAGCATTTCTTGTCAGCTTCTTCCGTGAATATACATTTTCATTCAAAGTCGTTTAGAGAACAGACAAGGCTTTTGACGTAAAAAATGGACAGCTGCTCAGGAGGAACCGGAGAAGAAAAGAGATTTTCTATGAAATTTAATGTTTTATGAGCTATGGAAAAATCGTCATTTCCACCTTCTCCGATATCACAGATGCGTGCTGAGGTTCCGGTAATGATGGCTGTGTCATCCGGCTGATTGATACCTAAAACGTAGCCGTTTTCCTGAAAGCATTTCCTTTTGACTTCTAACTTCAAATTGTACGGTCATATTTTTTTATCGGAGTTAGCAGAGATTCGTTGCTCCGAACGTCTACGATGGATCTTCGAACTGACTCTGATGTATCCGTGAATCGTTTTCTTAACAGTATACGAATAAGAATCATATGGGAACGCACTAAATATATCCCACTTTCCGTGATCACAGACATCGTTTGCTATGTGCACCAATGAGTGCTCATTAACTGACGTTTTCTCTGATCCAGACAGCAATGGATATTTACGCGCAAAGGAAACTAATAACTCGTGGGCTGATTCAGCGCTTTCACTGTCATGATAAGTGCAAAGCGAATTGGTTACTATTGACAAAAGGATAAGCTGCTCGTATAAATTGTGTGCTATTTTACCCTTCAGTGCAACTATCCCTGAATATAATAGAAACTGGCGACATTCCACAATCGGTACTCCTCCCAGCCTCAGCACTTTCTGCGGAATTCGTAAGGTAGCAAATGACGCATCTGTCATAGACGTTCGTTTTTCTGATCTGTTTGACGTCATTGAAGACGATTTCCACTGGAAACCGGAGAGTCCGTCCGTAGTTGGAATAGTCGCCGAGGTACACCAAGACCTACAGTACATATAATCTGTGGGGAAATCTTTACCCATGTCTGTGTCCAGTATTTCGAATAGAGGTGTCGAATGCAAGCTGCCATCAAGCGAAATTCCTATACAAGCGACCGATCTACTAGTTCAATTGCACGTTGATGGCACACATCCTTTTAGATCATCTAAATTTCGTCTTTGGACGACTCTTGGTCAGGTCCTGTGTCCTGTCAGAACAACTCCGTTCATAATCGGGGTTTACAGTGGACAAAAGCAACCAAATGATGTCATTGTCTTCATGGAGGACACTGTAAAGGGACTGCAGCAATTACGCAACGATAGGGTGAGCGTGCAAGGAAGAAATTTTCATCTGGTAATCGCTTCAGTGTGCCACCATTCGGCGAGCTTGTTTATCAAACAAAAGAAGTCGCACTTCGGTTACTTTAGCTGCGACGAGTGCAAACAGGATGATAGGTGTTTCAAACAAGGTGACGTTTCCCGAAACTGATCCACCTTTATTAAATGACCAACTTTTCCGCAGTCTGCATTCGACACCACTATTCGAAATACTGAACACATACATGGTTAAAGATTTCCCCGCAGATTATATGCACTGTAGTAGTGTGTCGTTCGATCCTTCAAACGAAAAGCGTTCCTAACGGATTATACCAAGTTGGAACATTGGCTTGTATTCAGTGAGTAGTAAATTCGTGTAATTATTTTACATTTCTCGCAGTTGTTCCTGTGCATTTTGTGCCTTTTCATATTGCTGATTGAAACAGTTGCTGTTTGTAAACTGAGGACTTGCAATTCAGGAATAGCGTGAATGATTACAGTGCTTCATGAAATATCATGACAGTTAAACAGTTTTTTGTTATGCAAGTGAATTCACGTGTTAATACGGTTGGTGTAACGTAAAACAAAATCGTGCAGTGTAACCGTCAACGACACATTGAGAAAATCAATTATTTTTTCCACGAAACCTCGTGTCACAACTTCCCCTGTCTGGCAGACTCGGTGAATAATCCACAGCTACTTCTGATCCGCGAAATATGAAGGATGATATAAAACAGATCTTTTTGTTAATAAGGCCATTCAATTGATCAAAAATGTAATATAATGGGTTATGATGGTTTATTCTCTTGTATTCTAGTATTTAGAATGTGTACGGCATACATTATTCCCCAAAGCACAATGTGCTAACAACTTAAATTAAAGTTGATGTCAGGGTTGGTGTAACCCCGAAAAATGTACGGAGTAATCTCACATATAACTTTCAAGCCTTGTGCAGCCTTCTTGATCCTATTGTGAAATAAATGTGACTGTGTAAACAGAGTGGAGAATTTCTTCTAAGGGGACAGGATACGGACAAAAATGTCGTTCGATGTAATTAAGTCGAGCTGCAATTTTCGATGACCCTATAATCCTCTTGTAGACAATCTCTTAAGGGACAAACCTAGCTAAGTTTTTTCGTGGGCAATCAGCAATATCTACCGTCATCGTACCGCGGAGAAAAACTGGAATACTGGATGAGTGACTCGTTATTAATTAAGTTACGAAGCTTGTTGTTATCCAGCTGGCGGTCAACCTGGTATTGCCAATATTGGTAGAACAAATGTATACATACAGTAGGAAACATTTTTCTAAAATTTGAGTTCGTCCGTAGTTATCCTGTAGCACAGAACAATAAAAAAATCTATTATTGCCCTCCTGGTTTCAAAATATAACCTGAGTGTTATCAAGTTCACTACAAGAAATTTAGACTAACATACATGAAGTAGGCTCAAATGAGCCTACTTCATGAGCTTATTTCTGATCACGTACAGAACTGCTGAATATGAAGGGTAGCTGATTATTGACAAAAGCAGGCTGTTTTATATCATGCATCTTTAAAACTCCGGATACTGAGAATGGAACGGGCAACAATCCAAGAGTTCCGACGCGTGCCAAAGGACGGTAAAAGTTAGCGAAACAGGTGAAGGACGGCTTGTATTGAAAGTATGTCACTCATGTTTACGTTTGGGAGCGATACTAGCTAAAGGAGCTAAACATTCAGCCGTCCGCAAGCAAAGCAGTCAAAAATGTGTCTCTTAATTGGCGGAAACCGTTCGTCCTTACAGCAAGTAGACAAACAAAGCAGGGCCCTGTGGCATCGAACAACGTATAAACTGCTTAGAGCTAAGTGCTAATTGGTTATGTTTGTCTGCAGTAGTTTTTGATCATGAATTAACACATTCAAACTCAGTCATCTCCAGGTCGCTACACATCTATGTTTCATACTAACACATCGTACGAGGCTGCGGTATTTATTAATTCCATTTCGCTATCACTCATTTATTTACTTCCTTTATTTCATTATACACAATGACAAATTTTATTAGTAAAACTTGATAAGCACTTTATCCACAGGGAAAGAAATTATAGATTCATCGGGCGATTACTAAAACGGTACTGTTTATTCATGCAATGCCATCACATCATTTTAGTTCCATGAATTCACCATAAAAGCTTGTCTAGTTTCATGGATCTTAGGCCGCTCTAAATAGAGTAGACAGTAAGTTGTCAATTGGTTTATGCCAGTGCAACTAATAACCACTGAAGGGGGATAATTTTTATTATGCGTGAAAATCCATTCACATTGTCGTCTTCTAACGGATTTTATTTGAGTAGTTTAACAGTAATTCCTCATACATCATTTAGCGGAATCAGTTTGTGGTTGTTCACAAAATCCCAACTTCATAAAGAGTTATTGTATTAGGAATAATAATTATTACTTTGTGGACTAAGTTGTGACAATGAGTTTTCATCCTCCATCATCGCACTTTACAGCTTTTGACAGATCCTGAAATAGAATAGAAACAATAGAAGTGACTGGGAAAATAAGACTGTCAAAAAATATAAACTACTTCATTAGTTCTAGTTGAACAACAGTTCATTTTTACCATATCTGCATATTTATACTGATAATCATCAATTATTTGCCACTATTTATCCACTTCAGCTACGGTTAACTTAACTGAACATCATTCGAAAAACACATCTTTACCTGGTACGCTCCTTCCCAAGCAGCACGCCCAAAGTGCTCCCAATTGGGAGGGCTCTGGGTCAGGCTGGTGGGAAAAAATTGCTGAAGCTGAGTACCCGTTCTATTCCTATTCCACCTCAACTGCCCGTTTTTTAGTCTGTGTCCATCAACCATCCCTCCAATCGAAACTACTAATTTACAATGGACTAAGAGAACACTGTGAAAATTGATAAGTTTGTTATAAAAAGGGTATACTGAAAATTTGTGCAACTTTGCAATTCGACGAAGGCTTTAGTCAGATGGCTTTCATTGCTGTTGTGTTACGTGGTCTTCAGATGTGAAATATCAGGATGTACAAAGATGAGACAGTCGCACTTAAGAAAAAGTTCGACAACGGAAAATAATCGCGTGAAAATTTCTAACAGTTTGACTGAGGAGTGTTTCCAGCAAAAAGGAGAAACATCTATTATATGTATCAAAGTAGCCATATTCAACGAGCTGGAAAAATATCGAAAGATAAGAAACAATACTTTAGACAACGTGGATGTTTATTCCTCGAAAAATAGGACCGTGATGTTCAATTACGCATAAACTACAAACTAAATCTGGGGAAAAATAAGAGCTGCGATTTGCAATAAGTTGTCATTCATCAGAATGCCCTGAGAGGCGTTGATTACACTGAGTAAAACAACTCCAAAAGAAAAAGCAGTGTGAGATTTATTTCGTAGGAAATGATAATTTACGTACTTGCGTTGTCGCCACGGATCGCCTTGGTTCTTAGCATTGATAAACCAAAACTTTGTCTTTCAACGACAGATACCGGTTCTCCTGCGAACCTTGAGATGGAACAGACAGCGTCTAGGATTTAGTCAAAGAAAACGAGTATCTCTGACTTACCGTTGACGGCAACAATCAGCCTGTTTTTGAACTGCTTTTCGCTGGGCATTTCCAAATCAGCAGCGGGTTTGTGCCACTTCGTCCCCAGAATATGCCGTCTGCTCTCATTAACAAAGACAAATACGTATTCTAGAAAAGTGAAGGTGAAAAGTACAAATTCAGGTGAACGTGTGCAAAATTTGGAAAAATGACGTAATAGTAGTTATTGGGAAGCGATAAAAATTTACGAATGATTGTGAATGGATGCAGCGAGTGTGTTCAGTAGTAAGCCATCCACGAGCAGACAATCTGCTAGCAAACAGTGAGAAAAAGTTGCCCGAAACGGTAAAACATTAAAAAGGTGCAATATCAATCAAGTTGCAATTTTCGCGGGGCGTTTGTTAGTTGTGATTACTTTATCTGGTTGTGTATTGCAGTAAAAAGAAGACGACAGGATGAATAAGTATAACACCAATGGGAATTTAAACAACATCCAAAGCAACACAACCTTCATTTCGGAAAGCATACTGCTGACTTCGTGAGTTCTTTAGTATAATTATTCCGCTGGTCTTATGGGTCACTTGACGAGCGATCTGATATTTCCTCGATTACGACTCATGAGCGGAACCAACAGCTGCATCGCACAACCGTGGTGTATAAGATATGTAATGTACTATTCAGTCTATATGGTACACTAAGTTAATGTCAACAGTATCTAAGACGACACTAGCAAAATAAGATAGGCGGAGAAGCGTGCTTAGATAAAAGGCCAAAAAGGTGTGTACTTTAGAAATTAAAATGAAACGAAAGATGTGACACAAACTCACAGTTGTTCACCGTTCTTATGAATAGAAAATGAGCTCCAAAAAGCCGATATCCGCCAATATCTTCAATTCAGTTCGGTCTGACAACCATTCGCTGAACAGAACAGAGTGGTATTGAGATAAGTGTCAAGTTACGCCGTGGAAGCTACTAAAATGTTTTGTTTCTCACAGTTAGTTCTGGCTGATGCAATTCAAGGGTACTCCAAATCAGAAGATGAGACCGTGCCAGAATGAAAGATTTATTGACAGCCTTTCTGTATTGCGCGGTGGTGGTGTTCAAAAAGGTGTGTCTGTGTGTTTGTTTTACGTTCAAAGGTCGGTACAACAAAGAACTGCTGCACCAAGGGACGATGAGAATCATGGAGAAAGTCGGAAATGCACAGGTACCTACAGATATTGTCCTTGGGTAACGCGGAATACCCGGCAAGTGGTAGTTCAAAGCGTGCAGCACGTCATGGTGTTGCCCTGTGGCTAACAGAGATTATGAAATCACCGGACAACGATTGCAAAAGAGCATCCACACTGATATCGGCAAACACGGTTTCTTCCAACCTTTTTTTTCTTGACAGGCTGAAAAAGGTAAAACCATACACAAATATACTAACCTGCATGAGCGATTGGCTTTTGTGGGCTGGTAATGAGTACCTTGCTGCTTCAAATATTCACCCTAAATCTGCTGCTGACCTCAATTCATTTGGCTCCGCTTCAACAGTACGGAGACTAGGAGTAACAATATCTATCATGAAATAAGATAGCTTGAGATTATTCGATTTTTCTTAGCATACCTACTGCTTAAATTTAGGTCTCGAACACCAATGCTCTCGTAATATAGCCTCCCCACACATGAGGCATTTCTTCTCACAGAGGGCCTTCCAGCCCCTCCAGTAGCTCTCTTACCTTTTCTCTTTAGGCATACCAATGTATTCTGGCTCCCAGAATCTGAAGAGAAATCATCAAAGTCTTTTGCCTATTAGTGCTCAATATCACATGAGCCTCAGGACAAAACGACTACCTGATTGTCCGAGGATATATATGCAAGTGTACAAGTATATATGTATACACATAGTTGCAGTTATTTGTACAGGCAGATAACAATACACCTGAGTTAAATAAGATGTACGGTTTCGCATTTGTTTTCTCTGAAAGTTATGAATCACTTTTCACCATATGTAAAACCGGACAGTGCAGCTTACAAACAGGACAAAACAAACTGATTCATCATCCCCCGTAGTATTCATTTCGAAAGATCGTTCACACAGAGAATGGTCCGAAATGGGTAACACATGGGTTAGCTACTTCGATGCACACTGGATCTCGGCGCAACCGCAGCCAATCAGTGAGGACACGGGGCAAACGATAGTGTTAATTGTGTCATGCTGCAAGGAAGAAAACCCACAGTACTTCAACGTCTCAGGCCGGGAATAAGTTGTAGTGACCTCGATTGTTTTGACAGAATGACCGTTTTCTGGACACCATTTTGGATCTATTTTCTCTACGATCTTTTCTGACGTTTGAAATCGACCTCATTGTGTTGTTCGGTTGCGTACGTTTTACTGGACTGACCTTTCCGAGATTTCCGTCGACCTCGTCTTGAATCACTTTCACTTTTGGTCCTTCGCCGATTGTACGCGCTCGCGTTTAGCTTACAGCACAGCCGTTGCGTTTCTTTCTCCGTTCGGTGTATCTCTCGTATCGGTGCTGTTTTGGTGCCACAATATACAGAACACACATTCGCATCTGTCAATTGACTTGCGTCTTTTCTATTCGTCCGATAGAGGGGGGTTACGTTGGTATTTCGTTGTGGGACCGAATAGAAGACACGTTCAAAGCCGCCCTTGAACGTCTTCTGTAAAGTCTTGCGAACAACCGCAAGTCTCTTCAATTCTCATGTTCGTGCATAACACCAGACATTTGTTATTGATCACCCTTCCTTCTAAACCTGGAAGGCAAGGAATAAAATATGTAAATTCGGTTGCGGTTAATTAATTTTCCGGAAGTAATCGAGAACCTCGCTATTGCACCACTCGACGTGAAATGCCAGCCCTGGTCTTCTTCCTAAAGCACTCTCGACCGTACCTACACGGCCGACCGTTCGTCATTCGCACCGACCATCACGAGCTTCCGTGGCTATAAAACTTCAAGGACCTCCTGGGACAAACTGCACGCTGCCAAGAACAGCTACAAGAATACTGCCTTACATGTCGGTTTCCACGCGGCAGCCTGCACAGTGAAGCCGATGTACTATCTCGTCGACCGTCGTCTGTACCCGAGGTGGTTTCCGTTTGCCAATTGCTATCTGAAGTCAAGCATTGGGCCCTAATACAAGGAGACCACTCTGACTAGGGTGGTCCAGCTAGCCGGAGTCGAACCAGTAAGTCAGTGATGAGCCACGATGCTAGAGCTAGCGGAAAGAGTTTTGGCGACGAACCTTGACCGGGAAACCTCGGATTCACTTAAACAAGCACCACCGAAACAGTCACTCCCTTACTTAAGATGAAAATAATTATTGTTATGAATGTGTGTGGAGTCACCAATCAGTCCCCACGGATCCGTGTAGAGTACTACAACGTGACCACTGAAAGCCACTAAACCAACTTCAGCATTCCGTGAAAAATCTGCGCGTGACTTAATTGTGCCGGTGGATGGTTTGCTCCTGATTCTGATCCGCTGATGACGTCCAGTACCCCGGCGATCCCAGCCGCTGCGAGGTCGCAAAAGCTAAAGGTAACTGATTACCTGATGCTGGATCTAAATGAGCTCTATGGGAGCATCGAAATTTCAAGTGCATCAAGACTCACTGGCTCGAAGAAATGTTTAAAGGATTTTGATTATTGTGTCTCCGAATAGCCGCTACATCAGTCCCCCTCCGAAAGGACGACCGACAGATGCTCTCGACTCTAGAGATCACCTTGAGTTGTGCCAAAAAGCCGGCTAGCTGTGTGTTTCTGGGGAAAGTTGAAGCTCCACCCCACAAGGTGACTTACGGAACTTTGGGATGAAACTACCACAACGGGTTACTAAGGTTAAAATGGTGGTTTACTTCTCCCCTGCTCTCCACCTCTCTTCTCTCAGCACTCGACAAACTTTTCGCCGATTAGCATTATACTACTATAGCAGCACTTGCTATCATGTGGAAGAAGTTCGTCGAGCATCATCAGCCTCTTTGAGAGCGGCGGCACTGCTTGGAGGAGGTGTACCACTAGATTGTCGGTAATCGTTTAGATGAAATTTAAGTCACTCAAATGCGCACGTCTTCCCAGTGATTTTCACCATCAGTTTACGGCCTAGAAGTGAGATACTGGCTCGAGCATCTGCGCGGCGTGGTGACCAATCAGATATTGGACTAGATACCTTGGAACAGAAGTGCGTGGAGACAAAAGTATCTGGCAAAATTGTATGCCGTTTGCTCCGGCAGGGACGGCAAAAAGTGCAAACCGAAGTCGAAGCCGAGGCTAACTTCTTCTTGCGCATGCGCCAAGCCATGGCCTGATTGCCGCCCCGCTTCCTCCAGACTTTCTGAGGATGTTCAAAAAGGTCACAGAAAGAAAAACGATAAGCAGGCATACGCAAAACATGCCTGAGCCATCGGAAGCGGTGTACGGCAACTATCTCGACCAGGGGGCTACTATCTACACCGAACACAACGACGAACCTCGTCACTGATCGCCCGACTTTCTCAGGGAATCCGAGTGATGCTTCGGTGTAAACGCTGCAATACCCTCGTTTCGTCAAACCATTCAAGTATATAGACCATTTATGTGTTTCTTTCTACTCATATTTTTGTGAACCACACTATGTTTATCCGCATCGAAAGGGCTACCTTGTCATATTCTGTTTAGACATATTAGACTCACAGGCCAGCCTGTCTCACACAATGAACTTGGCTTTCGTTTTGAGTGTTTGTAGTCCCACGTTAGAGGTTCGTATATATTTTGCGATGTTACACATTTTATAATCCGGTATCGTAGAAACTGCAAACCAATCTTGTTCTGGTGTCAAGATTCGTACGATCGACTACACACTAGTCGAAGCGCCTTGCAAGACTCAAATCGATCAACTCGGATCGAGAGAAAAAGCAACATGCCAACAGTCGCAACCTGGACAGGAAGTAGCCCAGCAAGATGCCGGGCAGATTTTTGGTACTTTTGATTCTTCAGGCATGGCCAGGTCTGTTGGTCCTGTGAGATAGTTGAGGACCGAACTAGAGTAGTCGTACTATTCACAATGAACGCAATGTGCCCCCTGCCCGAACTAAGCGCAAGGGAAGATTTAAAAAAATACCCACTGGATGGGCCCACATTCAAACTTGCATTCTGCGCATCCGTCATGCACATAAACATTCAGGTACGATAAAACAACAAGAAGCACTGACATTAACAATCACCATATCCTGTCAGTTCTAATCCATTTACTCCTGATGATATGTCTGATTTCAAGGATGTAGACACGGTCAGGCTAAAGATACTTGAGTTAGAACGTCAGTTATGGTTCATAAGGTTATGGGTAGAAGATAAAGATAACCGAAAGGATCTGGGCGGAGTAGTTCCTTATTGCAGTGTGGGCAATAAACAAGGTCATTATGAGGAAGAAAGTTCCACGCTGGTCGACAATGCAGCTACAACAGTTCAAACGTCCTTCGATCTCCTTAGAATGAAATTGGCCAGCTTCGACGGATTTCTGGAGCCTGACAAGGCTTCAGTTCCACGACTTGACGGTGGGATGCCTGAATGCCCAGATTCTTGCTCTGGTGAACCCATTGGATCCCCTGGCGCTTTGACAATTGGAAGAGACGGTTCCTCGTCAATACTTGGTTATAATCAGCGGGGGTTCAGGCTGGATGTCCAGCCCCGTTTCTCTTCAACAACTTTTCGGATCGCAGCTGTTAGTCACACGTACCTCACGGTCAGTCTCCCTGGCAAAAGGAATAATATAGTAGGGGTGGTAGGTACTAGATAAGGGTTCCACGAGGGTTGAAGTAAAAGGAAGTGGTCAGTTGTCTACAAAGATGGTAGTCGACTCTCGGTCATATTTCTCTAAACGCAGTCATGCACACCTTATCTAGCCTTCTTTTGAAATCAGACACGGTGTTGGCGCTTATCACATCCCCTGGCAGACTATCCTAGTCATTATTGACCCTTACTGCAAAAAGACTGACTTCTGGTGAGAGTCAAAAGTCTCTATTTTTTAATTGTCAGTAAATGCCCGTTTAGGCAGTTATTCCCTCGCAGCTCAAGTAAAGCACCTCTGTGACCTCGTGCTTTTGTAAATCCTTTTGATATTTTGAAGGCCACTATGAGCTCACCTCTTCTTGTTCTTTCTATAGGAAATAACCCTAGTTGCCCCAACCTCTGTTCGCAACACAAACTTCTGTATTTTCCGGACCATCGCGTGAATCTCCGTTGTAGCCACTCGACAGCCCTGATATCAGTCACCAAAAATGGAGCAATGCTGCAAGCTTGTCAGGCAGTTCGAAACATTTGTGGAAGCCAGGGTGACGGATCCGGAGCAAAGGTTTCCTTACCTGTGTCGCTGTTGCCGAGGATGGATAAAATATGTCATCAGTGAATGCTCAATGCTTGGTCCAGAACAGGGCCATGCAAAAGCGAGGGAGATTCTCAAGGATACCTCTGTTCAGCCGTTTCAGGTAAATCGAAATTTATTCGGTGTTTTTACGTATGAAACCAAACGGACAAGAGGCAACCTCTACGACATGTCTGACCTCGTGCTGAAAATGCAAAACTGTTCCGTAGCGTAGGACCTTCTGAGCCACATGTGGGTTCTCGAAGCTATACATACATAGGAGTCTATGGTGTGGTGTCTGCCATCCAGCTTACTGAGTATCTGGACTAAAGAGGCGAAACCTTTAGGCTGGGCCGACCGTGAAGCAACGTTCGATGACCTAACCAGCTACTTAGATCGGAAGACGAGAGTATCCAACACTAGGTTTAGTCCTCTCGTAAGTTATACCAATAAGCCGACCAGGACAAGTACCAGTCAAACACCAATCACCGCAGGGGATTGCCTTAAACATCAGCCTTTGGATAGCACGCTTGTCATTTCGTGTGAGGGCCCCACCCCGCAGGACTGTAAGGCTTGCGACACAAAACGCCGTATCATTGATTGCCGAGGATTGTTCCAGGCTACAACTTTTGAACGTTGGGAAACATCTAAGGCAGCAATAGCGTGCTTCGTGTGCCTTAATAACTCACATCGAGCAGTGGCCTGTCCAGTGCATACAACATGCAACCGAGAAGATCTTCCGGGCAAACATTCTCAACTGCTATGCCAGGCGAAGGCAGCCACATCAAAAAGAAATCTGAAGCCCAGCCTGATTTGCTTGATTTCCTAGTCTACTCGAAAACCAGTTGGTTTGGGCCTATTGTCTGTGGGGGTGACAACCCCTAGTGGAGTAACCACAGCCCTGGTGTTTTTGGATAGCGGATCCGACAAGACGTTGGTGAAGGAGCTCTTTGTGAGGAAACACTATCCTCATAGAACCAAAAAGTCACTAGCAGTGAGCATGACGAGAGGGGCCCGGGTCATGGCTGCGGATCACGTACGACTGCAGCTCGTCTCTCCAGTCAAAAATGAGCGTATCGAAGCCATGGAGTCATTCACGTGAAACGATTTGCCGATGCTAGCGCTGAAGTGAATAGATTCGATTTCATTCAGATGGCCTCATCTTCAGAGCCTGACGATCGTAAACTGGGAGGGCGATGAGGCGTGTGATGGTTGCTTGCCAGAAGCACACTGGGTGCTAAACCAGGTAGAAGAAATCGCCAGGCACCCCACGTAGTACACAGAAAGTTGGACTAGATACTAAACAGACCTGCGGGGAGGCACGGCTGTGAGTAGTATGTTCGCGGAAGTAGGTGAAATAGGGTAACAGATGCATTGCCTGTATGAACATAAGCTTCACGACCTGAGGATAATCTTTTGTCTTTACAGCGAGAGGACAACCCCTTGGTGGGAATAGTGCGAAAGGGAACGAGGTCCACCGAAAGATTTTGAATTGCCGCTTCCATGGTGTATACAGACGGATCGCTTCGTGGACAACAAAAACGACGTTTTTCGCGGATTGCCACTATTGAAGGAAAGGTTTGGTCGTGATGAACATACTTAGAAGCGATGCTCAGATGCAAAGGTGAGCAATGAAACACTTGGCTAGTTAGAACAGGTAACTGTCGCCTCTGAAATCGGAGGAAAAATATGGTACTTACCACTCCTTTCAGTTTCCAACCCTAAAAGCCCTGAAAAACTCCGCGCCGTTTCTGACTGCGCCATCGAGACCCGTGGAAGGTCACTGAATGACTGCTTGTTACAAGGACCAGACTGGACAACCCCAATATTTGGGGTCTTGTGCCTATCCGGCTAGGTAGAGTTGCGACGTCAGCCCATAAGCGGGAAATAATTCTGCAAGTGAAAGTAGGAGTGAAGGTCAGAGATGAACAACGGTTCTTGTAGCGAGATGGGGTTCACGTCTCCAGTTAGACCTCCTATAAAACTGCTTTCAGGCATGGTCACACCTCCGCAAAAAGAGCGCCGCCTGTTTGGAGAACTTTCAACTTCTTGCACTGTTCATGGTCAAGGGTCACAGACAAAACCTACGAGCAGAGGACCCAGGACCTCGAGCCCTTCTCTGTGGAAAGGAGGAGGCTTCGAGGGGATCTCACGAAGACATAAAGTGTAATAAAGGGCTTTTCTGAGCTTAGACCGGGGGAAGTTGCTCCATATGTCACTACACTAACAAACAAAAGTCACGCAAAAAGCCTGAGAAATTTCGAGCCTGCTCGACAGCTATATCTCACTTCTTTAGCTGTAGGGCGGTAACCCGATGGAATAGGTTTCCACAGGAGTTATTGGAACTGGGACCCCCCAGGCATTCAAAGGAACTCTTGATAGTAAGTGGAACGGGATCACTCCTCGTAGTGAACTTTGAGCCTGCCACTAGGCGGACAGATATGAAAACCAGGGTCCTTTTGGTACCTTTCATCATTGAACGTTTCCATTTGTTTCATGTTAGATCAGAGAAAGTTTAAGATGCAAAGAGCCTCTCGCAGCTGATGTGCAATGAGGTTTTACACCTCCGTCCTATCTTGAAAGATGATTCGACAAGGTACACTGGGCAGCGGTGGGTGTCTAACTAGCTTGTATACAGCCGGAGTAATCTTGGACACTCCATTGACCGGGGCGACAACCTGCTCCTTGCAAACTGAACTGAAATGAACTGACTCCAGGGTGACCAGGAAACAGTGAAAAGTTGTGTGGCCTGGATTACACGTACTACCTATTCTGCTAGTTCGAACACACGGAACATGCGAGACGCACTGTGGTAACTTTCTGTGATCCAGCTGCGTATTTCTTAAAAATGCGCGCCAATTTCAACCCGGTACGTGATAACCTCGGTGAGTTTTACATTTAAATGTCGGCTGGCGCTATCCTTTCTTACTGGTTCATTCTCCTCTCTTCATAAAATAGATAGCGGGCATCTTCCCCTATAGGTCTTCTCACAATCCGCTGGTTGGCCTGAACCCAGGATTGATTAGAACGCCGTTGCCCCAGCAAAGATTGATCAAGTTTCCCCTTGGCTGCTACTTCGTTTGTCTTTTCCATCACATCAGCAGGCAGGGAATTCCCAGGTTCTGTGGCCCCCGAAACAAGCTGCAAACCGACGGCAAACCAGCAGAACGCGCCTTCACCGGAGTCATCGCGAGCCCGCTCACAAGACATGGCCCATGGAACTAGAAGTCCGCTTTTGGCTCTGATCGCAGCACACTCTAGACGATACGGCGAATACAGATGAGATCTCCCCGCATCCGTCGATAGGCTTCCGATAATTGACCAGCCGCTTCAAGGCTTCCGTTGTAGTTGACCTCGCGTAATCCAGGGATGAGGCAGGTAGCAGACCTCCGCTCCTCCTCTCTAACTTGGATGATTACGCAGTTGTGCATGCTCATGCAGCCTCACCACGGCATCCAATTCTGGGACTTACATGGGAATTATACGACATACTTTAGGGGCCGTATGTCAGTTTCCCGGATGACAGACGAATTTGACCAAAGGCACCCCAAGCAGAAGTACACACTCTGTCTATGCAACCTCCGGTTTTCGGCGAGGCGGACACCAAAACTCCTAGATCGCGCTCACAATACGTTTTCCAGAGGAGGTTTCCACACTTGTGGTGAAGCACTGTCAGCTGGGTGCAACCCAAGTGCATGTGAACACACTTCAGCAGATTCAACGGTAGCATTCACGCACAGGACCATCTCATGAGAGCATCTAGAACTTCCTGCAGATTTTGTCTGTTTGGGTCCGAACGGAGAGCTAGTCACAGTTTCATACCATCAGCATGCAACCAAAGAGAGGAACAGGAACTTGTGAGAAGATAACTTGCGTAAGTGAGAAATGGTAACGGTTCAGTGACAGACCCTTGGGGGACACCGCTGGGTGTCGAACGCCATGGGGGACGGTTTCTGAGACTCTAACAGCAAATCGCCGACCTCAGGGGAAATCTTTGATCCACCCTGGCAAGGGAGCATCTATTCATAGTAATCTGAGCTTCCAAAGGAGGGGGTCATGTGTAACTTTGTTGCGGGCTTTGCTGGAATCCACGAAGGTGATGTCCACTGAATACCCACAGCTTTTGCTTCAGTCCAGGGCCCACGAGCAAGCTGAAGATCCGACAAGCAGAGGTGGGCTTTGCGGGAGCCATGATGTTGGGGACTTACCAGGTGACTACTTCTCATGTGTTCCTGACCTGTCTGCTTATGAGACTTTCTACGATCTTGCGGACCACACATTTTAACCTCACAGGAAGGCTGTTGGTAGCCCCAGTTTTGTCATAACCTATGAACCGCGGAACATTATTAGAGCCTTCCCAGTCGTCCTGTAGTTCTTCTGCTGCCAGCCAGGCCTTCAACAACCTGGTGATTGTCGATGAAATGAGGTCGACGAGTTCATCTAACACCAGGATATGAATTTCATGACTGCCGGCTGATTGATGTGACTTGAGGGATCTTAGTTGTGGCATAATTTTGTCCATATGAAGATAACAAGGCACTGTGACAGGTAGCGATACTGGCGAAAGGGTTTATGTGAAATCCTCCGTCGAGTACACTGATGCATAGTTCCGTGCTGGGAAGTCAGCACTAGCCTCGTCAGAGTCAGTGCTGGTCTCACTCAGGAGCAAGGTTGGTATTCCCGGAGTCGCTGTCTTACGACGTTTGAGATACGCTAACAGTCGTTTGGGTGCCTTAACACAGTCGGCTGCCGGCCTTCACTCACATCTGCTTCGCTTGGTTACCTGCATATACAACCAGTGGTTCCTTGTTTGTCTGTGCACAAAGTAGCCGTTTCCAGTCTCCCGGCGCCTTTGTCATGCACGGTTTCTTTCAAGGAGCAGGGGTTGAGGTTCTCCATCACATCACAGAGGACCATGAGCGTGGGAATTCCAGAGTTGGAGCGAAGGGGTTAATCGGCCTGAATAGCTTGTCATGAATACGACCCCAGTGTTCGCTTTGTCAGGAACCTTCTGCTCCCGTACCACAATCCGCGCCAAGGCCCTCATATCCTCAAGATCTATTTGCCAGAAATTCGGTCCGCAGAGTGGACTACATGACATTTGGGCTCCATGTATCCAGTTTGCGTACAGCACAGAACATCGTGATCGGGAAGCTGACAAGGGACTAACACCGATGCTTCCAGAAATTTTGCCAGAGGCAAGCATAAATCCCGTGGAGGTGGTGATTGATTCTGACACGCAATCTCTTGTGTCCCTGAGTCTCAGTGACCAGGGAGTGTCATCAACTTACAGACCGACGGAGGGGCCGCAGCAAGAGTTGCTACCTCTCAGAGCGGTAACCTTCCTTTCATGTCATTGATTCTTCTTCGACTGACTCTCTTCGTCTCCAAAACCACAACCTCCTTAACACCAGCTTCGGTGGAAAGATACGACGCAATTTGTGCACTAACAACCACCAAGCCACCGAAAGCCACAACCTCGATGAAAGTTTTTCCTTCTGACAGCGATGATGGTGGCAGTGATGGCGTCGGTCAGGACGATGATGACGATGACGCTGTGGCTGCTACCGCTGCCATTATTAGCGGTGGAGAAAAAAGGATGGTTGTGGCACCGGGGATGCTACCAATGATGACTCTGTCTTATCCAAGATAAGCAGGCCGCCTTCACTGAGTTCTTTGCCGGCTACACATTTCTTCATGGCTCAGTACACTTGGTGCACAGCACTTTGGGCAACTTCAACAGGCATTTGTCGAGGATTTCGAAAAGATTATTGTTCACTTAGGGGCATTCAAGGTGGATCCAGTCATCACAATAATTTCTCTGCTAGCACGATTTGTGCACTTGTCTGCTCCTAATCTGCTCAATGCACAAATGGTATGGGTTTTCGGCATCCTCTTTCTGAATGACCGTTGTTGCGCAACACTTGCCGGTGATCCCAATTCACATTGTAGTGTGAAGAAAATGACGACAAATGGAGGATGTGCTGAAAAAGTGTAGCCGGTAGCGGCCGCACACGCGTGATATAAGCCATGCTTGTGCCATGGTCACACACTCTTAGGTACGAAGAATGATTACGAGAGGGAGGTTTTCTCGCGCGTGGGCCATGCAAACAAGTGATATTGCTTTCTAGTCGGTTCGGTTGGGGGAAGCGCTTCTTTGGATGACGGTTCGAAAAATGTCACCGCGGCAGTATAACACCGAAAAGCGAGATTAGCGTAAATGGACATTTTCATAGTTCATAAGAGGTTTTGTTCAGCTAATCGTGGCTCAAGTAAGTGTGTAGTTGCAAATGACACTTGATTGTTAACAATTAAAGATTTGAATACCGTAAAACGGGCTGTTATCGAACTAGAACTATTGACGAGATTCGTATTATTTTAAAAGTCTTCTTTCAACAGTTAATTCTGTTATTTCTACGGTGTTTTAGGAGATGCCAAATGCTCCAAAATACAATGACAAAGGATAAAACATGATTATTGCGATTCACTGTATACACTTAATCCTGCTTTTCATGAAACAATACTCTTTTATGAGGCAAGGCTTACGTAAGCAACAGGGAACTTGTAGCGGTTGCCATCTTCATTCGTACTTTTACCACGTTTATTGTTTAACCGAACGCTGACTGCCAAGCGCGGTTGCCATTTGACCGTAGCTCTTGCGCACGCTCTCAAGCACGCTCCCAAATACAAGCTAACCGTTATCTCTCCCAATCGCCTTCTCGTTCTCACGGGTCGTGGAGAATACTGTTCTGGTTAACATATTCGTGCAGTGCCGCACATTAGAGTAACGTGCAGGTGGTCCACGCAGTACAAAGGACCGAAGCACGCGTTTACTAAGGAAACCGCGAAGTAAGGTCCAATCAACCTTACAAACTGATTCCGCTAACCAACGTATGCTGGAATTTGATTAAGCGAATCGATAAATTACGTTAGAATGCTGCAGTGTGAATGGATAACCAAGTACAATCAAGCCACCCTCCGTTCAGACAAACATAAAGAATTAGCATTCAGCTTTCAGTAGTTTGTACTTTGTTCGATCCCACAGATCTATGCCTTGTTTGTCTGCTTTCTGTGAGGACTGTTGGTTTTCGCTAACTGGAAAACATTTTTGACTGCTCTGCTTGCGGACTGCTGATCCTTGAGCTCACTTAGCTGGTATTGCGACCAGTGTTACTCCCAAACGTAAACGTGAACGACATTGTTTCAATGCACACCGTCCTTCGCCTATTCCACCGACTTTTACCATGTTTTGGCACGCGCCGGAACTTTTGGCTTGCTAGCTGTTCCACAGGCCATTCTCGGGATCTAGTGGGTACCTGGTGTCCGGAGCACTAAAGAGTATCTACCGTTATTTTTGTACACAAGAGTCTCCCCAGGTGTAGCCTCTGACTGGCTTTAAATACAAAAATAAGTCACAAGTACACTAACCTGTATAGAGGCTGAACTTTTATATGCCGGTAAGGGGTAGATGCCCCTTTAAAATACCTTCATTCCAGTTATGCTGCCGGCCCAACCTTTATGGCTCTACTTCAGTCCCATGAACGCGAGGAATAACCAGATCTATCATGCACGAAGAACAACTGAACGCTTGCGAACATTCGGTTTTTCTTGGCATAACTACTGACTGTAGCTTAGTCCACAAACCCATTCATCTAAAGGTGAATGACCATCGTTACGTAGCGAATAGTACTCAGCATCGCATGAATTTCATAAAACAAACACTACAAAACAACTGCCTCAGTTTCAAAAGATACATATGCACGTATACACGTATATGCTTGTGGATGGATGGAGTTATTTATAGGGAGAGATAGAAACACACTAGAGTTCAAATGAGTTGCAATGATGCACAGATTTTATCTCTGCCAGTGACAAATCATCTTCCACCATAGGGAACACGAAAGGCATGTACCACCAACAGAGAATAGAGGAAACCAGTGTCGCACAGCCTGTTCACGAAAGCTTTCGGTAAAAAACGGTATGCTGTTTTTGTAACGCAGATGTACATTAATAAATATGGTTATACTTTCAATAATATAACCACTGTAAAATTTCACGAGAATCTGAACAATCTTTCAGGGCACATGTCACCAGCCATTTTATCCCAACCTTAGCCCAATGTTCGCCAGACAGCGTAGACATTTTGTTGTTTGGATTTTTGCAGCCATGTCACACTGCCTTCCCAGCGTTAAGTCCGCTTCAATCACATTCTCCAGATCCGTACCCGAACGAGAGCCTTCTGAGTGCCTGGTGGTCTCATGGAGGGACTGGGCAGCGGTCTTCTCTCATTATTGAGTCGTTGGAATTTGTTTTCATTGAGGGGGAGATCCAAAGCCACCGACCATGCATACGGTCTATCCAGATCTCGCTGGACAGTATTGTCCGCAACCTCGCCAAGCCGTTTGACATCGTCCTCAAATTTGTAACCGTTACACTCCAGTTCATTTGGTGTCATCATTGAACAAGGTGATCGGGGGCCCAGGACAGATCCCTCGGTGCATCTCTATGCCGTCTTTCCATGACGGACAAGACTTCCTCTGCCCTCACCCGAAGCTGAATTCCATTGAGTTCGCTGGTGACCGTCTCCGTGACAACGAGCTCAGGCTGAATTCTTCCAGCTTACTGGCAAACAGCCTGTGGTTGGCCGGGCCCAATACCCTCTGGAAATCCAAGTGTCGAGCCTCAACCCTCTCTTGTCTAGTTTCTTACTTAATTCATCAAAGCTATGCCCCATAGTGGACAAGCCTCCTTAACTTGGCGTTTTTCCGCTAACTTCCGGCACATGAGGAATCGATCTTCTGCCGCCGTTAAGCTCCAGTGACCGCGCTACACTACCCTGCTAGCTAAAGTGGCGTAAAAATTTGCTGGCTACTTGTGCATTTACGCATGATTTCCCCATTTGGCGTATCTGCGACTTGATTGATTGCTATGTTGTGCAAATGCTTGGGCTAGTGTGTCACCCCTACATCACATACCAGTGATGCCAAAATGCATTGGTAACACGAGTGCACTTGGGTGATGTCATATTTCAGCTCGACAAAAACCAATGAATTGTGGATACCCTTCCACTACGCAGTGTTGCTCCACTCAAAAGAGGTGGCAACACCCGATAAATTTAATATGAGGTGGGCACGTTCTACTAGCGCAGTAGTGTAGCAGTAGTCGGCCTAATCGTTGAGGAGCAGTGTGATAAGTAAGTCCTCCTTGTGTTTCAATGGACATGGTCACCTGGGGTTGACGCAAAGAACCACATGTACGGGGTGCTCAAGAAATTCAAAAGTCTTTCTAATACACCGTTCGAAAACGCCAATCTAGTATTGTTGCAACGATCAGCGCAGGAAGTTTGTCTGGTAAAAACGTATATCAAAATATGTTCCGTGAAATTAACTGTAGCTGAATTGGATATTTGGAGGGAGATGATTAGGAACTATCAAAATGGATGCGCCGATATCGTAAAGTGAACATTTCTGCAATTAAAACTAATAAAGTAGTTCATAGTATTTGGACAATCCTATTTTCACGGCCACTTTTGTTTATATTGCATTTTGGAAACTGTCAGAAGCTCTCAAATACGATGACGGAGGATGAAAATTCATTGTCTTTGTTTGTTGTGCAAAGTGATGCTTACTATTATTAGTATGATAACGTTCTATGAAGTTCGGCTTTTGTGAGCAACTGCAAACTGATTTCGCTAAATGATATGTGTCGGATTGTGGTTAAGTAATCAATTAAATTCTTTCAGGACTGGGCAGCCAATTATTAGCAATTAATTCTCGGTAATTAGAGCTTGCAACAAATCGTTGTGCACGTATACAGCGCAGTTCTTGACTTAGGGTAACTGTACTTGCTTTTCTAAAATAGTAGCCGTTACCATGTTATAAGGAAAATAATTCCGCCCAAGAAGCTGCAATGGGATAAGTTTGTTAGTGGGGATATTTAGGGGCGTTTTATTTCCGCGATGCATACATCAGCAGAACCCAGATGGGCGTGGGAGCCACAACTAATCAGCCACGTTTACCAGCTTTGCAGTTGGCTCATTTCCATGTTGTGCATCGGTCAAGGGGACAGATGTTCAGTCGAACAGTGCTGCGGGCGTCTCACTGAGTAGTTCACTTTCATTGTCTCATCCCGTTTGCTAATATGTTGTTGGATGCTGTATGCGTGCTTCTTTATTACAAAAAAGCCATTGTCTAGTAAAGACGCATAAGTGGTGAGCGAACAACACACGCCAGCAGGGTGGTCATCCACTGGATGAGCTGTGCATTCCTCTGTCAGAAAAAGCAGCGCGGACTGAAAGTGTGGCGCGTACCATTTGTTGAAGCGTATAAAGCTGCTGCTGCCCCTGCATAGGATTCCATCGACGGCGACAAAGTGAGCAAAGCCTGGGGTTCCTTCAAATGGGGAATAACTCCATTGGTGAGCTTGTTTGCACCTCCGAACAGGCGGCGAATCTGTGGCGATAGTCATCTTTCAGGTTTTTAACACGTTCATGGTTTAACTAAACGCCGACTGTCAAGCGTGGCTGTCATTTGACTTTTGATCTTACGCATGCCCTCATGTACGCCCTCAAATGCATTCTAGTCGCTATCTCACCCGATCGCGTTCTCTTCCACAGAGGCCGTGGAGAATACCATTCTGATTAAGGTATTCGTACAGTGCCGAGCACCGGGGAGCGTGAAGGTGTTTTTTTTGCGATACAGATGACAAAAGAACACGTTTTATGTTCGGGACTGCGAGGTAAGACGTGGCAAGTTACAAAGTCATGCTAAAGGACCGCCGTGGTTTTACGAGAAACTGCAAAGTCAACGCTTCTACAATAGATTCAACTCACTGACGATAAAATTATACAAACTGCTACTCGAATTGCCCGTGGAACTCCGTCACGGACGTCGTGGATGAAATAAGTACCGTTTTTGAAAAGCCTCTAAATTCCGTCAACTTTTATTGTGCTTGGAGATAGGTTTTCTCAAAAGTATCATCCCTGTGCTTCTTTACGATGGTTTCTTATGATGGTCTGCGGTAAAGCTCATGCTGGTCTACCCTTGTGATGAAATAAATTTAGCCGGGGCATTCTATGTGTCACTAAACTTTGTCCCTTGGCACAAAATTCTTTCTGGTCTAGAAGAAGTGTCTTTAAATGTACTTTCACCTGCCACTTCATTCGGTGACTTCAGACACCACAGCTCTCTTGACGATTCCAGTGAGTTCCCGTTTGAGTTACACCTGTTTTGGGTTAAGTTTATGATTGAGGGGAATAAAAAAAAACGTCACTTTTCTATAAAGGACGCCCAGAAAATACTACTTCAGCAACTTCGATTCTGCCTCAGGTGGACCCTACGTATGAAGCACGGACACAGCAACGGCTCTATGATAGTTTCACCTTAGCAAGGACAAGACCTAATAACTTGGCTGCAGTCAATAGATTCTCAGCTTTATTCATATCTAATGAATCGAGTGGCCATAGAACTGTACGACTGGGATTTTTCGAGTCCTTCACGAAGATTGTTCGTTTTATGACTGATTTTCTTCTGTTGAGAAGAATATTTTCTGTTACAAATCTGTCTCCCATTGCCTCTGTATGTCCATGACTTCCGCTGCTAGTGTTCATTTCACAGAAGAAGGGGGCTGTCGCGTTATTCTCCTAAATCTTACATTCCACCTTTGAGAACCATGAATAAAGATACCCACGTGACTTGTACAGACAAGATACGGAGCTCACCCTTTCTCTGCGCTGGATTCTGGCCTCCATAATATTAGAATTTGATATTTTTATGTGACTAAGGGCGATGGAAACGAGGACATCTGTATCATCAACAAGTCATGGCCGACACCGGGCAAGACACATGCATCCTTGCCTAACAAGGACAGTGCACATATTAACGGTCTCGTAAAAGCTCGCGAAACTCCCCCGGCCGAGACGCCATTTGGGCCAGTGATCAAGCTAATTCACAAAAGTAAGTCTAGTATCAGAATAATTAAGCAAAATTTTACAGCCCTTCAAGAAGAAAGTTTGAAAAGTCGAAGGAGTCCGAGGAAAGTCGATTTTCGTCCGGTGACGGTGCTGTATCTATGGAGTTACCGCTGAGAAGGATACCGTATTAGCAATTTAGGAGAACTCAGTACTTCACCAATCCAGGAAGCAAAAGATAATCTCCTCGTAGGAAGAAGATTCACCGAAACGGCATTATACCATGTCCAAAAAGAGCCGAGTTATTCTTTGAACATTCAGAGTTCGCTTTCACTACAGGATAAACTTCATGGCCTTTCCAGGACGACAGAATAGCTGCTACAGTGGAGGATTCTGCGTATTTGGTTGTGTGATATAATTTCCATAGACTAAGGTACTCTTAGCTACGTCACGAAGGTTACGTCTTCGACTTCCCGCACACTGGTGTCATCGCGTCTGATGTCCTCAAAAGTTGATGATTTGATCAATTTGATGTGTATTGTGCACATTTTTTTCAAAAACGGGAACAGCATGCACTGAAATATTGGCCTGACCAGGTGTATGTGAACCTGGAATAGGAACTACGCATCTCAGCCGAACGCATCTCCCGGATCGAATGAAGGCACCAACACGGTCACTTGTCCTCAAATGTCCCCTGTGGCAAGTGCGGACGCACTTGGAGAATTCCATGCAGCTATTCTCGACGAGGGTAACAGAGGGAAATCGGCAGGCAATATGAATACTAACACTATAATGAAGGGTTTCGTTTCCCCATCAGCATGCTGTGATACTGCTGTACGTTACTTGTGCCCAATGATGCCTCGACTCGACAACAGAGGTCACGTTTGAGGTGAACTACTGCAGGGCACAGGGAGCGAGGCCCTCCAGAAAAATACCTCTAAGGGGACTTACATCGATGGGATTCTTTTACGGACAATCAAAACGTCTTATCCTCTTCCGGATGATGTGCCAGGGCTGCTGAACTGCTGCTTTTGTTCGGCGGGCAAACTGGTCACGAAGTCTGCCGGGTACAGGATACACATCACAACCCACGCAGGTCGGCACATGCGGTACGATTTAATTCAATGAATAATTTACTTAAATTACGCAACAGGACACGGATGATGTGATGCCGGATACGATGCGGATTTGGGTGCTACCGAGCTTTCTGATCCACATGTGCCATAATTTCATGGTTACCATAAACTTTAAAAAGCAACACAACGTCTTACTATTGCACCGATTTTGGGTAAAGCAATAATATTGTAACCGTTGTCGTTCATGACATCCTACAGAGTCGCTAGCTTCTAAAGAGGTAGTTACTCAGTCAGCCCAAGTGTGGTCAAAATGTGTCGAAATTTGGTGTCATTTTACCGCGCTTGATCACTCTATAGTTTAACTACCGCCGATTGGTTCATTTGCGATCAGGAAAAAGGTCGACGGCCATCTCTCACTAATGAGCGGTGTTTGCGCAACTGATACCTTGTCTTGTGCACAGTTGCACAGCTAGTGTGGTCATTTACACACCGCGGTGCGTAAGCGTTTTTACTTTGCGGAGAAACTGATTCAAGCCAAACAGTGCTTATAAATGTCTATAGTAAATATTATGCTCATCGATTTCAGTATGTGACACTAAATGGTAATATGATGATGGTCAGCAATAGTGACGTGTCTGGCGAATGTACATTCCGTATTAGGTGAACCGTACCTGATGGATCACTCCAGCCGGAGAGAAGTTGTAAACAGAGCATTAGTATCAGTGTATGGGTTCACTAATTGGGCTTACTGGCCCTCAAAGATATTGGATTGTCAAACCTAAATAATCCATTTTTTTCATTATCTGGACCATCGAGTTTCAACGGTTAACTCTCTTGTAAAAACTGCCCGACGGACAACAATACGAAGACGAAGGATGATAAGCGGTTGCCAAAAATTCGTGTACATATTGCACATTGCTTTTCGTGATATATTATTCTATTTCCATCAGCCGGACCAGTGAAACGAGAGAATGGAAGAATTTCAGCACGCACGGGAAGAGGGGCCGGTGATGCTCATTGGTTGTCCAGGCGCTTTAACGCCGTCTGGCTGGATGCGTGTCCGATACTTCCCACCCCAGGATGGAAAGCGCACACAGCTTTTACAGCCGTTGGCCTATAGGATAGTGCGCCGAGTGGTTATGAAGTCTGTGCATGATGGTTGTTATCATATAAAAAAACAAAGGGTGCAAACCCGTGGCAATACAAAGCAAAATGTGCGCCCTCTGGGCATGCACACAGATCGGGCGTGAGGGCGCAGACGGGTGCCTTTGGTGATCGGTGGATCTGTACACAATATCACGGGTCTCCGTACCATTCCTAAGCACACACGGTGCATTCGATTACCGGAAATTCGACGACCGAATCTATACTTAACTTACGAAAGTGTACACAACGCGGCTTTCATGACAAAAAGTTGTATCCGTGATTAGCTAAACACTTACTGAAGGAAGAGTCACTTTAAGCTGGCGGTGCACGCCTGATTGCACGCAATTGTCTCAACAGTCGTGCCTTGAATGCGATTTTTCATTTTCACAAACGGAGGTGAAGGAAGTTCGCAAACTACTACGCAGAGTTGTGTCCGTTTGACATGAGAATGCGGTTCAATTGAAAGCCCTCGTATTTTACGCTTTCCCTTCTAAAATGGTGTTGTTCAGGGAATCCCTTAAGTCTGTAATTTGTCCTTTTCCGGAGTAAACACCAACCAGTAAATCTGTTGACGATGGTGTTTGTATCACCCGACCGATGATTGTACACAAAATCACCTTAGATGGGCCAGAAGGATGCATCTCGTCGACGTGCGGTTGAATTTGAGGAAAGCTGTCCACGCTCAGTTCGATGTTCACTGACAGTTGGTTCAGCTCGGTTCTGATTCCAACATGTCAGTGGTAGCCTTGATGCACGTTCCACACTCCGGTGTTACCAAGAAGGGACTTAACTTCGATGGCTAGCTTCGTGAGTTCGTACTCTTACCTTGAAGCACAACCTGACCAGTCAGCGGACTCGGTGAAGTTCAACTGGTCGTTTTTGTCTGGGTAGGAATAGCGTGCGTCAGCCTGGTTGACCGCAGTCGGTTATCACCGGGGTGGTCCATGGAGAGTCCGCGCCGTCCGACTCATGTGACCGCCAAACGATCCGATAAGGTGTGCTTCCAGGCCCCAAGAAGCGGTGACGCAACGCCCGTGTCGACAAAACCCGGAAAAATTGCCGTATGAAAACACGACATTCAAGTGGTTCGTTCCGACGTTTCATCGACCCATAGTGTACCTGTGATGTTCAGGTCTCAATGTACATGGGACTTGTTAGCCTTCATCAGGGGCTTTCCTGTGAAATAGAGTGACCCCTTTTAAAACCTCAGATAAAATGATGATGGTAGCCTATGTTCGATACGGAATAGCCAGGAGCCGTCAGAGAAAAAAATTGAAAATCTCCTTTGGTTGGTTAAAATTTTGGTCCAAGATATCGTGCTTCATTATTGCTTATTTTGACAGAAAAGGCTGCTTATGCGGTTCAAATGCTCAAAATCAAATGGACCCTAATACGCACTGGAAGCGTGTTCATTGTGACGACCTTTGAACGGACAGCCTCGTAAAACTGGATTCAAAATTCATAGGTAGATGACCATAGTGACCTACATATATCCCGTGATGAGATATCTATCCAAAAACGCGTTATTTGCAACAGCTGGCAACCTGAACGCAGAAGTCAATAGCATTAGATTGCACGATACATTTCGGACCATTTCGCAGCAGCTTCACTAGCGCTTACTGCATCCAAGGCGATCATTTAAAAGTTCTAAATTGAGGGTCCTCATAAGACCAAGGGCGGAAGTACACACACAACCGATGATAGCAAACAAAGGCACGTTACCAAGGCCAAGCCAACGTGATTATCCGCTCCCGCTGTTTGCGCTGCTGGGGGTGACGATGGTTGTTTGCTAGTGCCTCCGCGTATTTCGTTAGTCGTTGATTTTTTGTGACGTAAGTGACGGTGAACGCCGTGCTCAGATTAACACAAGGATTTATCTCCCATAAGTGTTGCTTAATGGACGGTTTCAGTGTTTTGCCTGCGCTCAATGACGTCACTGGTTGTGTCTGTCGGATGATTGTTCTTTGGAACTAAACCGGAATGTGTTCGACCATTCTGTTAGGCAGTGGTCTTTCCTTCCTGCAGATGTAGATGGCTGAGCACCCACACTTAAGTTGGTAAGTGAAATTGAACTTGGCTTGGAGAGACAGAGGTTCTTTTATCGATGGTGGTTTCATCCGGGGGGTTAAATGGAGAATAATGCTCTTTGCGGCGTAATACATACGATTGACGGCACAGTTGAGGCGTCTGCTGAGCAGGCTATTATTGCCATCATCTTTTTAAGGTAACTGTAGGATGGTCTCCAGTTTTGGGACCGCGGTAACTTACATTTTGTCTGGAGGTGGCTGTGAGTGCCTGAATATAAATGATTTTGGATATCTGTTAACCTCCAAGGTTTTAAACAAGGTACGGCCCTCTTCTGCCAGCTTGTCAGTTGTACGTATTTCGCGTGCCTTGCGGAACATGGTACAAACAAGGACTATTTTATACTTTATGGGTGCACTGTAGTTTTGCAGTGGACTGACCTTTGGATTGACCCGTCATTTCGGCGGGTAATTTATATATCTAGGAATACGATATTCTTGTTGTCTTTCCCATTTTTGGTTGGTTGAATGTTTGGGTGTGTGGTTCTGAAGCGACGGAACGTTTTCTCACACTCGTCCTTGGTGTTCGCGATGACAAAGATATGGTCCACGTAGCGTCAATAGGGTGTACCTTGAGATACGACTGACTTCAATTTTTGTTCGAGGTGTGAAACAAATATATCTGCCAGAACAGGTCCCAAAGGACTACCCATGGCAACTCCATCAATCTGCCGACATCCCCGTCCAAGGAAATGGAGTTTTACATTCGAGGTGCACAACAGTAATAGCCGTGGCAGCTCACTGTTCGGTTATCCGATAGTCAAGTTGATACCATCAATAGTTTGGCAAATGGTGCCAACGGTCTCGTGAAGCAGGGCGTTTTCAGAGTGAGTTAACATCCATTATGAATAAGTACTTATTGTGGATGTTCAACTCGCTCAACAGCCCACACATTCTAAAACCGTCTTTCGTGTCGTTCTACGCGATAAACTCCCTTACCAGTTTCAGTTGTTCCGCAAGCCGTTTTGCTAGTCTGTGTTGCGGGGAGTTGGTCATAGTCAATACTGGTCTTGGTAGTATGCCTTTTTTGTATGCTTTTGGCAAGCCGTACATTTGTGAAGTTTGGTTTTCCCCGCACCTCAGACTCTTGGCTGTGGATTCTTGGATCAAGTTGATTTCTACAAGGTTGTCCAACTTTGTTTTTATTTTCTTATCTAGTTCTCTGGTGTCGTCAGTCTTTCGGTCCGTTTTGAATTACTTTTCACCTCATGGTGGACTTCATTTTATCTCTCTTGTCTGATTAGTTCGGACCAGCTACTCCTGGGCCTTCGTCTGGTCGAAAAATCACCAAGTCTGGTTTCCTCTTCAGTCGATCGATAGCTTCGTACTGGTCCCTTGTCAAGAGACAATTCTCTATCGTGGTGCTCGTTCGGTACGTGTGCTCCAAGCCCACCAGTTTTGCTTCAAACCATCCTATTGGGTCCCCGCTCGTTGGAAGCTCATAAAACTATTCAAATCTAGCCTGTGAGCCAAAGCGGGTAATAAGCTTCGGAGGAACACAATAGTTGAGACCACACAATAAATCCTGCAGTTGAAAACTTTCGGTTGGTACGATGACAGATTTTTAACGTACTTTCCGTATGTCCGAGAAATGACGATACCACCAGATAATGAACTGCCGATTTCTTCGGTCGCTCCGTTTCGTATGCACGCTTTCCACGGATCTTATCGCACAGAAGTTCATGAACTTAATCCGACGGACCAGGCCGAGTTGATCGATAACCGGTGACTTTCAAAAACAGAGCGGGAAGTAGTTTGATGATAACATTAGATTCTTCGATAGGACACTTTGACAACCGCTTCAGACCTTCCGCAGATGGACACATTTTTCCGGCGCGCAGACGTTTACAATATGTCACGAGGTACGAGTTCCTCGATATACATCGGTAAACGAACGTCATTAGTGCAATTTGCATTGCTATTTTGCACTTCAGTCTCACAATTTTGCCCAGCTCCTTCGTCACCACTGGAAAACCAACATCTGAGGAGTTGAAAACGTAACTTTGCTTATATGAATTTGAACAGAAATCAACAGCATCAGATTGCACGATATATTTTGGATTATTTCGCCGTATCTTCACTGGTGCTAACTGCAATCAAGATGTACATTTATAAATTGTAAATTGAAGGTTCTCACGAGACCAAAGGCAAAAGAACATACACTGCTGATGGTAACTGCAGTACGCGCTATTAAAGATTCTGCGCAATCTAATGATACTGATTTCTGTGTTCAAATTTGTGCCTGGAAAGTTATGGTTTCGATTGGCGATTTCCCCTCCCTTCATTTCGAATGAACAAAACTTCCTAAATGTTGGAAGATTGATGCCGCAAGTGTAATATTGGAAGGAATTAATCAAACCGTGGCGAATAAAGGAAGTCCATTACCAGAGATCTGCCTTATCTAGCTCTTCAGAAAAACCGCCGAATACCTTGGGTTTTAATCATGTTGTTTCCGATTATTCATAATTATTCGTGTGAACCACCATTTCATTCCTCTGTTTAACCATGTACCAGTGAATGATGGTTTCATCAGTCCGATCAGTGTCCACCGAGGAAGGCCGATGAATGACTGACAATAGAATGAAACAATGGAAGATGAGTGCATGCCTATATTACTTGATGACCGGTCTAAGATGGAACTTCAAGAACACTACTGCAAGTGTTAAAATCTATCGGACAGAGTTTAGTTCGATAGAGCCGCATGTATATGGATTTTATGATTTTCATGGAAGAAACATGTGAGCTCATTCATCGGAAACCTGAACTACCTGCTATTATTGGTAGGTCAGAAATAACTGAGCAATAATAATAAACGAATTATTGAATGGGTCCTAGGTAAACTAGTTCTTCCTTTCAGTGACTGCAAAGTGTCCCCGTTACCCCACAGCCTTCTCTATAAAAACGTATTCAAAACGCATGCACAGTAACTTTTGTCAAAAAATGAAAAGGAAATATATTACTGTTTTACCACCTTTATATCATTTTCGAATACCTTATCCCGCTGTTTAAACAAACGATAAACTAACTTTTTCCACCTGTTTTGGGTATATGTAATCGATCTCAATAAGTAGCACTGAACTCTATACCTCCCTAATTAGGGGAGCGCGGCAAATCAGCTCGCTTGCCACGCCTAAGGGCTAATAATCTCAGAAACTAAAATTTTCAGTAACTATAAGACCAACTAGATTGGAATTAGGGGCTTGTTTTATTAACACGAAGGACTGTTAACGTTTCATATTATTCACGCCAAGAATGATAAAGAGAAGCAAGGTGAAATAATAAACGCATGTTCATCACTCTCCGATGATATAGTAACTAACAATACTTCTGTCTGATCACGTTTTCATTGTTTCGAGGATACGTTGTCACCCCGTGAGATCTCTCATTAACATTTTTACGGCTTGCTGATTAAACTTGGTCCCAAACGACTACGCTTTTTCAGAAAATGAGTCCTCGATATACTAATTTTTAACAATAGGCTGCTAAGTTCCCCAAATATCCATTTCACTGAGTAACTTTATTTCAAATTAAACGGCTCTTAGCTGATAAAACATGCGCTGCTTCTTAAACAACTACAAGAAAACCAAATTAATTCTCTTTTAGTTCCTGCCTCTGAAATAAGTCAGCCAATCACAGACCCCCACTTTAGCTCCTGTAGGAGCTGAGCGGGAACGAAACAGTACTAAAGCGGTGCCCCAATTCGTGGAAGCCTCAAGCATGGTTTCAACCCCAGATGCTCGTGCAATCTGGCATAGAATGGAACTGAGGCAATGCCTCTCACCGAGTAGGCCGCGTGGTCGCTTTTAATACTGGCCCCTTGACACCTCGGAAAGCACAGGTCCTCAAACCGTGTTGTATTTCTGACATCTCCAGCGGTTTGCACATACAAGCTCACAAGCAGACACACTCTAAACGCTGGTAGCTTTCGCTAGGAATCTCAATTACAAGTGTGCCACAGACATCGTGGCCCAAATACGCAACAATCCAATCTGGTCCCTTGTCTTGGAACACTTCAAAATCCTCAGCTTTTTGACTCATGGAGTTCGAAAAGTGAACCATTGGACAGCTGCGACAGTCAAGTATGCGCGTGATCCTGGGGTGGATGGTATGTTTGGACGAGTCCAGTAAACCAGTTCATCGATCGGGGACGGCCCAGCTGTGTGCTACCATCACGAAGTGGGCTTGATGGTCCACCCTCATCTATGGTGTGTGTAGGCGTGCGACGGGTTGACCTTCAACAGAGCATTCAGCCTAAATGCGTTTCTCAAACGATGGACTTATTGCTGTTCCGTCCCCACTGGTAAACTGGTCCAGGAGGGGAAGAGATTAGGAACAATGAAAGTCAGGGGGTTATTTTACTCCTTTTTCATCCCCACTAGCACACGGGATAGGGAAGCAGAGAAATCACAGCAAGAGATTGTTATGAAACAAGCTCCCATTCTTATCATTTACAATGGATCGTGGGTCCACGAAGTTCGGGAATAGACAAGGGTGTGCACTTAGAGTTCTTCCGCTACAGCTATGATCTGCGCATTAGATCAGGATGGGAACCGTTACAGGGGTATACCAAAGACCGTATGACTTACGAAATCATTACCCTTTGACGCTACTGTCATAGATGAGAAAGGTGAATCCCTTTATCTCATCTGTCTGCTTGACTCCCTTTAAAATAAGCTAGAACGTTCACCCAACACTGTGGTGAAATCCTGTGACAATCCTCTGAGATTTGATCACTTTTCTAATGCGTAAGGTGGAAAGCTTCCTAATCGTCGTACAAGGCATGATGTTAATGGTACGTGGTTTGCTAAAAGAATATTATATAATCGTGTTTTTGTCGTCACAAATAATAACGCTAACAACCCTACCAGTGGAAAATATAATCACTTTAAACCCGAGCAGATAATATCCGGGCGCTTGGACGAATATTGGAAAAAAAATGACTGGCAATGTGCCATGAAAGACTGCATAGCGGCTCGTGAGCGTTAACAAGAAAGTATCATAAAATTAATTAATATCTATCTGCGGCGAAATACAGCATACTTTCTTTGGCTGAATGTCCTTGCGGCTAAGCCGTGAAATCGTCATCGTCAACACAGGCCCTGAAAAAATTGAAAATTGGTCAATATTGTACCTTGATACTGCTTTAACGTTTTGTGCAACCTCCTCGCACGGTTTGCCATCAAATCCTCTGTCTGTGGATGGCACACTATCGGACACACTCATGGCACCCATTCCCGCCATCATTTTCAAGTGTCTATCGCTTGTCAATAACCCCTATGGTTCCGTTGCTCCAGCTTCGTATACGGCCACCATAATTTGTGTTTTCCAACTTTACTTTTCTAGATAACATATTAGTCTTTAAGTGTGATAGCAGGTGGCGTCCATTGGGGGCGCAGTGGCACTAATCAATCGCTAATTAGGGAATGCGCAATGGAAAGGTACTCAAAACACAGGCTCATTGTTGCCATCGAGGGTAGGTCAGTGAAGTTCATTGTCCACGACTAGGCCCCAGAAGCTGTTCCTCCCATCCCGAGATTCGCAGAAGAGCCGCTATCCGTTGCAGAAAGACATAAAGCGTTGGCTTATAAACGCTCCAAACCAAGGTGATGAAGGACGAGAACGCAGGTATGCAAATTTTCATTTTCTTCGAAATAACTCTCAGATTGCTTTTTCTTTTGGAATTATTTTATATATCTGGTGTAATCAGCATCCCCTAAAACATTTTGGAGATTCACTACTTATAACACTCTCAATTCCCAATAATGCCCAAGCCTCCTCCTAGCTGACATGTAGCTGTGTCTTATAATGCTATTTTGCGAGGAAAGATCATCGACGTTTTTCCGTGTGTTGTTACCTACTTCTACGATATTTTCCAGTTTCACTGAACGGGTTTGCTTTGATGCATAGAATATCTGATGTTTCTCCGTTTTGCCGGGAACAGCCCTCAATCAAACTACCTTTGAAATTCCCACGCAAAATCTTTTGATGTACATCTTTTCTCAGGTTTGGCTGCCTCACTTTTCTACATCCTGTCATTTCGTAGTCCGTGGCCGCATAACGGAACAACGAAGAACATTGTCCGACAAATGGAATTAAAGCAGACGTTGAATTGAGAATTCGTACACATTTTCAGCATATATTTTTATGATGAAATTATGGTTTATTACAAATAATGTTATTCTGATCAATAGTGAATCTGATGTTTCGACTAAAGGAATGGGTAATGAGCAAGTAGCCTTAGGAGCCGACAGCCACAGCGGATAAAGAAAAGAAGGGGTGCCCGTCTCCGGTGGTCTTTTTCACACGTTTGGCGTGACCAAGTGTGCTACAAACTGGGATCACTCCGGGTGATCTGCTTGGGAATGCTCCCTGATTAAACGAATGACTTTATTCAGTTGAATGGGTCTGAGTCATACGTCATCGTAGTAATTAACATTTTAGCAAGCACTTTAGAACTATTAGAATAATTCTGTTAGTAACATTCAATAAACGTGTACCCCACGAAGGAAGGAATAGCAGGTTTATCTCATGAATTCACGGATTGGGCAATACGTACACACGCTTTGTCTAATTCTCAGCGCCCTCAAGTCGGCTGCGTTCCACAATTTCGTTATGAAAACGTGTCTTATCCCGTGGGTCCCAGCGGCTCACTAATGGACTAGACCAAACAGCGCCAATTGGCGTGATCCTCGTACAGTTCACTACCAGGGAATGGAGAGTGGCTTGATTGTAGTTGGTTATCCATTCACACTGCAGCATTCTAACGTAATTTATCGATTCGCTTAATCAAATTCCAGCATACGTTGGTTAGTGGAATCAGTCCCCTGTTGCTTACATAATCATTATTTCACAAAAGGGTATTGTTTTATGAAAAGCAAGATTAAGTGTATACAGTGAATCGCAATAATCATGTTTTATCCTTTGTCATTGTATTTTGGAGCATTTGGCATCTCCTAAAACACCGTAGAAATAACAATTAACTGTTGAAAGAAGACTTTTAAAATAATACGAATCTCGTCAATAGTTCTAGTTCGATAACAGCCAGTTTTACGGTATTCAAATCTTTAATTGTTAACAATCAAGTGTCATTTGCAACTACACACTTACTTGAGCCACGATTAGCTGAACAAAACCTCTTATGAACTATGAAAATGTCCATTTACGCTAATCTCGCTTTTCGGTGTTATACTGCCGCGGTGACATTTTTCGAACCGTCATCCAAAGAAGCGCTTCCCCCAACCGAACCGACTAGAAAGCAATATCACTTGTTTGCATGGCCCACGCGCGAGAAAACCTCCCTCTCGTAATCATTCTTCGTACTTAAGAGTGTGTGACCATGGCACAAGCATGGCTTATATCACGCGTGTGCGGCCGCTACCGGCTACACTTTTTCAGCACATCCTCCATTTGTCGTCATTTTCTTCACACTACAATGTGAATTGGGATCACCGGCAAGTGTTGCGCAACAACGGTCATTCAGAAAGAGGATGCCGAAAACCCATACCATTTGTGCATTGAGCAGATTAGGAGCAGACAAGTGCACAAATCGTGCTAGCAGAGAAATTATTGTGATGACTGGATCCAACTTGAATGCTCCTAAGTGAACAATAATCTTTTAGAAGCCCTCGATAAATGCCGTTTGAAGTTGCTAAAAGAAAGACATCAGGCGTTGGCTTATAAACGCTCCAAACCATGACGACGCAGGACGAGGAGGCAGGTAAGCAAATTATCATTTTCTTCGAAACGTCTCTCAGGTTGCTTTTCCTTTTGGGAGTATTTTAAATACTTGATGACTTCAACATCTCTTAAGGCCTTCCGAACATGAGTAACACTTTTTCTTGAATTGCAACTCTAAGTGTTCCTAAAATTTAATTCTTAGCTTATTTGATATTTCACTATTTCGTTGATTATGGTTGTTTTGAATTTCAATATGAATAGTGTGACATTGTATCTGGATGATACGACAAAATTCCCCCGGAAGCCCTGGACCGGTTTCGCGGTTGTTTGTGCTCATCAGGTATGCGTACCCTGTACTTTTCCTCCCAATCATCCTTATACTTGAGCACTCCACAGTTGGTTTACAGCTGTGATCTCATTTGAATCGGATGGAGCCTGCATGGACGGGGAGTCCATCTGTGGAAACACATGGTGATTCTTCCGAAGGTAATTCGTCGGTTAACATGGCTAACAGTTAGAACGAGGACGCACGGTCCCAAGTATGGAACTTCAATATGAGTAGTATGACACTGTATCTGGATTATGGGACGGTTACCCGCGTCAACCGACGAATTTACTTCTGAATGATCACCGTGTGATTCCAAAAATGGACTCCCCTTCCATGCACGCTCCATTCGATTCCAATGAGATTATGGTTGTTTTGACTTGAAATTTGTAGAATATAACTCCCTCTGGCTGAGAACAATTTTTCAACCAAACTATCATTGAAATCTCCAGGCAGAAAATCTTGTTATCCGAATTTCCTCAAGTAGCACTGTTTCACCTTTCTGCAACTTCATATTTCGGAACCGACTACTACATAACACTAAAAAACGAACATCCTCCGAAGTTTCTACTTGAAGCAATCCTCGAATTGCAAATCCGTACAAGATTTCAGCGGTAAAATTTTATAGTAAACTTTCAGATTTTCACAAACCACCTTTTTGTAATTGGTGACAAGTTAGTGTTTACCATCAAAAAGGGGGATACTTGGCTAATAAACTAACTGACGGATAGTTAATATGGATTAGGATAATATGGGTTACCAATTTTCAGCGAATTTTAGCATATTGGGTGTAGCACAATGCGCGCCCAAATGGGCGCAGGCAGTTTTGCCTGAAGTTTCTAGTGAGGCACCCCTAAAGCGACCGACGCGCTCCCATTTGGGAGCGCTTTTGGCATGTTTGGAAAAGCCTCACGTGCATTTTGCCAACTGAAGCGCGCGGTAAGCTCGAGGAGACCGGAAGTCTCGCTACCGTTGTGAGGGGCTAGTGTGAGGTACCAAGAAGAGCACTGCGTTCGGATCTGGAGTCAACCCCTGGTGCGGGATAAAACAGCCTGGAGCAGGTACAGCTGTGATTCGCTGGGTGTTCTGGATGCTTCTGGAGACTGAGCTGCGAATGAAGGTTAGAGGAGATAAAACTTTTCCGTTGGAGAGAATGAGGTTGAGATGGGACCTAATTAGTATTCAAAAGTGTTAGGTACTGAACATTTCATCTGGATCTGGGGAGTCACCCTATAGACTTCGAAGGGAAGACGAACTTTGAGGCCACGGGCTCCAGCCCGCGAGAGACAGTGTAAGAACGGGGATGACGGTCCACTTGTTCGTTGTGATGTCTGTCAAAGAGTGGAATAAACTAACGAGGGAGATAGTTAGGGAAGCTTCGGTGGACGCTTTTGAACATCGACTGTCCAAAGCCCGGGAGAGATTGTTTGGTGCTATAAGGGGTTTAGAACCATCTCGGTCGCCCTTTTGTCCCTGTGCTTACGTCCACCTTCAAACATTTTCCCATGAAGCAACCGGTCAAACAGAGTTCATGACCAACAGCCTGATCCCAGAGTCAAACAGGAATGGGGCACTGCCTCAGGTCTAACCAGAAATTCCCTGTCTCGCCATTTGTAAGACATCCTTGAAAACTGCGTAGCTAAATTCGCAACGGATCCCGAAATCAGAAAGCGATTATGCGTGAAATTCAACGATACTGAATTACTGAATTAACAATGACACGAAACAGGTACAAATCTCAATTATGCGATCATAAGGACTCAAAAAACGAGAACCAAATTGCGGCTTGCGAAAGAGGAGCACGTGTGTCACGCAGGTCCAGAACGATAGTGTCTAAACATACTGGCTTAAATATAGCCCGAATAAAGTTGTGGGACTGTTATATGTGGAACGGTTGGAACAGATGAATCAGTGCCCGTAGGAAATGAGATTGACGTGAAATGTTATGGTGCGACTTTTGTTTGAATGCCTGCCACAGAGGTATATAATGGTTGTGCTCAAGGCTACCACCGTCGTTGACCGCGGTTGCTGTTGGTGCTGCGGGCGCGGCTTTGGCTGGCGGTTCAGTGGTATTTTCTCGCTTAGGTCGCGATGCGTAGAAGAGTTTTTCAGATTTTGAAGATGATTTTCGGGTTTTTCAAAGCGAAACTTCAACTTTTTTCTATATTCATGATGGTGTAGTTACCATCGGCTGTATAATTCACCTAAGTGAGTATCAGTTATCGCGCACGTTTGAAAGATGTGCCAAAAGTAGCGTTTTCCCGCGCCCGGATGTTTGGTTTGTACCGGTCCAGAACAGGGGTATGACAAAGCAGCGCGCTGGACGCGAACAAACAAACCTTGGTTCGTAAAAACATACAGTGCATAAAATAAGTCAATAGTGTGGATAAGTGAGTGGTGTTAAGAAAAATATGGAACTTCAGTGGTTTGGGGGGATTTTCCACGAAAAAGAGAGGGCTTCCCATAAAGCCGAAGCACCTAGAGATCAAAAAGTCCTCCAGTGGAAGAAACTGGACGATCTGGAAAACTGCCGCCAAGTCCTGGAAGCTGAACTGGATCATCACGAATAATCTATCATCTTCGTTAGTGGAATGTGTAAGCAGCCTCCGTGATTCGATCAAACGATGGGAGGAGCTGGTGGGTATTAACCTACATTAGGCCCAAAGACGTCAAAACGTGCACCACGAAAAGGAGCTCGGGACACCACTGCGGTTGTGATCTGTTGTGATCTCATGCGACGGCTTTCACTGGGGGCATACCAGCCAAGTATCTAGACTGGAAAGGACCGTTCATAGTTAAAAGTATAACCAAGTAGCACTTGTATGATTCAAGATGCATCTCAGCATGGTTGCCCATCGTCTGTGGTTCACGGTGACCAAAATCTGGAATGAGCGGGGCAGCTGGATCGCATCCACCATATGAAGCTAGAAGGAACAACCAAGGACAGTGCTAATACCGCGGAGATTGACTTTGGGCCACAGCTCCCGAGATATTTTATTGCACTGGCAATTTGTATTCTCTCTGGGGACTGGCACAAGTGGTAGCATCCTTCCGTCGAGTATCAAGTTCTGAGAGGTTGACTTTCGAACTAGCAGTATTAATTTATATTTCAGAGGTGCATGGAGCATGCGGAATAGGACCACAGATATTATGAGTCCGTCTAGAGCACAGTGTTGCCAGTTGGGTAAGAGTTAACTTTCGCCAGGCTGGTCTTATCTGCACAAGCTAGGGGAAGTGGTTGGAAAAGAAGAAATATTGTTTAGCAAAATTGAGAATGACGTCCCCGGCTTCCTGGCGACTTTTGTTCGAATTTGCAAAATATTTAGTACTTAAAGGGGCTGAGCAAGATTACTGCTATTGGCTGCCAAAGATGCACTAGAGGGTGGTGCCGGTGTGGCGGTGGTCGACCCAGAAATGCTTTCAGAATGGCAAGTCCCCTAACTCCGAGGAATTCGCTCATCTGCTCGGACCCAGTTGCATTGAATGTTTAGTCTTAGGGAAGGTGTAATAATGCCATAAGCACCAAATACAGCTGGTTGGAATGGCCTTATGTATGTTCATATTTCTGAGCAGAAATTAGGCAGTGGAAGCTTGTGACATTGTAGCGGCTTCGCAGACACCAAATTCAATAAAATACAATCGCGAGCTTAGAGCTTAGGCGCGCCTTGTTTAAGTCCACCGGTGTAAAAATAAGAACACGTGAAAAAGGAGAAGAACCTTCGTCACACTACGTCAAAACGGCAAGGCGCGCTCCAGCTCATCAGCTCTGGTGATTAGCTAGATCAGCCTCCCTTCTCCTGTACTTCATACAGGGCAATCAATACAAGTACAAAAACCATCAATCGCTGTCGTTCTGCGTCTTTATTCGCTGGACGGGAATTTAGTCCACAAGTCGTGCGTTCGACTAAATTGGTGAGCCCGTTCCAAGTTATTATTAATTTTTATTTATTTATTATATCGTCCGTGCCCTTCAGCGTTCCTTTTGTTTTCGTTGTGCACATACGTATTGAGCCTTTTTTGGTGTTAATTTCGATCAGCCATCGTATATTTATTTTGCTGTCTATTTGATATGGATGACGCTAAGTTAACTATGTCTGACCCTGCGGTGCCTGAAACGCTCTCTATTGCGCGCCCAGTGAAAGCGTTGCCTTTCATTCCGGGTAATCCCTCTCTTTGGCTGACTCATCTGGAAGCACAGTTTGCTGCCTCCAGAATCACCTCCCAGCAACAGAAGTATGTGCATCTCACTGCCGAACTTCCTTTAAATATTCTTGAAGCTGTCGAGGATATCATCTCCAACCCACCCACGGACAAGCCTTATGATATGCTTCGCCAGGCTATCTTAGATCGCACCGGGGTCTCCGACTCAAACCGTCTTCGTCAGCTGCTTAGTGGCATTTCCCTCGGTGACCAGAAGCCTTCACAGCTTCTGCGTCGTATGCGACAGCTGGCCAAGGGCATCCAAGTTGGTGACATGATGTTGCGAGAATTGTGGATGCAGCAGCTACCCCAACAAGCGCAATGCACTCTGGCCCTTCTCGTAGATGAAGTCTCACTAGACAGACTGGCTTTGGCGGCGGACCGCTTTATGGAAACCGCCTCCGCCCAAATTAGTCAGTGTGTTCGTTCGTCCACAACCACTACGGAGGCGACTCTCACAGATTTAGCTGCACAACTCAGTGCCCTTCGGGCGGACGTGACCGCTATTCAGTCTTCACGTTCGGCACGTCGTAGCCGCTCCCCAACTCGCACCCGTCGGCCTATTGTCGCTCGCAGTCCTCCTAGGCCATCCTCTCCCGATGTACACACTTGGACATGGTGTTGGTATCACCGCCAGTATCGTGCCAGCGCCAGGAAGTGTACACCCCCGTGCACGTTCCACGACAACCAGGGAAACTCGTCGGCCAACGTGTAGGTACGGCAGCGCTCGTTGGCCTCCCTACACCCTGCCGTCTTCTATTTATCAAGGACCTCATCTCCCACCGTCAGTTTTTGATTGACACTGGCGCACAGATCAGTGTCGTTCCCCCTAACCCTTCTGATCGTCAGCACCGGCAAACTTTAGAGCTTCAGGCCGCCAATGGGTCTCGTATATCCACTTTTGGTACTAGGCGTCTCAAGTTAGATCTAGGGTTGCGTCGTTTTTTCAGTGGACTTTTGTCATTGCTGACGTTTCCCAGCCCATCTTAGGAGTTGATTTTCTGCATCATTTCAACCTTTCGTTACATCCCGCTTCTCGTAAGTTAACCGACCCTGTGACTCATCGTGCTGTTGTTGGATCTGTCTGCTTGGTCAACGTTGTTCGACCGTCCGTAGCTCCTATCGCCAACGATACCTTCGCCAAAATTTTAGCAGAGTTTCCGTCTCTAACCGGACCGGCAAACCACTTACCCATGGTGCGCTCGGCTGTTGTACATCACATCAGTACCGCTGGACCTCCTGTTTTTGCCCGTCCGCGTCGCCTAGCCCCAGACAAACTGGCCGTCGCTCGTTGTTACGACCGTTTGAGCAATGCGTAGCCAAATTCGCAACGGATCCCGAAATCAGAAGGCGATTATCCGTGATAATTCTACGATACTAGATTATTAAAATAAACAATGACGTAAACAATATACAAACCTCAATAATACGATCACAAAGTCTCAACAACGAGAAACCGAATAGCAGCGTGTGAGCAGACAGCACGTGCGTCACGCAGGTCCTGAACAAGGATGTGCCAAAATAGCGCTCTGGGCGCGAACAAACAACAATTGGTCCAGAAAAACAACCAGTTCGTAAAGACAAGTCAATAGTGTATGGAAATGAGTGATGTTGGGAAAAAACACTGAATCGCGAGGGAAAAAGGGGATTTTCCACGACCGGCTGTTACACCGCCCACCAAAATCCTCCTGGATCCTTAGCAGAGTCAAAGGTTCGGTATAAAGGTACTGATTCTTCCTACCTGCCTAGGCCCTGCTGTCAGTGCGCGCGTCTAATTCTCGTCGTCGACGTTCTACTACTGGTCGCACCTAACCCATTGGCTACATAGACGTGAGGCTAGTCTACATCTTCCACAAGACCAAATGACCGATGGCGGGCGTGAATGGTCACATAGACGTTGTCCTCGTACGGGGCCGTCCGGTCCTGGATGTACGCGCTTGAGTGTGTGTGTGTGTGTGCGTGCGTGTGTGTGTGTGTGCCGGGGTTACAATGAAATCACAGTTATGACTACACATCAAAGGAGGACTTTCTGCAATGTCAACAAAAGACCGCGTGGCAAGAAAACGAGTAAATGTAGCATGCATGTGTGACCTGAGCTCCACTACTTCCACATGTGCAAGGGGCATTCGGTAGCGTCAACAAAAGGCGAAAAAAGAACACTGTCACATGTATGATGGGTTTACGGGATGTAGAGTGCGTCGTGCATGTGTGTATGTATCGGGATGTATAATGGAATCGCACTCATCACCACATATCGGAAAGAACCTTCTGTAATGTCAACGAAGGGACCGCGAGCACCTTAACGTGTTTGACGGAGATTGTGTGGTATATATGGTGTTTCTTTATCCACCTCGATTACTGGTGTGAAAAAGGTTTACTAGGCCACAGGGTTATCAGCTCCTCCGTCTTCGCTCTCGAGTAGGTTAATACTGCGTATGTCACGAATGAGCACTCCGTTAGCTGTCTTCACCTTTACCGTTCTTATCATTTCGTCAGTGCTTTTGATGGTTTCCGTAACTACTCCCAAAGACCAAGCGCTGAAATGTGCGCGTTCGTCGGCGATCATAACCACGTCCCCAACTTTGAATGGTCTTGTTTTGGCCAGCCACTTCTGTCGAGTCTGCAAAGCCGGTAGGTACTCCCGTAGCCGTCGCCTCCAGAAGACCTTGGCCAGATAATTCGCTTGCTTCCACCCGTGGAGGTAGCTCCCACGAAGGTTTACCGGCCCTTGGAAACCCTCGTTCGACCTTAGCGTCAATAAGTCGTTTGGGGTGAGCGCCAGGTGGGTGGGGTCACCGTTCAATACTGGAACCAGGGGGCGGTTGTTCAGGATTCGCTCCACCTCAGTCATGACGGTGTTCAGGGTCTCGTCGTCGGGCGGCTGCTGCTCCATGATTGACAGCAATATCCGTCTGGCGGACCGGATCATGCGTTCCCATATGCCGCCTCGGTGACTGGCCTGTGGGGGGTTGAAATGCCAGCGTATGCCGTAGGCCACGGTTCGGTTCTGCAGTTCGTCTCTGTTTATGTTCTTGTGCCAACGCTGCAATTCCCGTTGAGCGCCCACAAAGTTCGATCCATTATCTGAGTATATATCGGCCGGTACGCCTCTTCGGTTGATAAATCTTTGCAAGGCCCGTAGAAACGAATCGGTCGTCATCGAATGTGCGACTTCTAGGTGTACCGCACGTGATTTCATGCACGTCATGATACATCCGTATCGCTTTTCTAATCTTTTCCCGCACTTGACCCACAAGGGCCCGAAATAGTCCAACCCGGTGTCACTGAACGGCCACCAGCCCGTAGTTACCCTGCATTCTGGTAGCGGGGCCATGAGTTGTTTGCCTGCTATGGCATTGCGTCTCCTGCATTGCACACACCGTCGGATCACGCGTTTTACAGTCTCTCGTCCTCTCAACAACCAAAGACGCTTTCGGATGACGCTCGTCACGTGACTTTCCCCGGCATGTCCCTCAATGGCGTGGACGTGTTGAATCATTAGCTCTACTACGGGTTGTCTCGCTGGCAGCAGTATAGGATACTTTGTGTCGAAGTTCAGGTGGGCGTTGGTCAGCCTACCATCCACCCGCAGCAGTCCGTTGATGATTTTGGGGTTTAAACGCTTCAGCTCGCCTCTTGGAGATGGCATGTCTTCATTGGTCAGCCCCACTTCTTCCGCCCTCTTGAGTTCTTGGGCGAAAGCCTCGCGTTGTATCATTCTGAAAATATCGTACTCTGCCGCTTGTAGCTCATCGGGACCTATCGGGCCGACCGGTATCCGACCTGAGGGCCGTAGCCCTTTCATGACTAGTAAACTTATCTTGAACCTGGTTAACCAAACTAGCGAACGAAGCGTCTTCATCCAGGAAGAAAACCTGACCAGTCGCGATAAAATGGGCGACGCTTCGACGACGTTGGTTGCTATCACTACGCCTTTGATCTCCAGTTCCAATTCCGTAGGGGGTTTTAATTCGAACACGGGCCAGTCCTGTTTGGGCAATTGCAGGAAGTTCGGCCCTCTCGTCCACGTGTCCAGTTGCCTGAAGTTGTTCGCACCTCGGGAGCACAGGTCGGCCGGATTATCGCCAGACCTGACATGACTCCACTGGTGCGTGGCCGATTCATCGTGGATAATCGTGAGCCGGTTAGCAACGAAAGTACTAAACCGGCTCCGTACGTTGTTAATGTAGTAAAGTACTATCGTTGAATCCGTCCAGAAGCTCACCGATCAAATGTAGAGATCGAAACATCTCTTCACAGCTTGCACCACCCTGACTGCCAACACGGCTGCGCTGAGTTCAAGGCGTGGGATTGAGACCGACTTCAGTGGAGCAACGCGGGCTTTGGCGAACAGGATCCTCGTGGTATATTGTCCATCTCCTGCGCACCATCGTCCGTAAACCACAGCTCCATAACCGACTTCGGATGCATCGGAAAAGGCATGTAGTTCTCCAGTCCGTGTCGTATGGCCAGGGGTCAAACATCGTGGTATTCTTATGTCCCCTAATTTCTTCAAGGTGTTCAAAAATTCCTCCCAGTCCAGCCGGTCCCCTCGGTCCAGTGACTGGTCCCAATCAACTTTCTTACGGCACAGCCGCTGCAGCAAGATCTTTCCGGGTAGCAGCCATGGTGAGACGAAACCGAGCGGGTCGAACAAACTTGAGACGGCAGATAGTATGCCACGACGGGTTATTGGCAGCTCGGGAACGTTCAGTTCGAAAACAAAATCGTCCGTTTCCGCGTCCCATTGTATTCCTAAAGTGCGCTCGATAGGAAGTGGAGAGCCGTCCAAATCTCTTACCCCTTCGGCCTTTTCGTGATACGGGATGACCTTCAGCACTTCCGAAGCGTTCGACATCCATTTAGTTAGATGGAAGCCACCCTCTTCCAGCAATCTCGTCAGACCCCTGAACTGCTCTAGGGCTGATTCCACATCATCGAATGACCCAAGGTAGTCGTCGACGTAGAAGTTCCTGCTGACGCTTTCTACCACCGTCCGATGTACCAGATCGCCATGTTTGTTCGCTGATTCTCGGAGGGCGTAGTTGGCACAAAATGGTGACGATATGGCTCCGAAGGGGTGGACGGTCATCCTATAATTCACCACTGCATTGTCCCGGTCGCTCCCTTCCCACCACAGGAAACGCAAAGCATCTCATTCTCCTACCGGAATCTTCACCTGATGGAACATTTCCCTAATGTCAGCAGACAAAGCCACTTTACCCACTCTGAAACGGCACAGAACATCGATCAGTGGTGTGGTTCAGTCAGGCCCCTGTAGTAGGCGATCGTTTAACGACTTGCCCTGGAACTTGGCCGCACAGTCGAAAACCACGCGCAGTTTATTGGGTTTCTTGGGGTTGATAACCGGATGGTGAGGCAGATACCAGATACCCCTTTTGCTGTCGGTGTTAACAGGCACCCTTTCAACGTAACCGAGGTCCTCGTTTCGCTTCATCAAATCCGCGTATCGTTCCCACAGATTCTGGTCTCGAATGAAGCGTTCTTTTAGTCGTAGTAATCGTTGGAGAACATAATTTCTGTTGTCAGTCCACGGGTCGACCGGTGTGCGCCATGGGAGGGGAACCTCGAACTGTTTTTTGAGGCCTCTAGAGCCTTGCCGCACCGTTTGTAGAGCGAAGTGATCCTCTTGAGACAACGTCGGTCTTTCGTCCCCAATGTCATGAAACTCCTTTTCATAAAGCCGTTGCAGATGATACTCTATGCGGTCCGTTTCGGCGGATAAGTAATTCACGGAACCGCGTACCCCTACTGGACCGTATAACATCCATCCCAGAGCCGTGCGTACGGCATAAGGTGCCTGGCGGTCGCCCACTCTTTGGTCAAGCACCCAATGCGCCTCTGGCACGTCGCATCCGATGAGGAGATCCACCTCATCATCTTCCCAGTCTACAACGGTTACATCCTGCAGGTGGGGCCATCGAGTCAAGATTGCGTTCACCGACCTTGGTGCTCGCATGGGGAGATCCGCTAACGTGAATGCCTCCGTTGGTTCAATTTCCTCGTTAGTGTCTAGAGAGATGAGTTGCAGCCTTAATCTACCGGCAGTCATTACCGGTGTTCCGCCCACCGTGCTTACTGCTAACGACGTCGCACCTTTAGCCAGTTGGTGTTTGTCGGCAAACCGCTCTTTCACTAAAGTGGTGTCGGATCCACTATCAACGAAAGCCAACGCCTTGGCTATCCCAGTCGGAGTCACTACTCCCACGGCCACTACGCCTAAACGTACCGGTTTACTGGCAGATTGTGAAGTTGAGCAAATCACGCTGGGCTTGGCACTCGCCTCGGATATGGTTATTCTCGCCTGATGCAGCAGCCGATGGTGTCTGCCCGTGCAGCCCTCGTAACCACATCGATTCCTTGTTCTACAGGCTGCTGCCCGGTGCGTGGTGTTGAGACAGATGAAACATGCTCCTGCCATCCTCGCCATTCCCCACCGTTCGTCTATTGTGGCATTGCCGAACTTGGGGCATTCTGGTAGGCCATGGCTAGTACCACGGGATCTGCAATTTGGTTTCGCCGTAGCATCTCGTGAAATGACGTGTGTGTTGGTCCAAGGCTGGTACTTTGGATGTTCCCGTACAGGGGTTTGGACTTGGCTAGTACCGGGCTTGTTTGCTCGGTTGCTGTCCCGGATAAGTCGGCCGAATCTGCTGTCAGCTATCTTCGTTTGCCTGTCTAAGTATTCAGTCAGGTCTTCGAAGTTGGCTTCTCTGTCGCCTCGGCTTATCCGTTCAGCTTCTTCCGCCCACCGACCCTGTAGTTCGGGAGAGAGGTGACGGACTATGCCTTCCAAAGTGTGCATGGCGTCTAGGTCAGCTCTGTAACCTAAATGGTCGAGGGCTATTGAGCAGTTCTGCATCTTGATCACCAGGTCGGCCATGGTGTAGACGTCGCCCTTGGTTTTCTTTGCCTCTGCCATCACGCCCTCTATTAGGTTACGGGCTACTTTGAAAGGTTGGCCAAACAAGTCCCTCAGAATCTTTCTTGCCCTTGTGTAGCCTTGTTCTGGATCGAGCATGGTGCATCCGTCGATAGCTTCTCGCGCTCGGCCTCGGCAGTAGTGAGTAAGGTAGAGAAGCCTTTGCCCAGGGTCGTTTACCTTGTTTTCAACGAACGTCTCGAACTGTTTGACAAACTTGCAATATTGCTCAGCTCGCCCGTCGAAAACCGTTAACTCCACTCTAGGCAGATCGATCGATGGTGGTTTGTAGTCGGCGACCTGCGTGGGGTTCCCTACCTTATTGCACTCTAACCTATCGGAAGTGTCGAAGTCGCTGGTCCTATACTCTCGCTGTTTCTGTGTACACTTCTCTGCTTCATGCGCCTGTAGTCTAGCCGAAAGTAACTGTTGCTCTAGTTCTATTATTCTCAGCTTATATAAATCAACGTCCTTACGATCAATATTGCTTTCAATAACACATGAGCTAGCACTGACAGGACTAGGCGATCTAGCATTAGCTAAAGAATCATAAGTACCCAAAACCTCCCCAGAGACTTGCCGTATTACTTCCTGTCCGGGTTCGACTGCCTTTGATCCTTTCCTTGGCATTTTGCGTGAATTTTCCTCGTTCCAAATAGATCTATTGAGTATTGTTACGACCGTTTGAGCAATGCGTAGCCAAATTCGCAACGGATCCCGAAATCAGAAGGCGATTATCCGTGATAATTCTACGATACTAGATTATTAAAATAAACAATGACGTAAACAATATACAAACCTCAATAATACGATCACAAAGTCTCAACAACGAGAAACCGAATAGCAGCGTGTGAGCAGACAGCACGTGCGTCACGCAGGTCCTGAACAAGGATGTGCCAAAATAGCGCTCTGGGCGCGAACAAACAACAATTGGTCCAGAAAAACAACCAGTTCGTAAAGACAAGTCAATAGTGTATGGAAATGAGTGATGTTGGGAAAAAACACTGAATCGCGAGGGAAAAAGGGGATTTTCCACGACCGGCTGTTACACTCGTCTTGAATTCCAGAAAATGCTGGACCTAGGCATCATCCGTCCTTCGAACAGCCCGTGGGCCTCTCCATTGCACATGGTGCCGAAGAGAACTTCGGGCGACTGGCGTCCGTGTGGTGACTATCGTCGCCTCAATCAGGTCACAACGCCAGATCGATATCCTGTGCCTCACATTCATGATATCACGTCTGCTCTGGCTGGATCCACCATCTTCAGCAAAATCGACCTGGTCCGGGCCTATCATCAAATTCCGGTCGCCGACGAGGACGTTGCAAAAACCGCCGTTACCACTCCGTTTGGTCTATTTGAGTTTCTCCGTATGCCATTTGGCTTGCGCAACGCGTCCCAAACGTTCCAGCGGTTTATTGACGGTGTTACCCGCGGGCTGCCCTTCGTTCACTCTTACATCGATGATATTCTTGTCGCTAGCCCCAGCGTTGACGAACATCAGCTTCATCTTCGACAGCTCTTCCAGCGGTTAACAGAGCACGGCGTTACCATCAATGCCGCCAAGACTGAATTAGGGAAGCCGTCATTGCTCTTCCTCGGTCACATCATCGACGCCAACGGCATTCGTCCGGCTGAAACCAAGGTCAGTGATATTGCTGAATTTCCACTTCCACAGTCCTTCAAACAGCTCAAACGTTTTAACGGCTTTGTCAATTATTACCGCCGGTTCATTCCACATTGCGCCACCCTGATGCAACCGCTCACTGATCTTTTGCGGGGCAAACAACGAACCCTCATCTGGACCGATCAAGCCCAGGAGGCATTTTCACAGCTCAAACAGGCCTTGTCGTCTGCGGTTCTTCTCCGTCATCCGGATCCCCACGCTCCCGTCAGTATCGCTGTTGATGCTTCCGATGTCGCACTTGGCTGCGTTCTCCAGCAGGCCGTGGACGGCGCCTGGGAGCCTCTGGCTTTTCACTCACGCCGCCTGTCTTCCGCAGAATCCAAATACAGTGCGTTTGGTAGTGAGTTACTTGCCATCTACACCGCCATACGTCACTTTCGCCACGCTCTGGAAGGACGGGAATTCATCATTTTCACAGATCACAAGCCACTACTGTATGCTTTCCGCAACGCGTCTGATCGTCATTCTCCACGAGAAATTCGCCAGCTGGATTTCATATCACAATTTTCTACTGACATTCGTCATATCTCCGGGTCAGCTAATGTGGCTGCAGATACTCTTTCCAGGATCCACAGTCTCGGGTCGCCCGCTGCTCTCGGTATCAATCTCGAGGACCTGGCACGAAGCCAGCAGGATCCTGAGTTTCAACAAACCATTCACGATACAAGTCTCCGAGTGCGGGCTTTGCCTCTTCCGTTATCTGCTGGCACTATCCTCTGCGACACCACCTTGGATCACCCAAGGCCAATCGTACCACTTTCACATCGCCGTCCAATTTTCGATGTGTTGCACGGTCTATCCCATCCGGGTATCAAGGCCACATGCAAACTAGTCCGTGCCCGATTTGTTTGGCCAAACATGGATCGCGACGTTCGTCAATGGGCACGTAACTGCATTGCTTGTCAGCGAGCCAAAATACAGCGACATACCACCAGTCCAGTCGGAAATTTTGAGACTCCAGACGCCCGTTTCGCTCACGTGCACGTCGACATTGTGGGACCTTTGCCACCATCCCGAGGGATGATCTATCTACTCACTTGTATTGATCGTTTCACTCGTTGGCCCGAGGCCATACCCATTCCGGATGTATCCAGTGAAACTGTCGCCCGTGCGTTCGTGGAACACTGGATTTCCCGCTTTGGTTGTCCTACCACAGTAACCACCGATCGAGGAGCTCAGTTTGAATCTGCCACTTTCGACAATCTCCTCCAACTGACTGGCACTAAGCGTATTCGCACCACAGCTTATCATCCCCAGGCAAATGGCTTGGTCGAACGTTTTCACCGGCACCTCAATACTTCGCTCAGTGCTCACAACAATCCTCAGTGGACGGACGTCTTACCACTGGTTTTATTGGGCATTCGCAATACGTTGCGCAGCGACACTCCCTGCACACCTGCGTCCATGACATTCGGCACCACCGCTCGTCGCCCTGGTGAATTTGTCGCACCCAAGGTGAGCGCACCTTTCCCCAACCTTGGAGACTACACTCAACGTCTCATGATCTACATGCGTCAGAAGATTGGTATTCCTGTCCGTTCGACAGATCGGCCGTCGTTTATTCCCAGTCACCTACATACGTGCACGCACGTTTTTCTGCGTACGCCGAGCCGCCGCCCGTTGACTCCAGCTTATTCTGGCCCGCACAAAGTCATTCGGCGTTTAGAAAAAACGTTCATCATCGTTCTCACTGGTCGGCAATAAACCGTCAGCATTGACAGCCTCAAGCCAGCGTTCGTCGACTCGGAAACCCAGCCTACGCCGTTGCCCGTCGATGGTAAAAACACAGACGTTTGCCCGACCCCAACAACATCTAGCTCCAACACGCGTGAGTCACAGGTCGACCCCCCATCACGTTCCACCAGGTCTGGTAGGCATGTTCGTTTCCCTGCACGATTCGTTGACTTTATTGTTCTTACATAGATTTCCCCTTTTGATTGCATACTGTATCCAGTTTTTCTTATCTCTTCTAGGGTCAGTCGTTGTTTACTCAGGAAGGATCTGGCACACCACTAACAATGGACATGTGTCACTATATGAACATTAACATTTTTTGTTGTTGTTGTTGTTGCCTACGTGCCTTGTACATGGTTTGGCACATCCCTGTCCCCACTTAAGGTTTCTAGATAGAGAGCACGGGGAGAGGATACCCCACCAGTTCACGCGTGAGTAACCTTCTCTGCGGCTATATATGGCCCAGAGGTCCTTAGATCACCTTAGAGGTGCTGAGCACAAACCTTTTCCAGCTGGAACTATTCAGCTGGATTTTGGCTCAACTCACGACGCTCTCTTAGGTCGAAGTTCTCCTACTCGGTCGTCCTTCTGGAGGGGGACTGATGTAGCGGCTTCGCAGACACCAAATTCAATAAAATACAATCGCGAGCTTAGAGCTTAGGCGCGCCTTGTTTAAGTCCACTGGCGTAAAAATAAGAACACGTGAAAAAGAAGAAGAACCTTCGTCACACTACGTCAAAACGGCAAGGCGCGCTCCAGCTCATCAGCTCTGGTGATTAGCTAGATCAGCCTCCCTTCTCCTGTACTTCATATAGGGCAATCAATACAAGTACAAAAACCATCAATCGCTGTCGTTCTGCGTCTTTATTCGCTGGACGGGAATTGAGTCCACAAGTCGTGCGTTCGACCAAAACATTACGGAATGCTTTGCTCCGTTTCTCAATCATATTCCACGGACGCGATTCCATTTATGATAAAACGGTCCCCCTGGTCAACACCACCACTCCAACTTTTCTTTTAGGGGGATATTTTGCAGCGTGGAGTGTGTATATGATCAATAGAAAACCACAATATTAACCAAAAACGATCCCACAAGAGTCTAGTTAGTACTCTTCAGACTTATTCACATATATATATATATATATATATATATATATATATATATCACGGTTACATGTGTGCATCAGACGCAGGAGAGTCACAACTAATTTCATATTTTCACTGACACAAAACAGATAACTAATTCACCAAGAAGATGACACTCAGTTTGAGAGAGTTCCAGCTGTAGTGCGCAGGGGCAATACTTTTCCAACGAGGGTTGCACACGTGTGATCTGTAAAAGAAAGGGAGAAGTTCCATGAGCCGAGACTCAATAACAGTATCACTAGGCTACAAAAGATAAGCAGAAATTCGAGATCTCGCAGATGCTAGACGCAATGTTGACACAGGCAAAGGAGTTCGTCTTCTAAGGGCTACTGTACCCGCCGGAAGTCAACTGAAGAATCGATAAGGCACAGAAGGATCAAAGGGGGACAACGTTCTACGGTGGATCTAGTTGCACGCACCTACGCAGTAAGTGCCGCTGGCAGCGGGGCACAGAAGTGAGCAGCGTCAACCTCTCATCGATATAATTACAAATCTGTGCCGCCAGGGCGTCTTCAAGTCAATTCTCGCAAATCGAGCAACGCGTAGCCGATGCAAACGAATCCCAAAACCAGAACAAGATTGGTTCGTATTGTCTATGGTGCCTGATTGAAATTCACAAAAGTCGCAAATATGTACAAACCTCAAGTATGCGGCCAAATGGACTTAACAGTAAAACCAAAAGGTTTGGATTCCCGTAGCTCATACATGACAGTCAGAAAGGGTTCAAAGCCGAACCCAAGTGTCTCACACAAACAAAAGAAACTGCAAAAAGGCGGTGCATGGACGAATTAATGTCAAGTATTGTCACATTCACGAAGCACGCGGAACATTTGGAGGGATTTTCAGTATTTGTTCTTTACAATATCAAAGAAGTTGACTTGGAAAACCCACTGGTCAAAAGCAACCTTGTAGTCCTAAGGGTGACACTGAGACTCAGCAAGACATGGTTGAAAACAGAGTTACGTTGGCACTATGGCAGAATTGCTATAGTCTTGAAGCATTGAAGTTGTACGTGGGCACTAGGCCAAGGCCGAAATGCCCCCGGAATCTGTGAAGGTCTTGTTATCTGAGTGCCACTAGTGGGCCGAAGGATAGTTTACTAGATAATGGGGCAACGGGAAAAGCGAGACAAACCTCAAGATACAAATCTTGACAATGTCTTGCATCGGGTATCGCTTGCGAACCGGAAGATAGACCACTGGTCAATGCGAAGGGACTGGGGGACACTAGTCTTGGCTGCATCTTACGTCTTGTGTTGCCGGCCATCTTGAGGATGGATCGCTGGACAGTGTAAAAGGGTCTGGCTTTGTGGAAATCTGTTCATCTAGAGCGGCACAAAAGATTCCACCAGGGAAAACCTAGCAAACTCCAAACGGCGGGCTTTTTGGACCATGCGCTCCGCTCGACTTAGCCGCGGTAGCGACACTGATAGTGCTAGATGAGTCAAAGAAGGGAGCGGAGGAAATTTGATGGCAACCGAGACACACAAAAGGAAAGTTGGGAGGCCAGTGAGGTGGAGACCTACAGAAGAGTTTGCAACACTGAGGGTGGTTGGCAGCGGAAACCAGTGCCCACGGTGGAAGACAAAAGTCGTCAAGACCATAGTCATTCGTAGGCAACGACGGGCGACATACCAGCTGAACAAAACTCGGTTGGTATGGACAGACTACTAGATGGTCAGGGACAGAACTCAAGCGATCCAAAGAGTGGAGAAATATGCTTTCGAGCGCCGGCTAGCTGCATTGGTCAGCACAAACCCAAAGTGGTTCTAAGCTTACTTCCAAAACCCAAAACCTTGCGAGTGTACCAGCTATGGAGGGGGCACAGGGCCGACTAGCTCCAAGCGATGAGGACAAGGCCAGCACGCACTTGAAATTCTTCATGAGTATATAAAGACCAGAAAATAGAGTAGAATAAAGAATGGAGGGACCAAAGGCTCCTTCAGTACTAGAACTTACAGTAGGAAAGTAAGAGATGCACACCGAGCTGCAAACATTGAGTAGACATAAAATACTGGGACTAGATAGGATCCACCCAGCCATCGTCCAACCTCTGGCCGGGGTCTTGAAGGCTCCAACAACGAAGCCGCATGAAACGTTACTTGGAAAGGGCCACGTGCCGGGAGACTGGAGGATGAAAACCGGTTGTAGTACACTAGACCGGACCCTAGTGAAAGGCACAAAATTACAGACCAGTGGGCTTTACTTCGGTAACGTGTAAGTGCCCGGATCGAATAGTTAGGAGACAGATCTCTAGGCACTTGTGTAACGTACGTGCTTGGAAATACTCCCTAGTCGTTGTCATATACTTGTATTGTTCAGACTATGCTCTTTATTTTATTGACCCTGGAACAAATACAACATGCATCAATCATCACACTTCAACACTTTTTTTATTTTTTGCTCACTAGAATTGGCATAATTTTGATTCGAACTCGGACTGCCGTGGAGGTGGTACCTGATACCGGCATTTGTTGAACTCTGGTCCTCGTTGTTAGACGATGTGGCCGTACAGTTGAGGTTTGTACATGTTCATATGCGTATGACTTGTTAATCCAGTACCGTAGAAACTACGAATCAATCTTGTTCTGGTTGTAGGATTCGTTTTAAATTGGCTACGCGTTGCTCACAGTCGGAAAAACCTTTACAACTTGGTTCAACACAACCTCGCGCCAAATGCGCAGCACGGGTTTGTGGAAGAACAATCTTGTCTGCCGAATCTCCTGCCGCTCCTTGGTGAGATAACCAAGTGCCTAGATGGAGGACAAAGGATAGCTGCCTGTTACATGGACTCCAGTAGCGAGTTTGATTCTGTGAACCGCAGGTTTCAGGCCGTCAAATAGCCGTCTGTGGGAACTGTTGGAAAAGCAAGGCATCGGGTTAATAGCTTTTCGACGGGGTGAATTTTTAGAGTTAAGGTGGGCAGTCAGGTCTTGGAATCGGGAGATGTAACAAGTGGGGTGCCACAGAACTCGATGCTCGGATCTATACCCCTCCTCATCCTCATCAACGACCCAGCTTGTGAGCTGACCAGCTCTACCTTTGTGTCTGCCGATGACGTCAAGATAGCTGGAGTAGATGCGGAACTTGAAGAGCTAGCGGTACAAAACTGGTCGCGCAAATACGAAATTCCCCTAAACCTCACCAAATGTCAGTGCTGGACCAACGATACTGTGGCCAATAGGAATGGTGGGGGGCGTTACAAGTGGTCGTTCAGGTCAGAGTCTGGGTTGGTATGCCAGACAACAGCCTCGAGCAATTGAGACAGAGCCCCGCAGCAGCCAATACGGCCAGAAGGAAAATCTTTCGAATTGGATCCACTATATCGTGTTGGGGGCAGAGGATTTTCGTTCCGATTGACCAAGTCATAGTTAGACAGCACATGAAGTACTTCAAGCCAGCGTGGGCACAGTACTGCTAGAAGGATATAGACTGTCTAGGGAAGGTAACAGTGCTGGTCGATATAATAGCGACTGGGCAAAGGGGGCCTAGCTACACAAAGAGTCTTCGAGCTCTGGAGCCGTTATCGATGGTAAGGCGGTGCCTTCGCCCATATGTGGCAGAAACCTTCAAGGCAATGGAGGGCCTGTCAGGTATAAATCGAGGAGACCTCTTCCCTCCGATCCCAGAGGGAGGCAAGTAGAGACACTGCCTTTGAAGGCTAAGAAAACACTCAATGCTCGAAATAAAAGCAAGTTAATTCTCAAATGGTGACATCTAATCGAAACGAGCTCCTGGCGGATGTAGTGGCTTTGGTTAAACCCAACTGAGCAGTTTCCCTATAACGTGCGCTCGCTGGTCCTTCCCACTACGCACGGACCACATGTTCGTTAAAGTATTACTTTGAAATACTCCACCACGATCACCCGGGCAAAGCTTCCCTCGATCCATGAGAGGGAGAACACTACAGGCTGGGGGAGGGTGGTCAGTGTATAACGGAGAAGAGTGCGAGTAGCGTGGGCAGGCAAAGGTCAAGTAGCCTTCGTGCTTGGCAGCGTGAGTTCAGATGAACAAGGGTGCGTGTTAAGCAAATAAGTTAGGTCGAATGTCAATACAAGGTAGTAAATACCAAAACAGTTGACGCATTTAAAAGGGCATAGGCAATGTAGGGTGACGATGTACTCCGAATTATATTAGGCAGTTTTAGTGTCAGATAGAATGATCTCATTGATTTCCCCTTTATCAGCCGGGGCCGATAAAGCACAGAATTTCCTTCTTTCGGCAAAAAAAATCGCGCATTGTTGGGAGCTGCGTGACCTGGCATAAGTGAGTGACGTGCGGTTTGAATTCGTAGTGCTCTCGTCTTTGAATTGAGTTTTTGAATAGTTTTGTGAATTAACCTAGTTTAATCCACAATACTGAGCGTATCATAATTGCATTTGAGGTGCGCTCTATCCGGAGAATATTTTTTATTCTCCTTGAAATATTGCCGAATAGTGTTCGGTGTTCTTTGAGGCGATCTTTCTTCGCTTCTGATCTTTCTTTTAGTTTTTGTTTTTTTGTGTTAGCGGGATTTACCTGCTGGTGTCAGAGTGCGTATTTTGTGTTTGGGTAAAGAGCACTTGAGTTGTTTTCGCCGTAGTTTTTTTCCGTATGACACGCGTTTCCGACCGGTGTCTAGCACCCAAGTGCGGAAAACGTGTGGTAAATCGTATAGAGTGCGCGATATGCAAGAGATGGGCTCACCCAAGGTGTTCAGGAATAGCAAAGGACATCTATGTCCTTTATAAACAGAACTCATGGGGTGAATGGGTCTGTGCCCCCTGCAAGGAGGCGGCCAGTCTGGCCTTTAGACTGCAGGCCCAAGGGCAGGATCAGCGCCCACCAAGTTGTACCTTAATCATGATCCCCAAACCACCGCAATCAGGTTGCACTAAGTCGTTTGCAGAAGTAGTAGCCACACCCGAGAGGACAATCATCCGAGCGAATGGACCAGCTCCGAAGGCTTGCCACGCGGTCGTTGCCTCAACTCCTTTGAAGCAGACCGACGAGGGCCAGTGGACGGAGCAGAAGCCGAGAAGGGCGAGGCAGGTCAAAAAGAAGGGTGACTGTAATAGAGCGAAAGATGGGTTGGCTACGGTGGATGACCCTGCTCTTCTGGTATTGGAAAACAAGGTGAAGGATCTGCGGAGGCAGATAATAATAATAATAATAATAATAATGGTATATTTCTCGACCATGGTCGAGACGCATGCGCAAGCGCATGATCATGGTGTACAACGTTACTCAAAACAATGAACTATACACGAATTTCAAGAAAGCGAGTGGAGTCGTCAGAAGCAAAACAATATAGCTAGAGATAGTTTGAGTCGACTGAAATTTTAAAGGTTTGCGCGGCAAATACGGTTTGGTTTCGGATTCGACTGGTTGGTGGTGGTCCGTGAAAATACAAAATATATCGTGAAAATATAGCGCTAGGAATGCGTTATACGTCATAATAATGCAAGATGTGGGTAACTGAGGCCTATTGCTGGTTCTATGCACAGAGTAAGTTATGGACATGGAGAGGTTAAAGAAATGAATGGGAGTACAACCGTGAACTTTGGTGAATATGAAGAGAGCGGCTCTCCATGGAGATGAAGTTGGCCCGGAATGATGGATATTCCCGATTCTAATAGAGGGAGTTCATCATGAAACGAGGGGACATGAGGAAACTTTGTGGAAATGGACAGGCAACGTTGATGAATGTGGAGGAAACAGCAATCCATATATAAGGTGAGTTTAGGTTCGGGATCAATAACCCTTATCATTCAGAAAAAAAGGCAGTGCAACTTGAAGGCCTTTAACTGGTGAAGAGTCAATTTCAAGCTGGATACCGATCGAAAGAAAAATGAAATCTTGGAAGAGAAAACGGAGCGAAAAATCTCCTTGTAGGCTTGCGCCTTATTGTTCTGTTATGCTGACAAATATATTGACTTATTGATTCTCAGTGATCTTCGGCATCATTGTTGGAAACCAAGGATGTGAGGGACAAGTGGACTCGCGTTCGGATAACGTAACGAATTTTAATGAGAAAAAATTCCTGTGTTGCGTATTCTGGCTCTGTTATTGGATTGTTTCACATGAGACCAAGGTGATGTGCAGCATCCCGTGGGTATGGTTCATCAGGCGGGGTAAGGGACGTGTCAATCAATCAATAGAAGGTTGCTTGCGAACTGTTATTTCTGAAGCCTCCAACAGTGACATCAGTAGTAGAGGTGTTGCGTTAGGAGACGTCTATCAATCTGCTTGGAAGCATTTGGGGGTGTTTTAGGTCGTGTGGCCCGATTGCAATCCCGTTTGGTATAAAAGATGCCATTAAGGTCTCTGTCGGTACAGGTCAAAGTGTGGACATTGGTCACCGAAAGTGGTGCCCGAGAGAGTGGGCGACGACAAACCTGAAATAAATGGTGATAGCAGTCTGGACGTGGTTCCAGCTGTTGGTTATGATAATAAATAGCGACAATTAATAAAGAACTGGCTGGGTTTATGTGGACTGTCAGTGTTACATTTCGTACTTTGATCTGGGTTTTAAATAGAGAGCTTAAGTAACGTAGGGTTGCAAGGGGTTGATAAGTACTACTACAGGCTAGCAAAAATAGCGTAAACCCGGTGGTATGCTGCGTCTGCATTTCAGAGATTTAACTTAATTGTGAGCAGGCAGTGATTGTAGTTGGCAGGAGGCAGTGGTTACTGTTAGGTAGGGTTGTAAACCTAAGCGTGGCTTGGATGCTAGGACATCGAGAAGACCGCTTTCTAAAAAAGATGACGGAAGATAGAGGGGTATAGAAGGAAAAGGTGACCGGTTTCCACTATGTTCTTATCTCTTTTTTTTCGGGCTTCATCGAGGTTGCCGTTATTCGTCAGGTACGTCGATACTCTGTCCAGGTCAATGGGTTGAAGGTCAGGGCTGTGGTAGCGATTGTATTTGACGTCGACGTGCATGCTAGGTGCGCTTATGGTGGGTATGGGGTGGTTGAAACTTAGAGCGGGGGGTGGGAAAGCGTATGTGGAGAGTCCAGTGCGCTGTCACCCCAGTCAGTCTCGAGCGTGAAGACCAAAGCTTGTCGAGCGAACAAGGGCGATGTGGGGTTTCCCCTTTCGCAGGATCAGGTCTGAGCTGATGGGATACTTTCCCATGGATGAAGGTTGCCCAATTCCTTCACAGCCCGATGTCAGTGGTATTTGGAGATCGAATCGATCCCACGAGGTCTTTTTCGTTTCCACTGTTCCCTTTTTTCAGTTTTATTATTATTATTATTTTTTTTTTGTTTCCTAACAGAGGGGTGGTTGAGCCCATATAGGAACTTTCCATAGCCCCTCCGCCCGATCGTAATTTTATGCGTATTTGTCTTTTTTCGCAACTGCTGGGGGTGGTCTGTTTTCCCCACGTTCCAACGACGCAATGGTATGGGTGCCGTTGACATCAGGGGTTTCGCTAGCATGGGCTGGGAAAATGCAGGATGGGATTATGCAACACACGGAGTAGGACAACGAACGTTGTAAAGCACAAGCTAGCATACGTGTGTCAGTCTCGTACAGCGCCAGGCCATGCCTAAGACCATCAGAGTCCATTCCGGGCTAGCTGGTGCAGATGAGTTTAGCTCTGCTGATGGGAAATGGTGTGGTGCATAAGAGAGAATATGATAGTAGTTGGTGGATGGTAGATACAGAGGTGAGACGAGAGGAAAAGCCACCAAGTAAGTACTAGCAGGTGGGCTTCTGGAATAATAGATTCTGGAATGAGGTGATTAAGAAAGGCGAATTGAGGCCGGGCATAAAACCCAGGTGAGTGGTGGTAGCCAAGATGAACGGGAGAGAAGTGAAAGGATCGAGTAAAGTGGTAGACGGCGGAACTCAGTGTCCTAGGGTCCGAAGCCACGTACTTATTTGCTGTGGAGACATCTAAGACTAAGAAACTTAGACTGGTTGGCAATAGAACAGGAACATTGTCTAAAATTAGGAGAACCGGCAAGCATTAAACTAGGTATAGTTATAAAAGTCAGCAAACTGTGGCTACAGTAGTATAGATTGTAAGCAATATAAAGTAAAAGAGAATAGTTGCCCTGGCGTTTGTCATCGGGTGAGAAATGAAAGTTCTAGTGCAGTAATCCTAGTAATCAAACCCGTTTTCGTAGGCCACCTCTTCGGTGACGGTCAGGCCGGTAAGAAGGATCACATTGGGAACAGTCAAGAACTGATCCAGCGAGCCTCTGAACTGGGAAATTGAGAGACTCTCGCGGATGTTTAGCGGGAGTTTATTCCATAACTTTGAGTATTTTATAAGGAAAAAGTTAGATCTCAACGCTAGTTTTGATCTAGGAATAGAGAGCTGCAATGACCGATGGCGTAGAGCATAATTCGTGGAGGGAGTGAGACGAATGGGTTCGGTACACGAAAAGGCCGTACGGTGGTACAGCTTAAACAGGAAGCACAAATTGAGCTTCATGCGACGCAACCATAGAGGGTCAAGATTGAGTAGGATGCATCGATCCTTGTAACACAGACTGGAGGAAAAGCCTACTAATTGTTTGGTGAATTGGCGTTGCACGGACTCCAGAGAAATGCGGTCGGATTTTGTCATGTTGGTGAAGATAATGGGACAGTATTCAAGGAGAGGCCTGGCGTGAGACTTGTAAATGAGCAGTTTGCAATCATTTAGCCGAAAAGTTCTGGAGATGAGACCAGTGGTTCTTCTGGTGTTTGCAATCTGGAGTGGAACATACTCAGAAAACCTAAAGCTACAAGAATAATGGAGACCAAGGTCTCGAACTAAAGGGCTGTACGAAATGGGTAGGTCGTGGATAAGCAGGGTTCCGGGGGTCACTTGACATCTGAATGTTGTGAAGCAGCTCTTCGAGGTCGAAAAGTCCATATTACATAAATTGCACCAATCCCCGAGTCGCTTTAGGTCACTAGAGATATCATCCAGCATGATGTTGAGGTTTTGACGAGGAAACTCATAGACAATCTTAACGTCATCAGCGAAAAGGAATGGGGTACCATGGTGCAAGATGGGAAATATGTCGTTTATGTAGATGAGAAATAGTAAAGGACCGAGTACACTGCCTTGTATAACTCCACTGGTGACTGGAGCAGGTTGTGAGAAACAACCATCAATGGAAACCACTTGTGAACGGTCCGATAAATAAGATGTTAACCAAGATAAAAGCGAACCGGAAAAGCCATGAGCTTTGAGTTTGGTTAGTAACAAAGCGTGAGGGACGCGGTCGAAAGCCTTTGTCATATCAAGGTATATGATGATGATAGATTTAGCGTTGTCGGCGGCCGCCGTTATGAGGTATGGTATAGAGTGCGAGATATGCAAGAGGTGGGCTCACCCAAGGTGTTCAGGAATAGCAAAGGACATCTATGTCCTTTATAAACAGAACTCATGGGGTGAATGGGTCTGTGCCCCCTGCAAGGAGGCGGCCAGTCTGGCCTTTAGACTGCAGGCCCAAGGGCAGGATCAGCGCCCACCAAGTTGTACCTTAATCATGATCCCCAAACCACCGCAATCAGGTTGCACTAAGTCGTTTGCAGAAGTAGTAGCCACACCCGAGAGGACAATCATCCGAGCGAATGGACCAGCTCCGAAGGCTTGCCACGCGGTCGTTGCCTCAACTCCTTTGAAGCAGACCGACGAGGGCCAGTGGACGGAGCAGAAGCCGAGAAGGGCGAGGCAGGTCAACAAGAAGGGCGACCGTCATAGAGCGAAAGATGGGTTGGCTAGGGTGGATGACCCTGCTCTTCTGGTACTAGAAAACAAGATGAAGGACCTGCAGAGGCAGATCTTGTCGATGGGCAGGGTCTCAAGCCATAGGCTTCTGATCCTAAACCAGGAAGAACCCTTTATAAGGGAATCGAAAGCCAGGAGGGGCATAGACAGGAGGAGGGTCTGCGACATACTGCGAATCGCAGGTGTTCCGTGTCCAGAGTGGGGACATGAAAGTCACCACTGAGGAACAAAGGCGAACATCGTGCGAGACCAATCCTAGTGGAGTTCTCTGATGAGGCTACCCGGGATAGACTACTGGCGAGGGCAGCAATAGTGGCTCAGATTACCAAGGGCAGATACCAGATTGTGCCGGACGAGCATAGAGTAAGGCCTGGTGGTCTAGCCCCGGGAGGTAACATAGCTCGACCAGCCAGGGCGCTGGTGAGAAACCTAAAAGTTCAGCGGAATGCCTTACTCGGCTGTCAGGCCCCGACCCCGACAGTAGTCAAGAATCCACGTGTGGGGTCGCAAATATTTTGTAATTGAAGACGCGCTGGTTGACGAGAATTGGCAGTACTGTCCGAAGATAGATGACAGTGCGACCCCTGCCAGTGTGGATGTTGTGGCAACTCCTATAGAGATGGATTGTGAGTCGTCCGGAATTCTGGACCATCAGCCGGCTTCATGCACCCCAGTGGGGACATCCGAAGCAAAAAACGTGTCATCATCCCAGGCGTTGCGCCTGAGAAACAGTCAGGAATGAATAACAAAAGACACCTAGGCGACGGAGCAAACGCGGTGGTTTTATATACTAACGCGTGTAGTATTAGAAACAACTGGGCGGAACTCGCCAAAACCGCTGAAGAGCAGAAAGCGTCAATAGTTGCCGTCACAGAATCGTGGCTTTCTGAAGAAGACCATGTGCCAGGCCTAATAAGTAACGATTTTGCAGTCTACAGGCAGGATCGGGACCAAGATCGCCTTGGTGGTGGAGTAGCCATCCTCGTTAAGTCAGGTACAAACCACCTTGAGTCCCAGACCAAGATGTGCACTCGTAATATCCAGTTATGCGCCGTTACGATCATCCTTCCAGGCAGAAGGGTTAACGTTGTCTGTGTCTACAGGACACCAAGCACTAACCACGAAGAGGACGTTTGTTTACTGCGGACTTTGACTGAACTAGTTAAGGACGCACAAAAGACCCTCATAGTGGGTGACTTCAATCTCCCGCACATCGACTGGGTGGCTGAGGTCTGCGTGCCGGGATCGGAGGAGCAAACATACTTAGAATGGCTGCATGATAATGCGTTGCATCAGCATATTAGGGAGAATACCAGATATAGGATTGGATGCGGTCCATCCTTGCTGGATCTAGCTATAACGAACTTCCCCAACGATGTGGCTGGACTGCATTATTGTGCACCATTGGGCAAGAGTGACCATGTGTGTGTCAAAATAGTCCTATGCATGCGGCAACCGAAGGTACCTTCAAGGCTGGTCAGACACTCCGGTAGTATGGACATAGATAGGCTTCGTAATAGGGCGATGGGTTTGACCTGGGACACGACAGAGGAGGCTACTGTGGAGGAGCGCTGGCAGACCATAAAGGGATCCCTGACTGCCCTACAGGAAGAGTTCGCACCTTTAAAACGAGGGAGTGGGGAGGGCAAACCCATGTGATGGAAGGCTGCAATAGCCAAGTCCATCAGACGTAGAAACCGCTCTTGGAACCAGTACAAAGCTCCCGGCAGTCAGCTAGCCTGGAACCGCTATACGGAGCTGAGAAACGAGGCTGTAAGCCTTTTGAGAACTTCCAAGCGGGAATTTGAGCTCAAATTGGCCCAGTCTGTAAGACAACAGCCGAAAAAATTCTACAGCTATGTACAGTCTAAAGGCTCAACGAGAAATGCCGTAGGTCCGCTATCCACTAGAGAATATGGTATTGTCACTGATGACCAGGGCAAAGCAGGCGCCCTGGGGGAATACTTTGGTAGTGTATATAGGATAGATAGTGGGGTACGAGTAGATCTGGCTCTGGTGCATCCTCCTCAGCTAAATGAGCTAGATGTCTCAGAGGAATGCGTGCGTAAGTACCTACGGGAGTTAAACAGCCACAAGTCAGCGGGCCCAGATGGCATTCATCCAGCTATCATCAAGCCGTTGGCGGATATCATAGCTCCATCGGTATGCAGGCTGTACAGATCCACGTTGGACCAAGGTAAGCTGCGTCAGGACTGAAAAGTCGCTGCAGTCGTGGCAATGCATAAGAGTGGGCCTAAGTCGGATGTGCAGCACTACAGGCCGGTAAGCCTAACTAGCATTCTATGTAAAGTCCTCGAGAAGATCATCCGTGCCCATATTTGACAGCACTTACTGGAGCACTCCATGTTAAGTCCGGCGAGGCATGGATTCCTGAAAAATAGATCTTGCCTCACCAATCTCCTGTGCTTCTTAGATGAAGTAACTCGACGACTGGACGAAGGTAAGGAAGTTCGGGTATGCTACCTCGACTTTAGCAAGGCGTTCGACTTCGTTAATCATCGTCTCTTGCTATGCAAGATGGAGACATTCGGCGTAGGTGGGCCAGTATATAGGTGGCTGGAGGACTTCCTCTCCCGCAGGACGTTTTACGTCAAAGTGGGGGCAGGTAGTCCAGTTTGGTGAATGTCACCAGTGGTGTACCTCAGGGATCCGTCGTAGGCCCGGTCCTATTCTTGTTATTTATTAATGACCTAGCATCCACTCTTCAATCGCCCAGCTTTATTTTTGCGGATGATGTGAAGATTGTTGGATCTGAGGATAGGGCGGACTTGGGCAGGGAAATAGGTACCGTCCTGAATTGGGCATACAAATGGGACTTACCTCTAAACGCTCAAAAAAGCCATTTGTTGTCAAGGCCAACAGAGAGCCTAACTGTCGCTCATGATCGAGGGCTGCTCACCGTAGAGGCAGCCAGTAGGGTTAACGACCTGGGGATCATCATTAAAAGTGACCTCAAATGGTCGGAGCAGTGCAACGCTGCCGCGCATAAGGCTCGTGGGGAGCTCTTTAGACTGCAATCAGCTTTGTCTTGCCGGGAGCCGGAGGTATTCGTACCTATTTACATGGCTATAGTACGACCTCACCTAGAAGGTGGCGTGCAGGCTTGGTCACCCCTCTACAAAAAGGACGCCGCCTGCCCCGAGAAAGTCCAACGTCTCGCCACGCGAATGGATGAAGCGCAGAGAAGTAAGACTTACGAGCAGAGACTCTGTGACCTGAATCTCTTCTCGTTGGAAAGGAGGAGACGTCGAGGGGATCCCATAGAAACGTTCAAGGTAATGAAGGGCTTTTCTGGCCTTAGACCAGATAGTCTATTCCAAGTGGCCGTAGACTCCAGAACAAGGGGACATGAAAAGAAGTTGATAAAAGCCCGATCTAGGTTGATGGCTAGATCACACTTCTTCAGCAACAGGGTTGTGAGCAGTTGGAATGGTCTGCCTGGTGAAATGGTAGATCTGCGGACAGTCCAATCCTTCAAAGGTGCCCTTGATCGCAAGTTGTACGAGATCTTTCCTTGTAGTGAGCCTTGAGAATATCAACTAGATGGATGACGGGTAGCACTGTGGTCCTTCTGGAGTATGTTTTAACAGACTTTTTCCCTCATTGCATACTGTCTCAGTGAACGCCCACGATGCCTAAAGTCTCTCGCAGTTGATGTGCGATGAGGTTTTCCGTTTCCCTCTCATTTTTAGCGGGGATTCGACGAAATACACTCGGCAGTGGTGGGTGCATAACTGGTGTGCATACCATCGAAGGAATTCTGGACGCTCGATTGGCCGTGGCCATTACCTGTCCTGTCCCAACATGGGTTTCTTCCTGGAAGGTCATGCATCACCAATATGCTTACTGTCATGGATAGTCTAACGAAAGCCTATGATGATGGCCAGCTCTCACACGCTGTATTCATCGATTTTGCTAAGGCCTTCGATAAGGTCCCCCATGCCCCTCTTCTTTATAAGCTGCAAACATACGGGATCACAGGCTCCATGTTGGCCATCCTACGTAGCTTCCTTACCGACCGCACCTTTGTGGTTAAAGTCGGGAATGTTTTGTCTCAACCCTTCCCAGTAACAACTGGGGTCCCCCAAGGGTCGGTCTTAGGTCCTCGTCTTTTCCTGATCTATATAAACGATCTACCGACAGCCCTTCCTGCGAACATTGCCATGTACGCAGATGATGTAACCCTCTGGAGTTCAAGCGTTGAAGACCTGCAAATTGCAGTTTATGAAACAAAACGCTGGTCCGAGGATTGGAACCTCCCAGTTAATGATTAGAAATGCTTGAGCATGTCTTTCGGCAGAGAGACTGGTCACACGTTTTCCATTAATGGAGCAACCATACTGCCAAAAGTTGACCGACACAAGGTGCTCGGTTTCTGGTTAGATTGTAACTTATCCTTCTCTCATCATCACGAACTTGCGAGCAAGTCTGCCTTTCGAGTCCTAAACATGATTCGAAGGTCCTTCTCGCGCATATTTAAGGATGATTTCCTCATAATTTTCGGCACTTATATCCGACCTCTGCTGGAGTACGGTAGTCAGATAGTGCACTCTGGTCTTGTCCGAAACCGTGAGATCCTAGAAAGAGTTCAGCGGGCCTCCACCAAGGCAGTAAGGGGTCTATCCCATCTACCTTATCCCGTCCGCCTCTCACTCCTCAACCTCTATCCCCTTGACGTAAGACGCGTAAGAGGTGATCTGTTTTTAATGTTCCACCTTTTTGAAACAGGTCAAAGCGATTGCTTCTTCTCCGTCTGTCCAGCCTCCTCTCTCCGTGGTCACATCAGAAAAGTTTTCAAACCGAGGCCACGCACTTCACTAAGGATTAACTTTTTTAGCTATAGGGTTATTACTATGTGGAATGCACTTCCGGAAGATATTGTTCTCTCGCAGAACAAAACTATCTTCAAGAAAAAGCTAGACCTCTACCTGGGTCTCTCCCAATAATTCCCTTTGTCAAAAAACAAACAAAATAGTTGTCTTTTATCGCATATATGTTCATGAATGCCGCACCCCCACTCAGCTTAAGGCATTGTCCACAGTGTGACACTGAATTAGGTTATATGTATCTTGTTTTCGCTGCCACCTGTCGCCCCCCCCCCCGCTTCTTTTTACTCTCGTTTCAGCGCGGTGAATCCGACAGAAGATCAAAGATTTCCTAAAGAACCGGGACAATTGGGCTCAAAGCCTCGAACCCATGTAGTACTTCAAAACTTCAAGACAACTTAGCTGTGCTTGAGGTTAGACCAAGCTTTGTTGCGTTACACCGGCATGGTAATAGGGATGGTATTTTCTGTGGTTGTGAAATATAATTTATCCATTGTCCCTCCGAAAATACTCAGCAGTGTTGCATCCACATGCCCAGTTTGTTCAGAGCCTGTCCGCTCTCGCAACAATCCAGCAAATACAGTCGGTATTCATGCGCAGTGTGCGCGTATTCGTTTTGCATTACCACAAGTGTGCACTCTTTGTTCTTGCCAAATGATAACAACCATCATGCACAGGGTCTATAACCAATCAGTGCTCGAGCCTAGGGGCCAACGGATGTCATTGCCGTGTGCGCGTTCTAGGGAGCACAGGGGAACCCCAAGTACCACGTTGCGCAGCATGTGACACAGGCCACTAGACAGAGGTGGACAGCACCCGTCTCCCCTTGACTTAATCATAACGCGGCACCATCAGGACGTCAAGGAAATCAAGTGGGAAGAGCCACTTGGAAAAAGTGATCATGTAGTCTTAAGGGTCACACTAAGACTAAGCAAGGCGCCGAAGGAAATCGTGTTACGTCGGCGCTATAGGAGAATCAATATAGGTGAACTAAAGAGGGCGGCGGAAGAAATTCAGTGGACACCGAGACACACAAACGCCTCCGTAGAGGAACGTTGGGAGACCATCAAGATGAGGCTACTCGAACTTACAGATGAGTTCGCACCCCTGAGGGTGGCTAGCAGTAGAAATCTACCCCCATGGTGGAAGTCAAAAGTCCGCAAGGCCATAGTTATTTGTAGGCAACGATAGGCGGCGTACAAACTGTACAAAACTCAGGGGGCATGGAATAGCTATAAGATGGCTAGGAACAGAGCTCAAGAGGTCCAAAGAGTGGAGAAATATGCCTTCGAGCGTCGGTTAGCTGAGTCGGTCCGCACAAACCCAAAGCGATTTTACTCCTACGTGCAGTCTCACAAACGTATGAGAGAGAGTGTGGCAACTTTGGAAGGAGCACAGGGACGACTGGCTCTAAACGACGAGGACAAGGCTGACATGCTCTTGGCATTCTTCAAGAGCATATATCGACCAGAAGATAGTTTGGAGGAAAGAATGGAGGGCCCCCAGGCGCCTCCAATACCCGAACTTACTGTAGAAGAAGAAGTGTAGGCGGAGTTGCAAACGTTGAATAGAAATAAAGCAGCAGGTCCAGACGGGATTCATCCAGCAATCGTTCAGCCTCTGGCCGAGGTCCTGAAGGCTCCGGTGACGAAGCTGTATGAAACGTCACTTAGAGAGGGAATTGTGGCAGGAGACTGGAGGAGAGCAACAGTGGTAGGAATTTACAAGATTGGACCCCGGCAAAAGTCCGAAAATTACCGGCCGGTTAGCTTGACTTCAGTACTGTGTAAGTGCCTGGAGCGAATAGTCAGGAAACAGATCTCTAGGCATTTGGTTCAACACAACTTCATCAAATGCTCAGCATGGGTCTGTGGCGGGACGATCCTGTCTGACGAATCTCCTGCTGTTCCTCGATGAGGTAACCAATCGTCTGGACGAAGGGCAATCGATTGCAGTCTGCTACTTGGACTTCAGCAAGGCGTTTGATTCTGTGAACCACAGGTTTCTGGACGCCAAACTGCGGTCTATGGGAATTGTTGGAAAGGCAAGACAATGGATAAATAGTTTTTTAGCAGGGCGAACCTTTAGTGTTAGGGTGGGGAGTCATGTTTCAAAATCGAAAGGTGTAGCTAGTGGGGTGCCACAGGGCTCGGTGCTCGGCCCTCTGCTCTTTCTCATCTTCATCAGTGACCTAGCACGTGGGCTTACAAACCCCACCTTTATGTTTTCCGATGACGTCAAGATAGCTGGAGTAGATATAGAACTTGACGTGTTAGCAGTACAAAACTGGGCACGCAAATGGGACCTTCCACTAAACCTCACCAAGTGTCAATGCTTGACCACAAATACAGGGGGTAGTGGGAATGGTGTGGTTTCGTTGCAAGTGGTCTCGCAGGTCAAAGACTTGGGAGTTATAATGGACAACAGGTTTAAGCCGTCAAAGCAGTGCACCGCAGCAGCCAATACGGCCAGGAGAGAACTCTTTCGAGTTAGATCCATTATGTCGTGTAGAGATCCGGAGATTTTCGTTCCGATATATCAGGCCATAGTTAGGCCGCATATGGAGTACTGCGTGCAGGCCTGGGCACCGTACTACGAGAAAGATAGACTGTCTGGAGAAAGTGCAAGGGCTAGCCACTAGAATGGTGGCTGGGCAAGGGGGGTTTAGATACACAGAGCGTCTCCGTGCCCTAGACCTGTTCTCGATGGAAAGACGGCGCATTCGCAGGGATTTGATAGAAACCTTCAAGGTAATGAAGGGACTGTCAGGAATAAAACGAGAAGACCTTTTCTCTCTGATCCCCGAGAGAGGCTCAAGGGGGCAAAACCTTAGATTACAAAGGAAGCATTCGAGGCTCCAAACTAGGGCGAAGTACTTCTCAAATACAGTGGTACCCTATTGGAATGAGCTCCCGGAGGAGGTCATAAATACCACAACCGTGAAGGCTTTTAAGAAAGCAGTAGACCTATGTTGGGTGGCAGTATACCCTGAGTTATGTTAATCAGCTTTTAGGGTCAGATGCAATTTACTTACTGTTTCCACCTTACTCTGCCAGGGCTGATACTGCACAAAATTTCTGCCTTTCAGAAAAGGAAAATCACGCAGTGTTGGGAGCTACGGAAACGCGCCGACAACACAACTATCTGAACACACGATTGGCTCTAGCCACACCAAGTCCTGTGCAAACTGAACTGAACTGAACTGAACCCCAACCTTCGGGTCAAACCTGGGGTATGCCCAAAATTTGCCCCACGTTTGCCCCATAGGGCATTTTTAGGACAACGGTAGCGTTGCCCCAGGTTTTTCAATAGTAAGCTTGGGGCAGGTTTGCCCCAAATTTGCTCAATGTGTGCCCCATGGGGGAAGCTTTGGGCACGCTGCTTGGGACACCTGACCGTCCCCTGAATGTCCCCCTTAAGGACACTCGACTCTTGCAGCAAAACCGGTGCGAAACCGCTCCGAAACCGATCGGTTTTCGGTCGGGTTGTTTAGTAGCCATTTTCACTGATCTACAGTGAATTTATGCCAAGGAAATTGACGACCGAAGTAATGTGCAATCCTTGGTTGGCTTTTTACTTAAATGTATTGGTTAAATTCATCGAAATGTCCTGAAAACCTCGGTATAGGTCGCTTCATTTTATCCCCTCGAAATGGGTAAAACAAGGACAACTATCCGGAAATCATAAATTAGGAGGTAAAAATGGGCATCGTAATACGTATTTTGGGTTATTGGAAAAAACCGAGGCATATCACGTATTTCAGACGATTTGCACAAACTGTTTGGAATGGGTTGGGTGCTAACAGGGAATTTTAGTTCTCCTAAATGACGTTGAAATTGACTCCAGGATATGTGAAAGACTGTCGTTGTACCTAAAATACCAGAAAAAGTTCTTAAATTTGTGGTACGGGTCGCTGGTTGTCCCTCTAGCCGGACTGCTGAGTGTCCCTCGAAAGGTACGATGAAGAGACGGTCAGCGATGAACCCTGAAAAGCAAGCGGTCGTATGATACTTTTAGCAGAATCTAATTTTCTTTGCGATTTAAGGTGGTAAATGTGCGAACGCTATTCGGCAACGCAAAGGTATCACAGAACTTGCGACCTGACCGTCTCCTGAGTGTCCCCTAAAGTCAACATTTGCAAACTTTCTGAAAACCAAAGTCGTTTTGCTTCTAAGGCTTGTAAATTATCGTCTTTAAACTTAAAATGACATTCACCGTCCTAAACTTTACGTTATTATCGAACTGATTATAATTTTGGTCATCAATATCACATTAATATGATAAACCACGTGATTCTAGGTACACATTGGAAACATTATTATCATTATTTTTATTATTATCAATAATAATGCTATTATCACCATAGGTTTCGATAATGTAAGTAATAATTGGATCACCCGTACAAACTTTCTTTTATTTCAAATGAAAACGATGAAAATCAGCCGGATACTTCTTGCAATGAAGATGTGTAAACGTATATATAATAGATAGGATTGTTTCATATGTGCATTAATTCCTCATTTTTGGTTTATTCTCTCTGCGCTGATGTCCGGAGAAATGTGACCAGGCGCAAAAGTGCCTTACTGCAGTATTGTTATAGAAGACGTTCGAGCGCGGCTTTGAACGTGTCTTCTATTCGGTCTCACTGCGAAATACCAACGTAATCCCCTCTATCGGACGAATAAAGAAGACGCAAGTCGGTTGACAGATGCGAAGATGTATTCTATATATTATGGCACCAAAACAGTACCGATACGAGAAACACACGGAATGAAAATGAACGCAACAGCTTAGGAGAAAGCGAACCGCGATCGCGTACAATCGGCGAAGGACCAAAAGTAAAAGTGATTCAAGACGAGGTCGACGGAAACCTCGAAAAAGGCAGTCTAGTTAAACGTACGCAACCGAACAAAACAGTGAAGTGGATATCAAATGTCAGGAAAGATCGTAGAGAAAAATAGATCCAAAATGATGTCCTGAAAACGACCATTTTCTCAGAACCATTGAGGTCACTACAGCAGCTCCCTACTAGAAAGCGTGGAACGCTTTCGAAAAATGCTAGGGAGATAAAGGCATACAGACGATATTCGTGCGCGTGAATGCGTGCAAAATACGTGAATGTAGCTGTGCTGTAAGATGCTGATGGGCAGAATCCGAGTTATGCAGGAACTGTAGAATGATGGTCGAGCGTAAACCAGATTCGTTGCCAATGGCATCGGTTGCGTGAATCGTTATCCAGGTATGCCACACCAATAGCGTTCAGCGTCGGGTAACCGTTAACCAATATGATATCCGAAAGCCAAGTCGGTAGGTTCGTCGGTGGCAAGGAACGACAACGATAGGGCCGAACCAGAATGCAAACGTTGGTGCCAAAACTCCCCAGATTTCGTGGGCCAGCGAAGCGTACTATATTACTTACTTTTAATTTTACGCGACTATCTCCTGCGAGAGGATAAGTCGGCTCCAGGGATATCACGGGCCATTGCTGACCACGCGCGGCGGTCGGAGGCGAGCTCCTTACAGATCCTCATCCAGTCCTTTTTCCATCGCCGGGCTCCATAGACTGACCGAAGGCCTAGAAGCTCTACGTCTTTCTCTATTGTACTGGTCCACGTTTTGAGCTGCCCACCAAGGCGACAACGCCAACCAGGGCAGGGAGTGGGGCAGAGTGTTTGCTTGGTTATCTCTGACTCGGGTTGCGAAGCGTATGGCCGAACCACTGAAGTCGTCGACGTTGGAGGAGGACGGGGAGAGCATCGATATCAGAGCATCGTCTCCTTACCTCGTCGTTGGACACTCTGTCGCGCCACTTGACTTTGAGGATTTGCCGCAGGCACCAGTGGTCGAAAACCTACAGCTTTCTGGTACCCTCAACTCGTAGTGGCGAGGTTTCACAGCCATAGATGAATAGGGGCCGGATGGCAGCACGGTAAACACGAACTTTGGTTCTTAAGCTGATTTCCCTGCGAGTCCACAGCGTTCGTCTTAGCTGAAGAAAGGCTCTCCTGGCGCTGTCGATCCGTAATACCACTTCATCTTTTGCCTGGCCGTTCGGAAGCAGAGTTGAGCCTAGGTATTTGAATGAAGGGACGTATTCGACTGGTAGGTCATTGATCGACAGTTGTTGAATTGTCGGGCCCAGATGGGTTGTAAAAGTTTTTGTTTTGGTCGAGTTTACTTCAAGTCCGATGGATCTCGCGAAGGAATTGATTCGGTCGAGAATTGGTTGTAGCGTAACGGGGGAGTCTCCAAGCACGACAATATCATCCGCGAACTCCAGGTCCGAGATGTATATTTCTTGGCTAAGCTGAACGCCAGGATAGTTGTGTAATGCATGTCGCATTGTCCAATCGATGGCGTAGTTGAACAACACCGGTGAGAGGGGACAGCCCTGCCTAACTCCGGTAGTGAGTGTGAACTCGCGGGACTCTTCACCGTACATACGAACCCTAGCACCGGTTGTCAAGTAGTATCCCCTTAACAGCCTTAAAAGCTTATCGGGCATCCCATCGGATTGGATTATGGTCCAAAGAGACTCGCGGTTCACCGAATCAAAAGCTGCCCGGAAGTCGATAAAACAAGCTACCGTCGGCTGCTGAAACTTATAGCGGTGCTCCAGTATTCGGCGCAGTGTGAAGATTTGATCCACACAGCCTCTGCCACGGTGGAAACCCCCTTGGTTTGGGCGAGTGCGTTGGTCTCTTGCCTCGGAGAAACGGGTTAGTAACAACGCACCAAAGATCTTTGCGGCCACATCGATCAGGCTGATCTCTCGGTAGTTCTCACATGCCGATTTATCACCTTTCTTCGGAATGGGCAGCAGTATGGACATTCCCCAGTCGGGTGGAAATGCTTCCGCTCTCCAAATGGAACCAAAAAGTGCACACAACCTGTCAATCAATGACGATAAACATGCTCTATACACTTCTGGAGGGATGCCATCTTCCCCAGCAGCCTTTCTGTCTTTCAGTTTGTTTATTATTTCCGTGATTTCCGCGGTGTTGGGCGGGTCACAGTTGCTTTCGTACTGGACTGGAGGGGGTTGATATTGGTTGGTCCGTCCGGTGGTCCGTAGGCCGGTTGAGCAGCTGACCAAAGCATTCCACCCATCGGTCCATTTTCTTACTCTGTTCGGGTATTAAGTTTTCTGCCGTGTCAAGAAGAAGAGGATTTTGTTTACAAAACCTATTAGAGGCGTTGCGAATAAGGCGGAAAAGTTTACCGAAGTCACCAGTTCCTGACGCGGTCTCCATGTTTTCAGCTATTCCTATCCAGTATCTTTTGCGATCGGCTTTGGCGGAGCGTGTGGCCTCTCATTGCAGTCTGCGGCGTTCGTTACTACCTGCCAGTCGCGCTTCGTGTGCTCTGGTTGACAGCTGGAGCGTGCTCTCCGAGATCCAATCTTTTGTCCGCCTTTTTGTTCTCCCGAGTACTGTCCAGGAAGCTTTGCTTGATTGTCGTCTTCATTCGAGTCCACTGCCCTCCCACAGAAACTTCATCTGCCTGTGCATTGGTTAGTCGGGTTGTGATTGCTCGTGACAACGCTTCTCGCTTCTCTGGATTTTCTAGGGCATCAACGTTTATCCGAGAGGGTGCAGACACTTTAGCACGTGTAGACAGATGAACTTTGAAACACGCGCGTAGGAGGACATGGTCGGTGCCGTTTGTGTTGCCCGTTATTGCACCTCGGTACGCTCGGCAATCCTCCACAGACGAGGCCCAACGGGCTCTCACCAGGATGTGGTCGAGTTGGTGTGCAGTGTGGCCGTCATTGGAGTACCATGTGAGTAGGTGCTTCTTGGGGTGTTGAAATCGAGTGCTGCAGACAACCATTCTGTTGATGTCGGCTAAACCAATCAGTCGGCCACCGTTCTCGCAGCGTTGACCAAGGCCGAATCTCCCGAAAATATGGCGAGTAGATTCATCGGCCGTACCTGTGCAAGCGTTCCAATCTCCTGCGATGAAAAGTACATCGCGCCTCGAAACCCGGTTGATTACCTCCTGCAAATTAGTGTAGAATTCGTCTTTGGTTTCGTCATCAGCTGAATTGGTTGGAGTATAGATCGCGATCACCGTCAAGTCGTGAGGGGAGCCTTTAAAACGTGCCAAGGCGAGTCTGGATGAGACTGGTTCCCAAGAGATCATTGCATCATTAGCTGCTTTGTTCAGAGCAAACGCGACACCGTAGAGACCGGAGTTGTCTTTCGGGCCACTGTGATAGAGCCAATAGGATGTATCCACACCCGGGACCTTTATTTGTCGGCTACCTGAGTTGGGCAGGCGGACTTCCGAGAGGCAAGCAATATCTGCGTCATAGTCATGTAGAGTTCGCATTGTGATGCACTGACTGCCAACGTCTAGAAACGTCCTGACATTCCAACAGGCTATGTGTGTTCTTTTCCTGCAGCGAATAATCCCAGCTTGTTGTCTTATAACCTCGACCGCCGGGACACGAGGCGCGTCGCATACCGGGGACGCCATAGCATGATGAGCGCTTGAGGTTCCGTGAATAATCATAGAGTCGCGGGAGTCGGGTACGAAGCGGTGTCCCCAACACCGTTCGGCCTTTTTTGTTCGAGGTTGCACCTCTAGCCCTTGCACACCCAAGAGCAGACTGCAAGGCAGCAGGGTGTTCCCAGAGGAGCCGGTAACCTGCTGTACGGTTCGTTCGCTTCCTCTGGAATGCCGGGTCAGGCAGTTGAACAGGTCTCCTTTGTGGCCGTTGGATCAGTAGATCTCGTCCACCCATTCAGAAGCATCTGTCTTCACATGCCGAACACCGTCTCGTCGAAGTTTTTTAGACCTCGGTAACCCTCAACCTGGTTTAGCCCGCCTGTCGAGCGGTTTGCCGGGGTGTGGCCGCTGATGCATGCTTTAGCTTCATGGAGCCACAGGTGAGAGCTGGGTGAGTGATGGAGACCAAAGAGATGGAGGATGCCATAAGGGACACGACAGTCAACCAACTCAGAGGTGCTACTCCTCTCAGACACCCCATTCACCCCATACTATATGGTGAGGTTCCATGAAACGAAAAGAGATGGAAAACTGGTGTAGCAACCGCAATAGACCTGACTAGAATACAGTAATAACTAATGAGTTATGTTAAGTCGTGTCGAAACGATAAACACAAAAGTTATTACTGCGAAGTGCAATGATTAAGATCGTGTTTGACCTAGTCGCGAAAACGTGCTGGGCAAACGATTTTCCGGCCGCGACGTGAGACGAGAGTCTCATTCTCGGACGGGTTTATAGGCGTGCGCTGCTGACTTGATCTTGAGACAGTATTCTCATTCGAGGACGTCTAGAAACGTTCTGACATTCCAACATGCTATGTGTGTTCTTTTCCTGCAGCGAATAATCCCAGCTTGTTGTCTTATCACCTCGACCGCCGGGACACGAGGCGCTTGAGGTGTTTTTAGGATTAGTTAACTTTTATCGTCGTTTTATACCGCATGCTGTTAAATGGTTGCTTCCACTAACTGACCTACTTCGTGGCAATCCACGTAAGTCGTCGCTTACGGATGCCGCACGAGTAGCGCTCTCGGAGATTAAAGCGACATTAGCTCAGACTACGAAACTAATGCTCGCAGTTCCGTCCGTCACGCTAAACCTAGCGGTTGATGCATCCGACTTTGTCATCGAAGCGGTCCTGCAACAGTCTGTTTCTGGGATTTGGTAACCATTAGAGTTTTCCTCTCGACGCCTCAGTCCCACGGAAACGAAATATGCTGCTTTCGGTAGCGAACTGCTGGCAGCAAATTGTCGTGTAATTTTCCTTGTTTTGTTTACGTATTTTACATTGTATCGAGTTCTATTTCAGATCATGTACCTTCATTATTAGTCAGGTATAGCGTGACATTCCTGTCACCGAATCTCTTTCTCTCTGACAAAGCTATCACCGTTTGTTGCGAACCATACGTATCAATTTACTTGACTATTAAAATCATGGACCGTTATCTACGATCGGACAAGTTCGACACCGATATCAATGCTCCGGATGCTTCTAAACAGTGGGATCACTGGCTCCGTACTTTCAATTCCTTTTTGAAACGAGTACAGTCTGGTGAATCTGATAAACGTGATATGCTCATCAACTTCCTTTCACCGTCAGTTTACGAGCATATCTCGGAGTGCGAAACCTTCGAAAGTGCCATTTAAATCCTCCAGTCCCTGTACGTGCGCCCAAAAAGTGTCGTCTTCGCCCGATATCTACTCGCTGCATGTAAACAAGATTGCGGGCAAAACATTGATCAGTACGTCCAGGTTATCAGGTCACTGGCTAAAGATTGCGACTTCCGTTCGGTGTCCGCCGAAGAGTATCGCGATGACTCTATGCGCGACGCATTCATCACTGGATTGCAGTCTAACAACATGCGAACAAGATTGTCGGATCAACAACACTGACGTTTAAGGCTGCTTACGACATGGCTAGATCACTGGAGGCAGTTCAGAAACAGTCACCGTCTTACAAGATTGAAAACGTTCCTTGTGCGTCCACGACCCCTCTAATCCCCATTCCCGATATACAACTTGCACCTGCTTTAACAGCTGAACCCGAACCGATCACATCAGCTTTACCTAAAGCCACATGTTATTTCTGTGGTTACTCCCGGGTACCCCCGCACTAAATGCCCGCTCGAGAGGCAGTTTGCAAGGCTTGTGGAAAGACTGGTCAATTCAGACGTGTGCAAATCAAAACCGGCCCCTTCCCCTACTACCTCTGCCCTCACTCCCCTGTTGTCCTCTGTCATAACGGCGGCTGCCCCAGCTTGTTTATCCCACGCAACAATCAAAATTCATGTGAATAACGTCGAACTCCAAGCTCTGATTGATACGGGTAGCTCCGATAGCTATATATCTCACAAAATCATCGACTCATTTGACTGGTCAGTCCACCCTTGTGACTCGAAAATTGCTATGGCGACGATTTCCGTGTCCTGAGTCATTTCTGGCTACTGCTGTGTAACAATTCGTTATCAAGATGTAGTCTACGAAAATGTAAAACTGTCGGTCGGTGAGTCGAACTGCGTTGCAAATGCTTTGTCGCGTATTCCACTTAATGCTATTAAATCTCCGGCTTTAGACATCCCTGCCATGGATGCAGTACAGGCACAGGATACGTCATGTATGGAGGCTGCGCAGTCGTCGCCACTAGTGTCAGTCCGTCACTATGGCCACCAATGCTGGGACCATACTCTGCGACATGTCTACTGGCCTACTTCGACTAATCGTACTCTACATATCGGCGTCTCTTGTTCGATACCTTACACGGACCTTCACATTAAGGCATCGCAGCCAGTGTCCAATTGATAGCTGCACGATACGTCTGGCCGTCCATGGATAAAGATGTTCGTATGTGGGCAAAACAGTGTCTACAATATCAACGATCTAAAGTGCATAGGCACGTAGCTTCGCCTATCGGTACTTTTGCTACGCCTGATGCTCGCTTCGATCATATCCACGTAGACATTGTGGGTCCATTGACCCCATCACACGGGTATACCTACTTATTAACGTGCACTGATAGATTTACGAGGTGGCCCAACGCTATTCCCACCTCTATCGTCACGGCCGAATCAGTGGCTCGACATCTGATAGAACGATGGATAGCTTTATATGGTTGCCCTTCTACAGTCACTACCGATCGAGGGCAACAATTTGAGTCCAATTTATTCTCTTCATTAATTCACATGCTGGGTAGGGAACGCATTCGCACGACCGCGTACCATCCGGCATCGAACGGTTTAGTCGAACGTCTTCATCGCCAACTCAAAGCGACTCTTAGAGCACACGAGAGCCCCGACTGGTACGAAACGTTACCGCTAGTTCTGCTTGGTATCAGGATTTGCATAAAGGCAGATATCCAATGTCCCGCCGCAGAACTTGTCTAGAGCACGACAATACGACTGCACGGGGAATTCTTTACTCTACGGAGTATAGATTCACTTGCCGTACAGACTTACGTTCATCGTTTGTCTACCTACATGCAAAATCTCGCTCCGGCGCAGACTCGAATGCAGCGACGACAGGTTTTTGTTCCGAGCGAACTCGAAACTTGTTCGCATGTATTCATTCGTATTGATTCGGTACGGAAACCACTACAACAGCCTTACGAAGGCCCATTTCGCGTGATATCTCGTCACGATAAGACCTTTAAGGTTGATCGACACGGTCGCGTCGATACAGTTAGCATCGATTGTCTAAAAGCCGCGTACGTTGTTGATAGCGCGTCGCCTGCTGACATGAGATTCGATGTTAACCCCGCACTACCTGTTGACAACACTGCTGTGTCACGTCAAGGTTTGCAGTTAGCGTTGCCTGCTACGACTTCGAATGAGACTATTGTCTCACGTTCAAGTCAGCAGTTCGTTGGCCCTGCTACGTCCTCGAATGAGAATACTGTCTCAAGATCAAGTCAGCAGCGCACGCCTATAAACCCGTCCGAGAATGAGACTCTCGTCTCACGTCGCGGCCGGAAAATCGTTTGCCCAGCACGTTTTCGCGACTAGGTCAAACACGATCTTAATCATTGCACTTCGCAGTAATAACTTTTGTGTTTATCGTTTCGACACGACTTAACATAACTCATTAGTTATTACTGTATTCTAGTCAGGTCTATTGCGGTTGCTACACCAGTTTTCCATCTCTTTTCGTTTCATGGAACCTCACCATATAGTATGGGGTGAATGGGGTGTCTGAGAGGAGTAGCACCTCTGAGTTGGTTGACTGTCGTGTCCCTTATGGCATCCTCCATCTCTTTGGTCTCCATCACTCACCCAGCTCTCACCTGTGGCTCCATGAAGCTAAAGCATGCATCAGCGGCCACACCCCGGCAAACCGCTCGACAGGCGGGCTAAACCAGGTTGAGGGTTACCGAGGTCTAAAAAACTTCGACGAGACGGTGTTCGGCATGTGAAGACAGATGCTTCTGAATGGGTGGACGAGATCTACTGATCCAACGGCCACAAAGGAGACCTGTTCAACTGCCTGACCCGGCATTCCAGAGGAAGCGAACGAACCGTACAGCAGGTTACCGGCTCCTCTGGGAACACCCTGCTGCCTTGCAGTCTGCTCTTGGGTGTGCAAGGGCTAGAGGTGCAACCTCGAACAAAAAAGGCCGAACGGTGTTGGGGACACCGCTTCGTACCCGACTCCCGCGACTCTATGATTATTCACGGAACCTCAAGCGCTCATCATGCTATGGCGTCCCCGGTATGCGACGCGCCTCGTGTCCCGGCGGTCGAGGTTATAAGACAACAAGCTGGGATTATTCGCTGCAGGAAAAGAACACACATAGCCTGTTGGAATGTCAGGACGTTTCTAGACGTTGGCAGTCAGTGCATCACAATGCGAACTCTACATGACTATGACGCAGATATTGCTTGCCTCTCGGAAGTCCGCCTGCCCAACTCAGGTAGCCGACAAATAAAGGTCCCGGGTGTGGATACATCCTATTGGCTCTATCACAGTGGCCCGAAAGACAACTCCGGTCTCTACGGTGTCGCGTTTGCTCTGAACAAAGCAGCTAATGATGCAATGATCTCTTGGGAACCAGTCTCATCCAGACTCGCCTTGGCACGTTTTAAAGGCTCCCCTCACGACTTGACGGTGATCGCGATCTATACTCCAACCAATTCAGCTGATGACGAAACCAAAGACGAATTCTACACTAATTTGCAGGAGGTAATCAACCGGGTTTCGAGGCGCGATGTACTTTTCATCGCAGGAGATTGGAACGCTTGCACAGGTACGGCCGATGAATCTACTCGCCATATTTTCGGGAGATTCGGCCTTGGTCAACGCTGCGAGAACGGTGGCCGACTGATTGGTTTAGCCGACATCAACAGAATGGTTGTCTGCAGCACTCGATTTCAACACCCCAAGAAGCACCTACTCACATGGTACTCCAATGACGGCCACACTGCACACCAACTCGACCACATCCTGGTGAGAGCCCGTTGGGCCTCGTCTGTGGAGGATTGCCGAGCGTACCGAGGTGCAATAACGGGCAACACAAACGGCACCGACCATGTCCTCCTACGCGCGTGTTTCAAAGTTCATCTGTCTACACGTGCTAAAGTGTCTGCACCCTCTCGGATAAACGTTGATGCCCTAGAAAATCCAGAGAAGCGAGAAGCGTTGTCACGAGCAATCACAACCCGACTAACCAATGCACAGGCAGATGAAGTTTCTGTGGGAGGGCAGTGGACTCGAATGAAGACGACAATCAAGCAAAGCTTCCTGGACAGTACTCGGGAGAACAAAAAGGCGGACAAAAGATTGGATCTCGGAGAGCACGCTCCAGCTGTCAACCAGAGCACACGAAGCGCGACTGGCAGGTAGTAACGAACGCCGCAGACTGCAATGAGAGGCCACACGCTCCGCCAAAGCCGATCGCAAAAGATACTGGATAGGAATAGCTGAAAACATGGAGACCGCGTCAGGAACTGGTGACTTCGGTAAACTTTTCCGCCTTATTCGCAACGCCTCTAATAGGTTTTGTAAACAAAATCCTCTTCTTCTTGACACGGCAGAAAACTTAATACCCGAACAGAGTAAGAAAATGGACCGATGGGTGGAATGCTTTGGTCAGCTGCTCAACCGGCCTACGGACCACCGGACGGACCAACCAATATCAACCCCCTCCAGTCCAGTACGAAAGCAACTGTGACCCGCCCAACACCGCGGAAATCACGGAAATAATAAACAAACTGAAAGACAGAAAGGCTGCTGGGGAAGATGGCATCCCTCCAGAAGTGTATAGAGCATGTTTATCGTCATTGATTGACAGGTTGTGTGCACTTTTTGGTTCCATTTGGAGAGCGGAAGCATTTCCACCCGACTGGGGAATGTCCATACTGCTGCCCATTCCGAAGAAAGGTGATAAATCGGCATGTGAGAACTACCGAGAGATCAGCCTGATCGATGTGGCCGCAAAGATCTTTGGTGCGTTGTTACTAACCCGTTTCTCCGAGGCAAGAGACCAACGCACTCGCCCAAACCAAGGGGGTTTCCACCGTGGCAGAGGCTGTGTGGATCAAATCTTCACACTGCGCCGAATACTGGAGCACCGCTATAAGTTTCAGCAGCCGACGGTAGCTTGTTTTATCGACTTCCGGGCAGCTTTTGATTCGGTGAACCGCGAGTCTCTTTGGACCATAATCCAATCCGATGGGATGCCCGATAAGCTTTTAAGGCTGTTAAGGGGATACTACTTGACAACCGGTGCTAGGGTTCGTATGTACGGTGAAGAGTCCCGCGAGTTCACACTCACTACCGGAGTTAGGCAGGGCTGTCCCCTCTCACCGGTGTTGTTCAACTACGCCATCGATTGGACAATGCGACATGCATTACACAACTATCCTGGCGTTCAGCTTAGCCAAGAAATATACATCTCGGACCTGGAGTTCGCGGATGATATTGTCGTGCTTGGAGACTCCCCCGTTACGCTACAACCAATTCTCGACCGAATCAATTCCTTCGCGAGATCCATCGGACTTGAAGTAAACTCGACCAAAACAAAAACTTTTACAACCCATCTGGGCCCGACAATTCAACAACTGTCGATCAATGACCTACCAGTCGAATACGTCCCTTCATTCAAATACCTAGGCTCAACTCTGCTTCCGAACGGCCAGGCAAAAGATGAAGTGGTATTACGGATCGACAGCGCCAGGAGAGCCTTTCTTCAGCTAAGACGAACGCTGTGGACTCGCAGAGAAATCAGCTTAAGAACCAAAGTTCGTGTTTACCGTGCTGCCATCCGGCCCCTATTCATCTATGGCTGTGAAACCTCGCCACTACGAGTTGAGGGTACCAGAAAGCTGTAGGTTTTCGACCACTGGTGCCTGCGGCAAATCCTCAAAGTCAAGTGGCGCGACAGGGTGTCCAACGACGAGGTAAGGAGACGATGCTCTGATATCGATGCTCTCCCCGTCCTCCTCCAACGTCGACGACTTCAGTGGTTCGGCCATACGCTTCGCAACCCGAGTCAGAGATAACCAAGCAAACACTCTGCCCCACTCCCTGCCCTGGTTGGCGTTGTCGCCTTGGTGGGCAGCTCAAAACGTGGACCAGTACAATAGAGAAAGACGTAGAGCTTCTAGGCCTTCGGTCAGTCTATGGAGCCCGGCGATGGAAAAAGGACTGGATGAGGATCTGTAAGGAGCTCGCCTCCGACCGCCGCGCGTGGTCAGCAATGGCCCGTGATATCCCTGGAGCCGACTTATCCTCTCGCAGGAGATAGTCGCGTAAAAGTAACAGTGAAGTCAAGTATGGTATATATATATATATAATATATAATATATATATATATATATATATATATATATATATATATATATATATATATACTCACACGTGCCTGATTCTAGGCTGTGTGCCAAACATGGTACAGTGAGGGTAAAGTGAGCATATGAAGTCGTAATGGAGGAGAAACAAAAATGAAAAAGCGAAGATCTCTTTTTGTTTTGTCTTTTGCGCGCGTGTTGCGTTACCAGTGGTCGAACGCCTCCAGGCTCCTGGTATCTTGACCTTGTGGTGGCCAAGGTTTGTTCCCGCATGTGAGCACGGGGCGGATAGCAGCACAAAAGACGCGAATCTTCGTCCGAAGGCAAATTTCACTCCGTGACCACAGCACACACCGAAGCTAAAGAATCATTTTCCGTGCATCGTCAATCCCTGACAGTACTTCGTCCTTCACCTGACTATTGGGACGCAGAGTCGATCCCAGATACTTGAATGATGGCACCTACTCGATCGTCTGACCATTGATGGACAACTGCTGATCTGATGGCCCAGGGCAAGTTGACAAAGCCTTTGTTTTCGCTGAGCTGATTTTGAGACCAGTAGCCTTCGAGAAGTAATCTAGGCGGTCCAGAACTGGCTGAAGTGTGGTGGTAGAATCTCCTAGCACGACACCATCGTCTGCAAACTTCAGGTCCGAGAAGTGCACCGTTGGACTCTTTCGGACACCGGGGTAATCAGCCAAAGCCTTGTCCATTGTCCAGTTGACTGCATGGTCGAACAACACCGATGAGGGAGCATTTCTGTCTGACTCCGGAATTGATTGCGAATGCCGAAGATTCTTCGCCATACACGCGGACACATGCGCTAGTGGAAGCATAGTAAACCCTCAGGATCCTTGAAAGTTTCACAGAAATACCGTCAGATTCTAGTATACTTCAAAGGCATTCACGAATAATCTAGTGAAAGGCAGCCCGGAAATCAATGAAGCAGACTACGGTTGGCTGCTGGAACTCGACGCAGTGTGAAGATTTGATGTACACAACATCTGCCACGGCGGAAACACCCTTGGTTCGGTCGAGTGCTGGAGTCTTTCGCAACTGAGAAGCGATTGGATAGCAGTTCGCAGAAAATCTTTGCAGCGACGTCAATTAAACTGATCCCTCGGTGGTTCTCGCACACTGTCTTGTCTCCTTTTTTAGGAATGGGTAACAGAATAGAGACACCCTCGTCCATTAGAAATGTCTCTCCTTCCCATATAGATCGGAACAGCACGTGGAGCCTACTATCAGTGAAAACGCTACCCAATCAAAGAACCACCACGTCCTCAGGCACTGCCGGTGATCGTCGGCGGTCGATTATTCAATGAGCCCAAGCCCTTTTTTATTCACAATTAACTACTGGTTTTGTAGCCGTGCCCTTATCCGCGACCTGGGGACGCCCCCGGTAACACGCAGCTCTGCTTGAGGTCAGTGCAACCCCGACACGGAATGCACGACCTACTAGGTAATGACGATATTTTTTAACGAATTTCGCTAAGGCTAGCATTGGTCTCCGGGTTGTGCAATAGTTTTTCTCTCGTCTAGATAAAGCTTTAATTTCATATACTATTGCGTGCTCCCGACCATCGATACCCACTTGGGATAACACCTCCTCCATCACGACGAGACTGCTTCTTGAGGTGGTGTAATGGCTTGCGTGCCTCCATAACCCAAAGAGCTATGCAGGACGGCTTCCCTAAGCCGAAGATGCAGTCATGCCTAACAGGTCCATAGGTAGAGGCCAGACAAAGTCCACTCTCTGAACCAGTTGATGGGCAACATCTGGTTCTATTGACTATGCCCCTGGAGAGGACACTCCAGCGAATAAACGCGGAGAGAAACAGTTTACCGGTCAAAAAGCCTCTACTAGATGGACGTAGGAATGGAGTACCTGTGGTTTCTCTCGACGATGGGAGAAGTGATCGCACTTCGTTGGGCAGCTACCGCCCGCCTAAGCTGGGCAGCCCCCCAGCTTAAGGGATGCTGCCCTGTTCACGTTCCGCTTGCTCCGTTGAATGCATGCAGCTAAGGACTGAATCCGAAAAGCGGATCGATAACAAAGCACCAGCGAAGACAAGACGAAACGCATGCAGTAATCAGGTCTCACGTGACAGACCAGAAGAGAGTCCTCCACGGGTGCTTCGGTCACGTTCCCGGGTTGCGTTAACGCCCCCTTTCCTTGTGGGTGAGACTTTTGAGTCAAAGGCTCCGGTTAGGGTTCCCATAGAAAAACCCCTTCTGCGGTGTAGGCAACCGCGAAGTATGATTCACCCAGAAACCCAGTGTCTTCCCTGTAAAGGGCCTTACAAATTTCCCCTCTTTTAATTTAAGATCGATGCAAAACGCCACGGGTAATTGAGGCTGTGATGAAACCAGTGGTTCAAGAATTGGGTATCGTCGGAACATTTGAAGAACCTCAAAGAATTGGGTATAGATCAGATGCACTCTTTAAGCCTAAGTTGTCACTTCACTTGGCTGCCTTTAACATCCGCACACTGTCAGATAGAGCAACGAGCTGCCCTTGCTAGAAGTCCTGACACCTTTAAAATAGATGTAATAGGTGTGTGCTGTGTCTCCGAAACACGCATACAAAACTCCGTTTCTGTGATAACTCTTCGCACCCCGGATGCAACCTCAGTCTTTCACTTCACTCTTCGCATGTCGAGTGATTCGGTGTCTGGAGCCCGTGGTCAGGCTGGCGTTGGAATTGCTTTGAGCACGAGAGCTGAGCGTGCACTGCTAGACTGGATTCCAGTCATCAGTCGTTTGCGTGCAGTTCTGTTGAACGGTTCTATTCGTGTCAACAACAAAAACCTGAAGTGTCGATGCTTGTTCGTCCTGTCTGTGTGTGCGCCGATTGACTGCAGCTCCTCTGAGGCCAAGGACGAATTCTATCAGGATTTGTCTGAGCTGCTTCGAAGCGTGCGTTCAACGGGCGTGGTGGTCATTGCTAGGGATTTCAACACCCAAGTTGGCCGTTTGGGAGATTCCGAAAGGCAAATTATATGCCCATTTGCTATCCCAGCCGATCGTACCGATAACGACGATCGTCTCATTCAGCTGTGTTCTGACCACGGATTGTTTCTGGCAAGTACGAACTTCTGCCATAAGAAGCGGCATAGACTGGCATGGCGTCCTCCCTCGTCTTCACAACGTTGAACTCAGATTGACCATGTTTTGATTAGTCACCTTTGGCGTGGATCAATTAGAGATTGTTGTTCTTTTGGTCTACGCCTGTGGACTCAGATCACGCCTTGGTTCGTTGGTGCTCGCTTCCAAGTATACCTGCCAGCGTAACGATGCAGGTGGATATCAGTCCTCCATTAGAGATATAGATTATGCGGGAGATCGGTTACCTGAAATGGTACAAAGCCGCTGGACCGGATGGGTTGCCTTCAACTTTTTTCAAGGCTGGCGGCGAAGCATTGGTTTTGGAGTTAACAAAACTCTTCCGTACTATTTGGGATAGTGAGCAGATTCCCGGGGAACCGTGTGAATAGTTGAATGTGCCGATTTACAAGAAAGGTGACAGGTCCTCTTGTGAAAACCACAGATGAATTAGCTTGGTAATTATCGCGTCTAAACTGCTCACCGGTCTTATTCTCCAACGATTATCTAGTGCCCGGAAAATGGGTAAACGTGAGAATCAAGCTGGTTTCAGACTCTTCGGCAAACCTTAGAGCGTAGACACATCTTTCGTAGGCCCACAATCTGTGTCTTTCTTGATCGGAAAGTGGCGTTCGACTTAGTCGACCTCACAGTTCTCTGGTGCTGCCTCTCATTGAAGGGTGTGCCAGAGAAGTTTATTTCTCTTTTCCGATGCTTGTATGGGAACAGCCGAAGCCGGGTTCGTGCTTTCAGTGATCTTTCATCCGAGTTTGTCACAGAAAGTGGTGCTCATCAGGGTTGCCCTTTTTCATCCTTCCTGTTCAATTTTGTGATTGAACTGATTCTTGAGATAGTCCTATCCTCGTGTGAGAATAGTAGCGTCGATCTTTTTTTTCAGGCAGTAAACTGTCTGATTTAGAATATACGAACGATATTGTTCTGAATGAAGATCGAGGTAAATTGCAAGCTCTTTTAGATAGCCTTAACAACAGGTTAGGAATGTTTGGGATGTGTTTTGCACCTGCAAAGTGTAAAATGCTGCTGCAAGATTGGGTTAGCTCAATACCAAACCTCTTCTTGGTAGAGGAAGCTCTATCTGGAGTGGATAAGTCTTGTTGCCTGGGTAGTTACATTTCACCGGGTGGACAGATATTGGATGAAGTGTCATCGCGTACACAGAAGGTGCGTTTGGCTTTTGCCAACCTCCGTCATCTGTGGCGTCGGTGTGACATCCGATTGTCTGTTAAGTGTAGAATGTGCACTGCGGTGGTTAGATCTGTTTTTTTTATACGGCTCAGAAACATGGCCGTTGAGGGTAGAAGTTGGCAAGGACTGTCGGTATTCGAGCACCGATGTTTCCGTAGCATTACCCGAATATGGTGGAAACACCGTATCAGCAATGCTGAGGTTAGACGTAAAATGTTGGGAACCAGAGGTCAGTCTCTGGATCAGGTACTGAATCTAAACAAGTTAAGGTGGTTGGGACATGTGCTAGGCATGCCCACCGATAGACCTCCTCAGCGTACGCTGTCCTCTGAGGCAGGTGGCGACTGGAAGGTAGGTCTAGGTGGTCAGTTCATGACATGGCAAAAAAGGTGTGAAAACCTTGACCAGTGGACTTGGCCAAGTAGGACGTGTTAGACTTCTGAGTTGGGGTCCACGTGATCCGCCTACCAAATGGTTGGAGACATTAAGTGATATGGCTAGGTGTCGCGGCGAGTGGCGTAGTTGCATTTGGACTCTTTCCTTATCGTCTTGATGTCCTCTTGGTATTTCGACTTTTTGGATCTTTATCACTATGCTTCTATACCACCCTTGTTTGCGTAGCATCGTTAGGATAGGGTGGAGTAGCCGAATGAGCAATGATGAGGTCAGAAAGCGAGTATTGGGTATTTATTCGGAGAACGTTTTGTCACATCGTATACGGCTTAGTAGACTTCGTTGGTTGGGGCACGTGTTACGTATGGTAAACATGTCTACCATACCGTGTCCTGTTCTCCTTTCCTCCTAGGGTATGGAAAAAATCATGTGGAGGTCAACAGATGTAGGGCAGCGAGGAATGAGAAAATGTGCAACAAACTCAGGAAAAGTAGGTGCTTCCTCTCTTAGTGGTTGGGGTTCAAAAGATCCGTCTACCAGTTGGCTAGAGACACTGTAGGATATGACGGCGAACCGCGAACAGTGGAGATCGTGTTGTCACTTTCTGTCGAATTCGAATGGTTGATCAATGTGTGTTTGTACAGTTAGACTGTGTATTCCATGTGTTGGCTACTAGGGCATTCTTTCCACTCCCCACCCGTGTAGGTCCACTTCCTGTCCATCTTGTATATTCATACTTTCTAATTCAACGTGCAAGATGGTGAGAAAGGCAGTGGTCAGTGGGACTGGCCCCACCGTAAACATTGTACGATGATGATGATGATGACTATGCTTCTATCTTTTCGCCCTTTGCTGGACGATACTTGAAGGTAGCAACCAAAACCAGGGCACAGAAGTGCGAGGTAATGGTTGAATAAACTGAAACTATAAACTGATAACGCCGCCCCCAATAGCGTTGTCACTGGCATTGGTATCTAGGATAACTTCACGTGCATTTTTCCGACAAGTCCGCCAAAACTAATGCAGGTGGCGAACACAGTGCGGAGCGCAACTGCTGAAAAGCTCTTTCACGCTGCTTATCCCGGTCAAAACGAGTTTTTCTTGAGGAGAGCATCTAACGGAGCAGCGGTTCCCAATGAATCGCCGATAATAGGAAACCAAACCCAGAAATTTTCGAAGTTCAGGGACGGGGCAAGGAGTGAACCACTTCAGGACTTGGTTGATTATATCAGGGTCCGTTTTGATTCCATAGCGAGATACTATATCTCCCAAAATGTCAACTTCCTCACAGAAATTTACATTTTGAGGGCTTAGCTTGAGACCTGTCTCTTTAATTTACTCTAAAACTAGTCACAAATTTTTCAGGTGCTCTTCAATTATTGTTCCATATATCAAAACATCATCAGTGTAAAAAGACATTTTGAAGGAACTATACCTGGTAGCACATGGCTCATCATCCTTTAGAAGGTAGAGGGTGCATTAGTCAACCCGAAAGGCGTCGTTTGAAATTCATACAAACCTGATGGAATTGTGAATGTCGCTTTCTCTCTGCCTTTGGCTTCGGTTTCCACTGGCCAATATCCTGACGCTAGATCTAATGTACTGAATTAGCGAGCACCCCCAAGCGCGTCGAACTAGTCGTCCGTCACTGGCAAAGGGACGGAGTCTTGCTGACTATGTTGAGTTTTCGATAATATTCACATAATCTCATCTTCATCATCATCATCATCATCATCGTACAGCGTTAAACAGTAGGGCAAGCCCCACTGACCACTGCCTTTCTCACCATGTTGCACGTTGAATTAAAAAGTATGAATATACAAGATGGACAGGGAGTGGACCTACATGGGTGGGAAAAGAAAAGAATGCCCTAGTAGCCAACACACGGAATACACAGTCTAACTGTACAAACGTACACCGATCAAACATTCTGATTCGATAGAAAGTGACAACACGATCGCCACTGTTCGCGGTTCGCAGCCATATCCTTCAGTGTCTCTAGCCAACTGGTAGACGGATCTTTTGGACCCCAACCACAAAGACGTGAAGCACCTACTTTTCCTACGTTTGCTGTACATTTTCTCATTCCTCGCTGCCACGTCATCTGTTGCCCTCCACGTGGCCTCTTCCACTCCCTGGGAGGGGCGGAGAATAGGACACGGTATGGTAGACATGTTTGCCATACGTAACACGTGTCCCAACCAACGAAGTCTACTAAGTTGGATACGCTGTGACAGAACGTTCTCTGAATTAGTACCCAATACTCGCTTTCTTACCTCATCGTTGCTTACTCGGCTATTCCACCCAATTTTAGCGATACTACGTAAACATCGATGGTCGAAAACCTCAAGACGACGAATATCTTCAGCACGCAGACTCCAAGTTTCGCAACCATACAACAAAACTGAACGCACCGCGGCACAGTATACACGACCTTTCAACTTCAGTGAAATATCGGATCGGCGCCACAAGTGCTTCAGTCCAGCGTACGCCGCTCGAGCTTTGGATATCCGCGTACTCACCTCTACTACTGTGCTCCCATCCTTCGTCACGCAGCTACCGAGGTAGGTGAAGTGATCGATAACTGACACCACCTCCCCATCGAGCATCAAGCTCGGAATTGTTGACGTCCAGTCTTGTAACATCACCTTGCACTTTGAAGGTGCAAAGCGCATGCCGAATGGAGCTACAGCTCTTGCGAGATTATCTAGCGCACGCTGAGCATGTTCCGTGGATTCGAACAAGCAGACAACGTCGTCTGCGTAATCTAGGTCACATAGCTTTTCACTATCTCCTAGTTCGACGCCTACATCCTGAAGATTTTGCAAAGCACTCTCCATTATTTCGTCCATGACGAAGTTAAAAAGGAATGGAGACAAAGGGCATCCCTGCCGAACACCACTGGTCGTTTCGAACCGACCGGATAGTTCACCGTAAACTCTAATGCGGCCAGAAGTATGAGAATACAATGATCTCATTAGGTTCACGAACTTCTGGGGCATACCTTTTCGATGAAGAGTACTGAAAAGCGATGTTCGATCAACTGAATCGAAGGCGCCTTTCAGGTCTAAAAAAAGCATTATTGTTGGTCGGCGGTGCGTGTGACGCGTTTCAAGTAGTCGGCGAAGAGTAAAAATCTGGTCGATGCATCCTCGATCTGGGCGGAATCCTGCCTGCTGTTCGCGGACATTCCTCTCGCGAGCCGGTGTAAGACGGTGCAGCAAAATCGAAGCTAATACTTTGGTGACTATCGGGATTAAGCTAATCCCACGATGATTACTGCAGTCATTGCGTATTCCCTTCTTGAAGATGGGAACAATCAATGACTCGCTCCATATTAACGGAATACGCTCCTCCTTCCAAATGTCACGGAGCAAGGCGGCTAGTGATTTTATCAACGCCTCGCCACCCAGTTTGAAAAGAACTGGGGGAAGTTCGTCGGGACCTGCCGCTTTCCCCCGCCTTAGTAATCGAATACATGACTCTACTTCTACTTCTGATGGGGGCTCAAGTGATACCACCCAAGAAGTCACAGTTGTTGACACGGGAGTAACTACACTAGCGAGCGGCCAGCTAAACTGTTCCTTGAAGTACTCGGCCCATCGGTCAAGCCTTTGCTGTTTGTTATGGATGGGTTCTCCATTCCTATTGCAAATCGTTTCACTGACCTGAGTTCGCCGTCCACCGGTGTCACGAATAAGTTTGAACAGTCTTTGACTGTTACCTGAAGCAGCTGCCACTTCCATTTCTTCGGCTACATTGACCCACCAATTTTCGCGATCCTTCTTAAGGCTTCGCGTAACTTGTCTTTGCAGCTTTCTCCGCATCTTATTCATCTCCTTACGGTTCGAAAGCTGACGCTTTTGCTCCATTATACTCAGCGACTCTTGCGAGATCCAGTATCTCTGATAGACAACGGATCGAGGACCACAGGCGAAACCTGCTGCAAAGTGCATCGCTTGTTTGATATGAGCCCAATGCTCATCTACATTACTGTTCTTCGTGGATCCTAGCTCATGTGCTAACTTCTGCTCATACCGGGTGCAAACGTCTGGATCACACAAACGTTGCACGGCTAATCCGGTTTGCGGTTTGCGACGATGGCCATGGAGCTGGAGAGATAATCGCATTAAAACTAAGGCATGGTCCGACTCTACGTACATGGACCAGTAAGATCTACAGTTCTGAACAGAACTGCGCCATCGGTAACTTACGGCGATATGGTCAATTTGACTCAAAGTACTTGTAGAGTTAGAGCGCCATGTCGCTGTGCGACGCGAGCTGTGTCGGAAATTGGTGCTAGCCAAGAACAATCGATTGTCTGCACAAAATTGGAGGAGCCTATCCCCGTTGTCTGTGCGCTCAGCGGGTAAAGCACAACGCCCACCTAAACAGGCTTCTGACACACTAAGTTTGCCAACTTGTGCATTGAAGTCACCAGCTAGCACTACAATGTCGGAACCTTTACTGCTGCGAACGAGAGTGGCGAGGGCATCATAGAACTCATCTTTCTGCAAGTCTGAGCTGCAGTCCGTTGGGGCGTACGCCGAGATCACGAACAAATTGCGTTTAACACAACTGTCCTTTCGAACGCCGACTGACCCTTGGAGTCTCATAGCACATAAACGACTGTTAACAGGGATCCAGTCTAATAGGGCAGCCTCAGCCTTGTTAGTCAAGACAATTCCTACACCACGTTGACCCACGGCTTTAGCTGCTTCGTCTCCTGAGGTGCGCAGAATATACCTCGATGAGATACCAGGAGCAGTTAGCTGAATTACATTGCTCGAATCCTGGATACGCGTTTCGCTTAAGCAGCAAACATCAATCTTCAGAGAGTTCATTGTGAGGGCTAGGCACGCCTGCTGACCGGCCTGCATGAGTGTACGCACGTTGAAGGAGCCGAGATTCAGAGGCTGACGGGGCTTGAGAAAATGTGAGTTACCAGACAGAGGATTATTCCCGACACTGTTTGACAGTGAATCGTTGCGAGTATCGACCGTGTTATCAGTGGGAGCATTATGGGTGGATATATGGGGCAAAGAGGGATGGTTAGGGACAGAAGACAAAGGTTGAATAACAGAGAGGGAACTCTGAGCAGTAGCACACTTATCACTACCCACCCCGCTCGATGCAATGGGCAGCGCGGTCCTGATTAGCCTGCGCGACGACCGATGCAGTATGGAATTCTTTGTATTCGTGCAGTTCATGGGAGATGTTGGACGGGTACTGCTATGGTGTCCAGCCACAAAGCAGGAGAACGATTAGGGTCCTCATCCAGAGCCTTTAGTTCTGACAAGAACCTATCCGCAAGGCAGCGGGATGGCTTAGTGGAAGCCCATTTGCTTGGACCAATTATTCTTCCATTGGTTTTTCCGACTGAGTTGCCAGCTCAAATCAACCCCCAACCTGGAGGACCAGGAGACTGGACTTTGTCTGACCTCTACCCATTGACCTGTCAGGTATGATTGCATCTCCGGCTTAAGGAAGCCATCCTGTATAGCTCTTTGGGTCATAGAGGCGCGCAAGCCATCACACCACGTCAAGGTGCAGTCTCGTCGTTACCATCCTTCTTTTAACGATCACCACAGGGGACGACCGTGGAGATTGTGACGGCTGAATAACATTTTTACTAAGTATGTCCTCGATGATTCACTGTATTTGTGCCTGGTAGTGAACTGGGATCGGCCTTGGGGCCAGTCTCATAGGTCGGCATCCCTCGTGTCAATGGGGTGCTTTGTCACACTTGTTCCACCCAACTTCTCGCCTTCCCACATAAACAAATCGGCGGATTTTCACTGAAGATTGAGCAACATTTCATTATTCGCTGCTGGTTCGTTTTTGTTGATTTCTTTCTTGAATTGCTGCTCGCGATCTATTTCAGTCACCCTAGTGGTGCATATATCCTCATTATCGTGGCAACGCACAGTACAACCACCGTATCTTTGTCTGACGTAGTCTTTTCCTTGAAACATCTGCAGCGCACTCAATTTTTCGCAAAACATCTTTCTCGACAATTAAATCATGCGAGAGACCCTCAACTACTACTAGTGGATGCTGTTTCACCACACCACCAAGTTCTATCGACGAATCGAGAATTCCCACTCTTGGTAGCTTCCTTCCATTTACTGCCGTCAGTGTAAAATCACAAGGGGTTTTATCGATCTCGCTTGAGTTTGGAACTACAGCATTACTGATGAAGCTGCGGGTAGCCCCGGTATCGATCAACGCATGTGTTTCAACGCCACTGATCTTAATTTTGGCAGACAACGAATCAGGATAATCAGAATTCAAGGATACCGCAGGAACAATGCGCCCATTTTTCTGTATTGCCGGTTCGTACCGTTGCATTGGTTGACTTCTTTTCATCGTGGTTGTATAGGTGTTCAGATTGCTCCTTACACCACCATGCCCTCTTCTTCTTGGGGTCTGCTAGTTGTAATCTGTGGACGTCCGCCAAGTATTTTGACCTCGTACCCTGTTTGGAATTCCCCAGACCCCTCCTGTGCTTCTTCACCATTGGCCCATCCTTCGTCCCGGATACCGTCGCCAAGGTTGGAGGCTGCAACAAGCCGAGCCGGGTTGGTTCTCGGTTCAGGTAACCTCTGTACACTCTTCTTTTCCTGCCGGAGCCACCGTCTGCTCTAATTCTTGAAAATTTCTTTAGAGTAGCATCTTCATAGCTTTAGTATATACCCCTTCAACCAGCTGTTCGAGAATTCGGCGGCTGACCTCATTTTCCCCTCTCCCGGGTATCCTCAGCCAGCCAGCTTCTGCAGCACCCGGACATATGTTTCTACGTCCTTATCAGGAAGCTGCCGCCTGCCGTGTAGCTGCTGTCGGAAGAACACCGGATGCTTTGGAGCGTCCAACACCCTGCACATCTGCTTCAAGGCCTTCTCCATGTCATCTTCCTTGAACACGTTTACTTCACATGCACGGTCGTACGCCTCGCCCAACAGTAAACTCATTACCACGTTGGGTTGCTCGTCGGCTGCAAAGCACCGTAAGAACTGTTTGACTTGATCTTCCCAACGTGACTAGTTTCCTCCCATATTGAAGTCTTCTGGAGCGGCTGGTGTCACGCGCGACGGCATTTTCAGCATGTTGCACTGTTTCAGGGGTTGTACGACTTCTAGGACGCTAGCAACACTTTGGGCCGGGCGGTTCGGTACAATATTCGCTGTATCATCACTACTGGTGCATTTTAGTTTCTTCAGCATGATTTCCGGGTCGCGGCACCAATTAGCAACTGTCTGCAGAGAGAACGCGAGTTGTCAGTTCAAGAACATCTGGAAAAATGTGGCACAAAGTCATTCTCCACGGTTTTAGTACTATAATGAGATTGAGTATGATTGAACAGCTGCAACAGATCAGACAATATGAGCAATCGAAAAAGAATGATGCCGGGTGATTTAGGTTTTATTCATCTGAAAATCTGCCGTACGCTGAAATATAAAAGAAACGTACGTAAGAAAACTCATCGAGCACAAAGTTTATGATAATAATATTCATCGAGTTAAAGAATACATAATATTATCCCCGGCCAGGAAAATCCGGGCTGGTCAGTGTCCAAAATCGAGTGAAAGGATGGATATTTACATGAGCTAGATTTCTCTACTCGGTAAACAATAGGGACGTGTACGCTTTTTTTGATAGCGATTTCCTCAACACTAGTTGTTGCTTGTGAATGAAAGTTGGTAGTACATTGATTGGTGTCTGCAGTTTCTGTAGTAGCTTCTGGTATTTCATCAATAGGTGAATTGGTGGTATCAGTTTCGGTCTGTGGCAACGTGGTATTTAGTGGCGTTAGATGTCGAAGGGAAACTGTATCCTCTCGCCCGTCGCGATGACAAATATGTGCGTATTGAGCGTTATACTCAGTCAGACCAACTTCCGCAACCGAAGGATCATACTTCGTTTGTCGCCAGTTGTTGCGTAGTAACACAGGTCCAAGGGATGTGAGCCATTCAGGTAACGAGATTTCTGAAGACGACTTCCGATTGAACGTAAAAATTCGTCCGTGTGGAGTAGCATTTGTAGCGGTACATAAGAGAAATCTCATTGAGTGTAATGCATCCGGAAGAACGTGTTCCCATTGTGTGACTGCTAAACATTTGGACTGTAAGGCCGGTGTGATAGCTTTCCATAGTACTCCATTCATTCGTTCCACCTGACCATCACACTGCGGGTTGTACGCCGTAGTCCAGCTAGTCGCCACACCCTTTTCGTGGAAAAATTGTTTCAGTTCTTCGAACATTAATGCAGGACGACGATCTGAACGAATGTAAGAAGGCATACCAAATATTGAAAAGAAAGTTAGTCAGACAGGAAATGACTGTGGATGAGTTCATACTAGCATAAGAGTACGCAAAAGGAAAACGGGAGTATTCATTGATAATAGCGAGAAGGTATTTGTTGCGTGTGGTTGAAGGTAAACGACTCTTAAAGTCAATATTGAGTCTCCCGAAGGGTTGTGTGGCTTTTACCAGTCTGTTTTCCACTGGTTTGTAAAAATGGGGTTTGAATTCGGCACATACACGACACTGTCGTACTACAGTCTTTACTTGGTCGAAAGAAAACGGTAGATTCTTCGCACGAACAAAATGGTTCAAGCGTACTACACCAGGGTGGCAGAGGTTCTCATGGAGTAGTTTTAGATCGTCGGTGTTAAACACTGCTGAACAGTAGCTTCGAGAGAGTGTATCTGCATCTTTGTTCTCTGAACCAGGTCGATATACAAGACCCGCCAACGCTGTATTTTGTCGTTCTTGATCTTTTCCTTCTCTTTGGAATCGAACATAATTGCAACCGAACGTTGATCAGTGACAAGTTTGAAGTTGTTACCGAGAAGATAATGCTTCCATTTTCTGACGGCCTCTATGGCGGCATATGCTTTTTTCTCGATTGCAGGACGATAGCGTTCGCTTGGCGATAATGTTCTAGAGAAAAATCCAACAGGCCATCCGTGTTGATTGAGCGTTGCAGCGATAGCGACGTCGGAAGCATCAGTCTCTTAAGTGAGTGGAGAGTATGGATCCACTGTGGCAACAGTAGCCTGGACTAAGTCCGACTTCAGTTCCTCGAATGCTTTGATTACAACCGACGGTAGTTGAAATATTCGATTGACGACGAGAGGATGAATTTTGTCAGAAAAGTGTGAAATCTGGTGAGAGTAGTAAGCAAACATTCCAACTATTCGTTATTGCTCTTTAGGTCGGTGGGCGGCGCCATTTCCATAAGGGGTCCGAAGCGGTCTGGGTCGGGCTTGATTATTCCCAGGGAGACTTCATAACCGAGTAACTGCACTTTGTTTGTAGCAAACATGCATTTGTTTTGGTTCAATGGTAACCCTTTTTTGTCTGTAACAGTGATAAATTGTTTCAAATTTCTATCGTACTCTTCGGTGTCTCTACCGCAAGCCGTTATGTTATAAACGCAAGCAAAAGTCACTTCCAGGCCTTCATCCCGGTTAATTGTATCAATGATACGCTGGAAACAGGCAACCCCATTAGTGACACCAAACGGAATGCGTCGGAATTGATACAAGTTACCACATGCCTCAAAGGCAGTATAGATTTTCTCGCTTTCGCGGATTGGGAACTGATGGTACGCGCTCTCCAAATCCAGCGTGCTGTATAATTTATACTTAGATATTTTCTCTATCATATCGTCTATTCGAGGCATAGGGTAAGCATCCAAACTGGTAGGGCGATTTATCGTCTGGCTATAGTCAATAACCATGCGCTTTTTGTCTTTCATTGGTTGTAACTAATACTTAAGCTCGCCATGGAGATCGTGAAGACTCAATTTTATTCTCTTGTAGCAACCTTTGAATTTCAGCTCGAATAAAATTTTCATCCTCTGCAGAATGTCGTCTGGAATTGATATTGATTGGTCTGATACTGCCCGACAAGTGTTCAAAAAGAGGAGGAGATTGGATTGTAGAAGCTGCAAGGCCACATAAGGAAAATGCTGGTTCGTGCCATTCGAAAGATATTTGGACACTCTTATGCAGTCTTAAAAAAGCATGACCGAGGAATACATCGGCGCACAAATCGGGTAAGACAGATAGACGGATTCGTGGATAACAATTGTTTCGGTGCCTGGGAGACACGTAACAATGACCACGAGTGACGCTTCTGACGCGAGTGGATGCCAGTACAACTTCACTAATAGAATTTTCAACCGACCATTTATTACGATTAACAGTGGATTCTGAGACGGCTTCCGGTTATAGCGCCTGAAGTTAAAGTAAGCGAATAGTAAATCACAATATACCTCTGATTACGCTCATCTGTCTTAAATGAGAAACGTCGCTTTTGTTCATTACTGCCTGACCAGCAACATTGTTTTCCTAGGTCATCACTTTATCAAACCTGATCCAGAGAGGCTGGAACCCTTGAAAGAACCGCCTTCACCACATCACTCAAAGACTCAAGAGCGTGCAGTAGGCATGTCCGCACACTACTCTCAGTGGATATCACACTTTTCTGATAAAATCAGTCCATCGGTGCGAAACCGTACTTTTCCCCTACCAAACAACGTCCTTACGTCATTCAAGAATCTGAAGCACGAGCTATAAAACGCTGTTTCTGCCACCGTCGAACCTGGTGTCATTATGGTAGTAAAAACCGATATAGCCATTGCGGCCTCACTGAATCAGAATGGCAGACCAGTGGAATCCTTCTCCCGGACTTTGTCCCCGATCGAAAGGCGGCATTATTCGGTGGAAAAAGAACCTTATGCTATCGTAGAACCTTCGAAGAAATGGAAACACTTTCTCATGAGAATCCATCTCAGTCTAGTGGCCGATCAGAAATCCGTGTCGTTTATGTTCGATAATTAAATTGAAAGTAAAATAAAGAAGGGAGAAGCTCAGCGCTGATGAATCGAACCTTCTGACTTCCGTTTTGATATCGTGTATCGCCCCGGACTAGAAAATTGCGTCGCTGACACGCTGTCTCAAGGCTTTCGTGGATTAGTTTCTCATCCCTGTCCAAAAGAACTCCGGGAATCTCTGTGTGACCCGGGCGTAACAAAAATGATACATTTTGTCAGGATCCGGAGCCTACTGTTTTTAACCGAAGAAGTGAAATTAGTCACTGTCCAATGCCCCGCACACGCCGAAATCAAACCTCACTTTAACAATCCACCGCACACCCCCCCCACTCCCCTAGTCAAAGCTACGCAATCACTTGAGCGCTTAAGCATGGATCTTGAAGCACCCCTGCCATTTGTATCATGGAATAATTTTTTCATTACAATCATTTCCTCGCTTTTCTTTTGTTTATGTATGTCCAGATACACCCACTGCCACAGTAATCAGATGTTTATCTCATTTACTTTCTATTTTTGCATGCATTCCGGTTGTGGCTCCTCGTTCATGTCCGATGAGCTCAAAAACTTTCTTCTTCTTTTATGAATTGCGACGAGACTGCACCTTGACGTGGTGTGATGGCTTGCGCGCCTCTATGACCCAAAGAGCTATACAGGATGGCTTCCTTAAGCCGGAGATGCAATCATACCTGACAGGTCAATGGGTAGAGGTCAGACAAAGTCCAGTCTCCTGGTCCTCCAGGTTGGGGGTTGATTTGAGCTGGCAACTCAGTCGGAAAAACCAATGGAAGAATAATTGGTCCAAGCAAATGGGCTTCCACTAAGCCATCCCGCTGCCTTGCGGATAGGTTCTTGTCAGAACTAAAGGCTCTGGATGAGGACCCTAATCGTTCTCCTGCTTTGTGGCTGGACACCATAGCAGTACCCGTCCAACATCTCCCATGAACTGCACGAATACAAAGAATTCCATACTGCATCGGTCGTCGCGCAGGCTAATCAGGACCGCGCTGCCCATTGCATCGAGCGGGGTGAGTAGTGATAAGTGTGCTACTGCTCAGAGTTCCCTCTCTGTTATTCAACCTTTGTCTTCTGTCCCTAACCATCCCTCTTTGCCCCATATATCCACCCATAATGCTCCCACTGATAACACGGTCGATACTCGCAACGATTCACTGTCAAACAGTGTCGGGAATAATCCTCTGTCTGGTAACTCACATTTTCTCAAGCCCCGTCAGCCTCTGAATCTCGGCTCCTTCAACGTGCGTACACTCATGCAGGCCGGTCAGCAGGCGTGCCTAGCCCTCACAATGAACTCTCTGAAGATTGATGTTTGCTGCTTAAGCGAAACGCGTATCCAGGATTCGAGCAATGTAATTCAGCTAACTGCTCCTGGTATCTCATCGAGGTATATTCTGCGCACCTCAGGAGACGAAGCAGCTAAAGCCGTGGGTCAACGTGGTGTAGGAATTGTCTTGACTAACAAGGCTGAGGCTGCCCTATTAGACTGGATCCCTGTTAACAGTCGTTTATGTGCTATGAGACTCCAAGGGTCAGTCGGCGTTCGAAAGGACAGTTGTGTTAAACGCAATTTGTTCGTGATCTCGGCGTACGCCCCAACGGACTGCAGCTCAGACTTGCAGAAAGATGAGTTCTATGATGCCCTCGCCACTCTCGTTCGCAGCAGTAAAGGTTCCGACATTGTAGTGCTAGCTGGTGACTTCAATGCACAAGTTGGCAAACTTAGTGTGTCAGAAGCCTGTTTAGGTGGGCGTTGTGCTTTACCCGCTGAGCGCACAGACAACGGGGATAGGCTCCTCCAATTTTGTGCAGACAATCGATTGTTCTTGGCTAGCACCAATTTCCGACACAGCTCGCGTCGCACAGCGACATGGCGCTCTAACTCTACAAGTACTTTGAGTCAAATTGACCATATCGCCGTAAGTTACCGATGGCGCAGTTCTGTTCAGAACTGTAGATCTTACTGGTCCATGTACGTAGAGTCGGACCATGCCTTAGTTTTAATGCGATTATCTCTCCAGCTCCATGGCCATCGTCGCAAACCGCAAACCGGATTAGCCGTGCAACGTTTGTGTGATCCAGACGTTTGCACCCGGTATGAGCAGAAGTTAGCACATGAGCTAGGATCCACGAAGAACAGTAATGTAGATGAGCATTGGGCTCATATCAAACAAGCGATGCACTTTGCAGCAGGTTTCGCCTGTGGTCCTCGATCCGTTGTCTATCAGAGATACTGGATCTCGCAAGAGTCGCTGAGTATAATGGAGCAAAAGCGTCAGCTTTCGAACCGTAAGGAGATGAATAAGATGCGGAGAAAGCTGCAAAGACAAGTTACGCGAAGCCTTAAGAAGGATCGCGAAAATTGGTGGGTCAATGTAGCCGAAGAAATGGAAGTGGCAGCTGCTTCAGGTAACAGTCAAAGACTGTTCAAACTTATTCGTGACACCGGTGGACGGCGAACTCAGGTCAGTGAAACGATTTGCAATAGGAATGGAGAACCCATCCATAACAAACAGCAAAGGCTTGACCGATGGGCCGAGTACTTCAAGGAACAGTTTAGCTGGCCGCTCGCTAGTGTAGTTACTCCCGTGTCAACAACTGTGACTTCTTGGGTGGTATCACTTGAGCCCCCATCAGAAGTAGAAGTAGAGTCATGTATTCGATTACTAAGGCGGGGGAAAGCGGCAGGTCCCGACGAACTTCCCCCAGTTCTTTTCAAACTGGGTGGCGAGGCGTTGATAAAATCACTAGCCGCCTTGCTCCGTGACATTTGGAAGGAGGAGCGTATTCCGTTAATATGGAGCGAGTCATTGATTGTTCCCATCTTCAAGAAGGGAATACGCAATGACTGCAGTAATCATCGTGGGATTAGCTTAATCCCGATAGTCACCAAAGTATTAGCTTCGATTTTGCTGCACCGTCTTACACCGGCTCGCGAGAGGAATGTCCGCGAACAGCAGGCAGGATTCCGCCCAGATCGAGGATGCATCGACCAGATTTTTACTCTTCGCCGACTACTTGAAACGCGTCACACGCACCGCCGACCAACAATAATGCTTTTTTTAGACCTGAAAGGCGCCTTCGATTCAGTTGATCGAACATCGCTTTTTAGTGTTCTTCATCGAAAAGGTATGCCCCAGAAGTTCGTGAACCTAATGAGATCATTGTATTCTCATACTTCTGGCCGCATTAGAGTTTACGGTGAACTATCCGGTCGGTTCGAAACGACCAGTGGTGTTCGGCAGGGATGCCCTTTGTCTCCATTCCTTTTTAACTTCGTCATGGACGAAATAATGGAGAGTGCTTTGCAAAATCTTCAGGATGTAGGCGTCGAACTAGGAGATAGTGAAAAGCTATGTGACCTAGATTACGCAGACGACGTTGTCTGCTTGTTCGAATCCACGGAACATGCTCAGCGTGCGCTAGATAATCTCGCAAGAGCTGTAGCTCCATTCGGCATGCGCTTTGCACCTTCAAAGTGCAAGGTGATGTTACAAGACTGGACGTCAACAATTCCGAGCTTGATGCTCGATGGGGAGGTGGTGTCAGTTATCGATCACTTCACCTACCTCGGTAGCTGCGTGACGAAGGATGGGAGCACAGTAGTAGAGGTGAGTACGCGGATATCCAAAGCTCGAGCGGCGTACGCTGGACTGAAGCACTTGTGGCGCCGATCCGATATTTCACTGAAGTTGAAAGGTCGTGTATACTGTGCCGCGGTGCGTTCAGTTTTGTTGTATGGTTGCGAAACTTGGAGTCTGCGTGCTGAAGATATTCGTCGTCTTGAGGTTTTCGACCATCGATGTTTACGTAGTATCGCTAAAATTGGGTGGAATAGCCGAGTAAGCAACGATGAGGTAAGAAAGCGAGTATTGGGTACTAATTCAGAGAACGTTCTGTCACAGCGTATCCAACTTAGTAGACTTCGTTGGTTGGGACACGTGTTACGTATGGCAAACATGTCTACCATACCGTGTCCTATTCTCCGCCCCTCCCAGGGAGTGGAAGAGACCACGTGGAGGTCAACAGATGACGTGGCAGCGAGGAATGAGAAAATGTACAGCAGACTTAGGAAAAGTAGGTGCTTCACGTCTTTGTGGTTGGGGTCCAAAAGATCCGTCTACCAGTTGGCTAGAGACACTGAAGGATATGGCTGCGAACCGCGAACAGTGGAGATCGTGTTGTCACTTTCTATCGAATCAGAATGTTTGATCGGTGTACGTTTGTACAGTTAGACTGTGTATTCCGTGTGTTGGCTACTAGGGCATTCTTTTCTTTTCCCACCCATGTAGGTCCACTCCCTGTCCATCTTGTATATTCATACTTTTTAATTCAACGTGCAACATGGTGAGAAAGGCAGTGGTCAGTGGGGCTTGCCCTACTGTTTAACGCTGTACGATGATGACGATGATGATGATGATGAATTGCGATTAGTTATTGTATATCTTGTTTCGACCAAACCATCATCACGTCAGAGTGAGAAGATTAAAGTCCTAGAATATAGACTTTATTCGTTCAACAGATTGAGCATATACACTGAAATAGGAAACGTAAAAATATAGAGATGCATATTACGGATAGCCAGTAATATGAAGCAGTTAGTGCACCACAAAAGGCATTGTCACCAGTCGGCCTACTTGCAGTCCTCAGTGTAACGGTCAAGTCAAACGCCTGAACGGCAGAATTTAGAGGTCCATTACCTTAGTACTCAGATCTCAAAATATAGCCGTTCAGCAATGGGAATTTGTCTTCCTCAATGCTCTCCATTCATCTCGTTCTCCACTATGCACGGCGAGAAACTCGACTCCTCATGAAAGAATGTTTCAGCACAACCGGAAAACCACAGCTGGCGCGTCACTGCCTTGTTGGTTGTTGGACTCGGATCGGGCACCTCTTCATAAAACCAACCAATCTTCCCAATTCGACCCATTAATCGAAGAAGTTGAACTTCTGGAATGCAAACCCAATAATGCCAATATTCGTTTTCCTAACGGCCGAGAGGATAAATTATCTCTGAGACGTCTAGCACCAGCTGCTGAATGACCTGTCAAAAACCAAATACCAGAAAGTGAAACGAAACAAGTTCTGGTTTGCGATTTCGTAGACGTGCCTCTCTCAGTTACATCAGAATCACACTTGTCTCTTAATTCGGAAGTCGCACAAACAATCGAAGGTACTACTCAGTAACCTCTACTGGATGAAATTCACAGGCTCCAACAAGGAGTTCGCTCTTACTCTCTGAGAAACCGAGATGCATGAATCATAACCGTTTTGTGAACGCGTTCTAACTCCTTTACTTTCGCATATCTTCATATGTCGCTCATTTCGGTGTGCGCACAAAAACACTCATCACTACGTTGGTTCTAATTGCCACGCTTGAAATCTTTACGGGCGGGGGAGAATGTGGTGAGATTGAAACTGGTTTGTACATGTGCTCATGCCCGTTGCCTGTTTTTGTACATATCGATGCTTAGTAACTTGTATACTTATGTTTGAGTTATGGCTTTCTCACAAGTTGATTGAAGTCTTCAGGTTGCCTATACATCAAGACTTCTGCTAACAATCGTGTGTTCGTTGATTATCACAATGTTATACTAAGTATATATTACAGATTACAATACCCACTGTAGATTTCAATTTGTCCATCCTCAAGCTGAGCTTTTCCATGGTGGTGTGGTGTTTTAACCGACTACTCATGGAAACGTTTCTAAAACTACACGATGGTCTAGTTACACACAGCACAGTTTGGTTAACGTACGATATTGGGAACAACATTGGAATACTTCAGTTCACGTTTCCGAATTCATGGGATACGGACTGTGGCATGGAAGGTGGTTTAGATGGTGGAAACTTATAAATTATAGTTGCTGGACAAACCCCGCTGTTTTGTTTTGGGCCGAGATGTTGTTCCGGTAAACTCGAAAAAACTGTATTCCACGGTGTGGTGTACTAATTACTTCTTATTACTGTTCACCCGTAATGCGCATTTCTATATTTCTGTTCTTCCTATTTCAGCGTATATGCTCGACCTGTTGAACGAATAAAGCCTATATTCTGGGTCTTTAATCTTCTCATCCTGACATGCTGTTAGTTTGGTAGAAACAAAGTATACAGCAATTAATCGCAATACACAACACATGGCTCTTGCCTTGCGTTTGGTTCGCAGTACGTATCTTCGGAGTCACTGGCATATGTGATAGGCTGTCTACAGGATTAAGAAAGATGCCGCTGATGTACTCTTTATGCATTGTGCACCTCGTTGCGAACAATATCGTAGACACTGTCACATCTAAGCCTCTGACGTGGAATCTCGGAGATATTAAGATTCACATTCCAGGTTCTCGTGGTAACTTTCTATAACATGTGATGTAATTTGTAAATGCACTCATACCGGAGCTGACCATTTCACGACATTCCGTTTGCTGTTTACCTCAGATTAGCATTCTTCGATATTCCGAAACGCGCTTGGCGTAAGGCGATTCGGTATGCCTAGAATCTGCAAGCCGGTTGCGGTGGGTAGTGCTAGTTGAACCGTCCTTGGCAAAACGTACGAGCCCAGACATCTGCCAATAATGATGCTCATCGTAAAAACGAAATTAAGTTGTATAATTAGCCTTTACTTCATGAAAAGTATGATTACTGCGGCCCTCAAGAGGACAGTAATTCCTGATTGGGATATAAATCAAACGCACTTTTTAAGCCTACAAGTTCCTTTCACTTAACTGCCCTCAGCGTTCGCACGCTGTCAGTTAGGGAAACAGGCTTCCCTAGCTGAAACTTGCAAACTAAATGTATGCTGTCTCCGAAACGCGCACGCAACACTCTACTTCTGTGATCATTCTCCGCACTCCAAATACAACCTTTATCTCTCGCTTCACTCTTCGAGTGATCCGGTGTCCAGTGCTCGTAGAGAGCTCGGCGTCGGAATCGCTTCAAACACGAAAGCTGAGTGTGCACTACTAGACTGGGTTCCAGTCAGCAGTCGTTTGTGTGTAGTTCGATTGGACGGCTCTGTACTTGTCAACAGCAGACGGAAGCGTCGATGCTTGTTCGTCGTGTGTGTGCGCCCACAGGCTGTAGTTCCTCTGAGTCCAAGGATGAATTCTATCGGGATTTTTCTCAGCTGCTTCAAAGCGTGCGTTCAACGGACGCGTTGGTTATTTGCAGGGGTTTCATCGTCCAAGTAAGCTGTTTAAGGGGTTCCACCTGTGTTCACACTGATGCTAATGCCACTCGTCTCGCACATTTGCTTCTAGACGATAACCGGCGATTCGGTTTCCAAGCCAGTGATCGAGTGGCTTTGAGTTTTTGCTTACCGTCTCGGAGGTCAGAGGTTGAATCCGCGCCGGCACCGGTTACTTTAGAAATAGACAGTAATCCACTGTCGTCTGGCTCGTTACCACGCCTGGTCTTATGGGGAAGGCGTTGAGCTACTACCTGGTAACATACTTTTAGACCTAGACTATGCAGATAACATCGCCTTGGTTTGCGGCGATAGTGCTGTAGCACAATGCGTTCTAGATAACCTCGCACCGTCTGTACTGCGATACGGAATGTGCTTCTCACCCTCCAAGTGTAAAGTGCTTCCGCGCACCTACCCTCGGTACTGATCAGTTAGAAATTATTAAAAGGTTCTACTTGGGAAGCTATATAACTGCTGGTGAACTTATCAGAGACGATGTGACCAACCGAATAACGAAAGCTCAAGCGGCGTTCTGCAATTTGCGTCACATGTGGGGACGGCGTGACGTCTCCGGTTGAAAGGTAGAGTGTACAACACTGCCTTGCGTAGCGTTCCCCTTTGTGCTTGTGAGATCTAGCCTGTTTAAGCGGCCGATGTCGACCGGTTGTCCGTGTTTGATCATCGATATCCGAGGAGTATCTCGCGAGTTTGATGGGAACAGCGAATGAGGAATTCCGCAGTTCGAACGAGCATCTGTGGAACCGGGCGTGCCTCGTACGTAGTTAGTGGTGCCAGATCACTCCATTGGCTTCGTTTGCTGCGGCATGTGCTGCGTATGCCACCTCATCAACTTTCCCGTCGCACTCTATTCATCGAGCCTAAGGCTGGCTGGAAATGATAGCGTGTAGGCCAAGCCACGACGTGGCACCGATCTATAAAGGCATTGACATCGAGTTGCCTCTGTCAGTTCCTCACGCTCGCATAGCTGGGGACCTCGGGATCCACTACACAGCTGGTTTAAAACTTTGTCGGAAATGGCTCAAAATCGTGCTCAGTAGCAGTTGTGCTGTGAAATCTTGTGTTCGAACGCCTGAGAAATTTCCCTTTTTATTATTCACGTTATTTCTGTTTACTTTTTTTGCATGGCACCACGCCTCTGTACTTTGTTTCGGGTTATCGGTGGATATATACGGCAAGATAGCAACACTGATTAAGTATCCAACCACGAAGACCACGTACCACTAAAGCTTGCAGCTTTCAAAGTACATACTCTGAGGCAGACAGCTTAGCAGGTAGTTCCAGATCGATGCCACTATTCTTGTAGAAGGATAGGACTATCTCTCGAGAACCATTCCAACTATAAATTGAAGAGGAAGAACGATAGAAGGCAACCCTGCCGAACACCACTTCTCGTGGTAAACTCGGGTGAAATATCGCCTCAATCACGAACTCGGTTCTGGTCGTTTGAATGCAAGGATTGGAAAACAAATACGTTTCGCTGGCACACCCCTCAATGGGGCAAGACTAGAGAATTGTGCGGTCGACTAAGTTAAATGCCGCTTTCAGATCAAGGAAAACAGAAATTGTGTTTGTGTCCTGAAAATTTTCAAAGGGGAGCAATGTGGTCAATAAAACCCCGACCAGGTCAGAGACCGGTTTGGTTCTCACGCGTACACCTGTCGCGGGCTCTATATGATCGGTGAAGAATAATCCCGGCGATCAGTTTGGATGCGATGCTTACCAAGCTAATCTTCTGTAGTTTTCACAATAGGACCTGTCACCTTTCTTGTAAATTGGCACAATCACCGATTCACATCATTCCCTGGGAATCGTTTTTTTTATTACATGCATGCGCATGAGTGCAATGAAAGGGGTATACCCCTCATAACCATAATGGCCCACTGCACTATTAGGGATAACCGGCAGTCAGACTTAGAGTGGATAACCACATAAGGTCAAGTGGAGTAACGAGCCGAACGACAGTGGATTACTGTCTACCATCAAAGCAACCACTCACTATCCCAGATTACCTGGAGGAGTTCTGTTGGCTCAGAAACCAAAGCTTCGCCTCCATCCTTGAAAAAAGATGGAGATAACCCATCTGGTCCAGCGGTTTTGTATCATTCCAAGTAACTTACCTCCCTGATAGCCTCCATTTCTGATGGGGAAATGATATTTACCTGCACTATTTCTCTTTCATGTGTAATCGGAAGGCCTTGCCCCATTGAGGGGTGTGCCAGCGAAACGTATTTGTTTTCCAATCCTTGCATTCAAACGACCAGAACCGAGTTCGTGATTGAGGCGATATTTCACCCGAGTTTACCACGAGAAGTGGTGTTCGGCAGGGTTGCCTTCTATCGTTCTTCCTCTTCAATTTATAATTGGAATGGTTCTCGAGAGATAGTCCTATCATAGAAGTCCAATTTGGCGAAACAATTGTTTTTCAGTAATTCATTCTCAAGCCGCACATAATAGTCCTATCCTCCTACAAGAATAGTGGCATCGATCTGGAACTACCTGCTAAGCTGTCTGCCTCAGAGTATGTACTTTGAAAGCTGCAAGCTTTAGTGGTACGTGGTCTTCGTGGTTGGATACTTAATCAGTGTTGCTATCTTGTCGTATTGATTGGGTTTTTGATGCTATGCCGATTGGAGCTCAAAACACTACTTTAGGATCACCCATATCGGACAAGCCGAGGGCGAGCAGCCAGACAAAAGCAACGCAGCGTTGTTAGAGGACCTGGCGGGTTTTTCGTCTGGCAGCGAACTCTGCGTAAAATCTACGGCAACCCATGGATGGCAACGTGACGTACGGGAATGTGACCCGACACCGAATTAGACCATTACCTCTTGCCTCTTATTCAGCTATCCTGAATGGGGTAAGATTTGCTAGGGCGTATTGGGTTTCTTCGACTGGGAGACTGTCATCCGAAACACGCATGAAACGCTCGCTTGGTCACCGGCTTCCAACATACAAACCTTCTGTTGCCCGATAGATAGTTCTTAGTCGAGCACGAGCTAGGGTTCCTACGTCGAAAAAAACTCGGCTTATCCTCTCGTAGGAGCTAGTCTTATTAAATTAGAGGTAAGTTAGTAGTTGGGTTGCTAAACCACGTACTGGAGGGAGATACCTCTCCCGTGACCATTGTCTTCGTCAGTGACGGACTGAGGATCAAATACGAGTTTATTGTCAACGGTTGTTCATGAAAGATAAACGAGAGTTTCAGCCAAATCTACAGGAAGCCACAATTGAATATGGGAAAAGAGTTCGGGTGTGGATGGAAAAAAGGAAGTGGAGAAAATAGTTGAGCTACTGAAGAAACGTGATGTCTGGCAGGAGAGATTCGCGTTCCGTGTAAAATTGTAATAAGGCAAGATAAAGGCTAGGGTTCGCTGTTGCGGTTCAAACTGAGGGTACTAATTTGGGGCAAAGTGCTCTTTGCGACTGCTAAGAGAGCGTGTGTTGAAAATGACTGAAAAACCCCGGAGCGTCGAGTAACAAGCCACGTGCGGTTTTATTGGAGGGGCAGTAGTACCATCCTGAGAAACGGTAATGTCGTCTTCCGCCTATAGTATATCACTTTTTTACCGTTACTGTTGTTTTTGCACGTTACTTTCAAGCTGGTAAGCAATACTAATATAACAGGCGCTGTAACGTTGTGTTGAGATAGCCTAACTGTTGATGTATAGTGCTCCTAATTTAATAAAAGAAACGTTCATTTCAGATTCATCAGACGTTTATCCTCGTGATCAAAACACAAAACAAGGTTCATTTTGAAACCCTCAACCCGATATTTTTAACATAGGACTCACTTTAAAGAATCAATGAAACCTGGAAAATCCTGTTCTTTCTTTATAAGGCATAAAAAGCGCTATTGCCGGCTACGGGCTGCGACGGGCACTGAATTTTGTGTCCATCATCTACCGGAACAGGTACACGCTTCTTTAGAATAATCGTTTTCAGGATCGTGAGAAAATCAACCGCGTACCATGTCCTTTCAATGAGACGCAGTAAGATCGGCCTGATCATAACGAGAGTTCTTTTGCATAGTACTGTTGTCTCATCAGGACTTCAAAAGCACTTATCCGTTTGTCCCGATCGACCGGAGTTGGTGGTAAAGTCTATTTTCATTATAATGATTTCCGTTCATTTTACACATGTGCAAGATAGAATCAGGCACCGCGCATTAATTCTGTGACCGGTTCCGCACTGTCACTCAGATCCACATGCTTGCCTCCTATCCATTCCATTGCGGACGAAATCTTCCGATTCATTAAAAAGCTAGAGACTTTGGACTGTCGTAAGTTAATTGCTTAGCTGTGTATTACTCTTTTCAGTTTTAAAAGAGCTGGTTTTAGAATTACGAGTTTGGTACACATCAACAAAGGCCAAATCGCGATAACCGATTGGTTTCATAAGCATTATGAGCCGACTAGATATGTCGTTTTGCGCAGGTGAACTTGACCAAGCGTGAACGAGTTTATGAAGACATTTAGCACATTCATAGCATGCCGGTTTATATCTCAAATACGTAAGCGGCCTCTCCAGGATCTCGACCATAATTGCGGTAATCATTGGGCATCCAGTGCTACAAAGCCGCAGTTGAATGTCCTTTTTATTGTTGGATTTCGGTGGATCATTAGTAAAAACAGTTATAGTTTGATAAATCTCTTGAATTTGCGCAATTAGATAACTTGGAACTCTGATAATACTACAAATAGGTTTGTCTCGGTTTGGTTTCACTTTTGAACAAGCAGCATTTGAGATTGTCACCACTTTTTGTGAATTACAGCATGGGAGGTAAACCCCATAATCAGAGGACATACTGTGAAGGTGGGCTGAGGGGGAAAATTCACATTAGAACCAGTTTATTGATCTTGCTTTTGAAGAGAAAAAGGTTGTAAGTGGGTGGTGTTTTGTTTCGTCCCACTAGCTCCAGTGAGAAAACTCCTCTGCCTTCGAACCATCTCTTTTTTCGTGCAAAAACCAACCGTTTTTATAGATCACTGGGTGATCAAAATCAGTCATGGTACGAAGCTCATTGGTACAGAGCTCTTCCCCCAACCAGGTCTTCTGCTTGGCTATGTAGTTTAGGTCTCCCATTGACTGATTCTTTGGCGATCGGTTAAAACAACTGCTGGCTGTTGATTGGTCTCTTTCCGTTCCGTTCGAATAAAACAACTCGTGGCCGCTGATTGATTGACTCCGCTCGGTTCGGTAAGGGCGACTGTTCACGGCTGGTTGGGTGGTTTCGCTCCATTTCGTCACGAACTGACTGAACCATCGACCCGCTTCGCTGGCCTGAGCTTTGCCACCGATTTTGGTTAGACGAATACGTGCTGTCCGTAAACTAAACTAGGCCATCTGTCGATACGTCATTAAATACCTTTACAGGTGGGAAGACAGAAAGAGGGAGAGAGTTCCATAACTTAACGGTCTGGGGGAAAAAGAATGAAAGATAGAAGTGCGACGTATGGTGGCAGAAACTTGATAAGGATGACTAGTTGCCTGGGTACGTGGTGGTCGGGAAAAAGTTATGGGAAAAGGAACTGTCGAAACAAGCTCAGAAGAACAAAATTCAAAATAATATCGGTAGAAGAGAGACAACGAAGCTACAGCCCGACGATGGGCTAGTGGCTGCACATTGGAGGGTGAAGAAGTTTTGGAAGCGCTAAATGCAACATGATTGTGGGATCCCCAGGGGAAGATGTGTTCGAGGTCAGACTCTAAAGATGCACTGATTGTACTGTGTTCTCGATCAATGTTAGTGTTGGCATAGTGGGGAGTGCGGTAAGAAAGGGAATAATGAAGGGTGACATCATCGGCAAAGGAGTGGATTAGGTTGGAAGTAGTGGATAAAAGATCATTAATAAATAAAAGAAATATGGTGGGCGCAAGTACTGAACCTTAGGGAACACCAGCATTCACAGGAAATGGCTGGGACAGAATCCCATCAACTCGAACGGATGGTTCGCTTACTGAGGAAACTCGATGTCCACGACACGAGAGCGGAGGAGAACCCGAGCGAGAGCAGTTTCGCCAGAAGAGCTTCGTGCCAAACTCAGTCAAAGGACTTAGAGATGTCGAGCGAGACCATGTGTGTTTGCTCTTAATTGTCGAATGCAGCCGACCAGGAGTGTGAGACGAGAGCCAGGATATCACCGGTGGAACGGCGAGGTCGGAATCCGTATTGGCGATCACTCAGTAGTCTTTCGTGTTCGAGAAACGTACGCAGTTGGTCGGAGATGACAGTTCCGAATATTTTTGAAATAACAGGTATAAGGGAAATAGGACAATAATTATTCGGGTCAGAAGGGTTGCCGCTTTTGGGAGTAGCGAAAAGCACGGCATATTTCCACGGGGTCGGAAAAGTAGAAAGTTGGGGAGAGACAAAAAAGACAACGTAAGGATGAGCCAATTCAGGGGCACACATTTTGAGGACGATGAGTGGTATACCGTCCGGACCGGATGGTTTGGATACGTCCAGAGAACGCAGCGCTTGGTGGGTCTTCCTAGTGCTACTATGAGGTTGAAAATGGGAGGCAGAGGGAAGAAGAAGTACCGGAGGAGTAGGATAGGTGTGTAAGGTGGAGTTGGAGGCAAATCGGGAAGCAGAAACCTCCGCTTTTTCGTGTGGTTTACAAACAAGATCATCGGAGGAATTACAGATGGGAGGGAAATTGGAAGAGCGAAAATTGCGGGAGACTGCTTTGGCGAGGGACCAAAATGTTCGGCTACCGGCGGCAGATGAGAGTAAGCGTTCAGCTTTCCAGCAAACGAAGCGTTGTTTGGCTTTCTGTTTGGTGGTCGAGCATCTGTTCCTGACTTGCACGAAGCGGCGGTAGGAGTCGGGAGTGGGCAAGCGGCGCCAGCAGAAAAATGTTGAATGTTTCAGGCGTACAGTTCGATCATATGCATGGTTGAACCACTCGGGGGATTCTGGTTTGCCGGGTTTGGAAAAGTGGGAAATAAAAAGTTGCATACCTTGAAGAACAATGATAGTGAAGTTAGAAACGGAAACAGAAACGTCTGAAGTAAAGCAGCAATCATTCCAAGGATAGGAGGCTAGGAAATCGCGAAAACCATCCCAGTTGGCTGAACTGTGGCTCCAAAATGTGTGTCTTGGGGTAAGTGGAGGATCGGGGCGAGTAAAATTGATGGAATGGGAAATAATGCAGTGGTCAGATGAACCAAGTGAAGGAAGAGCAGAGATGCCTGAGAACAGAGAAGGAACTGAAGTGAGAATAAGATCAACGGTATAGGCTCGATCGGGGATACGTGTGGAAAGGTCAACAAGTTGGCACAGGTTGTTGACCACGGCGAAATGTTCAGCTTCGCACCCCAGAGCCGAAGTGTCCAATGAGTGAATCAACCAATCTCGATTGTGAGAATCAAAATTTCTCTAGATGGCAGTTGGGACCCGTAACAAACAAGTGCTCAATGTCCGAATATAAGAAATCAAAGGTCGATGGATCGCTACTGTTGTGTGAACGGTAAACAACACAAAAGTAGTGAGTAAAATAGGGAAGTCGAAGCTTCAGCCATATCAACTGAAATTCATAAATGGAAAAGTCAAGATTTTGGATATGGCGACTTCTTTTGTCAAGGGACGGAAGGGTATATGCTTTTCTATGTGGATCGAAGTCACAGGGTCATTTTAGTATTCTGTTTCATTATTTAACAGTCTTCATCACTATACCTTACAGCTATAATGTCCTCCTTCCGATGGATTGGTGTCTGATGAATGGATTTTGTGGTCTTAACTTATTTTACTAAATGTTTAAATTCCTAGTCCGGTTGCGTCATCATGGTCTTTGTACATGCTGAGAGCCGATTTGTTTTGGGATTGCTGTGAGTAGATGCCGTGCATACTTTGTCACTGAGCTCTGTAGACACAAGGTATCTTTACGGTGCTGCGTTTGTTCGATGATCGGGGAACAGTTTTTGACTGGGCTCTGACCATCGCCTGTTCTCCGTCAGTATGAGGGCATTGACGGACACCTCGTTTATAGGCGACCTGGATCAGTTGGCAGACGGCACACCATTGCGCGTCTAGAATCAAGGTCAATGTCGGTGTCACTGAAGCAGACAGCACGTCATTGGCTGTTCAGAGTCGAAGACAAGGGTGAAACCAGCCAAGCGGATTAATGAACAAATCAACGGCCAACAGTCGTCTCAACCTACTAGAGCCGAATCAACCAGTCCGGGTACCACCAGCCTAACCAGCCATAAGAGCCGTTTTCGCATATCAAATGGATCAATAAGTTTTCCTGCCGTGATTTCGTTATGATTACCATACATCTTATATAAACGATCTACTCTATACCAATAAACGGAGATTTTTCGAAAGCAGAAAAGTCTTTTTAACAAAGCTAACGGAACGGATCAAAACAGCTAGTACGAACTTCAGACACCCTAATCGCCGGCACATTACATGGCGTCCATCTCCTTTTGAGTTAATAATGTACCCAGGTAAACCACGTTGCAGTAAGCCACAAATGGTGGGGTCGCATACAAGATTGACGATCACACTGGAGCGTTCCCGTTGATTCCAACCACGCACAAGCTGTCCACGTGCTTCGGTATTCATTCCTGACGCAAGCTACACCGACGGGGTCACTCGTGACAAGTTATCCGAACCCACTCTCGTGGCCATCTTCTAAAATGTGCTAGCTAGAAGTAATCTCACGTGGTAATATCAACCAGCGCTTGTCGCTTAGGAAAAATGCTTTGCACTCCGCTGGCCTGTTATGTTGAGGCCTGCTGAGTTACAAAGCACAAGTTCAACACGTCGTAAAGCGCTTGGCGCCTTCCAAGTGCAAACTACTTGCACAGTGTGTTCTTCGGTGGTGGGTTCACCCCTAGAACTTCGAATTTCTCATACTACTGCTGAAAACGATAGCAGTCTAAGCCTGTATCAGTGAGCGGTTTACCTCTTTTACGAGTTCACCAACGCCTGATTTCCGTGGATAGGTATTTATAATTAGACTAAAGAAGTCGCGGGTTTTCCCGATCGCGACAGTCTTCTCCATCTTGTTACACTTCGTAACCCACTACTGCTCACTGTTGTTTCTCAGCCTCCGAATCGGTTGGTGTTTAAGGCTTCTTCGTGCCTTATCACCATCTGGAATCTGGAGGAATCAATCTGTGCGCATCTAACAGTGCAACTGAGGATGGAAATATCCATCGTTTCTGTGTGTGTTTGATTGTTTGACGTTGGACAGCACTAGCAGCCTAAAATAAGACTAGCTTAGTCTCTATCTATTACTCTTCTGAATCCTGGGCATTTGACTGCATCGATAACCTGGTAGATAATTCTGCTTGAAAAGCAGATCGGTCATTATTGTCCATTAGCAGCTACGGGGACAATTGGCTTTGGCATAGTTTCGGCCACCGACGAGACAGTCTAAAATGCTCGCGGACAAGAGTGTGATCAGTGTCTACAGACGTGAACCGAAATGATCGACAGTCTTCAATTGATCCGCGTCAGCGGTAACTGGGAGCGATGTGGTCGATCTGAGTTCAAAGCGTTTTGCTTTACAGTGGAGACCTAACCATCCAGTGTTGAGGATACCCGGTGATTTCCGTATTCGACAACCGATGTCTCCAAGTTATTCTTCACGTTTGATTGAAACACCGGCTAATCAGCGATGAGGTTCGCCGTCATGCGTTGGGTGTGAATAGCCATCGTCTCATCGAAGTAACCACTCAACAGCGCCTTCAGTGGCTCTGTCCTATGTCGCATATGCCTGCCAATCGTTTACCTTTCCGTGCTTGGTTCGTTAGACAAGACTACAAGAAGCGGAGCGGTGATCAGGCTATAGCTTGTCTTGGTATGTAATAAATCTAGCATCAACGCCGAGCCCGGTTGGTGCATTCGGCCTACCTGGATGGGGCTTAATGAATAAGGCTTGTCGTTGGTTCGAGACGTTGAGGGATGAGACTCAGAATGGACGCCAGTAGCGGGAGTTCTGTACGGTCTATGTTGAACTCCCGTGTCCTGTAGAATAAAAAAATTGAAAATTGTACGATATATATATATATATATATATATATATATATATATATATATATTGTTGGATCAATATTTGTTTGTTTCGCTACATGAAGTTCGAACTCCGCCAGCACAGATCACCTTTGGTGACTGAAAGTACTCTATTCCCTTGGTTCGGTACTGTTTTCAACTGTCCCACTAAGTCGAGAAAGAACGCTTCTTTGCTCGCGAACAATCTCGGCTTATTAACGTGAAATACCGATTATATATGGAGTTGATCTTTGTAACAAAGAGTTTCGCGAAACTTATCGATCCGACTGGCCTGAGCGACCAAGTTATCTAGTGGATTGGTACTGAACAGACTCTGCTTGCGCACCCCGAGCCTCACTCCGATGGTGTTGGTCTGCTGCGAATGGAAGGCTGCACGTTGGCCACAAATCAACCACCACCCTTACGGTTACCACGACTGGCTTTTTGGGTCTTGGTGCGGTTCTGCACTCAGGGTCATGGCTCCTGGTCCTCCGATAGCACAATAGACCCCCGTGGTTATGGAGAAACATGAAATAAAAAATTATTCGTTTATGACATTCAAAGCCGATAAGATGGTGATGTGCATGGCGGAGGCCCATGCCCTGTTTGGTAAAGGTTCAAGTATTTGTGGCCACCAGGTTCTCTCACTTCCTTTCCTACTCAGTCTACACATATTCTTGAACATGTTCGCATCCAAATCATCCGGTTTTCAATGAGGGTGGTCGTGGTTGGATTTCGATCGCGGTGTAAAAGTCCGATACGTTTTATGGGATTTTAGTTCACTAGTAAAATTGAGCGAGAAACTAAATTTCTTCAATTCGGGAATCGCAGAAATCATGCCTACTGCGATACGAAGGTGTGGAAAAAACGATAAGATGAAAGGAATCCTAGTAGCTTAAAACTCCACAGCACTACTCGGACTGTATCGATTTGTATGACGTTTGATTTGCCGTGAACTCATTGTATGCTTTCAGCCACTCTCACATTGAACGCAGCATTATCTACTAGGTATTCCTTACTTCTCCGTTTCATATACAATGCTTGCATTCGTCGGGATCTCTGGTACCTCGTGCAAGTAGTTTTATCTTGCGTGCCATCTCTCTCTCTCTCTCTCTCTCTCTCTCTCTATATATATATATATATATATATATATATATATATATATATACATTATATATATATCACTACAACCTCCTAACGGACCACAAATAGCAATTGCTTTGACGAAGGCACATTATCAATTTCACGTAACAACTGATTTTTCATTTTCGGTATCGCTGTTATCAATCGGTTCCTTATGTTTTATTGATTGATCTTTTGGACAAACTCATTTTGGGATTCGCAGTCGACGTACACAAAAATTATTGCAGCTCATGATAGCATGTATCGATCCAAACAACCCAATCTGTTATTTCATTGTTTCTTGAAATCCCTGCTACAACTCTAGGCCTCGGTCTCAATCAGTGTCTTTCTGATTTACATGTGATACAAAGTGATTTCGTCCCAGTAATCAGTGTGGCGCTGCGCAATCCACGTCATTGGTCTGTGAATGGATTTCCGGGATTGTTACTCAATAAGTTCGATAACCTTACGGTTGCTGATGAACAGAAAACGCATACAGATCTAAGAGAGCCTGCAAAATTGGTTGGTAAGCATCTGTGAAGTTGTACACGTATCACGATGTATCTCTAAAAATCTTCACTATCTATTTTCACCGGTAGTTAAATATATTTTTGCTAAGTATATGTGGACTTCGTTGTGTACTGTCAGAGACCCATCCAGATCCCCAGGCAGCAATTCCAATGCGATCATGTTTTCCACGCTCTTGACCTGCTGGTCGTCTTATTTTTCATTACCATCGTTTCCATTTGCTTCTTTCATCGGAAACTAGGTTTCGTTTTTGCGAAAAATGCGGTGCTATTGTTAGGTAACCTTTACCTTAAGATGAAGTTTACTATATGCGATAAACAGCTTCTGCCTAAAATTTTAGTTGTAACCGTGAAAGTTTTGGTTCCGTGACCTCAGTGAATAGCAAAGAATATCAGTCTTCATTAAGGACCATAATGTCTCGGAAAGCAATACTCGCATCTGGTAGGAACATCGAGTGAATAATGACGGGATGCGCCATCATCTTTTGAGCACGGATAGCCACCCCCTTACCAAATTGGTTGCTCACACCGTCTCCGATGGCTTGGAAATATTTTGCCAATGTCTATCCATTGTCTACCTTTCCGTGCTCTATTCGCACATGCTGGGCAAGGTTGAAAGAAGCGACGCGGTGGTCAGGCCACCGATTGGCGCATAAGTATGAAGAAGCCAACATAAACATTGGCTTCGGTTGGTGCTTTCCGCCTCCTTGGTTGGGGCCCAAGGAATGGGGATTGTTGTTGGATAGATACTTTGAGGGACATGGTTCAGAATAGAAGTTAGTGGCGCGAACGTTGTGCAATCTGTCTGTTGAACACTCGTACCCCGTGATCACACAAATGTTACTCAGGCAAACAGATGACAAAAAAATCAAAATGTATATGGTGAAAAACAAAAAAGTCACGACATCATATCCTTTGCTAACTACTTCTTATTTTCTGTTTTACTCCCCGCCTCCCCCCTCCCATTTCTTGTATTTTTTTGGCTGTTTCGTTGGCACATTGCTTGAGTTCAAGCGGTATGAAGTTACATATATATATATATATATATATATATATATATATATATATATATATATATATATATATATATCACGTGATACTAGCCGGACTGAAAATTGCCGCTACTTTATGTTCAACAGGGAGTGAGAGCCGGTAAATATTTCCGCGCTGGATTAGGGACAGGGATTTCCAGCGCTTTTTGACCACAATGCACATGTAATTGTCCTATTCATTCGGTTTGCTAGGTCTTCTGCCGCTGAAATGTGTATTCCGGGTAGTTTTTCCGTGATTTACCCGATAATTAGTGCTCCTGTTCCCGTTAAGACACTGAACAACATACCGCAAAAAAATATTAAAAATTGTAAGCCTCTGCAACTCCACTTTGATCTCCTTTATTAAGATGCAGGGATTCTCTCATCGCTAGGGCGATGACAATATAAACGATTAACGAAAAGCGTTCAAAAGACCTTGACACCAAAGCTCATATTAACGCGAAGTTGAATTTCCTTTTTCCCCTAAGTTTGGCAGCCATCGGTAAAAAACATTTACAGGCCACGTAAATCATGGAATCTCCAAATTATGAAAGAATTTCTCCTAAATTTCTTATACAGGCACAACCAAGAGCAATATGCAGGCCGAAATAACGAGTTCTACCAAAATATTCGGATAGTCAACCTATCTAAATATAACCTAGGACAATCTGTGTGGTCCTGTTGTTTATTTTTACTTTGCATTGCTCAGACTACTACTTTTACTTTTACTTTTACAAGACTATCTCCTGCGAGAGGATAAGTCGGCTCCATGGATATCGCGAAGATTTCGTGAATAATCATAGAGTCGCGGGAGTAGGGTACGAAGCGGTGTCCCCAGCACCGTTCGGCCTTTTTGTTCGAGGTTGCACCTCTGGCCCTTGCACACCCAAGTGCAGACTGCAAGGCAGCAGGGTGTTCCCAGAGGAGCCGGTGACCTGCTGCACGGTTCGTTCGCCTCCTCTGGAATGCCGGATCAGGCAGTTGTATAGGTCTCCTTTGTGGCCGTTGGATCAGTAGATCTCGTCGGCCTATTCAGAAGGATCTGTCTTCACATGCCGAACACCGTCTCGCCGAAGTTTTTTAGACCTCGGTAACCCTCAACCTGGTTTAGCCCGCCTGTCGAGCGGTTTGCCGGGGTGTGGCCGCTGATGCATGCTTCAGCTTCGTGGAGCCACAGGTGAGAGTTGGGTGAATGATGGAGACCAAAGAGATGGAGGATGCCCCAAGGGACACGACAGTCAACCAACTCAGAAGTGCTACTCCTCTCAGACACCCCATACACCCCATTGCTCAGAGCCTTCTACTCTGTAATAAGGTCGCACACATTCAACTACCCATAGCACAGCAAAGAATCAACGTGAATGAGAGGAAACCTTGAGTGAATTAATATTATTACCCGATGGTCTGACATACCTCACTTAAGTCCCGAAGCTCGAACTATATACTGAGTAAACTTTCGTATGCATAACAATCAAAGCTACCAGTATATCATGATCGAACTGATCAGTAAGCATGCCCGTAGGTGCATTTGTTTCATTGTCTGTAGAAAGAACTGTTAACATTAATTACTTTTATGCGACTAGCTCCTGCGTGAAGATAAGCCGGCTTCTTCGGTGTCTCGAATGACGGCTTTCGATGCACTGTGATCGGTGGCATAGTAGGTGCACGGTGAAATCTAATTACTGTGCTAAATACGCAGTTCGACGACCGATTGAGGGTCTAAATGTTCTACGTCCGCTTTACCTACGTCTTTAGCTGACTGCCAAGGCGACACTTCAAACCCTGATAATGTGATGGCAGGAGTCTTTTCTTTGTGAGCTTCGTTTCATTCGACGGCGGTCGTTTTAATATCTGTGGTTGAAAAACATGAGACACTTTTTTATTAAATGCTTGCACATGAATGTAATGGAAAGGATGTGCTCCATAGCCACAAAGGTCCACTGCACTATTGGAGATAACCGATTACCAGACCCTGAGACTTGGAGTGGAGAACCACATAAGTTCCCAATAGGTCAGGTATAGTAAAGGGGCCGGACGACAGTGGATTACTGTCTACGACCAAAGTGACCGGTGGTGGCGGGGATTCAAACATCTGACCTCTGAGGTGGTGATCAAACTCAACCACTTGATCACCACCGCACTATATAAAGCTATATATCAAAGGCACCGGTGGTCGAAGATCCAGATTTTTTGTATCCTTTGCCCTCGTCCACCAGGTTTCACAAGCATACCTGAGAACTGGTAGAATAGCAGCCCGATAAACACGCGATTTCGTTCGGGGGCTTATTTCACTGCGGATTTGTGCAGTTGTAGGAATGGTTTACCTGAGCAATCGACACGAAGTTTAATTTCATCTTTAGCCTGGCCGCTTGGTGGTATATTGGACCCAACGTGCTTGAAGTTGCAAACCAGTCCCAAGATTTGGCCGGTAACGTGACTGAAGCGTGTTGAGTCTGGGGAAGTTGAGAAGATCTCATTTTTTTGTGGTATTTATCTCCGGAACAGCCGCTTTAGCCTCGCATCTGATACGGTTGAGAACCGGCGGAAAGCTGTTGGGCTCATCCCAGCAAATACAACCCCCGCGATGAAAGTTTCCTGGCTTTGTTTAAGACCTCGGTAACCGATGAGGACGCGACGCATCGCACTCTATGGCGTATTTGAACCGGACTGGTGACAGTGGACAACGTTAACGGGCGCCGTAGTTGAGTGGAAGCTCTGGGAACCCTTTGTCATAGACAGGGGCGCGCGCTCGCGTAGCCGAACAACACGACGTTAACAGTCTTCTGTATCTTTTGGACATCTCGTCAACTGTTAGTATGCTACGCATTGAATCACGATTGATGGAATCAAAGGTGATTCGAAAGTCAATGAAGCAGGCTGTGATTGGTTATTGGAATTTGTAATTTGTTCGTTGACTCCTCGTAGCGTGAAGATTTGATCAATACAACGTCTTCCCCGGTGAAAGCCACATTGGTTGGGGCACGTCCGCGCGTCCCTTGTGGCAATAAAGCGGCTTAGAATGATTTAGAAGGGGATAACTGTTATTTCATTGAGGCTAATTCCATTATAGTTCATGCCGATGATTTTACGGGCCTTTCTGTTCGGGGAGCAGTGTGAAGGTTGACCAATTTCTAGGGTAATTTGGGGAACAGCAAAGTCAAGGAATCTAGCGTATTAAACAGACAGATCTTGAAGATCTCTCATGGGATACCGTCTTCACCGGGGGATTTCCTGTTTGTTTTCCGTTTTTTCCAATGGTAGAAGCTGTTTTCCGTACTCTGGGTTGATCATGGCCAGTTTCGTATTTTCCAGAGTTGCCTATCGATACTCCGCAGCTGCTATGGTGAAGTGTGGTTGAGTAGCTTACTGAAGTGCTGAAGGTCGTGTGATATTGTATGCTCAACGCCAATTTCACTGTCGCGGCGCACTCGATAGTTCTCGACTGGTGCGGTCAATTTAGTGTGCTGTCCTGCCGTCGTTGGATTACCAAGTTAACAGATGCTTCTTCGGATGTTGGGAGCGACCAATCGATTGAGATCTGCAAACATAATCAGACGATCGCCATTTTTACATTTTCTACCGAGGTCAACTTTTCTCAGCGTATGCTTGTCGGCGGGGCTTTTGCGGGTGTTTCAGTCTCCCGCAAACGGTAAAATGTCGCGCCTGGAGATCCGACAGATTGAGTTCTTGTGATCATTATAGAAATCGTTTTTGATATCCGGTTCAGGATGTTGGTTCGGGTCGTAGACTGCAATCACCGTTCAGGTAAATAGGGTACCCCAGGACCGCACCTTGGTGATCCTTGGCGACATTGGTTCCCAGGAGATCGAAACGCGCTGCCCTTTTTATTTGTTCCAAAGATCCTTTGACAGTTACAAAACATTACACGATACAGTCATGGGGTCTAGCTGCTTGTGGTAATTTTCAAAGTTCCCAAGCTGGGGAATTTAAAGTCGATGGTAAGTTCGCTAATGTGAAGTTTTAGCCACCGTTCACTTGTATCACTATATGACGAGTTGGCGATAAACTGTGAAAATCACCTTAAGAATTCGTGCAGCCAGTCCAAAGTGCATTCGATGATGGATTCTATGCCAGCTTCTTTAGTCGACCCACAAATTTTTGTTAACTGGTTCGTTGAAGGTTGTTATTTTCTTTTCAAAGCTAGCTACAGAAAAACCATGCGCACTCAAACTCATAGAAATAAACAGTAACATCTACAACGTACATCGACTGTTCTAGACCGATCTCAAATGGGTGCCCTCATTTGAGGGAACTGCAGGTTCCCCCAAACTTGACATCAAAGCTGCTTACACAATACCGGGTCAATATTGCTTCTAATAAATTTAGCGTAAGTTCTATGACATAACCGCACTTTGTGTAAAATTTTTGTGTTTGAAAAGACGACTTCTCCCGTCATTCGTCAGTGCCGGTGTTTAGTCAAAATTAAAAAAAAAAATATTAAGGTGAAATACCTTATACGACAAAGACTCTTTCGGGATGACCCGAAAACTTACAGTAGATCGCAAACTGTGAGTTATATTTCGTGAAGAGGAAATGAAGCATAATGTTGCCTAGAAAACAGTGGATAGAAAAGTTGGAACTGCAGCACCCGATTACTTGAACGGCAGCAGACCAGTCCAATTGCCTATAGCTTTCGATGCAGTGCGTGCACCATTTGCGCGTGACCATCTACAATCAGCTAGGAGTTTATTAACCAACATTCGGTACTTTTTGGAACATGCAGGTGGATGTATACCATGAAAACCGTCAGGCAATGTGCGTAACATAAAGTGCCTAATGTGGCTTGTGCGATTAACAACACTTGATTCTGTTAACGCACCCACCGTAAGTTCACAAATAAACTCGAAAACTCTGGTGTGCCTTACGTTGCTCTATCGACGCAGTGCTTGTGAAATATTGTGTTTCCCTCCTTTACACGCTAAGCCTGCGGTTATTCTTACATTCAGACATATATAGCAATGACTAGACTGCCGGAGCGAATTGCGCGGTGGTGCGATCTTTCGGGGCTTACCGATTCGAAGGAAATAAAACCCGTTACCAAATTTTAAAACTTCGAATTATTTACTTAGATGGGTCTTAGTAACCAAACGCTGAATTCCAATTCACGTGGAGTCTGATCCCTTGCGCAGTAGCACAAATGAAAAATCAAAGGACCGGAGATGCAGAAGTGAGTTATTCTGTAACGCGGCACAAGCGGTCCCTCGTTCGAGATGCCTTCAACTGTCATTGCTCCGTTCACTACAACATCTGATTTGTTTAGGCCTTACGTGGTCAGATCACCCGACCCTCCTTAGCGGCATCTTATGGCGCCTGCCACCCTCATGCGCAGTTGTGCAATACAAGTAAGTGCATGGGAAATCTGCAACTTCCACTGCATCACTACGAAAAGCTGTGAGTCGTGGTGTTGTGAGCTAAATTAACGCATCGATCGTGGCCCTTCATAGGTCAGGTCTAAAACTTGGCAACAGCGGTAACTTGCGAAATGATAACTTCAAAAATGTAGCGCTCTTGAGAAACTTTTACATGCTTCTTTCGACGCTTTGAATGTCTGGAAAACAGTTTATTATAACAAATCGTATTCTTCGATGCGTCCGGTTAAGAACGTTTCCAGCTGTTCTTCTCTGAAACGTGATTTCATGGCCGATTATTCACTGAAATAGCTGTTTTAATTGCGAGCATTCTTTTCCCAGTGTGAACAAACATATTATGTAGGAACCAATTTGTGTATTTTTGTCTGATGCTGTTTATTCTAAATTATCCAACTGATTCAATTTCTCCTAATGTGGGCACGATTTTGGGTTTTAAAGCCCAGGACGTGAGTTTCGAATGTGGCTTTGCGAAGAATGCCAGAATCAAGCAATGCAAGCGAACCCCTATTTTCGTGGCTGATTCATAATCACGGTCGAAACACGACAAGAGAAGTGCAGTCACTGATGAACAGTGCGTCAAAGATATTCCCTAGCACACTGCTAGCATGTTTCCACGATGAGAATTGTGCAGTGTAGTGTAATGACACGTGAATTATTTCTTAGAGAATGCCGGCAACCTAAACAATATTCATTGCTTCAGTGTTTCGCGTCATTTGACCGGTCATAAGTCGAAATCCCTGTATTTGTTCGAGCTCCTAACATAAGTACATTTATTCTCTATGCATGAGTGCTGTGGCAAAGGCACACTCCATTACCTCGAAGGTCTATTTCACTATTAAGGTAACCGGCGGCCTGACCCCTGAATTTGAAGTGGAGAACCATGTGAGTTCCCAATATATTGAGCGTGGTAACGAGTCAGGCTACCGTAGATTATTGTCGAATACCGAAGTGACTGCCGGTGGCGGAATTCGAACCTGTGTCCTCAGAGGCGATAAATAAATGTTCTGATGTATCCGGAAAGTGAACTTGAGCTAGTAGTAGCATTTTTAGGCAGATTGATTCTTCCAGGCTTACCATCATCCCACCTTGTTGCCACGCTTGGCTCAATAATGCCTACAAGTCCTAGAGTCACGGTTCCCGATTCTCCGTGGCGGTTCACTGAGCCCATGTGGAAATAAAGTATGGTTCTTCCAACCTACTCATAATTGTGGGATGAAGGAATACGGTAAGTTGGTCCGTTGCGCAAATGACAACCTAGTGTACGCAACTCGACCCAAGTGCATTTGTTACCACAGTGGTCAAATGGTCGTCATCATGGAGTTCAGGTCTTGATGTCCCGGGTTCTATTCCTGTCACTTCTGGTCACTTCCCCATTCGGCAGCCTTTCGTTGGCCGCGGCTCCCTTTCCAGAAATACTGTACTTTGTTGTATAATAAGTAAAAGAGAAAGGGATTATTTATCGTATTTACTCATGCAAATTGTAAAACACAAACTTTTTATCAAGTAACAACGGCTTTACATCATACACTTCTCACCCACTCCAGTATCTATTAATCAATGATGAGGTTGTCGAGAAAATATTCTCCCACATTTAAATTTTTCAAATATAATCGGTCATTTGTTTCTTTGTTTAGAACAGCCTTTTCAACTATAATTTTTCACTTCACGATGTTTTGTCTTGTTTATTCTGTGACCCTGTTCATTCTTATTTTCCTTGGTTGTTAGATTCTTCAGTGAACGTGTCCATTCCCGATAGTCATGGTTCAAAACGGCACATCTATCAAAACGGGTGTTTACTAAATATACTGAAGTCAGAACAACTTTTGTCGTCTGAATTTGCCTACGTGGAGTTCGGCGCTGGACGCGGAGGTCTGTCTCATTGGCTGAACTTGTGCTTGTCATCTGAACAGTGTGAGAATCCAGATGCTCTTGAGAAGGAAGTATCTTGGATAGCCAAACCAATTGACACCAATTTCATTCTTGTTGAATTGAAAAGCACACGTAATAAGGTTAGTCTGACAGGCCATTAACCAATACCCCCCCCCCCTATATACACATGTCTATCTATAAGTTGCTTGAATCTTAATACTAAAACGTTGAAATTTTGGTTCAGTTTTGCCACAGTGCATCAGTTCGTTTTCAACAGCATAATGACGATCAGAAGGAGTTTCATCCAGTTACATGCAGTCTTGTAGACTGGTCTTCTCTTTTTGTGATATCGTATACTCAGTATCTTCTATTGCTAAATGCGTTTGTTCCAGTGCCGTGAAGGAGGCATTCTAAACATTTAAAAAAAGTTGAACAACGTATCCGTTACTCCAATAGTCTACAGTGGAACGTAAACGGCATGACTGCGCACTCCTCTCCCGGGGCTTTCCGTGAGAAATTTTCACGAGGACGATCACAGTAGACCCGAACTCGAGTCGTTAGGAATCACTCTTGATCAAACCCACGTTCCTTCATGCACTGTCTATTGCCTTGTTTTCCATGAGACTTTGTCCGATAATATTACTATTGTGCCATTTTATTTTTGTATCTGATTTTTGGGTATGGTTTTCGTGTGACATCATCTTTTTTATATCTCTAGCATTGATTTTCCAATTGCGTTTCGCTCTGCCGCACTCATCTGCTTGCCAAAAATTCTTAATTTACCTTAGCAACATATCACAGCTTGTTGTTCCATGGGCTCAGTTCGAATGCTGCCTCGTATTACGCTGGAGTTGCAAGGGATTTGACTTTGTTGATTTTTGACTCCACATACATATGCTGTTTTGTAAACGTGCGTTTGTGTTTCTGTATCACGTTATCGCTCTCGAGCGGATAACGTTTGCTGTACATGATCACAGCGTTTTCGTCCTACCTCTTCAGTGATCGAGTATTGTGATGAACTTCAGTATGCTCGTTTCAACCCTAAATCACGCCAATAATGCTTATGATGATGGACTGACTTCGTACCGTCCTTAGATTGTCAAGTTGCATTCCGCACAACTAAAAAAAGCGTAGGTAGGCCTGATTGATCGTGTCCGTTTCTGTGTTGGATAACTCTTTCTACTGGAAAGTTTCAGCTTTCCTATCGTTTCCAACAGATTTTGATCAGGTGCACTTCGATCTGGGTGTAAAGCCTTTTTGCTTCATCTGAAAGAAACCGTGGTTCTTTCCGGTTGAAGTTTTGCAGTGTTCACACACTACTATCTATAACTGCTGTATTTGGCTAGTTATTGAAGCACCGAAAACGAGCTTGTTTGCCCCTCCGCCTTTTAACATTACTATCTGTTTCGATAATTCACTGTAGTTGTGCTGTTTACCGTATTGTGCATCCCAATTGTTTTACTACATCATTGTTGTCTTTGATTACTCCAAGAAAGATTTTCGTTCGCCGCATCATTGCACGACGGGTCTGATTGATACGAGGGATCTAATAAGCCTCCTAATATTCGATACCAAATGAGATTTCATCATCGTACCTGGTGACAATATGCTGCCCGATTTACGAGAAGAGCCGACTTCCACCACCCGCAATGAGAATTCAGTGGAATGAGGAAACATTAGTTTTCTTACCTAATTCGCGCTAGTGCGTCAGTCACACTAAACCAAAATGTATGTGTTTCTGTCGACTATCTTAATTTGAACATTCATATCCTTCTTCGAAATATTTGGACGGTCGTCTGCCGTTGGTAGCTTTGCCTCTACAAGTACTACTGATTTGCTCATCCATGCAAAATTTCATTGACACTGTCGTCTTAAGATTATAGATTCAATCCCTCAAAACAGGAAGCTATTGATTTAAGGACAAAGTATCGATGGTCTCCCAAAATTAGTTATCTGCTGCTCGCTTGGTTATGGCTTGTTTTAGTAGTAGACAACATTGCACCGTCTTCCAGCTGGCTAACATTTGTGTGTTATTGGTTTCTTATGTGGTTCTTCACTCCAGTTCTCAGGGTTGTGGTTACCGTGTCTCTCTTTGGAAATTCATTAGATCTTTTGTGGAAATGCATCCCTACTATTGCACTCATACGGAAGTTTGAAATGGAGAAAATCACGTATGGAGGTGGCTAGGCTTAAAAGAAGTTCGTGAAGTTGAACGAAGTAATACAGGTGATCTTATGAAATGGTTTCTTTTTTATGAAAAACAAGGACCTCGTACTCCAAAAAATTCAGACAAATATTCTAGTTATTTATGCTGTTCTGGAGACGGGGTTTTTACCAGCAAAGTGTAATATACCATGAGAAATCAGTTTGCTCTCGTCATCCAGTAGTAGCGTGGCTGAACAACGAAGATAATGTGACACGTCACAAATCTCAAAAGAAACAGTTACATAATAAAATAACGGATACGGTTGCCATCGCTAATAATTCCACTCTGGTAGGTATTAAAAACTGTTGATTGGTTCAACCGGTCTATCAAAATCTAAGGTAATCTATCCAGGATTTACGCTTTCAACATTATCGTGGTCAATAATAGTTGTGTACCTGTTTTCACACCGATCACGCCTCATGACTGTTCTTGTTCAGTTCGACATCAGGCATCGGGATGCTGGCAATTTCATCCGCTTGCGTATGGACATTGCACAACTGAAACTCAGTAAGTTTTTTCGAAACCGTTTCATCCCGAAGTCGAATTCGTTCATATGAGCAATTATTCGCGCCCAGAGATCTTTTAGGAATGTAGGTGATTATCATCGCTAATGTTCTCTCAATTCTGTTCACTGTTAAGCTATTCGATCGCTCAATCCATACGATACATAGTTGATGTCTTTGTAACCAGTTTGATCCCTTGACAACATGTATATGCTGTTGTAGACGAAGTTTCGGTTCTCAAAGCGAAGAAAAAACCCATCGTGGCGATCGCCAAACATTTGTGTGGAGACGCGACCGGTACGTTTGCTTATTTTTGTCGTCCCAAGAAGTAGATCTGATTCAGTTTTATCAGGCATCGAACTCGACTGATTTAGAATATCTATTAAAAACAATTTCCTTTTACCTTACTTCTTTGAATGATTCATCATACAATATCAAAGTTTTATCCACGACTGAAAGCACCATTGGGGTTACTAGCACGACAACTTCCCGAGGCCAGTATGCTGGTCCCGAAGGTATACTTGTGGTCATCATGTTATCCGGGTTGTCTATTAGGCTTTTAATTTAGTATGATACTATCGTACTGTAATTGGGTGGATGCCCGTCTAACAGACAAACCCGAACCGCTAGGATTTTGTGACTGTTATGCATTATATATTTTCCGCACCCGCCTGATTTCAGACTGTGGGCCAAAGAAAACGCGGTACAGTTAGGGAGAAAGGGGTAGATAGTCCGAGTCCATGATTTGTTTGTAGGCGCAGTACTGCCAGGTTGCCCAAGCCATAGCAGGTGGTTTTGTCGGGGTCTACAGTTGGGACCTTTAGCAATCTGAAGCTTAACCCACAAGACAGCGGACGAAACGTGGGGTCCGTAACCCACTGGGGGCCGGTGATTGAATGTTCAGTTCATACGTTCTTCGGATAAGGCCAAACACCCTGGGTGCCCAGTGCACCTCTCCGCAACAGATGCCGGTGAGCATATCGTTGTACGCTTCATACGCTGTCCATGGCTGGTTTGGAATCAGGGCCTAGCCATCTTCCTTAGACTGACTATTAGTCAGCCAACCCGGTGGAGAACGCCGGGTATTCGCCTGCGTCCTCTTAATTTAGTGGGAATACCTCCGCCACGAGAAGGCAGTGAGTAGGATTTCCTTGGCAGAGGCTACGTTAGACGCACGGTCGCTTGGGAGCATTTCGAAAGACGTTCAAGATGAGTAGCCATCTCGGAGCTTGAGACACCCACCCCAGACCATACTGAGGTATTTGTGACCGTTAGTCGCCTTGGTACTTGTGGTGTCTCTTTCTTGATAAGCGGAAATTAACCATAATCAGAATGCGGTAGGTCACATTCCTGGAATGTCATTTCTGACAAGGTTCGTCAGGTGGGTCAATTTTCCAATTCTCGAGCGGCACTATTGTAAATTTAGTGCTTTGAAACACCGTCTAGGGAGCATTCAGCAGGTCTTTTTACTTTAGAAAAACGTGCAAGGAATAGGGGTGGACGTTAGTTGTTGTATCTGGCCCCATCCCACGATTACTTCGATCCAATCTCTCCCTTTAAATGCCGGCGGTGTCCGAGTGGTTTAGTGTTTGCTTACCACCTCAACGGTCAAAGGTTCGAATCCTCTCACCACCGGTCACTGGTCGTAGACAGTAATCCACTGTCGTCCGGCCCCTTTACTATACCTGACCTATTGGGAACTTATGTGGTTCTCCACTCCAAGTCTCAGGGTCTGGTAATCGGTTATCCCCAATAGTGCAGTGGACCTTTGTGACTATGGAGCACATCCTTTCCATTACATTCATGTGCAAGCATTTAATAAAAAAGTGTCTCATGTTTTTCAACCACAGATATTAAAGCATGATTAGCCTTTACGTTATCATAGCAAAGTGGATGTATATGGGATTTTCAAAGGGTATCAATTGCTGCAACTATCGCACTATACATGTCACATCTAATGCCCACGACAACAGTATCAAGCTTATCAAACATTTAGCTTCATAAATAGTTCTCTGTTTTGTAGCCGATCTGCTTTGCTTTTTCCCGACAAAGAAAAAACACCTGCTTTAGGAAATATCCCCAAATAGCTTAAGTTGTTCACTTGCCACCCAAGAAGTTGAATGCCAGAAAGTAATTGGGCTGAATTGAAGCTGTAAAGTAACTTACTGAATCTGAGCAGTCGAATAACCTAAGAATTCTTCTCAGTCATTCATCCTCAAACTTCTGCATTATGTCGGTCAAACGAGTGATCAAAACAGTCATTTTTCACATGGGCACGAGAAGTGTTTATCAGTATAAGATAAAAATCCATCTGATCGTCGGTGTAATCGCATTGTTTTTGTTAACGATCACGCTGTTCATCAGGTGTAATCTTTGTCGAACGTAATCGCTAACAAATTTACTGCGAGTACATCGACAATCATATGGATGTTTTTCCTACACTGCTAAGCATTTCCCCCTCCTCCCACGTGAAAGCAGACCGCATTAATCATTCGTTCGACCTGTACTTTTGTATGGACTTGATGATAAATAAGTAAAAACACTCCTCCCTTCCTATGTCTTCTCGGTGAGTTATGAGGATTTCCCATTTTTCGCATTAAGAATGAAAATATCTTAAACTCATTTACTTCTTATACGACAGTGGTGTAATGAATATGAAGGTAGGCCGCGATCAGTTAGATGCCGCTGGAGGGTGGAGTGATCGGTGGGAGCAATATTCAAACCCGGGACCGTGAAGTCTAAAGTTTAATATGTTGACAGCTTGACCGTCGCTGGTCAAGTTGCTTATTCATTTTCTCGCTGTATCCAATTCGGACATCTTCAAGATTTGTTTATCGGATCGCCCCACTAGTGAATGTCCATCGATAGACGCTGCTCTGCGAAGCAGGTTGTGGTTGGAAGGTAGGTCGAAATGTTCAGTCCGTGAAATGAAAAGGTGTGGAAAAATTGACGAGTGGACTTGGCCAAGTAGGACGTGTTAGACTTCCGAGTTGGGGTCCACGAGACCCACCTACCAGGTGGTTGGAAAGATTAAGTGATATGGCTAGGTGTCACGACCAGTGGCGTAGTTGCATTCGGTCTTATTATTTTTTCATGATTTCCGTTTATTACTTTATTTTTGACTCTTTTCACTTTATGTTTCTGTTCATTCAGCCATCAGCTGGACGATGCTGCGAGGTAGCAACCAAAATCAGAGCACAGAAGTGTGAAGTTGATAGTTGAATCGGTTGGACTGAATGTTTGTAATCTGACTACCTTTGTGAAATGTGCTATGAAGTATTCTCAGGGAAGGCTCCTTAATATGGATAAGTGGTATATTGCAAAATCATAACGTTCATTGAATTGAATAATTTGATTTTTCAAGCATTGACTACCTACGTGAAAAAGTCCACACAAAATAAACGGAATAGGAGAGTCTAGAGTGGCATTCTTCCCCGTGGCTTGCTTAGATTTACATGGTGGTTTCAGTTGCTTCGCCAAGCTGGGCAGGTAAATTTCAAGCAATTCATCACCATCCGAAATGACACCTTCGGTGCGGGTGTGGTGTTAAATGTAAACTTCTTGTGGCGGTTAAATGAAGTGTTGGAATCTGCCTGTGTATCTTTCCATTTCTGACTAATTGAATAAAGGGGTATGAATACTACGGTTTTTCGACGACCCCTCCGATCATCAAAAATTCTGCTTTTTCTACAGACCTTGCTCTTCGATGTTTAAAAAACGCAGTGACGACCACTGATTCGGTGGGTAATAAAACCAGGTGAGTAAGCAATAACGATTGGAGTCTCTTTCGTCATCTTTTTTATAATACCGTTTCTAACTGTAGAAATGTCACAGTATGTTATTTATTTCACGGACATAATTTCCCTGATTCGGACTAATCTCCACTGTATGCTATCTCAAGACCAAACGTGACAAAGGACGTTGAAAACCAATAAAGCGGTGATACTTGACCCCATAGACAGTCTTTCAGTGAAGTTTGCGTCGACCGAACGACAAGCTGTAGCTCTAGTTTCATATGCAGAAGCAAAAAGATATACACGGGCGCGTCTTCTCGAACGTGATGATTTTTCAGCCATTTTGAACTCATCGATGCAAAGGTGAATAGCATGTTCTGAGCCTGCGGTATGCTGTATCTAGTCTGCGGAATGAATTTCCTAGCGAGGCTGCTAAACCATATCAGAAGTTGCCTCTAGGTCAAGACAGTGATGGGGAACATAAAAAAGACGTGTCTGTGTCGAAAAATCTGTTGTCAGATATCCAACGAAGTGCAACCCTCGGAAGAGGTTTGTATGGAACGCTCATTAGGTTACTTTCTGGTTTTAACAAAAATTGGATTGTTACGACCAGTTTGCTAAATCGACGTTCTGAAACACTTGTTTACTTGCCACTATCCAACTAAAGAGTTTCGTCATCTTCGATGCCAAAGCTAGGCCTCCATCTTTGAAGATAGATGGAGATGAGCCACCCGACCTAATAGTCCTTTTTCACCATTGAGCACACCTATCATAGATGCTTGCTAACTAAACGGTCTTCGCAATTTTCCGCCTAACGTTCTAGGCAGCGTTCGTGAACCTAAATTACTAGGCCGTTTGTTACGGTGATTAATTCGCTAACACTCGGTTTCTATAGGGAATTCCGTGTATCATAGTGTTTGGCAGCCTCAGGAATAAATCTGTACACATCCCAAGACTCACGTGAAGACACGGATACTTATTGATCCGGTGGGTGTTTTGAGATAGAATTTCATGGCGTTTATGACCATATGCCTTGCTTCCCCGAAAATAAGACCCAGTCTTATATTTATTCTTGCTTCAAAAATTGGGCTAGGGCTTATTTACGGGAATGTCTTATTTTTCTGAAATACAATTCGACATTTATAGATACGAAAATTTCGGCTTTTATTGAAATACAATCATGCCATCTTCTGAAATATTGTCTCACATCTAATCCTGAGTTCAGACCTAGATTTCGTGCGACTCCATACTCTAGAACATCATTGGTTTCAGCCTTCCGTGTCCAGTACTGGAGCTTTTCCCGAATGATTATTCATTGTTCATATAGCTTGCTCGTAGTGCATGAATGTTTCACTTGAATCACGTCCTGTATCAAACTAGACTTCAGAAGGTTTCCACACTAATTTATCTTTATTCTCAATGCAATCGTTGATTTTTGTGCGCAAATGATCTTCACGAGGCTTGTTTATTGCAACATCGAGTCAGAAGATATAAAATCATTCCTGTGAGTATCATTATTTAATATACTCTCCTCTCTTCAAGGAATTTCTTCCTGTGCTTCACGCGTTGGGTGCTCACTGAAACCCAGACTAGCGGACCTCGTTGATCACTTTTGAAAACAAGGGGCAGCAATAAATCGGCTCACCTTCTTGTAACTGCTTGTGCACACCAGGCTTTTTCGGTTGTAATAATGTTGAATCCTACCTTTCTTACCCTTACTAATCGTTGGAGATGAGGCTATCTCTCGATCCAGATAAACTTTCAAAATACAGGTAACATAACCACTTTCTTAACCAACGGACGGAATATAGGTTGACGAGGTCTCCGTTTAACCAATTGGTATTTGAGATCCCAGGCCTACGAACACTGCAGTTTCATTTTTGAGAGTTGGTACTTGGAAACGTCTATTCCATCAACAAAGTACTTGAACGCAAGGTAACGTTGAGTAATTTCAGTGTCTTCCAGCCTGAACAGTGTTGTCAGTCTTCCTGAAGACAGTTTATATCGCTGAAGAAAGCGATGCAGCCAGCATATTGATGCTTTGAACTCTGTTGGGATTTCTGTGAACGAGTAGTATGGCGTTGAATCCCTTGAGATTTTTTCAAAATGTGTTGCCATTGCAAGTACAAATGTTGTAATATCAGCCTTGCTTACAACCAGAGTCTTTGTTGTTTTACCAGTAATCCACTCGCCGATGATGTCTTCTGCTTCCGAAAAAAGTGGTTGCCGATCTGATCCACACTTGCACTTGCTAGCATTTCGAACTAGCAAATGGTAAGAAGCTGCGACCTAGATTACACCGACAACCTTGTCTGCTTGTTCGAATGAAAAGGGGCATGCGCAACGTGCACTAGATAGACTCACAAGATCTGCGGCCCCATTCGACATACGCTCTGCATCTTCAAAGTGTAAAGTGATGTTGCAAGACTGGGTGTCAACGATTCCGAGCTTGATGCTCATTGGAGAGGTGCTAGCAGATGTCGACCGCCTCACCTACCTCGGCAGCAGCGTGACGACGGATGCGAGCACGGTGGTAGAGGTGAGCACGTGTATATCCAAGGCTGGAGCGGCATAGGCTGGACTGAAGCACTTGTAGCAGTTGAAAGGTCGTGTATACTGTGCCACGGTGCGTTCAGTTTTGTTGTATGGTGGCGAGACATGGGGTCTGTGTGTGGAAGATGGTACCGTGCAAAATAGAGCTGTGGGAGTTAGAATTCCATCTCCTTATTTCCGCTTTTCAACCTCACAATGCTCCTCCGTGTCCCTCCGTTTTTTCGGATCACTCGATAACTGACTGTCCTAACTAGAGTACATCATGAAAACCCTTGTTCTGAAGCTTTTCTGATTGAACTCGCAAAGGTACAGTTATGAATCGTAAATATAAAATGTTTAGTTGTGAATTTATTTTCTGTGTTATAACCAAAACTACCTTCGCCAGTGTAAGATTTCGCCAATGCGCATGTACAACATACTGCTAGTAGGCAGCTCAAACCGCATCTAGGCCCAACAGTCTTTCTTTCGACACAAAGTTGTTTCTGTGCGTGAACCACACATCTAAATCGATGAGCGCAACTAGGTCGGTCGAATGCTGTTCAGTGTGCACTAGAGTAGTCTCCGTGTTTTCTTAACTCAAGTTTACTGTGCGTTATACGTGGTTAATCTGAGTCCGATTTTTGCCATAGGCGTTCCCATATAGACTTTGTAGAACACCGTGTACGTGCAGGTTCAATCGGCTTTTCACCCGAACAAAGAACTGACATTTTTCTCCTTTAAAACCCTGCTTTGTAATTAAGAGGTAACGGGGCTAATAAACTACTTCTTTAGTTTTGTGTTTCGTAAAATCCACTTTGACTGGACGAACCTAGAGTTTTCCCTTGGGGCACTAGGCAACGGGATGGGCGTTACCATTGCCTTTTGTCGGTCTTATTTTACCTACTGCCGGGGGCATTGCTTATATGGAATTTTCCATCGCACCCGTCCTTACTTATCACCTCGATCTGTTCGACTCAGATGGAACAAAATGAAACTTTTCTTCTTATCTGTCCTTTTAGTCCCTCTTCTCCTACTCGGTTGTTTATCCGATAGTGAAGAATGCTAAAATGAAGAAAAAAGTTTGTGTTGATCTATAAAATGGGCTTAATACGTGTCCATTGGGTCTTTTAGCGACTACCCGAAAATGGGGCAGTATTTTGCAGTTGACAAAATAAACAGTTTCTAACTGATAGCATTAGCACAAGGATTGTGCTTCGGCAACCTATGAATAATGTAAGTCGCGCGCGTTTAACTGGTACATAATGATAGACTGTAGTGGTCGATTCTCATAGTTTTTCAACAAGGTGAAGTCATCCTTTTCCATTACTTGCCAGCACACGAGTACAATAGAAAGGATATGCTCCATAGTCACAAAGGTCCACTGCACTATTGGGAATAACCGATTACCAGACCCTGAGACTTGGAGTGGAGAACCACATAAGTTCCCAATAGGTCAGGTATAGTAAAGGGGCCGGACGACAGTGGATTTCTGTCTACGACCAAAGTGACCGGTGGTGGAAGGATTCAAACCTTTGACCTTTGAGGTGATAAGCAAACGAGAGACCACTCAGTTGTCACCGATTCAAGAAGCATGTTGCTGCAAAAACAAATCTTTATTTTTTCCCCTCTTTTATCGAAGCACAAAAGTGTTACCTCTTTTCCAGTGTTGGGGAAGTAGCCCATTACAATCTTACAAAGAACAAGTTGGTTATTGGTGGCTAGTTTCGAAAATTGTCCCCCAGTGTCTCCAGCCCGCGTCGCCGAAAACCGCGATGGGTTTTTTTGATTGAATAAGTGTTAGAAAAGTTTAATATGCAAAATCCAAAAGTCGCGTTGTTCTCGAATCTCAGTCATTCGGTTTGATTTGTTAGTGTTGATCGATCTTTTGTGATCACTTTTGGTTGTTTAATGGACCGCGACGTCCCTGATTTGGTTCGATATCTGTTCACACGGTTTTGCATAAGCATCTTCCGCGTTCATTTAACCAATCGGACTGGTGTTGCTAATCATCGTGCACCTTTTTGTCCGAACTCTTCGCTTTCATTTATCCGCTTCTGTGGCTTATTATTCCTTTGTATGCTCTTAAATTGACAGAATTTCTGGTCTGATGCTTGCCGTGTGCTGTCACCACCAGTGCTCTTGGGAGGAAACAGTCGGTCGCCCGTGGCTGGAGCGGGACGCGGGTGTCACGGCACGAGAATTTGCGATCGCTGCGCGTTTACCTAGCTGGGCTACCTGCGGATTCAGAGTCCGACAAACTGACGAATCTCGTCCGGTGAACAATGGAGTGGGCAAGTCGAACGAAGAGCCCTCAAAAGCTGGTCATAAAGCAACTCAGCCATCTCCGTTTGCTTGGTACTTTTTAAAAAACCGTTTTATCAGTGAAACTTTGAACAACTGAAACTGAAATTCATCATGTTCTTACTAAGTAATGTAGATATCTAATTCGTGTTTCCCGGGATTTTGATCACCACATCATTCACTAAAAATCCAATTAACTATACAGAATCACTAGCACAAAACGGTATCGTCTGATCATTGCGTTTAAAGTACACACAGTTGACATCGTGAACTGTTCTTCTGCACAATGTCAAGGATATCGTCTGACATTGGAGAAGCAGCTCCAGTTGATGGACTGTCGTATCTTCGTGAGACTTCTCGTCAGTCCTCAGTCTTCACCTGGTATTCAGCACTCACCTATAGCTCCAAGGTGCCACTCGCGGCAACGACTATTCCCTGGTATCCTGTTCAACAGATGGTTTATTGGTGAATAATGCTCATTCAGTACATGCATCCAGCTTTGATGGAATGAGAGGAGGATATCCACATCAAGATTACTGAACCATGAATACAATGTAGTCATTTAGTCCTGAAGTACATGGACGAAGATGATCCTTTCATGCCGAAACTTCCAGTATCCATTGTCCTATATTTCTTTTAGAAACTGTTAGTTGCATAAAGGTTAAACGTGCACCGTCGATTAAAAACACCAAACGAAGCTTTCATTAGGTAAATCCCCTTCTTGATGTAAGTAGTGATTAATACACAAGTGCACCGTGCCTACAATCATGGTGTCAGCATTATTGTGATGTCAACGACTTGCCTTCTCCCACCTGGTGCATAAATGATAATAGAATAATGGCAATGTGCTATGTTCCAATCTTCGGTAAACCCTTTAATATATACGTACTAATAGCTGGAGGCTTCGTCAGGTGTATTGTTGCTGTTGTGATTACTAGCGTTATAGTCCAGAAGACGCGCCTGGTAACAGTTCTTTCACTGGGAACCATACACTTGAACAGGAAAATTGTTCAACCATATTAAAACTGGTCATTGGTCTCAAGTATATGTCCAGTCCACCTCAAGTCAATCTTTGTGTGGTCGGAGAATGCATCTCGTTACCGGGCCTTTCAAATCCCAATGATTGTCTACCTTTTGAGATAGTATTGAATTCCGACGTACCTCTTTTTCGCCAAATATTTTGACTTGAATCATCTTATAGTCGGTAACACAGTAATATTTTTCTCATGTAAATGATTGTTCCACATTCGTATCTCATTTTGCGCTGCACAGAGTTATCTTTTGTGTGATCGAACTATTCACGGCCATTCATTTCGCCCATTCAGCATCAGTCCACAAAAACGAACGTTGATTGGGCGAACCTGCAAACGATTGATTGACTGGGGCCGGTTGTGTTTCGTACAAAACGAACTACAGTTCACTGATGCCAAATTACTTCCGTATACCTCCACCAATGTGACGGCGGAGAACGTTGTGATGGTTGCACGAACTGATGAGACTAATAATTGATCTTTCTATTACCCTCTTCCTCATTTTTAAAATACAGGTGTTCTGCATTTGGTTATTTTCTGTAAACCGGATAGGTTTTCGGGTTATTTGTTTGGCTATCCAGAGTTAGGTTCCTTTGTCTCTAGATATCTGTGCAAAGTATTCTTTATGAGCGGAAGGATCTGAAGACTGGGCATTCTTGAGATGCTCTCGTGTTTCCTTCTTTTGGGATATAATACAATACGATTTCAGTTCATTCCTTTCACGCCCTCTGCTCCAGATTTCGTTGGCCGGTGCACTACCCTTTGTTACTTTTATACGAAGGTCGTTGAAATTCAAATGACAATATTTCCTCCTCAAATGCTTTCTTTTCCGGCATTTCCGTACTATACCACAGACAGTGGTAATCAGATTTCATATGGCTCAGTTCTATTGTAAGGTAATTCTGGATTGATATGTAATCACGTGAAACTGGGTGTATTAGTTGCTATGATAAGATTATCGGGAGAGTAGAAGTTGGGAATGAGGAAAGAACCCCATCATATCGATCCACCGCTGTGTGTTATGAGTTCTTACCGTCCAAAGAATTGGTGTTGTATTATGTACTGATAGGAAATAAGCGGTTGAGGGTCTGTACGGAAGGCCTGATAGCTGACGTTTTCGACTCAGCGAATACGCAGTACTGATGGTTCTTATCAAGGATATAACAGCTGTGCAGTGCTTCCAAAAATTGTCAACGGTGAGTTGGACACTGATACCACTGGATGGATCAACTCATAAATTAGGAAAAATCGAAGATAAACAAGTATTAAGTCAAAATTTGAATACTGCCACTGATTTTTCTGTTAGCCATCTTTCCTTATGATGTGTACTTTTCAGAGGAGGGTGAAGTCTGCTGCAGGATGTTGAAGGAATTCTGTGTTATTCCTTAATACATGCAATAAGAAATGCGGTTGTATTTTTCGCTTCTCGGAATCGGACCGATGACCTTTCGCTAACCGGGCATTTGCTCTGTCGACTAAGCCGTCGCCGTATAGCTATCGGGTTCATTAAAGATCACTTCCGTTTGTTGAACTCGCCTCCCCCCACCCCCATTATAAAATCACCGGAGGATGAATTTCGAAATTTCCAGTTCCATCCTAATCTTATGAAGACTATGTATTCAGGCTAGTAAAGATTTTCATAGTATAGCGGCGGCGACGTTTTCTCAAATGCAATTTTTTTCACTGCCTTAACGAAAATGACAGAGTTTAGATCAACCAACTGCATACTAAGTTGCGACACACTATGAGTTCCGTGTGTTTCATTCGTTGCTAATAGGAGGGAAAGCTCGAATTCCCCCGGTGTAAATTGCTCACAACATGACGACCATTGAAACGACCTAGTAGACTTGAAATGGGACATGGGCGGATGGACTACCTGGATTTAATTGCTGCTTTTCGAGTTCAACAAAACCCACGCGTTGCATCCGTATTGTACCGTTTATTATTTCTAGTTTAGGCGGCTAGATTTTTTAAAATCTGACGATCCATATCAGGAAGCTGATCAGACGTGTTAACAAACATTTAGCAAAGGTTATTCCTTTTCACCACCGACCTGAATTGGTTTACAACTGGCATAAATAGTTTCTTCGTGTAGTGACTTGAAAGTATGATACAGAGTTCCAACAACCGGTTTCTCAAACCTGGACTGTTTTTGAGCGAAGCGATAACCTCTGTAGTGCCCCGTGAACTGCTTTTCACGCGTTCTAGGTGATTTTGATAACCAGCTAGTCAAGATGTGTCTATTTTGAAAACGGTTAATTTAGTGATGAGCGGAAAATACTGCTCAAAATTCTTTTTGATAAACAGCTATTTCCGGTTGACGTGAACAAAAAAAATTGAAGAATGGGCGCGCTGTGTACATTATCACCAACTTTGGAGTTGGGTGTTTGCAAACTCCGTCTTTTAAGGTTTTTATACTTGTTTGGTGAGATTCAAGGATCATAGCTTGCACCCGCTGATTCGAAAATATTCGGTGATGTAAACGTACCGGCAAAAAGCCCGCAAATATTCCCTAGGCACACCTTGAATGCTAAGTTCTTCATCATATCCCTCTTCTGATCATTATTTTTAATAGTTTTACCACACAAAAGTAAGTAGAACAGAAATGGAAAACATTGCCAGATTACTATGTTTATTTATATCTCAATGTGAATGATCAACTAAATCGAATAACGTTCACAGATTACATCTACTAAGCTTGTTCTTTGAAATAATCCTGACTGGCCTTCATATCTGGTTTGATCGTCTTCTTCCCTGCTTTCCAGTTGACTGGACAGACCTCACCGTACTTCTCAACATACTGAAAGGCATCCAGTAGGCGGATAGCTTCGTCGATCGAACGACCGACAGGTTTGTCATTGATGGTGATTTGGCGCAAAATCCCTTTTCCATCGATAATGAACATGCCACTGAATAGAGGGGATTTGAAAGCGTTATTCAGCCAGCAGTATGTAGCGCTGAACAGTGATCAAAGATAAGTGGTTAATAACTATACCAACTGACAAGTACGGTTTGCAAATTGTCACAGGTTAGGCGTTCCTCTTTGAAAGTAATCCACGAATGTTACTTGGTTCCATCGGTTAGTATCCATGTTCGTGGTGTTCTGAACCTATAAAGGTGAACGCTAGAGATCCGTGTTCTGTCATGAGAATAACTATTCCTTCGATTTAATTGCCGTGCCATACAATAAAAAGACAAGAAGTGAACTCCATTGGTCGTTGCCTCTAGGCAAAACAATCATGTCGCAATGAAGTGTAGAATTGTTTGGGGATACAACGAAGGTCGAATGAAACCCTAGCCGCAGCATAAGCCTACTGTACATTTACATCTTCATTCAGCCTTAGTGGGGTCGAACACTAAGGTTGATTCATAAAATTTGGTTTTCGTGGCGGAACTGTAACCCGAACGAGGAGGATGCGTAAAATCTTCGTCCGTTTGTGACACCAAATTATGCCGTCAGTCTATCCGATTTTCATAGGCTAACCAGTCCATACAATGAACATCTAACGTGACCTAATATTTATTGGCACATATGACCATTGCTTTGGTACCGGAGGAACCGTTTGTGTTTGTAATACGATTGGTTTAACAGTTTAACGGTGTAATCGTATCTCAATCCGAAAATTTTTCACTGTTCTGAAGTTCAGTACCCTCGAGGATAGTACCAACGACTCGTATTTGGCGGCATCCAGGAAGCCCTTGTGTGCTTGTGCTATGCTGTTGTGAATTCTGCTAAAATAAACTACCATACATACATCAATGGTCTTCAGGTCTGCTCACCGAAATGTATCACCTTCTTCTTCATCCAGGACACCAAAAGCCCGTGAAATGTGCATGGTCTTGTCCGCCAACAACGGAATTTCCATTTTTCCAAGTCCACCTTTCTTGCGCTCGATGTTGGTCCACGCAAAGTGACAGTACTGGGAATCGGTTGAACAAGCTACGACCTCACAGTTTCGGCTCCGAAATTCCTGAATTCGATCGCTGAAGGCGATTATCTCTGTGGGGCAAACAAATGTGCTGTCGTTCCGAGGGTGTATACGGGAGTGTAATAACGGGAGCAGGTGGGATATCAGTTGTAATAATTTTAGACAAACCAGACAATCACGCGTCAGCTCAATTTATAGGAAATTATTGGTGTGAGAATTTGCGCCGCAACTCACCTATTCTCTAACAGACTTCGAGTAAATTTCGTTCGAGATTTTAATCACAACAGTGTTTCAAATAAATAACAGTTGTAATATTCCTACGCTGAAGTAGAAAGGTTTTGTTACTAGGGGCAGATATCAGATGAAATGTCATCGCGCATACTGAAGGCGCGTTTGGCTTTTACCAACCTCAGTCACGTGTGGCGCCGGCGTGACATCCGATTGTCTGTCAAGGGTCCAGTGTACATTGCGACGGTTAGATCGGTTCTTTTATACGGCTGAGAAGCATAACCGTTATGGGTAAAAAATAAGGCGATGATTGTCGGTGTCTGGGCATCGATGCCTCCGTAGCATTGCCCTAATATGGCGGGAATATCGTATTAGCAATACTGAAGTTAGGTGTGGGTTGCTGGGAGCCAGTGGTTATGCACTGATTTTAAAGGGATTTAGGTGGCTGGGTCAGGCGTTACGCACGACCACCGATAGACTTCCTCGGCTTACGCTGTTCTTCGAGACAGGTAATGGTTGGAAGATAGGTTGAGGCGACCAGTCCATGACGCCAGAAAGGTATGAAAACCTTAACCAGGAGCTTTGGTTAGACTTCCAGGTTGGGGTCCACGTGACCCGACTATCAGATGATTGGAGACATTAAGTGATGTGGTCAGGTGTCGCAGATGGTGGCGTAATTGCATTCGAACACTTTCTTGGTCTTCGTGACTTCCGCATCTCCGGTTTCACGTTATGCCCTCTACTCGACGATGCTGGAAGGTAGCAACCGAGATCAGAGTACGGAAGTACGAGAATAATGGTTGAATGGACTGAACTGGTTCTTACGTAGTGATCTCAGTTTACAGGAAAGAAACGAGATTTTAAATGTCAGTCTTTCTATAACGCAGTGGAAACATTTCGATAAAATGCAATGAATGTTTCAACGAAAGGAACTAGTACGCCAACTGTCTTCAAATAAGTTAGTCGAGTTCTAACGACCCATTGGGAGAGAATGCATCTCAGGTAACGTAGTGATGGCAAACAAATTTCGAGATATCAAGCTAATCGTCAGTCCATAAAATGAAATAATGGGAACTTACAAATCGGCTGGATAGAAGAATATCAATAGGTATTTCCCTTCATAATCTTTCAACGATATCTCTTTGAACGTTCCATCCACGACTGCAGTACCCTTAAAGTTGGGTGCTGGTTTATTCGGCTGGAGAACCATTACGAATGAGATGCTCGGCAAGGACTGAAAATAAGCTCAGTGATGGCTTAGTTTGATTTATTCATTAAACTTGTCCATCATTTAGCTAGTTTTGCCTGACTATAGACCAATGGGATTGGGATGGTTTTCTGCGAACCTGGTTGGTTCAGATTTCGTTGGTACAACATCACATTTCATGAATATTGATTGTGTCGCACTTGTACATTTTGTTGGAAAATAGATGTTTCGTAAAATATACTTGATTTAGCATCCAAATCTGCGTTCGGCAAACGTCTTCATAATTGTTTCGTCTATAAGCAAAATATTCCTGACCGTTGTGGGGAATACTTATGAATTCTCCAGAATCATTGATATAATTACTTCCTCGAAAAAATTCCGATGTTTCGAAATTATATGATTTAGCTGCATCTCAAATAGTGCCTAACGTGCCAGTTGCACACAGATTTGTTTTCCTACTACTACCACTCGAAAACAAGGTTTAATTTCCAATGTGTCCCTTCTCGCAATAACATATCTAATTACTCCCCGTATCGCACTTGATTCGCATATGGACAAAGAACGACAGAGAGAGAGAGAGACGTAATTTAGTTGCGTATTAGTCTTGGTGCATAATTTCTTTTCTACTCCACATATCCTGTGGGAGTCGAACGTGTTGTTCTTGACCAAACAAGTGAGCTTGCAAGAGTTACGCAAATACAGATACTAACTGGTGAGTATATATGATCTTACATTTGTCGAGTTCAGGTTCGATCAACAAGGCAGAGTCATACTGACATAGATATGTTTTTGTTGGCTTGGGAATGGTTTCCATCTGTTGAGCCCGATCGCTTCCGTGAACGTGAACGGTCGAAAAACACATGTTGATGTAGAGTATCCGAAATGATTTGTCGCGGCGGGTGTTGTGGTTTTTTGGTAACGGGTCTTGCTATGGACGATGCAGGTGTCGTACGACTTACGGCTCACAGAGAGTCCTGCGTTGACCGTTTTTAAGACGCAACCTGGAACACAAGCTGTTACGGAACTATCTCTTCGTACTTCCGATCTGCGTTCCTCCACATATGCATTCGAATTCATAGATCACCTGGGTTATTAGTATCCGTACCACACTGAAACGGAAAACCGAGGAAGCAGCAGCGAAATGATTCCTGAAACAGATCGTGAAACTTTGCGATTCTGTGTTCTCTGTTCAAGTTCATCTCGGAAAAAGAAAGTTTCATATTTCCCCTCAGCAACAACTGCTTTGGATGTTTTACTGAACGGTGGAAAACGAGCTCCCCACCAGACATTTGACGACAGCTATGAATTGATATTCTCGATTCTCTTCGCACACACTCTATTGTGATTTTATTTGCATGATAATGCCAATTATTGTTAATTGCGCAAGTCAGAGACGAACTAAAATCTTATTAACACGAACAATCCAGAAGTGTTTGTCGTCAGACATTCGAAATTCGAGTCTCTTTGCCGTTCGTGTACCTCGGCCCAGTCTCGGGGGCTTATCGCTTCATAGTCATTTCGGAGTCCATTTACTAGCTCGTGTCTCAATAAACATTTGGGTTCTTCCGAAATAATAACTATTTCCCATGTTCGAATTGTAATATTAATGCCTCGGATATCGATAAAACGGTATCATGACTTCCACTTAGTGATTGAACAGCAGTTTACGGCCAAGCTCAAGCCAAGTCATCAAGATAAAAGTTAACCACGGCAATTATGAGTTGATCCAAGTGTCAGCCCCAGTGGACTACAAACCCAACCGCGGTCATCGCTGACGCTTTATATCCGCGGGCGTCACTCCAGCTGAGCTACGAGGCCACGCAAACGACTTTAGACATTTCGCGAATGGCCATACTGTTTACCCGACCGAATCACATTAAAGCATGGAATCCGCCAGTCAGCTTGTGAATTGACTGCCTACATCAGGATTTCTCTGAGTTAACCGGAGTTTATAGGTTGAATACTGGGGCATTTTTGATTAAGAAGTATTGGGCTGTTTGGTGTGTTCACGTAACTCAGCTAGTAGTACAACGTGGGTGGGATCTATGCATAGGCTATGAACTATTCTCAGAACTGAGGCATTGAGAACACAAACCTTCATACTACTTGTCTGGTAATAATAGCCTTTTCATAGGCCAAGATGAGCCAAGACTTGCGTTGATAGTCCATACCCCATCCATCCAATCACTGAAAAGCTACATGTGGACGATTGCTCCATTTGTGCAGATCGAGGTAACTGCCCTCACCTACCCAACTGGTATCCCCAAGCCAAAAATCATCGATGTTTCGACTAAGCAGATCACCATAAGCAATAGGTTTAGCGTTTCTTTCAGAGAGCATATTTTACTGATTATCGTTGCACTGTTTTTACTACGGGATTGTGCACGAGTACAATGGAAGAATGGACATTCTCCATAGCCATAAAGGCCCACTGCATTACTGGAGATAGTCGACAACCAGACGCTGAGACTTGGATTGGAGAACTACGTAAGGTCTCAATAGGAAGATATATCTCACAGAATTTAGCACACAGAAGCGTTCGTTATTCAATGAACATATTTACTGATCTTCTCTCACCCTCTTATTCCAAGATTGGAAATTTCCGGACATCATAAACTGGCAGTCAAAACATGCTTTCCCGAAATAATCTTAAAAAGAAAAACCAGCTTTGCAAAGTAGCACATAAACCGGCAGGTCGAATATTTTAGAACTCCCAAACTTTCCTAACCGAACCAATAAACCATGCTTCGTTTTTATTCGTTTGATGAGCCAATGAATAAGTGCAGCTAGTCGAGCCTCGTCCGAGTTGAACTACACTTGAGAACGTTTTTCTTTTCGTGTTAGCCAACAGTCGACTACAAACTTCTCGGACAGATATTACTTTGAAACTTTATGACAGCCAAGGCGTCAAATTCGTGGTGAGGCCTTCCATAATTAGACACGCAATCACAAAAATCACTTTAAGGGACAGTTTCATGTTATTATATATTTACATTCGTGTTGGCTTCGGTGCACTGTAACTCCTGCTTGATTTTCACCCTCAAACGACTTTGGCGACTGCAATTTCCCTCCATCTTCTTTGTGTACTTCACCAACTCGGGAAGTGACAGCCAACTGCGAGGCCGGTGAGCCTGACCCGCTAGTCGGTTGGGACTTCGATCACAGAGAGATCACACAGTTCCGTCAAAGACATCTACCACCGCTCTTGACCCCGGTCTGGAAAAGACCGGGTCTGCGTACGAGGCTGCGTCCGTACACCACATTGCGGCGCAGGAACGATGAGCGCTCAGTGTAGTCGATGAGGCGGAAGTGGTAATGCGGTTTGACGAATGCCAGATCAATCTGAAGGACATTCCTGCCTGTGAGTCGGACGGAACTACTGAGTGCTTTTGATATTATTCCGAAGCAAGTTGTGAAACTACAGGGACTGGGCCCAATCAAAAACTGCCGAGGTTGACAAAAACGCGTTGCTAGACACGGAAAGCCCCTGTCTACATTAAAAAGCTTCGCTTTGGTGGAACTTTTATTTAGGTGATCCATAAGTCGTTCGGGTAATTGGCGGGCCCCACAAAGATCTGTTAAGTTTTATGCATTTTCTACTGCATGCACCACATGTAGGTGGGCTTGCCTAAATGTCGGCATTGACAATAATCTCTCCATATATATATATATATATATATATATATATATATATATATATATATATATATATATATATATATATATATATATATATATATATATATATAATCATTCGTTTGTTCAACAGTATAATTAGATAAACAGTACTGGCATTTGACTTTGAATAATGTTTGGCTTTAGCGAACCAAAAAGCTTTTTATCCAAATCGGTAATTATTCGTGGTAACGTCTGTTCATTTTCGGATGACCATTATGGACACTTACTGCTTCTTAAGCTTTGGGTTAATTAAATAAGGTCTGATTCTGTGCTGTAGCGAGTTCTTTCAAAATACTCCATAGCTGGACTGGATCGCCTTAGATCAGCGATAGTCCGGCTCGCCATATGAAGTTTGAACTCCACCATCACAGGTAAACTTTGGTGACCGATAGTACTCCATATTTCCCCGTATCTTCGCCCCATTTCACTTTATGGGCCTGATGCGGTTCTCCATTGTGAGTCCCAGGGTAATGGTTTCTGGTTCTCTGATAGCACAGCAGGGCCCCGTGGTTATAGGAGAATATATGAAATAAAAAATTATTTGTTTATGACATTCGAAGCCGATTAGACGTTGATGTGCATGGCGGAGGCTTATGCTCTGCCTGGTAAACGTTTAAGTATTTATTGGCCACCAGATTTTCTCCCTTCGCTTCCTACTCAATCTACTCATATGCATCAAGGTTGTTCACATCCGATTTACAATGAGAATGATTGTGTTTGAATTTCGATCGCGGTCTAAAAATCTGATACGTTTTATGGATTTCAGTTTACTAATAAGATTGAGCGAAACACTAAATCTCATCAGTGCGGTAATAGCAGAAATCGTGCCTACTATGATATGAACGAGTTGAAATAACTTGAAGACTAACAGAATACCCGCAGCCTAATACTCCACAGCCCCACGCGGACAGTATCGAACTGGATGACGTTTGATTTGCCGTGAACTCATTGTACGCTTTCAGGCTTCCGCATTGAAAACAGCATTATCTGCTAAATCTTCTTTACTCCGTTTCATATGCAATGCCCGCATTCCTCTGGATCTCTGGGGGATCGTGCAAGTCGCTTTACCTCAAGAAGAAATACTAACAAATTTCTTCGTCCTACCAATACTGGTATCCAAATCTCTCCGAATATACTATCGACGACTGCTATTATTCTTCATTTTACAAACGATTTCGCTCGCCACTACAGAACAGCACCTTGTTATCGTATTTTGGCTTGCGTGCCTTTGGGGCACAAAATGCCTTGTAGGTTGGCTTTCTCAAGCCGGAGGCGCAATCATGCTTGACATGTTGGTGGGTAAAGAACAGACGAAGTCCAGTCTTTGAACCAGTTGATGGGCACCATCTTGTTCCATCCACTATACTCCTTGAGAGGACATCTCAGGATATAAAAGCCGAGAGAAGCTGTTTAATGATCAAGAATCCTGCTTGAGATAGATGTACCTGGGGTTTCTCTCGACAACGGAAGAAGTGATCGCACTTCTTTGGGCTACTGTCGCTCGTCTAAGCTGGGCAACCCCATAGCCCAAAGGATGCTACCTGGTACATGTTCCACTTGCTCCCCTGGATGAATGAAGCTAAAAACCGGATCCTAAAAAAGATCGATAATAAAGCACCAGCGAAGACAAGATACGATGAGGTCGAAAATCAGGTCTCACATGATAGCGGTCCCTCGGGAAACGTTTCTTACTTATCTGCCCTTTATTCTCCACATCCCAATTCTGAGTGAACATATATACGTATAATACATTTATACATAAATGTACATATATAAACTACACCGTCTTGAATTCACGCTTGGAGCCAACACAACAACAACGAGTACAAATTGGGACGGGGGTATAACAGAATATAGAAACACTATTGATTAGTGAATACGTTGTGACATTTCTGTTTTCTCACAGTACACTTTTCCTTGTAGTTTTGTTTGTCTGAGTGATATGTTGTGATTATGGAACACGAGAATTCAACAGACAGGCTGTACCGCTTTCGCGCCACTAACTTCTGTTCTGAGCCTGTCCCTTAACATCTCTAACCCACAACAATCCTCATCTCTCGGGCCCCAATCCGGAATGCAAGAAGCACCTACCGTTACACCAATTCAGACTGACCGCTGCATCACCTGTTTCAGCGTTGTCTAGCACTTGCGAATAGAACACGGAAAGGTAGACGATGTGAAGGTATACGCGATACACCTCCGGACCACCGGAGGTGGTGTAGATGTCAGTTATCTCTGCATAATAGAAGACGGTGCACCCGTCATTACTCACTCGGTGTTCCCACCAGATGAGGGATATGCTTCACAGACTTCGGTCGTCAAATACGGAAGGCCACCGAGCATCCTCAGCGCGGAGTGCCCGGGTCTCGCCAAGGTAGAGCAAAACACTACGTGGCGTTGTACAACGGTCCCTTAAGAGAGAGCCGGATGTGGCGGTGTTTCAGGCCGGCGAAATTTGTTCAGGCTCTTGCTATTCGTAAAGTCCACCAGCATATTCTATCGCAGACTTATTCGTTAAACTTCCTGTTGAATTATGTTACAAAGTATGTGATGAGGAACGTCGGTTGTATGATTTCAAGACCGACTCAAGTAGTTTGATTTGTTGGTAATGTACCGCCAAAAAATGTACCATTCTCTTTCAAGTTATATTCAAGTTGATAAACGAACAAATTGTAAGATGCAGGAGAATAAGTTGTTTGAGGACCCTCAACCATCGATCCATATGACTTCTACCGAGATATCATTCTTTTAACGTAAAATATCATTCGATTATGTCTTTTTGTTATTTTGAACAGGTTCCTCAGTTGCTTTCACTTGATCACCTTTTTCCAAGGTACTCAAGTTTTCCAACTGGCTTGCCTTCGTTGGCGAGAGTTCAAACTGTGATAGTTTAACGTTTCTGGCCCTCGTCACATAGAAATCTAATTCTTCGTTCATTAGAATCAACTTCTTCTCCATATTTTCAACCTGTGAATGAACAGTTGGGGGAAGAAACGTGGATAATAAGGTAATGCTAACTTGTTCATAGTTTTCAATCATTAGAAACAATGGGAAATACCGTCTTTAACAATAATAGTGCTCTATACATGACTAAACGATGCACTCACAACGGTGCCCCACGCCCGATTTTCCCCTGTAATCTGCTGTTCCCGAAGTTTGGTTTGCCGTAGCTGGTCATTCAGTAGGTCGTAATTTTCTTGAACCAAACGCAATTGAGTTCTCAAATCCTCACACGTTTTCTCTGTTTCATTCAAAGTGTTTTGTAGTTTCGTTAGTCTGCAGATATGATTTTGAAAAAGTAAAAGTGTTCGGTCGCATTAGGCACCTCGAAAAAAAGTACGGTATCCGTTGGCTATCTATAGATATGAACTTCTTTTGTTGTACTTCAGATCACTGCCATAGTTCAGTTTTTTCAACGAATAACAGCAAACCTGTATGCTTTGATTTTTGTCGGTAGCTCACGACACCATCGAGCTCAGTGAAAAATAACCAGAAACTTCAAGCGTAACCAAATAGAAAAGAAAGTTATAGGTGAAAGTCAAGAAAACGGAGAAAAAGCTCGAATGCAAATCACCACTGGTCGCGTTATCCAGTCACCTCACCGAACGTCTCCAATAATCCTTGTATGTTCTGCTGGTAAAGGTCATGTGAATGATCAACATAAAAAGACGAATCTAACTTCCGCAGGTTACTTTCGGCCCTTGTTTGACAGATTATCCGTTGTCATACCAGAGCCCAGGGCGTTTCAAACTGAGATAAGTCAGACGCGCCCCGTCTGTGTACGCGAAGACAAATCATTTTATATGCGACCACCTGGTGAGAATTAACTACCCGGATAACAAAACGTGCGCCGCAGCTAAGGCTTCTCCTTCTAATAAAAATTAGTGTAGGACCAACCCAGTCGTACGGCAGTATTTTACATCAAAATTGGTCTTTTTATTACGTGCTTGCGCATGAGTGCAGTGGAATTGGATAACCGGCAAACAGACCTTGAGAGCTGGAGCGGGGAACCATATAAAGTCCCCGTAGGTCAGATGTGGTAACGATCCTGGCGACAGTGAATTACTGTCTATTCTTCTATGAGGATAGGGCTAATTTCAGAACTACAAAAATTACAAAGCGTAAGACGAAGGGTGATAGAGAGAAATCCTGACGCATATCGCTTTTCGTGATAAACTCGGGTGAAATATCGCGGTAAGCATGAACTTGACTTCTACTGTTATTATAAAACTACTTATTGATCAACAATTGTTCATCTTGATTGTTGAGCGATTGGCTTCCGAGCCCTATTGGTTACGTCACCTATCCTGAGAAACTATTAATCGCAAGCTCACAGCACTCAGTTGCTTATACTTGACAAAATACACTGATGAGTTCTGATATCAGCACCACTGTCACAGCTGAATACTTGTACTCGTTTAAAACGGGCACTTCTTTACCTATGGTCGAATATGCGGCCTGCCTAAGTAAGCGCTGATTTTCTATTTGTAAAACGTTGCACATAGAGTAAAGTGTATCTGAAATGAGTTTTTTATCTCGGAAAAACTGTCCTGACATCTATAGAGCATTATCGTATGCGCTTTTTTTGAGAAACTTCCTCGTCATCAGTTCCCAAAATAGATTGTGGTGATTCAAATCGAGGTGCAGTATTCTTATCAAGGGAGCCCATTTACGCATTCGTTTATCATTGTTAGGAAAGTAATAAGTAATGTCTCTGCGAAGCCACACAATAGCGAAATAACATTTGTTTGAAGTTACAGTGCATTTAAACAATGGTGGAAATAATTTTCATCTTTCACATCGTTTACTTTTCAAGCTCTGAGAAACGAAGTATTCGCTGGTTCTGACGAGACTCGAAGACGGATTTCATGGGCTCATCAATCATAGAGAACCACTGTTTCCAATGTGCTAGGAACAATAGATAAAATGAGTAGATTATTTTAAATTTTTCCTGTCGACAATCAAAGTCAGTAAACAATTATATGACAGATGCGAAAGTCATCAATAAGAACTGATCGCACGTTGAAAAGTTTCAGTGAAGACTGGTTTACCTATAAGACTTAATAACATTATTCAACTTGTTGGAAACAACTGAAAATTGACCGCACACCATTTTTATTTTTACTTTCTTACTAACATTGATCAGTTTCATTGTCGTCGGCGAGCTTAAACAGAGGCAAATGAAAGTGTCAACAAGATCCCCGTGGAATGGCCACATTAGAAGTATGCGTGTATCCTTACAAAATGAGATTTCAGACGAATCATAGGCTACAACAAAATAGGGGGACAATTCATGTAGTTTTCTCCTAGTGGTTTCAGCAAAGAAAACATTTTCCAGTCTGCTATTAGATAGCACAAAACTGGTAATTTAGGAAGAAACGGGGCATTTTTGTCCTTATTGCAACACATTTGTGTCATCCAAGGTGTAAGCTTAAATAAAACAGTTCGGTTCAGACAACCATTACCATGCACTGGTGTGGTGGCATTGTTTTTCATCTTCTAGTGGCAACCTCAAAAGGGAATTATGAAAAAGAAAAGAATATTAAAGAAATAAGAGAACTGCGAATATTGGTATCAAGTAGATGAATAACTTTTTTGGATACAAGAGCGCCACTGATTGCGACACCTAGTCATATCGTCCAATGCATCTAACCATAGAGTGGGAGGGTCCCTTGGACCCAACCAGGGGGTCTAACATGCCCTACATGACCAAGTTCATTAGTTAGGCTTTTCATAACTTTCTTCTATGTCTTGGACTGACCACCCTTACTCATCTTCCAACCGATACCCGTCTCAGCGACCATTGCGCGTCGAGATATCCTGTCAGGAGACATGGGTAGCACAAGTCCCAACCATCTTAGCCTGGTGAGCCTAAATGTTTAAACTAACGATTTGGTCCGTAAACCTAAGACTCTTCCCCGAACCTCAGAATTACTTATACGGTGTTCCCGACATACTCGCGCAGCCATAAGAAGACATCGGTGTTAAAATACCGACAGTCTCCGTATATCCTCCAGCCGAAGAGACCACGCTTCTGAATCATACAGAAGCATGGACCTGCTGTAGCGTACACTCGACCCTTGATGGATAAACGAATGTCATGTTGACGCCACCGATGATTCGGGTTGGCAAACCCCAAACGAGCCTTCTGTTTACCCAAAGACACCTCATCTGATATCCGACCTCCGAATACAATGCAGCTGCCCAGATAACAGAACTCTTCTATCTGGTCTGCAGTATGCCTAGACATTGAAGGGCTTAACGTTGGACCAACCCAGTACTACTACAGCAGCATGCTTTTTGAAGGTTTAAAATGTACACCGAATATTACTATGCAGTCCCTTAAGCGACCTAGAAAAGCTTGCAGCTCAGCTGGATATTCACTTAGAAGAACTACGTCGCCCACATATTCAATTTTCCCACCAGGGAAACAGCACCCAGCTAAGACAATTATACCCAAATGTGGGTGCTAGTTAGCACTGACGGAACCAAATTATGACCACGAAATTCGTTTTAATGGATGGACAAGGTTTCAAATTGAACAGAATGGTAAATATCTTTGGCCTCAGGATTCGAACCTAAGCACGGATGTGAACTACAGAATTCGGTCCAGTATATCTGCTAGCAGAACCAGGGCAGCACTAAAGCGTTGGTGTCATCTGCTTGTGGAAGTGAATTCTATTGATAACGACAGATCTTAGCATTTAGATCGAACTAACCAGCATGATTATTATAGTTCTTTCTAGCCCAAACAACCTTTAACCGGGTACCAGATGCGATGGTTCTGGTTGCTAGCCTTCTGTAATTGGATGTGATTTAAATCATTAAATAAGAAAATAGCGGGGAAAAAAGTAGCGATTGCATTAATAAGTAGATAACCATGCTGTGTGAAAACAAGAAACTCTTTGATCGCGACACCTAAAGTGTTCAACTGATGAGTAAGTAGATCTTGTAGGCCTTGCTCAGGAAGCCTAGTATGCCTCATATCCAAGAGTTCACTGTTCAAGCATTTTGTTCATTTCTGCCTTTGAACAGAGAGGTGAGAAACATAGGTTCGCACGATGTATCCTGAAGCGTTTTGCTGCGTCTGTACACGTACATACTGCAGTCAATATTATTTTCATAAAGTCAGTGGAATAACCAATGAAACTGAGACAAGATTGGAGTGCATGAGAAGTTATGGGAGCGAGTAAAAACGGGGGTGGGGGTTCTAAATGTTAGGTCATCAGGGTAGGGCTAAATTGATAAGCCATTCCCGCTGTTTGCACAGTTCGGGTTTGTAATTGAGAATGGCTGGGGCCTCAGCATATCTAAGCGATCTCGCATTTGTGGCGTCGTATATAACCATAAACAAGTTGCTTGGATTTACAAAGTATGTTTGGAGGTGATCCAAATGTGAAAAGCCTCTGGCCTCGGCGGGATTCGAACCCGCGCATGGTCACCACCCTCGCTCCAGCCCCACGAGTGCCCTACCAGCTGAGCTACGAGGCCACGCATGAGGGCCTTCGACTTTCTGCATATGGATCACTGTATACCCGCCCAAATTACAGTAGCATATGGCATCCACCACAGTGAACTAGCTTGTAATTTGACTGCCTACAGCAGGATTTCCCTTTGTACTAACCGGACTCCACCAGTTAAGTGCATTGGATCACCTCAAAACATTATCAAAATCTGCCAACCACCAATACAAAGTGTGTTTGCTCAATCAAACGTTGCATAATTGATGATCTGATTGCTTTTGTTTTTGTTGATGATGTCATCACTGTGAACTGACAAGTCATCGATTTTTGAGCCATCCTGGAATATGCTCATTTATTCGGTGAGGCAATTTTCTCTTTGTTCTGCTTATGTAGAAGGTTGAGCATCCACATATAAGTTTATGGACGCACGCTGTAGAAACACCATGTACTATGAAACCATTAAGTGCTCAGAAATTAAAACTTTTCCTACAGTTGTAATCCAAAAGTGACGAAGTCAATCAACTAACTAGTAAGCGCTTTAAGTCAGTCGTCAAATGTACCACGCGGCCGATCCAGTCATTATTTTCACAACCACACGGATAGCAACACCGTCGGTGAAAGAGCCGCTGCTTCTCTGCGCCAAATCAACTGCATCTATCAACTCACATGTGGGTGCTCAGCAGTCTACATAGGCAGAACAAAGATTGGGATCTGTTAAATTTTTCGAGTACACTGATTTCCAGTTACCATTGACGAGCACTTTAAGCAGAATAGGATGACAGACCTGCGTCCAAAGAATCCGAAAACAGCTGTAATCTCATTCGAGTCGTACGGAGCGTGCATGGACGAAGAGTTCATTTTTAGAATCACAGGGTGATTCTTCCAAAGTTATTTCCTCGGTTAATACAGCTAGCCTTCATCCAGATAATATACCATACGATTCAAATCTAAAAGTCAAACTTGTTACCATGTATCCATGTTCTGCAGTTTACCCGTGTTATACAACGAAATCACTTTGGAAAAATTAATTCGTGATTCTAAAAGTGGATACTGATTACTATTCAAGTGAGATCACGGCCCTTAACCAACTCTGGAATGCTCAAAGGAAGGGATGATTGGGTAGAAGAATACCGGGTACGCGTACCTGGTGAGTAGCAACAACCGCAAAACCGGTCGGTTGCTTCCGAGGAAGTTATGTTATGTCATCCAGATACATTGTACCAATGTTGCAAAACTATTACTTAAAAGTTCACAACATTACCAGTTTTTGTGTTCCTTTTTGAGAAAGTATACAAGATCAAATGCCTTGGTAAACTAGGCAGGCTAAAACGGATTTTTTAATATTTTTTGAAAAAAGATCTTCATTTCCTAGAGGAACTGTACTTTAAGCAGCATTGCGACAGTTGTCTCGTATTGTATTTTCCTCCAGTGAAAAATATACGAATTTGTCATATCGAAAACCCGAAAATAATTCACAGCAGTCGAAATGTCCCTCTAAGTAACCAAATTGGTGCCGAAGAACTGAAGTTTTACACAAGAGCCCATGGGAGTTATGGTATACTGAGGCTGCCTCATGTGGTTTTTGTTCACATACCAACTGACCGGTTGCGGAAAGGCTTTTCATGACAAGTAGTGTGATGGAAAGTATTGGAGTTTCTGTTTGAAGTTACTTAAGTTTGAACAACAAAGATATATCGCACTGGTCTCTCATGTCGACGTACTCTGTTGTGATAGCGAAGATATATCACCAATTTCATCTCCCGTGGATTCCGTATCGGATAGTAAACAATAAAATCCGCTGAAAAAGTAGTTCTTGAACTAAAGCAAGACGAACGTAAGCGCGAAAGCCATAACGTACCATAAAACGAATATCTTCTATTTTGATTTGCTTCCCAACATGACGAAGTGTGTTTAAAATGGTTGTCTCCTGCGTCGAGTTTGAATAACCTGCTTCACATTTACTGTGTTCCGTTTCTGATGTTGTGGGATTTGCTTCATTTTCTTCGTTATTCTCGGGGGTACGAGGTTGCTCCAAGTTGCTTGTTTCAGTATTTGCCTGTGGGTGACGTATCCAAGCCAAGTAGATCAGAATGGCGAGCATAGCACTGAGCAGGTATTCTATGCTAAGCGCGATCGGAGCGGATCCAACCATACAAAACATTATCTGATCCCAAACAAATAGAAGTGCATCAGGTTGCAGGAAGCCTGATGCAGATGAAAGCAGTTATCTGTTCATAATCCTTTTTCTTGTGAAATTATTAAAGATGATTTCAATTGTCTCAAGCACGTATCAGATGACAAAAGAACTACAAAGAAGTAGTAATCCACGACGAACTAAAATTCCTAAACGAAAGTCTTTGGATGTGAATTCTCATGTTCACTTATATTCGGTACGTATGTTCAACATATACTACCCATTATTTGAGGACAACTGAAGCTCTTGACCCTCGCGGATATCTGGCGTATATTGGGTTTACTCTAAAGTAATGTAATTCCACCTAAGGAATACCTTTTGATAATAGCAAGACATCATGTTTCGAATTTCATATTATTGTGCTGATGGAGTTGATGCCGTAAAGCCCATAACTACTAAGTCCTACTGTACTATTGGGTAGAGCAAGTAAATTTAACCTTCAGATTAGTAACGAAGAACCACATGAGGACCGAGTACTTGGCTGAGTTGGTGATTTGTCACACTGAAACGAACTGAACATAGGAGTGAGGTATATCAGTCACATCAATAGCCAGCAGAAGCCCCGTGATGGGTTTCAGATTAAGAGGCGCAGGCATATAGGTTGCTAACTATTATGCCTGAACCTCAGTCTAATAAACACAATTCTATCATGTTCAACTTATTTCTTACATCGATTAATCGACTACAAAAGTGTCCAGTATATCTGTCCGAAAAAGGCAGGATGGGAACTATTACTGTGTTTCCAGATAAATAGTTCTTCGTGCAGCTCGATTTTCACCGAATGAATACAACAGATTATTTCCACTTTGTTTTTTTAAATCTTCCGTCCGACGGATATCACAAAAGTTGGGCTGTCACTGTGCATTCTTGTATGGAGTTACCAGGGTATCAGTAGTTTTGCTTGGCTGACTGCTTTTCTGAATTCACCTTTCATGCACAAACCTTAGGTCATCCGACCAAACCAGCACTCGGAAGTACAAGATTCGAATTTCGATCTTGCTAGAGCTCATTGGTGGTGCATATCCCCAGTCGCACCCAGGGTTTGAATCTGTGCATTTTCACCCGGAGAGCTTATGTTACAACTGCGCCACCCCGCTCCCATCCAGGCTGATTCGAATTGCCGAGTTGAATTTGTTGTTGTCCTTGAAAGGTGGAGTCAGAAGGGTATTCAGTCAAGCAAAGTATAATCAGTCCTACACTCTGCTCACAAGTAATTGTTAGTAAGTATTCCGATTATTTACAGACCACAACGATCACTTACCTGCGAACAATGGTTGTAGAATTGGAATCACCATTTCGTAAACCAAAATTCCACATGTATCATCCTGCAGTTCTGGATCAAGTGGTCTGTCCATTCCTAAAAGATAAAGTGAGAACCATTTCATTAGTTCACCAACAGAAGGATACCTGAAAGACTTTGTCATTAGCTTAAAAATTCAAGGTAAAAACCCCTGTCTTCGATTAATCCTAATAAGGGAGAGAAAACGAACTGTAACAAGAGACATACATTCCAAAACAAAGAGCAAGATCATAATTACTATCATTACGACACATACTGATGAGCAGATAATATAATTATTCTGACATTTTCCAACAGATTCCACTCTGTTTCATGCTTTCATGCAAACTCGTAGAAATACTCCTGCAGCGGAAACGTGAGGACTTCTAAAGCTTAATCCAATGAGTTTGCCAAACTTTTAAGAACCCAGTGTGATCGCCGCGGCTGCTTGATATTGTCGCCATTTTCGGTAGATCAAACCAGTTTTTTCGATCCAAATGCGTAAAAAAATAATGTACTTAAACGGATGTTGACCCAGATGATTTTGCGAAGATATGCTTATAGTTTGTTCATGTGTGGCTTATTTCGAGAACGATATATGTGCATCTGTATTGACGGATGAAGTACGGTGCGTTACTCGGCAGTGTACCCATCCTTGGAGATACCACTGCAAAAGTGGACTGCTTCTACAATGAGCTATCAATCGAGCTGAGTGACTAACAGACTGCTGGCTGCGGTCCTGAAAGTATGTCGGTTTATACTGCATGCATTCGTGTTTATTTGTTCAAATTAGTGAAAGACTGAGTGAAGTTGAGTAGATGATATTATCGCACAGCAAACCTCAATACACCTGTTTACCGCCGCCTCTAAGAGTGTTGCTGAGGACCAAATCACATCGTGTCTCAAACTCGGAGACTGGTCAAGCTCTCTGTTACATTCATACAATCGAGAGCTGTCTGCAAATGAAATGGAACAGCACAAGCACATTGCAACCATCACCATTTCATCCATAAGCGGTTTCATTTTATCATTTTTTACATGATATGGCTAACTTTTTGGTGTTACAGCTCAACTCACTATTGAAAACCATGGAAGTACTGTACAGCTGTTTTGTCCTCGTTAGTAACCATCGGCGCTGCATGACGAATCATAATAAAAATCATCTAATCTCTTACTACTAGCACTCACATAGTAGCCAAACGGAATGCTTCCGTTGTACTTAGGCCACTATAGAGAAGCCGTCCATCACAGAAGTCGCTCACTGTGCGGGAAATGCGCTGCCAACATTCAGAGTCATTGTCGGAAGGGTCCTATATCATGTGGTATATGAGTTTAATAAACCATCGAGAATCAGCCAGGATAACACATTGGTTAGGTATTCACCCGGGGTTCGAGTCCCCTGTGAAGTTCGGTGGATAGGCTCTACTGATGATTCTTAGCAAGGATTAAATGACTATACAATGCCTTTACAGTTTTCAACGGCAACTTGAGCGGCAACACTGCATAATACACATGAAAAACATTTAATCTCCTAGTATTAGCAACATTTTGCAGCGAAATACAGTTTGGTAGACAAACGAAACAAATAAATGTTAGAAGCTAATTTCTGCGGCGTCCATATGTCGGTTCGTATCCCAAATCAAAGCATCCCGCGCATGGTTAATTGTTTCAAGCATGTTTTGTGAACTGCGGTTTCTCATTATAGTGCTAAACATTTTGATTTTCTGTTTTTGTGACATGTTAATAAAGCTGATGTTATTTCGGAAAGGTTCAAATGAAGTTCAAAACAGAACAGCGTACCATGCCACACTTGGTACGTTCTCAAAACCGCTTCCCTGATCTAGGTAGGAACACGCCTCTGATGATGAGCCGTATTTATTTATCGGTAGAAATCAAACGTGATTAAAGTGTACCGAGCGGTTCCAATTAAACTCCATGCGTTAGCATGCAGTTCGCTGAGCTCGCATTTGCTTCACGCAAGTAAAGTTCTGATTGGCCAACGCTTCTCTCTAGAGTCTGAGTCATCAAGCCGCCGGCGCATACCATGATCTAGTTTCGGGACGATCGATGCTCGCATATGGAGTGACCCATCACGAGTGTGCTTAGTTTCTGACTGAGGCGTGATGCACGTGGTTCGTGTCCCAGTCATGCGAGCGTTTCTGTCTCGTGAGTTCTCAAAACTACTTTGCTTCCAGCTGTCATTTCCGCTTGGAAACCAGAAATAAGTCACTAGATCACCGCATAAGTTCAGTTTACCTGATGTTTTGTTGATTACTATTTCTCCAAGGTAGCAAAGTCCTTGCAGACCATTAAACAAATTCAGGAGTATCACTCCTCTACTCCACAAGGTAAAAAATGTGCTGGTTGATTACTGATAAAACCGATGGATTTGATTATATTTTTGACCACGTTTGCCATATACTCTAACTGCGGATGAGGTAGTTGTGTTCGGCATGATCAGTCACGTGTGTAGTCAGACACTCTCGCAAGCACACACACTGCAGACCATTGCTCCGTATCCCACACACCTGGACACATGCACGTACTCAGGCTTACGCATACACGCATACAGGCTTCGCGTTAGTTGTGCTCCGTTCCGGACTGTAGTGACCAGGCACGTTTCCGCGTGTCTTATGACCTTGCGTGGTCTGATCCAATTATACGCCTGGGTTGCGTTTTCGCTGGCATGTGACTCAGACTCGAGTATTTACTTACTTACCTGCTTGCAGCTCGGCTGACGTGCTTGCATTCGCGTTTACTGTATGCTTTTGGTAAACACACGTCCGTCCGTACAGTCATGTTTACTTTTTCCTTACCGATCATGGGATACAACAGAGATAAGTTGCCATATGACGCGTCAGTTGGCTCCCGTGTCCGACGCAGTTCGCAACCGCTTGAATTGAAAAAGCAAACCAGTGCAGAAGCACCATAAGCCACCAAAACAGTAATGGCATGTAGACACACTTGATTATTCATTTGAAAGACATTCTTGGCGATAGTGTTGTCATTTATCTTCCGATATCGGGCGGACCCCACTAGATTAACCCCCAATCCACGGCAGCTACACGACTTTTGCCTACTGAGTACTGCTTCAGTAGTGAAAACTGGAATTCGACCGATATAAAGCGTCATGGGCGCTGTTAGGGCGACCGATGTTGATCCAAGCGAATTTTTCCGTTTGTATGATATTAAACAGTTAACCACAATCCCACGTGGATTTTACCTCATAGTAAAAACCGAGACCAGTTTCAGACCAGAATTATAGCACTAGGATATTTGGCCGTTATAAAAGCTGACCCACGTTTTCCGGAATGCGTAATTTTCTCACCACTGCTTTCCTCTCAAAAGTGTTTGCCTTTATGTCTTGTCCCTAGTTTTGGAAGTTAGGGCTATGTCCAACTAAACCCTTCATCATACACTTGTTATTGAAAACTCTGTCTTAGTGCCCGTGTTGGTCCTAACTACCGGTTCAACTATTTCTCACAAGACGGCCCAATTTCTGTATTTCATTGCACAGACTGTTGCTACTGAATAAAATGATGCAACTGTCCGAAATATATCGGTAGCAAACACAACAACCTTCTGAACACTTCATTCAGGGTAACTCAGTAATGAAGAACCTCGAGGCTGAATACCATTTATTTACAATCTGTTTTGTAAGCGAATTTTCACTAGAATTTATCAAAGAGTGCATCAGGAAAATCGATCGAGATGATGTGTTATTACACTTTCAGTATAAATCTTGAAAAGACCACCCAGTGGTGTTGAATTCTAATCGTTCAACAAGTTAGTTTATGTTGAAAATCTCGAAGAACTCGGAAAAGAACAGTTGATGACTTTCAGCTATTTTTTCAGCTTACAGCTTGCACATGATTGTCTTGTTTCACCAGGATTGTTTATCTTTCGTACAAGAGGACCTAAAAATTCTCATATGAAAACGTTAGCAAATCAGGAATCCAGTAGTATAAGCAAAATGTGTCTTATACTTCAGTATACGTGGGTAGCAGTTAATGTAATAATTGGTGCAATGGATGAAGAGTTACGCACGTACCCTGGTCAATCGAAAGCATATTAAGGATTTTTGATGCCACTTGCTCATCTAGGCGTCTCAACTGTTGCAAGACACAAACGCCAAACTTTGCCTGTGATTGTGGCTCTCCTTTTGAATTGTGGATTTCGGCTACCGCATGAGCGACCGATGGGCAATATCTCCGAAACCAAGTTGGAGGTTGCTTGGTGACATATGGTGGTAACTGGGACATGAGAGTGAAAAGTAGCTCGACCAGTGTCAGCACTTCCTCCAAGTTTGGTGGTTGGCTTCTGCGAAAACCAATTGTTTTGAAATAATGTTACTGGGTCCGCAGATGCTTGAGTCATTTGTTAAACTATAAGTTAAGTTTTGACTGGACACATTATGTGACGGTCAATAGTTTCACAAGTCTCACAGTTTCTACCGCTTGAGTGAAATCAAAGCCCCGGTGTTCTGGAGCACTGTTTTATGGAATAATTTAGACGAATTTAATATTTCGAGGGGCTTCTCCTCCCCCCCCCCCACTTTTCTAAACATCACCCCTTATGATCGATCCAGTTGTGTAGTGGTTATCACGCCTGTTTTACATGTAGCACCTTCTAATTGATTATGCATAAACTATTGACCATAGTCAATTCGATGTTCTCAAGTTTCAAGTTTCCAGATCAGAGGATATGGAGGCTTGAGCCAGATTCGTATCCGGTTTCTTTGAACAAATTTGGCTCATGCTTCCACTTTTTTCAGGTTTCATTATGCAAAAAATTATTTTGATTCATCCATGCCTTCCGTGTTGCACACTATTTATTTTCTCAAAAATCTCTGTAGTTGTCATCAACTATCCCCAGAGTTGCACTGAATGCAAATGCGTTTATCTTGTTGTGAACAATAGACTTCGTATCTTGCCTCTTGTACACACTGAAACTTTGTTTCATTTTATCTCTTCATTTGCCTATGCATCAAAGATAACATTTAAAATATGTCTATTGATAAAGCCTCATCTTCAGTGCTATTCTCAGTAGAGCTCATGATAATTAGTCTTTCAATTTTCTTTTTCAGTTGTTCTCAGTCATGCCTACGTACACTGTGGTCAAACTGATAGTGGATAAGAATCAAGGCGTCTGCATTCTTAGCAAGAAATGGGTTTCAGAGGAAGAACCCATGCGTAAATATCAGACTTGGATGATGAAAATCTCCATGGTTTAGTGAGAAGTCATGCAACGTTGCTGCTGGATTCACTAAATGACCAGTGGATATTTTCATTCACACTGGTAAGTAAGAAATTTATCCGGTTGTTAACGATTAGCCGTTTACGACGAAACTCGGTGAGTTCAAGGGCAGAGCGAAGATAAACTGTTCCCATACAGTGGTGGCACTGTGGTAATAGGACTGCCCACTAAGAAGACCAAGTAAGGTTCAGTTGAGATTGCTATTGTTGTGTTTGCAGGAAAAAAACAATGAATAGTATTCGGAAGAAGACACACCAACCAAACGGCCCGCGATGTGTTATCCAACGAAAAGTTTGATCAGGCTTTTGATAACGATCATATTTGGCAGCCGCCAATGCGCTCGTTCCACCAACCAGTGCACAGAGGATACCGGTGGAAATGAGTACACCAACACCCCCAACCAAATCGGATTAAGTTCTTGGCAAAGTTAAGTAACGTGTGAAATCATTTGGAAAAGCGCATTCCGCCACGGTGGAGGGAAATTGTTCTCCAACACGTAAGGAAAATACTTTTTAATTATATTCTCCAGAACATCCGAATCGAGAACAAGCATTCCCATATTCACTTGCGACATTCCCGCCAATCGGTAAGTCTTTGAGTATTATCTGAACGCTCTATAGATGCAAACTGGTCAACCGGCTGTCTAGATGGTGCTCCTGAAAAATCCATCACTGAAGGGCTGGTAAACACTATCAAAGGTGAAACGGTGTTCCTGAATTTCACCACGTTTCACATGAAATAAAGCGTCCGATGGAAGCCGCGTTTTATTTAAATCAATCACGAACACGCTGGCTCCAAGTTTTGAACCAAAGGCTACAGGCTCTTGAAAATACAGCCGCTCTGAATCCATCGGGCTAGGTGTTTCCGCTGGCAAGTTTTGGACCAGTTGAAAGATCTGAATGAAAATATTTTCAGAAAAGAGAATAGAGGCAGTTTTCTAAGCTTTTACTTCGTTACTCATCTTTTCAATTACAAGATGCTATTCTCAATTCCTCAATGGACAGTAACATGCGTTGGTTTATACAGTTATTGATGCCCCGCATTATGAAAAACTTTGATACTGGAGGTCAATTATGCAGGGACTTAAAACAAGTATGATTTCAAGAAAACACAGCTACACGGCCGTATTGTGGATATGAGTTACATTTGTCATTCACTCTTACTACCTTAGACTGGGTTTTTCGAAGAGTTATTTAAATCCACGCAAAAGTTCGACGTGATTTCTCACTAGATACAGCACGGAAATTAAAAAAATTACCCATCAAAATAAGACATTTTATAATGTAATGTTCACCATCCGTTTACTAGGATCATGAAAGACAGGATTTCGTTGTGAACTTGGAGTCACAGCTATAATTTTTTACGAAACATTTTTCCTTGAATGAGCTTATTGCTCGTCATTTTGCCAGTTGCCTTTCAAATAAATACGCAGCGGATTTCTAGACATTTAGTTTTGATTAGGATTTTGTCCAAATAGCAGTGAACTACGTGGTTCATTATGGGATGGAATTATAGGTCGCTTTTAGTCCGTCTATAGGCGTGATATGGGTCGTTATTCGAGGGAGGGGTGGTGGGGGTAACCAGGATTAAACGAGGAAGCATTCGCGTATCTAGCACACCATTAGGGGTCAGAAAGCGTGTCAATATCCTCATCGTAGTTGGTCCATAAAGCTGCACGCTGATTGGTTCATAAATTTCAGAAGGGTTTCCGATTTTCCACAGATAATCTATCTTGAAGCTGTCCGAATTTCTATACTGGACATTTCTGAATTTCTTCAGTTTTCTACTGGTTTGGTGCTTGTAAGGTAGTTTACCTCTTCCGCCACGTCAGCTGGCAGTGAGTTCCACACTTTGGTTGACCTCCTGAAAAGATGGTAGATCAGTTGACTGCCGCTTCGTGAAAGTTATGAAGTGCCCTCTTATGCGCGACTGGTCACGAAGAGGGAATTCCGCCTACAACTCGAGGCCCTTCTAGCCCCGAAGTATTTGCTGGATGCCTATTAGATCACTTCTCACTCTTCGATACGCTTCCGGAAACAGCCCCGTTAACTCGAATCGCCTGTCTTATCTGATCCTATGTAGTCCAACGATGAGATGAGTGGTGGGTGGCTGTACCCTTTCCAGCTTCGCCAGTTCGGCAGCTCTGCAAGGGAATGTTGCAGCTCCACCATACTCCAGCAGATTATGTACGTGTGAGGTATACTGGTGTTGAAAGCCCCACTAGGTAGCTTCGCAAACGTCAGGTGGATGGTATCAGAGATGCTCCACGCTGAGGCATACGCCTTGACAGACTGATCGAGGTTTTCTAGCGAAAAGGATACTATCACTCCGAAGTTTCTCCCACCGATGGACACTCGAAGAGCCACTCCTTGGAAAAATTATTTGCCACTTGACCTCGGTCGCCCTGACTACAACTGAGCTCACTTTTGGGCATGGACAGGGAGAGCCTACACGTTGGACCACGGGGTTAGAGTATCCAAGTCCACTTGTAGGTCGTGATAATCCGCTGTAGTCTCGATCACACGCCAGATTTTGAGATCTTCGAAATAGATCAAACTAGGGGACATCAGTTCTTGTGGCAATTCGTTGATGAAAGCCGGGAATAGAAATAGTCCTAAGACCGAGCCTTGTGGTACTCCACAGCAAGCGTCGTGACACTCAGAGTAAATGAAACAATTTTCACAGAAAAGGTCCTTCCCTTCAGGAAGCAGTCGGTCCACTTGTGCAGCGGTTCTGTCACTCCTAACAATTTCAACTTGATGAGCAAATATCTATGGTTTATTTTGTCGAGTGCTTTGCTGAAGTCAACACAGATAACCTCCGTAGAATAGTCCTCTAATCTAGCCTGTACCCACTGTTCACTCGCCAAGTTAAGGTTTGACAGACAAGATCAGCCCTTTCGAAAACCTTGCTACTGGCTGCTGAGAAGCTCGTGGCTTTCGAATTACTCCTGCATTTGTGTCGAGACCAATCGTTCCATAATCTTCCCGACAACACACATAAATCTAACCGGAAGGTAATTTGCAGCTTCCGCCTTTTTATCGCCCTTGAACATCGCAGTGACCACAGCTTTTTCCATTCAGACGGTAGTTTGCAGTGTTCCATCAAGTTGTTAAGCTTTTTATGAGTGGGGACGCGATGACTTCATCTAGTTCCTGCGGCACTAATTGATGAATCCCTTCCAGACCAGGCGATTTATATGGAAGGAGCCCTCGCAGAGCATCGATAACCTCTTCCACCGCGAAAGATCACAATATCGTGGTTGTTACTGTCTGGGGGAGGATGCGAAGATGACATCTCTGTAGCACAAAAGTCGGCTTAGTGGCGCGCTAATAGTGCTGCCTTTTCCACCAATTCAGCATAATCTAATATGTGTGAAGGAAGAGAGTCAAACTTCAAATATCTTCGAAAACTACCTGCTAGCACGGTCTGTGGATTTTGTTGTTCGTAGTCCTTGAGATGTACATTTTGCACCTGTTTTTGACAGCATACTTTTCATAGAACTTTGTTATGCTACAGTGACTGGTTTTGACACTCCCGGTTATAGTGTGAAGGGACAATGACCAATGAGAGTGCGTTGTACATACAGCGGTCCCTGGTATCAACAGCACATGCGTGACGTATGCCGTGACAATATTAATGTGATGGATCCATGGGTACGGGGACTTTTTCCGTGGGAAAATTTTGTCGCGCGTGGCCCAGGGAAACAAAGCTATTGCGTTTCAGTCGATCTTACTGAGAAAAATGATTTTCGAACCGACTTTTCAAAATAAGCAACTTTAGTAGTATAGCAACGATCATTGAATTAAGCGTGTTTGGCAAATTTGTATTCCATGAGGTTTAGGTCAGTTAACCGTATCTGACGAGTAGCTGAAGTGACAGCGTAGTGGTGAATAACGCATTAGTATCAACACGATGTCAAATAAATTTTGAGAGGTCTGCGCAGTTATCGATGTAGCCTGATATTTAGGACCCAACTGAACGTTGGCAAAAGATCAAGGAAGCCTTGTATGCCGATTCGAATGCCCCCAGAACTCTGGTTCAAGTCGGTATCACAAACGATGGATATCCTCTACATCAGTTGCTATGTTGGATGCTCTCAGATCCGTTCCTCCGGAAGCCACATCCAATGAAGTGCATAAATCCCTGAGACGCCAACTGACAAGGAGCCTGAGGAATGACCGTGAGCAGTGGTGGATTGCGAAATGTAAGGAAATGGAAAAGGCTGCCACCGTTGGCAATGCTCGCAACCTTTTCCGTTTGATTAGAGGTACCGGTTCACGGAAGCCTGGTGTAAGTGAGTTAATTAGGGAGTCCGATGGCTCACTGATTCACTCCCAGGGACGTCGTCTGGAGCCCTGCGTGGAGAGCTTTAGGGAACAATTCAGTTGTCCCACTTCAACGGTGGACCTTCTAAATGTACCTGCCAACGAAACGATGCAGGTGAATACCGTTGCTCCATCAGAGATTGAGCTTACTTGGGAGTTAGGTTACTTGAAAAGGTACAAAACCGCTGGACCGGATGGGTTGTCTTCATCCTTTTCAAGGCTGGAGGCGAAGCTTTGGTTTCAGAGTTAACAAAACTCCGGTTTGTTTGGGATTATGAGTAAATTCCCAGGGAATGGTGTGAATCCGTGATTGTGCTGCTCTACAAGAAAGGTGACAGATCCTTCTGTGAGAACCACAGAGGAATCAACACTTTTAATTTAAGATCGATGCAAAACGCCACGGGTAATTGGGCTGTAATGAAAGCAGTGGTTCAAGAATTGGGTATAAATCAGATGCAATTCTTAAGCCTAAGTTTTCACTTCACTTGGCTGCCTTTAACATCCGCACACTGTCAGATAGAGCAACAAGCTTCCCTTGCTAGAAGTCCTGACACCTTTAAAATAGATGTAATAGGTGTGTGCTGTGTCTCCGAAACACGCATACAAAACTCCGCTTCTGTGATAACTCTTCGTACCCCGGATGCAACCTCAGTCTTTCACTTCACTCTTCGCATGTCGAATGATTCGGTATCTGGAGCTCGTGGTCACGCTGGCGTTGGGATTGCTTTGAGCATGAGAGTTGAGCGTGCACTACTAGACTGGATTCCAGCCAGCAGTCGTTTGTGTGCAGTTCTGTTGAACGGTTCTGTTCGTGTCAACAACAAAAACCTGAAGTGTCGATGCTTGTTCGTCCTGTCTGTGTGTGCGCCGATTGACTGCAGCTCCTCTGAGGCCAAGGACGAATTCTATCAGGATTTGTCTGAGCTGCTTCGAAGCGTGCGTTCAACGGGCGTGGTGGTCATTGCTAGGGATTTCAACACCCAAGTTGGCCGTTTGGGAGATTCCGAAAGGCACATTATATGCCCATTTGCTATCCCAGCCGATCGTACCGATAACGGCGATCGTCTCATTCAGCTGTGTTCTGACCACGGATTGTTTCTGGCAAGTACGAACTTCTGCCATGAGAAAGGGCATAGACTGGCATGGCGTCCTCCCTGGTCTTCACAACGTTGAACTCAGATTGACCATGTTTTGATTAGTCACCTTTGGCGTGGATCAATTAGAGATTGTTGTTCTTTTGGTCTACGCCTGTGGACTCAGATCACACCTTGGTTCGTTGGTGCTCGCTTCCAAGTATACCTGCCAGCGTAACGATGCAGGTGGATATCAGTCCTCCATTAGAGATATAGATTATGCGGGAGATCGGTTACCTGAAATGGTACAAAGCCGCTGGACCGGATGGGTTGCCTTCAACTTTTTTCAAGGCTGGCGGCGAAGCATTGGTTTCGGAGTTAACAAAACTCTTCCGTACTATTTGGGATAGTGAGCAGATTCCCGGGGAACCGTGTGAATAGTTGAATGTGCCGATTTACAAGAAAGGTGACAGGTCCTCTTGTGAAAACCACAGATGAATTAGCTTGGTAATTATCGCGTCTAAACTGCTCACCGGTCTTATTCTCCACCGATTATCTAGTGCCCGGAAAATGGGTAAACGTGAGAATCAAGCTGGTTTCAGACTCTTCGGCAAACCTTAGAGCATAGACACACCTTTCGTAGACCCACAATCTGTGTCTTTCTTGATCCGAAAGCGACGTTCGACTCAGTCGACCTCACAGTTCTCTGGCGCTGCCTCTCATTGGAGGATGTGTCAGAGAAGTTTATTTCTCTTTTCCAATGCTTGTATGGGAACAGCCGAAGCCGGGTTCGTGCTTTCGGTGATCTTTCATCAGAGTTCGTCACGGAAAGTGGTGTTCATCAGAATTGCCCTTTTTCATCCTTCCCGTTCAATTTTGTGATTGAAGTGATTCTTGAGATAGTCCTATCCTCGTGTGAGAATAGCGGCGTCGATCTTTTTTCCAGGCAGTAAACGGTCTGACTTGTAATACGCTGACAATATTGTTCTTCTGAATGAAGATCCAGGTAAGTTGCAGGCTCTCTTAGATAGCCTGGACAATAATGTAGCAGTGTATGGGATGCGTTTTGCACCTGCAAAGTGTAAAATGCTGCTGCAGGACCGTGTTGGCTCGACACCAAACCTCTTCTTGGCAAAGGAAGCTCTATCTGAGGTGTTAAGTTTTGTTACTTGGGTAGTTACATCTCACCTGGTGAATAGGTATTAGATGAAGTGTCATCGAGTGAATAGAGGGCGCGTTCGGCATTTCCCAGACTCTTTCATCTGTGGTGTCGGTGTGACATCCGATTGTCTGTTAAGGGTGGAGTGCATACTGTGACGGTTAGGTCCGTTCTTTCATACCGTTCAGGAACATGGCAGTTGAGGGTAGAAGATAGGCAAAGACTGCCGGCTTTCGAGCACCGATGCTTCCGTAGCATTGCCCGATTATGATGGGAACACCGTATCGGCAATGCTGACGTTCGGTGCGAGAAGTTGGGAACCAGAGTTCAGTCTCTGGATCAAGTACTGAATCTAAACAGGTTAAGGTGTTTGGGACATGTGCTAGGCATGCCCACCGATAGACCTCCTCAGCGTACGCTGTCCTCTGAGACAGGTGGCGACTGGAAGGTAGCTAGGTGGTCAGTCCATGACATGGCAAAAAAGGTGTGAAAACCTCGACCAGTGGACTTGGCCAAGTAGGACGTGTTAGACTTCCAGGTTGGAGTCCACGTGATCCTCCTACTAAATGGTTAGAGACGATAATGGATATGGTTAGGTGTCGCGGTCAGTGGCGTAGTTGCACTCGGACTTTTTCCTTGTCCTCTTGATTTCCGCTTGATGCTTTGTCTTTTTGGATATTTATCGCTATGATTCTATTCTTCTCATCTTTTACTGGACGATGCCGGAAGGTATCAATTGAAACCAAAATACAGAACAGCGAGGTAATGATTGGATAAACTGAAACTGTAACTGAAATTTTGATGTCCAAATAAATTAGATATACTTTCCAGCCCGCGTTTTCTTTCTATGTGCTCTCCTTTCGATTGCTCCTTTTGCGCTTCTGTGTGTGGCGTCCTCCGTGAATGCCAGTCTGTTGTTCGTTCCTGTCTCTAACAGGAACTTAGCTGCGTTATACGCATTGTTGACTGTCTGTTTAGTCTTTTCTGCATCGGTCTCTATTTCTAAAGCGGACTATTTCATCTACGCACTGTCGATATGAGCTTATCTTTTTGGATCTAATTTCATCCCCCATTCTACAACTGTTGACCCTTGACCCTTTCAATACAGCTATTACCCATGTGATTTATGTAGACCAGAGGGGGAGCAATTGACGACAGTTGTTTGTCTCCGAAAAAGTGTTCTGAAATCTTTCAACATGTTTCTGTTGTTTCTGTTGTATCTTAGAGACTGTCAGATGCTCCACAATACCTTAACGAAGGATGAAAACTCATAGTCACAATTTATGTTATCCACTGAATCTTACATTTCCCAGTATAATAATCTATTTATGAAGTCTGGCTTTTGTGATCAGCCAAGAACTGATTCCACTTAATAAAATACGCCGGATTTCGGTTAGGGGAATTATCTGAATTGAGACAGTAAACAGCAGTGTGAATGGATTATCTTGTGATAATAAGAATATCCGTTTCGTGGTCGTAAATTGCACCGGTGGCACATCAACTGTTATTTTATCACCTGCTTCATTTAAGGCCGCCTGGGATCCGTTAAGCAGAATGAGTTTTCATGGAGACATTTTTCAAAATTGATACGGGGGCATTGTGCGAACAGATCAGACAGTTTTGTTTACCACCTAATGAAGTGATCGTTTCTCCCCTGTAAGGAATAATTCCAGTAAAATTTTTCATTGCAAAATAAATGACTGAAGGACCACAGAACAAGATAAATAAATACCCAGGTCTCAAATTATGAACCACTATAAACATGGAATGCGTGATACAAAAAAGATTTTCTCATCATTTAGTCGTTCTTTCTATGCAATAATCATCTGGAATCCAGTAAGTGGTACACGTATTCTAGGCGCTACCATATAAGAGACTATAACACAGTGCCGTATGAAATTTCTGTATTAGAAACAAATGTTTCTTTATTGGGTAACCGAAAAACAATGTTTTCTTTTCCGCTCTGGTGTTTAAAAGCCCGCATGACCCTGAAAACCAGAATCTCAAGTTTAGTACTACTTTTGATATGGCTCCGTATTAAAGGATTCGAAGGTTTGATTGCTCAAAATCAGTCGTTCTTATCGATGTGAACGGTCGTTTAGTCAGCAATCAAATTTTGAAAACAACAATAAAATCGAACATTAACCATCATATTATACTGATCTTTGTTCATCAGTGTGTAGTGACCTGGAGATGACTAAGTATGCTAGTCTAAATTAGATAATGAAAATTAATGTAAACAAACATAACATTAGTATTTAGCTGTATAGAGCTGCTTACTGGCCGTTCCATGCTACAGGTCTATTTTTTGTTCAATTACTCCAGCTGCATTTGACTTCCACCATTTGGAAGAAACTTTTGACTGTTCTGCTTGCGGTCTGCCGAATCCTAGCTCCCTTGGCTCACTTTGTTTCCGATGCCACTTTCACTTTTAAACGTGATCGACAAACTACACTGTTCCAATAAATATTGTCGTGCATCCATCCTATCGTCTTTTGTCATCCTGTGGAACTTAAGTTCCAAAATGTTGATTTGTTGCCCGCTCTCTAGGTTTCAACTTGAGAGGCATCCATAAATCTGATTCAATTGAAACAACCACTAACGGCTCACTGGTTGTGACGGTTCTGAAGGCGAGTTCATTGGTGGCAGCAGTCTAACTCAGAAATCAAAAGGATATAGGTAAAATGTAATAAAAGTCTAACCAACGCACCTAGCTATTTGGAGCATGTCGAGCTTCTAAGGCAGGGTCCACGAGATCCATCGAATCGCTGATTATAGACAGGATGATATGACCACTTTTCAGTAACATTGACGCTCTAGTATTCGCACATCTTATTTATACACTTGGTAATATTATTCGTAGTTCTTTCCATACTTTTCATACTTATGATTTTTCTGATATATATGTATATATATATATATATATATATATATACTTATAATTATGCTTATACATAAAACTACGTGACATGCCGTCCTTTTCTACTTTCCAAAATTATCCGATCAAAAGTTAATATGTTATTGAGAATTTACCTTGGCAAGTAATCGTTCATGGAGAGGACCAAAGTTCCGGCAATGCGAAATATGTGACTGGACAGGTTTTCGGTTGTATTCGAAATCAGATGGAAGAATGATAGCATTGTTTTGAGAGCATAAAGACAACCGACTGACCCACGCATGGGGTATGCCGAGTTGTCTTGTTCGATATAATCCTGACATTGACGCAAAATTACTTCATCTCTAATAGACCGCGTCTTTTCCACGTCGGTTCTCAAAAGACTGATATAAAGTTTACGCACTGTTATAATAGGAGGAAAAAGTATTGAGATGTTTAGCTTGAGTAGCTTCTTAACCAACGTTGCTACAGATTGCTGATAAGATATATAATTCTAAAGGGCATTTGCAATAAACAGAAAGTGTATAGGTTTATCTTACACGCTGGTCATACCATGAACTCAAATAGATCTCTATGATTATTGAAACTAAACCAAGTGACAGCCAAATTAAGCTCAGGTAAAACCTCTAGTTAAAAATCTCAGTAATTTCAATTCTTCCTTCGTTCTGTTCTAGCTGACTTCAAGTCAATAGTAATGCGAATAAATGATGCTCCCCTTCTTGGTCTGGAACTAACACATTCAGCGACAAAAGTTTCCTACTCCTCCCAGTTGATTTTCGTCCAAAGGGCACTTATACTTGCTCCAAGAAGCCCATCTCTTGCCGGGTACAAAGAAGTCCCGTTCCAATCTAGAACATCCAACTTCAATGGAAAATTTTATATTTGGCTGAAATAACGAGAAAATTAGGAAAGGTAGCCGAAACAAGAGTACTCGACTTACATACGTATGACCTAGTAAAATCTTAAAATCACTTCCCACTACCAGTGAAACATAGTATCCAAAATAGCAGGGAGTTCCTAATGCCCCGAGGTCGTTGTGACTGGTGCTATCAATCATGCGATTCGCCAGTAGATTACAATCGGTGCCAGTTTGTCAATACACCTTCCTCTGGCTAGTGAGGTGGAGATCTGAAACAACCACAAGACTACCATTATTTCGAATTATCTGTGGTTGTAGTCGAGGCTTTAGCGTCCCAGTTTCCCATGGAAGGCACTCCGCGTGGGCAAACAGAGTTCCTGAAGCAGGATGTCCCATATGTCTGGGAGTCGGATACTTTCGCCGAGGTTAATTTTCCTATTTTACCCGTATTGTGGTCCCATAATAAACGTGAGGCTAGAATTTGGTATTCTACTACCTGGAATGAGGGGGATTTCTCGGAACTAGTTTAAAAACCCAAATGATCAGAATGAAGCCGGGAGGGTTGGAACTTTTGTCACGGGTATATTTCACATCCATCTGAAGTGTTCAAAACTGGGCGTTTTGAAAATCCTTCTGCTCCTAGGAAGGGCATAAGAACTGCAATATGCAGACTCTGAGGCAGCTATACTATCCGACTGGAGTGCGTGAACGAGTTCTGTTTTAGTGTGATACTTGAACTGACCCACATTTTCGCATAAACGTAATCAGCCGATTTCTGAAACTGTGCACAATCAGAGAGCTGGTACAGATACTGTTAGTTTTATTTACCAGATATGCGTATATGTATGAAGGAGAGTGTGGCACTACGCAATGCATCAGCCAATCGTGAAGCGATCTGATTGTATCAGGATGATTTGCTTGCTAGATTCCGACTACGGTCATGCTAAAGCGCAATGTGCCTCGTGTTGTAGCGTTCACGTTATAACCAATATTCATCAACAGGTTCATTGCGTGGGAATATTTGCCTTGAAAATGTTTTGCCATTTATTTAGTTCTGTCGCCGATTTTTCGTCTTTTACCCTCTTGTGACACCTCAGGACTACAGTCACTTCTCGAGAAAAGTCTTCTGTCAATAACACGGCATTGTCCGAGGAAAAATGATAACCAGCCGAAGTTTTGGTTAACTCTGGTAAGATCAGCGCAGTTTTGCAATAAGAAACTGTTTTGGGAAACTGTAGTCGCGGTAACCGAAAAGTTGGCTAATTATATTTTTTTCGCTGACAGCTCCATGCTATGGATTTTACCTTTTTCGCCTAACACGTCACAAGACGCATCCTTTGTTCGATACTATCCGAACCTCGTTCAGTCCTGACACACAGCCAGCTCTTCGACAGTGATGGTATATTTTGCTGGAAGCTTCTGTATGTTCAATTGGGAATTATATGAGATGCTGATTAGTTGCCCAATATAGCCTGGAAACAGAGCAATGATTTCAACAGCTTTTGGTCACTGAGCTTCATTATCCTTATCATCATCATCATCATCATCATCACACAGCGCTAAATAACACCGCAAGCCCCACTGCCTACTGTCTTTCTCACCATGTTGCACGTTGAATTAGAAAGTATGAATATACATGATGGATAGGGAGTGGACCTACAGGGATGGGAGGAGGAAAGAGTGCCCTAGTAGCCAACACACGGAATACACAGTCTAACTGTACAAACGCACATTGATCAATCATTCTGATTCGACAGAAAATGATAACACTATCACCACTGTTCATGGTCCGCTACCATATCCCTCGGAGTCTCCAGCCAACTGGTTGACGAATCTTTTGAACCCCAACCATGAAGAAGTGAAACACCTACTCTTCCTAAGTTTGCTGTACATTTTCTTATTCATCGCTACCAAGTCATCTCTTAACCTCCACGTGGCTTCTTCCGTTCTCAAGGAGGAAAGGAAAGCAGGGCGCAGTACGGTAGACATGTGTTTGCCGGACGCTACACGTGCCCTAACAGACGAAGTCTACTGATTTGGATATGCTATGACAATATTCTCTGGAAAGGTAGCCAATACTCGATTTTTGACCTCAGCACTTTTCACTCAGTCGTTTCATCCAATCTTAGTGATACTTCACAAACATCGATGTTGGAAAACCTCAAGACGACGAATATCTTTCGCACGCAAAACCCAAGTCTCTCAACCACAAAACAAACCTGAGCGCACGGCGATACAGTATAGACTATCTTTCGACTCACCTCTACCACGGTTCTCCCATCCGTCGTCACGCTGCTGCCGAGGTAAGTGAAGCGGTAGACATATGCTAGCACCTCTCAACTGAACATCAAGCTCGGAACCGTTGGCTTTCAGTCTTGCAGCATCTCTTTACACTTTGAAGATGCAAAGAGCATGCCGAATGGGGCTACAGCTCTTGTGAGTCTATTTGGTGCACATTACGCATGCCTCTTTTCATTCGAACAAGCAGGCAAGGTCGGTGGTGTATTCTAGGTCACAAAACTTTCCATCTTTTCTTAGTTCAACGTTGACTTCATGAAGATTCCGCAACGCGTTCTCCTTTATCTAGTCCATGACGAAGTTGAACAGGAATGTCGAAATGAAACCCTCTTGTCGAACACCCCTGGTCGTTTCGAACCGACTGAATAGTTCACAGTAATCCCTTAAGCAACCAGAAATGTAAGAGTACAATGATCCCAGAGGATTCACGAAATTCTGTGGTATAACCTTTCGGTGAGCAGCAATGAATAGAGCTGTTCGGTCAACTGAATTGCTAGCGCCTTTCAAGTAGAGGAAAACCATTATTGTCGGTAGACGTCGTGTGTGCGGTGCTTTTCAAGTAACTGGCGAAGAGTAAGAACTTGGTCAATGCATCCTCAACCTGGGTGGAATCCGGCCTTTTCTTCTCGAGAATTCCTCTTGCGAACCGGTGTCAGAAGGTTCAACAAAATCGAGGCTAGCACTTTGGCGACTATTGGAATTAAGCTAATCCCACCATGGTTGCGTATTTCCTTCTTGAAGACGACACAATCAATAACTCGCCTATGATAACGGAATATGCTTCGTGTTTCAAACGTCACGGATCAAAGTGGTAAGTGATTTTATCAAGGCCCCACCGCTCATTTTGAAAGGAACTGGAGGCGGTTCGTCGGAACCTGCCGCTTTCTCTTGCTTTAGTAATCGAATGCTCGACTCTACCTCTACTTCCGACGGGGACTCAAGGGATAATCCCCGGGGAGTCGCAGTTGTTGATACAGGAGTAACTACGTTAGCGCGTGTCCAGCTAAACTGCTCTTTGGAGCAGTCAGCCCAACAACCAAGCCTTTACTGTTTGTAGTAAATAGGCTCTCCATTTCCATTGCATATCGCTTCACTGACTGGGGCTCGCCGTCCACCGTACCGCGAATAAGTTTGAACAGTCTTTGACTGTTACCTGAAGCAGCTGCTATTTCTATTTCTTCGGCTACCTTGACTCGTCACTCTTCGCGATCCTTCTTAAGGCTTTTTATGGCTTGCTTTCGTGGATTTCTTCGCATTTTAATCATCTCCTTACAGTTGGAGAGCGGAATAATTGCTCAGTTAGACTCAGCGATACGTGAGAAATCCAGAGTCTTTGATGGACATCGGATCTAGGACTGAAGATGAAACCTGCCGCCATGTGCATCTCCCCCTGGATATGGGCCCAGTGGTCATCTACATTACTGTTCATCGTAGATCCTACCTCGTGAGACAGCTTCTGTTCATAATCAATACGAACTTCTAGATCCGACAAAAGTTGTTCAGTTAATCGGGTTTCCGGTTTTCGTCGATGACCATGGAGTTGGAGAGATAATCTCATCAAAACTAATGCATGGTCCGACTCTACGTACGTGGACCAGTAGGATCTACAATTCCGAAAGGAACAGCGCTACCGGTAGCTTGCTGTGATGTGATCGATGTGGCTTAGAATACCTGTATCTTTAGAGCATCATATCGCTGTACGACGCGAGCTGTGCCGGAAATTGGTACTAGACAGGAATAACCGATTGTCTGCACAAAACTGGAGAAGCCAATCCCGTTTATATGTACGCTGCGCATACAGGCACAACACTCACCTAAACAGGCTTCTGACTCACTAAGTTTGCCAAATTGTGCATTAAAGTCACCAGCTAGCACTACAATGTCAGAGCTTTTGTTCATGCGAAAAAGAATGGCAAGTTGATCGTAGAACTCATCCTCATGCGCGTCACAGCTGTCGTTTAGATCTCAAACGTCTCATCATTAGTCGAGGTGATATCGTCACGGCGCTCTTAAATTCAATTGGTTTGAACCTACCGAAGTCTAGGTACAAGAGGTTCTCCAGGAAAGGCCCCTAGACCAATCTTTCGAAAAACATAAACTGTTTGTGAACCTGTGGACCCATGTCTATGCACGTACTTCATATATGATGACGCCATCTACGAATGAACAAAAGGCACATCGATGGGATCAATGATAGTCGAATTTATTTCAGCAGCTGTAAAGCAGGACCTTGAGAAAATTTTATGACTGAGGATTCAACCAAAACTTTGGATCAGATACGTGTACGATTCCTTCGTAATTATCAAACACTAGAATATTTAAGAAACACATTCAAAGATTAACAGTGTCCTCAGTGACATCAAGTTCACAACGGAGAAGGAGACAAATGGAGAACTAATATTCCTGGAAGTATTAGTACGAAGAAATAGTGGTGGCACTCTGCAGATTTCTGTATATCGGAAGCCAACACAAACGGACTAAATTTTGAGGTTTAGAAGTAATCACCCCAACAACTACAAGAAGTCGTGCATCCAAAGTATGTTCAGAAGGGGCAAAACTCATTGCAACACGATAGAACTCAGAACATAAAATGAGAAGTATCTTTTCAACGTTCAAACGGTACGTATTTCCTAGAAACTTCATTCGAAAAACTATACACGGAATCAGGAATGAAGCAAGTCGGAGAACCCGATCTAACCGAAGGATTTCACCGTTGCACATCAGAAATATTTTAAATGACCGTAAGACTCCCCAGCCACAAGACATCCCGTTTGCGCGTAAACCAACCAAGACTCTGAGAAGAATCACATCAAGACTGAAAGAGCAACTGAAAACCGAAAAAACAAGAAACAAGATATACAAGGTGAAATGCAAAGACTGTGACAAATACTACGTTGGTCAAACTGGGCGAAAGGTTGCCACGAGAATGCATGAACACAAATTAGCTTCAAGAATACGTGATCCATTGTCATTAATATCCGTCCACGAGGACCAAGAAGGACACACTGTCAATCTGGAGGACGTTCACATTCTGGATCGAGCAACGACGAGATGTGCAAGGGAGCTTTTGGAGGCCTGACATTCTTCAAAAAATCCAATCAATGAGCACATCGAATCGGATCGCATTAGCATCTTTTTGATAGGCAAGTGGTTCAGCTAACTCTAGAAATGATCAAACGAATCAACGCAATCCTAATCCTACTGACCCATAACATTGGAACCCAATTCTTTGCTTGAACACATCGACCCAAATTAACTCCCGAAAGACTCAGTGAACCGAGAATCTAAGAAAATATTGCAAAAGAGTCCGGAAAACAAAACAGAGAGGAGAAAAATACCCAGTTAAATATACAGAAACGTCAGCATAAATTTCAAGAGGTTAAGTTCCCTTATTTGGAAGGTATCGCATAAAGTCAAAGGTCAGTTTGCCGAGTCCAGAAGTTTGCGCCGAGAGGTTAAGAGGTCAAGTTCCTATAAATGATAATGTGGTGACGCCAAGTTCATCGGAGAGGTCAACGTCAAATCAAAGGGCAAGCTCCATGCCCGAACGAATGAGTGACGGATCGTCACCTGCGGACCGATGATTTCGGTTCGACTAATGATGAAAAAATTGCGAGCTAAACGCCAAGCTTAGTGATCAGAAGCCGTTGAAAACCACTAGGCTGAGCTACAACCAACAACAGTTTTTAGAATTATTCGGAAATAGATAATGTTTTGTACTAGATCTTTGGACAAATTCTTGTTACTTTATTTGATTTAGTTGATAAACGCCGTTAATCTAGCTTGAAGTTGATTGAGGAAGGCAGATGTTCCACCATTTTAAGGGCATGTTCTTGAAACCACATAGTTTGTATATTCTATCCGAAATTTCACATACGCGCTTCAATTTATGCTAAACCAAAATATATACATCTACTGGTCGGCATTTTTTGAATAAAACTTGCAACTAGGAGCTATTACAATAATCTGACTGCAAAATTACAAGTTCAATATCCATTTGTCCTTCCTGGTTATACTATCCTGATGTTCTCACACCTTTAAGATCGAACAGAACGGTGGCTTTGCTTGGAGGATCAGAAACGACCATAAAGTCTGACTAAATTGGGATTTGCGATGAATAGTGAAAACACTGGAATGAATAATGACTAGTTAGGTTTATTAAAGGTCTCGTTTCACTGCCCAGTCTCATGTCCAAGAGGGTCCGATTTCCTCAAAAGTACAGCTGGTTTTTCTAGTCACAAAATTTCCCTTTCTACTACACTTGTTTAGGAGCATGGGCTTAGATCGCGTCAGCTTCCTTGATTGATGCCTGCGTGGCTGAAAACTACATCTCTATAGATTACATTTCGCAAATTCTGACTTCATCCGCCGTTTCTTTCCTTGGCGTTCAACATGAGCCTTTTGTTTAGTAGTATTTCTGATCAATCGATAGAATGCGCAGTTTATAACTTTAAAAATCAGATTTGATTTGTTGTAGTTGCCTCCCAGTAGCTCATGGGACTACAGCCAGTTTTGATTTCTATCGGAAGCACCCTATTTGACTTCCTTGTGAGTTCACGGAAATGAATCGCTTTGACTTTGCCCAAATAAATCCGATGGGAGCATTTATTTTCACTGAGACTATCATATTGATTTTACGTGTGACGTATACTAACTGTAACACCCAAACGGCATGATGATCACATTTCATGTGAAATCAAGCAAAATTAAAACCAGTGTTTCATTCGGATTTATTTCTTAGTTGAGCTCACTTCGTGAGTCACTACCTAAACTGTCCAATATAATTAGGTGAATAGTTCAAGCGGAATGCAAAGCTGTGTACGCAACATGAGGTGCTCCGATAAAATAAACAAATCTCACCTCTCTTGTTTCTTAGGATGATTTTCCATATTTGATGGCGAAAGTGGGATCCCTGAAGAGCACTGTTACACAAGCGAACAGCTAGTTTCCGGCACAACTTTGGATGTTTTGCCAACAAAACTACAGTGGCATCTCGTGCCTCAACTGCAAGCAGATCTGATCGACATGGGAAGACGGAATCTGCGACCCCGGCCACTGTGGTTGGTGGGGGTTGGCCTTCACCCCTCAAACGTGTTGTCCAAGCAGTGATCGCTTCAGGCCACACCTTTCCGGACAGCGAAAGAACTGGACGAGAACAAGCCAATTTTTGTTCCACTGCCATGAATAAATTTCTTGTAATTAATTGGCACAGCTTCTTTAGCAAGATCACGTGAATATTACCTAAAATTTGGGATTATACATCCAAAAGAAGGTGCGCAGGTTGTGTTGCGGATCATTCAAGCGTAGTTTATCTGGATCCAAAACTCTCACTTGAAGTTTTATCCCATTTCGTAAAACAATTAAACGACAGATATGAGGTCATGAAGTAGGCTGATATTTTGTTTACTACTTAGTCTGCCCAGCTTATATTTCCATTTCTAACAGACTTTTAGAAGTGTCCACTCGTTATACTTTAGAAATTAAAAATAATTAAACCGGAGAGTTGATGGACAAGATAGCACAAATTTTTCACTCCTATCCTACTATAGGAATTACTGATATCACAGTGTTAATTATATCTATTACTAATAACCCTAAATAGTTTTCCTTATCTATATGATTGGCACTTCTAACGCCTTTATTCTAATATTATCATATCTTTGATTTCTTGGAAGAACTTTAATAAACTAGTGATGGCTTGAGTTTATATTAATGGATTTTGGGTAGATTTGTAAGCCTCGAAATCACCTTAATTTCTTCCAAAAGTACGGTACTGGTAGTTTCATCATTCTAGCCACTTAGTACATCTCTCGTTGATGATCTAAACAGCCAGTTCTTTGTAAGTAAAGCATTAAAGTGACAAATGTGTCATTGTTAGTAAAGTGAATTCCTACCTCAGTGTCTTTTCATGAATTTCAGGAAATTAAAGAATAATTTTCACCACAAAATATGTTGAGCTCTCTTATTTTCAGTGACCTACCCAACGGTGCACCCACATCCGTGTGAAGGTTGGCTCAAGACGAATGAGGTGTTTACGATTATTAGAACACAAATTGGACGGAAAAATCCCTACAGAAGTCAACTATGACCCGGAATACTCAGACGTGGCAAAAGGATCGAGGTTACCATCACTGACGGGATAGCTGCGAAGGTAGATTTATAGGAAAAAAATGATCAAATTCAACCTATTTTATGATGATACTTGTATTTTCTCTTACTATTTTCATCATCGTTTCAGCTCTTTGCCAGATCCACTAGGTTTTCCCAAAATTATTTGTGAGGGTTTTTGAGAACACTAATTTTTGGTATAGTGCATACCTGGAATACCCGAGTCCAGTTCTATTTACGAAACAACATCTAATACGTCGCACCAGACGCGCAGCTGTCAAGTAATCCAAATAGTGGAATTCTTCCTTAATCCCTTCGTCAGCTCTTAGATTTCCTTAGAAATTCATGGCTTGCAGTGAGATATATACACCAGTCACAGCTGATCAAATCCTAACGAATTAAAACGCGTACATTTCAACCTGAAAATATCCTCCCGTATACTTGTATGCATCAGACCTTTAATTCAACTCAGGCAAAGTTGATTTGGACTTCTTAGGGAAAAATTTACTCACAATCGACTTTATTACCCGGCTCATTTATTCTTTTTCTTTCGTTTATTGTTTTCAGTTGTTTCACACATCCAACAGGAAGTGTTGATCTAAATTGCATCTTCCCAACACATCTCAGGCCAACCTTGGTTGATATTAACCGTTAGTTCCCCTAGATAACTCTACGATATCAACAGAATATTTCAGTGAAGTCAGTCTTAATAAGAGAAAATGAAAAACCCGTATCTGATGGTAGCTAGCGCAAAATAAATCAGCTTACTTCCTGTCAGACGTTTGGATTCATTCAGTAGTATCTCATCCAGCGCTTCACAGTGTAGATGACCCATTTTTTGTATGTTTGCTTTCTGAAGAGTTTCTCCAATCATTTGATTCAATTCGAAAGTATAGGAAGACCACTCCTGTGTATGAAGATCCCCACTGTTTGTGAACTCACTTTCGTGTTGATGATAGTTGACAAGCTGTTCTCTAACCAAGTCGGAAAGTTAATCACATCTTCAGTTAGTTCCGATAGAGAAGTAGACTTTGACATTTTGCAATAAAAATTGCGGAATATTACAATGCTTTCTGAAATAGATATTAGTGATTTTGTATTTCTGAAGTAACTTGCTTAAAGCATATTTTCAATGGCGAGTTTTGTCAAACTTCCCTTATTGTAGGACCCTCCTAAATGATCAGCCTAATTTTGAAAACAACGAAGTGAAATTACACTGTCTCATTACCACTAAGTACCGTTGTGACCTTATTTGTAAACATACGGAGCCATCTAAAATGAAATAAGAAAATATCATCAAATCGTTTTTCTTCTTGAGCTTGATAGACCTATTGCCCACGAGCCAACCACATGTGCACAAGGATAATATCTTGTAATGAGTTTGTAGGAATTTCAAGGTAAAAGTAGCTTATCTTATCAAAGAACCTGTGATACTAAAGATTATTACTTCCCCCTTTTCTCTGGTTATCTCAGTGTTATTAGATCAGGCAACGAAGCTCATGTAGTTAAGGCCGTTTGTACATATTTTATGCGTGACCCCTGATCGACTTCCTCGTCATTCTGTTAGCCGAGGGTAGTAATGGTTGGAAGATGAATACAACTTTCCAGACTATTACTTCCATTAGATATATTAAAAACCTGACCGGTTAAATTGGTCACTTCAGTCTTCTTAGGCCTCCGGTGTAAATGGTACGAGAGAGGTTTAACAGATCCATTCACTCAGCGTTTAAATACATTGGAGGATTCGGCAGTATGTCTCCAACGGTAGCGTTTTTGTACCAGCAATTTATTGACCTATTTACAGCTAATATAAACGTCGCCCCCTTTGCCACTTCTCACTTTTGATTGATTTAGTTTGCTCCTGGGGAACCTACTCAGAAGTATCAACCAGAACTGCCAAACCCAGTGCACTTGTAATGGTTGCTGAGACCTGAATGCAGAGCCTTAGACCGCTCGACCATCCTGACAGCGTTTCAGTAATGCGTAAGATGTTGGTAACCAGAGGTCTGTCTCTGGATCAAGTACTGAATCTAAACAGGTTAACGTGGTTGGGACTTGTGTTAGGCATGTCCACCGATAGACCTCCTCAGCGTACGCTGTTCTTCAAGGCAGGTAATAGTTGAAAGATAGGTCGAGATGACCGGACCATAACATGACAGAAAGGTGTGAAAACCTTGACCAGTGGACTTGGCCAAGTAGGATGTGTTGGACTTCCAGGTTGGGGTCCACGTGATCCTCCTACTAAATGGTTGGAGACATTAAGTGATATGGTTAGGTGTCGCGGTCAGTGGCGTAGTTGCATTCGGACTTTTTTCTTGTCCTCGAGATTTCCTCTTGACGCTTTGGCTTTTTGGATATTTATTGCCATGCTTCTATTCTTTTAGTTTTTTACTGGAAGATGCCGGAAGGTATCAACTAAAACCAGAGCACAGAAGTGCGAAGTTGGTGGTTGTATTAACTGAAACTGAAATCTCTGAGGCCGAGGATGATCCACTGAAGGCTCGCACAAGCGGGATGGACATTATGCAGGTCGTAGACAGCAACTACTTCAATTAGTGACGTAGCAGTGGGCAAATATCTCGTTATATGACGAAGTACTGATACCAACACGCCTCATAAATTGTGATTCAACTCCAGTCCTCTATACAGGTGGCTGGCAGACTGACCAACATGAACAGCCTGTTCACAGATCCAACTCGTGTCTCCGAACTTCCTATCAAAATGTCTGTGAGGATTAACAGGTAGTTTTACTCGTTCCTTTTTCATACCTTGTGCTTTTGAGGCTAAAGCGAGTAAGTCTGGAGGCATTACCGGTTCTTTCAGGGGGAACAATCATAACCTTATTTACCTTTAATTGTTGGTTACAGCCACTGAAATCAGAAGTTAAAGGTGAAATTCCTTCATACAGATGTGATATCGGAATAACTGAAAACACCCCCTTCAGTATAGCCTCTCTAAATCTCGAAGTACGCGACTGAGCGTTGGTAACAGAAAGAAAGTCGACTTCGAATCGTTGATTACTAGAAATCTGCGATGGAGAAATACTTTATGGCTGCAATCTCATTTGAATAGTAAAGAGCATGAGTGGCCTAGGATTCCATTTTTGGGACCAAAAGGTGGCTCTTCCAGTTATTTCGTCCGTTAACATGGCTTAGCTTCAGAACGAAGACGCGTAGTCCCAAGTTTGGATTTTCGCTATAATTAATATGAATTTGTGCGTGGATGACAGGACAAAATTTCTCAGGCAGCGAACGACCGGCACAACACCATATTAATTACACAGAAAATCCAAACTAGGGACCATGTACCCTCGTTCGAAGTTCAGCCTTGTTATTCGACGAAATCACTTTGGGAGAATCACTTCGTGATTCTAAAAGTGGATATTTCGTCTAGCGCGCTCCTTACGGTTTAAATTTGATCACAGCCTTAAACCAACTGTGGGATGCTCAAAGAAAGGGATGAATGGGTAGAGGAATACCAGGTATGCATACCCGATGAGTAGCTTCAACGGCAAAACCGGTCGGTTGCTTCCCAAAAATTTTTGTTTTCATCCGGACACAACCCGTACTACATACAGCGAAAGGGAGATTTAAGTGAACCTTGTACCAATGATGAAAACTACTACTTCGTGTGCTTTTTTGAGAATGTATACATGACCAAGGGCCTTGGTAAACTAGACGGGCTAAAATGATTTTTTTAATTTCTTATTGTAGAAGAATGATCATTTCCTAGAGAGACTGTACTTCAAGCAGCATTTTGATTTCTGTCTTCTGTTGTATTTTCCTCCAAATAAAAAAGTACGAGATCATCGAACATTTTTGTGTGTTTATACTGTTTCATGTTTCACTTAGTTTGTGATTGCTCTGCGTTGACGTAAATGAGGGATATTTTCGACGACGTTCAGTAATGGTCATTCCTATTCTTACTGTTCCATGGGTCGCTGATTTTTCTTCCTGATCGCACGTAAATCTGGGGCAAAAGCTTAATTTATTTTGTTTTGTTAGAAATACTGCGGTCGGCTTATTCGTACTCCATTTCTACAGAATTCAGCAATCACACAGTTACGGCCATGCGCACAAGCTATACTGAGGTCTTTTCAGTGTTTTTTGAAGGGTCGATTGTGGATTGATTTTGACACAAATTATTATCTAGAAGTGGACCATCCATATGAAATAGTCTTCATGTGGTGAGAATTTCCCACTTTTTTACTTAGTGGTGATTTAGATACTTTTGTTGGCAGCATTAAACGTCCTCTGCCATGCGACTGTACGACACCATAGTCTAACTCATTTTTTCCTATTTTTGATTCTTCCAAGCCCGTCCACAAAATTGTTTTGACGATGCACGTTTTCTGTTTTCATATACATGCTACTCACGAGTAGTTAATTGCGTTCCCTGGTGAAAGAACTATTGCCACTGACTCCGTACGGGGAAGACTATTTTTCCGATTAACGTAACCCACTGGTGTGGAGTGTGAGAGTGTGTCGTTTTTTTAAGCCATTCCATATCAGTCGTTGACGAGGAATATTTTGAGCATATAAAGTAAAATAGCCATTCCACTTTGATTGTTTACATGTTCGCCAAGCATTTCGATTGACGACAATGTTACTACGATACTTATTGCCGTCACACGATAAAGAGATACAATCATGGAAATTAATTCCCCTTACCAAGCGCTCCTTGTCAGTTTCGTTGGGATGGTGATAATCCCACCCGTTTTAACTGGGTCGAGCCATCAATAAAAGGGGAACGGAGAAATGTTCAGTGCTAACGACTGCTAAGAGGTTAGACAATTTCTTTGTGGTAAAAGGCGGATTTTTGCGATCGCTTGACTTTTCGGAGTAATAATAAATGCTCATTTCTGAAATAAACGTAATAATTAACTTCAAATGGTTAATATCATCTTAAAGTATTAGTGAACATAAAACCTCAACTTCTGACAACATGCAGACTGCATAATAAAATATTTTCTAATCAGCAGTCAGCTTGGGTACAACAGAGCATGAAAATTTGCAAACCAAGGTACTTGAAGCATGTGATCTCATTTCAGCTGCAAGACTAGAGGAACTTCTACAAGGTATGATACCGATTTCTTTCCACAGGAAAAAATTCACCTAGGTCTTCTTAAAATCTGACCAAAATCCAACAAATAGACTGACAACTTAGGTTAAATGCTGAATATTAATAAATTCTGGTGATTTTGAGCCACACTGCAGGATCGTCCTCAGTAAGGCTGTCATATGTATGCAGATAACATAGACGAGAAAGGGTAAACGACGGCAACTAACGTTTTCGCTGCATTATCACAAATAAGTTATTTTTCTTCTAGTCACATAATAAGACCATTTCACAAAAGTATACAATCGTAATATTAATTATTTTGTTAATAATAAATTGGTCCCAGGTCCAACAGGTCGATTTGCAAGTAGACCATCTGGGGTGTTTCAATTGTGATAGACTTTGAAAAGTTGAAAAACTGCAGCATTTTCCTTAATTAACCTTTCTGCTCTTTCGAATCTCCGAGTTTCCACTCGGAGGTATAATCAGTTGGTCAAAATACAGCAGAGTCGACTGTTTTGAATCTGACAGCGTGACAAAAAAGCATGTTTTATTATATATTATAGAGAGATTCAGCTTTATTCATTTGCTTAACGCCTTGTCGTTTAGTAGAACAGACAGAAGACAGAAATTGACAGATGCAAGCGTTTATTTTATTGTTCTCCATCGCGTATGTAAAACATTCGGATCCGTGTTCAAAAGTGACACGAAGCAGCACAATGTGAACAGAAATCATCGAACAGATAAAAAACGATCCGGTAAGTCTGATTGGCTACCGCAACGGCAAACACATGTTGTGGCTTAACAGTTTCTGCTCACGCAGTGGAGGTCTAAGTCTGCCTGGTAATGCGGCCTCAAAAAGGGCTAGGAGCTTTGGGTTCCGACACTTTGCAATCGCTCGGAAAGCTTGACCCGGAATAATCTGATGACGAAGGGTCAAAAGGTATTTCGCGATCGATGAATCCAAGTTTCTCGTGGTCTTTTTAAATCCGTTTGCTATCCATTGCACTAGCCACTTCGGCACAAGCTCCTTTACTCATTAGCTGAGACACCGATCCGTTCTGCCTACGTGGGTGTCACGGTGGCTGCGGGTGAACTGATAAGTGACGTGAGAAGCATTTGAGTTCGTGGAAATGTTTAAATGGGTTCAGATGTCCAGTCATTTGGAGGTTTGCAGAAGCTGCAATTTAGCCGTAACACAGGTGCTTTTTAACGCATACGTCAAATTATGGTTATTTAGGCTGAGCAATTGATCACTCTTAGATGGTAACATTAAAGTAACTTGCTTTTGCGCGACGAAATCGGCTTGTATGGTCTAAGGCCTTTCTCCTTTGTGAATTTTAATGAACTTATCACGGTAGTCATTTGCAAAGAAGGCTCAACTGATGAATTCTTCCTCCTTCTGTAATTGGTCTGCAAATTTTACGTGCTCTGTAAAAGAGAGTTTTGATCAACCCTCGTTTGTAGGCAGCTGGCACGAAACTGGAAAAGCTAAATGTATTGTCCACTCCGTGTCGCCTTACACTAAATGGTCTTCTAACTGTTTTGATAAATTGGATCAATGGGACCCAATGTTTTACACTGTTTACCTGAACACTTGGTGCCAAGCACGATGGACCTATGAATGTTGCAAGCACACGCTGCACGCTGGCTCTCGCAACAAACGCTATTTACTCCCCTTCCATTAAATATTTTCCTTCTCTTGGGTTATGGGAAATATTGCTCTGGTGGTCATGGTGATGTATTGTGGTGCTTCAAGGTTACAAGTAGATGACCAAAGCACAGTAAGAAGGGCCAACGAGGGCAAATAATAACGAAACAGTGTGGTAAGGTTTAGTCAAAATTTTAATCCCACAGAGCACTGAAGAACAACATTATGTGGCGAACAAACTCGTTTTCAGTGATTCATAATCACGCCGTTGCATCACATTTTGTATGAGCAATGTTAAGTGGGTAGGACAAAAATCAAGATAAAGCGATGAGTAGAAAATGAGTGATGGGAGGGGAGACCAGATTTCACATTCTTGACCAAGATCCTTCTCTGGACAGTGAGTGGGTGTCGCCGGTATTATAAGTCTGATCAACAGATATGTGGTTTGTTTGAGAGTAGAAGGTGGGCCAAAGAAGCCTCAGCGCTTGCTCGAACTGATTTTGGGCATATAACGGTGGACTGGAGAGACGAATGAATACGGCCCCCGCTGCGGCTAGGACACAGCACTTCACCAGCCTTGATTGCCCACTTCGAACTTTTTAAACTGGCTTAAACGCTTCGGTAGCATTCACTGAGTGGTGGAAGCACACAATACTCGTAGAGTTTGTTCCCCAGCAAGCTGCGACACTGTTCGAACAATATTATAAATTCACGTACTTCTCACCACAAGTCATACTACACTCAGTGATAAACCTCTCGAGTAAGACTCAATAAGTAGTGGTTTGAGTTTATCCTAACTCAGAGTTATCTACTAAAAATAAACTATCAGTTAATTAGTTCAGTTCAGGTCAAACCACCATTACCCACACACTGGGTGAGGTAGTTTTGCTTGCTGCCTGTCAGCGCATAAGTTTCATTAAAAAATACCTTAAGGTTTTTTTCTAGTTTTTGTATTTTGTGAAAGTGCTGTGCAAGAGCTAGGAGCTTTGATATCGTTATTATGCAGCTACGGATGTGGAAATCAAGAAAATGATCACTTTGATCATCTGCCGAAATAACTATGACAAATGGCACCCTTCATTTGACCTGCCTTTCGACTGATCCTGATTAGATATTTATATGAAGCAAACATGCTCGATCATCCGAATTCGCCCCACGTGCGTTTCTGATGAACTTTCGCCTTTGGACTTCCGATAATGCTGACGGTATTTTGTCGATTGCAAACGAACTGCAACTTGTTTTTTCGAATGTAATACAGACTCCTAATATTTTTGCATCCCTCTGAGTGCAGTTTCAATTCGCCTCCGCTTAATCACTTTCTATTAAATGAACGAATTATAGTTCAGGATTTGAACTGTGTTACCGGCTTCCAGTGCATTACTTACTTTCTACAACATTTGCATATACAAATGGGGTGTAGATAAAAACGTTAGTTGCGAACAACCTTGAGACAACCAAAATACAATCGTTTCAGCCAAATGCACCAATTTTGCTTGCAAAGAAATTCGGAGTTCTTCCGCTTTTCCCGGTCGGGAAAATGAATTCAACCGCGTTGTTACATGAAGAAAATTCAGAGTACACCACAACGGTGAACAGAGCTAAGTTTTATTTATGAAATTTCTCAAGTTACTTCATTTTCAGTGAGTTTTTTCTCTCTCGATGACGAATTCGGCAGCACGGGGATTGTCATCGCAAGATCTGTTGCTAGGAAAATATTTGTTTAATCATACATGTCAATGAAAGTTGTGCCATTTTTACTACTCGGACTACGCCTGCTGAACCATGAGGTGTCGACAGACTCCAGAACTTTTTTAAGAAAGCTTCTTTTGAAGCTCGTGATGTGCTTCGACGGAGAAAAGTAGCCTCACTTTGGTTTGGACGAATGTCTTCAGACAGTACTGGAATGTGGTAATGTAAGAGACTGGAGGTGAATTCAGATTCAACTTCACGTAGATGGCTTAACTCTTTTCAGGGGGTCGAAACAACAACTTGGCCCATACTTCGCAGCATGCTGCTTCCAAAGTCTTTTTTTAGTGGGACTATTAGGCGGAAATTCGAATTTCCTGAGTGCGCGAAGGCTTATGTCAGAAACAATAACCAACGTGAAGGAAATTATTAGTGACGAACTATATTTGAGGGCAAAACGGAAAACGACCTGTGTAGTTTTACACAGTGTTGCAGCCGATGCTCCGGCTAAATTCTATCTGGAGCAAATCAAACAACACTCCGGTCACAATTCATGCTGCCGAAGCACACGGTGTGGGATATGTGTTTGCCGTAGTCTGGTATTTTCCGGTGAATGACGGGAGACCACGAAATGACGAAGACTTTCATTGTAGAAAGCAGGAGGAGCATCACATCAGCACCTCCCCGCTTAAGAGACTATCCAATGATATGACCAAGGCATTCCCACGGGACTAATCGCAAGCCGTGTTTGGTCTTAATGAAACGCTTGATATCCATATGGTGACAAGGTGGAGTCACTAGACAAGTTCAAACTGGTTCTAAACCAATTGGCATGGTAGATGACCAGCTGGATGGTATGCTAAAACACTCTACATCAGATTTTCATGGAAGATGTCAGAAGCTTTCCGATGTTGACGTATTTGAAGTGACAGAGTTCAAACAGTTCTCTTTATATCTTGGTCTCGTAGCATTATGAGGCATACTTGACCAGGATATGTAGGGTAATTCTTGTATTTTTCTAAGTTTATGTAGCTAACGAGCTCAGAAAAATGGATTCGTCACAATGACAACTTCTTGGATAACAATGCGTGAGCTGTAGGGGAGTAGTAAATATTTTGTACGGCAAGGAAGAAACCGTGTACAGTCTACGCTGCTGAATACATCTTCCCGCTGGTGTGAAGGAACTGGGCGGTTAGACACATTTTTGGATTTCCCATCTGAGTCTTTCATGCAAGTAATGAGGCGATCCGTTATGTCCAGGACCACCTGTGTGAGCAAATATTCAGTGACGTGAAAGAACAAATGAAAGAAGCCTCGCTTTACAGATTGCATACATTTTAAATGACACCCATTCGAATCAAGTTGATTGTGTTAGTCCTGTGGTATCAGAAGTTTTGCTTCTTGGAGTTGTCTATACAAATCACCGTCCGGACAATGTGATGCTCATATGGAACAAGCCATCAGTGGTAGTTGCTATTATTGGGAACATTTTATTGGTCAAACGGTTTTTAAAGTCAGCTCACCTCTTCGAGAAACCACTACCTTTGTACGAAAATTCCTAATGAACACATCTGAAGAATACATTTTAGCGATAAGCTCGCTTTCAGTTATTCATATTTATGCCACTATATCCCAATCTATTGCGACAAATTGAACGATTGGACCATTTAGACAAGTGGGAATTGGTGGATTTGTCTGAACGCATCTGCGAACACCACCCAGCACGGCTAAACTCTGGGGAAGTTAAGTCACTCACTAGCGCTGTCGTTTTACATCTTGCTCAGACTAATCACATAGTAAACGAGACTGAGGCTTCCTGTGAGCTGCGTAAGGTTCAGAGTCGGAAATTAAGACCTGCGAGAGGTTGCACACTGATCACAGCTGAGGCTATTGGCATCCGCCCACACAATCCCCTCTATGTGCTCAAAAACAACTTTCGTATGCTCTTAAGCTGCTCAGGCCCTCCTTTCATCCTATAACAGACCGAGGGTTAGATAAAAACTGACAAGACATGGAAAAACAACACACATTCCGTCTTGATTTAGGCCTGGATTAAAATTATTTAATCCCCATTTCTCGTCACCAATAATCTCTTTCATTTTCTACTTGTCTAACTGGTCCAACCATTCAACTTGTTGTAATATATTGTGATATAATGAGGTGATTACGCATCACTAAAACCGAGCTTGTTCGCCAGACTGTGTTCTTGAAATCGCTACCGTCTTCATACTTTTGCTTTCTGTTTTGTTTGGACGTAGAGGCCAGAATGATCACGGCAAATTTGGCTGATACACAGCTCAAAGAGATTCACAGAACTTATGGCCTTAGTCAGGTTTACTGTCCTATTACTCATATCTTGTTCTGTGAATGATAGGCATTGCTTCTTTCACAAAATACATCCTTGTACATGCTTTTGTGCAGTGTCTATTTCCGGTTTTCATGGTGGTTCGGTCCCTGTTGGACAACCTCGTTGCCGTGGCTCGTCGATCGTGGACTGAAGGGGGTAATAAAGTAAAACGGATAAAGACGTCATCTTCTTAATTCTTGAAGACCGTTAAGAAAAGAGTAATCCCACATCACAACTGCTTGGCGTTTGTTTTACTAGTTTACGGGACTTCTGGTAAGTTAAAAAACATAAACAACTTACAGGTTTTTTTCTTTCTGCGGAAAGTTAGGAGGGAGCTTGTCTCTTCCCATCCATGTTGTAAGAAAAGAAACGTTTACCGTCAAAGGATGCTGCGATTCCCAAGAGTCAATATGGGGAGAAACATTAAGCGTCGGCATATTCACTCATAATTGTTACAGGAGGAAGCTCATTATCTATTCTTGGAAGCTCTACACCGAGTAAGAACACGCATGAAGAAGAAGGACACTAATACCAGCCGGTCTTAACACGACACAGCCGCCGCCTCCACTGGAAGATATGTCTTTATTACTGTCGGATGAACGAGATTTTCTCAAAATCCAAAGGCACAAAACTGCTTTTAGAGAAGAAGAACGGTAAGTATGTTATTTAGATTGTGGTTTACATTGTACACCTTTAGCAGTAATGCGCTGAATGTTTTGTTTAGAGCCTTTAACTTTTTCAACAAAATTACACAGATAACAGAAATTTGGTAAACCGTTAGACTTTAAAGCAGCGGTCAACTACCTAGCCGTTAGAAGATCACTGACGACCATTGTAGATATCATGTAAAATCAAATGATTTTTAGAAGCATTTTAAGGGGGGCAAACACAGCGCCTTGAACGAAACAATTGGATGCAAAATTCAGCCATTTATTTGGTAAGATAATTATTGCTCATTCCGAAGCGGTAAAGCTCTGATGGAGATATGGGCAGAGGAACGATCCAGTTGGAGTTCCTATGTCAAACGTAAATTGTTTGTTATAAGACGCCAGTGGCGATTGGTTAGCACTACTCAGATTCTCCTTTTTAATCTTCCTCTGAACATCACCGGGGAAATGAACTGTTGTTGCTCAGGCCGGAAGGTGACGCAGTCTATTCCGACACATTGATATATTTGATTTATTTTGTCTTTATTCGTCATCAGCTATGGCTTACGGTTAATTTAAAAGGAAATTCATGTGTCTATGCACCAGTGCAATTTCAAAAGCCAGTATTGCAGACCACTTGCTGGAGAATATTAACTGGCGCCGCCCTAATGGAGCGCAGTCCTTGTGCAATACCAAAATGTATTGTTTCATCACAGGTAATTTTTCCACGCGAATATACCCTTCATGGAAGCAGTAAACTAATATCCTTTTCCAGGCGCAACAAAACTGATTAACTTGAAAATTCAACAGTGGGTACGAAGAAGGCAACCGAATTCGGATAAGGTCTGTCGCAATAGTAGATGATTCCTTCCTGATAATCTTAGGCAGCCACATTTAATTCGAGGTTATATAACAAGATTAGACTTCACAATTTGTATAGGGTTGTCCGAAAAGTGGCATTTTTTACGGACATTCGTGTTTTCAGGTTTTCAGGTTTTCAAATACAACTGAGATGTGCATATGTTTTACTCTTTGAAATTGCCATCTAGCTAAACAGCGCATTTTGAATACGAAAAGATGAATAATGAGACTATTTCCGTCATCCATTTATAGGTAAATTTTCACTTTGTCATTAGAAGCGGAAAGGTTTGAAACACGTGAAAGTAATTTCTTTTCATTTACAAGTACTACAGTTTATATGCCCAGCAAACAATTCTGGAGAGCATTTAGTCAAAAATGAGTCATTTTGAGGTACTTTCGGAATACTCTTTTATGATATAACGTACGGAATTTTATCATTTTGTTTTTACTTTGGTCTACAGCATAGAATATGGAGTCGTTTCTTCTTAAGATGCTATTACTTATGAAGATTTGTAGCCTTGGTTAGTGTGGGGACTGTTCTACGTAAATTTTGATAAATTTTATAACCAAGTTCTTCAATGAAACGTCATTCGATGAATTTCGTTATTCTGACATAAGAAGTCTAAATAACAGAATACATTTTTCCGAGATCCTAAAACATTGGTTACAAGTAAATGCCTTTTTGATGTGTTTGTTATATTTCCGACAAGTAACGGGTGTTCAAACAGCGCTATTTTGGGATTGTCGTTCTGACGTTCATTTATTTATATTTCTTACATATGACCACCTTTTCATTTAATTGCTATAAAGATTTACCGTCACTACTCAAAGGGCTTATTGGTTGCTACAACGTTTCATTTTAGACAAGGATGAAGAAAATATACCAACTGCTAAAAAATCAGCTGTTCTGTAGATGTCTTTTACCCATAATTTGTTTCATTAAACTATCGCACCCATTCGTTCTATTTCCTTACTCAAAATTTTGGGTTTATTTCATTGCGTAGAATTTCCAGCAGCAGGGAAAACCAGTTTGAAGGTGCTTCTGTAAACAGTGATTAAACTAGTCTTTTTGAACAATAAAACACCTTATAACAATGGAAAAGCTGAACTCAATTACATTCGAGTGCATTACAACAATGGATAACACCAGAGTGCGTTTCGCTTTTATTCGCTGAAAGCCCCCACTAGTGTATTCTTCTTTGTTCTGTTGAGGGTTCCTCAATTTTACGATCGAAAGACACTCAGGATACCGTCAGGTGATGGTTAGTAGGGCATTTGTGCTGTTCGGGTCTTGACTTACCGCCGAGTAGGAACAAAAAAGAAACTCACCGACCAAATATACTACTCTTTTCATTAAACTGGTAAATTGAGGATCTATAGGATGAGATACGTCTCAAAAGTGGCGTTTGAAAACACAATTACCTCAGCGAACTTCGAACAGCTGACTGCTACGACTGATAGTGAAAGTAGGTTGATCGGGAATCAACCATATACATGCACGCCCGACCCCTACACAATAGCTCCAAACAATACACTAATACGGGCCCATATTGACCCCATACGGACAAACTGTAGGGAAGCTGTGAGAATTATCATCACAAAGTTTAGGCTAGCGCTACTAGGGCCCACTTGGGGCCGACACTTCCTCGGCTCAAGCCAGCGTTTTGTCCTTGTACCTAAACCTAGGAAGAGTATACGAGGCTGGTATTCCAAGGTCTTTCCTCTTTGACCCCTTCGAAAAAAGCGATCGTAGAGGCGTTATATTATATTACATTATGTTATATTATGTCATATTAAATAAAATTATATTATATTATATTATATTATATTATATTATATTATATTATATTACTTCATATTACTTTTTACTTTTTGATTATCTAATATTATGTTATACTATATTACATTATATTACGCTGTACTATACTTTATTATATTATATTATAGTATAACATATTATGTTGTATCATATTATATCGTAACCCCGCTAGCACACATTTGTGCACAGTATGTACCGTACTATATTATTATGCATTATATTATAACAAAGCACATCGTATAACGTTATGTGATGGTATAATATGGTAGAATGAATTATTTCCTGAAGAAACCTAATATAATATTGTATTTCAAACTCAAACAACAAACGTCAGTTGATTTTTCGTTAACGGGTTGTCACAAAAGTCTTGTTAGCTGAATTATCTTCCGTTACTCAACTTTTCCTTTTTCTTATGATCATTTCAAGATGATAAATTTGCTCACTTTCGTATAAGCAAAGAACGCTAAATTACAATTCATAAATTATATGCCGGTATATATGAGGACTGGCCAGTCTTTAGTAATGTTTATATTACAAGTGTTGTCAAGGTTCTGATGAGAATACATGACTTCCAATATGGTTCATTTTCATAGCTTCTTATAGTGAAAAAGTTGGGAGGCAAGCAATAGCGTACCAGTTTACTTAAATAAACTTATAGTATGCGAATTTTTCTGTACTTCATCTAGGCAGTTGAACTTGCGTGACCTTGGTTACTATGATGTATGTAAGTAATGACCAGTGTAATGTTTAAATCAGATCAAATTGGGTCACTGGATGTAGACCGCGACTTGCCAATTTTCTCCAATTTCCTGCACCGTGAGCCCTTCGGATCTCTCTATAGTGCGACTTGTGGATGAGCTGAAGCCTTCTCCGGTCATTTGGTAAGGATAAACAGTAGAAGGGACTTTCCACGGCCGAGCGTCAATCTGGGGAGCCTCACAGGATCAATGTTTCTTGGTGAGTTCCAGCTAGCAGCCCATCTACCTCAAAGGTGGAAAGTTAGATATAGAAGATATCGCACAGGACATGCCCCGTCCCTACTAGACCTGGTCATCACCAATGATCGGTTCCTAATAGATGTGGTGCATTACTTGCCGCCTATCGGCAAAAGTGATCACATTCTCATTGGATTCGATTATATCGTGAAATGGCCTCCTCTTCCCTCAGAAACTAAAATTTCGAGATCCTTCAAAAGGACTAATTTTGACCAAGTCTGTGAATTTATTCGCTCCCAGCTAAATTCAACTAACCCAGGTAACTCTGCGGATGAAATGGCAGAGAATCTCAAAGAGTTAATCTCCTTAGCTGATAGGCTATTTGTCCCCAGAATTCGTCGCCCACAGACCGCTAAGCGACCCCTCCCTCGCCCCATTAGGCGCATTCTAGACGAAAGCGCACGCCTCTTTGCTAGATATAAAGCCACAGGCCTTGCCCGTGATACAGAAGACTTCAGGATCATACGGAACATATGCAAAGACAAGACTGGGTCCTATCAGAATGCAGTCCAACGATCTGTACTTGATCGAGAACGGACCATTAAGGCATTTTTCTTTCAGTACATGCGCCGTCTTAGGGGTACAGCTCCGACGCCATTAGCTCTCAAAGATAGAGCCGGAGTTCCAATCACTTCCCCTAGCCAAGTAGCCGAGGCACTCAGCTCCGACTTCCATACAATTTTTAGCTCCATACCCATATCATCCCACCCCACCATGCGCCCGTTATCTCTGACCACTACCCTTAACCGCGTCACTATTCTCATTGGTGCAGTCGCGCAAGGTTTCCGACGGCTCAACCAATATTGCTCTATGGGTCCTGACCTAATACACCCCCGTATTCTCAAGGAAGCCGCGGATACATCAGCTGCTCCTTATGCCTCGCTTTTTCAGCGATGTGTTGACGATGAAGTTTTCCCCCGTAGCTGGAAAAAAGCAGTGACCGTACCCATCTATAAGAAGAGTAGTAGACATTGCTTCCAGTTACAGACCCATTTGCCTCACCAGCATCCCCAGCAAAATTTCTGAGGGAATTATTAGGAGTGAGATTCTTTCCCATCTTCACAGAACTAAGATTCTCTCCCCGTCCCAACATGGGTTTCCTCCTGGCAGATCATGCATCACCAATATGCTTACTGTCATGGACAGTCTAACGAAAGCCTATGATGATGGCCAGCTCTCACAGGCTGTATTCATCGATTTTCCCAGGGCCTTCGATAAGGTCCCCGATGCCCCTCTACTTTATAGGCGGCAGACACACGGGATCACAAGCTCCATGTTGGCCATCATACGTAGCTTCCTTACCGACCGCACCTTTGTGGTTAAAGTCGGGAATGTTCTGTCTCAACCCTCCCCAGTAACAACTGGGGTCCCCCAAGAGTCGGTCTTAGGTCCTCTTCTTTTCTTGATCTATATAAACGTTCTTCCGACAGCCCTTCCTGCGAACATTGCCATGTACGCAGATGATGTAACCCTCTGGAGTTCAAGCGTTGAAGACCTGCTAATTGCAGTTTATGAAACAAAATGCTGGTCCGAGGATTGGAATCTCCCAGTTAATGATTACAAATGCTTGAGCATGTCTTTCGGCAGAGAGACTGGTCACACGTTTTCCATTAACGGAGCAACCATACTGCCAAAAGTTGACCGACACAAGGTGCTCGGTTTCTGGTTAGATTGTAACTTGTTCTTCTCCCGTCATCACCAACTTGTGAGCAAGTCTGCCTTTCGAGTTCTAAACATGATTCGAAGGTCCTTCCCGCGCATATCTAAGGATGATTTCCCCATAATTTTCGGCACGTATATCCGACTTCTGCTGGAGTACGGTAGTCGGATAGTGCACTCTTGTCTTGTCCGAAACCGTGAGATCCTAGAAAGAGTTCAACGGGCCCCCACCAAGCCAATAAGGGGTCTATCCCATCTACCTTACCCCGTCCGCCTCTCACTCCTCAACCTCTATCCCCTTGATGTAAGACGCGTAAGAGGTGATCTGTTTTTGACGTTCTACCTGTTTGAATCAAGTCAAAGCGATTGCTTCTTCTCCGTCTGTCCAGCCTCTTCTCTCCGTGGTCACAGCAGAAAAGTTTTCAAACCGAGGCCACGCACTTCACTAAGGATTAACGTTTCTAGCTATAGGGTTATTACTATGTGGAATGCACTTCCGGAAGATATTGTTCTCTCGCAGAATAAAACTATCTTCAAGAAAAAGCTGGACCTCTACCTAGGTCTCTCCCAATAATTTCTTTGTCAAAAAAAACAAAATAGTTGTCTTTTATCGCATATATGTTCATGAATGCCGCACCCCCACTCAGCTTAAGACACTGTCCACAGTGTGACACTGCATGATGTTATGTGTATCTTGTTTTCGCTGCCACCCCCGCCCCCCTCCCCGGCTTCTTTTTACTTTCGTTTCAGCTTGGTTGATCCGACAGAAGATCAAAGATTTCCTCAAGAACCATGACAATTGGGCTTAAAGCCTCGAACCCGTGTAGTACTTCAAGACTTCAAGACGTGAGATGGCACTGGTAGAAGGGCAGTGGGCAACGAGGAGTGTAAGAGTTAATGAAGTTTGAAGGTTGAAGGGGGAGTTGAAAAAGTAGTCATAGTAATAGAGACAGGAAAAAAGAAAAAGATTGATAGGTAGGGCGCCAACCTGCTTGCTAGTTTCGGCAAATACTGTCACAGCAGCGGTCCAGCCGACGCTTAAACTCCACCACTGTTTTATCTGCAATCACTTCCACCGAGAGCCAGTTCCAGTTGTTTACACCACTGACGGCGAAGAAATTCATCTTCAGGCGACTTAAGGCCCTCCCCTCCTCCAACTCCAGTGGGTGCCGTCTAGTGTCCGTACGATAGATGAGGGCCGACATCAGTGTAATTAACCCCAGGAGACTAGTAAACCAATTAGGGATCCTGATAGATTCCGCAGGGTCGCCTCCGCGCCCTTTGCTTGAGCGCGAGGGAGTTCAATTGCTCCAGCCTCTGCTCATAGGTAAGGCCCCTTAGGCCAATGAACCACCTTGTAAAACGTTTTAGCACCCCTTTCAGGAAGGTCAATGATCTTTACCTAAAGGGGCCGCCAAGCCAGGATGCAGTACTCCAGGCTCGGCCGAGTGAATGCCTTGCAACCCGGCTACAGAACCCAGGGTTTTCCAGAAGCAACGGTTCTCTCAGGCTGTTGTATTGACGTCTTGAAGTCTTGAAGTACTACACGGGTTCGAGGCTTTGAGCCCAATTGTCATGGTTCTTGAGGAAATCTTTGATCTTCTGTCGGATCAACCAAGCTGAAACGAAAGTAAAAAGAAGCCGGGGAGGGGGGCGGGGGTGGCAGCGAAAACAAGATACACATAACATCATGCAGTGTCACACTGTGGACAGTGTCTTAAGCTGAGTGGGGGTGCGGCATTCATGAACATATATGCGATAAAAGACAACTATTTTGTTTTTTTTGACAAAGAAATTATTGGGAGAGACCTAGGTAGAGGTCCAGCTTTTTCTTGAAGATAGTTTTATTCTGCGAGAGAACAATATCTTCCGGAAGTGCATTCCACATAGTAATAACCCTATAGCTAGAAACGTTAATCCTTAGTGAAGTGCGTGGCCTCGGTTTGAAAACTTTTCTGCTGTGACCACGGAGAGAAGAGGCTGGACAGACGGAGAAGAAGCCATCGCTTTGACTTGATTCAAACAGGTAGAACGTCAAAAACAGATCACCTCTTACGCGTCTTACATCAAGGGGATAGAGGTTGAGGAGTGAGAGGCGGACGGGGTAAGGTAGATGGGATAGACCCCTTATTGGCTTGGTGGGGGCCCGTTGAACTCTTTCTAGGATCTCACGGTTTCGGACAAGACAAGAGTGCACTATCCGACTACCGTACTCCAGCAGAAGTCGGATATACGTGCCGAAAATTATGGGGAAATCATCCTTAGATATGCGCGGGAAGGACCTTCGAATCATGTTTAGAACTCGAAAGGCAGACTTGCTCACAAGTTGGTGATGACGGGAGAAGAACAAGTTACAATCTAACCAGAAACCGAGCACCTTGTGTCGGTCAACTTTTGGCAGTATGGTTGCTCCGTTAATGGAAAACGTGTGACCAGTCTCTCTGCCGAAAGACATGCTCAAGCATTTGTAATCAATAACTGGGAGATTCCAATCCTCGGACCAGCATTTTGTTTCATAAACTGCAATTAGCAGGTCTTCAACGCTTGAACTCCAGAGGGTTACATCATCTGCGTACATGGCAATGTTCGCAGGAAGGGCTGTCGGAAGAACGTTTATATAGATCAAGAAAAGAAGAGGACCTAAGACCGACTCTTGGGGGACCCCAGTTGTTACTGGGGAGGGTTGAGACAGAACATTCCCGACTTTAACCACAAAGGTGCGGTCGGTAAGGAAGCTGCGTAGGATGGGCTCCCTAAATGCTTTTTTGTGTGACAGCACAGCACTGCGCCTTGGGTCGGAAGTTGTCCGATATGATTTCCCCGAGGTCCTTTTCTTTTTTTACTTTCGTGATCCCAGGGTGCTCGATGGTCTGTCCAAGGTACCTAGCCAGTTGAAGGTCCCCGGTGTCTGCTAAGAGGATGCACTTAGTGGCTATTAGTGGCAAGTCCTAGATCGCCGACCAGCAAAACGCTGTACTCAGATCCCGCAGCACGGAATCCGCTGCTCCATAGCCAACTGGCTTTGCATCATGTACAGATGCAAAACATGGGCTTTTCAAACCTATGATCAGGTCGTTTATGAACAGGATGTAAAACAAATGTGCAAGCGCGGAGCCCTAAGACAAGCCGCTCAGCAAGTACCCCTGCTGGGATACTTTACCCTTGGCCTCGACTTTAAGAGTCCCACCCGCGGTAGGCCTATGGATCCAAGCAATGATTTCCAGAGGCAGACCAAAGGTCCCGAAGTAAACCAGCGACAGACGGTGGTTGACGGAGTCAAATGCCCTCTGAAAGTCCAGGCGGCAGACTTCTGCCCCATACCTTTTGTCTTACCCTTGAGTAACCTCGTCCATGATTGACTGAGGTTTGACAAGCAGGATCTCTGATGAACGAAACCATGCGAGTCAGCCGCCATCAACGTGTGTGCAGTCACGTGGTTAACAGTCCCGTCCCGCGAAACCAACTCCATAACCTCTTCATACCCGTCCTTAAACTAAGGGGCCTATAGTTGAGACAGGTTTCCCTATCCCCGGCTTCGTGGATTGGGGTGACCTTCTCCTTGATCCAATCCTGCTGCAAGAAACATTCGTCGAGAGACGTGCTGAACCGTGTGGACAACGGCTGGACCAAAATCTGCGCCAGAGGCTGGACGATCGCCGGGTGGACACCGTCGGGACGTGCTGCCTCAGTCCCTACCAGGCCGCTCAGAACCCTGAGTACCCCCACTTACAGTATTGGCTTCATCTAGTATTCGGGGTTCAGCCGGGGTAGCGATTCGCTGAAGCCCTGGGATCGCATTGTGTCATCTTCGCACCTTTTGAAAGCGGTGCCTGAGGGATCCTGCCTTCTTGAGATTGTTGGTGGCTGCTCTCCCCTGGGGATCTCTTACGTTATCAGAGGCCACTCTTAGAACCTCCTTGGACTGGGCATTGTTGTAATAGATCTTTGGGCTTGACCTAGCTGTTTTGGCCGGACGCTCCCAGTACTCCTGCATTCGTTCGGAATCTTACCCTACTTAGCTCTATCTGCCTACTATTGCTGGTAGCTTCTGTGACTACCACCTTTTCGGTGCCTGGCCCAAGCAGGTTCCTTTATCCGGATGGTCTTCCAGACCAATCCGAGCTGCCTTACAGAGGTTATTTCGTGGCGTTCAGCGAGCCTCTTGATCCTATCTCTAAGGCTCTCCCAAATACCTTCAGATCTCCGATAGGGGGCCGACGAACCTGAAATTGGAAGCGATTCCCCCCTTGCTTCCCTGAGAAATGGCTCTTGCTCAGCTTTTAACCGCTCGGAATGTAGCATGGCCGAGGCTAGAGACCTGCTGAATAAATGTGCCAGCGCTTCGGACTCTAAGCTTGCCAGCGGAAGTAGGGAGGCAGGGCAAATCCCGTATGACCCGGCAGCCTTGTTTTGCTTCAGATGACTGATGGCTGGTTCTACTTCCATGGGTTCTTTGGCATTTCGGTCCACTGATAGAATTCAGTGGGCTTCAAGAAGTGGCAGATGGTTCCCGGCATCCACACTTTGTGCCAGCTTGAAGAACTTTCTGAGCACCGGAGATTTTTTCTGCCGTTACTTCCACGCTTACCCTGCTCATCCACGGCCCTTCTTATCGCTTTGAGTGACTGGGCCATAGGTTGTACATAGTTGTACTGGGCCTTTGCACACCTTTGGAATTTTGTGCCAACCTCGGATTGCAATGTAGCTGATAGAACTACTGCACACTTGGGGCCTGTTTGCTGGCCAACAAGAACAGCAAAAGATGAAGGCGACTCCCTAAGCTGCTATAGATTCCCAATGCAGCTCGCTTGCCCACCTGTGCTTTTACGGATCTGCGGACTCACTAAGATTTTCGGCCTCTTCTCCTACTCTCCTCGTTGGAAATCATTTGCTTCCGGCAGGTAAAACTCAGGGAAGAGAACTCCGTAGGCACACAGGCTCAGTAAGTGCACAAAGAGGATCCAACACATACGTCAGCCAAACATGCAGGCTGATTTACGTTTCCGACTTTTTCCGGGATTTTCAACATTTCAAGGTACAAAACTCCCTTTTTGCTAAGACTCTGAATGTGAACGACAATCCGCCATTTTTCGAACACTACCTCAGCGCAACACAAAAAGACTCCAATAGAAATCTCCTTCGATCACTGCCTCACTATCCGACTTGGAGAGCCTTGCAATTACCTAATAACGAATTATTTATCGACCGTGGTCGACAGGCGTGCTAGGAAGCATGGGCAGGGTCTCTCGATAAATGTGAGAAACAAACCACTTAGGAAATTTTACCAGCAATACGAGCCACTTTCCAAAGCCAATAGCCATAATTCGACGAACAGCTGTGGGACTGAAAGGAACTGAACACTTTGGCCGATTCTGGTTCTTTGGCGCTCACTTCTGAGTCGCAAGAGTGGTAGACATCTGGTAACCTGCGTCATACCTCAAGCTTCACTTCCATTTCCGTAGTACCTACCGTTTTGCTTTTTTCCGAACACACTCCTTCGCCCATCCTGATTTGTCAGTGTCTAAGACAGTGTTGGCATTAACTTAGTATACCTTATAGAATGAATATTGCACTTCGGACATCCACGAGGCCACCAGCAGCCTGCTGAACACACTGCTTCTTCCGAGGGAAGACCACTGTCAGCAGTATTATATTCGCCCTCATCAAGCAAGCCGGAATTTTTTGGTTCGTGGGGACCACTCATTGTGCATGCCACCTCAGAAGACAGCTGTTGGCCGCTGCACATTACTTCACTCCGCAACCTTTGCCTCCCATCTTACCAGGTTTCACCAGCGGGGTTGCCAAAGCGCGGTACTTTAGAAAAAATCAATGAAGTTTGCTCTAAGAAACCCTCAGCAACACTACCGGTAAATAGAATGATAACAGTACCAATGGTACTTTCACGCAGGAGAAGTGCCGTCCTGGTTTTCTCACTGTTTATCTTTTGACCCTGGGTTAAACACAACACACCCAGTATGACCTGCAGTAGCTCGGAGAAAAGACGGTATTCGGCAACCAGACAAGTCACTTACTTCACTGCGGTCACCTTCGGTTACCTTACGCAATAATCCTTGAATCATAGCCGCTAGTCGCGCACTTCTCACGGTCTTTCTCCCCGGTACAAAGGATCACATAGTAAGGAGCAGTTCGTAGTAGATGAGAATGCAGCGTGGGATTGAAGTAAAAGAAGCGAGTCAGTGGCCCAACAAAATCTACAATACAGGCTCCTGGCCATCCTCCTCCAGCTACACATGGAGAGCTTTTTAAAAACCTAACCTCCTCGGTTCTTGTGTGTACGCCTTGGTCTCAGCATGCACCCATCGATATACGAGTCCCCCAGGGCTGCCCCCGGTCCACTCTCATTCCTTTTTTACGTCAACGGCCTTCCTGAGGTGGTTCCAGTTAGGATAGCAATGCACGCAGACGGCGTCACAACCTGGAACACGGGTGTAGATGCCTTGCAGTCGGCCGTTGACTCAGACAAACGTTGGTCAGCCAACTGGAGCCTCCCAGTAAGTGATTGCAAGCGTGCTCGCCTCTTCAAGATAATCAGGAACACACGAATCCTAATAGTGTATCAATACGAGATCCTTGAACCCAGGCTGCTCAGTAACCTCTCGTTCTCCTCCCGCTGAGAGAAAGCTAGTGAAAATGTCTTCCGAGTCCTAAGCCTTATTAGGCGATCTTTTCCGATGATCTCCAGGGGGGACTTCAATCTTTTATAAGGAACTTATACTCGACCCCTTTTAGAATACTGCAGCCGAAAAGTACACGCTGACCTCGTCAGAGCTAGGGGCATCTTGGAGCGGATTCAACGGAAAGCGACCGAGATGGTACATGGCTTACTTTCTACCACCCAACCCGGTTCATTTAATACCACTTAATCTCTACCCTCTTGGGACACGCCGCTTTTGGGGAAGACCTATTCCTGCTGCATAACCTGTTCTTACCAGGCCAATTGGATCAGTTTTTCACTCGGGCGAACTTGGACACCCCACGAGGACACACGGAGAACTCTCTAAACACCGCTCAAGTACCTTTGCTCGACGACATTTCTTCTCATCCCGAATAATAACTTTATGGAATAGCCTTTCGCAGAAGGTAGGGAACGCCTCCTCAAAAGGGGCATATAAGGTCAGAGTGGACTGGTTGGGAACAAAGCCAATTCCAGCCAATCCTCCGATCGCCCTCGTTTGGATTATTCCCCCTATATGTTCACGTCTCGCCTTCAATCATATACGCTTTTGCATGTACGCAGTTATAAATTGATCCATTCTCCCCCCTCTCACGAGAGTTAATGCAAATCGCTCTTCTGTGTAAAGTATAAAACTACAAAATTAGTGATGCTTTGATGCATCCAGGATCAAATTTTAGGACTCGTGCACTACATGGAAAAAACATTTATTCCTACTCTCACTTCTTGTTTTCAAAATGTTGCTCCCTTGTTGTCAAGTGTTGCAGTTCCAGCTCGGTGGTACCGGAGAGAAGGAGACACTCAGAAGAACTGGGAACATTTGGGCTCAAACCTCGCACCTGTGAACTACTCCAATACTTCAAGACTCCACATATTTTCTAATCTATTTTTACACTCAGCCGCCACGCTCGTGATGACCGCATATCCGAGAAGATTTTCCCGGTCGTTAACGTCCATGACTGCAAGAGACTTCTTATTCCAGCCCCAGTTTTCTATTTCTTGGTTGTCAGTGCGCGCTTCCTAGGCAGCCGTTCCCTCCCAGCCCATGTAAGCCTCTTCTGCGAAATCTTGCCCTTGTGAGCCCTTCCAGTATTTTGAAAGCCACTACGGGACCACCTCTACTTCCTTCTGAAGAGTATAACCCTAGTTACCCCAGACCCCGTCTGAAGCACAGACGCCTATCTTCTGAGAACCACTATGTGAATCACCGATGTGGCTGCTCGGGGGGATGGATGTCCCAAAACAAAGTGGCCTCCACGAGTGGACACTTTCTTCCAGATGAGATCGCACGGAAACCTTGTATAGTGACAGCAGGGCCGCGGTTTCCCGCGGCTCACAGCCCTCCTTAGCCGGCTCTGCGGTCTACGTGCTTTCTGCCCTAATTTCCGACGCTGGGAACTTGGCTTAAGTTCTGCTCTTACCATCACCTCTAGATCCCGGAATTCCTAAGCCATAGTCAGTGTCTCGCGATCGCCTGGTGAGCCCATACATCGGATGGGCAGCAGTTCCTTCCGTTTGATGCGATACTGACGTTTGCCCAAAAGGAAGGGGAAGATCATGCGCCGCTGACCACTGTCACACCTTGCCCATTTTATGCTGGATAACCGCATCATCTGGTGCTCCTGCCACCTTAACGTCCACCGCGAAAGAAAATCATAGGTTTTCCAACCTCTTTGTAGGGTCGTCAAAGTACTTCTTGAAAGAAGGGAGACTCAGGGCTGACCCGTATAAAACAACCGGTCCGCCCGCCATTGTTCGACAGGCAACCTTCTATTCATTAAAGGAAAGCCCTGTCCTTTAGGCGCCGTAAAATCCATTTTTGTAGTTTCACCGTGAGCTTGGGCAGCCTCACTCTTGTTTTGAGTACCCTGCTGTCAGCTGAATCAGAACCTCCTGAAACCGGGAAAACAGAAGTTCATTAGTTCTCCTCGGTCCAGACCACTGGTTGCCTCATCCAAGAGGCTCACTGGGCAGGAAAGACAAAAAGTCTGTGCCAGAACCCCGTGCTGGCCGATAACTACTGGCCTCTTCACCTCTAGGCCACTTACGGTCCTATCTCCTGGTATTCACTCGAGGGTCTTGTGTACCTCTGATGTCAGGTAAGTCGGCCCGTAAATGACGCAAATGCCTGTCCCCATCTTTGTGAATGGGTGTGATGATCGAGACAAGCCAGTGTTTAGATAATACATCCCTATCCACCGATCCGTTGGACGGCTGAGCCAGTGGTTCTGCCAGTATAGACGCTGGTTGCTTCATTGCTGCTCGGTAGATTTAATCCGGCCCCGCCGCGTCGGATATGTCTAGTTGAGCCAGGCTGTTCAGCAACTCCCTAGCGTTCACTCCTTCGCCCAGCACCTCTGAGACTTCTCCGTCTACAGTCGTCCGTAGACCCTGAGTATCTTGGTCCTGGCTGTTCACTAGGTTAGAGAATTCCAAATAGTTCACTGTTTTCCCTGCCTTTTCATTTTCCGTACTCCCTGTAAGAGTTCACACCACCTACTGCTTCCCCCATGCCACCTTGGACCGAACAAAGTTGTGACATGCTATGAGATGGTCTTCGGCTTTCCGCGAAGCGCTTTACCCCTAGTTGTTCCTGAGCTGTCTCCGTATCTGAGATGGTCTACTTCTCGCTGCTTTAAATTGAATAAGAGCCCAGTGGCAGCAGGTACCGCAGCACTTGAAAGCCAATCGTTTCTGCTCCAGGGCCTTTCTTGAGCGGCTCGTCTACCACAGTGGTGATCCATTTTGCCTGACCCTTCCGAGTGGGCCGACCGCCTTTGTTGTTTCCATCACTTCGCCCTTGATCCAACTCTTTTGGTGCTCTATGGAGTGGCTGTCGCTCATTATCTCCCAGTCTATCCGAAGGTCCAGTTCTACCCAGTCATTCTGGTGTATCTTTGAGAGGTTCCTTCTAAACATGTCAGACGAGCTTGTTCCGTGGGAGTTTAGCCCAAACTGGGTTACTCCACGACGGCCCTTACCCATGGGTCCTCCAACCTCTAGATGTTCCACGTGACTTGAAGCACTTGTCAACTCCGGAGCTATGGCTGAAGACCGATGGCCAAATTTCCGTTTTGTCACTTAAATAACGTATTGCACTAGAGCCAGTCGCGTGAGTTAGGTGGATTAACGTCTCCCAAAAGGCACACTTCGGGATGTTTTCTCAGGTTCAGTCTATTTCGGGCACAATGAAGTCGCCAATATTAAGAAACTTCGTCCCTCTTTCGCACCTGCAGTGAAGAAATCATGCAGGAGGAGCTGTTCTCGTCAGCTTCTTTTTCCGGCCTCTGATGGGGCTGCCAACTGGCGCCTTCGATCGAACAGCAACTGATGAAACCTCTACCGCCAGTATACTGTGCCCAACAAATCGACCCATTTCAAACCTTTCACACTCTTCCGCTACGAGAACTGCCATATCTCCTCCGATTCTTCTGTCCTTCCTGTCCACCCTAAAGATGGAGTAGGAGTTTGGAACCCCGCCAGTGTCTTTTTTCGGTAGGTTTTAGACAAATTTCAGTGCCACCTTCCACATACACTCCAGTCGCTCTAACTTCTAGCCCTGGTCATTTATCATCCATGCATGCAGCTTTGGTGAAAGCCGCGAGCACAACAATATCCTCCTCTACTTTTACTGGTGAGGAATGACTGACTGTCGGGTCTTGAACCCGGGAACCCAAGCAGCTTTAACTACTGCATTCGGATATCTGGTGCTACCATCAATTATTGTCATTTTACCTTCTGGATTGCTTCACACTTCACTGTCCGTGGGGGGTCAATTTGTCCTAATTCTCTCCTCTCAGGCTGGCGATGGTCCAGTCCTCCAGCCATGGAACCGTACAGCACTTTCCCTACCCTGACCGACAGCCGCTTGGAGCTTCGTTCTTCCACGTATGCTGTGCCCCAATGCTTTCAGTTTTGTTGTATGGTTGCAAGACTTGGAGTCTGCGTGCTGAAGATATTCGTTGTCTTGAAGTTTTCGACCACCGATGTTTACGTAGTATGGCTAAGATCGGGTGGAGTAGCCGAGTAGGCAATGCTGGAGTCAGAAATCGGGTGTTAGGCACTAATTTGGAGAACGTTCTGTCACAGCGTATTCAGATTAGTAGACTTCGTTGGTTGGGGCACGTGTTGCATATGTCGAACACACGTCTACCATACCGTGTCCTATTCTCCGTTCCTCCCAGGGAGTAGAAGAGACCACGCGGAGTTCAACAGATGACGTGGCAGCGAGGGATGAGAAAACCTACAGCGGACTAAGGAAAAGTAGGTGCTTCACGTCTTCGTGGTTGGGGTCCGAAAGATCCGTCTACCAGTTGGCTAGAGACACTGAGGGATATGGCTGCCAACCGCGAACGGTGGCCGTCGTGTTGTCACTTTCTATCGGATCAGAATGCTTGATCGATGTGCGTTTGTACAGTTCAACTGTGTATTCCGTGTGTTGGCTACTAGGGCATTCTTTCCTTTTCCCATCCATGTAGGTCTGGTCCCTGTCCATCCTGTATGTTCATACTTTCTAATTCAGCATGCAACGTGGTCAGAAAGGCAGTGATCAGTGGGGCTTGCCTTCCTTTCTAACTCTACGATGATGATGATGATGATGATGATTGTTCCTCTACTCGACAAGCTTTTGGTTTTTAAGCGCGGGAGTGACCATGGTGACAGCGTACTGGACTCTCCACAGATGCTTATCCAACTCCCACTCTAAGTTTCAACCACTTTTCCTTGTGCACACCTGTCATGTGCGTGGATGTCAAATACAGTCGCTACCATAGCCTCGGCTTTCAACCTATTGATTCGGACAGCTTATGGACGCACCTGATGACTAACACCAACCTCAGTGAAGCCCGAGAAAGAAAAAAAGGAATTCAACTGAAACCGGTTAACTTTTCTTCTCATACCCTCCTATCTTTCATCATCTTTGTCGAAATGCGGCCTTCTCGATATTCTAGCCTACAAGCCAGGCTTAGTTTCACAACCCTAGGTAACGGCAACCAACACCAGCCAGCAGTATCAGACCTGTAAATACCCCACGTCTGCACGTGTCAAATACCCCCCAGACCAGCTGTAAGTACTGCTATCTGGGTTCTTGGTACATCCTAATGGTCCCCTACAAACTACAACCACTACCGTAGCCTGGACCTCAGGCCCACTGACAAGGATGGCATATCAAGGCAGCAGATGGCCAACACCTGCCTCATTTATGTTCACAAAAGATGAACACGGAGAACCATTCTTTTTTCCCATCTCTAACTAACTATCTTTCCTTACCCTTGTAAAAAGGCGACGTTCTACTCGTCCTAGCACTCAACCCACTTATGAGGTTACTGCCTAACGTATTAGTAACGTGCAAACAAACAACGGACGCCAGTCTGTAGCAATCAACTAGTAAATACCCCACGGCCGGGACCCCGGTTCGCCAATTATGCCATTGGTTCCTCTGTTTATGCCTATGTCGGATGACAGCTTGTTAGTTTTCCACATACTCAAACCGACCAAGCTCTTTCCTCCCTATTTTCATATCCCACCTACGATAATCGACCTTTACAATGTTTACCATAATTCCTAGCATGAAGGTCTTCCGGACTGCCGCGCTCTCTCCATCTATTTCAGACCTCTTTGGTTACTGTCTTATCTATCGCAACCCCTGGCATAAACCTCGATAGACAGCATGTGGTCGCGTGCCGGCTGATTCCACCACGTATTTCCTCATACTTTATGGCCAAGTAGTACAGTCTGGTTCGTGTCGACTGAGCCTACACCAAAACCCTTCATTTGATGACCTACTTAATCGCAATCTAACCGGAAGATAATGAGAACTCTTCCAACAGCTTCCTTTTAGGCTGATGGAGTCTCTGGCAGTTATTCCTCGATGATGCCTCAATCCCAGCCCAAGCATCTACAGACCGCACATCACCTAGTACTGCACCGGCAACCGGCGTCCATCGTTTTCGACCCATGTGGCTCACCACTTTCCACTGTTCACTTCGCACTTGACAACACCTCCCTTACTCCGAAAGGGAACCATACTCTCAAGATAATGTGCATCACCTATGGCTGTCACCAGCCGATATAATATACCTCGCCGAGACTTCACTTTGCCAATTTTGACCGGCTACCAACAATGCAACGGAACCTATTTCAATAAAAAGCACACCCGAAATAAATTAAGCCGTTCTCACCTATGGTGCCCAGTTCGGATGCAGAAATGCCCCAGGAGACTCGATAAAATAATATATATTTATTACCCTAGGGCCGGTTAGGCCTGGTTCAGGCAAGCACCTTCTTTGTCTTCAATGACTCAATATTTTGACCCTCTTTGACGGCATTTCTCTTCGAAATTCATCCTTCGTACCGTCAGACTGCATCCATATTCCCTCATCAGCGTATTCACATCGCTGGATAATACCCGTTATTCCTGGTAATCTCCTCACCTTGTTCCCAGTGTTCCGACTCTTTCTTTATTCAAAAATGTTCTCTTGAGCAACATTCTGCAGTTTTCCTCTGTTTGTTTCGTCCAATGAACTTGGAAAAGCATCATTCGCCACTTCTGCGTCATCCATGCGCATGTTGTATATTCCGCATCTAGCTATGACGGTCCTTTCAACAATGTCATGTTCTGCCTGTCCACGACAACTGCTTGTGATGAAATCGAAACTAACTTGTATTTGATGCGCAAACCTTTGTCACTGTGGTTCATCTAAACTCTGTCTAGTCTTATTCTCCTATTTGCTAGGGCATCCGATTCCTCCTTTCAAAATTTGTTATTTTTTGTTTCCCAGAGCGACCATGTACACCTTGATCATGCTCCCATGGTGATTCTCGGTCGAAGTCGAGAAATATACTGTTATTGCTCTGCCTGTGCTGACTCCAGAAGACTTAACGAAGGCTGTGCTAAAATCATGATTTCGAGGTTTCCAATTCACTTCAGTTCAGTTTTCATGAGACAGCTGATGACCACGAGTAATCGAGCCTCTAAATTTCCCTCGACGGTGTGTACGCAATTTACGCACCCACCCTTGAGTTGCGTGTTTCAATAAATCCCCGTTAAGTTGAGAGGGAACCACAAAACCGAATGGCACAACGACTTCGGAAGGCCTGATGCACGGAGTCATTATACAACAAACGGAGATTTTCAAAGGCAAAATGTCCCGGACTGACTAGTGGTCTCAAAAATCCGTCTACTGATAGCCTCGAAGCTCGTTGCCCGAGATGACCCTGTTCAACCTAAGATCTAGGGAGTCTGAAATGCCTCGGGGGTCCCTAGTTCTATCACTTGCCCTGAAAATCTGCTACAGTAGTTTACAACCTTATTGGTAAGGGAGTAAGATCGGGCTGTCATTCCCGATCGAACTTTCACCGGCTTCCCCTGAAAGCTTGTTGAACAACCTGAGGCCATCCGGAACAGAATCTCCGGACTCAGACCATGAAGGCCTTTCAATAACATGGAATTCTTTGTGACTTTCTCGTGACCTCTTGAACTCCAAAGCAAAATGGAACAGTGGTCATGTTTTATACTGTTCTGAAAAGGGTTCGTCTGTGAACAAGTGCGAGGGTATGCGAATCTATGGTTTCCCGCTTGACAAAGACTATCATAGTCTCAAAGGTTCATCGAGTGCTTTTGTGCAGATGGCCCAAAACGATTCGACCACGTGGGTTCAGTGGATCTCAGAGTCTTTATTTACCGCATCTATAGTGAATGGACCTTAGACAATTATAGCCCTCAGCCTTGTCGCTGCCGGTGACAATAAGTGGCTTTTCCCAGGACTGAAGACAAGCCCTTCTTGCCCGCCCGGTTTAGAACGGCGGCTTTGTTTCGTCTCAGCTATTCTCGCCGTTTAGCCATCAATAAATTAATACAATTTGCAAAGTGGGAGGTAGGTGACTAATTTAAATCAGCTTATCCCAGGAAGAGGCTGTAGAGAGCTTCCTGTGGATCCCTGCGATACCCCGCTGGTGACGTTCACCCGTATACGGTTCCCTACTCCTGCTCTGGCGTGGAAATTCCCGCCGGTGTGGAAATCCGCCAGACTATCCTAAGTCTGTCTACCTACACCAAATGGCCCCGGCTTGGGCAACAGGAGAGGGTGGCTTTCCGAGTCACATGATTTGTTGAAATCAAGTAAACGTGCGCCTAACTGTCCACTCTGGTCCACACCTCGAATGGCTTTTTCCAGAAATCACAAAAGAAGAGTCAAGCAAGGCCTATCTTTGGAAGTCCGCTGTGAGTGGGACTAACTCTGAACTATCCAGTAGTTTCCGGCAGACGTGCGCCCGGAAAATATTCCCCAGCCCTGCATGGGATGCTTGTTGGGCTAACTGGTCTAGTTTCTCACTTCCAAGCGGGGTCTTATTTTATGTTCAGCCGCCATTGCCTAGTTTTTTCTGCTCTGTGACTATCCTTCCGGATCCTATGAGGATGTTTATAACTTGTCTACGGTCGAAGATAAGATATCCACCATAGGCCTAGTGACGGCAGGGTGAACATCATCCGATCCAGCAGACTTGTGGACATCCATTACTTCCGGTTGTAAATGCATGACTTCCTCCGTTAGGATGAAATCTTTTGTGATCAATGGAGGAGTCGTGGCAGCAAAGCTTACTCACACACCACGGTCCATTCTGCGCACACCGCTTTCTTCCATGCTAGCTTCCTGTGCTGTACCCTGTAGCTGATCCTCCGCTGTAGTAAGCAGCCTAACGTTAACCATACTCCTGAGGATTTTAACCAACATCAAGTCTGCCTTGGGTTAACGCAAGGGGGGTGGTTTTGATACTCACATGATCAATTTTACCTTACAGTCCATTATCATCAGGTTCAACAAAGACGACGCACAGCCAGTTCTGTATCTGGCACTCTCCCCAACGTGCTGAAATGGGGTACGAAAGTACAGCCGTTGTGGATATCTCTCCTCTCGGGCTCCTGGATTACGTGCTTCAACTGTCCAGTCTGCGTAGCGAGCCGAAATTCACAGCCAAGGCAGTCATGCTGGTTTCCCTAATCGGCATGGCAAGTATTTGCTGATGACGAAAGTCCACGTTGAAGTTGATACCGGGGGCCCTGTGCAATCAGACGACATTTGCCTTTCTGCAGGGAAGTATGAGGGTAATTATGCACAGCTGAATATTTCGAGTACGAACATTCTTCTAAGATCCCAGATGGTTGGAGCTTGGTTTCATGAGGAAGGCTATTCCTCCATCTGTCTGCCCGAGAATGACTAACCCATTTAGCCTAGTTCTCTTTATGTAGTCAAATTATGAGGCCGATGTTTTCACAACGGGGAGCCAATGACCCGTTTTGTTCATCTGGGGCCTTCAGGAGCCCTACCTAATTGTTCTTGCAGATACACTCGTCGGTATACAGCACCGCCGCCTTTGTTCTGACACACAGACGTCTGGTATTGATAATAGTTTATTTTGGGTACCCTCGAGGCTTGCTACAACGCATGATCAAATGGTGCAAGTGTTAGCGGAATTCGATTTTTCAGGGGGGACATACGAAAGTGCACGCGCTAGGTTATTCCAGAAAGCTCCAAAGTTTGACGTTGCGGTAGGGCCTGACAAAGTTAATCTCCAGGTCAGGCCGCCGATCCGACCGAATCCAGGTTGAGCTGGCCGAAAAAAGGAAAATTGTGCAAGTCTTACGGAAAGAAAACTGCAACCACGGTAGAAACAAACGGGGTTGAGGGATGTTTTGTTTGTATTTGTGGGAAAGATTTTTCCCAAGAAGTAAGTAAGCGATGACGATTTACAGTGCATGAGATGGAATGAAAATCAGAAGATTAACATGGATGCGATATCGGATGTACAATAGGTGAAGTCTGTAACGTATATATGTGGAACCCCCCCTAGCTGTTGTCGCATACTTGTACTGTTGAGCCTATGCTATTTATTTTATTGACCCCAGAACAAGTACGGCATGCATCAATCACTACACTTCAACATTTGTTTATACTTTCCTCACGTGAGGTGGCATAGTTTTGATTCCAACTTGGACTGCCGTGACGGTGGTACCTGACATTGACCTTTGTTGAACTCCGGTCCTCGTTGCTAGACGTTGTGGCGGTACAGCTGAGGTTTTACGTATTCATATGCACAAAATGTGTCAATCCAGTACCGTAGAAACCACGGCTCAATCTTGTTTTGGTTTTGGGATTCGCTGAATTGGATGCGCGTTACTCACAGTCGGAATAACCTTTACAAAGTCAGTCAGCGAACACAGTTGTAGAAGCTGGTGGTTGAATACTGGCGGAACAAATATTGAATAAAATGAACAACACCTCTGCAGAAAGGTCGCCAGAGTGACGATTAAGGTTACCGGACAGAAAGGAATAAAATTCAAGCGAACTGTTTGCTGTGTGACAGGTGGACCTTGATGCATCAACATGAAATTGGGGGCTGGGTGGGGTGCGTAGCTACAGCAACAGTAAAAGCAAATAGCTTTCGGATGAGATGATACGGCAAATTGCGGGTCACCGGCCACGTATTATTATATCTTTCAAATAGCTGATCCCATAATTGTGACGAATCAAGTCTTTGTAGTCACAGGTGCTTCTGAGATGGGCACGCTTGGAGAGAGAGTGAAGCTTTTCAAGATGAAGACTATGCAACGCAACAGCCCTATGCGGGCGAGCAGCGGATCTGACAGAGTGAGCAAACAGTTCGTAATCGCCGACAACTATGATCACCTGGATGTGGATGTTCTGCACTGAAGTATACTGTTTGGAGATGGTAGTGCTGAAGTAAATTGCATCAGTAAAAGCTTCCCTGTCTAAGTATATCGATAAGAGTGATAAAAGTGGCGAGTTTTATCTTGAGGAATGGTTAAGCTTACGGATGAGATTGTGACTCGTTTAGCATGGAACCTCGGGAGAGTGGACCATGAAAGATGAACGACGAAAGTCAATGAGCTTTTGAATACGCGACAGAGATGCACTGAGGAAGGTAAATTTTGCGAGGCCCAAAAATCAGCAAGTTACTGTTTAATCCTGCCTGGATGTCGCGCGCGACGCTGAAGGTGATAGGAGGTTCTGTGTCCATGGCCCCCAGAAGGGTGCATGAAGACAGCCGGTGAACTAGAACTTCTGACGTCTCCCAATCTGTCCCTAAGGTAGAGCCATTATATCCAGAGTGGCGGCGGTTGGGTTAGCCTCCACGTGCAGACGGTACTGTCAACCCTTACCCTCTAAAGCTCCTTCAGTTACCAACATTTCTGAAGACTTGAGTGGTCTATCTATAGGTAAGTGGGTTGTAGTTCGAAAGCCGAATACGACGTATTGTTTTCACTGGGGCCTTTGGCCAGAGCCCTCTCGGGCTTGTCCAGGTTTCGGCCTGTTGGTAGCCCACCCGGCTTTACTCTATGTCTGTCTGCTGTGAGACGATATCTGCTCCCGTTTGCATGGACTACTACCGCTGCTCTTGCTGGCAGTCCACTCGGGCGGACTCATCGGCGAGCCCAAACGGTATCGGTTTTGCATTATGTGCGCCTTAGTTTCCGAGTGGTGACTTCCATGTCCCCAGTCCGTGCACCCTTCTTAGAGCAGTAGAGCAAGAAACACCTGCGGTTCGGAGAGCTCCATAAACCCCCTCCGTCTGTCTCATCCATCCTATGACTCTCTGATGAAATGTTTTTCACGATTTTGAACCGGAAGCCAAGGACTTGGGACCATTCCCATCGGCAAGATCCTCCTCGGTAGATGCTTCCCTGACTTTCTGTTTATTGATGCCAAGGATCGCTCACTTCTTTTTGCCTATCTGTCTCCTGTTTACACTAGTTCCACCTCTTGGGCTGAATGGCCTTGCTAAGCGCCAGCACCGTCCACCGACTTCCGTTTGCCTGCTCCAAGGAGACCGAGGGAGTCACCGCAGGCCCATCGCCTAAAAGTTGCCTGATCACTGCAACGACTCTTACACGTACCCATCACCTCCGTAAATGACATGGTGCTATCTTTTGTGTCATTTTTTGTGTTAATGACATTTCATTGCGAATACTGGGTCTTGTCTTATGGCCACAGTTTGTGAGCCTGGCCGGCAGCCTCCTTCAATGAACTCAGAAGCACTCCGCATACTGGTTCTGTTTAGAAAAAGCGTAGTTGTCAATAGTTTTCCCTAAACAGCTTGGATCCACCCACCCCTATCATATCTCGCATATCATACCATAAACACTGAGTTATCCACAGGGGAGGAAGGAAAAAAGCAACGAAAGTGGTCGAGGGTTGGATAAACGAACGCAAAATCCTTGACACTCAAATAAAACACTTATACACGAACATACGAACCAGACTCCAAGTGATAAAAGATCGCTTCATAAAACATCATACAATAGGTTCTAACAAAACCGGGAGAATATAGTCAAAATCACCATAAATACAATTCTGATTCGCATTATTATGAAACACCCTTACGTTATTCACTGAAATATTCAAATATTTGATGGCATACAAGAGGTTTAGGAATCAAACCCTGCTTCAGAAAGCCACTTTGCAGTACTGTCGGTGTAAAGGATTTGTGATTCAAACTCATGCAGCAGTCCATCCACACCCTTCCTAAACTCCCACGCGCGATGTCCGTCTGCATACTTTTCTGCTTTTTTTGCCTCTGCCAGTCACACACAGTTAGCTCCGTGTGTGACCAATATCAATTAGCAGCCTTCGTCCGATCGACACAGGCTAAAGCTTGAGCATGCCGAAAGTTGAGCCTGAACCCAAGTTTTGCTGTGCATAAGTACTTTTGTTCTGCTTACTGAGTCTATCACACAACCACGGTGATCTAGAGTCCCTATGATAATTATATAACGTGTGCATCTTCCGGATGGGTCAAGAAGCATGCGTATGTGCATAACTGATGGGTGAAGCACCATTTACAGATTTAAAAATCTCACATTACATAAAATGGACGTAAAATAGTGACACCAACCTTGCAGCAATGTTGAACCGTGTTCAAAAGGTCTAGAAAGTCTGAAATTTGCGAGCACGATGCAAATTGCATAAACGTTGATATTAGGGAGAAAATCAAAAAATCAAAAATGAGGCAGGCTTCTAAGAACGCTGAAGATGAAGACTGACGAGCATTGGGGACCAAATACCAGCTCGCAGGAGACTAGTGCGCGTAAACCGTGCATCAAGTGGATCAGAAGGTGCTACTAGTACGAGGGTTTGACTTTCGGGCTTAAGCATTTTCTTCTGCTCTTGTGGTTTCAGATGGAATACGAGGACTACCAGCTGAGGACCACGGTTCTTGACCCCAAAGTCTGCAGTTCTGTTTAGCTCAGCTTCCAGAATCCAACAGCTGTCTACCAGGTAGCTTAGTTTCTTGGTGTAATGAGCTCTTTGACTTCCCGATGTTGCAACGTTGTAAAGAATCGCGAGCGCTTCTGGTAAGGGTAGGAAAGGTGGGACAGTGGGTTCCAGGTTACGCCCGCCATGGTGCTGTGTTGGGATCTAAGTCCAAAGCCAAGCTTCCAGCTATCAACCCTGCCTAACTGATGGCCTTAATAGGGTGATAAAGAGGATAACAATAGCTTTTCTCACCGAGCATTCCATTGTGAGCTGTCCCATAGACAGCTGAGGGCATCCACACAGGTCTCTCCCATGATCCCCCAGGGCCAGTCTATTCCACCCATTGCCAGAGATTGCAGCAATCGTTTGGGTCCTTACCCCTGTTCCCACAAGATCCCTTAGCCCGCCGCTCCCTAGAGATAAATATAGATTCCGTAGGCCCCGTAGAATTCTCTGTGGCCTTATCAGTTTTAAACTCCTCTATTAGCCCTCCTCGTAATCTTTTTCTTTCCAAGAAAGATTCGTCTGACTTTTCTGGCCTTTCTTGTAGCTTAGTTCCCGGCAGTTGCCGAACCACCTGACGGGTATCTACAGTGTTTTCACGGGGATCTTCATGCCTCGCACGACGGACGGACTGATGGTCTGTAAGCAGCTATTCAGTACAAGCCTCACGACTACCCCGTGTCTCTCTGGCTGGGATCGTACTTGCACTCGCGCAGTCAAGTGGTAAACTTTGATGGCACGATTTCCACACCCGGTGTAACAGCCGGTCGTGGAAAATCCCCCTTTTTCCCTCGCGATTCAGTGTTTTTCCCAACATCACTCATTTCCATACACTATTGACTTGTCTTTACGAACTGGTTGTTTCTATGGACCAATTGTTGTTTGTTCGCGCCCAGAGCGCTACTTTGACACATCCTTGTTCAGGACCTGCGTGACGCACGTGCTGTTTGCTCACACGCTGCTATTCGGTTTCTCGTTGTTGAGTCCTTGTGATCGTATTATTGAGGTTTGTATATTGTTTATTTCACTGTTTATTGTAATAATCTAGTATCGTAGAATATCACGGATAATCGTCTTTTGATTTCGGGATCCGTTGCGAATTTGGCTGCGCACTGCTCAAACGTTCGTTACACCCGGCCCCGTAAAGTTGTTGTACACCTTCGATCGTAATTCATTGAGTAATACTATTGTGAAAATATCGGAGGACTTACGTATGCTCAGTTCGTGGCTTGCCTGCTGGGTAATGAAGTTCTCGGCTAACAAAAGCTACATTCTTACATACAAGTGTCATGTCCTTCCCGAAAACTTTAGTATAGGTGATCATCTGATTTCAAGCAAAACATCAGTACGCGACTTGGGCATATACCACTCCTGTTCGTTCAACTTCTCGGAGCAAACAGACACCCAAACTGCTAGGCCCGGCAGGTTATTAGGGTTGGTCCACAAAACATTCCTTTTGCATGAAAGTAAACTCAGTGTCTATACAACACACTTTAGACCATTGCTAGAGTATAGTTCAATAGTTGGCTCTAACTTGCGCCAGATTGACAGGATTGCCATTGAAAATGCTCAGCGCAACTTTACTGGAAACATATTTGGCCATTTGTCTAGTCTCAGTTATAAACAGCACTGTGACCTGCTACAACTCGAACCTCTTTGGCTCCGACGGATAAAGAACAACTTGTCTTTTTTCCACTCAATATCAAAGTAAGATCTTGCAATCTCCCCTATGGCACGTGACTCATTAGGCAAGAGGTATTCGTTACAACACAGCAGTCATTCGGTCATTGAGCCGTTTTCGAGAATCATCCTTCGATCCAATTTATTTATGGACGAAAATTCACAAATGTGGAATAAGCCCCCACTAAATGTCCGTGCAATAGGCCACTTGCCGAGATTTAAAGAGGGATCAAACAAATTGCCTGACTTACTGACACTTGCATCCTACAGTGACCCGTACACTTTGAAGGAGCGAGCGTACGAAGTTGGCTTGAGTTACTGACAAGCAAGTTTAAGTCAGGGGCCAGAAGACCTAAGTGTCACACAAGTTTCCGTATATCAGTCCAGTCTTATTATTCTTTCGTGTTCAACCCCGTGTTTTGCAAAGTCAAACCATCCACCAAGATAACACCCACTCAAAAAGGCAACTATGGCCCTTGGTCTACAGTCTCTTTCTTGCCCGTCCCATTTACCAGGTCCTCCGTTGGAGGAACCAAGTCACAATTCGCATGCTTTAACTGGCTCATCGAGGTAGCCAAACCCGCAGTTATGACGTCACGGGTGCTGACCCCACTAACTACCCACATACTGAGTGGTTACTCTAAATCCGGTCTTAAAATCATCTCTGAACCTCGTGGTTCTTACGGCTTCGAAGTTCCACCGTTCAATTTATCCGCCTAGCGTGTCACCACCTCAGCTTAATCGTAATTGGCCTACCTATTGACTATCATTTAGGTTAATTTTTTCCATCGTCCCCTGCAGTATTTAGACTTCTCAGCGTAGTTTCCTTGGTAAATCCTCATTAAAATACTGACACTGTACGTTTCGCTCCTCCAGAGTACCATCAACCTCTCTGACCCTGGTGCCGTGGCAGTAGCAGGGTCATCTACTCTATGCCTCTTTATACCCTTCTACCAGCCCGGCCTCTAGTCCAGATTGCGTTCCACCTTATGGCTTTTACCACTTCCTCCGCAAACACGGACAGGAATTTCAGTCCCAGCTCTCTTACGGGAAGTGGCTCATTCAATGACTTCAGCCTACAGTTATGTTGCCGCTCTTTCTGTTCCCAATACACTTTCCTACCGCTAACGTTGTTCCACGTTTTCATGCAGGATTTCTTTTTTCTATGCAGAGTGGTTACTCCAAATCCAGTTTCAACCCGATCTCTGAATCTCGCAGCTCTCGTCTCGTCAAAGTTTCACCCTTCCATTTTTCCGTCTTAAGTGTCATAACCCCAGCGTAATCGTAATTAGCTTACTTATCTACTATCATTTAGGTTCACTTATTCCACCATTTTCTGCAGTAATCTTCCACCTAGATAATATTCACTTAATATGGCAACGATAACCCTAGGCTTAGAGCTTCCTTCTTGCCCGCCCCATGTAATAGAATCTCCGTTGGAGGTAACCCACCCCCGAGTATTATCCCTTAACCACATCATACCTAATTCACTTTACTCCGTCCAACCTGGGTTCATTCCCACTCTCTTAGTTTTCCCTGGCATTTCAACCCAGAATCCCATTTCGTCGACCACCAATAATTGATAAATAGTCTTTATCCTTTTTCACTGTCTTCGCCAAATTTAGCATTCCTGTCCTCTCTCTTCCGCTCGTGGCCCGTGTTCCTTAAAAATAGTTTCAATCTTTAGATACTAGAGGTTGCATTTCACCACTGACCGTTGGTCTCCAGCTGGTAGCATCCCAGACTGTCTTTTGCTATTTTTATTCTTCCAGACAACCACTGACCTGTATCTTCCCTTCGATGGCTCGGCGTATTACCTGGCCCACTTTTCCAGCTAAAATTCGATACCTGCCCGTCAATCCGTCGTTATCACATTGGCCCTGCTCTCCAGTATCCCTCGCAAACTCGTCGCACGCTCCTGGACTACTCGATCCCTACATCTATGTGACAACGCCAATATCACTGGTGCGAAACCCGCCGGTGCGATGCGCGGTCAGATCCGCCGCTTTGGCTGGAGCATATCGAGCGTGCAGGAAGTCTGCAACGATGCGCGGGCGCAGCCGGGATAGCGGGTCGCACCTCTTGTCACCGAAAACGGTTTTAAGGTTGGGAGTCCAGCGCACGGTCAGCTTCACCCACCAGCACCGGAGGCGGCAAAAAAACACTACCTGTGCGCCCGAAATGCTGCAAATATGGAACTATCTCCCCCAGTTATCGCCTATTTTTCATCGTACTCGTCTCCATCCTCGTCCTCTTGACTTACTGCTTCTTGCTCCAGGCAAAGTCTACTCTCCTTAGCACATATTTATCGCATGCTTGAGAGACCGTTACCATACTGGGCGTGCCGTTCATGGTCCTTCTTCCCGAGGATTCGTGCCAAGCCACTCACCTGCCCCACTTGCAAACATAACCAATCCCCAAGATGAAACTCGCCTCTTTTTATCACACCTACCGACGTATTTGAAAAAGGTCACACTTTACGTTGCTTTACACTTCCGTTTCACAAAGTCCAAACAGTATATTTCACTGAGGAATACTTGTCCCCAGAGCATCCCAACAGTCGACGACATTGAGACAGTTCGCTCTCTCTGTCAGTCTTACGATTCGCCCACGCACGGCTGTAGAGTTGCAATATCCTCACTCTGCATAGATTCGTGCCCTCCCCATATATTTACGTCCGAAACATCTGTATTGCAGCTTTCTGATTTGTTGCCATCATGTGATCCATCTTTCACAAAGAGCATCAACAGAGAGTAATCTACCCGTCAACTACTTCATCGCCCAACTTCGTGAAAGTATTTATCGGCTGTTTGGTGTTCTTTTATATCCGGTAATCTATCTTGGTAAATCCTCTCAGAAAAGTTTGATCCTTGCATCTCTCTGGTCATCTTGGTCAGCCCTCAGATATCGCTGGTCGTTATTTAAATACTTACTTGTCATTTAAATACTCATCTCCTTTGCAAACGCGGTATCTGCTACTATGATGGCTATGCATCACAGAATAATCTGTCGCTCAGTTCCCCTTTCCATGCTGGTGCATCAAATTCCATCCTTTTGAAGGTGAACAATGTGTGCAACGATTACATGTTTACATCCGGCCACTTCTTTCACAATCAACTAGCAATCTATACAGGCGAGTCCTTCACTGGGTAGTTAACTGACTCGGCCGATATACGTTCGCTAAACGTCCCAGGGGTAATTTTTTGACTATTTTTCTTGTTCTTTGTCCTCAAATTCACCCATTTCATCGTCCGATTTCTAACCCTAAGCCGTTCCGTACACCGCGGAGAGCTATAGCTGGTTTACGTCTCCCTTGGAAACTTTTTTTCCTCCAGGTGAACGAAATTCCCGTCAGTTCTATCTGGTTCTCTCGCTGCGCAGTCCATGTTTCCGTGATATTTGAGTAGAAGTCTACTACTTCCAACCAGCTTCACCCGAACTCGGCCGGCTTGACCACCAACCTTGAGTTCAGGCTTGGCGGGCGCCCGCTAAGGCGTAACTTAAGTACTTTCTCCTGCACTATATGGAGTGCAAGCACCTGAATCACCCTCTTGGAATTCGGATTATGCTTCCAACTGTACCGTTTGACCTTGGGTTGCAGCATGCCTCAGGATCAGCCGAAACAAACCATTATCATGATCCCCATTATCACTGCTGCTGACCAACACTGGCCTCCTCTTTCTCATCGAGCTGTTTGGCTGGTAAGGTCCACTTGAGGACTTCTACGCGACGTTCTCATGCGGGCTAGCTAATTTACCGTTTGCCCTTATTATAACGTTGCGATCTCCGACCATCACTGTTTGAGTGAGCGCCGTTTAGTTGCCTGGTGAGCCCCCGTAGAGCTCGGCAGTGGTTTTCTGTCAGTCATGTGTAGTTGGTATTAGTTCACCCTGGCAAGGATATCCCAAGCCACAGGCCGCGGATACACTCCCTCACGATCTGTGTGTGCGGTTCCATCATCAGTCGGTCCAAGCAGTTTGAAATCGTCAGCTAGCTTGAGGTCGTGACTCTCCAGTTGATTTGATAGGTCTTTGATGGATAGGAAGACCAGGAAGGGGCCCAGGATTTTACTTAATAGGTGGGCGCAGATAGTGGCTTTTGAACCGCGTTCAGGTTACTGCCTCTTGAGGTTCTTAGATCACTCGTCGTCCCGACAAATGGAGGAGCAGGTTATTCTTAAGGGATCTGGCAAAAATAGACGGAATGGGGCGTTCCATTACCAGCGGTTGTGAAGTGGTAACCCCAGCAGATTCACGAGATCATTGTCCCCCCGAGTGTTCCAGCCGGTGCGAAGCCCAACTCAGAGGCAGAAGTTGCGAGGGAGGATAAGATGGAGGTGGCTGAGGTAAACGCGGGGAGCAGGAGGGCACTAGTATAAAATCAGGAGTAGGAAGTAAAAAGTAATGGGCTCAGGGATGAGGTTTGGCGGCGAATGAATAAGGACGAAGAAAAGGCCAAAGTCAAAGATGGACAGAGGGATTGTACCAATAACAATGGTAATAAGGAAAACAAAATGAGAAACTAAAGTTATAAGTAAAATGGGCTTTATGGTTTCTGCTTTCGTCAAGCACAGATTCCCAGCTGCGGCGCTGTTGATGCTTGAGTTCCACAACCCCAGGGTTTATCACTCAAATCCAAAGCCGGTCTAAGACGTTCGCAACTGCTTAGGTGAAGGAACATCTTCACTGGCCACATGTTATTGTTAACCCGGATTCCACTCCGGTCAGTGCTTCTTACCGTAGTGATTGATGGTAGAAAAGAAAAAACACTCAGCTTGGTCATAAATCCATCTCGCTGAGAAAAGGGGGGACAGATATTCTCTCTGTTGTTCTGCCCAGTTTCACATAAGCACCGAAGCGTTCAGGTATCTGGTGCACCCTTTTGAGCTAGTCATCCAGTTTTGGTTAACCCGTTTGTCATACACAACCAGTTTCACTGCCTCCGTAACTACAGAGACGAGATAGCTACCACAGGTCGACTGAGGCTTGCGCACCTAGTTGTTCCGAGGGGAAGACGTTTGTTTTCTCAGCCACCGCCTGTGCAAGCTCTGGCTGACCATGCTGATAACTAGACTGCCACTTCTGGACTTACCTGCTCCCCATACCCTTGTGAGCGTCTTAACCGAAGGCTGCCTAAACTCCAGGTATCGCGATGGCGCCGTAACTTATGGATTAGTCAGCCGAAGGTTTTTCTTTATTCACTATGATGAGAGTATCTCTGAAACGAAAAATATAGTGATCTTGATTTTGTAGCTTCTGGTGTCAAGCAAGTAGGATGGGCATTTGATCGTACATGTCATCCCTGCCGAATTCATGCCGTTGGTGAATTTCAGCTAAAAAATTGGCAACACAATAGCTAAATTCCGTTTAAACTTGGCTATTTTTGGTAAAATGCCAATAGGAATCCTAACGGCCAAGCATGCCTGGAAACATGATCAAGTGATGCTGATGATGGCAAGTTCAGGCCAGGCAAACAAGTTTTTGCGCACAAAGGAAATTGAAGGAAGTTTAAACAGATACTGTCAAAAGTGATATCATCACCCAGTACATTTGAAATTCAATATCCCATGTTCGGGTCTATCAACATCTAGTTGAGGTGGTTAAATTGGCGGAACGATACAAAAACGAGACGGAAACGCCTAGCTCAGTTGTAAAAGCACAAAGGAGTAAACTTGTTTTGGTTTTCTTAGGAATATTTCAAAGAAAGAAGCGCAGTGAAGCCTTTAAATGCTGTGACGGATAAGTGGGTTATGAATGGAAAACCAGAGAATCATAGGGAAAAGAGCATAGGTTGGTTAAAGTGAGTCGACCAGCGAAACTCGTAGGGAAATAAGGTCAGTGAATGCTGGTGGAGACAGTTATATTGATAACGGAAGTACATCAGCAAAAATAAAATACAAAAGCAATCATGGTGGAAAATAGTGAAAAGCTTGGGAGAAAAGATAGAATAGTATGTTTCACAAGTGTATTGTTGTGTATCAACAGAGAGTGGGAGACGGGCCGGAGGGGTGAGAATAAGACAACGAAGAAGGGGATCAGTAAGTAGACTGGGGGATGGAGGAAGTGACCAGAGAAAACGGGTAAAGGTAAATTGTTTTTTCAAATTTCGATGCAAGAAACATGGAATAATTTTCTCAGTGATAGGTGGATCATAATACATCGACGGAAACTATGCTTAAATATGACAGTAGTGGAGGCGAATATTGTGCAAGTGAGCTGAAAGCTGAAGTAACCGGTAAAAGAGGGGGAGGGTCGATCATTTAGCTAACTTTTTCGTAAATGATTTACGTGCAGACAGCCAAAACGAAAGCGGAAACGAGCAAAGTAGGCCGGGTAAGCTCAAGCAGGCAAGCAGTGTTTTTCAAGATCAGGGTACTGCAAGTGGAGCTTATCAGCCAAAGAACGGGCGGGGACACTGAGTGGGCGGCATTTGTCAAACAAATCACTGGTGGTTAGAAGACTACGGAGACGTCTTCTCAGGAGCTGATACTCATTGCAGACCACGTTTATTGGGTAATTTTTTCCAAAAAGGAATGGGCATAAATAGGCAACACCGATCTCGTGGAACGGACATCATCCAGCTTCAACTCGCACCGGTGGCAACGGAGTCATTTTTTGGGCACTGCCATTGGATCTCCCTTTGCGACAGGTGGTATGGGGCCCAGCTACTCTTCTGACCGTTGTACCGCATTGAACATTCCAGTATCTTTGTCGGGTTGCGGCCAAAACTTGTGAGGTGCAGCAACGCTCGTCCACTGAGTGACGAATGATTAAAGCCGTTTCATGATGTACCTTCGGCTGAGCTGCAGGGAATTTAAAGCTCAGCTGGTGATCAGAGTAACCCAGCCACCTGCCGACACAAAATTTTATCGAATAACATAGGAAGTAAGGTATCCAGGGGTCCTAAACTTTGAAGCTGGGGTTTTCTGGGTTCAGAAGCCTTATATTCAAGCCGACTTAAATAGCCCGCAGACCCCCTTGGCCGCCCTTCACGTACGATATCGTGTTCGGCTTTACGGGTTTCTTTGGGTACTACCGACCCCACCGGAACTTCAGCGCGAGTCTTTTTACACATGGGGTACAGTAGATAATCTTTCAACCAAAGAATCCAGGCTGCAATCCACAACAGTTTTGTTTAGCTGGAAAAATTCACGAAAGACGGATCCGGCTCTCAGTTTATTAAATTAACATCTGTCATCGTTCCTTTGAACTCATTCTCTGTGGTTGTGTCCGCTTCTGGCAAACAAGATGACCATCATGCACGTCGAAGCCTCGAAAATTCTGGGTCAGAGACCCACCGTTTTGACTCCGTTAGTGTATACGATCCTCTCGGAGCTGCGTCGGCTGGGTTGCCCTTCGATGGAACACGTCACCACTGGTCAGGTGACGACAAAGCACGGATAACGCTAAGTCTCTTTGCCACGAAAACTCTGAAGCGAGTGGCGGTGTTGTTAGTGTAATAAAAGAAAACCAGCGAATCTGCCCGGAATAAAGTCTTAGCAGGTTGCCACTATATAAAGACCATTCCGTTTCCTGTACCAGGCAAACGGCTAGCTTGGCGGTGGCCAACTCGAGCAAGGGTATAATAACGACCCTTAATGGCGCTGTCCTCGATTAGGTCAACAAAATAGAACAACTAACCAGGACAACTTCAGCACAAAAATGTGCACACGCTTCGATGCCAAAGCCCGTCTCAGGAGGGTCACGAAAAACATGTGGCTTGGGAGCGACCATCATTCTCCCCTTCAACCCCAAGCCATCTTAGAATCTTCAAGTTGGGTAACTCAGTAATGAAGTTCAGCCAGGGGTTCTACGACCTCATGTGTTTGTCTCCAATCCTATCGTCTTAATCCAAAGCCTCCTCGGCAGAGATTTTCGAAGCAACACATGTGCTGGTATGTTGACAGCACTTACTGGACCCGGCAAGTCGTAGCGGGCAGAAATAACGGATAGGGTTTCTCCTCTAGGAGGTGCATAACCAACCACGTTCAACAGAAAACAGAAAATGATCTGTTGAGTTTCCCGTTCCGAATCAAGAGTCCTTTGTGCTGGACTTGGTTTTAAACTAATATCGGCCGTCGGTGCAGCAGTGTCATGTTCAGGTTTGGTCAGCAACACCACTTCTACGCTTGATACCCATTTTCTAAAAAGAATCCTCTCTCATCCATCAGCTCTCTAATATGATTTACGAAGGTTTTCGCCAACTCAACGGATGAGAACGATATCAAGCGGAGATCCACACTAAAATTCTCTGAGAGCAAATTGATAACAAAAGATTAAATAAATAAATAAATATAAATATTGGTATATTTCTCGGCCATAGTCGAGACGCACGCGCTAAAGCATGATCATGGTGTACACGTTACTCAATAAGATGAAATGTTCACATATTCTAAGTATGAAAGTCGAGAGTATTAGAGATGAAAAAACAATGACAGGAAAAGTTTGAATGTACCATTCTGATAATGGTTTGCGCGGCAGTTTTAAACCGGTTTCGAATCCGGATCAGGCAGTGGTGCGCGGTGGAGATATCGAGAAAATCGTTAGCGCAGTGCTAAGGAGGCATTATTAACAAGAATGCTGCAAGCCCAGGAAACAAAAGATTCATAGTCTAGTTTCCCCTTGGCCGCTGGCTTCAATGCAAAGCTCACACAAAAGGAAGTTGTTGCCCAAAATGCATGAGCTGCTACTTGATACACAAGCAGCTGCTGTTTCGGGTCATCATTGCCCCACCACTGTATTCGTAGAGGGCCAGGATCCCCTGAGGCCACTCGAACTTGCATAAACATTTCCTTGACATCTTCCACAACTGCTACCCTCCCTCCCCAAACCGCATTATAACTCTAACCAGGTCATTGGTCCAATCAGGGCCTTGAGGTAATCGGTCTTTTAAGGATAATCCTCTGAACCGTGCTGAGCAGTCTAGAACTATCCTTAGATTTTTGATTCCTTCGGGTTAAACAGAGCCTGGTGTGGTAAGTACCATGTTGGTGAAAGCTCAGGTGCAAGCTTTTCGGCGGGAATGAGGGTCATATGGCCCTTTCCTCTGTTTCTTTGCAAGGCCTCTTCATTCCTTCCATAGAAAGTTCTATCGAGCTGAAACCTTTGGCCAAGGGTGTGAAGCCTCCGGGCGGCTACTTCAAAGTTGTTGGGCATAGTCTCAACAATTGTCTTCCGTGGGAGGTATAACTGATATTCTCCAGCAGCTTGTTTCAGGGGCCCCTTAGCAATCGAAGGCGCATTCTGGTTCTCCAATAACGGTGCTTGCTTATTAGATTCATTGCCATAGGAGTCCACGTCACACGGCCTTCGAAGCTGCTCTGGAGTGGCGCTTTGTCCTCTTGTCGCATTTTTCACGGTGGATTCCCGGTTGTTGGATGGCCCTAGAGAGCCCAGGCTCATCCAATCCAGTTACTCCTTGGCTGCATAAGGTTCACTACCGTTTCCACTCCGCTGCTCCAAAACCCAGTGAGCCTCTGGTGCGTCAGAACCTGCCAGTGCTCCTACCTAATATATCCAGGATATTCCACCGTAATATCGCTAAGGTGTGCTCCATCAACCTTTGACTGGCCGCAAGTATGTATGCGGGGTTCCGGAGGACAGTCGGTTACCAAAAAAGGCAAGCTTTACTGAAACGTCGGCTGAGTCTTCCGGGGATACCATATGAAGATTCACGACCCCCGATTATATCTTGTAGCGCCCACTCACTGTTCTGTTGGCCATACAGGAAGGCACCTGAGCCAGACCAACCCGTTCCACCAGACCTTCCTCTATCGGACCTACGACGGGGTCACTTTCTATGAGTACGTATGTTAGCAACGTCCCTCTACGGCTGTAACAGCCGGTCGTGGAAAATCCCCCTTTAACCCTCACGATTCAGTGTTTTTCCCAACATCACTCATTTGCCTACACTATTGACTTGTCTTTACGAACTGGTTGTTTCTATGGACCAATTGTTGTTTGTTCGCGCCCAGAGCGCTACTTTGACACATCCTTGTTCAGGACCTGCGTGACGCACGTGCTGTTTGCTCACACGCTGCTATTCGGTTTCTCGTTGTTGAGTCCTTGTGATCGTATTATTGAGGTTTGTATATTGTTTATTTCACTGTTTATTGTAATAATCTAGTATCGTAGAATATCACGGATAATCGTCTTTTGATTTCGGGATCCGTTGCGAATTTGGCTACGCATTGCTCAAACGTTCGTTACAATACTCAATATATCAATTTGGAACGAGGAAAACACGCAAAATGCCAAGAAAAGGATCAAAAGCAGTGGAATCCGGACAGGAAGTAACACGGCAAGTCTCTGGGGAGGTTTTGGGTACATATGATTCTTTAGTTAATGCTAGATCGCCTAGTCCTGTCAGTGCTACTTCATGTGTTAATAAGAGAAATATTGATCGTAAGGATGTCAGTTTATGTAAGCTGAGAATACTAGACCTGGAGCAATAGTTACTATCGGCTAGACTACAGGCGCAAAAAGCAGCGAAGAAGTGTACACAGAAAGAGCGAGAGCATGAGACCAGCGACTTCGACACTTCCGGTAGATTAGGGTGCAATAAGGTAGGGAACCCCACGCCGGTTGCCGACTACAAACCACCATCGATCGATCTGCCTAGAGTGGAGCTAACGGTTTTCGACGGGCGAGCTGAATAATACTGCAAGTTTGTCAAGCAGTTCGAGACGTTCGTTGAAAATAAGGTAACCGACCCTGGGCAAAGGCTTCTCTACCTTACTCACTACTGCCGAGCCCGAGCGCGAGAAGCTATCGACGGGTGCACCATGCTCGACCCAGAACAAGGCTACACAAGGGCAAGGAAGATCCTAAGGGACTTGTTTGGCAAACCTTTCAAAGTAGCCCGTAACCTAATAGAGGGTGTGATGGTAGAGGCAAAGAGAACCAAGGGCGACGTCTACTCAATGGCCGACCTGGTGATTAAGATGCAAAACTACTCAATAGCCCTCGACCATTTAGGTTACAGGGCTGACCTAGACGCCATGCACACTTTGGAAGGCATAGTCCGTCACCTCTCTCCCGAACTACAGGGTCGGTGGGCGGAAGAAGCAGAACGGATAAGCCGAAGCGACAGAGAAGCCAACTTCGAAGACCTGACCGAATACTTGGACAGGCAAACCAAGATAGCTGACAGCAGATTCGGCCGACTCATCCGGGATAGCAACCGAGCAAACAAGCCCAGTACTAGCCAAGTCCAAACCCCTGTACGGGAACATCCAAAGTACCAGCCTTGGACCAATACCCACGTCATTTCACGAGATGCTACGGCGCAACCCAATTGCAGATACTGTGGTACTAGCCATGGCCTACCAGAATGCCCCAAGTTCGGCAACGCCACAATAGACGAACGGTGGGGAATGGCGAGGATGGCAGGAGTATGTTTTATCTGTCTCAACACCACGCACCGGGCAGCAGCCTGTAGAACAAGGAATCGATGTGGTTACGAGGGCTGCACGGGCAGACACCATCGGCTGCTGCATCAGGCGAGAGTAACCATATCCGAGGCGAGTACCAAGCCCAGCGTGATTTGTTCAACGTCACGATCTGCCAGTAAATCGGTACGTTTAGGCGTAGTGGCCGTGGGAGTAGTGACTCCGACTGGGATAGTCAAGGCGTTGGCTTTCGTTGATAGTGGATCCGACACCACTTTAGTGAAAGAGCGGTTTGCCGACAAACACCAACTGGCTAAATGTGCGACGTCGTTGGCAGTGAGCATGGTGGGCGGAACACAGGTAATGACTGCCGGTAGATTAAGGCTGCAACTCATCTCTCTAGACACTAACGAGGAAATTGAACCAACGGAGGCATTCACGTTAGCGGATCTCCCCATGCGGGCACCAAGGTCGGTGAACGCAATCCTGACTAGGTGGCCCCACCTGCAGAATGTAACCGTTGTAGACTGGGAAGATGATGAAGTGGATCTCCTCATCGGCTGCGACGTGCCAGAGGCGCATTGGGTGCTTGACCAGAGAGTGGGCGACCGCCAGGCACCTTACGCCGTACGCACGGCTCTGGGATGGATGTTATATGGTCCAGTAGGGGTACACGGTTCCGTGAATTACTTATCCGCCGAAACGGACCGCATAGAGTATCATCTGCAACGGCTGTATGAAAAGGAGTTTCATGACATTGGAGACGAAAGACCGACGTTGTCTCAAGAGGATCACTTCGCTCTACAAACGGTGCGGCAAGGCACTAGAGGCCTCAAAAAACAGTTCGAGGTTCCCCTGCCATGACGCACATCGGTCGACCCGTGGACTGATAACAGAAATTATGTTCTCCAACGATTATTACGACTTAAAGAACGCTTCATTCGAGACCAGAATCTGTGGAAACGATACGCGGATTTGATGAAGCGAAACGAGGCCCTCGGTTACGTTGAAAAGTTGCCTGTTAACACCGACAGCAAAAGGGGTATCTGGTATCTGCCTCACCACCCCAAGAAACCCAATAAACTGCGGGTGGTTTTCGACTGTGCGGCCAAGTTCCAGGGCAACTCGTTAAACGATCGCCTACTACAGGGACCTGACTGGACGACACCATTGATCGATGTTTTGTGCCGTTTCAGAGTGGGTAAAGTGGCTTTGTCTGCTGACATTAGGGAAATGTTCAATCAGGTGAAGATTCCGGTAGGAGAACGAGATGCTTTGCGTTTCCTGTGGTGGGAAGGAAGCGACCGAGACAACGCAGTGGTGAATTATAGGATGACCGTCCACCCCTTCGGAGCGATATCGTCACCATTTTGTGCCAACTACGCCCTCCGAGAATCAGCGAACAAACATGGCGATCTAGTACATCGGACGGTGGTAGAAAGCGTCAGCAGGAACTTCTACGTCGACGACTACCTTGGGTCATTCGATGATGTGGAACCAGCTCTAGAGCAGTTCAGGGGTCTGACGAGATTGCTGGAAGAGGGCGGCTTCCATCTAACTAAATGAATATCGAACGCTTCAGAAGTGCTGAAGGTCATCCCGTATTCCGAAAAGGCAGAAAGGTAAGAGATTTGGACGGCTCTCCACTTCCTATCGAGCGCACCTTAGGGATACAATGGGACGCGGAAACGGACGATTTTGTTTTCGAACTAAACGTTCCCGAGCTGCCAATAACCCATCGTGGCATACTATCTGCCGTCTCAAGTTTGTTCGACCCGCTCGGTTTCGTCTCACCATGGCTGCTACTCGGAAAGATCTTGCTGCAGCGGCTGTGCCGTAAGAAAGTTGATTGGGACCAGTCACTGGACCGAGGGGACTGGTTGGACTGGGAAGAATTTTTGAACACCTTGAAGAAATTAGGGGACATAAGAATCCCACGATGCTTGACTCCTGGCCATACGACACGGGCTGGAGAACTACATGCCTTTTCCGATGAATCCGAAGTCGGTTATGGAGCTGTGGTGTACGGACGATGGTGCGCAGGAGATGGACAATATACCACGAGGATCCTGTTCGCCAAAGCCCGCGTTGCTCCACTGAAGTCGGTCTCAATCCCACACCTTGAAATCAACGCAGCCGTGTTGGCAGTCAGGGTAGTGCAAGCTGTGAAGAGATGTTTCGATCTCTACATTTGGTCGGCGAGCTTCTGGACGGATTCAACGATAGTACTTTACTATATCAACAACGTCTGGAGCCGGTTTAGTACTTTCGTTGCTAACCGGCTCACGATTATCCACAATGAATCAGCCACGCACCAGTGGAATCATGTCAGGTCTGGCGATAATCCAGCCGACCTGTACTCCTGAGGTGCGAACAACTTCAGGCAACTGGACACGTGGACGAGAGGGCCAAACTTCCTGCACTTGCCCAAACAGGACTGGCCCGTGTTCGAATTAAAACCTCCTACGGAAGTGAAACTGGAGATCAAAGGCGTAGTGATAGCAACCAACGTCGTCGAAGCGACATCCATTCTATCGCGACTGGTCGGGTTTTCTTCCCGGATGAAGACGATTCGTTCGCTAGTTTGGTTAACCAGGTTCAAGAAGAGTTTACTAGACATGAAAGGGCTACGGCCCTCAGGTCGGATACGGGTCGGCCCGATAAGTCCCGATGGGCTACAAGCGGCAGAGTACGATATTTTCAGAATGATACAACGCGAGGCTTTCGCCCGAGAACTCAAGAGGGCGGAAGAAGTGGGGCCGACCAATAAAGACATGCCATCTCCAAGAGGCGAGCTGAAGCGTTTAAACCCCAAACTCATCGACGGACTGCTGCGGGTGGATGGTAGGCTGACCAATGCCCACCTGAACTTCGACACAAAGTATCCTATACTGCTGCCTGCGAGACAACCTGTAGTAGAGCTAATGATTCAACACGTCCACGCCATGGAGGGACATGCCGGGGAAAGTCACGTGACGAGCGTCATCCAAAAGCGCCTTTGGTTGTTGAGAGGACGAGAGACTGTAAAACGCGTAATCCGACGGTGCGTGCAATGCAGGAGACGCAATGCCACAGCAGGCAAACAACTCATGGCCCCACTACCAGAATGCAGGGTGACTACGGGATGGTGGCCGTTCAGTGACACCGGGTTGGACTATTTCGGGCCCTTGTGGATCAAGTGCGGGAAAAGATTAGAAAAGCGATACGGATGTATCATGACGTGCATGAAGTCACGTGCGGTACACCTAGAAGTCGCACATTCGATGGCGACCGATTCGTTTCTACGGGCCTTGCAAAGATTTAACAACCGACGAGGCGTACCGGCTGATATATACTCAGATAATGGATCGAACTTTGTGGGCGCTCAACGGGAATTGCAGCGTTGGCACAAGAACATAAACAGGGACGAACTGCAGGATCGAACCGTGGCCTACGGCATACGATGGCATTTCAACCCCCCACAGGCCAGCCATCGAGGCGGCATATGGGAACGCATGATCCGGTCCGCCAGACGGATATTGCTGTCAATCATGGAGCAGCAGCCGCCTGACGGCGAGACGCTAAACACCGTCACGACTGAGGTGGAGCGAATCCTGAACAACCGCCCCCTGGTTCCAGTAATGAACGGCGACCCCACCCACCTGGCGCTCACCCCAAACGACTTATTGACGTAAAGGTCGAACGAGGGTTTCCAAGGGCCGGTAAACCTTCGTGGGAGCTACCTCCACGGATGGAAGCAAGCGAACTATCTGGCCAAGGTCTTCTGGAGGCGATGGCTACGGGAGTACCTACCGGCTTTGCAGACTCGACAGAAGTGGCTGGCCAAAACAAGACCATTCAAAGTTGGGGACGTGGTTATGATCGCCGACGAACCCGCACATTTCAGCACTTGGTCTTTGGGAGTAGTTACGGAAACCATCAAAAGCACTGACGGAATGATAAGAACGGTGAAGGTGAAGACAGCTAACGGAGTGCTCATTCGTGAAATACGCAGTATTAACCTACTCGAGAGCGAAGACGGAGGAGCTGATAACCCTGAGGCCTAGTAAACCTTTGCACACCAGTCATCGAGGTGGATAAAGAAACACCATATATACCACACGGTCTCCGTCAAACACGTTACAGTGCTTGCGGTCTTTCGTTGACATTACTGAAGGTTCTTTCCGATATGTGGTGATGAATGCGATTCCATTGTACATCCCGATACATACACACATGCACGGCGCACTCTACATCCCGTAAACCCATCAAACATGTGACAGTGTTCGTTGTTTTGCTTTTTGTTGACGTTACCGAATGCCCCTTGCATATGTGGAAGTAGCGGAGTTCAGGTCACACACACATGCTACATTTTACTCGTTTTCTTGCCACACGGTCTTTTGTTGACATTGCAGAAAGTCCTCCTTTGATGGGTAGTCATACCTGTGATTTCATTGTACACATCGGCACACACACACATAATCACACATACTCAAGCACATACATCCAGGACCGGACGGCCCTTTAAGAGGACAACATCTATGTGACCCTTCACGCCCGCCATCGGTCATTTGGTCTCGTGGAAGATGTACACTAGCCTCACGTCTATGTAGCCAATGGGTTAGGTGCGACCAGTAGTAGAACGCTGACGACGAGCATTAGGCGCACACTGACAGCAGGGCCTAGGCAGGTAGGAAGAATCAGTACCTTTATACCGAACCTTTGACTCTGCTAAAGATACAGGAGGATTTTGGCGGGCGGTGTAACAGCCGGTCGTGGAAAATCCCCCTTTAACCCTCACGATTCAGTGTTTTTCCCAACATCACTCATTTGCCTACACTATTGACTTGTCTTTACGAACTGGTTGTTTCTATGGACCAATTGTTGTTTGTTCGCGCCCAGAGCGCTACTTTGACACATCCTTGTTCAGGACCTGCGTGACGCACGTGCTGTTTGCTCACACGCTGCTATTCGGTTTCTCGTTGTTGAGTCCTTGTGATCGTATTATTGAGGTTTGTATATTGTTTATTTCACTGTTTATTGTAATAATCTAGTATCGTAGAATATCACGGATAATCAGCTTTTGATTTCGGGATCCGTTGCGAATTTGGCTACGCATTGCTCAAACGTTCGTTACAACGGCCACTGATATTCGCTAGGATAATGCCGAGAGCTACGTAGTAACCAGTGTAGCTGCTGGCTGCAAAATGAAACGTTTCTGGCCAAGCTACGCTTAATTTGCCGCGATGCGATAGTCTATGGTGCCTGGCACTACGCCCAGGCTCTCCACATACCGCGGTGAGGGCGCAATCCGCCGTGCGGTGTCCTGCCTGCATGCATACAAAACAGCCACCATTTTTCCGACGCCAACACCATCTGTTGCTAATTCTCATTGCTAGAATTTTGAGCAGCTGTTTGCTTTATGTCCCTCACTGCGTAAAACGAGTATTCCTCGTCGTCTGTCCTTAGATTTCGAGTGGGCAAAGTCTACTCGAAGGCCTCTCCTGTACGCTGAGTCATGAGGGGCCTAGTGATTTCGCCGTACTCGACAGAGCTGCCTGCCCAAATGGACATCGGGGTATTCCAGCTTCTTCTGCCACAAAATTTCATCAGTTGTTTGAACTTTTGCTTACCGAATGTTACGGACCTTTCGTCTGCAAATGGTGCTCATCGATGTCGCAGCTGCCGAGATGGCATACGAACGATCTCCTACAAAGTAAATGCTTATTTAAGGTCCACACCACATTCAGGCCGAGATGGGGCGGCTTCGCAGCCCTGCATCCTTATCGCTAATTTTGTCAGTGGTTCGGCATCGTCGGCTTTGGGTATCACAGCTGATGAAAAACTATTTGACGAGGATCGCGCAGCGACATGCGTTAGATCAAACAGATCCTTGAGAATTTCACGTGTCTTTCGATAGACTTGGTTCGGGGCAAAGTGACTCACTCTTCGATTGCTCCTTTAGCTTTTTTCTTGCAGTAGTGCAGGGGATATGGCAACCTTTGGAACTCATCACTGATTCGGCCTCCCACATATTACTCAAATTGTCCGATAAACCTGCAATGCCTTCTGAAGTCACCATCAAACTCAGTTCTACTTTTGGTAACTGCATTTTGCATGAGGCCTCTCCAGTTTTTCCTGTAAGGGAAATCGCGGTTCACGGCGAGGACTGTGATTTTACTTCTTGCAGTCACTGAGGAACCTCTCGAACTCTTCTGAGCGATAATTTGTGTCATCTTGCTCGGAAAGTTTGAAATTCAGTGGTGCCATCTGAATCTCACTTCTGGCCTCCAAAAGACAGTGCACATTCTCTAATTGAATTTCCTCTATCAGCTGTTTTTCCTTCAGTGGGGTCACTGGAAAGAACAACCACTGAAAATACTTCCAAATGTTCTACGTGTTCTGTGAATTTGACTACAGTTGACATTACTCTGAAAAGCTCGTCCATACGCCACACTTTTGCACGTTAGTTTATCATGTGAGACATTTGAATTTGACCTTGAACCAATTCTGGCTGTCGTGCTTGAACCACGGGGCTTTGAACGGTGGCATCCAATCGGTCCAAAGGAAAAAGTCGAGCAACCGCCATTTCCAGGGTGATTGCTGCGTACTTCGTAGGCGGCCGATTTGAATAATCAAACTAGTAACGTGGAACTAGTCTACTTGGTTTGTTTTGGCTACGAAAGTTAGGTTTTAGTTGATTGTTTTGTCCTTTTTCACGCGTCACTCTGTTTTTAGTGCCAATGGAGTAAAGTTTACAAATTCTTATGTTCCTTTACCTTGTAGTTCAAGAAACTGAAGAAAGTATCCACAAAATGGTGTTAACGTCCGTTCAAAATGGAAATACACGATAGATTATATTCACATTGGTCCTCTGGTTGATAGGTAACCAATGTTTACAAGTTTGCGACATCTTCTGCAGGCGTTTTGCCCAGTGTCCTTGACTGTCTGCTTGTATAACTCGACGTAGGCTTAATCCCAGTGATCAGCTTTACAAGGATACCATAGTTATGATATCCTTAAGGCGCCATGAATTATGCATTCCCCTTTCATTCGTTGTTTGATAGCATACCTGACTTACTGCGGCCCACCTTCGGAATCGATAACTTAGTTTTCCCTTCCTTCTGGTGACGCTATAAAATGTCAACTGGACAACAAGACAACCGGAATATTGTACACTGCTTAGCGGACATTGTATTTCGATGAATTGGTCTAATACATTGAAAAGCCCCGGAATACCAAGTTATAGACTGCTCTAATTCATGTCCTTGAAGTGAGTGGAATATTCTACTCATTGTCCTTATGCAGAGATATTCGTTTTGAAAAGTCCGTAACATGTCACACACGATGCTAATTCTCATCGAATGGCATGTAAAGACCTTACCGTTTGCCTGTTGGGCATGCTCTACGCATCGAAAAATCGCGGATATTCGTTACTCCCTTCAAGCCAGCACGTTGGCGTAACATTTGTGTTATAACCCCAATGTCGTTCGGTCGCTTAGAACACCGGTATGACATTCTCCATCTTTTCGACCTCAACCACTGGGTTACCACTACACTAGTGACGTCACTTATTTGGGCACACGAAATGAGACTCATTTGCCAAATTTTTATCGCATTTGTAAAAAAGCAACAAAAGGAATGGCAATCATTATGGCTCAGCCTCACAAAGGGCCCCGAGGTGCTTTCACGTGTTCCAGCCGTGCAGCGAACACAACGGTAGTTCTCGTTGTGGAGCGCTGCAGGATGGCGATGTGTCTCTGGTCCACAAGTAGCACACTGGGCTCAAAAAACATCCTCGCGCAAGTCCATCGACGGCCTTTCTTTTCCGCACACGCTGCAGGTACACACACCACCTCTCAACGACGCAGCTGACCGCGCTGCAGGTGGCAGCAGACTGAAGGAATTGTGACCCAAAAAACGTTTATGTATGACCGATGGGCCAACTAAAGCTCGTCAACTCAAATTAACTAGCAGTATTAAACGAATTACAGAGGAAGGGAGCAAAACGGGTCAACACTTTACAACGAAAGGAAGTTATCAATTCCGAAGGAAAATGGCATTATACCGTTGCATTGATCACTCCCCAATTTACATCACAACAGCTGAGTGATGCTTTACACCAACACCTCGCGAGTGATCGGAAGCTTTCGGACTTGAACCTTTGGGTTTTACTGTGGAGTCTACTTGGCCGCACACTTGATGTTTGTACATATTTGTACTTTTTGTGAACCTCAATTTAGTACCGTAGAGAGTACGAATCAACCTTGTTCTGGTTTTGGGATTCATATGAGTTGCCTACGCGCTGCTGAATTTGCGAGAATTGACTTATGGCCGACAGAAGTACATTCCTCGCAGAAATTGAACTAGATGGCTCTTTGACTTGAAACTTATCCGTGACCCAGGACAAGAAGCCCTATCAGATGCATAGAATAATTGGGATCGGACTTTCCTCGGGTTCTCGGGTCCAGTTTAACACGATCGGTTAGCGATGGGCATCCTTTTGGCCGGCATTTTGATTGCAAGCCTGTGGAGAACTGTACCAGACTTCCAGTGGTTGCTGAGACACAAGCGACGCAATGCAAAAAGTTCCAAGTGTCCCATTCAGGGTTCCAACGCATTCCTTAAAAAAAGCTCAGAAACATGACATGAGAACTACAAAAATCAATGGCGGCCACTCCATGAATTAGAATCGGCCAAATGCCAGCAAATTCAACACCGTTTGGGGTTCAAGTGGCCAAGGTAACGGAATGTCGATGAGGATGTGGGTCAAAGGCCATGGGACAAAATCAATGCACGCACAGTCAGCGGCCCTTACGGTCAATGTCGGGCGTGGGGTTCAACGAATGAGCAGGTGTGGCACAAAACGCTAATGCAGGAAAAAATTCTCAGGGAGGGTAGGGCGGGTCAGATAGATCTTGATTTGGAACTTCGAGTTTGATTATTTTGTCAATTACATTTGACAGGGTTCTGAAGTCCCCGTGAAAGGATGCTGACAAATTCTTTGGCACTTAGTGTGAATTATCAGAATTGACGGATTATCAATATCTTGCTTTTCCAATGAAACTATGAACCTCAAATAACCGAGCCGTGTCTACTGCTTACCGTATATCCATAATGCTGTTCTTATACGCTCACATACGAGTAACCGGAGCACGGGACCCGCATTAATGCTTTTCACCCAGGGCGGTATCTATACCACCAGCCTAAGCCAGTCATGTTCAATTTTTACCTAAAATAGTGAAGACGAAAGCATTAGCCTTATCACCACAATATTACCATGGTAGGTACTGAAGTAAGCAGTCGGAGTAACTGAAAATTACGGTACTGTTCACTTTTCACCTAACCCAATATTGTTCCAAGCGAAACACCGCCGAATTTCGGCCATAATCCGAAATGAACCCAATCATAATTTACAGACGCCTGTACCTATTATCGAACCAATATAGATATGGGCAGTAGCCGTTTCCATTTATGCGTGATGACTTGTGCATCTAATGAGAAGCTGGCAGGGCACATCATGATCATTGACAGAGTGAACTCAAAAGTCCGTATTTACGGCTAACAGGACTCTGTATGCTAGCATGCATGGAAAGTAACACCCAGTAATGGGGAGAAAGAAAACAGTCTTTTGAAGGGGGACTTAATGAGATACCACTTAAAGCAAAAGGACCTTCAGAGAACAATACAGGTCCAAAAGGGTAAGGAACCTTAGTTTAAAACATATTCTGACGAATTCTGGTTCCCGCCTTCTTCCCGAGTTTCACGCTTGTGGAAATTTTTATGACTTGCCGTTTGCTATAAGTGGGTGTTACTTTCCGTGATGGTGAATAAACATCCCAATCATATTCCCACTGGAACCCAACTTCAACATGGGAAAGAGTACTTCACGGGTTTTGGGATAAATACCCCTAAATATTCTGCGGTATTTATTGAAAATCCAGCAGCCGTGCGGTAAGTAAATTCTGGATTTAAATGTCCCTGTATGTGAGACTGTGGATTACTTCGAAATATTCAAACGGTGGAGTGTTGCTTATGAGTAGCTTCAGTAGAAGCGAAAAACCGCTGCTACCTTGAGTGCAGCCGGAAAATCGGCACGCCTTGTTATCCAGAACTTGCTATTCCCGTAGTAGCCTCTCTGTCGTCACTACGCAGGACTAGAGAATCCCGTGCTCCGTCGTACCCTACTGGTGAATTTTGAAGTCGCAGTGAGTGACAAATTCCACCAAATTCAACGGAGAAACTCGCAAAATATTCGGGAGTTTATATTTCAGCCTCAGAAGCATACTGCGCGTTGTAATTTTAAAGACCAACTAGAAACACAACTTCGCGACAGTCTGATCACCCGCACTAATAACCAAAAGTTGTAACAAAGACAACTTTCAATTTCTAGCTTTGGCATGTAGCATGTTCTTGCGGGCTGTGAGAAGTGTAAAGATATGAAAGGTTTTACTGAGCAGACCCCAAGTATCAGGTTGGGCATTTGCAGCTCCAGGCAACATAAGGGGACCAGCCTAGCGAGTTGCAGCATGGTTTAAAATTTTGAAGCACTCCTTTCTGTCATCATTTTGTTTGCCCTGGTAGTGAAGCACAAGTAGTTTTTCTGTAAAATCTACGTGCTGCAGTATTTAATAAAGTATGCTTTATATTCCCGGGATTTTTTTCACTCCGACTGGTTCACTCTTGGTAAAGTACTGTTTTTTTGACAGAGCGCTTTATTTGTTTGCGTGCTTGATAACTGTGTCCAGTCATACAATTACCATAACCTTTCAGTACTTTGGCCTGCTCTGTTGACATCTTTTTCTGGTATACACCTTTTAGTCTCTCTGTAACATGACGACCATTTGCACCAAAAGTCGCGTGGAGCCGGTAGCTGCAAAGAGTATGTGAGGACAGGCATACAGTGATAAGCGCAATGAGTGGTTTCATTAGAGCTGCCTTGCCACGACCAAGAAAAACTGCGAGCTGCTCAGGAATCACGAATCTGAGAAACGGAAGTGTTCGCTGTGTGGTATTCACCAGCACATACAGCAGGCACCTACTTCTGGGCCGGGTGTCAAGAGCTGAGCAAGCCACGGGGAGGCACAAAAGGATCACACCGGGCACTCCCTTCCGTTCAAAAGCTGCACCGGTGCAAAATCCGTCACATCCAATAAAATCGAAACTCAAGCAAACGGCCCTCAAGGTAGCGAAAGCCAATGACACACCCACGATCCAATCCACGCCTGTTGCCGCAGTCTGTGGCAGTAGCCAAGCTGGTCGGAAAATGCTTAGTGTGCCTACTAAAAAGGCGCGGTAGATGGGGCAGTAGGTAAAAAGTACACACAGAAGGTATAAAGCAGGTGGACGCTGAGCGATAGCGTACTATCAAGGACGGTGCATGTCCGAAATGGCATCGGAAGTGGCGGCGAAGTCAGTCCGGTTCAGGCGGAGTGTCAATAATACGGGTGAAAGCTAGGCAACAGTCTTTGAACGAGCACACACACACACACTTGAACGGGAGTAGGTCCCTGACGCCCTCGAGGGGTAAAAGAATGCCAAGTACTGAGACAAGAAAAGCCTTAGGTGTTTATTTTAACAGTAGTAGAATTGCTTTGCACAGTGGGGCCTCGAAGGTTGAAGAAAATACAGGCCAGGTGGCTACTGATGCAGAAAACCGGGCGTCCGCTCGGAAATCACCCCCGAGGGCACAACGGCCCAAAAGCTTACAGCCAAAGCCGTTGAACCAGCAGAGGAGGCCACCCCACGGTAGGTGGAAGCCTTCAGCTTAAGATGCTGATAGGGGGAATAACTGGTTGGAAATGGTGGATCAGTGAATGTAGCTTTCACGGAAACATGGCTTAAAAAATTTCAGAGTGCCATGCAACTTCGTGACTACATAGCCTACAGCCAGGATGGAATGGACTGCAGGCTTGGTGGGGGATATTCCTTCTCGTAAGAGATGATTGAGACCAGTGGGAGGTCCAGTTTACACTTGTAACATCCAACATACAAGCCACTGCATATTGCGTCCACCAAGGCCGGTTACAGGTAGGGATAGTATGCGCCCATCGAGCATCGCAGGCTGATGGAGAGGAAGGCTCTGAACTATTCCAGCTTCTACAGATGATGTTGAGTAGGTCAGGGAATTTTGTCGTATTGGGGGACATGAGCCTATCAGAATTAAACTTGGATGACGAAAGAGCCCCTAAGGGGACCGCCGTAAAAGCTATCGTGATCTGGCTCCACACAACACGTAAGAAGAGCGATAAGTTTCCACGGTGACTAACTTTTATCTACACTGGATCCGCCGGTAACTAAGTATTGATTTGACGCCACCTCTTCGGTGATAGAGGAGCTATTGGGGAAAAGCGATCACCGATTCCTGCGTGCGACGTTCATTGCAAGGCACAACAAACCAAGACCCAGGTTGGTCCGGAACTACGTCAGAGTGAATGCCGAAGAGACAGTACAGTTTCTCCAATATTAAGGAGCTGGTTACAATAGTGATACTGTTTTCTTGCCATTTTACTTTCGGCTTATTCCAGCAATCTTTTCACTGGATGGTTTAAGTTTGTATCTTATCGCGCCAAGATATACTTGCACCTTTCATGTAGCTTCCCCCCTTATTTTACTCAGCAAGGCAGAGCGCCACGCGTGGTCCGAAAGTCCCGCTGTTTGATTTCTGACGGATTTTATTCATGACGGGATCTTTCTTGTCACCCAAGCAGAACAGACTGCAGCAAATCTGAACTTCTCCCACTGTTCAAAGGTCTATCTTTCAGATCCCCGGCAGTTCACGACTGAAGATGTAGTCAAGAATAGTGTCACGAACCATTTCGCTTTGTCCAGTGGCCCATCTTCCAGTTCTCCGACAATACCGACTGTAAGATGCTGTCAAGATTTGTATTTTGATCCATTCTACCTTGTTCAACTTCCTCACTATCCACTGAACTATTTTTTAGCTCTCCGGTGGCATTCAGATAACAAGATGACCGCAAGATCCTGGTACCATTAGGGCTTCAGCCTCGTACCCGTGAATTACATCAAGACTTCAAGACTTGGTTGCCGTAGCTGCCCACTGACTTCCAAGGTCAATCGACTCCGGCCTAGCCGAACCTACACAGACAGTCGAGTTCTGCGCCCCCCTCCCCGAACAACACGATTTGGGTGCCCAGTTAGACGATAAACTTCCCCAGCCAACACATTTCAAGCTAGTGGATGGTCCAGCTTCAACTATAGCACTTCTACTGCTGATCGTATTTTGCAGTGAGGCCGGGAGGTCCGACAATCTAGCTGTTTTTATGTGGTATTCGTTTTCGGCCCACCGGCGGGGAGATTCCCAAAAGGCATTGTGTTTGACTGCGGTGCTCGTCAACTCGGTAGAGGCATAGGTTCTGACCTGGGAATATTTGAATTAGCGCGGAATCCTGAAATCCTGGTGCGCGAATTTCTAAAAAATCTCGAAACTGATCTGCTAGGGTTATTTTGAAATACAAGTCACTTGCTGAGTTTTAAGTGACTTAACTGTTATATTTATAATGAGAAAAAATTGGACGATTTTTCCTTGGTGAAAATATTCGGATCGATCAAATTGTACTCATTTACGTATACGGGACCATAAAATTGAACTGTGGTGGCAGCTCGTACCCGGTAATGGCGGAAAATGTGTGAAATGTTTAGAGAACGTTTGACTGTTTCTTAATTATTATTTGGAAAGACGGTCCTTACTTCCCATTGTCCCGAAATCCCTATTTTGCTAGAAAAACGTAACACTAGTGGTGGTGCTCTTTGAGGAGGGTAACTGGGCGCCGTAAACCTTCAGACAAGGATTTTACTGGGGCCTGACTTGGACGCAACAACGCAGATGATCTCATCCAGCGAAGTTCAAAGTAAAAAATGATTGCTGGTACACGGTACAGTCTTGTTTTCTGCCGGTACGCAGTTAGCATATGTGGTTACGCAAGTTATCAGGGGAAAACGGAGTAGGTTTCTACGAGTTGCATGACCGACCTCTTTGGGTTTTGCGTTCACCGAGCAATACTATATATATATATATATATATATATATATATATATATATGCACACACATATACATATATATATATATACAGGTGTTTAGCAAGTCAAGAAGTTTTCTTCGTACCATGCCCAACCAATTCATTCCACGTGAAAAACATTCATGCACATGATCGCCCCTACATTAAGCTGGTACACTCGCCGTGGTGCATGCGAAATAAGACGCAATAAGGCAACAAAAGTGGCTTCACGGAAGCAACACGATAATCAAAACCTGGTGGCCCCATAGGGACCATGTTAACAGTCACGTAGTCCCCCACTCTTGTCATCGAGCCAGACAGTGTACGCATTCATCGCGAATCGGTGAAGCCGCTGGATTCACAAGTGGACGGTAGTTTTCCGTTCTGCATGGTGCCATTCCCCCTGCTCGTCAATCGTATACGCAAAAACTGGTTGGTTGGAATTTCCCAAAATCGAACGCAAATTCGGGAACTGGGTTGAATCGCCAGCGACGCTCCTTCGCACACCGAACAATGAGCCACTGCGTCGCAGGGAAAGGCAAGTGAGAACTGAACCTCGTGCAGCAGGTCATATATGACCACTAACCCATTCAACAATCAACAACGGCTAAGCCAATGACTGGAGAGCTAACTGTCGAGATTTGACCGAGAAAAACAAGATTCACCAAAAATAAAGAATATAACCATAATAGTCACCCCCGTCACATACACTTTTATGACATTTTTGTTCCTTTTTAATTCAGAAGCTTTTCTGTCAGCTGCTTGATTTCTGCGTTACACCAAGTCAGGTCGGAACTTACGCCACTATCGCGTTAACTCGTACCAATCTCAAAGGATTGTTCAGCTCGCGATAAGTGGCAGAAGTACAACTGACGCTGCCGCCGTTGTAACAACTGACTGTTGTAATTATTGGTGCCTCGTGTGATAGTCGGTGCTAAACAGCTCTTTATAATGATAAATGTGCAATAAATGGAAGCTTAGTTTGGGCTTAGGTGAAAGGTGGACGCAACGGTCACGTGTTGACGAGTCTAACTACGGAACGGTGCTATATTTTTAGAATTATTGCTTAGAAAATACGTTAATACCCTTGGAAATGATGAGGCAAAGTAACTAACGCTGATTTTTTGACGTTGGATAAGGAACAGTCTGAACAGCTCTATTTCTGGATGAAGCCATAAATGAGAGCACTCCAGTTAGGATGATTAATTCCCCGTGGTGCGGGGGGAAAACCCTATTCCCCTAAACAGTATATGTAATGAGAACTACCGGTTTATTCCCCTTTTGTGCACACAAGTAGCGCACCCCAAGTGTGCCCCATGGGGCAGCCCCAAGGATGCCCGCGAGTATACGCTCGTTCAGCTACAGTTCATCTACTTATGATGAATATATTCTGTCACTGGTTGGAGATTGATAAACCAGTCAACATAGGGATAGCATATAAAAGGTGCTCCAAGGGGCCCCATTAATGGGGCTAACCCCATATTTGCTCCAAGTTTACTTAATGGGGTTGCTCAAGCTTCGGACAAACCTCAGGCATGCTGCTCAGTAGGAATACAAACATGTATAGGTGATGTGTTCAACACGGTTTGTACAAATCTAATGCCGAACTCGTGGGTCACTTGCCAGAGAAACCACACCACGGTCACGTGAAGGACAGAACGACGACTTCACGATGTAACACGCAAGCAGCAGTGATCTTCAGCCGAGGGGTTGAGCGTGTTTGATCTGCAAAAGCACAAGAGAACAAAAGAAACTCCATGAGCCGAAGCTCAGTACGTGTATCAGCGGCACCAACACTTACATTACTCGAAAAACAATATGGCGGCTTACAGCCTGGCCATTACAACGGGACGGCGTGAAGGTCGCCACTCATAGTGACGTAATAAAACAAAACGGGCCACCATAAGCGTGCCTCAGGATGACAATATATGTACATAAGGATATAATCCCAGTAAATCCTTAATCTATTAGCATCTTTTCCACATGAAAACTAATCTTGGGGCAAGCTTGGTTCACGCCCCAGGTTTACCCCAAGGGTTAGGCTAACGTGCTACTTGGGCAGCGGCTTACTCCTTAACTGTGAACGAATGCGTACACGACTAAGGATGCTACCTAAAGACGTCCGTGTCCCAAATTCTTAACGTAGGAGGGCGTGATTAATATACTCAGTAGGCGGAATCAGTTGACGGTTACCGTGATCCCACCCCTCTGTAAGTCGGCCTGTGGAACGGGCAACAAGCGGCAAGTTCCGACGATATCCGCAAGTCAATGAAAAGAAGTTGTTAAGGTTTATTTATTATGTATTCTAACGAAAAGAAAATACAAGCTATGTCGTACGCCGTAGTAGAGAACAGCTATTGGACCTTTTCATCGGACATCGTCAATCATAAGCTCAATTGATTAAGGGAGTTAGAGATTTTCACCCAACATACTAGGTGCTGATTCTATACCCTCCAAAACATTCTGAGTCCGCGATAAACGGCCACTCTTGAAAGTGACGGCAGACCGTGTTGCAGGTTCCTGTATTAGTACGGGAGCTGCTTCTTGGGTCATCGGTTGTCGTGTTCCGCACCTACCAGTGATATTTGATGCATTAGGTACGTATTCTTCTTCATGACCGTCAAAAGGTGCCGACACGGAAGAGACCCCTGGTGACTGAATGAGCAATCACATTTTGTGTTCCTCGTTAGGACTACGCGGAATGTTCTATTTCTATGGTTTTGAGTAAACAACACTCTGTTTACCAGCTGGAGAGACACAACCACTTCGGCGCACAGGTGACCCACAAGGACAGCACGAGCGTATCCCGTCAAATTGACCAGCACGGGTCATACCCACAGCAGTGCATCTTGGGGATTAAATCTTACCGGTTGATCCTTAGCTGCCCTGTGCCTGCTGGTTTCACTCGACGACTGGAAGCGCCTAATCAAGTTCCGAAATACATCCAACAAGGTGAAACGTTTGGACAGACCACTTTTCACAAGTCTGTTTTTCGTTTCCACTTTGTCAGCGGTGTAATTACCTAACAGCAAGAGCTTACGCAATAAGCGACTAGCCCACAATTCCTTAAATAGTAACGATGCAGGGTTCAGGTATGCACTTGCTTCCGAATTCCTGAACTCAATTTCAGCCAGGTATCGTTCAAGGTGCAGTAGAGATCGCGTGAAAACCATGCTACGAATCTATCAAAAAATGCGTAACCTATCGGACTGCAGCACCGCGTGCAGCCTATTGCACCTACTTTTAATATCCTGCTTTATGTGAAACCTGCAGAAAACTGTTCTATATTGTGAGTAAACTTCTGCAAATGCAATATATTGAACTAAACTACTATCTACCACAACATTCTTACAGCGCAGACTTTGTGGAAGAACCTGATATATAAATGTCAGCGCCTTACGATAATTACAACCATTCTCGTTTGGGAGAATAGCGTAAAAAATACCACGACTCAATCTCGTTTCGTCCACTACTACGGTATTCCAGAGGATGTAACCACCATGGTTGAGCTGATGGGCAGTATCCGCTAAAACTACATCTCTAAGCTTGGCACACACCTCTCTACTGATAAAAGGAACGAAGAACACTAACCTAATCTCATTCCCCTCCGCTATTGCCACTGTAGCCATGTGCGTCCTACAGATGCCTCAGCTTCTGCGGCTCATTTCAAGGCTGCTGTCTACTTAGCCGCATTTCACTATTGTGAAAGCCATAACGGTTTAAACGCCGCTCAAATTCCTTCCACGCATACTCCCTCAGTTCAGCAGTTCCATTAAAACTGTTCATCAGCTGAAAAGCATGACTCTCTTGGTCAAGTGTGAGCCCACGATTAACGGCGTACAAACCTTCAACCACTATGTGAAAACTGTGGGAAAGCTCCGTGGACAATCTAACAACGCAGAAGCACGAACCAACGAAACGAATCGTCACCAAGAAACCACAATCCAGATCGGGATACCTACAAGTATAAATTGAATACTAAAGCTATAACTTACCCTGACGACTTTCCACATTTCCTTCTTCGGTGCAAGCAGAAATATTTAACGTACTGATAAGGTGCACCATCGGGCGAAATTTGACTTCGTTGGGCTGCCACTTGCGAGGTCAGAGAGTTGTACACAAGGAATGACGAACAACTTTTACGTTGAAATAGTCGAAAGTCATCTTGGCAGGTGTTCCACTCCGGATACCACACCATTTGGGTCCAGTCAGCAGAAGTCCGCCGTACATCAGCCGCAGTAGGCTGTTAACGCTGTTCATCCAGCAACGTTGCTGCGTATCCATCCGGAGATTGTCATTCACCTTCAGCTTTTCAGTCTCTGCCCTTATCAGTTGTTAGCTCCGATGCTTCTCGTCGTATTACCCGTTCGTTTATTGGTAATCGTTCTTTCCGACAATCATCCATTACGGACACCGGCAGTGTTGACTCAGTTATTCCTCAGAAGGTTTTTCAGGAAATCAATCTTCATGTAGAGCTCCAACTCACTTCCATTTCAGTTAATGGTATTACTAGTCACCCGTTGCAGGTGTTTGGTTCATGTGAGTTGTTTCTTACCCATAGACAGTCCGATACCTAAGAGTGTTCTTTTCCTGTAACTGACAGGGAGGTTTCCATCATTAGTTTAAACTGCATGAGTCCTATGTGTTTCATTGAATTTTTTGTCCGTTTCTCAACAGTCACGTATTCAGCATCTGATTCCTAATTGTTCTAAAGTCTCTGGTGGTATTAAGATGAGTTCTGTGCACCTCGAGGTTACCGGCTTTCCTATTTTTATGAAACGCCGTATTATTCCTGTCGGACTTTGTGAACCTGTGAGAAAGGTAATAAACGATTTGGTTCGTAAAGGAGTATTGACACCGGTGAGTTCTTCAGCATGGGCCACACCAATTGTGACTCCCCTAAAACGCGGTGGCAAAACTCCCAGAATCTTGCGGTTACAGTATTACCTCGAACAAGTTGCTGAAACAGTCCACTTGTGCCACTCTCGAACCTGAGGACGTTCTCCATCAACTTCACAGTTCTAAGTTCTTTCCAAAATCGACCCGAAAGGTGCATTTTTACAGATTCCACTTGACGAGCAGTCCCGTGAACTAACCACCACTGATACTCCGTTTTGTTTGTATCAGTATAATTTTCTGCTTTTCGGCCTTACCGTTTTCGTTGCTGTTTCGAGACTCTATCGATTCTCTGATTTCTGATCTAGAATATGTTTGTGCTCACCAAAATGAAATTATCGTACACGCACCCACCAGAGACGTGCATGATGACAGTTTGCGTTTACGGCTGGACAGATTTGTAAGGTTGATTAGACCTTACTTCGCGGTTTCCTTAGTAAACGCGTGCTTCGGTCCTTCGTACTGCGTGGACCACCTGTACGTTACTCCAATGTACGGCACTGCACAAAAATGTTAACCAGAACAGTATTCTCCACGACCCGTGAGAACGAGAAGGCGATTGGGAGAGATAGTGGTTAGCGTGTATTTGGGAGCGTGCATGAAAGCGTGCGCAAGAGCAACGGTCAAATGGCAACCGCGCTTGGCAGTCAGCGTTCAGTTAAACAATAAACGTGGTAAAAGTATGAACGAAGATGGCAACCGCTACAGATTCTTGAGGCGCAATGTAGACAGCAACCCTGATAAGTGTGTTTTCACCACCTCTGAGTCCACTTGTTTGAGTTATTTGGTTGATGCTTACGGTTTCCAACCTGACCCCAACCGTTTTGCTCCATTATCCAATGCGCCCTCTCCAAGAGGATTTGTAGAATTACGTTCTCTGCAGGGTTCTTTTCAGAATTGCTCTAGATTTATTCCCAGTTTTGCTACTAAAACAGCACTCTTATTCGATCTTCTCTACCAGCTGACGTCCCGGTGGTCTTCAGTGCACTAACAGTGCTTACGTGATTTATTACCGCTTTTGCCAACCAAAGCTGCACTTCGTACGATTTCCCCTCATGTATATTCGGCTGTTATTACGGACGCGTCACTTACCGGTATCGGCGCCGTTCTAGAACAAGAGGGTCATCCAGTTTCGTGCTTTTCTCGCCGACTCTGTGCCGCTGAACACGGATATTCACAAACGCAGTGTGAGGCACTGGCTGTTGATTGGGCCGTTACTCATCTGCACAAGTACTTATTCGGCACCCACCTCGCGATTATCACTGATCACGAAGCACTGAAGTTTATCTGTAATCCACACTGGTAATTGGCTAAACCTTCAGCAACCGTGGTTCAGCGCTTTAATGAAATTCAGCATTGCAAAGCACAATCCATCTCACATGCGGACTACCCGTCACGCTATGCCATTTCCGAGGATTCTTCTACTGCTGGCTGGTTACTCGACCACTACCTGTTAGTCGGCCAGATCTAGTTCGTGAAACGAAGAAGTACTACCATGCCATAATATCTTGTGTTCAACATAGATGGCGAGCAGATGTTTGGCATCGATTTCCTGAATTTTATAAAAGACACGAAGAAATTCCGGTGACTTGTGATGGTATCTTGTTTTGAAACGACAGAATCATTGTACCGCCTTCATTGCGGGCTGTGGGTTTGCAAGATTTGCATTGTAAAAATGAAATCTCTTGCCCGTCTCACTTGTTTGTGGCCAGAGCTGAAAAATGATTTGTGTCCCATTGTTAAAGCCTGTCGTGACTGTCTACATAAACTTCACAAGCAACCGTCAAAATCGACGCTGCGGGCTATTTCTTCAGAGCACTGGCATCGTTTTTCACGCTGAATATTGTGGTCCATTTCGGACACCTACTATGCACGGTTATTACTGATTCCTACTCTCGTTGGCCGGAGGAATATTTCACTACTTCTAATGCTGATTTCCCACTTACAGCCCTACGTAAAACATTCAGTCCTAAAGGTGTTCCGTGTGCCTTGGTTACCGACCGTGGATGCCATTTCATGACGAAGAAGGTGGCCGATTGGTTGAAATAATTCATCATCATCATAGTACAGCGTTAAACAATAGGGCAAGCCCCACTGACCACTACTTTTCTCACCGTCTTGCACATTGAATTAGAAAGTATGAATATGCAAGATGGACAGGGGCCAAACCCACATGGATGGGAAAAGGAAAGAATGCCCTAGTAGCCAACACACGGAATACACAGTTGAACTGTACAAACGCACATCGATCAAGCACTCTGATTCGATAGAAAGTGACAACACGACGGCCACTGTTCGCGGTTGGCAGCCATATCCCTCAGTGTCTCTAGCCAACTGGTAGACGGATCTTTCGGACCCCAACCACGAAGACGTGAAGCACCTACTTTTCCTTAGTCCGCTGTAGGTTTTCTCATCCCTCGCTGCCACGTCATCTGTTGAACTCCGCGTGGTCTCTTCTACTCCCTGGGAGGAACGGAGAATAGGACACGGTATGGTAGACGTGTGTTCGACATATGCAACACGTGCCCCAACCAACGAAGTCTACTAATCTGAATACGCTGTGACAGAACGTTCTCCAAATTAGTGCCTAACACCCGATTTCTGACTCCAGCATTGCCCACTCGGCTACTCCACCCGATCTTAGCGATACTACGTAAACATCGGTGGTCGAAAACCTCAAGACAACGAATATCTTCAGCACGCAGACGCCACGTTTCGCAACCATACAACAAAACTGAACGCACTGCAGCACAGTATACACAACCTTTCAACTTCAGTGAGATATCAGATCGATGCCACAAGTGCTTCAGTCCAGCCTACGCCGCTCGAGCCTCGGATATAAACGTGCTCACCTCTACTACTGTGCTTCCATCCGTCGTCACGCTGCTGCCGAGGTAGATGAAGTGGTCGACAATTGCCAGCACCTTCCCATCGAGTATCAAGCTCGGAATCGTTGACTTCCAGTCTTGTAAATCACCTTGCACTTTGAAGGTGCAAAGCGCATGCCGAATGGAGCTACAGCTCTTGAGAGTCTACCTAGTGCACGTTGAGCATGTTCCGTGTATTCGAACAAGCAGACAACGTCGTCCGCGTAATCTAGGTCACACAACTTTTCACTATTTCCTAGTTCGATGCCTACATCCTGGAGATCTCCCAGGGCACTCTCCATTATTTCGTCCATGACGAAGTTGAACAGGAATGGAGACAAGGGACATCCCTGTCGAACACCACTGGTCTTTTTGAACCGACGGGATAGTTCTCCGTAAATTCTAGCGCTGCCAGAAGTATGAGAATACAATGATCTCAGTAGGTTCTCAAACTCATGGAGCATACCTCTTCGATGAAGAGTACTGAAAAGCGTTGTTCGATCAAATGAATCGAAGGCGCCTTTCAAGTCTTAGGCAACCATTATACTCGGTCGGCGGTGCGTGTGACGCGTTTCAAGTAGTGGGCGAAGAGTAAAAATGTGGTCGATGCATCCTCGACCTGGGCGGAATCCAGCCTGCTGTTCACGAGTGTTCCTCTCGCGAGCGGGTGTAAGACGATGCAGCAAAATCCAGGCTAATATCTTGGTGATTATCGGAATTAGGCTAATCCAACGATGATTACTACAGTCATTGCGTATTCCCTTCTTGAAGATGGGAACAACCTACGAATCACTCCATATTAACGGAATACGCTCCGCGTTCCAAATGTCACGGAGAAAGACGGTAAGTTGTTTTAATAAAGCAACTCCACCCATTTTGAAATGAACTGGAGGAAGTTCGTTGGGACCTGCCGTTTTCCCTCACTTTAGTAATCGAATGCATGACTATACTTCTACTTCCGATGGGGGCTCAAGTGATACCACCCAAGGAATCGCAGTTGTTGACACGGCAGTAACTACATTAGCGTGCGGCCAGCTAAACTGTTCCTCGAAGTATTCGGTCCGACGGTCAAGCCTTTGCTGTTTGCTATGGATGGGTTTTCCATTCCTATCGAAAATCGTTTCACTGACCTGGATGCGGCGTCCACCGGGTTTACGAATAAGTTTGAACAGTCTTTGACTGTTATTTGAAGCAGCTGATATTTCCATTTCTTCCACTACCTTCACCCACCAACTTTCGCGATCATTCTTAAAGCTTTTCGTAACTTTCTTTTGTAGATGTCTTCGTATCTTATTCATCTCCTTACAGTGCGGGAGCTGACCCTTTGCTCCATTATACTCAGCGACTTGCGAAATCCAGTGTCTTCCATGGACAACGGATTTAGGACTACAGGCGAAACCTGCTGCAAAGTGCAACGCCTGTTTGCTATGAGCCCAACGCTCGTCTACGTCACTGTTCATCGTAGATCCTAGCTCATGTGCTAACTTCTCCTCATAACGGGTGCGTACTTCTGGATCACACAAACGTTGCACGGTTAATCGGATTTGCCGCTTGCGACGATGACCATGGAGCCGGAGAGATAATCGCATTGAAACTAATGCATGGTCAGACTCTACGTACGTGGACCTGTAAGATCTACAGTTTCGAACAGAACTGCGCCACCGGTAGCTTACTGTGATATGATCGATTTGACTCAAAGTACCTGTAGAGTTAGAGTGTCATGTCGTTGTGCGACGCGAGCTGTGTCGGAAATTGGTGCTAGACAAGAACAATCGATTTTCTGCGCAGAACTGAACAAGCCTATCCCCGTTATCTGTAAGCTCAGCGGGTAAAATAAAACGCTCACTTAAACAGGATTCTGACAAACTAAGTTTGCCAACTTAGGTATTGAAGTCACCAGCTAGCACTACAATGTCAGAACCTTCACTGCAGCGAACAAGGGTGGCAAGTGCATCATAGAACTCATATTTCTGCAAGTCAGAGCTGCAGTCCGTTGGGGTGTACGCCGAGATCACAAACAAATTGAGCTTAACACAACTATCCCCTAGAACACAGACTGACCCTTGGAGTCTCACAGTACATAAACGACTGTTAAAAGGGATCCAGTCCAAAAGGGCAGCCTCAGCCTTGTCAGTCAAGACTATTCCTGCACCAGGTTGACCCATAGCTCAAGCTGCTTCGTCTCCTGAAGTGCACAGAAAATACCTCGACGAGATACCAGGAGCAGTTAGCTGAATCACACTACTCGAATCCTGGATACGCGTTTCACTTAAACAGCAGATATCAATCTTCAGAGAATTCATTGTGAGGGCTAGGCACGCCTGCTGAGCGGCCTGCATGAGTGTATGCGCGGTAGAGGAGCCGAGATTCAGGGGCTGACGAGGCTTGAGAAAATGAGTTACCAGACAGAGGATTATTCCCGATACTATTTGACAGTGAATCGTTGCGAGTATCGACCGTGTTATCAGTGGGAGAATTATGGATGGATAGATGGGGCAAAGAGGGGTGATTAGGGACAGGAGACAAAGGTTGAATAAAAGAGAGGGAACTCTGAGCAGTAGCCCACTTATCACTACCCACCCCGCTCCATACAATGGGCAACGCGGTCCTGATTATCAGGCGCGCCGACCAATGCAGTATGGAATTCTTTGTATTCGTGCAGTTCATGGGAGATGTTGGACGAGCACTACTAGGGTGTCCAGCCACAAAGCAGGAGAACGATTAGTGTTCTCATCCAAAGCCTTCACTTCTAACAAGAACCTATCCGCAAGGCAGCGGGATGGCTTAGTGGAAGCCCATTTGCTTGGATCAATTATTCTTCCACTTATTTTGCCGATTGAGTTGCCACCTCAGATCAACCCCCAACCTGGAGGACCAGGAGATTGGGCTTTGTCTGGCCTCTACCCATTGACCTGTCAGGTATGATTGCATCTCCGGCTTAAAGAAGCCATCCTGTATAGCTCTTTGGGTCATAGAGGCGCGCAAGCCATCACACCACGTCAAGGGGCAGTCTCGTCGTGATGGATTGAAATCATTGGGCTGTCACCATGTGTCAGGTCCACCTCGACACCCACAATCCAAAGGTGCAGCCGAAAACTTTGTTCCTACTTTGAAGATTGCGATTGCATCTGCGCATGTTAATATGTTTTACGAACTCGACAGAAGTGTTAACAATTTTCTAATGCAGTACCGTAACTCCACCCATTCGACGACCGTAGAGAGTCCAGCCAAGCTGTTTAAGAATAGAGTATTGCGTATAAAACCGCTCAATTTGGAATCAGCTGAGGTCGCTTATCATCGAAGAATTGGACTGAGACCTTCTCGCGGTATTGTTCTCAATCAGATGGATAAAAGGTTATATAAGAATCTTGATTTAGGTGATGGTTCTGTACTTCATTCGCATTTAGACCAAATTGTTTTTAACATGCCTATTTCTGATGCTACTTTTGATTGTCCTATTTCCGATATTTCTGAGCCTGTTTCAAGAGAGAACAATTCCAGTGCATCTGATACCAAAACAACAGCACAATTTCGAAGATCTGAAAGACTGCTCCATACAGAATGGCTGAATTACAGAAAACCGGAAGTTTATTTAAGCCATGGCGGCAATGACATTCTTTTGAATTTTTTCTTACATCCTCGAATGCTTGCACATAGCGATTGCACAAAGTACAATTTCGAACTGAGTTCCAGTTCAACCGGTGTTCTCATTCCTTCAGTGTTCTTAGTTCGGGTTGGAGTGTTTACTACTTTCGTTGCGATAGTACTAGTTCCCGAGTGCAGGTGCCGACCAAATGCTGCATGGTGGTTATGAAATCATCGGACAAGGACTGCAAGTGCATCCACGCTGATTTCGGCACACGGTTCTTCCAAGCTGTATTTCTCGACCGGCTGAAAAAATCAAAATAATACGAATATACTAACCTGCATGGATAATCAGCCTCACACTACGAAACGACTACCTCGATGTCCAAGGATATACATATATATATATATATATATATATATATATATATATATATATATATATATATATATATATGGAATTATATATACAAAGAGGTAAAAATATACCAGAGTTAAAATAAGTCGTAAATGAATGATGAATCACTTTTCTCCGTAGAAAAACCGAACAGCACATGTTATCAGCAGAGAATAAAGAAAGCCAGAAGGGCACCGCCTGGTCACAAGGGAGATCAGTAAAACAAAATGTGCTGTTTTTGTAACGCAGATATATATTAATAAATATTGTGGTACTCTTATGCTTATATTCCCTATGAAATTTCACGAACTTCTGTGCAAGCTTTCAAGGCACATGTCAGGAGTTATTTTAGCCCAACGTTCGTCCAACTGCGTTGGGTATTATGCTGCTTGGGAATAGGCTTTCTCCAATGTGGTTAAGTCTACATTTACGCTGACGAATGTCTTCATCGGTACGCAGCCGAGCGTCTGACATTGAAAATGTCAGTCTTTCAGTGCTATGCAAACTACGCTATATGCTCTTGTCACGCCCGAAGTAGCCTGCAGGGCTTTTAACCTGACGAACATAAGTCCGGGTAATTGTGTCATATATTACTAACTCAAGTTTGCATGGTATCGAAATCCCACGATAGTTGACGCCGCCAATAATGATGTCTCCTAGTTCTAATAGAGGTTGTTCCAGAAATGTGTTCATCGGGTGCTGTTTCTTTGGACCGCAATAAATGTCCACCGGGAACGAGGACAGACATCTGGGACCCACCACACGTGCTAAAATAGGCCACAACTCTACTGTGGAAGTACGATATGAAGACAAACCATCGATATTCAGTTGGAAGTCGACACCAAGCAGCACGCCCAGCAAGCCCAGTTGGGAGCTCGTTGCTAGAAATGAGTACCTCTTTTTTTCCTTGTCCATCTTAACTGCCTGTTTTTTTAGTCTGATTGTCCATTATCCACTCTTTCGATCAAAACCACTAACTTACCACTGATAAAAAGCTTTGCTTCTGAAAATCAGATAGTTTATTATAAAAATGATATACTGATAACTTATAAAACAAAATATGCCTTTTTTGTAAATCAGATGTTTTTTGATAGATATCGTTGTGCTTTAATTATTATATTTTTCGTGCAACTTCACGAACTTCTGTGCAATATTTCAAGGCACATGTTACGAGTCATTTTAACCCAATGTTAGCCCAATGTTCGCCCAACAGCGTTGGGCATTGTGCTGCTTGGGACGGATTCCGGGACGAACGCCAGTCCACTGATTGATCGAAGCAAGCCGTCCAGGAGCCCGATATGAATATACAAGCCTAGCGACAGCACCTTCTTTTCACAGGAACGAGGTGCTTGAGTCATGGTCCTCGGGTCTTTCGGTACGCCTGGCAAAAATTGGTTCAGAGCGTTGAGTACATCTCTGCGTTGCTGTATCATCATTCTGCAGTTGATAAACATATCGGCAAACGATCATAACAGTGCGTCCATGTTGATTTCGCCGATGAAATATTCCCATGTTCAAAACTGACACCTGCAAAGAACACTCTTTATAACGTCACACAGAAAATGCACTCACCGACACCAGTGGTCATTTTTCATGTAGACACTGCTGATGACGAGAACGAAAGGAGTGGTTGATGTCCATCCGAAACCTCATCACTAGACAAGACAATTACAGCAGGTTCTAGATATAATAAACGTTAAGCTGTGCTATAGATATGATTTGTGTATACCTGTTGACGTCATCTTCGTACAGAGATACCGATCGGCCACAAAAACGCCTCGCAGCATTCAGTACTCGGTAGCGTACTCAGTGCCCGCCTACGCCCAAGGTAATCTTACCACTTGCTGGGATAGTCCATGTGAGCTAGCTGCCCATGGTGAAAACACAAAAGTGATAAACGCAAAATCATATTTTCATTAGAAAGCCGAAATTATTACTAGTCAAAAACATATCCAAAGACACCAGAGATGGGTACACCACGTATGCATATACCCATGGTTACGTAAACACCTGTAGCCAAAGGTATAAATAGGCGGATATATACGCTTATTTAACTCCAGTTGATTAACTTACTATGAATATATTTTTGTCATCGATTGGAGATTGATTATTCTGTCGACATGAGGATCGCATATGCAAAGTTCTCCGGGGACACCAAGCTTGGGGCTAGCCCCAGGTTCGCCCCAAGCTGCCCCAGCTTGGGGCCAACTTGCGGGGCGCTACCTGGTGCGAACACAAACACGTGTGTAGCTGATGAGTTGAACACGGTTTATACGAATCCCATATTCAATGTGTGAAACGTACCTGCCAGAGGAACTACACCAAAAATCACGCAATGGGTCAAACCACTACTGCGGAAATTATGTCAAGTTCACCACTGGTAGTGGAGTTTTAGTCGAACGCACGACTTGTGGACTCAATTCCCGTCCAGCGAATAAAGACGCAGAACGACAGCGATTGATGGTTTTTGTACTTGTATTGATTGCCCTGTATGAAGTACAGGAGAAGGGAGGCTGATCTAGCTAATCACCAGAGCTGATGAGCTGGGGCGCGCCTTGCCGTTTTGACGTAGTGTGACGAAGGTTCTTCTTCTTTTTTTAAGGTGTTCTTATTTTCACACCGGTGGACTTAAACAAAGCGCGCCTAAGCTCTAAGCTCGCAATTGTATTTTATTGAATTTGGTGTCTGCGAAGCCGCTACAGAGTGATGAAAAAAAATGGTCCATAGGAAAATTGTCTTTAGACGACAAATTATATATACAAAGCCATGTTCCCAGTAATTTCTTAACCGAATTTCACCTTTTTTCTATTGAATATTGCCCTGGGGCAAGCTTGGAGTTAGCTCTAGGTTTTCCCCAGAGGTTTAGGCTACTTGCTACTTGGGTAACCCCTTGACCAGGCAGTGCATATTGGCTTAGTTTAAACTGAGGTGGTATTAGGTTGTCTGTTATAAAAGGACGTAGTCCAGTAGTAACTATCTTTTTTATTACGTGTACGAGTAGTGTAAATGTAGCGTCCTACCTTCTTTTATTCAGTTTTTTCTTTATATACAAAGAGCTTATGTGTAGTACACAAATATTTAATATAGTGAAGTTGTTTTGTGGTACACATTATTGTGAACTTGTGCAACAAACGTTTCCCCTGCATAATTATTGCAGTGTGGTGAGCTTCGTTTCAGCGTCGCGCTACTTTATATTGTTTACAGTAGTCTAAGTAATACATACATCGTAATGCCCAAAGAAGGCAGAGGTATCGGCAGCGAGTATAGTAAGATTGTAAACTGATACAAAAGATCTTCGGGTCGCAATGCTCAGGTAGCATGCCTGTACAGATTTGGCTGAGACCCCGCGGCACGTGTTGGCCGCACTCCTCAACAAACAGATTGCAATTAACCGTTGTTGGTCGGAAAACCTAAACAGCAGCCAGTTTATGATCTTAAAAGAATCGCGGCAGTCAAGGGTTAGTTGATCAACCTCGTTACCATTCAACCACCAGATGCGGTTCATAGTAGGGACTGTTCGTGGAAGAAACTATGTACATTATCTACAGACACGAGCTGGTTCAAAGAAGCTGGAGATTGCGGAGAATCCAAAAGAGTATGCGAGTGAGTGATTTTTATCTATTGTTCCTCCAGGTAAGATATTTCTCACATTACCGTTATTTCTGCTTAAATTCAACTCACACACCTTCGATCATATTTTTCATACACATATATACTTAATCACTATTCACTTACGTTTTTGCTTCCGTCCGTTTTCTCGATCCCGTATGTAATATCTAATAATCACAGCACTTTTTTGTGGCTTTTGAATTCAGCAATGTCACAGTATTCCACGGCGTTCCATACCTAAACAATAAAATTTTTCACTCTCAACGTGCCTTTATATAACACTCGCACTGCCTTTTCCAGATCACAGGTTGAAGAACGATCTGAAACATCTTATGGAAGACGAGATTGAAGAAACCGGACAGCCAGATTTTGTACACAAGTACATTATATTCTCATATAACACATTTAATTCCGTTGAAGTAATGTTATTCCTTTTTAAATCTCGGTAACTCGACGGTTAATTTGTGATAGATGAAGAATAAAATAATGCCAGATTGGACAACGAAACGAACTGCAAGTAAACAGCAGTAGTGGAGACCCAAATCTGCGCGATATATCCATGCAGTGGGCTCGCCCAACGCTATCTCAGATGGGGACCGATGATGCTCCCCAACGTTTTTCAGTGAGGCGCTCAACCTTTCGATGCGCGATACCAACCATACTCCAACCCTATCCTAATTAGGTAAACGTTGCGTTTGCCGCTTGGGTATCTGGTCGCTGGTAAGGTCCACCCTGATTTCATTGTTGACAATGGCAGTGTTGAAAACTTCATACCAGCAACTGTGACGCGGAAAGTCATTCCAGATTCAGAAAAAGATCCAACTGGTACGAATGTGAAGAAGAACACCGGATATAAATGACCTATTTTGGGCACCTCTATAATACTCCACACACCCGGGAAGAAAAATGATACACCCGACCGTCATGTGAGTGTCCCTAGGCGGACGGTCGAAGAAAACCAATCCAGCATACCAAAACATAAAAAACACTAACAGAAATACCTAATAATCAGCCATACATGTAAACGTTCTGCCGTGAATGCATGAAATAAACGATATTTCAGAATATCTAGTTGTTTAGTTCCGACTGGATTTACATATGGAAATCTCTCTCTTGGTGAATACATATGGGTCTCATATTGTATTCTATAAATAAGAACCATAAGAATCATAATTGTTCACTTTTCATGACCAGATTATTGTGTATGACGATTTTGGGTATTCCGTTTTATTTTAACGAACTCCAGTTATGGCTACCAATTACAGACGGTTCTCGTTCGATGTCGCTCCCCAGAGTTCGTTATTTGGCATTCAACGGTGTTTGGTTGATTTTCAGACATGTTTTGTGGATATCAAATTTGTCTCATCGTTTGTGTGTCGAAAAACGAGAATTACAGTGATTTATTGCAACTTATGTGTTACGAGATGTAAAAAGAACATATACGAAGGCAAACATGGTGCTAGTGCATTCGTGCACTTAAGTAACTGCAACATTTCCGTGTGCACTGCCTGGGGATTAAATAAACTCAGTGAAACATTCGAGGATCATACATTTCATCAGAAAATGATAATTCACTTTGTCGGTGATCAGATTTGGATTGATAATTACAATTCCTTCTGACTACAGGAATAAAAACTATTAGTCAATGTGTACGTCGAGTTCGACGCACTCATTTCGGATTAGTTTTGCATTAAATAAAATGGAGAAAAGTCCAAGAACGGAAGTCGTCTGCGAGTAAAAAGATTCGCACCACAGATCCACGGAGTTTTGCCATCTGATTTCAAAAGTGTATCGATGGGTGTTTCCCAATTTGATGAACTGACAGGCTCGAGCACATGAGCGGAAAGTAAAGGATCCAAAACCTTCTTATACTTTCTCGTGAACCATAAAACAAAACACGATATTTTACAAACATATATATATATATATATATATATATATATATATATATATATATATATACATATATATATATATATATATATATACTAAATTTTAAAAATGAATTATTATGCTTCGTCTCCGCAATGCATTCCAACTGGCATTTTCTGGAAGACAATGGGAAGAACGAAAGTGATTTTTGAAAGACTGCAAGAATTATCAATAGAAATTCAATTGTATGAACCACTCAGATCATTTTATTCAACATTTTTAATGACGTACCACCACCTCAGTTTTCACTTACCAATAAGCCATGTATTCGTGTGGCGACGACTGCAAACGGGGATTCTCTACTGATCGCGGCAGCTGGTCTGTCTCTTTATATCCAGTGTAGTGCTTTCGTTGATAGGTTGCATAGCAACTCCAGGAAACGTATGTTTTGTGACGGCACCTGTTTGTGGGAAAAATGGTGATATACTCAATATTACTTACCAATCTTTATTGTGCAAATCTTTTTACTCGCAGACGACTTCCGTTCTTGGACTTTTCTCCATTTTATTTAATGCAAAACTAATCCGAAATGAGTGCGTCGAACTCGACGTACACATTGACTAATAGTTTTTATTCCTGTAGTCAGAAGGAATTGTAATTATCAATCCAAATCTGATCACCGACAAAGTGAATTATCATTTTCTGATGAAATGTATGATCCTCAAATGTTTCACTGAGTTTATTAAATCCCCAGGCAGTGCACACGGAAATGTTGCAGTTACTTAAGTGCACGAATGCACTAGCACCATGTTTGCCTTCGTATATGTTCTTTTTACATCTCGTAACACATAAGTTGCAATAAATCACTGTAATTCTCGTTTTTCGACACACAAACGATGAGACAAATTTGATATCCACAAAACATGTCTGAAAATCAACCAAACACCGTTGAATGCCAAATAACGAACTCTGGGGAGCGACATCGAACGAGAACCGTCTGCAATTGGTAGCCATAACTGGAGTTCGTTAAAATAAAACGGAATACCCAAAATCGTCATACACAATAATCTGGTCATGAAAAGTGAACAATTATGATTCTTATGGTTCTTATTTATAGAATACAATATGAGACCCATATGTATTCACCAAGAGAGAGATTTCCATATGTAAATCCAGTCGGAACTAAACAACTAGATATTCTGAAATATCGTTTATTTCATGCATTCACGGCAGAACGTTTACATGTATGGCTGATTATTAGGTATTTCTGTTAGTGTTTTTTATGTTTTGGTATGCTGGATTGGTTTTCTTCGACCGTCCGCCTAGGGACACTCATATGACGGTCGAATGTCTGGGATCATGTACCACAGAACAGCCCGAAGGTACGTTATCTTGATTCAGCGGATCGAGTTATTTCTCGTGTTTGGATCCTAGTGATGTCTTTGTTATTCTCCTCATCATCACGGTTCTCTTGAATGAACTACAATTAATGCTCCTTTTGGTTTGTACTGGCATTAAGTTTTGTTATTCGGATTGAGTGTTTTCCCATCCCTTTTTGAACCTGTCATAAATTCGCTTGGTAATGAATTGGCTGGTGTTGAATGTTACCAAGATGATGTGGTGATACATGGTCCCACAAAAGAAATTCCTGATGAGCGGTTACATTCACTGTTGCAATGACTTGTGAATTCAGTGTTACCACCAACTCATCCAAGTGCGTTTTCAATACAGCACTTCTTAAATTTATTGGTTATTCGCTTAATGAAGATGGTTTAAACCTATTGCTTAGCTCCTTTGCTTACCGTGCGCACTCCTAAGAACTTCAGTGAGCTACGTTCCTTAGTGAGATCTTTGCCATATCATTCACGATTCATTCTCCAGTTTTCTACTGTAATGGAACCGACTTTTCGTTTGTTATCTACTGGCACTTTTCATTGGTCTTCTGTATACGACCGCACGTTGCATTCCATTTTGATATACTTAAAAACGACAGCACATTTGCGTTCGCTTTCACCTTCAAAAAACTCCACACTTATTGCAGATGACTTTCCTACTGGAACTGGTGAAGTCCTGAAACAGGGCGGTTACCCCGTTGCGTCTTTTTCAAGAAGACTGAGTGCTGCTGAAAGAGATTATTCTCAAACTCAGAGGGAGGCATTGGTGGTTTACTGGTCAATCACTCATCTACACAATTGTTTCTGATCATAAAGAGCCCCTTTTTATCTACCATCCATCTCAATCATTGAACAAGTCCGCTAGTTCTATGATGCTACGTTTGTGTATTTCCTCAGCTGCATATGACCATGGCATCGAACGCTGTCGTCCTGAGCATATTTCACATGCTGATTACGTTTCTCGATATGCATGTTCTACCGCACAGTATGATCCTGGCTGTTTACTAGTTCAAAAACTTTCTTTCAGCCCCCAACAACCGATTCATGAGATTCGCCTTTGTTTTGGTTCAGTTTCGTCATCAAAATGTGGATGACCGCTAAATGTCGATTTCACGAACTTCACTCTAGGAGAGGAGAGTGGGCCGTAACACTTGATGGCAAATTGTGTCTAAATGATCGCGTTGTTATTCCTCCATCGCTTCGTGAACCCATTCTTCGTGATTTAAACTCTGGTCGCTTAGAGGTTGAAAATATGAAGGCTCTAGCACGTCTTACCTGTTGGTGGCCCGGAATTGATCAATATATTTCATGGCATGCAAGTCAGTGTAAATATTGCATGCTTAGGGTACATTCACAACCATCTAATTGGACACTCTGATCTGTATCGTGTGATATATGAGAGAGAATACATGCGGACTATCGTGGCCCATTTCTAGGTAAATACTGGACTCTTGTGGTTATTGGCTCATACCGTGGTTTGCCAGAAGTGTATTTCACTACATCTGCTGACACGGGTTTTACGATCAAAGCTTTGTCTAAGAAGTTCAGTTGTGAAGGTGTGCCACAATGTTGGTTACTGACAACGGCAGTCATTTCATGACTCAAAAGGTGACGCAGTGGCTGACAGGTTTAGGATGCAGACATTTATTCACGGCACCAAGATGTCCTTAATCTAATGGTTCAGTGGAAAAATTGGCTCGCTCGCTCAAGAGTGCAATCAGATCGATCAATCCGTCCACATTTCAAGAATTCGAAAGAGGAGCGGATAAATTTTTACTTCAATACAGGAATACTGTCCATGGCACCGAACATTCATGTTCATCGAAGCTCTTCAAGTCACAGATACTACACTCACATTTAAGATGCCTGGAATCAGATGAGGTATGATATCAGCGAGACAACGATCTACGATCAGGATCTGACAAAGTTCTAGGTCAAAACACCATAAGGATGGTGAGGACGCTGGATATAGATGACGGCCACTACCGTTGTGTGGCCAACCCACGTGTCGTTGGCATTCGCACGTGATTCATTCCGGTCCCGTTGGCCTTACACTGGCGTGCACGATGCCTGTCTATCCCGCGCTCTGCTTTGTTCCACTTTACCAATCACATGCGGTTAGGTGCGAGTGAGACTGACATTTATTCTTTGTTCTCGTCCAGTCGACACATTTTCATGCTTGAGCTTGCCAACAGATGATTATCTTGTTTGATTGTTTGCCCGCTTACGTATGTGCTAACTGATGTACTGATGAACGGACCTGTTGCGTACTGTGTTCCCCAAATTCTGAACACAACATCTACACCGCAGGTATGTTGATCGAATTCGGTACAATGTTCCAGAACTTCCGGTCGACGTTGAAGCAAGAAATGTGGATGTGGTTGCTGACATCACTGTTGTGTGTTGACGTTTAGAACGTTTGGCCAGACTACCACGTGAAGATTACAAACACCCTCAAATTCGTTCGAGCTGTGGTGTCTGGGATGATTGTGCGTCAGCTGTATTTGTGTTACGTATCTGATTACATTTGATATCTTTGACCTTTAATCATAAAAGCAAATAATTCCAGTTCTTGCTTCGAGTTCGGTTGTGTTCTTACTCCTCTTCATTTTGGGATTACTGTTCCTATTGATTCTGTGGGGCAACATTTCACAATTGAGTTGCACCATGTATTCCTCAACTTTTCGGTGCATCTTTACTGGTGCATACTGTAGCCAAGGCGGTTGTTTCAAATGGTAAATCGAACATTATCATCAGACTGAAGGTAAGCAGACATAACATTATTCATTCAACAACTACTACCAGGCGATGGGCCAGTTATCAATTAGAAATAATTACTGACGTCATAAAGCATAGTCTGTGTTTGCCTAATTGGGGTGATGATGGTTATTTCGTGGTGTCGGACCAATGCACACGGTCATTTAAAGTGTACCGGGCTTTCGCAGTCGGTTCACGATGACGAGACACATCCAATCAACGGTCGTATGTAAGAAAATAAAACTAGGTAATATGAAAAGTGAAACTTATAGTTTCACAACATGGCGGTTGAAATGATACTGTTATTTGTAGTTTCCTCTCTAATTTTCAATCTTGTTGTTTGTTTCGATATTCTAGTCAGGCTGCTGCTGAGAAGTAGAAATCAGTGAACCACAGCGATTGATGAACTACTAGTCGTTACTACAGTGGGATAAGATTCATTAGATTCCTGCAAATTCAGGAAGCCAATGTTAATATACACGATTAAACTGTGAAAAAGTTAAGGAATAATATTGTGCCAATGGGTGATATACTGCCGAATAAGTACTACTTATCTGTGATTTTACTCGGATTTCCCATATGCGGCGCCTTAAAATTGGTCAGCAAGACGAGCCTACTCACAATAGACGTGTCTATATTTTGGTTGGTATATCAAGTACAGTGCGGTAAGATTACGTCGGTAGCACTTCGTGACCACTTCACAGTAAAAATGAACCAGATTTCCAGCTTACTTAAATCTTAGTATCGGTCAACAACGTTTAATGCGGACAATCCAACACAGGGTTTTCGTCGGATGTCAAAATCTAACTACTGCTGTCAGTCTCAGTAGCACATGCCGAAATGGCGCCGTCCCGGGATCGGATCCACTTCCGGTAAACACTGTACACAGCACTGATTATTGGTTCATCGAAGATTGCTGCTGGTACCGCTTCTGTTGTGTGAAGTGAACATTCTCTGTGAAGAGAAAATCTGACGAACCAAATTGGGATTGTCATCCCTAACAATATTCCGGTTGAAAGTGAGTGCCCTTCTCACGGTTAATGAAAAAAGCATTTGATGTTAGTCGTGTTTGTTTAGGAGTATGTTCGGCTTGATGTGGATCCGTAAATCATTGGATAGGTTTCAAAATGAGATTCTTTCTTTAAATTTAAAGCTTCACTATCATTCAAGGCAATGTTGGTTCTCGAAAGTATAATTATTTACTTTGATGCAGTTCATTCCACTTTTTTGCTCACAAAAAAACCGTTTTAGGTGCACGAGCGCAGTGTGCGAAAACGATGCCTTCCAAGGATCGAAATGAGAAAAACGATAGGCGTTGATAAATTTGATAACTACTTTAGTTGTCCTGTTGAGCTGACAGGACATGAGAAGCCAAACGAACTGAAGACCGAGGTCGACGAGTCAAAATGCTCCAAGTTCCCAGAACTGCTTGCAAAGAAATGACGATTAACCAGTGTAGGCGGCACCAGGTTGACTGAAACAAGCAAACTTCAAAAATCCAGTTAGTTGAAGGAGGTGAAGCCAATCGGAATTCCTAATCCACTAAAGGTACTGGCCAACGTTCGATTGAACAGTTATATACTTTAATGGATGACTGATGAGAGCCACCCATATGCCCCAAAGGACTTCTGAAATGGGCCTGTGTCCGAGTTGTGAATAAGTACTTTGAAGGACAATTGCATCTGACTGTAAACCACTTCATGTGACCATAAAGGATGACGATTCGTGTTAAGATATGAACCTACCTATAACTCGTGAAAGACCTGATGCTGTAATTGGCTCAGCTCCAGAGTTGCGTCTATTGATCCGCCAGCAGACCTAACTACAGATGCCTATTTATAAACAAGACACAGACAAACTGTAGGCCCATAATTGCATTTTAAATGAGTTCACCATTTTGGTGATGGTGAAAGGCAGCTACACCTTTCGAGCTTTGTTGTTGTTCAGTTCTAGGCACCCTCATATCAGTCAACAGATTTGAGTAATCGAATTCTGGTACTAGTTCATCGTGAACTGTTTCACCGTTTCACATCACAGAATTCGTAATCGCTATCCCAGTTACTGAGACTTTGATCAAGTAGAATGTGGGTTTCAATGGGTTATGCGCACGATAGAGACACTAAACGGATACGGTCAGCAGGACATTATCCAACAGAATAGCCGTATTTCTCGTAAGTTCACGGAAATCCAAGTTTCCGAATAATACAATAAACATAAAAAATAAATAGAAGTAGCTTACAGCCAAGTGAGCAACCAAAAAGAGCGGTGCAGAACAGCTGGCCAGATCGAGATAGCATAGGTATAAAACGGTGCACCGAGCAGCGATCAAACGAAATTATGTGGAGCTTGGTCGGCAATCAGGAAAATTTCTGACTAGCAAGGAGTTCTAACTTTAGTCACAGAATAAGAAACCGCTGTAGTTGGAACATGTAAAACTACCAATAAGAGTGTAAGCAGCTTGTATTTGAAGCACAAGGGAATAAACGTGTATCGACTTAAGTAGATGAATCAGATAACATGTCTGTGGACCCACCGTTGTGCGCGGTAGTATAATAGTGCAGTCTGATATCGTTGGGGCTAGTGCCGGGACCTCGTCCGCCAGGTACGACGGCCATTTATAAACGGACTTACTGGTTCACAAGAGCTTTCAATCAAAGGAAACATGCAACTTTAGGAATCCGAAGTTGAGAACTCAAGCATTCAATAATCACCATAAGACTGTGATGTTGATGAACTTTAAGCTACAACGGAAACATGAAAACTGGTTCACAAGTTAGGATGACAGCAGCACAGCTGAGTATTCACTTCTCGGGATGTACACAGCATTAAATTAGCTTGACTTAAATGTTCTTACGCTACTCACGGGTGGGTTATCGAAGAATGAGAATAATCATAAACTACAAATTGTAATTTACTGAGTTTTATTTACATACCTGTACATGAACACCATGGAAGAGGGATCATCCCACAGCCATCTAGGTTCACTGTTTTCATTTTGGTTGGGAGATTGTCACCGGCACACTTGACTCTACAAGTTAGAATGATGAACCGCAAGAGGTTCAAGTGGGACTTCCGTGGTAGAGGCACCACGTACTAAACTAAGTTTGACCATTAGGGTTGATGTAATCAGGATGTTCTAACTACATGACAGGGTTTAACTCTGATACCCTTTATGCTGAAGTACTCATAGATATGTCTCTAAAACCAGCATTTTAGTTTTGAAATCATCTGAAAGTTGGTGAGAGGAGCACTTACAGTGGAACCGTAACTATATAAAGTATAGTTCTGTGTTAGTTTGACACAAACGCGTACTTTCCCATTTCGTGATGAATTTCAAAAATGATCACCTGGAGACTAATAAATTGGTCATTTCGATATCGTTTGACGTGGTATTTTTTCTTCGGTAAACTGTTGGTATGAAACAAGGTTCCTTTGTAATCACGTCTCAATAAAAATTATCGCCAATTTACTACAATACGCAAAAACCTCACGAAAGTGACAAGCGGATGATCAAAAATATCTGAATTACGTACACCGACTGGGGTAACGAAGCTTACAAAATACTCAAAACCATTTCAAGAATGGAATGTTTACTGCGAAATAATAGTACTGAGAATGCTAACTAGCAATGATCCTCATTTCGAAATTCAGTAATAGGCACTTCTGCGCCCTCAGCACGGAACGCAATTATTGAGACCCGGCAGTCAATTTTTACTCAGCGAAGTGTGTACATCAACAATAGCATTAACGTCAATGCAAGACAAGGATGATAGGAATAAATGATGGAAAACTAACAGAGTGCAGCGGATGATATTTGCATGGGTCTCTCTCTCTCTCTCTCTCACACACACACACACATACACTCTGTGTGTGTCTGTCTGTCTGTCTGCCTGTCTGCCTGTCTGTCTGTCTGCCTGTGTGCACATAAGCCCGTCAGTGAACGCAAAGAATAGTCAGTATGCCATAGGAACATGACTTGCTCGGGCTTGAGAGTTGTCAGCCATGGCACTTCTCCGTGGGATTGTTCTAACATATTGAAGTATGACCCAAAATACCTGGCTCACTATGTTCAGGAACTTGGACACGTGATTCAAAACCATCCCACGGCATTGGCGGTTGGTCCCGTCACACCTTCCTCTGTCTGAATTCGTAGCATCATTTTATTGAGCCAGTCTTTCCGAGCGTCCAGGACGTGTTTGTTCTAGGCCTCTGGTCGGTAAGCCTTCTAACTCGACTGTATCAAAGCAGCCCTAGCATTTGCGGAGTTTCATCGTATTTCGCCTCGTGTAAACATCTGATGGATGTGGTACTCACGTACGGATCGGCCAACAAAACCACTCCGATTATTCCAAGCGTGCGCTGACCATGATTTCGAGAGATCATGCCCACTGACGGACTAAGTTCATGGCCGTGAAAATGGGAAACATCTGACGAATCTACACCGTTTTCCGCATCCTGTCGGAATTAGGTGAAAATTATTCGAAACTAGGTCAAGATTATTCGGAAATAGATCAAAATTATTCGGAATTAGGTCAAAATCACTGGAAACCAAGTCTGGATTATTCGGGGCTGCCACCCGATTGGTTGTTTGAGATTTCCTCCAGATTCGTCTGAAGACCGACGTATGAATCATCCTTACACATTTGGCTTAGGTAGCCGTACCGTGCGCTCGTCGTCTGCGCATCACACCATAATGTGCGTCCACAATTACGCACGTGGACCCCACTGTGCCGTGACCAGGGCTAAGAAGATCAGTAACTATCACGTGACCGAACCAGGTGATCGAGCGGTGATCATTAACAAGACCAGTAGACAGAGAGAAGCCTCTCAAGCGGCTTTACGCGTCTCAGGTGGGCGAAGTGAACAAAGCAGGTGAAATCGCGCTGAGTTCACAAGCTGATTCTGAGGATAAGAATGGGGAACGATAACCATAGTGCGGTTACAATGGAGCAAATGTATACGACTTTCCATCGGCCTTCACCCTTGCCGCATGATGATAGAAAATTATCGGGACATGCGAATGATAGACTGCAGTTGGGTTCCATCTTTGAGTGGCAGCTAGGCAACACTTTGGATGTCAAAATGTACGGACTCGCAGGTGCAAGAAGTAATCACGTGTTGTTTTGTATTTTGTGTTATCACTATCACGTTCAGATGATGCGTGTGTTATGTGAAATGAAGTGGTAGAGTAGTTGAGGCACAGAGCCTGTAGATTCTCATCGAATTACCAAATACTTAAATGTGATGTGTTTCTGCGTCTGCCGGTATAAACGTAGGCTGTAGGAAGTGGAGGGGAAACCAGTCAATCCCTGCTGGAACGGGGCATAAGGAAGCACCGAACGCAAGTCTACTCAGAGATCGCGAAATCTGATGGTAGCAACGTGCGTGGGAGATGGAGTGTGCTGCTGCTATGGGGATTCCCCGCAAGCCATTCTATCTTGTGCGAGTTGCCGGTAGGAAATCATTGGCTGTGAGTGAAACGATCTGTGAGGCTGACGTTCCGCCAACTCACCATCAGCAGCTTTGTCTCAGAGGCCGGGCGGATCAATTTACGACAGTTTAGCTGGCTTGCAGTGTCAGCTCCCCATGAATACTTCTTCCATGGTCTGCTTCGATTGATCAACCTATTGAGGTGGACATGCACAATGAAAACCAAGCCTTAGGACTTCACAAACCGCCCGGATTCGATATGTTTCCCCGGCCCAGTTCAAAGATAGCGCAGTGGAGCTGTTAGATCGCGATTCCTACATTGTCTCTACACTGAGCCACCTAGATCACAGCTTCACTATATTGGGTCAACTTCATATAGTTTGATTTAATGGGTGCTGACAACTGACAGAGCGAATGTAAAACCAACCGAGCATTCTGTCTGCAACATTCTTCCTGCTTTATTAAAAGCATAACAGTTCCGGTTCGGGAGAAAACCCACATCCATGCTGCAATTCTGACGAAATTGTCCCAAGGTGAAAAGCAGAACTGCGAGAACTGATAACGTAGTGGTTTTACTTGTGAATGTAGGTGATCGCTGGACAATTAAACCACCAACACTAATAGTTAGTTTATCTCAAGACATACAATCGTTGTAAGAGATCAGAATAAACTCAACTCGCCGACAAACAATTAACTGTGACGTAATTATCAACATCTTTATCAAGAAAGAACTGCGAGTTATTGAACGTTATTTCTTGAACCATTGCACGCGGATAGCACAGAGATGCCGGAAATGGGAAAGTACGCGTTTGTGTCAAACTAACACAGAACTATACTTTATATAGTTACGGTTCCACTGTAAGTGCTCCTCTCACCAACTTTCAGATGATTTCAAAACTAAAATGCTGGTTTTAGAGACATATCTATGAGTACTTCAGCATAAAGGGTATCAGAGTTAAACCCTGTCATGTAGTTAGAACATCCTGATTACATCAACCCTAATGGTCAAACTTAGTTTAGTACGTGGTGCCTCTACCACGGAAGTCCCACTTGAACCTCTTGCGGTTCATCATTCTAACTTGTAGAGTCAAGTGTGCCGGTGACAATCTCCCAACCAAAATGAAAACAGTGAACCTAGATGGCTGTGGGATGATCCCTCTTCCATGGTGTTCATGTACAGGTATGTAAATAAAACTCAGTAAATTACAATTTGTAGTTTATGATTATTCTCATTCTTCGATAACCCACCCGTGAGTAGCGTAAGAACATTTAAGTCAAGCTAATTTAATGCTGTGTACATCCCGAGAAGTGAATACTCAGCTGTGCTGCTGTCATCCTAACTTGTGAACCAGTTTTCATGTTTCCGTTGTAGCTTAAAGTTCATCAACATCACAGTCTTATGGTGATTATTGAATGCTTGAGTTCTCAACTTCGGATTCCTAAAGTTGCATGTTTCCTTTGATTGAAAGCTCTTGTGAACCAGTAAGTCCGTTTATAAATGGCCGTCGTACCTGGCGGACGAGGTCCCGGCACTAGCCCCAACGATATCAGACTGCACTATTATACTACCGCGCACAACGGTGGGTCCACAGACATGTTATCTGATTCATCTACTTAAGTCGATACACGTTTATTCCCTTGTGCTTCAAATACAAGCTGCTTACACTCTTATTGGTAGTTTTACATGTTCCAACTACAGCGGTTTCTTATTCTGTGACTAAAGTTAGAACTCCTTGCTAGTCAGAAATTTTCCTGATTGCCGACCAAGCTCCACATAATTTCGTTTGATCGCTGCTCGGTGCACCGTTTTATACCTATGCTATCTCGATCTGGCCAGCTGTTCTGCACCGCTCTTTTTGGTTGCTCACTTGGCTGTAAGCTACTTCTATTTATTTTTTATGTTTATTGTATTATTCGGAAACTTGGATTTCCGTGAACTTACGAGAAATACGGCTATTCTGTTGGATAATGTCCTGCTGACCGTATCCGTTTAGTGTCTCTATCGTGCGCATAACCCATTGAAACCCACATTCTACTTGATCAAAGTCTCAGTAACTGGGATAGCGATTACGAATTCTGTGATGTGAAACGGTGAAACAGTTCACGATGAACTAGTACCAGAATTCGATTACTCAAATCTGTTGACTGATATGAGGGTGCCTAGAACTGAACAACAACAAAGCTCGAAAGGTGTAGCTGCCTTTCACCATCACCAAAATGGTGAACTCATTTAAAATGCAATTATGGGCCTACAGTTTGTCTGTGTCTTGTTTATAAATAGGCATCTGTAGTTAGGTCTGCTGGCGGATCAATAGACGCAACTCTGGAGCTGAGCCAATTACAGCATCAGGTCTTTCACGAGTTATAGGTAGGTTCATATCTTAACACGAATCGTCATCCTTTATGGTCACATGAAGTGGTTTACAGTCAGATGCAATTGTCCTTCAAAGTACTTATTCACAACTCGGACATAGGCCCATTTCAGAAGTCCTTTGGGGCATATGGGTGGCTCTCATCAGTCATCCATTAAAGTATATAACTGTTCAATCGAACGTTGGCCAGTACCTTTAGTGGATTAGGAATTCCGATTGGCTTCACCTCCTTCAACTAACTGGATTTTTGAAGTTTGCTTGTTTCAGTCAACCTGGTGCCGCCTACACTGGTTAATCGTCATTTCTTTGCAAGCAGTTCTGGGAACTTGGAGCATTTTGACTCGTCGACCTCGGTCTTCAGTTCGTTTGGCTTCTCATGTCCTGTCAGCTCAACAGGACAACTAAAGTAGTTATCAAATTTATCAACGCCTATCGTTTTTCTCATTTCGATCCTTGGAAGGCATCGTTTTCGCACACTGCGCTCGTGCACCTAAAACGGTTTTTTTGTGAGCAAAAAAGTGGAATGAACTGCATCAAAGTAAATAATTATACTTTCGAGAACCAACATTGCCTTGAATGATAGTGAAGCTTTAAATTTAAAGAAAGAATCTCATTTTGAAACCTATCCAATGATTTACGGATCCACATCAAGCCGAACATACTCCTAAACAAACACGACTAACATCAAATGCTTTTTTCATTAACCGTGAGAAGGGCACTCACTTTCAACCGGAATATTGTTAGGGATGACAATCCCAATTTGGTTCGTCAGATTTTCTCTTCACAGAGAATGTTCACTTCACACAACAGAAGCGGTACCAGCAGCAATCTTCGATGAACCAATAATCAGTGCTGTGTACAGTGTTTACCGGAAGTGGATCCGATCCCGGGACGGCGCCATTTCGGCATGTGCTACTGAGACTGACAGCAGTAGTTAGATTTTGACATCCGACGAAAACCCTGTGTTGGATTGTCCGCATTAAACGTTGTTGACCGATACTAAGATTTAAGTAAGCTGGAAATCTGGTTCATTTTTACTGTGAAGTGGTCACGAAGTGCTACCGACGTAATCTTACCGCACTGTACTTGATATACCAACCAAAATATAGACACGTCTATTGTGAGTAGGCTCGTCTTGCTGACCAATTTTAAGGCGCCGCATATGGGAAATCCGAGTAAAATCACAGATAAGTAGTACTTATTCGGCAGTATATCACCCATTGGCACAATATTATTCCTTAACTTTTTCACAGTTTAATCGTGTATATTAACATTGGCTTCCTGAATTTGCAGGAATCTAATGAATCTTATCCCACTGTAGTAACGACTAGTAGTTCATCAATCGCTGTGGTTCACTGATTTCTACTTCTCAGCAGCAGCCTGACTAGAATATCGAAACAAACAACAAGATTGAAAATTAGAGAGGAAACTACAAATAACAGTATCATTTCAACCGCCATGTTGTGAAACTATAAGTTTCACTTTTCATATTACCTAGTTTTATTTTCTTACATACGACCGTTGATTGGATGTGTCTCGTCATCGTGAACCGACTGCGAAAGCCCGGTACACTTTAAATGACCGTGTGCATTGGTCCGACACCACGAAATAACCATCATCACCCCAATTAGGCAAACACAGACTATGCTTTATGACGTCAGTAATTATTTCTAATTGATAACTGGCCCATCGCCTGGTAGTAGTTGTTGAATGAATAATGTTATGTCTGCTTACCTTCAGTCTGATGATAATGTTCGATTTACCATTTGAAACAACCGCCTTGGCTACAGTATGCACCAGTAAAGATGCACCGAAAAGTTGAGGAATACATGGTGCAACTCAATTGTGAAATGTTGCCCCACAGAATCAATAGGAACAGTAATCCCAAAATGAAGAGGAGTAAGAACACAACCGAACTCGAAGCAAGAACTGGAATTATTTGCTTTTATGATTAAAGGTCAAAGATATCAAATGTAATCAGATACGTAACACAAATACAGCTGACGCACAATCATCCCAGACACCACAGCTCGAACGAATTTGAGGGTGTTTGTAATCTTCACGTGGTAGTCTGGCCAAACGTTCTAAACGTCAACACACAACAGTGATGTCAGCAACCACATCCACATTTCTTGCTTCAACGTCGACCGGAAGTTCTGGAACATTGTACCGAATTCGATCAACATACCTGCGGTGTAGATGTTGTGTTCAGAATTTGGGGAACACAGTACGCAACAGGTCCGTTCATCAGTACATCAGTTAGCACATACGTAAGCGGGCAAACAATCAAACAAGATAATCATCTGTTGGCAAGCTCAAGCATGAAAATGTGTCGACTGGACGAGAACAAAGAATAAATGTCAGTCTCACTCGCACCTAACCGCATGTGATTGGTAAAGTGGAACAAAGCAGAGCGCGGGATAGACAGGCATCGTGCACGCCAGTGTAAGGCCAACGGGACCGGAATGAATCACGTGCGAATGCCAACGACACGTGGGTTGGCCACACAACGGTAGTGGCCGTCATCTATATCCAGCGTCCTCACCATCCTTATGGTGTTTTGACCTAGAACTTTGTCAGATCCTGATCGTAGATCGTTGTCTCGCTGATATCATACCTCATCTGATTCCAGGCATCTTAAATGTGAGTGTAGTATCTGTGACTTGAAGAGCTTCGATGAACATGAATGTTCGGTGCCATGGACAGTATTCCTGTATTGAAGTAAAAATTTATCCGCTCCTCTTTCGAATTCTTGAAATGTGGACGGATTGATCGATCTGATTGCACTCTTGAGCGAGCGAGCCAATTTTTCCACTGAACCATTAGATTAAGGACATCTTGGTGCCGTGAATAAATGTCTGCATCCTAAACCTGTCAGCCACTGCGTCACCTTTTGAGTCATGAAATGACTGCCGTTGTCAGTAACCAACATTGTGGCACACCTTCACAACTGAACTTCTTAGACAAAGCTTTGATCGTAAAACCCGTGTCAGCAGATGTAGTGAAATACACTTCTGGCAAACCACGGTATGAGCCAATAACCACAAGAGTCCAGTATTTACCTAGAAATGGGCCACGATAGTCCGCATGTATTCTCTCTCATATATCACACGATACAGATCAGAGTGTCCAATTAGATGGTTGTGAATGTACCCTAAGCATGCAATATTTACACTGACTTGCATGCCATGAAATATATTGATCAATTCCGGGCCACCAACAGGTAAGACGTGCTAGAGCCTTCATATTTTCAACCTCTAAGCGACCAGAGTTTAAATCACGAAGAATGGGTTCACGAAGCGATGGAGGAATAACAACGCGATCATTTAGACACAATTTGCCATCAAGTGTTACGGCCCACTCTCCTCTCCTAGAGTGAAGTTCGTGAAATCGACATTTAGCGGTCATCCACATTTTGATGACGAAACTGAACCAAAACAAAGGCGAATCTCATGAATCGGTTGTTGGGGGCTGAAAGAAAGTTTTTGAACTAGTAAACAGCCAGGATCATACTGTGCGGTAGAACATGCATATCGAGAAACGTAATCAGCATGTGAAATATGCTCAGGACGACAGCGTTCGATGCCATGGTCATATGCAGCTGAGGAAATACACAAACGTAGCATCATAGAACTAGCGGACTTGTTCAATGATTGAGATGGATGGTAGATAAAAAGGGGCTCTTTATGATCAGAAACAATTGTGTAGATGAGTGATTGACCAGTAAACCACCAATGCCTCCCTCTGAGTTTGAGAATAATCTCTTTCAGCAGCACTCAGTCTTCTTGAAAAAGACGCAACGGGGTAACCGCCCTGTTTCAGGACTTCACCAGTTCCAGTAGGAAAGTCATCTGCAATAAGTGTGGAGTTTTTTGAAGGTGAAAGCGAACGCAAATGTGCTGTCGTTTTTAAGTATATTAAAATGGAATGCAACGTGCGGTCGTATACAGAAGACCAATGAAAAGTGCCAGTAGATAACAAACGAAAAGTCGGTTCCATTACAGTAGAAAACTGGAGAATGAATCGTGAATGATATGGCAAAGATCTCACTAAGGAACGTAGCTCACTGAAGTTCTTAGGAGTGCGCACGGTAAGCAAAGGAGCTAAGCAATAGGTTTAAACCATCTTCATTAAGCGAATAACCAATAAATTTAAGAAGTGCTGTATTGAAAACGCACTTGGATGAGTTGGTGGTAACACTGAATTCACAAGTCATTGCAACAGTGAATGTAACCGCTCATCAGGAATTTCTTTTGTGGGACCATGTATCACCACATCATCTTGGTAACATTCAACACCAGCCAATTCATTACCAAGCGAATTTATGACAGGTTCAAAAAGGGATGGGAAAACACTCAATCCGAATAACAAAACTTAATGCCAGTACAAACCAAAAGGAGCATTAATTGTAGTTCATTCAAGAGAACCGTGATGATGAGGAGAATAACAAAGACATCACTAGGATCCAAACACGAGAAATAACTCGATCCGCTGAATCAAGATAACGTACCTTCGGGCTGTTCTGTGGTACATGATCCCAGACATTCGACCGTCATATGAGTGTCCCTAGGCGGACGGTCGAAGAAAACCAATCCAGCATACCAAAGCATAAAAAACACTAACAGAAATACCTAATAATCAGCCATACATGTAAACGTTCTGCCGTGAATGCATGAAATAAACGATATTTCAGAATATCTAGTTGTTTAGTTCCGACTGGATTTACATATGGAAATCTCTCTCTTGGTGAATACATATGGGTCTCATATTGTATTCTATAAATAAGAACCATAAGAATCATAATTGTTCACTTTTCATGACCAGATTATTGTGTATGACGATTTTGGGTATTCCGTTTGTTTTAACGAACTCCAGTTATGGCTACCAATTACAGACGGTTCTCGTTCGATGTCGCTCCCCAGAGTTCGTTATTTGGCATTCAACAGTGTTTGGTTGATTTTCAGACATGTTTTGTGGATATCAAATTTGTCTCATCGTTTGTGTGTCGAAAAACGAGAATTACAGTGATTTATTGCAACTTATGTGTTACGAGATGTAAAAAGAACATATACGAAGGCAAACATGGTGCTAGTGCATTCGTGCACTTAAGTAACTGCAACATTTCCGTGTGCACTGCCTGGGGATTTAATAAACTCAGTGAAACATTTGAGGATCATACATTTCATCAGAAAATGATAATTCACTTTGTCGGTGATCAGATTTGGATTGATAATTACAATTCCTTCTGACTACAGGAATAAAAACTATTAGTCAATGTGTACGTCGAGTTCGACGCACTCATTTCGGATTAGTTTTGCATTAAATAAAATGGAGAAAAGTCCAAGAACGGAAGTCGTCTGCGAGTAAAAAGATTTGCACAATAAAGATTGGTAAGTAATATTGAGTATATCACCATTTTTCCCACAAACAGGTGCCGTCACAAAACATACGTTTCCTGGAGTTGCTATGCAACCTATCAACGAAAGCACTACACTGGATATAAAGAGACAGACCAGCTGCCGCGATCAGTAGAGAATCCCCGTTTGCAGTCGTCGCCACACGAATACATGGCTTATTGGTAAGTGAAAACTGAGGTGGTGGTACGTCATTAAAAATGTTGAATAAAATGATCTGAGTGGTTCATACAATTGAATTTCTATTGATAATTCTTGCAGTCTTTCAAAAATCACTTTCGTTCTTCCCATTGTCTTCCAGAAAATGCCAGTTGGAATGCATTGCGGAGACGAAGCATAATAATTCATTTTTAAAATTTAGTATATATATATATATATATATATATATATATATATATATATATATATATACATATATATGTTTGTAAAATATCGTGTTTTGTTTTATGGTTCACGAGAAAGTATAAGAAGGTTTTGGATCCTTTACTTTCCGCTCATGTGCTCGAGCCTGTCAGTTCATCAAATTGGGAAACACCCATCGATACACTTTTGAAATCAGATGGCAAAACTCCGTGGATCTGTGGTGCAAATCTTGTTACGTGCAGACGACTTCCGTTCTTGGACTTTTATCCATTTTATTTAATGCAAAAGTAATCCGAAATGAGTGCGTCGAACTCGACGTACACATTGACTAATAGTTTTTATTCCTGTAGTCAAAAGGAATTTTAATTATCAATCCAAATCTGATCACAGACCAGATTTAAGTCCAACCGAATTTTAAAGCGGAGTTCGCTGCGCGGTAATACTTTTTGGGTTCCCAAACTACGCGGATACCGGTACTGCCTGCAGAAGCTTCAGACATTCGGAAGTCAGAAGTATCGTTGTTGGAGAACAGGAGAACTTACCAGTTATATTTTTTCTAGACGTTTGAAAAAGGCGGAAAAATGCTTTTTCTAAACATAGAAGGTAGCTGTAGTTGTCATGTGGGCTCTGAAACAACTTCACACGTATCTTTTCGGGTTCCATCTCACCACTGTATTTGGTCACGAAGCCCTTAAATTCCTGTTTTACCCTCATAAGGCAATAGCGAAATCAAATGCAGCTATGCTCCGGAACTGAAGTATTGCCCTTGCCGTATATGACTGTGATATAGCTCACAAACCGGGTAAACAGATCAAATTCTCTACCACACACCCCAGTCGTGTCTGTAAATGCAATGGAAAGAAAGAAAGTCTTCATCCACGCAAGCACCACGGCAGTCTAGAGAGAGGACCCTAGAACGCGAGCTTCGAGGTCTCGCCTTCGATGCAGGCGGATTGTCGTGCTACCATTAATCATCGTTCAGTGAGGTCTGAGGTTGGCTGTACTTTTTCCGGAGTTCTCTTGTTTTGGGGAAGAGGGAATGGATGGTCAGAGAACCGGAAGTCTACGGCATTGTCGTGACCACTGGAATGTATGCTGTTTCGTTTTTCTGTTGCAGCACGTGAGGATCCCTGGAGCATCGGGTGCAAGGAACTGGATACAAATTTCGCTCAAGCCTCAATATCCTGTGATTTGATCTGAACTTGCGCCAGCTGAATCTGCATGCTTCTTCGACTCATTGACAGTTGGTCCTGTTAAGGAATAGTTACCTTTATTCATCGGAGCACAGGAAAAGCAGTTTACTTTTATTTTACTATGATGAATGATGTTCAAGAACCATGCTATACAATTTTTCCCTTAAACTAAAAAGATTATGTTGATTTACGAGGGAGTATGTAGTGTTTTGAGCAATCATTTATAACCGGGTTGTCGAACTTCAGTGCGGGAAGAGCGCTAAAAATTCTCACATGATAGGGATTCCTGTTTCACCAACATTCCTGTGGCGGGTTGTTTATAAGCTGTAAGCGTTACCCTTCAACAAACCGTTCAACGACCCAGTTTTGAGTTATTGTTGTGTGCAAGATTCAGTAAACAGAACGAAAGTACACATCCACAGCACAGCCTGCATCCAGGATCAACGTTCGGCATGCACAAGCCTAGGCATGTGTCAAGCGGACGAAAGCGGTTAATCGATTTTAGTCACAAATGGAGCTACCTACGTGTGATTGGTAGAGAAAGACAAAGCAGAACGTGATACAGACAGGCATCGCACACGCCAGTGCAAGGGGACCGAGATAGGCATGAATCACGAGCGAAGGTTGATGACACGAACTGACACAACGACGCGACGCGTTGTACCTCGTAGTTTGAGTTCAACCGTCATCCGGTTCGCCCACGATGGACATTCGGGGATCGTTCTTACCAAAGCATGCGTTCGAGAGTTTTATTAGTGGCCTGGACTAAACTCCTCCATTGAAGTAGGCGCGAGAGATTGTTTGGCATGCCAGCATTTTGATAAATCTGACACTGAATTCTGCACCAGTGCAGCCGATTGTATATCCTATGGATTCATGGGCCAGCGTGGCTAGTGACATCATGGGCTCGTTCACGAAAGCTTCTGTGGGTAAAGAAAAGGTTCTCGTTGCCACTTATTTCTACAGTAAATGGCCCGAAGAACTACAATGGAAGGAATTGACCTCTACCGTCGTCACTGAACGGCTCAGAGACCTGCTTGCACGGTCTTCCAGATGAAGTTGTGGCAGATAATGGTCTCCAGTTTAGAAGCAGAGCGTTTCACGGTCTCCTTTCGAATGACATCAAGTACTCAAGGATGGTTTCGTATAATCCAGCGGCGACTGGTATGGTCGAGCGCTTGACGCGAAAGCTGAAGGAGACTATAGAAACTATGCGGCAGGAGGGTACCTCGTGGGGCGACCCACTACTCATTGCCTTAAGCATCTATGGAACTGTCCTCATTCAGAGACACAAAAACTCCAACGGTACTGATGATGGGTAGGCAAATCCGCACAAAGGTGAACACGGTAGTTGCACCAGCGAATGCAAACAAATAATAAAAGATCCAGAGAAGATTCGATTATCAGGCTTCACATTACCGAGCCATCAAACCACTTGAAGTTGGCCGGTATGTAAGGATTTTCCGACCTCTCAGAGGGAAGGGTGAGCCCTGACTAACAGCCTACACGAAGATTTAGGATGTAGACGCACCAGGAGCTTGTGAATTGCCAGATAGATCAGTGGTAAACTTAGCACAACTCTACGTCCCGAAAGAAAGACCGATCTACACAACCTCCCCGTCTTGGCATAGAGAGGGCAATACCGACAGGAAATTTTCGGGACCCTTGTAGTGCTACCGATACAACACACGATGACAAAGACTAACAAATTTGTTTATTTGAACAATCACCGATTTTGGTGGCGCCACTTGCTCCGCCTGTGTACGTCGTCTGCACGCCGTTGCGCTCCTCCAATACACACGTTATCCCGCTCCAGCGTTTTGAGTTCTGCTTTGCGCGCTGCCGAGTATATTCGCCATCGTGTCACAAACCGAGGACCACGGGCTGTAGACTCTATACGGGAGCAGGTCCTGATTTAACTGAGGAGAATCCTAAACTGGTGAGCCCGAACAACAAATTCAATCCTCCAAGGACACCCGTAAGTCCCTCAATCACATTTATTCGTTTACATATACACTTTTTCCGACATATAAACGGTAAATTCCCGATTTCTGTTACCATATTCCTTTTATATTTTTCTCATATCGATATTATAAGTGTTTCACGTTGCTGAATTGATCTTTATATATCGTTTCACATTTGATATACCATTGCACTTAAGGCTAGCAACGACCGCAAACCTGATCCGGAACCGTCCGTTTCGACAGTCTTCCTAGCCGTCCCTGGGTTTTTTTATTGATGACCCTCAACTCTGGTTTCATATGTTAGAGGCAGAGTTTGAATCACCTAGAATCACAAGCGAGCAAACCCGTTACTTGTGGACTATCGGTTGCCTTCCCCGTGACGTTGCTACTCAGATACGCGACGTAATATTCAGTAACAGTTCTTACACAGCGGTGAAAGACGCGGTAATCTCTTGTCTTTTGCCGTCAGAATCGTCCAGACTGAAACGGCTGATCCAAAGGACAGAGTTAGGTAGCAAGAAGCCCTCTTCATCACTGAGAGAAATGCAGCAGCTGGCAGGGCAACTTTTAGAGGAAAACGTCCTTAAAGAGTTGTGGGTACAGCGACTACCACCCAATATTCAAGCACTGCTCGAGGTTTCTAGCCACCTTAAGTTCACAGAAGCGGCAAAACTAGCCCACGGTATTATGGAACGGTATCATCCACAAATTACTGCTGTAACAAACTCGAGCCTCCCCCAGACCACCGCTTTCACCGTAGGAACACACTCCGAGGACACTCTGATAGCTGCTTTCGAGCGGGCTTTCAGACGTTTATCCCCTCCTGGTTTTTCTCACTGTAGAAACCATAAATCTTATCATAACTCTCACCGACGTGAACGTCTTAGAAGCCCTCCCCTTCACCGCCCTGTTAACCCATCTCGATCAAGGTATTGTCGATGTCACAAAAGGTTTTGGGGAGAAGGCCTTGTAAGGTTGGTTAGACCTTACTTCGCAGTTTCCTTAGTAAACGCGTGCTTCGGTCCTTTGTACTGCGTGGACCACCTGCACGTTACTCTAATGATCGGCACTGTACGAATATGTTAACCAGAACGGTATTCTCCACGCCCCGTGAAAACGAGAAGGCGATTGGGAGAGATAGTGGTTAGCGTATATTTAGGAGTGTGCGTGAGAGCGTGCGCAAGAGCAACGGTCAAATGGCAATCGCGCTTGGCAGTCAGCGTTCAGTTAAACAATAAATGTGGTAAAAGTATGAACGAAGATGGCCACCGCTACAGGGGCCTCCTCCCAGAAGTCCGACGGAGTTGGGCTTCGATCGTGATGGTAGACCGGAATTATTGGTTGTCCAGGAACTCCTCGTAGCTTGCCCGTTATATTGTTGGTGACGTCGAACGACTGCTGATGAGTTTAACGGTGCCTGCACTCCCGAGGTCCGATGTGCGTAGGTCCAACTGTGTTTTGGAGCCCACGAGTCTCATACGCATGCAAGCCGGAAGATGCCTCGTCAGGTGCAAAATTGCGTCCAGTTGTCGTCTCCAGTACCATGCTGACCAGTCGTCACGTTGTCCAGTGAGTGGTTGGCTCCTTGAGCTTGCACGGGAGTCAGCGAGGCTACGGATGAAACCAATGTAACTGTGTAAATCCGTCTGAGAGAGGACAAGGTAAACTGGAACAAAATAGCGCCTGAGGATGCCGGCGAATATTGGAACGTAATAACAACACACGAACGATGTTCTGTGTTGTTGTAGTCGCTAGGAGACCAGAAGAAAATGAAATCATAACTACCGATTGTAATTTCTCGGGCATGTTGGTTGGTAAATCCATGGTGAACTTCCCAACTTATTGCTAACAGTCGAAAGTAACGGCTGGTGAGGGGGCTACCAACTCCCCAGGCAGACGAAGTGTACAACCATATACTAGTACGGCCGGTGTTGTGTGTAATTCCTCCTTAACGGTACTACTCAGGCTTGAGATTGCTAATGGCAGTGTTTCACTCCAAACGGGGTTACTGTTTACTCGAAGGGCGGCTTTTATTGGCCGGTGGAAACGCTCAACCATACCAGTGGCCTGAGGGTGGTAAGCTGTCGTCTTAACGTGCTGGCAACCGAGCGTAGCGAGTAGGCTGCCGAAAGCGCCTTCAGAGTGTGGACCTTGATCGGTGGTCACTATTGCTGGGCAACCGAAATGAATAACTCAGCTTTCGCGGCCTCTTCCGACGTGGGACGAGGGATAGGAATGGCCTGCGGCCAGCGAGTAAAACGATCCACGCATGTGAGTATGTAAACGTACCCAAGTGAAGGTGTAAGTGGTCCTACGAGGTCGACGTGCACATGATGAAAACGTGTTTCAGGTTCTGGGAGCCTGTCTAAAGCCGCCTTAGTGTGCCTATGGGTCTTAACACGTTGACACTGCAGACAAGCACGAGCCCATTGACGGACATCTCGTTTGACATTGTGCCAAACGAAACGCTTAGTTATCAGTTTCGCCGAGGCAGTCGCACCCGGATGAGCCAGATTATGGAGTGTCAGGAACGTAGGATAACGGTGGGCAGCAGGAACTACCGGCCTAGGGTGACTTTGCGACACATCGCACACGATGGTATTCTGGGAAGCGGGGATGGGTACTGCGGTTAAGCTCGAAGAACGGTTTTGTCGAAGTTGTTCGATGTCAGGGTCCATAGTTTGAGCCTGTGCCATTGTGTCCAAGTTGATGTTAGGCGTCGGTGGCAGACTTAGTTGATGTACGCGTGATAAGGCGTCGGCGACGGGATTAAGTACCCCAGAGACGTGTCGTATGTCCACAGTAAACTGTGAGACAAAGTCTAAGTGGCGAATCTCGCGTGATGAGTATCGATCCGAAGCTGACTTTAGTGCGTAAACCAAAGGCTTGTGGTCTGTAAACACCGTGAACGAACGGCCTTCGAGTGCATGTAGAAAATGACGGATTCCCAAGTAGATGGCTAATAACTCTCTACCAAATGTGCTGTACCTTGATTCCGCGGGTTGTATGTGCTTGGAGAAGAATGCTAAAGGTTGCCAAGAATCGTCTACGAACTGTTGAAGTACTGCTCCAACCGCTGTGTCCGAGGCATCCGTCACTGCCGAAGTGGGAGCCAAAGGGTCGGGGTGTGTAAGGAGTGCTGTGTTGGCGACAGCATCTTTGACCAAGGCAAATGCGACTTGCGCCGTGTCGGGAAACACGAACTTCCGCTCACCTCCGTGCAACAGGTCGGTGAGGGGTTGCATCATTTCCGCACAGTGAGGAATAAATCGGCGGTAGAAATTCACCAGGCCGGCAAACTGGCTCAAATGGCGGAAAGATTGGGGTTCAGGGTAGTCGCGAATAGCGGAAACTTTATCTGGCAGAAGGCGGATACCCGAGGAGGAAATAGAATGTCCTATGAAGGTGATATCAGACCGGCCTAATTCCCATTTCGCGATATTGATCGTAACGCCGTGCTTTCTATGGCGTTCGAAAAGTGCTCGTAAGTGTGTAGCGTGCTCTTGCTCTGAAGAACTAGCCACCAAAATATCATCCAGGTATAAGTTGACATTTTCCAAACCACGAGTTGCCTCGTGCATGAACCGTTGAAAGGTCTGGGCTGGATTGCTGAGTCCAAACGGCATTCGCAGAAACTCGAACAGCCCGAAAGGCGTGGTGACGGCAGTTTTAGGGATGTCGGCCTCTGCTACCGGGATCTGGTTGTACGCATGAACTAAATCGACACGGCTTAAGACGGAGCAACCTGATAAAGACGAAGTAAGATCCTGTATATGGGGAATCGGGTATCGGTCAGGGACGGTGACTTTGTTAAGTGCTCTGTAATCACCACAGGGTCGCCAGTCGCCACTAGACTTAGGAACCATATGAAGGGGAGATGCCCAAGGGCTACTAGGAGGGCGTATTATACCCAGTTCTAGCATATGTTCGAATTCAGCCTGTGCAACACGAGGCTTGTCTGGTGCTAACCGACGCGGCCTATTGAACACTGGGGATCCCTTAATATCGATATGGTGAGTGACACTGGTGGTCACTGCTGGGAGAGGCCCGGCCTGTCGAAACATAGCTGGGTGGGCGGCAATGAGTTCGCTATAAGGTTGGTGTGCCAGTGGTTGAACGTAAAAAGGCGTGACATGATTCACTCGCGAATTATAACCCGCAACAGCGAGAGTGGTCTGACGATCCACCAGTCTGCGGCGCCGTGCGTCAACTAACAAGTCAAAGTCTTGCAGGAATTCGATGCCTAGAATTGGGTACAGGACGTCGGCGATGATGAATACCCAACGAAATTTACGCTATAAACCTAAGTTTAAGGTGAGCGACCGCTGGCCAAACGTTGGGATGGCCGTGCCATTGGCGTTGCGGGCTCGCGTCAATTCTAGACAAAACTGACGTGAGGTCGTTAGATGTTGGCAAGGCAGGCATCGTTGTGACGGAGGACCTGGTTACTCCAGCTACAGTGGGGTTGTATCGTGACATAATTTCGTCAGCTATTTCTGCAGTTTCCTCCAGCGAGCATTTGCTCGTGGCACTTAGTAAAACTGGGATGTTGTGCGGCATACGTTGCAGCCAAAATTCCCTTAACAGCGGGTCCTTGCCTACCGTCGGTCCTCTCAAGCGCTGCATCTCACACAGCAGTTCGGAGGGCTTCCTACTTCCAAGCTCAACGTTTTGAAGTTGTTGCATACGTTGGTCCTGCGTTGGGGTCGTGCGGGCAATGACGGCCTCCTTTAAGGCCTCATAGCTTCCGGAAGAGATTATTACGTCCCTTACCTGCAGTGTGACCTCCGGCGGGAGGCAGCCTGCTACCCACCTGAAACGGCTTGTGTCACTGGTTATACGGCAGTTTTTGAGTTCTAACTCGACCAATGTGAACCAGAGTTCTGGATCAGCAGGCGTGAATGCCGGTATGTGCAGCGTGATAACCCCATCGGTGGGGTCTGAGTAGGGTTTCCGTTCAGCAGACATAGCGATTACTTTATCGAATACAGACGGGAAAAGAAATCGACGACCAATGTCGCAATATAATCTTCGAAAGAAAAAAAAATCGCGACGAACTAGACACCGAAAATATGTATGGACAAAAACAAATTATTTGGTAAACCGCCCAAAATAAAAAGGATCAACAGAGGGAGGAATAATAAAACACACAAAAACGTACGCAGACGGGACTTTGAACGGTAGAAAACAAGGAAACTCACGTGACCTGGGGATCACGTCGGGCTCACCAATTGTAAGGTTAGTTAGACCTTACTTCGCAGTTTCCTTAGTAAACGCGTGCTTCGGTCCTTTGTACTGCGTGGACCACCTGCACGTTACTCTAATGATCGGCACTGTACGAATATGTTAACCAGAACGGTATTCTCCACGCCCCGTGAAAACGAGAAGGCGATTGGGAGAGATAGTGGTTAGCGTATATTTAGGAGTGTGCGTGAGAGCGTGCGCAAGAGCAACGGTCAAATGGCAACCGCGCTTGGCAGTCAGCGTTCAGTTAAACAATAAATGTGGTAAAAGTATGAACGAAGATGGCCACCGCTACAGCCCGAAGCGAAGCCGGTTACACCTTCCCAGGTGCCAAACAGGGAAACAAATATCCCGACGCTTTCCAACGACTAACGCGGTCCGCAGCCATAATAGCAGTCGTCTGTTGCATGTTCGAGATTTAGTTTCCAATAACCTGTTCCTAATTGACACCGGTGCAGCAGTTAGTGTCAGTCCAAAGAAAGCAGGTGATGCAACGATCCCATCAATCCAACATCTTCGTGCTGCCAATGGCACTCCTATTGCTACTTACGGCCGTAAGTCACTCACGCTCAACTTAGGACTACGTCGCACCTTCCGCTGGGAGTTCATAGTAGCAGACGTCCCTTATCCCATACTGGACATCGATTTCCTTGATCATTTCGACCTCCTGATCGATGCACGAGGCTGAAGAGTTGTCGACCGACAGACTTCTCTTTCTGTAACCTGTTTGTATTCCTCCGTGAATCACATCACGCCCCTATACATCGAACCGCAGGCCGAACACCTGTATGCAGACCTGCTTTCAGCTTACCCGGCAATGCTAAGACAATCTGGCCCCCTTCCCGTGGTGACCACCAACGTTACCCATCATATTGTCACTAAAGGACCCCCAGCATTTAGCCGACCACGTCGCTTGACCTTAGACAAGCTCCGCGTAGCACAGGCTGAGTTCGAACACATGCTAGAATTAGGCATAGTACACCCGTCCCGTAGCCGTTGGGCCTCGCCCCTTCACATGGTTACTAAACCTAATGGCGACTGGCGCCCCTGCGGTTACTATAGGGCCCTCAACCAGGCTATTATCCCAGACAGGTACCCCATTCCACATACTCAAGATCTTACTTCTTCCCTGTCTGGTTACTCTGTTTTCAGCCGAATCGACCTCGTCAGAGCCTACCACCAAATCCCAGTAGCAGAGGCTGACATCCCTAAAACCGCTGTCACAATTCCATTCGGACTATTCGAGTTTTTGCGCATGCCTTTTGGGCTCAGCAATGCAGCCCAAACCTTTCAAAGGTTTATGTATGAAGCAACACGCGGTTTGAAAAATGTCTACGTGTACTTAGACGATATTTTGGTGGCAAGTTCTTCAGAACAAGAGCATATGGCACACCTGCATGCTCTTTTTGAGCGCCTTAGCCAAAACGGTGTTACTATTAACCCTACCAAATGCGATTAGGTAGGACAACCATCACATTCCTAGGTTACGTAATCTCAGCCTCAGACATACAGCCCCTGCCTGACAAGGTGGCTGCAATTCGCGACTATCCTGAGCCTCACTCTTACCGGCAGTTGCGCCAATTTTCTGGCCTCGTTAACTTTTATCACCGGTTCATCCCACACTGCGCCGAAATAATGCAGACTCTAACAGACCTTTTACGTGGAGGTAAGCGGAAATTCATTTTTCCCGACACGACGCAGGCAGCTTTTACTTTGATCAAGGAAGCTATCGCCAACATAGCACTCCTTTTACATCCCGATCCTTGGTTTCCCCTGGCATTAGGAACAGATGCTTCGGACACGGCTGTTGGAGCAGTGTTGCAGCAATTCGTCAACAATTCATGGCAACCAATAGCTTTCTTCTCCAAGCGTCTCTAGCCTGCAGAATCCCGATATAGCACGTTCAGCACAGAACTACTGGCAATCTATTTGGGTATCCGACACTTCCGGCACACATTCGAGGGCCAAATGTTCACAGTGTTCACAGATCATAAACCACTAGTTTACGCCCTCCAGTCAGCTTCTGACCGATATTCGCCACTAAGACTATGTTTCGCAGTTTACTACGGACATTCGACACGTCTCTGGGGCACACAATCCCGTAGCAGACGCATTCTCACGCGTCCACAATATCGACGACCCACTACCCATGGGCACAGACCTAGAAGCAATCGCCGCAGCCCAAACAACAGATCCTGAGGTAGAGCAACTCAGAAACAGCAGCTCCCTGCACCTAGTGCCGGTGGTTCTTCCAACTTCGGACGTAACTATTATTTGCGATGTGTCACAGAGTCGACCCCGACCACTAGTTCCTGCCAGTTCTCGCCGACAAGTTTTTACCAGCCTCCACAACTTATCGCACCCTGGTGTAACCGCCTCAGTGAAACTAGTCACCGAGCAATTCGTCTGGCCTTGCGTCAAACGTGACGTACGTCTTTGGGCCCGCGCTTGTCTTCAACGCCAACGAGTTAAAATACATCGTCACACCAAATCTACGTTAGGCACATTCTGTGAGCCAGACGCACGCTTTCATCATGTGCATGTGGATCTCGTGGGGCCACTTCCGCCATCCAATGGCTGCGTCTATATCCTCACTTGCGTAGATCGTTTCACTCGCTGGCCACAGGCCATACCTATTCCCCGTCCAACCTCAGAGGAAGCTGCAAAAGCGTTTTTAACTGGTTGGATGAGTCAGTTCGGTTGCCCTGCTATCGTGACCACTGATCGCGGTTCTCATTTTGACGGCGCCTTCCACGAGCTACTGAACGCATTCGGTTGCAGACACAACAAGACGGCGGCCTATCATCCTCAGGCTAATGGCATGGTGGAGCGATTCCATTGCCAGCTGAAAGCTGCCCTTCGTGCTCGTGATAACCCATTATGGAGTGAAGTTTTGCCGATCGTTCTCTTAGGACTGCGTAACACCGTTAAAGCCCATATGGGTGTTACGGCTGCTGAACTGGTTTACGGTTGCACACTACGACTTCCGGGTGAGTTGGTTTCCCCATTACCACCTGTGAGTTTTAATTACGGGGATTACGCAAAACGCTTGTCACACCAAATGCGGGTGATAAAGCCCACCCCACCACGAGAACAAATCCTCAGCAACTACATACCTACCACTCTAGCGACCGCCAGCCATGTGTTTATTCGAGTGGATGCAGTGCGATCACCACTACAAGCGGCTTACTCTGGCCCGTTCCGCGTCGTCCAGCGAAAGGAAAAGAAATACCTGGTGGACGTCGAGGGCAGGAAAGAGACCATCAGCATAGACCGCCTTAAACCAGCCTTCATCGAGGTAGAACCCATCCGAACAACCCTCCCAGTGTCCCCACCTGCTCACAACCTTCGGTTAGTCATCCCGAGTCGGCCCCTGTTGCTCCCACTAACGACCCCTCGTTACCTGTTGCAACAACAAACTCCACGGAAGACACAGCCGCACCCGTCAACAGGAGAAATCGACGCGGCCGCGAGCTGCGACAGCCAACGAGGTCTTCTGAATATGCAACAATTGTATATATTTAAGTTTACTCCTCATATTCAACTTGTACATTGTCCTATTATGCATGAATGCAGGACCACGTGGTGATCACGACAAGGGTGGCGGCAGCCTGTATTGCGCCGGTATGTCCCCCTCAGTTGAATATCCGATCGCGCCCCGAGGCGCAGCTTCCTTGTGTTTCTTGCCTTCCAGCTTGTCCCGTCGGACAGAACCATATGGAATTCCAGGATCTCGCATGGCTCCAACACAACGCTCACTGGATCGCGACTGGACTCATTTGACAGCGGACGCTGGCTCGTTTACGAAGGCAATGACAATCACAGGCAAACGGAACTTTGGGATATGCCGACAACGACAAACACTACAACACGATCACCACTGCAAAGTCACAAGCAGGATCTACCCCGGTCGGATGAAATGTTAGGGAGGACGCAATTTTGCGATCGACGTACAACGACCAGTTTGAGTCATGGAAAACGGCTTGTGCTGGCCTTGTTGTTGTGTTCGACCGCGGCGGGAGGCCGACGTACCCATCACGAGTCGAAGCCCAACTGCGTCGGCCTTCTAGGGGGAGACCCCTGTAGTGCTACCGATACAACACACGATGACAAAGACTAACAAATTTGTTTATTTGAACAATCACCGATTTTGGTGGCGCCACTTGCTCCGCCTGTGTACGTCGTCTGCACGCCGTTGCGCTCCTCCAATACACACGTTATCCCGCTCCAGCGTTTTGAGTTCTGCTTAGCGCGCTGCCGAGTATATTCGCCATCGTGTCACAAACCGAGGACCACGGGCTGTAGACTCTATACGGGAGCAGGTCCTGATTTAACTGAGGAGAATCCTAAACCTTCAGTTTGATCAGGAAGACTGCGGTTTGCAGTCGATGGGTACCGGTCCGGTGTTGAGAATTACCGCGAATTAACCATATCTTACTCCAGATATGTCGACACTGTATTTTTCGTCACACTTCATATTCAGAATTTGAGCCGAATATTATAATCTGTCGATTGTTTTCATCTGTTTAATGTTTGTTCAAGAAAAAGGGGCGTTGTTTCTCACTATACAACCACTCATACCACAACCGTAGCTGTTTGTCATCCTAGTATTTGTCCATGTTTACTCTTCCCTTGTTTCACAAAATGCGTACATCTTGTGAATATATTTTTTTTTGAAAAAGGCGGGGGATGATGTTGTGATACCGGTTCATGTAACACCGACTTTCGCTCGTGATTCATGCCTATCTCGGTCCCCTTGCACTGGCGTGTGCGATGCCTGTCTGTATCACGTTCTGCTTTGTCTTTCTCTACCAATCACATGTAGGTAGCTCCATTTGTGACTAAAATCGATTGACCGCTTTCGTCCGATTGACACATGCCTAGGCTTGTGCATGCCTAACGTTGGTCTTGGATACAAGCTCTGCCGTGCAGAGACAGGCTGACCGTTCAGTAGAGGAGCGGCTCAGTGGGCATGTTTCCGCGCACCGATCTCGAGGTTGTACGAATTTACACGCTATCGTTTGTTGAAATGTCTTCTACGGAGTGCGTTCTTCCTTGTTTCATTTTTACTAAAATCAGCTACCCAATAAACTTCCAAAACCACTTCCAGTTTTTTCCATGATCAGAACCGGATAGGATGAAGGAAGTAGGACAGAAGTGCTTTAAAAGTCAGAAAGTTCTACAGGCTTGGTTTGTGTAGTAAATGTGGTCCTCAACATATCATTCATGATGTTCAGTTTTACAGCAATGGTGACTGCAGTTATCAGTGTGGTTTCATTTGTCATTGGCGGAAAGATAAATTGATAATCAAAGCCTTCTGAGATTCTGTTCATGGAGGTATTTTCATTACACAGGTAATAAATTCGAAGAGATTGCAAGCGTAGAGTACATAGTTGCTTCTAAACAATCTGCTAAAGACAAACTCATCCCGAAAAGGATCTGCGTTATGTTTCGTCAAAAAACTAAAGACCAGTGAAATACAAAACTTCTTACTTGGATTATTTGCTGTCAGAACGCTTTGTTTCAAACGAGAACGTTATGCCGCTTTATCATGACTGACTGTTTGAATCCTCTCCGTTACGCTGACCTAACCCAGTGAAGAAACCCCGACGGATCTAAACAAGAAAAAGTGTAGTAGTGACGGGTCCATTGAAGGTGACATTTACTGGAGTAAATAATTATGGAGGGAAGCTTGTGTTGGGCCCGCGAATGATGATCTTGTGTTTTTACGAATCTTGAAAACCAATGGTAAAATGAACTGACGCCTTGCCTAATAACGACAAAATGCTGACGCGTTGTTTTCACCAACTATGTTCTCCGTAAAACTGCATAAATAAGCAGTGTTCTTGCAGTGGAGCAATCGCTGTTCCCTTCATGGACTTGCTCGAAAAAACGAGTAAGCAGCTCACATTTCCTCAAAAAACCAGGGGAATAATATTTGATAGTAAATGACTAACCTATATCTTGTTTCCTTTTGTCATCATCTTAGATACTCAAATAATTTCCGAATAAATGAAAACGATTTACAGGAAATCAGCCTTATTTCTTCTCTATTACGACCAAAGGTTTACATAGTCGCCATGATTCCCATTGCATATCGAATGTACTAGGTATGGTCATCTAACATGCACATACACTAAAGATACACCTGTAGCATCCACGATTCAGTTCTGATGTCGAAGATTGTAAATGCCAAATATTATGCCATGTTAAGCGACCAATCACGATCAACAGCATTTTTGGAACTCGATTAAGAAGCTTGAATGAATCGTTTTTGCAAGAAAGTGCTCTTTTCGAATGAAGCAACAGATTTGTACGAGATTCGCTTGTGAATGACCAACTCCAGCTAAACGGGAAAAGAAAACTGAGTGGTTCACCAAGGTGTAATGATTTGATGACTCCGGTTCAAAAACAACTTCGGAAATCTTGGCGCATAAACTGTGATGACTGACTGACGATTTTTGAATGGGTCATCAGATTCAAATGAGTCGATGATCATATGAATAACACAGAACCTTGCCCTTCTGAAAGTGAAAATATGAAGTAGAAATGAATGTCCCAGTTGTTTTAGAATACGTTTTAGATGTATGGTATCTACTGACTGAATTTATATCACGTCTTGGCATCGGATCTGATACAAGGAAATGGGAATTGCCTTCTGTTCCTTTGTTATAGTTGTGATAATTAGGGATTGGGAAAGTGATTTCCGGGTTCGAACTTCACAACCGAAAAAAACCGATGAGGCAACATTGCAGGGGAATTCTTGTGGTACATGTTTTCGGTTATTCGTTTTAAAAATGTTGCTCTAGATGAAGGTCACATAATCTGCCATCCGATTGTTGTATGCTTAGTGAGCAGGCTGTTGGCAGCCATATTAATATTCGACTAATGTAGGCGTAGGATCTTGTGATGCACTTACTGGGCTTCGGCTCATGGAGTTTTTCTTGTGTTTTGTGGATTGGAAGCCTGCAACACCCGCGTACTTGAATACTACATATGATAAAAGTGCATTCAATTACTACGATAACTAACAAAAAGAGAAATAAATGACGGTGCATGTTCGGCAATATTCGCACCCTCAGTAGCAATGGGGTGTAGGTAAGAGAACAAGTAGATTTTACGCCCCACTGTACATCCAACTTTCAGACGTAGCCTTGTGCATGTTATGGTTAGTCCAGTTAACTGCTAGGGGGAATTTCCTCCACTCATACCTCAAGGACTTGAACGGGGATAGAAAAGTAAGATATCAGCTCATCGAAAGATAAACAGACAGACGTTTGTGGGACAGACAGAAACGACCAGTGATTCAGACTTGACCAAATGCCAATTCCTTGCGCAACCCTTGCCATTTTCCGCTCACATTTTGGCAGACGGTCTGAGAGTGGGAAGCTGGTGAGTTCATACACGAACTTGTTTTCAGCTGGTGTTTAGCAAATTCTGCAAAACCTTTTTTGACGAAATTTGACGTGGACATCTAAATTCTTTGTCCATTTCATTGACCTCACTTGGCAACTAAGTCATTGTAACACGCCACTTGGCAACCAGAATTTTTGGGTAACGTATACATAGAAAACTGTATAGGGCATCGCAAACAGAATACTCCAGTCTAATCATTATACTGAAATCATAAGAGCACAAACCTTGGACAGCAAAGTGAATTTAGAAAATCAGCTAGCTTCTGCACTGAACTGAAACTGAACGAGACTAGGTAAACTGAAAAAATCAATGGAGTGATTTTGGATAGGAAAGATCTCCAAGAAAATGCTTACCACTAAGTCCTTGAGGCATCTGATGAAGTTTTATTAGTGATGATTGCATATATATATATATATATATATATATATATATATATATATATATATATATATATATATATATATATATATATATATATATATATATATATATATATATATATATAATCCACGGTGAGTTTCTTCATACTGTTTTGAAAGTAGCAACCACCTCACCGCACTTTGTGTTTCCCGCTGTGTATATGCTGAAAATGAAACAATACAACGTACATAACATAAGTTTTCCCATGAACTCAGATTATGGTGGAAATATTATTGACAACCTGTTGAGATGGCAGTCCATTTTACATTACTTTTTGTTTTTCTCGAGAAGAGAAGATAATACTGAACCTCTGGCGGAGATTGCTTGCTTTTTGAGTCGTTATTAAGATTATCAATAGAATCCTAAGTTTTGTAGTAGAAGCTCAATTTAAAAAGCTATACCAACACTTCATTCAAAGTGAGAAGCCATGGAAACATCCCCTGTATTGTGGTCGATCAACATATAGTGTTAACCTGAAGCAAACAGGCTATATTCGTCCTAGATAGTCAGAAGAATAAGGTGTGATTCTGGCAATCTTAAAGGCATAGTTTCAAACTCCCCTTAGAACTCATCTGATTATCCCCAGATAGAATAAATCACGTAGAAAGTCATCCTAAAGCTGATCCAAGTTACCTGGAGCTCAGCTGTGATACATTATACATGAAACAGCCAAAAGTAGCTTCACTGGATTGATCGTCGCCGTGAAGGGTTCACTTCACTATGATTGTGAGAGGTTCACTGCTGAACCGAAGTCATGCGGAATAAATCATTTACAAGATGCCTAATTTGGATGCTGAATACAAACAAATCACACTAGATATTGGAATAAAAGAACCCTACTTTGGTCTATCTATGAGGTAAATTTGTATCTACTCTCTCCAGTGCGTTTTTTATCGATACCCAACCAAAGCTCTATTCCTACATGGCAGCTTGATTCGTAGTTTTTTATAGGATTGGATGTGACTGATAATCATGGGTCATGAAATGATGTATTGCCAGAGGCCATGCCACTGTCAGAATGTTCGGAGAAAAGGTGAAATTAAGTGGTCTTTCCCACAATACCCAGAGTTTCCACACCAAACATGCATTTTAAGTCTTTCCGGATAAACCCATGCATTGCTACATGGAAACATTGTACGGAGTAGGGCCTGTTTGTTGTCTTAACTTCAATGGCCCTGTAATAATAGGGACTCAAGCGCCTGCCCCACTCTTCTGAATATTGTGGCTAGTTTACATGTGCATAAAAAAATCAAAATACCGCAATTCCATATTATTGCATGGGCTGGATACTTGATTACTAATAATTAACTACCGTTTACATAATTTTTGATTTATAAGGAGAAACCTGGACAATGAGTACTGCAAAAGTTGCCCAAAGAGAAACAAGTAAATGTGCTACTATTCAGTTCGTGGACAAGAAATCCAAGACCAACAGCAAAGTGGTTGTCCCTAAAGTGATCGCAAGTCGATTGACGGAAGTGAATAAATCCAAAACGACTGATCCGCAGGCGTTGAAAGTCGATCTAGAACGGGCTCATGAACGCAGACAGGTGGCTTTATTATTATTATTATTATTATTATTATTATTATTATTATTATTATTATTATTATTATTATTATTATTATTGCTATTACCTAATGGGTATTTATCACTAAGCTTGATTGCTTTTTTTAATAGTCTCACCTGTAGTTAAAACGTAGCATAAAATGGTTGCATTCATATCATGGGTAACTTAGACCCGTTCTGAAGTTATAAAAACACCTCTGTCGTTTGTTAGTAAGATAAACGTTTTCGGTAATTTGTACGTATTTACAGTCAGACATTCAACACCGAAACGTATTAGATGCGATCTGTTTTGTTGTCTGAGTGGATGCTTAACTTCAAATAGAATTTATGGAAAGATACTGTTTAATAGATATGAAAAAGTGGCCCCGTCTAAAAACATGCATCACATCTTCGGTGTTTGCTGATGGAAGCTACTTGACCATAACATCAGTTAGTGTGAATAACGACAAGTAAATATTTAATTGTTTGTTGGCCAAGGATCATGCAGTAAGGCTCATACTGGTTGGTTGTTTCATCATAATTTGTAATTATTCTAAAGTCATTTTAGAATGTCAAATAATTTTAACTTCAATTACTGTTGTTACATTGATTAGCCAACCGATGGTTGCTGGCTGGCTACTGTACATGGCCCAAGGACAATACGAAATCTCGATCAATAGAGAGACGATCAATTACTTGTTAAAGCTGAAGGTTTTGTAATCGCTTTGATTAGTTGTAAAAATATTCGGAAGAAGACATGATAAAATTGTCTGTAAGCAAAGGGGACAGTATACAGCTTTTTCCCCATTTATCGATTATTTTATGCCAGTAGAATGAAGTCGAAACTTCAGAATCAATCACGGCGAGCTGGGGCCGGCATTTCCCAAACAACTGATAAAATATGCACCTACGTTTAGTGATGACTGATCACGAGCACGGAACGGAATCCCTCAACGATTTTGTGTTCAATCCCCATAGTCATTTCGTATACATTGACAATAAATCACTCGTGACGATCATCATAGTTCTCTATGGTATGAAGTTAGTGTCTCATATCCGTTTATCGTAGGTGGAAATGTCGATTGTAAAAGTTTTCCATTTTTACCTAGGCCATTTCGCAGTATTTGTCTTCGTTTCACAGTTTCACTAACTGTACGCAGGCTAAGAACCGGACATCAGTTATACGTGCCCCGCGTTACTGAAACGACTGACCAAGTGTAATCTCTCATCCCGGACACCCTCGTCGACGGAAGACGGAAAAAATACAGAAAAGGTGTATTTTAAAGTTGGTGTTTCAAATGCTATCCGGATCTTTGTCTGCATAATATCATCCGTTTCGAGCAAGAGGTCTCCAATTTCTCCAGCAAACACTGGAATTTAATCTCGTGCATCGCAACGGGATACGCAGCTTAAATTTCCGAATGGTTTTGGGGTCTACATCCACATACTACTTTCTTCAAGTAAGGTCACAGTTAGAAGTCTAACGGATTTAGATCCGAAGATCTAGGAGGCCGTTTACCTGGCCTACTACTTCCTAGCGAAGGTACCTCAAAAGGCTGTCTATGTATTGTCGAAAGTATGTCTCGCAACCGCTGGTGTTCCATCATGTTGAAACCGTGCAGAAGGTCATACCACTGATGTTACTGCTTCCAAAATAGGAGCAAGGAAATTCTGCAGTATATCCAGAGATGATCTTCCTTTGGAGGATGAGTAAAGTGATATTTGTTTGCACCTGTAACGTTTCCGTGAAAAAACAGGGACTGATAATTTTAACTCCCAGGATTCCTGCCTAAACCATCAACAGACTGAATTCGATTGGCGACAAAATGTCCTGGTGTGTATTGTGATCGGTAAAACCGTTTGGTTTGCATTCCATATAAGTGAAATATGGCCTCGTCGATAAACAAGGTGCGGTGTACAATAACGAGATTGAGGTACCATGTTCAAAACCGAAGGCGACGATCTGTACCCTCTAAGTATAACCGTTGTAGATGATGTTCCCCAAATGTTTTCAATTTTCTTTTCTGTAGAATCTGGTGGACGGACGATCGTAACGGATATTGGTAGCTTGTCAGTGCTCGAATGTGCTGTTGAGACTCGCTTCCAGCGCTTTCTAAAATGTCATGTGACTCACCCACCCTGGCGGCTAATTTCGGCTGACCGCACTTCGTTCTGTCTTCAGCCGATCCCGTTTGCTTGACTTCTTACATTAGCCTGTGAATAGTTGATGCAGCTATCAACTTTCTCTCCGAATACTATCGATCGAAAATCTTTGCAGCTATCTCCACATCATGCTCATTCGATAAAGAGACAAACCAATGCTTAGCATCGATGTAATCGAGAGCGGCGTATCTTCCTTGTGCCATCCGCACGACTAGTCAACATAACCCTCCTAATCGCTTATTGGCCACACAGAATTTTGCATCTGTTCCTAGCTTGAACAAACCTGTACACGAACACAGATATGCTCACTGAGTCATCCAGCCTTTGATCAAGGCCTATCTGTGCCGTGGCCCTTGTGGTCGTCAGGCTTTTCGATGATGAGATCAGTCGCCCAGTCATCTATACGACCCACACGACAGGCCTGCAACCACTTTACGGCTTGCAGCTTTCGAGCCTTACTTATGCAGTGCACCATGGAATAAAACCGAATCACAGATGTAAGAGCTTACTGTACTTTTGTCGAGAGCTAGCAAAATAGATTCAGAGGGCTGACGAGAAAAGACGTAGAGCCCCAAAAGTTCAGGTGTCTTAGTTGTCCTAGCAACAGAAAATCGTCCCATATGCGCGGATGTTCGGCTAGAGCTGGACAAACATTAGGGCCTGACACACAGCATTAGTATCCATGCCCATGCTGTTTCCCATTCCTGCACTGATGTGGTATTAAGCCAGTTGCCTGGTCAGGTGACTTGGCTCGCCTTCACGAGATACGATACGCACCTCATGGGTAGTGAACCCCCTGTTAGACAAGAAACGGAGTTCGAAGGCAATATCGATCATTTTACCAGCCGTAACGCTGCTGCAAAGTGGAGGCTAAGTGTGACTTGTGTTCACCGGTTTGTCACTGTCGTTGACCTGAAATACCATTGTTCGAGCATTTTACATGGGTGAGACTCGGAGTTTTGACATCGCTCAGTGGCATTCGGTGCCTTCTATCACATCTCTAAACTAGAAAATCGTCTTAAGCGATTAACCCTCTACAATTTATCGTTACAGAATCGCAGTTACATCCAAATCTTATTCACTTACGAACGAAATTTATTTGTCTGTTTCGCAATTTATCGTTGCCCTCACTGATAATAAAGAAGCACAAAACAAGGGAGACATTTGCTTCTTGAACTTAAGATCATTTTCTGGTCACCACCAAATCACCACTCTAGTAGGCGGTGACAGACAAAACCATTTGGCAACGTTATCGTTGAACTATTCCAGCACAACGACTTTATTTTCTGTAGTTTTTTCTTTTAGTCATGTTCATGGTCATTAATCCAGACAAAGCGGTGCTTGCAAGCGTTCAAAAAACAGCAAGTTGAATTGGATGGAGATCCTAACGAAGCGTACAAATTGCAATTACTATCAGATTCACAGAGAAGCTCAATGAATATTACTCACTAAACTACCCTGCCTACGCAGTTCTCGAATTCATTACGCCGAAATAATGTTACGGTCTCAGGTTTTCGTCTTATGAATGAGGACAGCAAAATGAGCCAACTTCTAGAGGAGAAGAACGCCGCATCTAGCACGGAACTGGTTTGTAAGAATGAGCTTCACAGTACGAAGTGTGATCAAATTGTGATAAATACAGTGCATTCAGGTATGCACTGATGGAAACTACTGATTTTCTTCCTGTCTATATGTAAAGAATAACTCATTGACAGTGTTTATTCACAATTCGTCTTTAATGTTTTGCGTTAATTCTGATGCCAGTTGTCGATTTTCGTTACAGTCTATACAGGCTGATCGAACGGAGAAAGTGCGCAGACACCTGGAAAGAGTTGAAAAAGTGGCCGAACTGAAGCGCCAGCAGAAAACCATCAATGAGGATTCGGAAGAAATTGCAAAACCTTAGACCTCCAAAGTCTAGCCCTAAAATCTTTCCCTCGTACTTTTGTTGTAAAAGCTTTGATTTTCTCTTTCCTCTTATTCTAATGTGCAACTGTTATGTTTGAAAGAAATTCTGAGCTCAGTTGCTGCGTCCACGTATCACTTGTTGTGTTTATTCTGAATGGAATAATTTGCGAATCAAAACGAGCCAGTTTTGGTGCAGTTTCTATCCGATATGTGAAGACTGACCGTTGTTCATATTTGTTCCCTGTAACAAACAGCAGTGCTGTGCTAACGACTTAAACTGAAAACCAGTTCAGTGGGAAACGTCTAACCTGGTCTCATTATTCACACAAGTTAATTGAATGGTAGGGATATGAAATCTGCTTTCAAGGAACAAAGTGTCAGTGTCCATTAAGAATATCATGTCAAATACTACTCATTAGCGCTACCTAAGTTGACTGTCATTCAATATGGATCAGGAGTTCCACAAAGCTCTGATTTCGTTGTGTTAAAATGGGCCGGCTCACCTACTAAGTAAAATCGCAGAATTCTGTGTGAGAATAGAAGTATAACAAACTGCGGATGGGACATATTTTGTTTTTTCAGGTCATGACTGTCCAGAATGTCTACCGAAACAATGAAGAAATACTGAACTGCAAAGGAGGCAAAACTCGAAGCCGTTTCGCAAGAGATTCTTATATATAACAAAATACTTTTGCTTAATTGCTTCAGAATGGGGTGGCTGGAAAAATACTTAAAATATGAGTTTCAATATACTTTTTTCACAAAATACTGACTTGTCAGTGAAAGTATATTTAGTCAACATGTTAGATGGGCTTGACTGCCCATGAATTAGGAGTAATATTGATATCTGAACTTTTGGTCAGCGCGTGACGGTGGAGCATGATGACATATGCATTTTTCAAGATCTTGACGAGGAATATCGTACAGCGAGCGATACACAGACTTGTCTAATACATAAGAAACGTGAGAATCAACGAACGTACCACATTAACAGTTCTAACTCTGGCATATGCAAGTCGATAACCGTCTGTATTTTGACTGTTTGCCTGCGAGTGAAAGTAATTTTACAAGTACCGAATTTTGTGTGACTTCAAATTTTGCAATCATCTAAAAGATTTATTATGATCTCTTTGGATGAGCAATCCCGCTTTGGTCTCAAGATCCAAACATTTTTTTATATAGATGAATTAGGATTTATCCTAAGTCTTAGTACATAATTAAGTAATAGATATTTTTACAGGTGGTCATAACCTAGTGAAGTATTTCATGTCAGTATTTACGAGGAAGAAAACTTCTCATGGGTCAGAACAGTTAACTGATTTCACCCAGAAGAACCCGTTATTCGGTTGTTTTGGGCACTTGATTCGACCGAACAGGACCAAAATGTGGGACCAGTATCGGTGGGTATTGAAACAACGTGAAGCCGTTACACAGACTAAAAAGGACCCAATTAGGTAATTCACTACTATGATAAAAAGATGCCAATCAAAGCAGAAGAACTCGGTAGTCCGTGAGTTCTTTATCTCAGCTAGGCTTCAAACAGTGAGTTAAAACGCAACAAAAAATGGAACCTTCGGAAAAAGTTGAATGTTTTCTTTGTACCTAACTGTGCTCTAGAAACGCAGTTCATTTTATGGCAAAGATGATTGAAGATTCATTTCATCCACTCACTGGTATGTTCACCATTCCTTTTGGAACCATCAACCCAAAAATTCACTAACTCAGCAACTCTTAAAATGTTCCCGCTTTGAGAACCAAATGCAGGTCATGCGCTGCACCATATGACTCCAGGCGGCTGTGCGGCAGTTCTTCATTTGCATTAGATATAGTAGAGTATAAGCGTATGTCTGTGCACACATAAGGTTTAGTGATAAGTCCTACTGTAATGTTTTTTTCTGACGGTGTTGACCAGAAGTTAGTTCTGCATAGAGTATTCATTAAATGTTAGAACAACAAACGGGACATTTGAGAAAGAATCCCCAATCTCGAACAACTTACTTAGGTGATTACTGTATTTATATTTTGTGAGTTCCTGTAAAGTGGTTTGCGTAAAATGAGAATCGAACTAAGAAGCCGTCTAGTCCAAGGCTCGGTGTGCATCATTTTTATCGCAGGGTTAAGAAACCGCTTGTATTCACCAATAGACCGAGTCACCACAAAAGTCCCCGAAAATTGCAATTATAATAGATTCATCAGACTAATCCAGTATGTTAACTTGCTGTTCGACATCATTTGTTCTTTCTGTGCACTTACTTTTATTCATCTAGAAACAGATCTAGGGCTGTTCTCGTTGTCCGGTGATACGCAGTGTCACTTCAATAATTTGTAAAACTGTCTCTCTGGTTTCATGGGGATCAACTGGATGTCGTTTCACAATAAGCTCGTGATATCGAACGTTTTAGTGGCTACTGGTAACAAAGTAGAATTTGGCAACGTGCTCAATTCCATAAACCAATCGTTTAAATATGGATATTATACAATTTGGCTTGCGGTACGAACATTACAAGTAACGAGTCATAAAGGCTGAACTAATACGCATTTATTTCAAAACAAACGGAAAATCCACCAAAGATGTTTTAGAGTATTTACTTAGATTATGTAATTTGCAGGTGTTCATAAACCTTTCAGCTATCGGTGTTCACCGTGTGCGTATAATTACAAGTTTTCCTGTCGTTTAGTCCCCTCTGCCGATCGTTTAGTGGCCAGTGCCAATTGTTGGATAGACACGGTCGGCTATTTAGCGACCACGATTTAAGGTGCCATAACCAAACCTTTCCGATACACCCATACGGCAGAAGGTCACATCACGTGTGAGTGTTTAGTCCAGGGTGCCCGGCTTGGTGGTTTGGAGTAAGTCACGCGCATGGCTGCACACTTGACGTAGAATCAAACTACTTAATGTTCTAAGTCATCAGTTGAATAAGTGCTTCAAGTTTCGCATAATTCCCCGTGGAGGAAATTGGGAAAATTGACCTGATAGCCAATACAGATTCGAAACGTAAGTGGAAGACAATATGTGATGAAGACCCAGGAAGAACTGCTCAGTGTACATGAGGTGACGATGCAGTACTTCTTTCCCATCAGCACTACATTGTAGACAAGTTATCAAAGTGTTCGTTCTGTCGACCTTATGAAGGTTTCCTTTGAGGTATAGAATTTACCCACGGGAAAACCCAATAGCCTTGCATTCCCTGCTGTGGCGTTCCAATTAAATGTATTTCGTCACACAGAAATAAAAAGACAACCCCGATGATGGTTTCAAATATTGTATTTGTGTTTCATCTGAATCTCGAATCACCTAGGTGTGGTGACACTGCATTAATTTCTGGCAATCATCATCTTCACTACCACCCCATACATAAATTTTGTTTTATCACTCCGAACCAAGCTGCTCCTGGTTCGACCGCCAATGTGACACAAGCTCTTGTGAGCCCTCCCTGATCGTTTCTCGCTCTGTCCTCTTTGCTGTACAAGTTCGCATATACATTTCTGTAGTTTAACTTACTGCTAGTGAAACATCATTCGATTTGTGGCTGTAGTTATCTACCACATCTGTACGCCATTCGTCTCGTCAGCCCTGTGCGTTATATTGGTAAGCCCGGCGTGAACTCAGCACAAAGGCGCCGTTTTTTAATTTCCTGCAGAATTTCTCATTACTGACGTAAGTCCGTTCCATTATCCTGTTTTCATACGCTTTTAAACCGTTTTATCTGATAAAAATATTTTAGAAGCCCACTGATTGACCTAATCGTTTTTTTAAAAGCTTCATATCGACTTAAGCTCAATGGCTAATTTGCAAATGACATCAATATTAGACGTTTAGGATGTAGAAGACGTAGGAAAATCCGGCATATCATCAATGAACACGAGGATTCCCGAGTTCTTACCGGCGGACTCAGAGTTCTGGCTGGTTCAAGTAGAAGCACAATTTCGAATGGTCGGCATAACCAGCCAATCTACCAAGTTTACATGTGTGGTGGGGCACTTGCCACTGGCTCTGGCTCCAGTGGTTAGGGATATCTTATGCAACCCACCCGAAGAGAGGCCATATGATGGACTGCGGGACGCCATACTAGGGAGACTTGTTATGTTGGCTGAACATCGGCTAAAACAACTGGTGTCTGGTATCAAGCTCGGTGACCATGGCGTCCAAACACTGACGCAACTTCCCCCTTTTATTTGGGGACAGGTCTCCATACTCAAAGTGGAGGATGCAATGTTACGTATGCTTTGGATGCAAGCTCTTCCCAATAACATTTAAGCTGTAATAGCTGTTTTGGGGACTAAATCAACGTTAGATAAAATAGCCAAATTCGATGTACCAGTACAAGCACATGTCTTACCCTCTGTGCAGCACATAGCTAAGGACCCTGACGTAGACCATGTTAACACCTTGGAGCGTTTAGCTAAACAGATGGTGTTAATGTCCTCCCAGGTTAACGCGCTAAAAGCATTACGACCGAATTTCGTATCTCGAAGACCAAGCAGCCCCAACCGTTCACAGCAGCGTAGCCGCATAAACCCCGGCGTATGTTGGTACCACTACAACCACGGTGATAAAGCAAAAAATTGCACCAACGTTGGACGTATCAATATGAGCACCAGGGGACCGCGTAAGCCGACCGGTGCAGGCGGTAACCGTGCCAGGCCTTTCCGCTCACAGTTGCCTATTTTTCATAACTGACAGAATATCCGGAACATCCGTCTTAGTAGACACTGGCGCACAGGCAAGCACTATTCAACCTTACTCCACAGACCGCATCCGTCAGTCAAACATCTAGTTGGTCGTAGCTAATAAGACACCCAAAATGACTAACGGTAAGCTTTCATTCACAATGAACCTCGGTTTAAGCCGTAGTCTACAATGGGTATTTACTATTGTTGACCTTCCTTATCCAACCATTGGCGTCAACTTTCTTCGAAATCTTAACCTCATGGTTGATCCGTACGGCTACCAACGTCTCAACTGGCGGCACAACATCAGTGGAGCCATCGCTCTCTCTAGTCCTCGTCACTCTTGCCACTGCAGACCGCTACCAGAAGCTCCTGCACGAGTTTCCTGGACTATTTCAACCTACTAACGTGCTACCACAGATGTCGACAGAGGAAATACACCATATAGTCACAGTTTGTCCACCGCCTCATTACCGCGCCTGGCGCTTAGCACCCGACAAACTAAAAGTGGCCAAGACCGAGTTTCAGCACATGCTAGATAATGGCATCATCAAGCGATCTTCAAGCCCGTGGGCTTCTCCACTACATGTGGTACCAAAAAAGTCTGTTGACGATTGGCGACCTTGTGACGATTAAAGACCACTAAGCAGTAGCACCACGCCCGATCGCTACTCGATTCCACATATCCAAGATCTCACAACAAGTTTCAGTGGTTGCATGATTTTCAAGCGCATAGATTTGGTTGGCGCATACAATCAAGTTTGCGGTAATCCTAGTGACATACCAAAGACAGCTGTAATCACACCGGTTGGCCTAGTCGAGTTTCTCCCAATGTCATTCGATTTTCGCGATGCGGCACAAAGATTCCAGCGATTTATAGATCAGGTCTGCCAGCGTTTGGTGACATCTTAGTCGCTAGCGCAACCTCTGACGACCACAATGTGCATTTATGAACATTTTTTAAACGTTTATCTCGACATGGGGCAATTATCGACGCTGCAAAATGTTCATTTGGTCAAGTATTAAAAGATAAAGTCCAGGCGATTCTCGGATATCCTGAACCTTCATCCTTCAAAACGCTCCGACGATTTGACAGTTTAGTCAACTTCTACTGTCGTTTTATTCCTAAGTGGCCCCAGCTGATGCAACCTCTCACAGGTTTACTACGCGGTAAGGCCAAAACATTCGAATTTCCTGAGATTGCTGGTTCCACCTTTGTCGAACTGAAACAGGCTTTCTCCAACATGGCCGCCTTTGCACATCACCTACCAAACGCTCCCTTGGCGCTATCAACCGATGCTGTAGACTTCGTTATCAGTGCAACCTACAACAAGTACAAGGTGTTTTAAACCGTCCCACTAACTCTAGTGAGAAATCTATCCCACCCACAAATCACCTCATTTTATCAGCAAGAAACACCGTTTATATAGTAAGAAACAATCACTGACGTCAACTGTTGCAACAGAGACCAACTGGTTCACACTGACATCAAGTAGCCTGTCTTCTGATTGGTTGATTGGTTACACGACCAGTTACCACTAGACGGGACTGCATTCGCGTCTCATCGATCCGCTGCTTTGTCACTGGCGTATCCGCCACCACCAAACATTGACCTGGATTCCGGACAGGCGCCGACATGCCGGTTGCTGACGCGACATGGCTGGTTATCGACCATGAGACAGCAGATACCCTTACACAAGGCACGTGGCAATCTGTGGCGTTCTTCTCCAAACGTCAGCAGCCGGCCGAATCCAAGTACAGTACATTCAGTAGGGAACTTATCGCAGTTAACTTGGCTATCCGTCATTTCCGGCACGCGCTGGAAGGCAGAAAATTCACCGTCTTCAAGCAACACAAGCCAATCATCTTTGCTGAGCGGTCAACTACAGACCGGTACTCGTCCCGGAAATCCCGTCACCTAGATTATCTCACTCAGTTCACAGAGGATATACGACATATCTCAGGTGAGCTTAACCCCGTGACACATGCTCTTTCTCGCATCCATCTCATTACACCAACCGGTGGCATTGACTTGACAGCCATTGCCTCAGCGCAAGTACATGACCCAGAAGTCGAGCTACTTCGTCACACCAGCTTTCTCCTACTCTAACCAGTACCACTGACTTCATCGGAGGGCACGATCTTGTGCGACGTGTTGCAAAGTACTCTCCGTCCACTGGTACTATTTGCGTTCAGCAAGGGCGTCTTCAGGACACTACACGGATTGTCACCCGGCATACCTCCAGCATACGAACCTCGGTTAAACTCGTGACTGAGCTTTCCGTGTGGCCAAGATTAAATAAAGATATACGTGAATGGGTACGTAATTGTCTAGACTGGCAGCGATCAAAAGTACACAGGCACTTCAAAGTCCTCTCGGCATATTTACTACACCAGATACACGTTTTCATCATGTGCACGTCGATATAGTAGGTCTTTTGCCTTCATCTAGGGAGTTTACGTGCTTTTTAACATGTATCGACCGTTTTTCGAGGTGGGCTGAGGCGTTACCTTCAAGCAACTGCTCATCCGAAACAACGGCACGTGCTTTTGTGGAACGATGGGTAGCCCTGTTTGAATGCCCCGTTGTTGTGACCACCTACCGATGAACCATTTCCAGTGTTCGTTTGCTTCCCTGGTGAACGTATTGAGGTGCAAACAAGTGATAACTACGGCGTACCAACAACCGCTAACGGTTTGATTGAGCGTTTTCATAGACAATTCAAAGCAGCTTTGAGCGCTCATTCGAACCCGGCATTGTACGAGACTCTTCTTTTTGTCTTGTTAAGCACTCGCAGTTTGGTGAAAGCCGACCTGCATTGAACGCCGAACGATTTATTGTTTGGGTGTCCTCTCCGGTTGCCAGTAGAACTGGTTGCACCACAACCTTCGCAGACTTTCAACTATTCTGACTACACTCAACGCCTAACTCAGAATATGCGTGATCTGCACACAACATCGACTGGAGAGCAGAGCATACCCGTGTATATCTCTAAGGAGAAGTCCACGTGCACACACGTCTTCTTGTATGCGGACAGCACACGACAGTCGCTTCAGGCTCCTCATTCAGGCCAGCATCGAGTTCTGGAGCGAAAGAAAAGTGCTATATCATTAAACTTGAGGAAAAACGGGAATAGGTTCCCATAGATAGACTAAAACCGGATTTCGTGGAAGTAGAGACGCCAATGGAATCAGCCCAACCATGTCCAGCACCTGCCGTCATACCTGCACCCGGGCCTACAGCATCAGCAAGCACGGATCCAGCCAACCACAAAACCCCGGTAAAACGCGACCGTCGCTGTCGGGTCGTGCGAAGACCCGTACGTTTCGTAGACGCTGTTTCTGTTATACCTAATCGTCAGTACGATTCGACTGTTATCATCATTATTTTTTCTGAAGAGAAAAAAACAAAAACAAACAAATAAACAAACAAGCATTTCTACAGTTTCGTTTTTTTCTGTACGCATCGCCCCTTGAGTTTCTTTTGCAGATAAGGATTCGTATTTCAAAAATTCATCGATCTGCGACAAGGATGGGTGTGTGGAGAAGAGAGGCCACTCTAATCCCATCGTCTTTCCGCATATGAAGGTTTTGGCACGCCTAGCCTTTTTTCTGGCAACCCCGACCAGTTTTTTTTGCTGACACCCAACCCGTTGCGACGGCTTTGCACACCCAACTAGAGGACGAATATATTTGTCTACCATAAATATCGGGGAAATTGTCGAGCCTCAAAGCAATTCTGCAGACGAGCAAATGTACCATTCCCAATCTTCTCCCTCTGTTTCTAACACACGATAGACTACTGGTTGTCCGCACCCTGTTTGTTATTGTAATTCTTTTGGTCGTTTTCTTCAGTTGTGTCAACTTCTTAAGGAAAAACGAACACCGTCACAACTCAAAATTTCGAAGACTTCTCCCTCGGTCTATTAGGAAAGAGGTTGTGTACTGACCTTGCATTCATTTCTGGCAATCATCATCTTCACTACCACTCCATACATAAATTTTGTTTTATCACTCCGAACCAAGCTGTTCCTGGTTCGACCGCCAATATGACCCAAGCTCTTGTGAGCCCTCCCTGATCGTTTCTCGCTCTGTTCTCTTTGCTGTACAAGTTCGCATATACATTTCTGTAGTTTAACTTACTGCTAGTGAAACATCATTCGATTCGTGGCTGTAGTTATCTACCACATACGTACACCACTCACCTCGTTAGCTCTGCACTATATATAGGCAACGACAGCAAGACAAATTTCCGTTGCAATGGTGTTTGGCATATATCGTTAAAATCATGTTGAAACGACAGAAAGAGCTGTTAAGCAATGTGACTACTTTCAGTATCCTTGTATTTCAATAAAATTAGAAAGTATTGCCCTCATGAACCTACTTGAGTTTTGTAGCTACGGTGATTCTGTCTCATTCATATGCAGTTCGAGGAAACCCATTTGGACTAATCAGTATTTATTTCTTTAATATACCCTCGAATCAGCATCCACACATTTCTGCACGCAAACAAATGTGCCATGCGCGTATGACTCATCTCAGTCCAGCGATGTATACTGATTATCGCAGTACGCGTGTCTCGCGCATATGATCTACTTCCATATCACGTGACAGTGTCTAGCATGTGTGCCTACCAATCACACCACCGATGGATCAATAATTGTGTGTAAATGCGTTCCCATCCTCATTTCATGTATATATCAATGCTGCATCCTATAAGCTAAACAACAATACATTACAGTGTCCGTTAGTGTAATTTTTGGTTTCATTTCGGGCAATCCGATTATTGCAATAGCATAAGGCGATAAGCAGAAAGACGTTCACGGAGAAAGTAGTGGGACAATGAACGAATGCAAAATTGCTTTTTTTAAGTTACCACGTTGTGTCAGGACTTGCCAGCTGCCTACCACTAGGGTTCTTGGGATACTTTTCTCCACCTCGCCGATCGCACACCCGGACTACGCGCTCTGGGAGATCAAGACCAGACAAGAACAGCAAGAATGTAGTCTGTCACATTTGGTTTACACAAGAGGAGGTATGCACTTATTGACGGATAACGTGCCGATCAATCACAAGGCCATTTCGCTGTATCTATACGATCTAACCATCACGTTCCGGCTTTACCTGATTGATCGAATACTGAGAATAAAGCTGTAGTGCACTGTACCGTATGTGAAACTATTCGAATCACTACGACCTTCCTCCTTCAAGCGTTCCTGGTCGATTTAGCTTGCTTACCGCACAGACGTTCGAATTGGTGCGGTAGGCTGTAGTTGCATGTCCTCAATTGCCTCGGCTTCTTCATTCGGAGCGGCATGATCATCTTTCTCGGTCACGGTTTCTGCTGTAAATTCAGGTGCTTCTCTGAAGTGATGTTAACTAAGGTGGTACCAGTGTACGGTTGCGTCTTTAAGGCCAGTGATCTCGACCATGGATTCACCAAATTGGCTTGTAATGATCCCACTGGTTAGTCAAAGATCGTTGCCTCGGAAGTATTGTAATGAGCAGGCTGTTAGCAGCCATATTGGTGTTCGATTAACGTAAGTGTAGGATCCTGTTGATACACTTAACGAGCCTTTGTGCTCATGGAGTTTTCTGTGTTTTCGTATTTTGCAGCTCGAACACGAGCAACCCCAGCGGAAGACATTAGTCTTGCATACTACACATGTTACATCTCTGGAATCTAGACATCTTAGTGACGATCTGAGACTTCTTGATTTGAACAATATGGCTGGAGTTTCCTTCGTCGTTGAATATACTGTGTTCCAATATTTCATCGGAAAATTTTCCAGAAATGTCTCCGAATCCAGCAATGTTTTTCAGTTGGGTGACTTGAGAGCACTGTTTACGGCACGTATCCCTTTTTCCATAGCACCATTAGAACATGGGTGACGGGATGCTGTTCGAAGATGTCGACAGCTATTATTATGACCCGTGGTGGTTGAATCCCCCCCCCCCCTTCACCGGTTACTTTGGTGGTAGACAGTAATCCACCGTCGTCCGAATCGTTACCACACCTGACCTATTGGGACCTTCTGTGGTTCTTCGCCACTCCAAGTCTCAGGGTTCAGTTACCGGTTATCCCCAATAGCGGAGTGAGCCCTCGTGGCTATGGGGAATGCACCCCCTCCACTGCACTCCCGCGCAAGTATGTAGTAAAAGAATTATCCAACCAACATTTCAACTCAGATGCACAGAACTGGGAAACATTGTCGGTGACGAGCACTTTTGGGGTACCTTCACGGCTGAAGCATTTCCTCAGAGCCCGGATGACAAACGACGTGGTCTGCATTGATGTTTAAAATTCCTCAGGCCATTTCACTACCCGCGACCGGCCGGGTAGATATAATTCTTACAGGAGATGTGACTAACCGGTCGCCACAATACAGTACTCCGTCAGGCTGCATGCATAGTTCTCCTCGATTCACGAAAAACTGTGGATACTTTGGTTTCCCTTCTGGTAGCAGAAATCACCGACGAGTAGTCTAGTTCAGTGTGTTTTCGTAACTTCTTTCTCAGCACCGGAGTGGTCGGTGATATAAAAATACACTGTTCATCTACGGCGAATCGCGAGTATCGTGATAGAAAATCAGCAAGCGGAAGCGCTTCACCAAGCCGATGTGAGATGTCGTAATTATACTCACTAAGGGCGATACTTCATTGTTTCATCATGGCGACTGTGGACTTGGCAGCGGACTCATTCGGACTGAATAAAAATTGTAGCTCTTCCTGGTCCGTGACAAATGTGAAAGTTAACCCAAACAGGCACTTGTGAAGAAGTCGTACCGCCCAGAATACCGCCAGTGCCTCTTTTAGTGTCTGTGAGTATCCTTTCAGCAGCTTTCAGAAGTCGAGAAATACAAATGACCGGGCATCCATCTTGCTCAGGCGCTGTACCGATTCCAACCTTAGATGCATCCGTGATTAACAATGCTTGTTTCAATGGCGCAAAGACGGCTAACGGTAAACGTTCAACTATGCTCTTAATGAGATCTCGCAAGCCTCTCTCGCATTGGTCCGTTCACTTCGACACATCCGATGACAGGATGAGAAGCAAAGGTAGGGCTTTCGTTGCGAAATTCTGTATGAATATGGAATATTATTGCAGACAACCAAGGACAGACCTCAAGTATGCTTGATTCCTCAGTGATTTCATTTCGGTTATAGACCTGGAGCAATCAGGGTCCGGCTGGTACCCATGGGCATTCACAGCGAATCCAAGGAAGTTCAACACCCGGACATCGAACTTGCATTTTGAGGGCTCGATCCGGCCATTCTTGGCTACGAATCTCTTCAGAGTCCGCTTCAAGCCATGATCATGTTCCTCCTTTGACGCATCGTTGACGATCACATCGTCGTGGTACTCCATTACTCCGGTTACACCTTCAATCACCTTGCCGATGACAGCCTTAAAAAAGCCAGATGAAACGTGCAATCCAAAAGGTAGAAAAGTGTACTGAAGCATCCCCCAAGTGGTATTCATGGGAGTAAGTGGTCTGGTTTATCGGAGCGGCGGGATTTGCAGGTACGAGTCAGCAAGATCAATCTTCGGAAAGTATGTGCTCTGTCATATTTGGTTTATGGAAGAGAAGGAGGATCGTATGTGAAGGCACTCGAAGTACTACAGTTCGCTTTATGATTTCTCGCCAGTGAATGTTCTGCTTACGAATATTACATTGTGTAAGGCCTTGAATACACCCAATAATTTTAGGAAATTTGCACGTTAGTGAAGACCCCTTTAGACTGGCCATAGTGATGGCCTAAATACCGTACAGAAAGGGGCATATTGTAGACGATTAACCGGTGCTCCACCGTGCTGAATTGATAAATGATGTGCTTTTCTCATTCGTATGCTGTAAAACGTTGGCCCCAAATTTTGTCCAGGTTCTCCTTGCATGAATTTCGTCCAGTTTATTCCGGAATTCCCAACTTTATTTATAGCACAACCCAGAGGTCAACAGTATTCTGATAAAAAAAAGTATGCGGTAAATGTTTTCCTTCCTCAAAATACACCTCCTGTTTATCTCTAGAAATCGACTCAAAAAATAGATCAATAATCATTTTGTTTCAATCTAAATTCATTTTGTGTCGTTTAGAGAGATTGCGAACAAGCATAAAGAACAAAGTATTCTTTCAGCATAAGTGAACAAATCAAGTCCCAGAAAATGCAAAACTATTTTAACAGGAAAGTGTGCAACAGAAAACTGTGGCACAAGTTGATTAAATAGCTGTTCGTGGATCAAAGACAAACTTAAGCTTACTATGCTACTCCACCAAAGGTAGAATCTTGCCAAAAGCTGTGTGTGAAGTCCATTAGGTTATAAGTGGGCCAGTTCTTCTTCTTAATAACGTGTGAACAAGATATGCTACTTATTTACATTTCTTCTGCAGTCATGTCAAAAGTACTTCAGTTCTGAAATTGTTGGCTTGATTCGTAACACAACTGACTAGATTATTTTCGAATGCCTAGTCACTTAAAGAATTACGCCCTATCAAATTCACAACTTTGGGGAGAATAATGAGGTCTTTCACAAATAAGTTCCCATGCAAGGTATTTTCCATTACAAGCTTTTTTTATCAGAATTTCCTGTGGAGTTTCAGATGCAAGAGACTTCACAGACTCTACCATCAGGATTGACTGCTCTTCTATGCGCACAAACGAATACTTTCCTACAACATTCACAACTCGTTCTCCCATTTCTAATCCCACCCCACTTTCTCTTCCCTTTTTACATACCGCCAGTTCTTCGGTCAGCGGTGCCCTCTGTGGTGCCATTGATGGAAATTCTAGCTACGTTCTCTCTCGTCCTTCTTCAACTAGTTTCCGAGTCTCCCCGAACCCGCCATCAGCAGCTGATGCCCTGCTTTGTCCTCAATGCCCATTCAAACTAACCACGTTCAATGTGCGAATCCTGATGCAAATAGGACTACAGGTTGGTTTAGCTCGTATGCTTGAATCCCTTGCCATTGGTGAGTGTTGCATTCAAGGGACTCGCATTCAAGACTCTTTCCATCATTCGATTGACGCCCCCACTTATGCCTTTCTGGGGACTCAGGCTGCGGCTTCTGGTCTTTCTGGCCTTGGCATTGATCTCAAAGAAAGAGCTGAAGCGGCGCTGCTAGACCAGATCCCAGTTGACAGTCGTTCATGCTCAGTGAGACTCATGGGTTCGTGCAAATTGAGCAGTCGCCGCTCCGACAGACGCAGTCTGTTTGTCGTTTCGGCGTATGCACCCACAGACTGCAGCCCAGATACAAGCAAGGATACCTTCGACCAAAAGCTCCACGACCTCTTACACAAAGTAAGCCGGGCTGATACCGTGATTCTGGCAGCAGATCTGAATGCTAGAGTGGGTCGGCTGTTATCGAACGGGGTGCATCAGGCATGCCTTTTTGGGCTAGATTTCTTTCGCTCGAGAAACGGGGAGCGGTTGCTTGCCCTGTGCTCATACCATCGCCTGTTCCTCATCAGTAGGAACTTTAGGCGTTCTAATCGCGTCCGCCCTCTTCGAGACAATAGTGGATCCAGATCGACCATATACCTATAAGCCAAAAAGGGCGGGGTTACATACAAGACTGTCACCCGTAACTGAGCAACACCACTGATTCTGACCACGCATTAGTTTGCACTAAGCTGTCCGTGTGCTTCGGTAGACACTCCCAACGCATGCTGCAACGACGATTAGATTGCAATAAGCTCTCCGATCCATCTCGCTTATCCGTCTTCTAGAAAGCACTAGCTGAAAAGCTAGCTGCAGCCAAACCTGATGACATAAACCAGCCCTGGTCGCTTATCAAGAATTCTCGTGTCGCAAGACCCAGGGTTTCTGTTGAAACTATGGGCCTCCTTATTGTATATATATATATATATATATATATATATATATATATATATATATATATATATATATATATATATATATATATATATATATATATATATATATATATATATATATATATATATATATATATATATATATATATATATATATATATTAGCTTGAGAATAGTTGTACAATACTTTTCAGCCAAAAAAATACCTCCGAAGTAAGTTGCGGAGTGAAACGGGATGTCATTTAGGACAGAACGACATTCTTGTTTGTTAGGATACATGCTGGAAACGGAACAGCGGAGTTCCTATACTATGACAATCTGCGGGGAAACAGTTTATACCTAGACCGAGTCGATGCGTGGGACTGATAAAGAGTAAGATCAAAATGCAATGGGTGGGAAGTATCAGAAAGGATTTTCAGTGCAAACGTAACGGATGTTGTTATGTTTCTAATGCATAGCTTTAAGACTAGGTCATTTAAGGCCATACCAGAAACAAGACTAGTGATGAGTAAGCCTCTGCGAAGAGTGACAAGGTCTTTCTTAGTAATCCTGGGAAAATCACACGGGAACAATAAAAAATGATAGGTAATATACATTGTTTTACAAAAGTGGAAATAACAGACCGTGGGACTCTAAACTGCTGTAGCTTTCTGATTTGTTACGACAAATGACGCAGTTTTCCTACTGTGATTTCAATTTACAAAGACCAATGCAGATTATGCTGCAGTGTAACATCAAGATATTTCACGGGGTTTATACATGCGAGGTGAATAGGATTAATGGTAGAAGTGTCTTCAATGAATCGGGAACGGGTGGTGGAAAAAATACACTCTTGACATTTATTACTGTCCAACAGAAGACCGGATTGATTAGAAAAGCTTTGAATATCTGGAAGATTTACAATGAATTCGTCGAAGTCTGGTCTATCCTAGATAGACATAGCCAAAACAACGTCATTAGCATATTTAAAGATGCAGGTTGGGTGGGAGACAGGTGAATCACTAATGAATGTTGAAAACAAATACGGAGAAAGAACAGCACCTCGAAGTACACCGGTACTGATCAGATGTTCGGAGACTTTTCGGCCCAATTTGGTGCATTGTGTTCCTCTAGAGAAATAGTCTCTTCACCAATTTAGTAAATATGTGGGGCAGCCAAAAGATTCTAGTTTTCTGAGAAGAAGCGAGCATGGTTTACTGTCAAAGGCCGACGTGTAGTCAAGAAATGCGCATCTTATTGACTTGCTGGAATCACTGAGGGATTTGGCAACATGGTGGGTGAAGGACGCTACCGCATTACCTGTAGAGCGCTTGGGTTTGTAAGCAAATTGTAACTCGTTGGTGGGGATTCTCACAATGGTTTGAAGACGATGCAGCACAACGCGTTCTACAAGTTTCAACGCTGATGAAGACAGTCATTGGTCGATACATTTTGGGTTCCGTCTATGGAATTGTTTTGGTATAGGAATAATTGTAGTGGGACGCTAACAATCGGGAATATAATGTGATTCCAGTGAATTGGTAATTACCGGAGTCATCGGACCACATAGAGAATCAGCTCCATATCTGAGCAGCTCCGTTGGAAGACTGTCTGGACCAGTTGACCTGGTTACCTTTGTTGATTTGAGTAACTTGAAAACCTCTTTGGTTGATCCCTCTTGAAATTCAGACGAGACAGGCAATGGGAAAATGGGAAGAGGGTTGTCTGATTGTGGGAGAAATTGGACATTGAGACGTTTGACATCTGCATTCACCTTCGGGGATTTCCTCGTCTGACCGCAGAGAAACCTGATTCCATGCCACCTGTATTTGATATTTCGGGAGTTTAGGAACTGTCGAGAGACATCAACACCAAGTCGCGTAATTGCAGATTTTAACCAAAGTGACAGTCGACGGACTGCAGGTTTGCTTTGCATCTTGTAGACTAGTACTTTCCTCCTGCGTAGCTGCTTCAGGTGTGGAGAAGCCACTCTTCCAGGTTAGAGGTAAACAGTTTCCATAGGACAAAAAAGTATTAGAAATCCATCAGAAAACAAGGCGTAGGCGAACATATGTTTTCGGTGATTTCATTCTCAAGCCAATTACAATCACATTTATTTGAAACAAAATAAGGGAAGGAAAAGGACAAATTTAATCAGTTAGTCAATCAGTCAGTCAGTCACTCGATTGGTTAGCCGACTAGTCGATAGATGAACAGGGGACATGGTAAAATCATGTGTCGTCGTCAGAGGCTTGGATCGGCATCACATTCGAGCATGACGTCATTGACCTTCGACCACGGAAGTTCAAGTGCTTGGACCAGCTTCTTTTGTGAACAAAGCTTGGGCCGCAATAGCCGGATGCTGATTGCCTCAGCCGTCACTAGTGTTCTATATCTGACTGATTTTGACTCATTCGGTTGAACCCTGTATAGGACACTGAATGATGTAGCCGGATCAGCCTTGTGGCCTGTGTCTAACAGATGGGCGAGAATGGAGCTCGATACAGCCCCTCTTCCTCCATGTTGAAGCCAACATGGTTGATGTTCTTTAATGCTTTTAGATAAATGCCTTGTCGTTCGACCCACATAAGTGGCACCACAGGTGCACTTGAATTGATAAATAATCATTGAAGAGGTCAACAAAGGCAACTTATCCTTGTTCTCGCATTTTATGATGATCGATGTCGAGAAAAAGCACCTAAGCTTGGCAGCGTTGAAAGTGGCTTTACATGTGGCAGATAAAACCCTGCTTACTCTCTCGGCAGCCGCATCCCTCTTGTAAGGGAGTTTGAGGAACAAGGTTTTCTTTTCCACCTGTGATATCCTTTCTGGCTCTGTTCGGTATTTTATATTACGTTCAATGAATCTGTCGGGGTAGCCGTTTTCCGAAAGGATCCGACGAATCATTCTTAACTCCGCCTCTAGTGTATCATCCGAGCAAATACGTGTAGCTCGGGATACTAAGCATCTTAAGTTTCGCTTCTGGCCGATTGGAACAAAGCTGTGGAAGTTTGTATATTGCCCAGTCCCGGTTTTTTTCCTGTGAATTCCCCTTTGGATAGAGCCGTCCGCGCGTCTTGTTAGATCAACGTCTGTCTCAACCGAAAACTTTATGGCTGGGTGTGCGGCGTTCAATAATCTTATCACTTCTTCCACGTTCAAATTCCGCTCACCAACACAAAATATGTCGTCTACATAACGGTAATATTGAGTTAAACCCTCTATAGTTGAATTGAGTTCATTGGCCTCCAATTTGGCCATGAAGATATGGGCCAGAAGTGGACCCAAGGGGGATCCCATTGCGACACCATCTTTTTGTCTGTAGTATGCGCCATTGAATAGGAATTGTACATTAAGTGTGCACCTAAGCAACAATTCTCTTAGGTTATCCGTCGGAATTTGTATCGATATACCTTCTCGTTCAATGAAGGCGCAAATAAAGTTCACTGTTTCTACGAGGGGTACATTGGGAAACAGAGATTTCACGTCTTATGAAAACATCTGCTTCTGCTGAACGTTCACATCTTTGATGGCCTCAACGAACTGGAAGCTGTCACGAAGCGTGTGCTTGACAAGCCTTTGTCGAACTGGCTCCAAGAGTCCTACCAGCCACCGTACTGTAGCATGATAGGCCGAGTTAGTCATAAATAAAATTGGACGAAGGGGTAGGCCAGGTTTGTGCACTTTTGGTAACCCATAAAGACGAGGCATAGTTGAACCCACAGGTTTGAGTTTCTCAAAGAGACTGGATGATATATATCCATTGACTTTCAAATTCCTCAATGCGTTAGTAATTTCTTTCTCTGCACGATCCGTTTGGTCTTTTCCCGATAAATCATGAGTGAATTTAGATTCGTCACCCAATATGTCCAACAGCTTAGAAACATAATCACAACGATTCATTACCACTACCCCGCTTGATCACTTCCGATGTAAAATTTGCAGAAAAATACGGAAGTGAACAGTCTTTTACCCACGATGTAACAACGGACAATGAACGGTTGAGGAGTAACAAACCCACCGTGGAAATGGTTCTTTGTTTGAAGCGTATCTGTTTGGAATGGGTGTGTGTGCGATAAATTACCTCGGTAAGAGTACACTTTAGGCCCATGATGTAATATGCAGTGAACACTGGTGCTACCACCATTTTGCTTCTTGGAATGCGCACGGTCCTGACGGAAGCAGGTAAACTCTTCCATTTGCTCTTACGCCAGTCGATTCCGGCTGGAAGCGAGTATAACGCAGCACGTCTCGAAACGAGGTGAGTGTTTACCGCGAGTCTTCGTGGGGAACATTAAAACTGGTGGTCGCAAAGCGCATCACAGATTGAGCATACTGCCGAAATGGGAAATTCCCGAAAGCTGTTCTATATCACTCGAATCACCGGTAGGAAGCCTCTAGGTGTGTGTAAAACAATCTGTGAGGCTGACGGTTCGTCAGTTCACAATCAGAAGCGGCGGAGCACTTTCAGATACAACTTAGCTGGCCCTCAGCGTCGGCCTTTTCTACAGTTCTTTTGGCACACGTTCAGTGGTGCGTTTCAATATGTCCACCTACCGAGACGGAGATCCGAAAGGAAATTCAGGCCTTAGGACGTCACAAATTGCCGGGCTCAGATGGCATTCCCCCAGACCTATTTAAAGATGGTGGAGTGCAGCTCGTTAGAGAATTTCGTTTTTTGTACTCAAAAGTTTGGATTTCTAAGCAGGTACCGTCATTGTGGGGTAATCGATTGTTGTCTCCATCTTTTAGAAGGGCTCGCACAGTGACTGCGCTAACCATAGAGATTTAAGCCCTATCCCAATGGCGTCGAAGCTGTTTGCGTCCGTCACATTTCACAAGTTGTACCAAATGTGTGAAGAACACACTCGTAAAGAGAAAGTTGGATTCCGTGCCGGTCGTGGATGTATCGATCAAATCTTCACTCTCCGACAACTGCTAGAGCACCGTCACACTTTCTAAAGACCGACAGTCATCTTATTCCTGATTATTCGCGCGGCATTCGACTCTGTCGATAGAACTGCATTATGGAACTGTTTGTTGAGAAATCGGGTAACTGAGACGTACGTCAGTCCTCAAAGAGTTGTATGGTCACACCTCAGGTTGGGTGAGGGCCTACGGACAACTTTCATCCCCTTTTGTCGTCTCCAGCGGAGTTCGGCAAGGTTGCCCTGTGTCCCCATTTCTCTACAACTTTGCCATAGAAGATATTCTAAGGAATGCCTTATCTGGTCTTCCAAACGGTGGGGTTGAACTCCTCCAAGGAAACAGAGTTTCCGACCTGCAATATGCCGATGATATCGCCTTGCTGAGCGATAATGCACAGGAAATGCAATATGCCTTGGACCGCTTGGTGATCGAGGTATCCAGATACGGTATGCACTTTGAGCCTTCCAAATGCTAAGTGCTTTTTCCAGATTGACAAAAGCTTGTGCCTGCACTCATTCTGATGATCAGCGAGAGGCAGTCGACAACTTTAAGTACCTTGGGAGCTTTAAACTCTTGTGCCCCATAATCACAAAAACGTCATTCCAATAAACATTATATATATATATATATATATATATATATATATATATATATATATATATATATATATATATATATATATACATATATACATATATATATATATATATATAACCATCCTCTAACCAGGGTTGACCTGCTTCCTGAAATGTTGTACCATAATTATCTAAGAAAGAAGAGAGATGAAGAATGAAAAACTGACTTCCATTAATTCTTTTGTTTGGCTCTGCAACCAACATTATATTGAGAATATCAGTGAACACAAGACGTAGCACCGCACATTTTGTGTGCGAGAGTTCTGATCAAAAAGGGCATTCGCCAGGTCCCGAGTGTATAAATTAGACAGAAAACAGTTTAACACGCTTTATTTGGTCACCTGAGAAAAGCTAGTTTGTTGTTTCGTGATTTTGTTA